>CM065776.1:82423689-83647439 GCA_033296515.1 Macrochelys suwanniensis | reverse complement strand
GCTATCTGCCCCTGGGAGAGTCATTCCCCATATTAACATTATGCTCTATGAGCATACTAAGGTCCTCTGGAGTACACTGGCTTTAGTACCACCTGCAGCTAAACACATGGAAAAGTGCTGTTTTGTTCCTGTGCAGGGATTTGCAGGTTTTTATTTCCATCCAGCCCCAAGCTTCTTGGTGGTAACCATTGTGAACGATAGAGCCCAACAGGGCAGGTTTAAGTCCACTCCCAAGGAGAAGGACTCTAAGAGCATGGACCTGATGGGCAGGAAGATTTACTCTTTTTTGCAGATGCAAATTGCTAATCAGCAAGCATTGCTGTCCAAGTACAACTTTGTCAACTGGACGGCTGTGTCGAAATTTTCAGACCAGCCTTTCTCTCTCCCAAGACAGTGGGACTACCCCAGAAAGGGCATAGATCTGAAGTAGAGGGGAGGAGGGTGTGTAGTGGAGCACCCACAGGGACACTCATCTCTAAGAACGTCAGTTACTGCACAGGTGAGTAACCTCCTCTTCCCTCAGACACACAGTTGCTCAGCAGGACTGCAAAGTTACTGCTATAGGACTGCAACTCAGAATGCCCATTAATCTAATACCACCAGGAAGAAATGTTACAGGAAATCTAAACCCTCCCAGCTACAAAAGAAAAGTGATAGAAGAAAAGGACTGTATTTAAAATGCATGGGTTTGAGCCCTCCTGTTAGATGTCAAATTTCTCAATGTGTATTTTCAGAGTTAAGGACGGTGTCTCTGGGAATCATGCCTCTTTCAAAGTGTCTGGCTACATGCTTTGGACCTGACAATTACCTACTGTGCACCCACGAGGAGAATGAGAACTAGCCTGTGCTTTATCTGAGTTTTAAGAGGGAGATGGCAAAGACAAATTTGGGGTATTGCTTTTATTCTGCTGTCCGCACTGCATATATTCCAGCAATTTTTTAGAAGTAACCTCACCTTTACACAAAGTGAAATGTGTTCCCTTAACCTGGACCAGTTGGGTGATCAAGAGCTATGCTCCGGCAGGAATCAAAGAATAGGTCTGTGCCAACATGGGAACGCTAGAACCTTTAGTATTCAAAAGAAACTACCCTAAATCCAACCTCCTCTCAGACAGACAATTGTAGGCAGTGGGAGTCCTGCTAATTACAACTCAGTGCAAAGCTTCCTTTGTCAGGAGGGAGTACAGAGTTCTACCATACTGAGCTGATCGTTCTGTCAAAATTTCAGGGGAGCAAACTCTCCGTGTGTAGCGTTCAAGTGGGGGGGGGGGCCCTACATGCCAGTACACAGTGTGGAGCTGTACCACTATGCAAATCTCCAATGCCTACTGCATAGGGAGCCAAATAAGGGATTGCATTAAACTATGCTAGCCAGTGGGCTGGAATGGGAGCTGCTGTACAAGGCATGTGAGGATTCCTACCCCTGCCATCTCAGACATCTGCCCGGCAGCTGGCTCAGTTGTTGGGGCAAAGTCCTCGGTCATCCTCAAGGGAGTAGTTGTAATATGAAGCTCTGGGTACCTAACTGCTCAGAAATGAATATACACCTTTATTTTTAAATCGTTTCTAGATAATGCTAATGTCAGAAATTAAGTGAGTTCTGCTTCCTTTGGATACAATATAATAACTGCATGGTTAGCTGTCAGATTCCATTTTTCTTGACCTAATTGACAGTCTTATCAAGACTTTCAACAGAGAAAATTGGGTTGTGATCCTAAACACAAAGCTCATTTTAGAGCTTTAATTTGTGCTACTCACACCAGGGCATTAAAAAAAAAAACAGAAACCCAGTTACATTCAATTTCAGAATAATTGCAACTTTGTTTTCATTTTAGTTAAGAACAGCATTGGACAGGATAGAAGAGATGGAGATGACCAATAGCCACTTGGTGAAAAGGCTGGAGAAGATGAAGGCAAACAGGACTGCACTTCTATCTCAACAATAGAAGAAAGCGTTAGAAGATGGAACAAATTGTGCACTGCTCCTTGAAATAACTAGCCCTTAGCTTGTTTTAATACAGACTTTAATTGGCACAAACTATTTGAACACTGAGTTGTTCAGTAATATTTTAGTTGCAGAATTAAATGGCATACCTTTTGTAACTTATGAGAGAATGAAAAGTTTGAATTCCTATGTGAATGATAGTGATTTTTATTTAGCAGTTTAATTGTAGAGTCAGAGCTGAAGCACAATGCTGTATGATTGACTTATTACTAGAAAACATTTGTTTTCACAACTATGGAATCAAGTTTACTTAAACTTTTTTTCAGCTGCTTTAATGATGCTTGGTGCTTGAAGACAACTGCATGAATTCAAGAGGACACTGTCTTTTAACAAATAACAAATGTACTTGCTCAAGACATCACACAGCACAAGTGCCTTCTATATGGTGCAATTTAGACTTCAAATATGTTAGATCTAACCTTTGAAAGCAGATAACATTTATTTTAAGATACAGTTTGGGGGTCTATGTTCATTAAAGTTTATAAATTTTGATGGAAAGGTGCATTTTTTTGTAATATTTAAATTTATATAAAAATAAAAAATAGGGACTATTATAAAACTTGCTTTTTTGCATGGGCGATAGCACATCTGAGTTCTAGATTATTTTGCCAAGGAAGTACTAGCTCGGTTACTCGTAATATAAAAATAGGGACTTTAATCAAGGAAGATGTTGTGTTGTACTTTGTAAAATTGTATAGCAACTGCTACTTTAGGGTGGAAGGAGAGGTGAGGAAATGTCTGAGGAGTTCATTAAATGGACACTGGACTGGCCAGAAATGAGTGGCTTTTTTATATACAATCTTAGAGCTATAATCAATAGACATTTAAACCAACTGATCACTGTTTTACCTGTGACATTCTGTAAGGTGCTCCAGTAAACATTCCTGATCTTGGAGGGCATTAAATGTACTTATATTTGCTATTTCAAAACTTTGAGTTATAAGTACAGATAAAAGGTGGGTTTAACTTTTAGAGCTGTGAGCTAAAGTGGATGTTTATCAAAAATTGTTTCTAAAGTAAAGTCTCTTATGTAAAGATCTTCACAGCTCTATCAGGAAATCTGCTTCCTCCAGAGGCACCTCAGCTGCATTCTGAGTAAGAGGGAAGCTTTCAACATGGCTGGAAAGTTTCAGTATAGCAGAGTCTCTAATGTAACTTATAGTGAAATACAGCAGCAAAGAGCTACAGTAGTTGAATATAGACAGTTTTATTTCTGAAATACTCTTTGATGAATGACAAACTCCTTTCTTCCCTTACAGTCATCCAGCTTTATCCCCCTGGTATGTAACAATGGGATACACCAATGGGTCCATCCAACTGAAGTATTCAACACCTCTCAAAAACTTTATACAGGTCTGGCAGATTAGCAAGCTGTAAAATGTTGCCATCTTCTGTGAAGTGTTTAGGAGGCAAGAGGTGGGTTCTAAAAGCTTTGTAAATAACATGTTCCACAGTCCATTTCCATGATGTTGAACCAGTTCCAAGCTCTTCAGTCTGAAAGAAAAGTTTTGTGTTTTAAAACACAACTACTCTTAAAACCAATTTTATGGAAATGTAGATTTGACACATTTTTCAAAACTTTGACTTTTTCCTACTAAAATAGCTGTAGCTGGGAGTGCTAAATCAGTTACTTTAGTCTTTGCAGATTAGTTCACTATCTTGATAAATAAAAGAATCCCTTAGTTAACCACAGCCCCTCACTACCATTAACTGAACTGTGCTAGCTCTAAATTAAGCTAGAGAAAAGGTTTGAGTCAAAATACCTTTCAAAGATTTCTAGTGCATAGTTTGGGTGTAAAAATAACTAGTCTATCACACTTTATATGAAGTGGTCCCCTTGAAAGGAAAACAGCAGCTCCTTCTGCAACAGATCTGCTTAGACTAGTAGTGGAAGTACTTAGCTTTGCATAGCTAACACTTTTTTTTTTAAGTGCGAACTGGACTATGTTTTCTGGTACAAACAATGGTTTATGCAAGTCCAATCATCTACTCCCAAGCAACTCACTTGCAAGGGACTGGGTTGACGAATGTCAGTATAATTTGGGCTGTGGACTGTTCGTGAGACATGCCTTTTCAGCTCAAGCTGAGTTTGCAGGGGGTTGTAGATAGGGGAAAAATCAGCACAACTGCCACCATTGAGTCATCTGCTGCCGTTTTAATTACTTAAATGTCAGGCTCAGAGGGACCTCAAGAGGTCATCTAGTCCACCCCTGTGCTGAGACAGGATTGAGTAGAAGTAGAGAGGTGTTTGCATACCCTGTTCTTAAAAACCTCCAATAAGGGGATTTGATAGCCACCTCAGGTACCCTCTTTCACTGCTTAACCTTTACCTAGAATGTTTTTCCTAATATCAAACCTAAGCCCTTTACTACTTGTCCTACCTTCCCTGCACATGGAGAACTCATCACCATCCTTATAACAGTCCTTCACATACTTGAAGATTTGTAGTCCCCTAACTCAGCCTTCTCTTCTAGTTTAAACAAGCCCAATTTAACCTTTCCTCATGTTTTCTAAGGTTTTTTGAGTTGCTCTCCTCTGGATGCTCTAGTTAGTCTACATCCTTAAGTGTGGTACCAACACTAGATACAATACTCCAGCTGATGCCTCCCCACTGACAAGTAGAACAGAACAATTATTTCCTGTTTTATATAGAACACTTAATACACCCTAGAATGACATTGTAATGCTATAAAAAATACACCCGTTTTTCCACAAATTCTTGGCCCAAATTGGATTAGGATCTCTTGTAGCTCAGCTCAATGTCTTAACAGCTGGAGATGCCTTAGTTCACTGGTTTGAGAAACTGAAATTACAGGTGGCGGTATTATTGCTTTTGCATTATTCAGAGGAAACTCAAATTCCACACAACATGATTAATCAACTTTTGAAAAGTGCTTAGTTGATACTGATTTTGGCACTTTGAAGGAGTAATTAGGCATTTAAGAGATTCAGCCTGAACATACACTTTTTGGAGGTACATGAACCAGGTAGTCTTTGGGAGAAATTAATCTGTATGGAAGCTGTGGGGCAATGTTTTCTTTCTACGCACTTGGGAATGTCTTATTTAATGACTTTTCTAAATACACATTTTTTGCCCTGTAAAAGCAACCTTCTCCAAAGGAGAAGCCTGTATACTCTTTCAGAACCCTGCTGTACTGTTATTCAGTTTACTGATTCCATACAGTGGGAGGCTAGTCACAAAAGTCATCTTTAGAGGTTTTTACAATTCAACACAAGTGATTTACCCAGGTGACTGCAGCAGCATATGCAGTTACTGTACCTGCTGGTTAGTCAAGTCAGATTCCTCCACTATATACTGCTTCCTAATGGAGTAAAACATGGCACATTCTTTACTGAGGCTTTCAAAACATTCTTTTTCTTCATCCCAGTTTACCTGTCAAAGCAGAAATTTGATAAGAGCAGACATTTTATTTCAGTATCTAAAATAGTTCTGAAGGAACATTACTACTAGTTACTAGTCTGAGTCAACTTAATGCCTGGTTAATTAAAAGTCAAAATAGGCTACTGTCTTGGCCATTTGGTGATGTACGGTTAGGATACAGAGAAAGCAAAGCACAGACTAAAAGTCTGCTTATCTTTGAAAGGAAAATCTTTTTTAAAAAGTTTCTAAACATTCATTTTAATGTATTCTTATATAGTGAATATTTAGCTATGAATGAACTTAAGCAATCAGTGCAGTTTTTCTTTTAGAAGATAAAGTTTAGAGCACAGCCCCCATGGCAGCATCTGTATTACCATTATAAGGGGATAATTACTACATTGGCAGATATTTAAAAATACTGTGTATCATCATTTGAGACAGGAATGTTAGCAGGTGTACTTTTGCACCAAGTGCTTCTGTCAGAACAGGGTCTATGACATTATATATGAACTCTTCTCCCCACATCAATTTCTGGTGAATTTCTTAGTTCATTTTAGAGAACATCTAAAAATCACATTGCCTAATAAATGACAAAGAAAAAAAAGGTAACATTTGCAGACTAGTTAGCTTCCCCATTAACTAACTGCTGAACAGCACCATACCTCTGTGGCTAAGCGAAGGATAAACATAGGTAATCCCTCCAATGGTGGAACATAGTTGTCTATCAGGAGTGGTAATCCAGTAAGGTTTCCATCCTGTAAGCATAACATTTTCTTTACATGTTGAAATATTTATGGTCTTATAAAAATTTACCTACCTACTAGCCATATCGACACACTGCTGTTTGCTGTACAGTAACTATTAGGTTAGTACTAGCCTTAAACCAAATCAAAAATACTAAATATAGTTTCCCATTGTGCATTAACACCTAAAAGTTATACAAATAACCTTATGACATAGAAACAGCAGTAGTCACCTCATCAATTTCAAAAGAGAAATAGTCTTTCAGCATCTCAGTCTTCTTTTTGAGAAACTCAACAATGTATTCGGCAAGTCCTTCCTTTGGGCCATCATCTTCTGTCCAGCCACTTTCAGTGTTCTCCAAGGCTAGCATAGCTAGATCATACAGCGGAGCTGGCTCCTGTAAGTGACCATGAGGTACAATACAATCATCACTACCACCCATACACTTCAACCCTTCAAAATCCAGATGTTCCTCATGAAGCAGTCAATTTTATTTTTTCTCCTGAGAATACAGAAGAATCTTTACAACAATCCCTTCTCTAAAGCCCACTGCAAAATACAGTGGCATATTTAAGTGGTAAATGTTAACACGTCCCAATACATTTCTGATGAAGACAGAGCAAAACAGGAATGTTTTTACACACAATCTAGTGCATTAACAATGAAGCTGTTTAAGGAACAGAATCTGACACATAATAAAGCAACCACTATCAGAATAAGGCAGAGGGTTCCAGGAAGAGAAAGAATGATTAAGGCAGTTGAATGCTGACCAGGAGAATTCCAGCTCTGTCTCTGCCCAAGAGTTCTTATGTGATGCTGGACAAGTCACTTAGACCAATTTTTTACAGGTGGTCATTAATTACATGTGCTACCAGCCCCACATATGCGAGGTTAAAACTTTTATATCAGATCATTCTCTCTAAAACCTGAATATAAGATTTGAAGGGAAGTTATACTTACTGACAACCTCAGAACTCCAAAATTTGCAAAGTCATAAAGAAGAATCTGGTAGAAGAGTTCTTGGCTGAATGGGAGGAAAAGTTAATTTATTATTGAAATGACCATTTCTGTCTAATTTTTTGTCATACACATATTCTCTACTTTGCGATGGCAGAATCGTGGAAAAAAGCAGTACACTTAGAGAGAAATGAACATCCTATGGGAATCATCAATAAGAATGGATTGTCCTTTAATAACACTAATTTTGGCTATCAAATAGAACCCCATTTAATCAAGAAAGCATCCAGCTTTCCTTATTAACTGAACCTTCAAATGCCTGGGGCTGACAGCCCCAGCCGTCCATTCTCCAGTATATCTAGATTTTTGGTTATCTGATCTGCCCTTGTCCCACTTAGATCAGATAAGCAAGGTTCCACTGTATAGTTTTTTAAAGACAGAAAAAAGGTCACCGAAATGTTGCAACTAATAATAGCACCACCAGGCACATACAATACACAAATAAATGTGAGCCTGTTTTTCAGGGTAGGTCTACACTACCCGCCTGATTCGGCGGGTAGAGATCGATCTTCTGGGATTGATTTCTTGCGTCTCATCTGGACGCGATAAATCGATCCCAGAAGTGCTCCCCGTTGACTCCGGAACTCCTGCTCGGCGAGAGGAGGAAGCGCTGTCGACGGGGGAGCCTGCCTGCGCCGCGTGGACCCGCAGTAAGATTTATTTCGATCTAGGAAACGTCAGCTTCAGCTACACTATTCTCATAGCTGAAGTTGTGTATCCTAGATCGATTCCCCCGCCCCAGTGTAGACCAGCCCTTAGTGTTAGCAGTTTCCACAATACTGGTGCAAAAGCTTAAAATACTCTTAACATAAAGCTACTATATATTTGTTCCTATTTACCATACATTAAACCTTCATATTCATTTGCCACAGGTTACAATTCAAAGAAATGCTGAGGAGGAGGTACTAGCCACAGATCTTGTAACAACTGGGAACAATACACATGTACTGTTTAAGTGACTAACAGCCTTATAAAAAACGAGAGGAATGCTTTTGTTCTCTCAAATAATAAGTGTCAGTAAAATCTATACACACCCTCTACAGACCGTCAAGCTGATGGGTGTGGGGATCAACACTTGCAAGTTTCTGCGCAACAAGTTATACCACTTTTATTAAAGCGCTGGAATTAAACCGCTGTTGCGTGTCCACACTGTGCTCCATGTGACAGTGGAGCACATCCACATTAAGAGCTCTTGCAAAGGCAAAGAGCAGTGCATTGTGGTAGCTATTCCACTGTGCAACTGGCCCGCAGGGTGCTTTGGGAAGGGTTTGCAATGCCTCATGGGGCAGGCATGGCATCATATGATGCATGTTTCCCAATCCCATTGTTTCATGGGCATCCTACTACATTGCCAGCTGCTTTCTTTTCTTTTCTTTTTTTTTGGGGGGGGGGGGGGGGGGGAAATCTGTGACAGGGAGTGTGTGTGTGGAGGGGAGGAGGAGAGACAGTATGTTTTGGGGGACAGAGAGTGTGGCAGTATGTTGTCTTGTAAGTTCAGACAGCGGCAAGAAGCAACCAGTACTGAAGCAGGGGAAACCAGGACATCAGCCCCTCCCTCCCCAGCTCTGTGTGTGCCTGCGCACACACACACGCGCTCTCTCTCTCTCTCTCTCTCTCTCTCAACAGCAGGACCCTTCCAGATTAATGGTTTGCTTTGTGTTCCAGAGCAGATCAGCACAGCATGCAAGGGCTGTCAGGAAACAGAGCTTTGAAAGGGACGCATGTCGCCAGGGCAGCCGAGTTCAAAACAATAAGCAGAGCAGCCACAACACTTCCGGAGGCCAAATGATTGCTCTGTGCGCTGTAATGTGTTTACACTGCTAATACAGTGCTGGAGCCTCTGCGCTTTAAGGCTTACGACTCTCGTGAGGTGGTTTCTTTGCAATGCTGCAACTGAGGAGTTTCTGCGCACTAAGTGGAGTGGCAGTGTGCACACCTCGGGAGTTACACTGGAGAAAGCTGCTTTACTGCACAGAAACTTGCCGGTGTAGACAAGGCCTTAGCTGCAGAATGAATCTTATTGCAGCCTGTTGGAGCTCTAGTACACTGATGTGTTAGGATCTCATGGCTTGTCTATACAAACATTTAGTTCAACCCTGTGGTGCTCTAACTACCTGTGTAGATCTTGCTGGTGCAGGTTAACAGTTTGCTAATGCACTCTGATCTAGTCCCATTTCAAAGAGGACTAGAATAAAGCACTCTAGAATAAAGCACAACATATCATCAGATCCACATACTGCAGGGTAGATTCACACCCCATCTTGCAGAGAACTAAGTGTGTAGACAAACCCTTAATCTCTGAACTGTGTGGTGTTAGCTTGGGAGAAAAGGATTAATTCTATGCTGATAAACCAGTACATAACTTGACATCTCAAGGCAGTTGGGCCTAAATTTGGCAGGGCTTTTTTGTAGGTTTACACATACAATTTGCATTGTCCCTATATTCTGCAGGCTCTGTAATCAGGCACAGAACTGATTTTAAAAGAATTAGGTTTGATATTTCAATAACTTACCCATACCATTCATTTGAATAGCTAAGTGTGATGTAGAATC
Source organism: Macrochelys suwanniensis (assembly GCA_033296515.1). Classification (NCBI taxonomy): domain Eukaryota; kingdom Metazoa; phylum Chordata; order Testudines; family Chelydridae; genus Macrochelys; species Macrochelys suwanniensis. The sequence goes on along the minus strand of CM065776.1, from coordinate 83,637,738 downwards.
AAATTCCATTCATCCTCTGGGTTTTTAGTCAGTGGGACACAACACAGTAAAGTGCATTTTAATTATGTAGCAGCAGCCCATAAATGTTGCAGGATCAATACAAAAAAAATAAGATGATTAAAAATTTGAGGTCTTTCACACTGGAGTACTCATCAAATCACCAATTTGGCTAGATTTCAAAAGCAGCATTCACGGTGCCTTTGTGCCTCTTTCTTTCTTATTTTTAACTACTCAGTTGTGTTCACCAGCTATTTCAACTGTTGACAACATATCTAACAGCATGAATCAGTGTGTTTACCTGAGTTGTGTGGTATTGAGAAGATACAGCTTTGTCTGGTATTGTGCCAGGGCCCACTGTGGGCTAACACAACCAACAAACGAGTGATCGTGTAGCATCTCCTGAAGACCTGGAATAATACATCTAACAACATGAGGTCATATAAATTCCCCCCAGCCCAGATCTGCTATAGTCTTCAAAGTATCTTGATTATTCAAGTTATGAAAAATCTCAAACTACTACTTGAATCACTACTATACACTTCAGTCCAAAATAAACAAGTACTAAAAACTACCAAGGAAATTCTAAAAACACTCCAATAATTTAATCCTAAAATAGATAAACACAATGTATGAATGAGAAAGGTTATATTAAATTCAAACCATGAATGAAAACAATTTGTAAAAATCTTGAATATTTTACTTGAATTTTATCATGTTTTACTGGAGAAGTTCCTGGTTGGAAAAGATTAATAAATACCAAACGTACCTAAAAGAACGTTGGTAATGCAAAAAAACCCTCCACAATAAAATCCGATTTAAGAATTGACCCTGCAATTGACCCTGAGGCAGCCTACTCAGGCTATACTCCCCACTGATACTAAGTATATACGCAGATCAGAGTTCTTAGCTTTTTATTTGCTTTCCCAGAAGAAATTTCTGTCCTCATTGTTTAGAAAATGTGAGCTTATAATAAAGAGTGAGACTCTTCAAATGAAGCTCTGTTCCACCCATTCTATTAAAAAGGCTTATTGTTACATTCCTCTAGCTTCTTCCCAAGGGTTTGGCATTGCAATCACAGTACTATTAGAGCACTGTGCTACCTGACTCATTTGCATATTTTCTATGAGATACAGGGATGAAAGTAGGCCAGTACAGTACCAGTAAAACGTGGCTGCTGGTACCAGCCCATACCCAGCTGACTTTAAAGCATGGCAGCACTTTAACATCGTTGCCTCTTTTGCCCCCCAACACTCCTCAGCTGCTAATGGGGGGGGGAAGGGGGGGGTTAAAAGGAGCAGCTGCCCCAAGGCCAGGGATTTAAAAGGGCCCGGGGCTCCAGCTGCTGTTACCATGGCGAGAGCCCCAGCCAGCACTGGCCAGGCAGCGTGGAAGGCATACCGGCAAGGGCTCCAGCCATGATTTAAAGGGCTCAGGGCTCTGCTGCGGTAGCAGCGGCTGAGAGCCCCGTGCCCTTTAAATCACCGTTGGAGCCCCGTCGCCGCTACCCCAGGGCTCCTGCAGCAATTTAAAGGGTGCAGGGCTCCAGCAGCAATTTAAAGGGCTCAGGGCTCTGGCCGCCACTACCACCTGGGGCCCTTTAAATTGCTGCCCGAGCCCTGCTGCCGGACCCCCGGGCTCTGTCGCCAATTTAAAGGGCCCAGAGCTCCACTGTGGTAGCGGTGTCTGGGAGCCCCTGGCCCTTTAAATTGCCGCTGGAGCCCCCGGCTGCCGCTGCTACCCCGGGGCTCTGGCGGCGATTGAAAGGACCTGGGGCTCTAAAGGCCATGCCCCTTCCAGCTGAGGCCACACCCCTTGCTCAGGACTCCAGAGTACCGGTAAGTCTTTTAAGTTATTTTCACCTCTGCGTGTGCGCCTCTCCTGTCTGAGTGGAAAATGTTTGTGCAGAAGCTGGTCATCATAGTTTAAAAAACTGAATACAAATTTTGCTCAAACAGTTGGATTAATTCAATACTGCTCTAGTTTAGCAGGTCAATCTGTAAGCTAAGAAACATGAACAAGAGACACAGCAAGAGTCCCAGAAAACTCTTTTGTAACAGAAACAGGCTTCTTGTACCACTTTTATAAAATTATCTTAAGTAGTCCAAGCAATCATGTGTTTAACGGTCAGAAAAATAACCATCTTGAGAAACAAGTGGCTTGCATACTTGCATGTGCTTGGCTACTAATTTCCTCTTGCAGAGTCAACACACTGGTTAGGTTAATAATCCTTCTCTTAGGAGTGCAGGCAGCAGTCATTCCCTTTCTAGTATCATCTTCCTCCATTTCCACATCAGAGCCTGCCCACTGTCTCTTTCTGCAATACAGAGACAAAAAGGAAATATTTTCTAATCTCATTCGAATAATATACAAGTATATACTCAGCAGTGAAGTGTGGTAACCCTACATTAAGCAGCAATCAGGAAACCCAGCTAGCTCCAAAAAGTTTCAACGAAGGAAAGATTGGGAATTAAACAAAACAAGGCACTGTTTGACAAAACAGGGCAACTGTCAAGGCTATTTAGGGATCCTTATTACTAATCACATTGGACAAATCAACTGTTTAAAGGCCCAACTCAGCACCCGTCAACTTCAACAGGAGATAGACCAGGCCCTAAAGGAGATATCTCAAAAGATCCTGTGTGTTCCTTAACTATATTTGATTTTCTTCAATATAATAAAAATAAGCTCTCTCCCGGGTAGCTCTGGACAAACTGTCAGAGAAGCTCCAGCGAACCAGCACTACCTGAGCCTCCCCTGACTGGCTGCTCCGGGGATCCTCTTTTAAGAGCTTTGTATATAGTTAAATAGCCTCAGGTCAGATTATCTTTTCCAGGGAATGTCTGCAAGACTGGAGAAGGAACACTGTGTAACCTCCCTGCACAAATGATGAGTTTCCCCCTGTACTTAATCCTCCATAGGTGAACAGAAGGGATTGTGATTCATACATGATCGCCTCAAATAACACATACCCTATTTACTTTTCACCATTTATGCTGTTCGTTTCCTTTATATTCATCTCTCAACTTGGAGAATGGTCATTTTCACTTTGATTCTCTAGCAGCAGCACAAAGCTTGTGTGTTATGGATTATAAAGAGTTTAATTCCTCTGTGAAAGTTCAAGATATTTGTTCATATTTGGTTTTATAGCTTTCCTGATCCCTTTTTCTTAAAAAACGCACCCAAACTTGACAGCACACCTGCATAAACAGCAGGGTGAACTGATTTAAATCACCTATTTTAACCATGATTCAAATCAACAACCAGAAAACCTTGATTTGAATAATCAATATTAATTGTTTTGCATTTGTACATTTTAGTTATTTTCACAAAGGAAAGCTAATTCTCATTGATTGGTAACTATTAAAACATGCTGATTTGCAATGAATTACACTAAATTTGGTGCTTCTTTTTGCTAATCAGGAGGATGCACTATACCTATTATATTTACTTAAGCAACTATAGAACTTAACTTACATTTATTCAATTCTAAATTTTTATATCTTTTATGGTGAGTGATACTTCTCTTATTTAATAGATACTAATTTGTTTTATTTGCCATTTGTATCAAACTCTATTTGGATGGAAATTCAATTATAAAATGCACAAAAACAGCATTTAATTTTTCTTAAATGTGCTGCATAAAAGTTTTTGTTTCTCATAAAAACATATGTTGCATTTAAAACTAATGGATTTACTAAACAGAAGTATCAATTATAGCCAGTGAACTGAACTGACTTCTCATCACCATATCATCAAAATTTAGAACTAGCAGATCTCATCCTCTCACACCTAGTTTTTATTCATAGACTGGAAGAGGGAAAAGAGCTTTCCTGCTTTTTCAAATGCAACTGGTTTCTTAGCTTTGAATGAACTACTCATTGAACTGAACTAGTTGAATAAACTAAAATTGAGAAAATATTGTTTACACCTGCAGAAAAGTTTACTGTTGTCAAAAGCTGGTTTAGCACTTCAACAACTCTGATTCCAGGTGCTTAGCAAGCGACTACCACCACTTAAATGGTCTGACTTTCTTTAAAAACTTGACAGCAAGCAGGCACCGCTAAATATTTTTTTGTATTTAATTTAAAAATTTAAATAGATTATAGTTTTAGGCCTTAACATATGTTGTCAATTTAAAATTTAATTTTCAATGGGTTTAGTTCTTAAAATTAAACATATTTAATATAAATTTTAAAAATCTGATTTAAATTAAAAAACATTTTTTAAAATTTAAGATCAATTTTTATTCGCTCTGATAAAAAGACAACAATACAACTATCCAGCATAGATCATCGTTACCTAGTAGGGACGGTTTCAGGAGTCAGCCTTCCACTTTCCTTCTGCCCCTCTGGTGTTGTCACTGAATCCCCCTGTGCAGCGACCATTGTATCAAAGTCATTGAGATCTTCCATTTCAGTATCCTGCTGTCTGGATCTGCCATCAGAAAGTCCTGTACCACCATCTAGGGTCACCGCTGTATGCCCTGTACTCAAGGGTTTGTTTATAGGCTGAAGGAAAGCATCCAGCTTCTGGTCTCGGGAATCGGTGCGGACCATCTGGTGGGCATAGACTTTATCAACTGTTCCTTTAGCTGTGAAAGAGGAGCTTGCTACTGATTTAACAACCTCAGTGGAAGAGCATTCAACTCCTGGGATCAAAGTCTTCATTGCAAAAATGGGGGAGGGAGAGGAGAGGAAAAATTCAGCATCATCAGGAGACTGTACTTGCCCATGTATCTCTCTAAAGGTTACATTTACTCTTGCATGACTGGCCCCTTAAATTTCATTTAAGCCCAATTTAAGTGCTTAAATGGGGCCTGGGCCCTGTGTGGGCTCTCTTCATAGGGTGAATTTCACCCTAATGAAATCATCTTTATTGTTAAGAAATTGTTAATCTTTAAATGTTCTGAAGATGCAATCCCCTATGTGTTTTATAACAAACAAGCACATGAAAACTTGTTTAACGAGAGATTTAATTAAAATTATTATTCTATAGATACTATTTTACAATAGTCTATTTACATAAGAATTACAATCATAGAAATATAATCCAATCACTTTTAAAACACATTTTTATTTGCTTGTTTATTATAATAAACAGTTTTATCCCTAGCAATGCTATACTATATTTGGTATTAGTCCTGCCTGGTGTTAGAAGTGTAAAAAAACTTAACTTTTGTGTGTGTGTTTATTAGGTTATATAGTTATTTTGAATGTATCTAAAATACAATATTTTGAAATGAACAAAATTATGCAAAAACAAAAATTGGTAGTGTTAAATAAAGACATAATTCTATTCACTTAATTCAGTTAGTATTTAATGATAAACCTAAATATTAAACTGAACAAATGTAGAACAGTAAATCCATTAATTTAATATACTGTAAAAGATTAAACATAAGAATCCATTTAAAAGTCACCCTTCTATCTGAAAATATCTTATCTCGTTATTTGTAAACCCAAGGTGGAAGATAAAGAAAAATGTTTTTCCTTATATTTTTTTTCCAGTCTCTTTTCATTGTGCATTTGACAGCACTTTGTGTATAAATCATTTCTATCATTTATATAGGTCTTTCATACAGAAACAAGACAAAGAAAAAACAATGGCAAGGAGACTCAAAGTCAATGTACCTGAAGTATAAGAGGGGTAGCCATGTTAGTCTGGATCTGTAGAAGCGACAAAGGGTCCTGTGGCACCTTATAGACTAACAGAGGTACTGGAGCATAAGCTTTCGTGGGTGAATGCCCACTTCGTCAGATGCAAGCAGTGGAAATGTCCAGGGGCAGATATAAATATGCAGGGAAGAGTCAGGCTAGAGATGTAATGTGATGTACCTGAAATTACTTTTAACTTTCTCCCCCCACAAACTGATTAGATTTGAAGTTGACTGTGTCATTTTAAAATATAAAATGTTGGCAAACACACTTCAGAAATGGACAGCACAGCTCTCATGAGAAGATCTACAGTACAATAGGATTATCTGGCCCAGACTAGATTCTAATCTTGAACTTAGAATACTTGCTACCACAGGCTATCAACACAGTGAAGACTTGTCGTCTCTTAATAGTTATATTCTCACCTGGGTGAAGTACATCCTTGAAGAGTTAGAGCCCAGTAATTTGCTCTCTATATGCTGCTGCACACACTCTAGGATACTGTCTTCATGAAGAAAATGAACTTCATGCTTTGTAGGGTGCACATTCACATCTACATTCTGAGGGGCTATTTCCAGGCTGCAAAACATTTTAAAGGAAAACTAACCTAAAAATATTCCACTGATGGAGGAGTGTGTGCGAATATGCTCAGCACCAGATGTGTCAGAATTGAGGCCCTAAGTCTACCATAGGCAGCTAAAACGGGCCTGCAAAACTAATGGTATTGCAATGGAGTCTTACTTGTTTTGATACTTAGATACCTACTAAATACTAAGAGGCTTGATTCAAAACACATTTCTTTCCATTTACTTCGGATCAGCCCATTAATGAACTAATTTTGTTATATGATATTTCTAAAAGCTGTTTTGAAGCTAACTGTCACTTTTTCAGTCTACTCACCACTAGCACCCCTTTGTGACAAGGCATAGCATATAGAAGCCCCTCACTGGGCTAACGCCATTGCTGAAGATCACTCCAGCACTTTCGTGGTTTCTCAGTCAGGTAACTCAGCTATCCGGCCAGATTCACAGTCTTTAGTCCATCCCCTTCCAGGGTCACACTTGTCCCAACTAAAGTTCAAAACTATCTTTCAACAAAACCAAACAATTTCCACCCTCTCTGTGACTCTTCAACCAGTCTTTGGTTCTCCAAGGTCTCTCCCAGGCCTGCCTCCTGGAGAGCGTTCCTCACTGGTCACTAAGGGCCCTGAAAGAGCCTTCTTGCTCCCTGCTATCTCTTAGCAAGAAGAGAGGCAGATAGATGGAGTTTTGGATAGAACAAATGAGTGTTCCCTATCTCTCTTGCTGTGGAAAAAGTCAGGGAGCCTGATTTTTAGTGCTGAAAACCCATAAATCCAACAGACTGCAGCTGGAGTTCTGTGCGCTCAACACTTCTGAAAAATCAAGCCTTTTCTTTAATGTATTGGACTTGCTAGTCTATAAAGGATGAAAGAAACACACTTTCAGTTACCACGTGCTTGGGAATAAACTGTCCCATGCTGTAGCTTAAAGCCCACCTTAGCTGTGTTGCTCCCTTTTATCTAGCTAATGATGACTGACTCTGGCTAGCCCGACAAAGCAGGCATTAGAGGTTAAGGACTTGTCTACACTACTGCTTAAGTCAAGTAACTTACGTCATTCAGGGGTGTGAAAAACACACATCCCTGAGCGATGCAAGTTAGATAGACTTAAAGCACTGTCTATACTGCGCTATGTCAGAGGGAGACGCTGTCCCGTCAACATAGCACATCTTCACCAGACGTGCTACATTAGCGTAGCTGCATCAATACAGCTGTGCCAATATAGTGGTATAGTAAAGACAAGCCCTAAGACTTATTATTACTTTACCTTAAGTACAGGAATGGATGTGTACTTTTCGGCAAATAAGCAGCATATACAGTTTCTATGGCTTTCCGCAAAGCAGTTGACTCCACCAGTCGATCTGGAATGAAGAATAAAAGGGGGAAAATCATGGGAAAGCATTCTGTGACACCTTGTCCAAACAGCACATTAAAACACACTATATGGTGCATAAGTACTCCCTTATACTCAAAACTTCATGCTGTACACAAGTCTGAAGTTTTTTTTCCAATAGCATCTATTCCATAGTGTCTAAGCACTGATATAAATCTACGGGAGTTAAAAATTGCTCCATAAGGTATTTTGCTCATTTTCCATTTACTATTCCATCCTTGCTCTTCCCTAGTCCTCTTAGAATATGGTCAGTTTTCCATTCTTTTTTTTCCCCCCTTCATGTAATTTTTTTAACCTACATTACAAACAACAGTAAAATTTTCAAGATTATTTCAGTTTTCATCATCAGACTTCCTTTTCATCATTCAATGTAGTCAGGGTCGAAGTTTCACTTTCCAATTCTCATGCAGTAGCATATTCAACTGGGATCCCACAAAGGCAAACACATGACATGCTTTTCACTTCAGTGACCTTCATGCAGCAGGCCATCGAATGCTTCGAGTTCCCTAAAGCTTTATTCTGAAAGCAATCTTCTTGGTGACCATACACATGACTTTTTGAGAGGATCAACACAAGAGTTACAAGTGTTCTGACCTTTTTGCAATGTGATGTTTGTGGAGAACAGTGCCAGAGCTAATCTTTTGAGTTGTGTCTCTAGCCTGCAGCACAAACAAGGGTACTCAGATAAAGCAGTTGTTGCTTAGCCTGGATGACATTCTGTGCATATTCAGGTGCAAGGAGATAAGAAAGCTGTCTTCCCTTAGTGACCAGAACAAGGAACAGTTTAAATCCTTGTGCGAGACAGAAATAAAACCTATTCCCCTGCTCTGGCCAGGGCTGGATTAAGATATAGGCACTGTAGGCCAGTGTTTAAGGCACCTGTTCCTGGAGTCACACAATTATATCAGAATCTCATTTTTTTTTAAAGTAAGTTTATGGCTAGAAGTAAAGCCTGAAAACATGATTTGAGCAACTGACGCAGTGATAGAAACAATAACTCAGAACTGCCCCATGCATCTTAATGCAGTGTTAACTCCACAATCCCATTACCCTAGGTGGCCCTGCCAACATTATCCCGGAAGAGGATTCTGTGTATGACAGGAGGAAAAAAGTGCAGCAGGCCCAATCTCCCAACCCACTCCAGCAGATAAACTCCAGTTCAGGAGTATTTGGGGAAGCCTCCCTGCTGCTGGGGGAAGGGGGGCAGAAGGGACCCCTATGGGAGGAAGGCCCCCTCTCCTACTCCTGGGAGTAGGAGGTGGCCCCATGCCTCTACCTGTCTGGGTGGAGAAGTCTATGGCAAGTGGGGGTAGGGAGAGCCACAAAGGACTCTGTGTCATAGTACATATGGATTGCCATAGTCTGAACCTGGCTTCAGCCACTCTAACTCTCCAGATCACAAAACACTGCAGACAGGTAAACATTTGGTTTGACTTCGACTTCCCTGCTTACTACAAGATCTCACCAATGGCAGAATTTAGCCCTTAATGTGATTTTCAAAAAGGTGCACATTCAAAGCCTTAATGCTGCTGTTCTTTAGAATGAAATGGATGTACACTCTGCTAAAAATTATGCAAAAAGAAACAAAGTATTTACAAACTATACACGTTTCTTTGCACTTACGATTTATGAAGAGTAAAAACATGCATTTCTTCACTGAGTAGTTTGCATTCGTTATGTAGCCTTTCATTTTAAAGGCCAGCTTTCCATCTTCACAGGCCACTTCTATCAGTTCTCTGTAGACAGTTTTTATTTTGAAAGAAAATACATGAAAATACACAGTGCTGTGCAAAGGTTTTATTGACCCAAGTTTAAGATAATTACATTACTAGCAAGTAGAAATACACCATTATGAATTTGGTTATATAGAGAGACAAGGTGGGCGAGGTAATATCTTTTATTGGACCAACTTCTCTTGGTGAGAGAGAACTTTCGAACTTACACAGAGCTCTTCCTCAAGTCTGGAAAATGTACTCAGAGTGTCAAAGCTAAATATAAGGCGGAGCAAACTGTTTAGGAAATGTAGTCAGATATCCACCCCAAAACACCACCAAACTCATGCTCCATTTTATCCTCACCCATAACAATTTTACATTCAGCAACACGCACTTTGTCCAAACCATGGGAACAGCCACAGGTACTAGGATGACTACCCAATATGCTAACCTCTTCATGTGCCACCTTGAGGAAAAATTTCTGGACAAATGCACCAGGAATTCCATAATACACCTCAGATACATTGATAATATTTTCATCATCTGGACAGATGACCTAAACTCCCTCATCAACTTCCACCACAACTACTACCCATCCATTAAACTCCCACACTGGCATCAATTTCCTAGAAACCATGATCCACTTCAACACTGGAACCCTACAGAAAACTATATACAAGCAACACACAGATCACCACACCCACCTTCACAGATCCAGTAAGCACTCCAAACACATCAAAAATCTGTTATCTGCAGCCAGGCACTCAGATGCCACAGAATATATACCTTGACATACTTAAAACTGCCTTCACCAAACAAGGACACTCCAACAGAGAAATAAATTGCATCATGGCATGGGCCAAATAGCCCGAGAGAACCTGCTTCATTACAGAAATAAACCCCCCTCTGACTGCACATCCCTAGTTGTCACCTCATACTGGAACCCATATGGGGTATCAAACAATTACAACACATAGTCTATGGGGACCACGTAATGAAATAAATCTTTCCTGAAATCCCTCTTCTGGCCTTCGAACAACTTCTCAGCCTCATCATCAGAAGCAAGTTCCACACAGACCATGACACACCAACTCAAAGCAGCACCAGACCCTGCCAGAACAACAGATGCAAAACCTGTAGACATATATCCAATGCTATAATGATCAACACCTTCCACGATATACCTTTCAAGATCCATGGGTCCTGCACATTCCTATCACAACATGTGGTATCTCATCCAATGCACTAAATGCCCCAATAGCTAGAGCCCCATGTGGATACAAAATTTACATCCATGAATGTGGCTATCCATGGATATAAATCAGTATCTGCAGGGCTCTACCAGGAACTGCAGTGGCGAAAGCAGAGCTCCCAGGAGCCAGTGCCCTGTGCTGGCAGCTCCTCCGGCGTGGCTGTACTGCCCCCAGCCATGCTCACTGCACTAGCATGACCAGGGACAGCTGACGGTGAGTCCGGTGCCCGCCCCAGTGGGCAGTGCTGGGGGCAGACTGCCATGCCAGAGGAACTGCTGGCTCCTGGAAGCTGGCTCCTGGAAGCAGCGGCCCGCCAAGCTGCTGTTTTTGCCGCTGCGGTTCCCAGTACAGCCTTGCAGCTCTGCGGATACCGATTTATATCCGCGGATATAAATTTTGTCTCCACGCAGGGCTCTACCAATAGCAACTATGTGAGTGAAACCAGACAATCACTATACTCTCAAATGAATTCTCACAGAAAAATGATAAAAAACAAAAACACCACATCACCTGTGGGTGAACAGCTTTCACAAAATGATCACTCTACATCTGACCTCTCAGTCCTTATTCTCAAAGGAAATCTGCACAACACGTTCAAAAGATGAGCCTGAGAGCTTAAATTCATAACTTTTAGTGTCCAGCAAAAACATGGACCCAATAGAGACAATGGATTTATAGCTTATTACAACAATCTATAACCCACTCTCACACACACCCTACAACTGCACTCTCTCCCCTCCCCCTTCCTTTTGCCCCTGTGACTGGAGGGGTGTTACTGTGCCACTTCACCTTGAAGTCCTTTGAAATACGTGTTAACTCCTTACACTAATCAATCTGTTCCACCTTGTATTTAGCTGTGACACTCTGAGTGCCTTTTGAAGACCTGAAGAAGAGCTCTGTGTCAGCTCAAAAGCTTGTCTCACACCAACAGAAGTTGGTCCAATACCAGATATTACCTCAAAAAGAAAACAAGAGAAATACCTGTGGCACCTTAGAGACTAACAACTTTATTTCAGCATAAGCTTTCGTGGGTTAAGAACCCACTTCATCGGATGCATGGAATGGAACATACAGTAAGCAGATATTTATACATTATATCTGCTTACTGTATGTTCCATTCCATGCATCCGATGAAGTGGGTTCTTAACCCACGAAAGCTTATGCTGAAATAAATTAGTTAGTCTCTAAGGTGCCACAGGTATTTTTCTTGTTTTCTTTTTGCTGACACAGACTAACACGGCTACTACACTGAAACCAGATATTACCTCACTCACCTTGTCTTTATAATATCTTAGAACCAACATGGTCCATAAAATTTTGGTACATAAAATTGTTACTCATACAAATAATGAAGCCAAGTAGTCTTATTTACCATGTACCTTCAAATTGACAGTAAAATTAGAAAGAAAAATTTTAAAAGCCTCTACAAATTATCCAGAATAGGTTTTCAATAAATTAACATGCCACATTGTCCAATATCCTGTGGCTACCTAGGACTAGGAATGATTGTTACATTATCACTGGCAAGCATGAATTTGAGTACTCGCAAGGTTTAAGGCACATGTTCCTAGCATTAAGAGACGAAGAGAGAGTTTTAAAAGGTCACTGGGTCCATAACTGAATATTATTACTTTTCCTGAAACTATGATTTACATACCTTTTCAGTCTCCACTTTTACCTGATCTGCATTAAGGGGTGGGATGTTGGTAGAGAGTGGAGAGTGCTTAAATATTTCCCCTGGTCAGTACTGACAGGTCTTAACTATATTAGTCTCCATCACAGTTTGTAAAACTCTTATAGCACAGTTAGATCCTATTTACACTGGCCAAGGAAATTCTATTAAGCCTAGATAATTTATCATTATAGCTCCCTAGAAAGGAGTTAACGTGATTTTTAAAGTCACACAGTCAGTTCCATTCCTTAGCTGTAACTTCTAATGTTAGTAACAGAATCAAACTGACCTTTCTATCAGTGTTGACAGGAGTCCAACAGAGTTGGCAGCAAAGCATTCTGCAAAACTGTTCTATGAAATGTATGCAGTTAAGCATTTTATGGAAGGGGATTCTTCCTACAACTACTGCGGAGACTTTCTGGCATAGGGGATATTTTTATAACCCCTTTCTTGTGATTTGTTCAATGAGAGCTCTAATTCAAATTTATAGTGACTGTACAAAAACAGATTTAAGAAAAGCACATTTGAAGGAATTACTAGTTCTAACAAGTAAGGTTTAATAGGCGGAAATACTGAGATTCACCGTGTAGGAAGTGGCTAGGCACTTCTAGAAGATATTGGGCCAAACTGTCCTCTAGATCAGCGTTTAGAAGATTCTCTCCAGGTACAGACAGTTCCCTTTCTGCACACTGGGAGAAGATCAGACACTTATGTGGCAATATTCCTAGTTCCCCCTGACCCTGTTCTTGGATACATGAAAGACCCTTCTATGAGGTTAGAGAGAGCTCTGCAATGTGCATCATTCTTTCCCCATCTTCATTAAACCTGAAGGGAATTTGCTGAAAAGTTAATACAGTCTAAGGCAGGGGTGGGCACCCCGTGCCACTCCCGGAAGCGGTCGGCACCACGTCCCTGCAGCCCCCCACTGCAGGCACCATCCCCCAGCTCCCACTGGCCAGGAATGGGAAACCGCAGCCAATGGGAGCTTCGGGGTAGGTATCCGCAGGCGCAGTCTCCCAGGGGCCGCAGGGACGTGGTGCCGGCCGCTTCTGGGAACGGCACGGGGCCAGGGCAGGCAGGGAGCCTGCCTTAGCCCCGCTATGAGCCACTGCCACCCCAGAGCCGCTCAAGGTAAGCAGTGTCGGAGCCTGCACCCCGAACCCCTCCTGCATCCCACACCCCAACCCCCTGCCCTGATCCCCTGCCGCACCTGTCTTGCACCCCAACCCCGTCCTGAGCCCCCTCGTACACCCCGACCCCCTCCTGCACTCCAACCCCTTGGCCTGAGCCCCTTCCTGCACAGAGCACCCCCTCCAACACCCCACACTCCCTCCTGCACCCCAACCCTCAGCCTACATTCATGGCCCTTCATGCAATTTCCCCACCAACATGTGGCCTGTGGGCCAAAAAATTTGCCCACCTGTGGTCTAAGGCCTCTTCACTGTGGAACTCTTCTTGGACAGCTCAGTGGCTACTAAGGATATGTTTACACAGCAATTAAACACCCCTGGCTGGCCTGTACCAGGCAACTCAGGCTAGCGGAGCTTGGGCTGCACGGCTGCTTCATTGCTGTGTAGATTTCCGGGCTCAGGCTGGAGTCTAGACTCTAGTATCCTCCCACCTTTCAGGGTCCCAGAGCCTGCGCCCCAGCCCGGCAGCTTACACAGCCAAAGCCCCATGAGCCCGAGTCAGCTGTCATAGGCCAGCTGCAGTTATAGGCCAGCCGCAGCTTTTTCTCTGCTGTGTAATAATACCCTATGTTATTTTATCTTAATTTAAATAGTGTAGTATGTTAACTCAGTAACTACATTCATTTGCACCATACTACTATGAAATACTCTGATCATCACAGAGATTTTGGGTCTTTTTAATTATTTATTTTAAACAGAGCTACAAAATAAGGTTTCATTTAAAAACAACTTTATGGTCAACATACCTGCTAACAGCATTTCCAAAAATGGACCTAATATTGTCAACTGTTGTGGCATTTGCTAGGGTTCTAACATCTGCCACTGTATCACCTTGCTAAAAATAAAAGAGAAAAGAAATTAGTGTCACTGTTTACAAATACAATTATTATGAAAGTTTTAGAAATCTATTCTATAACTGCAAGACATTTTCTACTGAGTTTGCAAAAACGTATGGGACACAAACTCAATTTTTGTTTTGCCTGAAGTTTTGTTGTTTTGTTTTTTTTTGTCGTTTTTTGCTTTTTTAAAAAGTCTGTAGGTATTTATGCAAAGAGGAGATTACATCAGGTGTACAGTAGAAACTTTTGCTGGCTTAGCACTATTGGATAGGGATATGCTGGCAAAACCCAGCATATACACAGATACACCAGCAAGGAAGTGCTTTGTGGCATAGCTTATTTCACTTGCCTAACCAGTACAAAAGCACTTTGTCAGTATGAACTGCATCTATATTAGGAGAGTATTGCAGGTATAGCTAGAACGGCAACATTTAAGGGCCTGAATGCGTGGTGGGAAGATATGGAGATAGTGGGCAACTGCTCCAGGTGCAAGTTTGAAGAGTGACTTGAGTGGTCTATTCATGAGAAAAATTCTATCGAACACAAGAAATGTGGTTTATTCATTTGCCAAATAAATAATATTTTAATAGCATTAAAGTCTTTAGGTAACATTTTCAAATAGGTAACATTTTCAAAAGCACCTAAGTGACTTAAGAACCAAAGTTCTACTTTGAAAAGTGACCTAGGTACTTAGAAGCTTAAATCCCACTAAAAGTAAAGCCTTTTTGAACGTGATGCGAGTTAGGCTTCTAAGTGCCTATACGACTTTTTTTAAAAAAAAGGGGGTTGGGCTCTTAAGTCACTTAGGTGCTTTTGGTTACCTTTTATTTTGTTTGAAAAGGATATAGAGAAGCATAAGTTCTTGGTCCAAAATAGCCTAAATTCGATGACCTTCTGGGCATGCTATAAAAATCATCTATTTGACAGGATTTTTAGAGAAAGGCAAGAGCATGTTTCCAAAACAACGCAGATAGGTAAAGGAGCTTTTTTGTCATTGGCTGGCTAGCTGGCTGACTAATCTAGCTAGGCTAACCAAGTTGAGTTTTGCTCTTATCTAAATGTTTTCTTTTTAAACATTGTTGGTGCTATGTTGTAACATTAATTGTCAGGGTGAGTACAGCCTTTATTCAAGGGTCTTTTTCATTATTTAAATATAAATAAATAAAAATAAGCTAAAGGAAAGCTACCTTTGCAAGCAAATTCTGAGAAATCTGCTGACTGATAATTAAAAATCAATCAAGAACAAAGATATTTTAGAAGCAGCTAGTAAGTGTTTATTAATAAAGAAGTATTGGGCAGGACCTCAATGTTATAAAATTTCTGTTAGTGTTCATTATAGACTGATTTTCCAAGTAACGTAACAGGCTGCCTTTCTCCTTTGCAACTATTTGAAAGAAAAGGATCTTATCTACACTAGGGATTTTTAATTTTTTAAACAAAAATTTTACACACCACCACCAGTGGTAGCAATGTTGGAAGCCCTACTATAAATGGCAGCTACTTTCAGCATCATATCAATAGGTTTGTCTTTGGCAACACTTCAAGCTAAACCATGGTTAGCATCAGTTCAGCTATACCCGTTACTGATGACAACGTTCAGCAAAAAGTAAGTTTCATAGTACAGACAATGCTTGTTTGGGGAAAGTTCACTACCAAAACCTGACTCCAATTTGGAAAAAAAGTTTCTAGTTTCTAGCAGTTAAAATAAGTTATTTTAAATTTAAGAAGCAGTAAAATTTGAGACTTCTTGTTTTAGGGATTTGTAACAATAAATGAAAAGTCCTAAAGAAATGACTGCAAAAAAACCTTGCAAATCCCAGTAATAGGGAAAGCAGTCAAACAAGGGGTGACACAGAATCTGCAAGACTGGATCAGACCCACACTCCATTTAGTCCAGTATCTTGTCTCCTGAAGTGGTCAACATCACCTCACAGGGAGCTTCAAGAGACCCCATAGTAGGCAGATGTGGGATAATCTATCCCCGACCCATGTCTCATCCTAATTCCTTAGAGATTGGTTTACGCTCTGAAGCATCTCAGAAAACAAAATGGATGTGTTAGCTTTGTGAGCTCAAGGAAAAATCTGAACTGTTGATGCTCAGCTTTTATCTGGATTTATTATTTTAAACTGATGTGTAATTTATCCAGATTGCATGTAAGAGAATTTGTTTTTCTGTAAAGAAAACTACCTCACAGACTATTCCCATTACAAAATCCATGGCACAAGGCCAGGCCCTTTATTTAATTGATGCAAGTATGTGAAGTTACAAAGGTTCCACATACCTTTTTAACTGAAAAACTGATGCCTGAGTTGTGGATGGCATACCTGAAAAACAAGTACAAAGCAAAACCGCAGTACATGAAAGAATAAATCACAAGTTGTCCCTCCATACTCTACTAAAGCAGCTAACAAGCAAGTCCATGTGAACAAATAACTACATTTCTTGTAGAGACAGCAAGTTTCTTTAGTTTAAAAGAAATTCGGTTCAAACCAACTGCCACATGAGATTGTAACAGTTTGCTATTACCTGACCCACCCAAACCACATGAAATTTAAAGATCAACCTAGATTACTCCAACTATAGGAAATTATGATACTTTCTAAAAAGAACCTATTAGTTAACCACTTTTAGGCAAAAGCTAAAGCATTCCAATGTCAGACAGCATGGTATTACGAGGAGCAGCAAAAGCTCCATCTCACCCTTCGTGATTTTTTCAGTACGATGGATAAACTCTCGGTTTCTGGGAAAAGGAGAAGGAAATTGGCTGACTTGTTCAGTTATCCCTGGGAAGGTGAGAATCCCAGTGCATTTATTCATAATTGGCCAAATCATAAGGTCCTTGCTTAGTTTTCACTCTGACCTGGCTTTAATGGGAGTTCACTCTTGTAAGGTTCTCACAATCTGATCCAATGACATTTTTGTCAATACGATGACAGCCTGACTCCACCATGAAAGTAATGTCCACGGTTTCTGCTGTTATTTGGGGTTTCTAATTTATCAAAGAGATATGTGGAGATAAACTGAGATTGTCTTACATTAACCAACACAAAAAACCAACCCGACAGATAATATAAGCTGCAGCTCTTTATTTCAGTACTTTACCTGCCAACGACTTCTAATATTTTTGCATACTCTTCACTTGGGTTTTTTAAGGCTTTCCTCCTTGTAGTTACATTGTAAAAAAGATCCTCAACCTGCGTTAAAAAACAGTGTCACTATTTTAAAAAAAAAAAATCACATATTGAAATAAGACTTAAAAAGCTTATTTCATTTGAACCAATCTTCTTGATATAAAATCATCTATATGGTCTGGGCATCTTTTAATTTATGAACACTCAAATTCTATGTTCTAGCTGTACTCTAGCTGCTTAGTTTCACCTAACAAAATGCCATTCTAGAGAAAGATAGTGAAGTATCACAAAACTTTTGATAACTGTATGTTTCACAAGAAGACACACATTTCACCAGAGTTTAGTCCTCAGATCAAACGACATTCAAAGAAGAGTTCTGAGGTCAACTGCACTGTAAGGATTTTTACAATTACAGATACAGTACTCCCTCAGTGTATTTTAGTGCAATACAAATTAAGTAACGAGATCCATTGCTATAGTCCCTTGTGTGAATTTAGGACCAACTGAAATAATGAACATATGAGGTTTTCATGAATTTAGCAAATTAACATTAAACGTTCTGCTGGACTTCTAGAGGCACAAATATTAGGGGGAAGTTCAGTTTCCTGTTTTTATGTTATAAAAGTTGCTACCACTATTATTGTTATTATTTGTATTAACATAGCACTTGCGAGCCCTTGTAACAGACCAGACCCCTTTGCATAAGGCACTGTACAAACACAGAACATACTCCCTCAAAGAATTTAAAATTTAAGTGTAAAACAAGAGACAAAAGATGGATGAGACAATGTTAATCACCATGATAGGCAGTTGTCTCAACATACCAGCACTTTAATTGTTGTAAAGTATTTTGCAGGCATCACAGAAAAAAAGAGTTCTGAAGTGGGTTTTGGAGGAGGATAATGAGGTAGCTTTACATATATTCATGGGGAGCTCCTCCCAAGCGTGAGCAGCATGGGGAAAAAAACTAACTCTTCTCTTCCCATACTGCTACATCTACTGCACAATTTTAATCTGTTTTTTTATGTACCGATTCTTTATTTAGGTGATTAGGTCAACTAACACACTAGACCAGGGGTCAGCAACCTTTCAGAAGTGGTGTGCCAGTGGAGTCTTCAAACCTTAAATGAGAGTGAATAAATGGTGTGCCAGTGATACATTTTAACATTTGTAGAAGGTCTCTTTCTATAACTCTAGAATATAGAATTAACTATTGTTGTATGTAAAGTAAATAAGGTTTTTTAAAAGTTTAAGAAGCTTCATTTAAAATTAAATTTAAATGCAGAGCCCCCCAGACCGGTGGCCAGGACCCAGGCAGCGTGCTACCTTTGGCACACGTGCCATAGGTTGCCTACCCCTTCACTAGACCTAACACTGGATTTGGAAGCCAATGTCCCATTAAGTTTATGATGCAATTCAATATTGCATAGTTTTAAATACGATGTATACTTAACTCTCCCAATGCTAACATGTAAAGTCCAAACATAACAAAATTAAGTATTTCTCCCGTCACTATACAGTGCCACCATCTAGAGAGGAAGAGGAGCCTGTGCAATTTTCCCTACAGTCTTTGGACAGATTCCACAAAGCACATATGTTGTTGTCAAATCTGTAAAATACTCCACAAGGTCACAAAAACTACATGACCATTATAAAATACGTTTTTAGTTGATGAGGCTGTAGATGTGCATGCCAGAAAGACAGACAACTAACCTAAATCCTTTGGGAGCATGGATCATCTTCTTGTTCTGTGTTTACCTAGCACAGTAGGGTACTGGTCCATGACCTGGGCTAGGACTATGATAATACAAGTAACGAATCACCACCACCTACCGTGATCTGAGTCCCCTGGTTTCCAGCACAAGGTTTGGGCGGCGCTTTCAGTTTTCCATCACAATAGCTTGCTCTAATCAGAAAACAAAATAAATAGTTGTCAGACACCGAGGTAGCTGGGGGTAGGGGAGGGGGGAGAAGATGGGGGAATCAGATATTAATGTTGTGAAAAATCAGGCGGGGGCGAGCGGGTTTCAGGAAATAAGCCAGTCCAGTCAGAGTGGGGGGATTTTTTGTTTGTTTTTTCAGGTTGATCCAAGTTTTATTTTTCATTTTTTTGAATTTATATGTCACTGACGTATTTACATTAATATAAAACACTTACTTGAGAATTTTTTGATACAAGAAACATTAGGCTCTAATATCAGTCTTTGAATGAGAACTTTAAGTATTCTACATGCTTGAAGAGGAAATAAAATGGATAATGTGAAAAGAATTACTAATTTGCATGATTAATCAAGCTTATATGTGGCTTAATTTATTTTTATTTTTACTGGTTGCAATTTTTTTCCCCTTTTCTCGTGGACGAGTAAATAGAATACAATTGTGGCTCTCTCTTATCTATTTTCAATCACTCCCACCTGCTAAGGTAATAAAACAGAATCTTACAACCCCATTCTACAGCAGAGGATGTTGTAACTCATTCTTTTTTGTTTGAGGTTCAGCTATTTCCTTGTTAAGGATCATAGGACAGTGCTGTAAACAAGGGACAAGTTAGATGAGCAGACCTGTCTTGTAAATATAGTATCTTACAAACCCACACGTGCACTTTATTAGTTGCACTATTGGAGTACTATAGTTAGGATCTTTGAACGATGTAATTGCTTTAGTGAGTTATACAGATTAATCAGTTTATGTAGTATATGTTTCTAGTCCCTACCTACGTATTGTATAGTTAGTATAAGACAAAGTTACTTTGTCTTATACTAACTATAAGTTTCCTGTTAAGAGGAAATACAGTAGTTCTAAGTTGTAACAAAAACTTTATCTCTAATGACAGGAGAGATTCTCACTTAAGCTAACTGGTACAAGTTTTCCTTAACTGTCCCATTTTTTGTATTCCTGGAACAATATTCACAATACTTTTTGCAAAAACAAAAAGATGAAAAACTGATACACTTTCATTACTGTTTAAAAAAAAAAAAAAAAGTGAATAACATCACTGCCCTCTATTAGCCAAATATTTTTCTTCAAAATTCCCATAAATTTTAACAAACTTTAAGATACGGGGGACTGCCAATATACATCTCTTTCCAGGTACAGAATTTAGATAACTATCATCAATTTATTAAATTAAAAAACTACCTAATTCTAAACATTTCTCATGTAAAAATGCCTTTGTTAACTTGAGATTATATTACTGCAATGTGCTCTCCCCAGGGCAACACTTTGGAGGCTGAGCCCAATGCAAAATATTGCAGCACTCTTATTAACCTGGCATTCAACTTGGGTACAACATCAGACCAGTGCTCTGTGATGTATACTGGCTTCCAATAAGCTTCAGGGTGGAATTCAAGGCATCCTAAATTGCTTGGGACCAGGTTAACTGAGAATTCACCTCTCTCCCCGCTCCCCAGTCCCACAGCCCCACAGTTAAGACCAGGTAAGGGACTTGAGCAGAAGCTCCTTCAACATAAACAAAAGGGGACTGGTGACAGGGCATTCTCTGTAAGGAGTCCTCTATTGTAGAGCCTGCTCCTGTTTGGTTTGCCAGAGACCAGATTTATGAACCTCCCAAATGTGTTGCAAAGCCCATCTTTTCCCCCTTGATTAAGGTTGCTGAGGAGGGTGGGTGCTAAGGTGTACATATTTATGAACAGTCCTTTGTTTATGTTGTGATTTTTAATTTATGGGGCAGTGGTTCAAAGCATTGGATAGGTGCCTTTAGTTGTTTTTTTTAATTGAAGACAAAATAAATAAGAAAGAGAACAATTAGCTACTTGAAGATGTCATAATTATTAAAAACAAAATATGTTAACAAAAGGGTTTAATTCTGTAATGTTATAACCATGTCTATCCAAGGATATTAGAGAGACAAGGCAGACGAGGTAATATCATTTATTGGACCAATTTCTGTTGTTGGTGAGAGACAAGCTTTCAATCTTACACAGAGCTTTTCTTCAGGTCTTCTAGTTTTCCAAACTTGAAGAAGAGCTCCGTGTAAACTTGAAAGCTTTTCTCTCACCAACAACAGAAGTTGGTCCAATAAAAGACTGTATTATCTCACCTACCTTGTCTCTCTAAGAAAAGGGTTAGTCAGTATGTATAAGATAAAGCAAGATAACCTAGAAAGGGGGAAAAAAACCAAATCTGAACAACAAGCCACCGGTATTTGTAGTGCCTTAAGCCATGAGGTTTCCTGAGTATCCTCAAATATAATGTTGTAATTAGAGATTGTATCATAACTGATATGCGCAAGGGGAACATGCCCAATGTGGACAGAATCTTCAGGAAATTTAGCTGGTAAAATCTAAGAAGTCTCTCGTGAGCATATGCAAACTAAATTTTCAAAGGCTTATAGCTTGGCCAAATTTGGGTAGGTTTTCATCGGAATGGCAAAAGGCTCATCAGAAAGGCCACTTCCTTGCCAAATTTTAACTCCCTGCTCCAAAGCATGGAGTCACTAAAGCTTATCAAAGAAAAGGTTGCCAGAATTTTTTTTAACATGGACAAAACAATGTATTTTTTCCTAGCCTCATTCTTGGAACAGCTGAACCATTTTGGATAAAATTTCCACAAGTAATTTAGTCTGAGGCAAATCCCCAGCATGGAAAATTTCAGCCCATGTGGTTAAGAGTTTGGCAAAATCATAAGCAACTGAAAAGACGGTCTTATAATGAGAACTATCAAGTAACCAGTTCTACCTATATAATTTTACCTGAAGGTGAAAAATGGACAAGAAAGATTGCACTAGATTGGTCTCTAAAATAGAATTCCTTTAAAGTAGGGCTGTCAATTAATCGCAGTTAACTCATGCGATTAACTCGAAAAAATTACCTGCAATTAAAAATATTAATTGTAATTAATTGCACTTATAACAATTAATATATTGTTTATATTATATTGTTATTTTTATTACAAATATATGTACTGTAAAAATGATAAAAGAAATAATATTTTTAAGGCCATTTCATAAAAGTACTGAAGTGCAATCTCTTTATCGTGAAAGTGTAACTGACAAATGTAGATTTCTTTTGGTTACATAACTGCACTCAAAAACAAAACAGTGTAAAACTTTAGAGCCTACAAGTCCACTCAGTTCTACTTCTTGTTCAGCCAATTGCTAAGACAAACAAGTTCGTTCACATTTAGAGGAGATACTGCAGCCTGCTTTATTTACAATGTCACCTGAAAGTGAGAACAGGCATTTACATGGCACTTATAGCCAGCATTGCAAGGTATTTACGTGCCAGATATGTTAAACATTCGTATGCCCCTTCATGCTTCGACCACAATTCCAGAGGACATGCTTCCATGCTGATGATGGTCGTTAAAAAAAAAAAAAAAAAAAAAAAAAAGCATCAATTAAATCTGTGATTGAACTCCTTGGGGGGACAACTGTACGTCTCCTGCTCTGTTTTACCCACATTCTGCATATATTTCGTGTTATGTCAATCTTGGAGGATGATCCAGCACATGTTCATTTTAAGAACACTTTCAAAGCAGATTTGACAAAACACAAAGAAGGTACCAATGTGAGATTTCTAAAAATAGTTACAGCACTTGACCCAAGGTTTAAGAATCTGAAGTGCTGTCCAAAATCTGAGAGGGGGAAGGTGTGGAGCGTGCTTTCAGATGTCTTAAAAGAGCAACACTCCAATGCAGAAACTACAGAACCCAAACCACCAAAAATGAAACTCAATCTTCTTCTGGTGGCATCTGACTCAGAAGATGAAAATGAACATGCATCAGTCCGCACTGCTTTGGATCGTTATCAGGCAGAACCCATCATCAGCATGGAAGCATGTACTCTGCAATGGTGGTTGAAGTATGAAGGGACATATGAATCTTTAGCACATCTGGCATGTAAATATCTTGCAACGCCAGCTACAACAGTGCATGTGAACGCCTGTTCTCACTTTCAGCTAACATTGTAAACAAGAAGCAGGCAGCATTATCTCCTGCAAATTGTAACCAACCTTGTTTGAGTGATTCTAAAGTACTTGCATGAGGTGAACTGAATTTTTTTTTTTTTTGTATTTTACAGTACAAATATTTGTAATCAAAAATAAATATAAAGTGAGCACTGTACACTTTGTAGTTTGTGTTGTAATTGAAATTATTATATTTTAAAATGTAGTAAACATCTAAAAATATTTAAAATAAATGGTATTCTATTGTTGTTTAACAGTGTGATTAATCACATGATTAATTTTTTTAATCGCTTGACAGCCCTACTTCAAAGGAATTGTTCATCTTATATGAAGGTTCAAAATTATTATGTTAAATTAGCTAAACCCCTTATGGCCCAACTCTATAGTTTGAACCAGTGGTTCTCAAACTTATTTGACTGCACCCCTTTGTTGTCTGTAGTAGTTTATGCCCTTGCCTCGCCACACAATTTTTTACCGATTAAAAAAAATCAACATGCAATTCTCACTAAATATTAGAAATACTAAGGCATTGATACAAACAGAACCAACAATCCATTGCAATAAGAGCAAAAGCAAAACTGATTATGGTCAATGCTTACAATTAAATGTGCACACCGCATCGTAGCAAACGGATTAATGTACAGATAACAATGACTTTGTATAATGCCATGCAAGCTTAACAGAAATCTGTAAAAATGCACAGCGCCATCTAGAGTCAAATGCACAGCGCCATCTGAGGACCTGGTATATTTGGAGGAATCAGCTTTGCTAGTTATTCATTGCTGTGGGTAAAATGTGCGCAGTAAGTTCCCCCCTCCTCCCTTAAAGCTTCTCATGCCCTCCTTTGAGAGCCTCTGGTCTGAATAAAGAGCACTCAATTCACAACTGTGCCTATATCTTTGCTCTTACTTCCTTCTACCACCCCCATGCTTGTCGTCTCTGGTCCTACTACAGCTTCCTCCACAATGCTCCATTTTATTCTTCTTCCATTTGATCTTTGCACTCTTTTTGTAGCCACCCATATGCCTGAAACTCCCTCCCTTTTCCTCTGTCCTGAATGACCATGCCCTCCTCTTCAAAATCATCCCTTCCAGGCCTTTATTTGTATCCAAGATACCATCCATATTATTAACAACTCTGAAAAGAGAATAAATGTTTATTACAAACAACACAAACTTTTTAGAGAGTGAATACACAGCGTACCTGTATGCACACTTTGCATCAGCAGTTTTAGTTGTGACAGTAACATGGGCAACATGACTTATGCTAGCCAATGCCTATAGGGGGAAAAAAATGAACTTTTATAAACCTCACTCAAGGAAATATTATTTTGGACTTAATACTTCTACAGTGGCAGCCATTAAAATGTAGACATTTACCATTTGCAAGTAATTCATGTTACTGTGATATTCCCTATTTGTTAATTACTTGCAAGTGGTATATGTCAACATTTTAATAGCAAACACTGGATAGACTAAGTATTAACACAGAACCAATGACACTGGTATAATTAAAGGCTTAACAGTTCTTAATCAATGCACTATTTTCCTTTAAAGGATTCTACTCAGGAGTAGCTTTTTACCTTCTTGATTTTCTTTTTTTAAATGGAAACTGAAACACTTGAAAAAAAGAACCAAAAATTAAGGGCTGAAGAGCTCCCAGCCTACATCTCTGGGTTCTTGACAGGAGATCTCCACCCAAACAGAAAAGACAGGCCTTAAAATTTACATTATTTAAAATTTTTAAAGTTATTTCTAGTCTTCTTAATACATCATAAAGCAAAAAGGGCATAAACTCATTCCCATCCCACCCCCTTTTCAGGTTACCTTGAAAATAACCAAGGAATGTGTTTTGAAACAAATATACTTACAACATATTTATATATTTGTATTACGACAGGATGTGCTTTTTCTTTGATTGCTTTCAAAAGTTCTAATTTTATTTTATTATTTTGTGCGAGTTTGAAAGACAAGGCTAAACCCTAGATCTTCCAAAGAGCTGGGATGATCAAGGAACTAGAAAGAGCTAATTACAATTAAGTGGTGATAAGAAGGGCTACCACGACTTTTGTTAGAGAGATAACTATTAAGTTTTGCAGCCAGTCGGCAAAGGGGAAGAACTCCCTGTGAATCCATTTAAACACATACTGCTCATGGGAGTGGATCTCAAAGGGAGCCAGTTTTAAATTAAGCCAACAAGAAAAACCTAACTTGCTTGCAACTTCACAGTGCGGGTCAAGATAGAAAAAGTAGGGCATGTGGCTGTCTCCCTCCCTCCCAGTCTGCACAGTCAGAGCTCTAAAATCTCAGAGATACAGGGTGAAAAGTGCAATTATTATTCCTTCCTTTGCATAGAAACTTTTAGCTGCATTAACAAAACCACTGTACCTCTTTTTAGAAATGCATTTTCTGTATAACCTGCTTTTATCTCCTCCGTTTTGTTTTAGTCTTATACTGAGTGTAAATACACACTATAGATCTATGATGGCAATTTTTAAGGGTGTAACTACTTCTTGTCTTTCTGAAGGCACATCGCCACAGCACATCCTTCACAAAAGAAGCAGTGGCAGGGGAACTTACCAGGGTCATAGGCACAAAAGGGGAGAGGGGGTAATTCAGAGTTACAGCACTTAATCCATCTATCTCCAACTTGTTCCCCCTACAGAGGCACATGTAAAATTCTGCCACACCAGATACAATTATACTGCTGGTGGCACTGTAATCTTCTGCCAGGAAGCCAAGCACCTCTGCAAACCAGTCAGCTTCACTACCACCAGCCCTGGGATCTCAGTCAGCAGTTCTAGCTGCTCCACAGCTTGGGTCTTATTCCAACAATTTCCTCCTCTTTACTCTCCCTGACCCAAACTGCTCCATTTCTTCTGGGGGAGAACCAACACATTCCCTAGTGCTCGAATATCAATGGGGAAAGAGGACCAGAGTGACCCCAAAAACTAATCTTAGCCAGATCACTCGAATGGATTTGTCTATCCATCTCCCTCAGTTAACACACAATTCCTGGCTTCCACATCACTCATCTTCTCCTTGCACTCTACCTCCACCCTAAACACTCCCCCACACGCTCACCAACTATACTCAGCACCAAGATAGAGTCTCATAAGAAACTCCATCTTTTTTAAATGACTTCAGGAATCAGAAATTAACGACATCCCTTTACAACAGCATAGTGGCAATGAACAAGCTGTTAACCATAAACTTACCTCTCCCCTAAACCCGTATGTAGAAATACTAGCCAGATCTTCAAATTTTTGCAATTTGCTTGTAGTGAATCTCTCACACACAATATCCAAATCTTCTTTCTATATGAGAAAGACAGACACGCATTAACATTTCATTTCTATTTCCACAATTTCTTAAGGCTGGGGAAAATTTACTATGAATGTCTGAAAACAAAGTTCATGAGTAAGCACTACACCAACCTGTACCTGTCCAGTAGGTTTGCTTACCCTGATTCCACACCCATTATCTTGGATCTGAATGAGTTTCAGACCTCCCTCCTTAACAATCACCTGGATGCTGGTAGATTTTGCATCCAAACTGCAAAAAGCAAAGCATCTTTCAGTATCCAGTTAAGTGACATTTTCTTCCAAAGAAATCTAGTCTGCAATTAGACTGCAATTTATATTATGCCCCCTCCCTGCCTTTTCTCATAACAATTACTACACAGATATCCACGATGAGTCTAATCTTTCAGTCTGGCTGCTGTGTGGGTTTTTGCGGTCATGGCATCAGTCTCCCTTATTTTTCTCCTTCCCCCAATTCTGGAGCCAGGCCAACAAAAGGCAAAGACACCGGGAGCCAGTTCCTTCTTTTCTGACTGATGATACCATGCAATAAACCTTGTAGTTCAACGCTGCCACTAAGGGATGTTGTTGTTTTGGGTTTTTTAATGCAGTTTAACGCTGTCAAGGATTGTTAGCCTATTTTCTCCAATCCCAGCAGCACACTGGGGGTGTGATGCCCGCAGGCACCGAGGGGTTAAGTTAGGGTTGCCAGGTGTCCAGTTCGCCCCCTCGAAAAGGGACCCTGGCAGCTCATTAAAAGTCTGGTTGGCAGCGCAGCGGGGCTAAGGCAGGCTCCCTGCCTGCCCTGGCTCCGCACAGCTCCCAGAAGCGGCAGCATGTTCTCTCTCTGGCTCCTAGGCATAGGGGCAGCCAGGGGTCTCTGCATATTGCCCCCACCCCAAACGCTGGCTCTGCAGCTCCCACTGGCTGGGAACCGCAGCCAATGGGAGCTGCAGGGGCGGCACCTGTGGACGGGGCAGCGCGCAGAGCTGCCTGGTCATGCCTCTGCAAAGGAGCCAGAGGGGGGACATGCTGCTGCTTCTGGGAGCTGCTTGAGGTAAGTGTCGCCCACAGTCTGCACCAAACCCTCTCCCGTGCCCCAACCCCCTGTCCTCCGAACCAGCCCAGAGCACCCTCTCCCACCCCAAACCCCTCACCCCAGCCCCACCCCAGAGCCTGCACCCCCAGCCAGAGCCCTCACCCCCACCTGCGCCCCAATCTCCTGCGCCAGCACTGATCCCCCTCCCACCCGCCAAAACCCTTGGTTTCAGCCCAGAGCCCCATCATGCACCCCAAATTCCTGATCCCCACACCCCCAGCCAGAACCCTCACAGCCCCACCAATACCCTACCCCAGCCCAGAGCCCCCTCCCACACCCTGAACCCCTCATTTCTGGCTTCACCCTAGGGTGACCAGATAGCAAGTGTGAAAAATCGGGACAGGAGGTGGGGGGTATTAGGAGCCTATATAAGAAAAAGCCCCAAATAACAGGACTGTCCCTATAAAATTGGGACATCTGGTCACCCTAACCCTAAAACTCACACCCCCAGCCCAGAGCCTGTATCCCCCTCCCACACCCCAACCCCGTGCCTCAGCCCAGAGCCCTCTCCCATAATCCAAACTCCTCCTCTCCACCCCCAGTCCAGAGCCCCTTCCAGCACCCCAAACCCCTCAACCCCAGTCCCATCCAGAGCCCGCACCTCCAGCTCAGAACCCTGAGCCCCAACCCCCTG
The DNA here is from genome assembly GCA_033296515.1 of Macrochelys suwanniensis. Taxonomy (NCBI): domain Eukaryota; kingdom Metazoa; phylum Chordata; order Testudines; family Chelydridae; genus Macrochelys; species Macrochelys suwanniensis. The sequence continues at coordinate 83,609,349 of CM065776.1, read as the reverse complement.
ACTCAACCCGCAGCCCACACCCCGAACCCCTCAGCCCCACCCCCCATCCCAGAGCACCTTCCTGCACCCCAGCCATGAGCCAGTGAGGGGGATGGAGCGGGCGAGGGGCGGGGCCCAGAGGAGGGGCGGGGCAGAGGTGCTGGGTTTTGTGTGAGTAGGAGGTTGGCAACCCCAGGCTAACGGGCAGCGAAGGAGAACACCAGGGGTGGCGTTTCCCGCCCCCAGGAGCGGCCTTTCCCCTCCGCCCTCAGGGCACGTTCACGGCCACTTCCAACCCCCCACTTCCGTGGCGAGATGGGGCACCCCAGTGTGACGCGCCCTGTGGCACAGCGGGCGCGAGGCGCCGAAGCTGGCCCCGCCCCCCAGGCGATCGGGCTGCGCTGAGCTTAACTGCCACCTGCCCTCGCCTCGCGCACCAACCGTCCAGCCCCCTGCCCGCGTGCGCAGCGCGGGGGGGTGTCGGGCCGGTGCCACCCGGCCGCGTTACCAGTTCTCCAGCATCTCCTTGATGGCGTTGGCCGGCCGCTGGATGACCTCGCCGGCCGCGATGCGGTTCACCACGACCTCGTCCAGCCGCCGGATCACGCCAGCCATCAGCGCCATGAGGCGGACCCTGGCGGGGGGAGATGCTGAGGGGCTGCCGGGATCTCTGAGCAGGGAAAGGGAGGCCACCAGACCCTAGTGGGAGGAGGGGAAGGGCGGGGATCGTAGCGCGAGCCCCTCCTCACTCCAGCGGGCGCGCGGCAAAGCAGGGTGGTGAACCCAGAAGACTCGCGCCAAACAGTTGCGGGCGAGAGCCTTGGAAGCTGCCGATTGGAAGGCGCGGGTGTCAATCGGCGCGGGCGGGCCGGCCGTCAGCTGTGTGGCGCAGAACTACAACTCCCATCGTTCCCTGCCCGCACCCTGGGGGCGGGAGCGGTGGTTACATGTGCACACGAACGAGATCGTTCCTATTGGCTGATCCCCGCGTCGCGGCCTGCCATATAGAGGGCTGGCAGGCCGGTACGCGACTGGTTCTGCGTGGCGCAGAGAGTTGTGGGGAATGTAGTTGTGGAAGCTGCCGGGGACCCGAACAGCGGCACACAGGACTGGGGGCGGGGCCCGGGTTGTTCCACCTGACCCGGCAGGCCGGGGGGTCCCTTGTTAGAGGCTCATGCTTGGTGGCCGCAGCTTAGTGCTGAGACTCGAGCCCCCGCCCATCCGGGGGGGGGGGGGCTCAGCTCCCCGACCCCCAGTGACTGGCCATGGTGCTCCCCTGCTCCCACCTTGGTGGCCCTGGCCGTTCCCTGGCTGGCATCATGGGAGACCTGGCTCTGGCCACAGGGCGTCTCCCCATGACTGGCCACGGCACGGCCCTTGGTGGCCCTGGCCCGCCATGTCCCTTGCGCGGGGTGACCCAGTCAGCCCCTGACTCCGAGCGGGTTGGTGCTGCGGTGGCCATGGCAACGGAGGGGGCAGCAGGAATCACGCATCGTCCAGGGACATGGCGGGGACTGGGGCGCTGGAGTGTCCAGTGGGCCAGGGGTGTCTGGGAAGCACGTGTTAGCTGCCACTATGTAACCAAACAAGCCAACTACGCCCATTGCGGGGGGGGGGGGGGGGGGGGGATGAGGCAGATCAAGACAGAAACCCCCTGTGATGACTGGCACCGCTGTGCTTTCTGGCCCATATGCGGCATGAGACGCGGTAAAGCACCGCGAACCATTTGCCAAGGGAGAATTTGTGAAGCGGGATTGTGGGAAGGGGATTGTGTGTCCTGATAAGAAGAAACTTTGAGCAGCGTTAGTTTATCAGCCACAACCATAGGACAGTGCATACTGGAGATTGGTACCAAGCAAGCAGGTTTACACGTTCTCTCTCCCCTGTGATTGATTTCAGCAGCACATACTTCAGTAGATGCAGCCATCATTGATCTTTGTAGTGCCTGTGAAAACCTCGACACAGACAAGGAAATTTCCTTGGGTTGTCAGGCAGTAGTGCAGCCAGGTCCGGAGCACAGGGGGAGCGGCACTATAAAAAGGCGCCTCCCCCTGTACTCACCCGGCGGCGCTCCGGGTCTTCGGCGGCACTTCGGCGGCGGGTCCTCTCTCACTCCGGGTCTTGGGGGGTACCCGCCGTCGAAATGCCACCGAAGACCCGGAGCACCGCCGGGTGAGTGCAAGAAGCGGTGCCTTTTTTTAGTGCTGCTAAAAAAAGGCGCCACTTCTGCTCAAAGGGGGAGCGGCTGCTCCCCCCCTGGCTACGCTACTGTTGTCAGGTTTAAAATACCACAGCATGATATATATTAGAGACAGTTTCAGAAGCAATTAATATTACCTCTGAGGGAATTCTGTGCCAAAAAAATTAAAAATTCTGCACACAATATTTTAAAATTCTGCAAATGTTATTTATCAATAAATAAATGTGGTGGCTCCAGCATGGCAGTGGGGAGCACAGGCTACCGGCAGCACGGAAGTGGGAGATCATTCTGCAGCCCCCTCCTCCCCTCCCACACAGCTTCGGCAGTGAGGCTGCACTTGACCCTGACACATCGCAAGGGCCAGACCTGCCCCAGAAACACCCCAGGGTCCTGCCCCTCCACTCCAGATGCATCAGGTGTGGGGCAGGCAGGCTCAGCCCAGCAGGATCCAAATGTGGTGGGGCTTAGTCTGGGGGGGATCCAGGTGTGGGGTGAGAGGGTTCTGTATGGGGCAATCTGGGTGCAGGCAGCTCAGTGGGGGGCTGGGTGCAGGGGAGATCTTGATGCACAAGGGCTTGGGGGCGGGGGGGGGGTTCCAGGTGCAGAGAAAATGGAAATCTGCAAGTGGGTCCAAATGAAGGTGGTTGGGGCTCAGCAAGATGGGTCTGTGGGGAGGGGGCTCAGTAGGGGGGTCTGGATGTGGGAGGCTCAGTGGGGGGGCTGGGTGCTGGGGAAGTGGGGCTGGGTGGGGTGCAGCTGGTTGGGGCTCACTGCAGTGGGGGGTCCAGATGTGGGGGGCTCCTTGGGGTGGCCCACGTGAAGGGGGGTGGGGCACATTGGGGTGGAGGTTGAGTGCGGGGTCTCAGTGGGGTGGTGGTCTAGGTGCAAGAGTGGGGGTCTGGATGCAGGGGGATGGGGCTCAGTGGGGGGTCTGAGTGCAGGGGGTAAGACTCAGTGGGGTGGGGTTCTGGGTGTGGCAGGGTGAGGCTAAGCGGGGGGGTCTGGCTGCACCGGGTGTGACGGGTTGCCCCCGGAGTGCCACCTGGAACTGGGATACCACTGAGCCCCCTGACCTACCAGCCTGGGCTCCCTTTTACACTGCACTCCTCTGACAAGCTACAAAGCCTACCAGCCTGCACTTTCACCAGCATACATACAGGTAGAGACACACCCAGCTGCAATTACAAGCAGGCTCTCTGACCATCCCCTGCATGGGAAATCTACTCCCAGCTCCTTAGGAGTACCCCCTCTGAGGTATAGACCCAAAAATTATATCATCTTGCACTGCACAGGGAATTGTACAGCGTAAGCTCATAAAATTCGCCCCCTCCCTCAATGTGGAGAAGAATATGCAACAGCCTTTTGTCCCTGAGTTATGATTCCCACACACTGGTTTAGATAAAGCAAAAATAAGTGTATTAACTATCAAAGGTAGATTTTAAGTGATTATAAGTGCAAACAGATTATAGCAAACAGATCAAAGCAGATTACCTACCAAATAAACAAAAAACACAAACTAAATTTAATATACTAAATAGACTGGATATGAATAGCAGTTTTTCACCCTAAGAGATGATACAAGCAGGCTGTAGATTCTTAAGGGACAAGCTCCACTTGCTTTACAGTTTGGAACCCCCAGGCTTTTGCCTCTTCTGCTTTCAATCGCATCTAGGCCTTTGGGAATAAACTGAAATCATTGCAGAAGCATATGAATAAAGTCAGCCTAAACATGGGACACTAATTATTACCTTGAGATCACAAGAAATCAGAGCAGTAGTGAGGCATGAGCAGCAGACTTTCCTCTGCCAGGAAAAAGAATCTCGGGGAGGTCTCTTACAGAACTGAGCTTGAAGTATGGAGAAATACAGTTAAAAGGATAAAACAATTAAGAGTTTCTCTCTGACAGATAACAAGGCATATGATCGAGTTACACCATGAAGATATTTGACAGCTTCAGCAAAAAGTTTAATACTTTATTGTTCTGAAGGACCGTGGAGGCTGGGCAGCTTTGCAGTGGAGCAATTAACTTTTCCAGTGTCAATTGCCTTCTTTGAGGTTGGCATTCCCAATCCCTGAAAATCCCCAGCATCGGCCAACTTTGGGGGCTGCATCTCCTGCCTTTTCAATGCCCCCCAAATAATCTTGAATTGAACATTAGTCAGCAACTCTGAACATTTCACCTCTATCCTACAGGTTTTACTGTCAGAGGTCATGAAAGATATGAGGAGCTTCCTTTCTCTTTGTCCAATTAGCTAGAAGGAGATAACTGAAAGAATGCAAACAGAGGCTGAATGTCCTTGGTTCACAGGCCTCTCAACAGACTTCTGTATTTCTTTTTGAGACAACTTGATAAACATCTAAAATGTCTTGTTCCCTTTTTAACCCTTTGCCCTCCGAAACCAGGGCAATTGGTTCTACAATAACCATAAACCTCATTTTTATATATACAGTATTCTGAAAAAAAATTCTATAAATGCTTTCAGATACAGGACAATGTAGTGTTTCAGTTTTTTATTACTGAAATTCTGTTATTAAAGGCATGCTATATATTTTAATGATAGAGCAACACCTTCAAAAAATAGGACAGATATTGTGAAAACCACCTATCTTTACTTTGAAAAACTATTCCTCTGAGGGCTTGTCAACATGAGGACACTGATTGGCATAGCTATAGCAGAATAAACTATGTCAGAATAGTGTCCTCAGGGGGATTTATTCTGGCATAACTATAACAGAATAGTAGGACTGTCAAACGATTAAAATAATTAATTGTGATTAATTGCACTGTTAATAATAGAATACCATTTATTTAAATATTTTGGATGTTTTCCACATTTTCAAATATTGATTTCCATTATACACAGAATACAGAGTGTACAGTGCTCACTTTATATTTATTTCTGATTACAAGTATTTGCACTGTAAAAAAACAAAAGGAATAGTATTTTTCAATTCCCCTAATACAAGTACTGTAGTGCAATCTCTTTCTCATGAAAGTTGAACTTACAAATGTAGAATTATGTAAAAAAAACTGCATTCAAAACTAAAAGAATGTAAAATTTTAGAGCCTGCAAGCCCACTTCTTGTTCAGCCAATTGCTCAGACAGACAAATTTGTTTACATTTGCAGGAGATATTGTAAACACGCAGTGGGCAGCATTGTCACCTGAAGTGAGAACAGGCGTTCACATGCACTGTTGTAGCCGGTCACCAGATATTTACTCGCCAGATACTCTAAAGATTCACATGTCCCTTCCTGCTTCAACCACCATTCCAGGGGACATGCATTCCTGCTGATGACGGGTTCTGCTCGATAACAATCCAAAGCAGTGCGGACCTACGTATGTTCATTTTCATTATTTGAGTCAGATGCCAACAGCAGAAGGTTGATTTTCTTTTATGGTGGTTTGGGTTCTGTAGTTCCTGCATTGGAGTGTTGCTCTTTTAAGACATCTGAAAGCATGCTCCACACCTCATCCCTCTCAGATTTTGGACAGCACTTCAGATTCTTAAACCTTGGGTCAAGTGCTGTGGGTCAAGTGCTGTAGCTGTCTTTAGAAATCTCACATGGGTACCTTCTTTGCGTTTTGTCAAATCTGCAGTGAAAGTGTTCTTGAAATGAACAACATGTGCTGGGTCATCATCCGAGACTGCTATAACATGAAATATATGTCAGAATGTGGTTAAAACAGAGCAGGGGACATACAATCCTCCTCCAAGGAGTTCAATCACAAATTTAATTAACGCATTATTTTTTTAATGAGCATCATCAGCATGGAAGCATGTCCTCTCTAATGGTGGCCAAAGCATGAAGGGGCATACAAATGTTTAGTATATCTGGCACGTAAATACCTTGCAATGTCAGCTACAAAAGTGCCATGCAAATGCTTGTTCTCACTTTCAGGTGACATTGTAAACAAGAAAAGGGCAGCATTATCTCCTGTAAATGTAAACAAACTTGTTTGTCTTAGTGATTGGCTGAACAAGAAGTAGGACTGAGTGGACATGTAGGCTCTGAAGTTTTACATTGTTTTGTTTTTGAGTGCAGTTATGTGACAAAAATATCTACATTTGTAAGTTGCACGCTCACAACAAAGAGATTGCACTACAGTACTTGTATGAGGTGAATTGAAAAATACTATTTCTTTTGTTTATCATTTTTACAGTGCAAATATTTGTAATAAGAAATAATATACACTTTGATTTCAGTTACAACACAGAATACAATATATATGAAAATGTAGAAAAACATCAACAGTTTTTTAGTGTTAATTTGCTTGTGATACCAATTCCACTTGTAACTGTTTAGACGCACAAACTTTAACAACCAGTACTTCCTTTTAACCTAACATAAATGAAAAGAGTATAAAAAGTAAACCAAACTTAATTTTAAATAAAGGTCTATGCGAACACATTGAGAGTATTAAACTTTTATGACACTTGGTTGTATTTGGGAGACAAAGGTGGAAACCTGTTGAAATTGTTTGGGTAGATTTAACATTTTGCAACATAACAAGACATAGTATATATTGTAATATATTTTAAACCATTTTGTTATAACATTCTTATAACTATATCTTATTATTTAATGCATATACAACTTTATAAAAACCCAAACAAGAAATTGACATTTTGTTAATATTACCTTTGCGTTAATGTTGAGGTTTCCCCTTACAATTTTCTCTTTGAATAAAAAACCCATGATTAATAAAAGATAAATTGTTTTTGTTTGCAGTTGCATTACTTGTTGAGGCAAAAATATATGTAGACATATATATTTATAAATGAGGCCTTTTTGAGGTTTGCAAAAAAATTAATTGGTTATTAATAATATTATGATGGTTATACCCCAGCCATAATATTAAAATAATGTGGTACCACTTACATGTAAAAAAAGAAGGATAAATTGATTTTTGTTGCAACAATTTTTTTTTTAAGTCATGTGACACACACCATAGAAGGACACAGGAAATATACATGACAAACTTACAATTAAAGATGAATGGTGCCAGAATTGTATTCATAACTATAAAAGATAAGACATTAAGAGCTCAAAATTATTAAGGCAATGTATTTTAGAAAACAGACAGATAAACAAAAGAGGTAAACATGTAAATAAGCAAGTATTTACCTTTTTATTTAAAACTTTTAATAAGAATTAATAAAAATTAAGTTATTTGCCCACTTTGCTATATTAATTTAGTAACTGAAGGCATTTTCCATTACTTTATATTACTTTATTTTAAAAACTCTGCTATATGAAAACAAGGAAAACCCATGTTTCAAATATTAGTCAGTGGTTAGGATTAGAAACCTGAATTTCTGTTGCTTGGCAACCATATCTTTAAGAAAGTTACGAGTATTTCCAGCTGTTGCATTCCTGAAGGCTTAAAATAAATTAATTTGCCGGACTTTAATTAAAGTAAAGTTTTTACCTTGTTTTCTCTGTTTGTTGTGTTGTTTTGTTTTCAGTTGCTTCATATTTTTTAGCAGCGGAGATTTCTGTAATAACTGTAACATTTAATTTTTAAAACAAAGAGAGGGCAGAAGTGAGGAGAGGGATGGGGGATGGGAAGAGCAACCTAGGATGGGAGGGAGACCTGAGCCAAGAGAGATTAATTATCTTTATCAAGTTATCTTAAAGGACAGGCAGCAGCAGCGAGTTTAGCAAACTGAGAGAAGATATAAAGGAAAACTTAACTGGTATGTAAAAATATTTGCGTAAGAAGGTTATATTATTAGCTCTGCGTGAGGAGTGGGGCTCCAAGGGTTAAAGCAGTTGGGAACCCATAACCCCTGGTTTTTATCCTGGCTCTGAGAAGAGAGTGGGGGTCATTATCAGCTCTTTCAAAACCTGAATTTGTTCCCCTGGTGTCTGTTGTTTTTGTCTGCATGCCAAATGGATTGCAGGAGTGCCCTTGTCTGCTGCAGTTAACTGTTTCTGGGTAACTCCAAGTGTTACTGCATCAATTCTAGGTGTTAAACCACTCGCTCTTGATTTTTCACGTTGAAATTCTTTTTTTATCCACTCCCTTGCGATCATGTTGCAACTCCTATCTCCTAATGCGCTCTGTGAACTGTTCCATTTTGTCCTTCATCTGTTTTTTACCAATCCAGTGACTGTATTGTTTGCTTCTTCTCTCTCCTGTGCACTTACTTCTCCTGTTCTAATAGGAACCAATCTAGGTCTCAGTTTGGGATTTACCAGACCCTGGCTTTTATCCTACAGTGGTGGTTGCAATGTGGTGGTCCCTGCCCAGGGGTTGTTAGATGGCTGGTCTGGGTCATTCTACATGTCCCCATTGCAACACCCATTCCAATCATCCCGTGTTCCATCTTTTAATTTTGCTAGGGCCATCTTTTTCCATTTCCGTCCCCATTCTTCAGGCACTATATAAGTACCAAAGTCTGTTGTTGCCCAACAGGATTTATAATGGGGAACGGCACTTGTCTTTTTTGCAGATTCTCTACAGCTGTTTCCAATTTTCTATTCTGTTCCTGTGCTTTCCAGTGTTTTGTTGCTTCTGTTGTTTCTTCTCACCTTTTCTTTGTTTCTGTAACTTGCCCCATCAAATTTGTGGTGTGTTGTCTTAACCATTTAACAGTCCTGTTCATAGTTTGCAATATTATACATTTCTTACTATTATTTTTCAGGGCTACAGTCTCTGCCCTAGCCTTACAGATTCCATTCCATGTTTCTTCTCCACTTTGTTTTTTAAACTCATATGGACCACTTTTTTTTGTTACCCAATGTGTCCAAACCTTATTAAACTCTCTGAAGATATCTAGGGAGGGAATTAGGTGGTTCCCTAGCTTGGAGTTTTCTGTCATGTTAGGTTGCAACCCCTACAGCAGACAGCGCGCTACTTACCAAATCAACAGATGGGGCCACAAATGTTGTCTCTTGGGTGTGTTCTCTTGGTATACAGTCCCAGGCCCGTGCAGATAATCAGTTCAGCAGACCTTGATAGCACCACCCAGAAAGACCTCAGACTCAGTTTGGTGCTGAAGGCGCTTGGCCAGGTTTATTGTTGATGAAGCACGATCCTAGTGCCCTGGCTCCATGGTTAAAAGTACACTAACACATGTATGCTCACAAGAATGGACCAACTCAGTCAGCAGCGGGAGTTTCTGCTGCCTTCTAGGCTGGACAAAGGTACCCCTCTCATTATTTCTCTTTGATACATGGATAGGAACGAGTTATGTATTACATTCCTGATGTGGTTCGTTACCAAGTCTACACCTTGTACCTCCTGGTTTGAACAAAACATTCATTATTCATTCATTATTCTGTCCTCCCATCCTTGTCTTACTCGGGGTCAGTGTGTTCCTGTACCATCTCCCAGGAATGTGTTTACATAAATATCCAGTACTTAGGAGTGCCTGTGTTTTAGCAAGGCTTGCTGTATCTTTGCCAAGTTCATGTACCAGACAGTGAACTTGTAAGCAAGCGTCTGCTTTATGACAGGGCCTGACTTTGGCTCATAGCATGGCCAGACTTTTCTGACTGTGGTTCAGGCCTCAAGTCTTGCACCAGGCCCAGTGCTCTAGGCTCTCTCTCTCTCTCTACTATAGCCATAGGTAGGCCGCAACAACAAAGAGGACCTCTGTAATAGAAAGGCCAAAGGGAAGAACCCGGTGCTAACAATGGCCATTGTCAATGATGAACTTCAGGAAGCATCTGTGAGCTGGATGCATTGCTATATGAGAATATGCATCCTGAAGGTTGAGGGCCACAAACCAGTCACCTGAATCGAATGACAATATTATTGCTACTAGGGTTCCCATCCTGAACGTGTGTTTGGATGCATGTGTTCTGATTCCTGAGATCCATGATTGGTCTCCATCTTCCTTTCATCTTGGGTATCAAGAAGTACCTGCAGTAGAACTGCTTCCCAGTGAAAGAGAGGAGAACTGGTTCAATCACCCCCAGGAGCAGGAGGGATTGTACCTCCTGCCTTGAGAGACCCTCATGAGAAGAACCCCTGAAAAGTGAAGAGGAAGGGGGCATGGAAGGGATGGAGCTGAAGTGAATGGCGTAGCCTGATGTAATGACTTCTAGTATCTATCTGTCTGATGTGATGTACTCTCGAGAAGGTTTGAAATGAGAAAGATGATCCCTGTCGGGTGGAGGGGGAGGTGAGAGGGTAGTGGAGCATAAGAGGCAGATTGCAAAATGACCCTTGACTGAGGGTCAAAACGGCTGGTTAGAAGAAGTTGCTACCTGGGAGGTGACAGTAGATGATGGGCCCTTCTTGAGGAATCTGGGCCTCTTCTTGCATGATTCTACAGTTCTTTGGAAGGTTTGGTACTGGACAGGATGAAACCATTGTGCTGTCTGTGACCGTCTGAATTTTCTCTTGATTGCAGAGATGTAGATGCCCAGGGATTGGAGGATCTCTCTAGAATCCTTTAATAAGTGAAGGGATTCATCTGTGGCCCTGCTGAAGAGCTTGGGGCCCTCAAAGATCCTCCATTGTATTTTGGACTTCCCTTAGGGGTCCAGAGAACTGCAGCCAGGAAGTGCGGTGCATAATTATGGCAGCTGCCATAGAACAAAAAGCTGTGTTCACTGCATCCAGTGAGCCTTGCAAAGAGGCTTTGGCAATCATCTGACGTTCAGTGATGAAAGCCTGGAACTGGTCCTTCTGGTCTTGTGGCACATAATAAAATGAGATAACTTGTTGTAATTTGTGTAGTCATACTTCGCCACTTGGCCATGGTAGTTAACTATCCTGAATTGTAATGTGGCCAAGAAGTACCAGACGCTTGAGCTCCTTGTCCTGAGGAGCAGAGCTGGAGGGATGTTGTCTGTTTCTCTTCTTTATGGCATTGAGCCCTACCGAATTTGGACTGGGCTGGGAGAAGAGGTATTCTAAGCTCGTTGAAGGTATGCAGTATTTCTTGTCCACCCTCTTGCAAATAGATGGGATAGTGACTGATGTTTGCCATACTGTTCAAGCTGGCGACATTTATAGGTTAGGCTATTTTGCCATGCGGAGAGATATGTAGGATATCTACTAGGGCATGCTGTAGTTCCTGCACCTCTTCCAAGGGGACCTGCAACGATTCAGCTATCGTCTTCATAAGTTCTTGGAAAACTTTGAAGCTATTTGCATAGGGTGGGGAAAAGGCATAACAGCCTCATCTGGTGAGGAGGGGGGGAGGGATAGCTCAGTGGTTTGAGCATTGGCCTGCTAAACCCAGGGTTGTGAGTTCAATCCTTGAGGGGGCCATTTAGGGATCTGGGGCAAAAATTGGGGATTGGTCCTGCTTTGAGCAGGGGGTTGGACTAGATGACCTCCTAAGGTCCCTTCCAACCCTGATATTCTATGTTTCTATGTTAGATGACACTGCTTCTTCCTCAAGTCTCAGTTCTTGTTCTTCTGGAGGGTCTTCTTGAGGAGGGGAGGGGGTCCTGTGGTACCAAGGGTTGCCCCTTGGTGGATCCTTTTGCATGAGAGTATCCTATAGAACTGGCCTCCTTATAGGATCCAAGGATTCCAGAAAGGCATAGGGGGCAAGGGAAGGGGGAGGGACCCCAAGGGTGCACCTGCCAGAGAGGTTGTTAAATTAGTCATTGTCTGGTTTATGGGGTCTCTTCCTTGGGAGACAGGGAGTAACATTTTGGATGGACATCTGAGTCTGAGGAGGTATCTTCTCCTGTTCCTATAGAGGCAGGGGCAGGAGGAGTTGGGGGGCTAAAGATATCTGCACTGGTGGCTGTGTTAGTACCAGCAGTTGTGTTGTTACTGGCTGCTATGCCTTCACCTGAGGGTGCGGCAGCACCTGGGAGGTATGGCAGTATCTGCAGAAGATCCCTCTTGATACTTAGTAGAGGAAATTCAAGTTCTTCCAACACTCAAAGATTCTCTTGCAAACGAAATCTCATTGGTACTGGCAAAGCAGGACAATGAGTGGTGGTTGCGATGCAGCTGGCGGTACCAGGAATGGTACAGCTGGACCATCCGTATGGTTCTTATGCTTTGGACCCACAGAAGTGGGTGCTGGGGTCAAGATCAAAGATAGTTTCTTTGAGAAGTCCCTGTGCCTGGAGGACTCCAAGGGGCATACCAATGTCAATGCCAAGTGGGGCTGTTTGTGAGAGACTTCTCGATGCGCACCATGATGGAGGTCTTCTTTGTTGGTATGTGGAGCTTGGTACCGGAGGATGTAGGAGCCTCAGCAGTACCCCTAGTGGGACATGAGATCTCCTTGCTACCTGATTTGTGGGGAGACTTTTCCCTTTTCTTAGTCTCTCTCTGGGGGAATCTTGGTCTTTTCTTAGAAGTCTTCAGGGTCTCTGAAGCTGTACTTAGGTCTCCAATCACTGGAACAGTAGAAGTCACCAGTGCACCCAGGCTGTCTGAATTGATATATGGTGGGGGGAATCAGGGCTAGAAGCAACAGCGGATCTCAGGGAACGGTCCATGAGGAATAGCTTGAATCTGTCTTCCCTCAGCTTCCTAGATCTGCTCTTAAAATCAGTGCAGATCTTGCAGTTAGATAGAATGTAGGACTCTCTGAGACCGCGGAGGAAGCTGGAATGTCCCTTGCTGAGGAGAAAAGCTCTATTACAGTTTGGGGAGACTTTGAAGTCTGGGGTTTTGGGCATACCCCAAAACAGAGAAGGCCATAGACAAAGACAGGCCAAGATTGGAAGAGTGGGGCAACCGTGGGAAAAAACAGTGGGGACCTGAAAAGCACACAGTGTGTGGGGAAATTAATAAAATGACAAAATAAAAATTTTAAAAGGTAAAAATAAAACAATAAGATAGCCAAAACTAGGAAGCTAATGGACACCACAACACTCAGTCTCTAGCTGCAGGTGGTTGAGAAGGAACAGGAGTTCTATTGGGTCTGCCTCCTCTACACGCCCTCAGATCAGAACACAAGGAAGGAGGGCACAATTGCACCACTACCCAAACTCTCCGATCGAAAGCGCACAGATGTGTACACACTTAAAGTGGAGAATCAGCTACTCAAAGAAGAAGTATTATTACGCCCATTTTACAGACAGGGCATTGAAGCACACAGATGGAGGGAGTGATTTGTCCATGGTCATACAGGCAATATGTGACAAAGCTGAGAATCAAAGCCCATTCTCCTAAGTTTCAGTACTGTGCCTTAATCACAAGGTCATTTTATCTCCCCAAAATGTAGACATTTATTTATATGCAGGAGAACATCTATAGTTTTATTCCTTAGGATAAAAAAAAACCTGCATCAGGATATAAGCCAACCACTAAGTGATGACTGTTGGGGAGATTTTTTTCCTTATGGGCAGGTCATTCCATAATTTCCCACTACGGTGTTGCTTGCCTCTTCTTTGGCAGCATCTGGCACTGGCAACTCTCACAGGCAAGATACTGAACTAAACAGATGTCAGGTCTGAGCCAGGATAGCAATTTCCATGTTCCTGAATTTTTTAGCATGAGGAATTAATATTAATGGACCAATTTTATCCCGGGTGCATCTCCATTCTGCCATTATGTCACTCCAAAGTGTTTAGAATTACCAAACCATGTTTAACAATTATACCTTTTTCTCCATCATGTTTCCAGCATTTGCCACTATCTTTAATTGGAAGCAACATGGTCCACTGGACAGGGCACTGGAGTAAGAGACAGAAATCCTGGGTTCTGTCCACATCTTTGCAACTGATTTGTCAAGTGAGCTTGGGCAAGTCACTTAATTTCTCTGTACCTCAGTTTCAGAGTCTTGTGGTGCTGGACAGATGTGCTAGAAGTTTCATGACAGATCAGTTGTTGCAGGAAATGGCTTGAACTGCAGCTGGAAACATCTGTATTTTGCACAACTGCACAAACCACACCGATGTTTGCCTAACATTGGCGAGTTTGTCATGGAACTGAGACAGATGTCCATGGTACACCAGTACTGTGCTGCACATCCCTGAGCTAAAGAAATTATAATTTCATCAGTTCTATTCTCTGCTCACCCAGACAGAATAGATCTCAGGGGCTTCTGGTGACTGGAGATGACATACCATATAGAATTCCTAGAATTCTGGTTTGTGAGTCTTCAGAAGCAGGATCTAAAGACGACAGGAGCCTGGGAACTGGCAAATTTGTTTCACCTGCAAATACCCACTCCGGAAGTGTTTTTATATTTTGTGTCTTTGTCTGAGTGTTCCTACTGGTGATACTGGATCCAAATAGCCAAGTTCACAGGTGCACTGTCAGAAGAACAGACCTGCAGAAGTTTTCCTGCTGTGACCTTATTACATATTGGCAAAGGGTGTAACTAGGAGACCGAAAGGGCTATAAACTGTACATTCAAAAGCCTCGTGAGCCACAGATTATTGGCAAGTATTGTAATTGGCGGAGCTGTGACAAGGAGAGGGATATTGACAGGAAGTGTACAACTGGGCTAAACCTTGACCACTCTGTGCTTATTTACTGACAGATCCTGGGTTTTATTGACCAACTACATATTTGCTATATTGATTGTCCCTAGAGGAGAAAAATTAAACATAAATCCCTCAGTATCCTCCCTGTTGTGTGACTTGGTCTTTGAGGAGGAAGAATACCATATAATCCAGTTGCCCCATCCTCTCCAGCAGTGTTTGGGGCTATATGGGGCTCATTTTGTTTGAAATTACTAGCTTGTAGAAAAAGCATGTATGATTTTGTTGTTGATTTACTTCAAATGCCTTATAAATAGTTGACAGAGAGGCTATATTTGTTAAAGATTCAACAAACAGGGCCCGAACCAATTTTTTCCCCCCTCGGTGGCATTGCCTACATAAAAAAATTAATACTCTCATTCCAGGAATAGTGCAGCAACACTTATTGGTAGCCACATTGCCAGTGCTAAGGTAGACAGGGTTCAGGAGTTTTGTGTGGGTTGTTTTGTTTTGTTTTGGGTGAGGGGTTGTTGTTGTTTTTTTACCACCATGTCATGACAACCTACTCAGAGCTTTGTTTGGAATGCCCCAATTAATAGGAGCAGCGATTGACATCTCTGGGGGAAGGATGACTTTCCATTTTTCCATGGACACATGATGAGCTGGACCTGCTAAGAGCCAGTTTTCATGTCATGGTGCTAAAAATGTTTATGCCCTATCTATGCTAACACTTTTACATTCTTGCTTTTGTTAATGCAGCCACACTGTTGCTGACCATTGCTTAAATAGAAGTACCATTTGTTTCTAATGCAATCAAGGCCTAAGTGGGCACAAACCACACTTAGAGCCAATCATACCACTAAGTTGTTGCAGATTCAGTTAAAAGTTATAGACTGTGCCCATATTTAAATTGGTTAGTTTGGTTTTTGAACTCAGGCAGAGGTTGTCAAGAACTATCCATTCTGTTCTCATAGGGCCAAATTTCGGAGGATTTTGATCAGGTGAAACTCTCATTCAGTTTGTCCTTATCATTCTCACATGTGCCCCTACCACTCCTTGTTTGTCACTGAATCAAGTTAGTTTTCCTTTTTCCTGAGAATGCAGTGGTACCAACTCTCAGAATTTTATTGGGAGTTTCATTATATTTAATGTTTTACTTAAAGTCCCCCCTCCTGGAAAAAGTTGGTTACGTGAGAAACCTCAGTTTAATTTTTTTTTAATGTAAGTTTTTAGCCCTCATGATTGCACAGAAAGCTTGAAAATGTGAGGCAAATGCACCTAAAATATCAGAAACCAGAAGGTAAATAAATAACAAAAACACCCACATTTATTATTTTAAAAAAATCATATGCTATTTAGACCAATATTATGAATGTTGGGGGCCTAGTTCATGATTTTTGAACTGCTGGGCTTGACAATATTGGGCCTGGACAATATGGACATTAGAGAGAAATCAAAATAAATACAAAATTTGAGTTGTCAGCTATATGGGTTCCATGGTAAGTGAGCAAGATGTCAGATAATCAGGTTCAATCTATTTATTGAACGAAAATAAAGTCAGCATAATACGGAAAGGTCCACACATTACCAAACTGGAGAACAGTCTTTCAGTGGTTACATCTTCACTCTGTTCCAAATTATGCTTATATTTTTATTCCTCTTGTTTATGACTGGTAGAAGATTCACCAATTTTACACATCTTTTCTTATCTAGGTTTTGTACATAACATTCCAGATGGCGGCAGACAATAGAAACATCTACACTAACTGTACCTAGTACACAATTCATATTTGGCAAACCTTAATAACATTCCAGATTTCACTAGACCATAGAGACACATGCACTAACTGTACCTGCACACAGTTCATATATGACAAATCTCAACAACACATACATCTTGCATCTGACAAATTCTGCAAATACAAAGAACAAAGGTTACAACAATTTAACTGCTAGTAAATTTCCACAATAAAGCTTAGTATGACTACAAAGCATTCAGGAAAATTTTAACTAGCTCAAGACACTAACGCACTAAATGTGGGTGAGTTCAAAACTATACAAAAGCCAAGAGATACCAAAACGGTATAAACTAAAGTGGAAAAAGACTCTTATTCTGGAATAAGAGTTTCCAAACAAAGAGTTATACCAGTATAATTATAGTGGTAAAATTATACCTGTATAATTAGGCTGGTAAATTTCCCTATGCAGATATGCCCTGTGTTTCTTATAGCAACCAGGTTTCTTTGTTCGCTCCCTCAGGTAAGCTTGGCCATTCTCCAGAGGGTTGAAAGTTATAGAATTACACATCACTTAGTTTTTCTTCTTCCATTCCATTCGGGGCATTTACTATTGCTCCCCACTTCTATTGCCTGCTGAGGATTGTCAATAACTCATCTCCAGTCAGTTGCTTTGGTACAGGATTTAGGTATATCTGCTTTTAGCACTTCCAGTTTTACTTGGTATGCAGGATCATTAACTTTTTGTTCGTCTTCAGAGCCCATTACATATCAATAGTGTGACAGGTTGGACCCTTCTGTCTGGGATGCCACCTGATGTACTGGGGTTTCACTGAGCCTCTCCTGCTCCACCAGCCTGGATTCCCTCTCTCTGTTTTACTGAATTAGGCTCTCCGACCTCTTGCAGCACACACACACAGGTAGGGCCACCCCCAGCTGCAGACACAGACTGAAGTCAGTTCTGTATGAGATGACTCACCCAGCACTCACGTGCACGCCCCTTTTGGGAGATAAACCCAAAATAATACTGTCTTGCACTGCATAGAAAAATCTGCACCGCACAAGCTCATAAAAATTCGCCCTGTTCCTCAATGTGAAGAGAGATATGCACAGCTACTTGCCCCCCAGTTAGAAATTGCATAAGGTGGGTTTAATAATACACAAAACAAATTTTATTAACTATGAAAGGCAGATTTTAAGTGGTTAAAGGGATAGCAAACAGAACAAAGCAGATTACTAAGCAAATAAAACAAAACATGCAAACTAAGCTTGGTTCACTAAAGAAATTGGCTACAAATAGTAATTTCTCACCCTAAATATTGTCACAGGCAGATTACAGAGAGTCTTGAAAGCGAACAGCGCTGGCCTGCAGCTTGAAACTTCAGGTATTTCCACTCACAGACTGGACGCCCTTCCAGCCTGGGCTCAACCCTTCTCCCCTCAGTTCAGTTCTTGCTTCAAGGTGTTTTTCAGTGTCTCTTTGGGTGGGGAAGCAGAGGACAACCACAATGATGTCACTCCCCTGCCGTATATAGCTTTTGTGTATGGCGGGAACCCTTTGTCTTCCAGTGGAAAAACACTGGCATCCCAACGTGGGGGAGGTCCAGTACCAGGTGACTCAGACCCATGTCTCTGCAGGGTTGTAGCAGCCGTTACTCGTAGGCTGTCTGGGGCGTCCCCAGGAAGAATAAGCTCTTTCACAGTTCATTGTCTTTGCTAATGGGCCATCAGCCCTGTCTGGCTTCATTGTTGTACCTGAAGGACTAGTTGTGGGTGACACCCAAAGTAGCACATTTGAAATATAGATACATGATCAATATTCCTAACTTCAGATACAGAAATGATACATACAGATTGGATAATCACATTCAGTAAATCATAACCTTTCCAATGATATCTTACATAAGCCATCTTCCATAAAGTATATCATAAGCATATGGAGTATAATGTCACAAATAGTAACACCAGTTATAGAAGGCTACGTGTTTATACCAACTCTGCCCAGTTCAAGTCACTCACACAGAAAGTGCATGAAAATGAAGATTCTACACACACCAAAACTGCTTTGCATTAATCTTGAACAGGATTCTATCCAAATAGAAACTTAGGGCTTGTCTTCACAGGGGAAGAAGCCCACAGTAGCTGGTGTGCACTAGTTCTCTGCCCAAACTCCCCATGTGAACACTCTTAGTGTACACTCACTTTGGAAGTGTATTAAGCTAAGCCACCTGAGGGCACTATTAGTGTGCAGTAAGAGTGTTCACACGGGGAGTTGGTTCATAGTAGCTAGTGCACTTTAAATTCACTCCCTCGCTCACTACACACTAACTTCCTGGTTTAGACAAGCCCTCAGATTAGGGTGACCAGACGTCCCATTTTTAAAGAAACAGTCCCATATTTAAACCCTCCTACAGGTGTTCCAACTTTTTCTTAAAAACGGTCAAATTGTCCCGTATTTTCTGTCTCCAGTACTGGTCAGATACCTGCTCACCAGCTGCCCTCCCACCAGCGGTGAGTGGGGGTGGGGGGAGTCCAGTGGCCAAAGATGGGGGTGGGTGTGCAAGGCTGGTGGTGGGGCAAAGATGCAGTGTGTAGGGCTGGCCGCTCCCCCTGCTGGTCCATCAGCGCAGCCCCCACTGCATGCCGGCTCTTAGTCAGCAGGCCCACCCTCCTGTCGTGTTTCAGGCTGGCACTTGTTGCACGCTGCCAACTGCAGTGGCTGGTGAGAGCATGCAAGCCTTTGGCTGGCCTGGTGCCCTGGGAAAGCCCAAGACCCTCTGCCCAGGATGCTGGCTAGGAGGAGCTGAGCCCTGGATGTGCCAAAGCCCCACACAGCGCTGGCATGGGGAACCCTTTCCGCTCCTCAGCTAAGCTTTGTAGTGGGGGTGGGGGGAAGCGATTTCCAGCCTGTTCACGCCTTGAACCTGCAGTCTCCACAGCAGCCCCCGGGGCAGGGGCTTAGCACCCTCTTCACCCCCCACCCCTGCACCCTGGCTCCTGCCCCCAGGGAGCACAGGGCTGCTCCATCCCGTAGTCACTCCGCCTCCTCCCCAAGCCCCTCCCCCGAGGCGCCGCCCCGCTGCGCTTTCCCCCGCGCCCCCTGCTGCTTGCCACCCACCGAACAGCTGACAGGCGGGCGGCTGCACGTGAAAGCTACAAAAAGCGGCTTCGGCGGGAGGCGCCTCCGGCAGGAACCTGGAAGCCGAGGTGAGCTGGGCGTGGGGGGGCGGGGGGTTGGCAGGGAGCTGCTGGTGGGCGCGCTGCATTTCCGCTCCCCCCTCCCTCCCAGGCTTGCAAGCCTGGGGGGGCGGGTGGAGTGGAAATGTAGGGCACCCGGGGGAGGAGGCAGGGGTGGGGATTTGGGGAAGGGGCGGGGCCAGGGGTGGAGTTGGGGGGGCGTGAGCACCCACTGGCGCCGACAAAAGTCACGCCTATTCTATCCTTTACAATAAGGCTCTTTTATACCACTCTGGCAATGCGAAGGAGCCTTAAAATTTTTACACCTGTTTTATATTCCTGGGGGAATTCACTGAGAACAATGGGAACAATTCACTAAGCAGGCAGGCTGCTACATTCTGTTCTGCCTGAGGGGACAGAGCCTGCCCCATACCTACCTCCCCAGACACACCCCAAAACCTTGCCCCTCCACGCCAAGCATGCCGTAATAGCGAGCGAGAGGGACAGAGTGTCTGTTTGTCTCACACGCATGACTGCCATCCTTCCCATCCCGGTGGTGATTTCTGTCTCTATTGGCTGCTCCGGGCGCCAAAACTGACCTGCCTGCACTGCTGGGGAGGGGCGTGTCATTGGTCTTGTGACTTCCCTTTGCTTCCCCATCAGAAGTCATTTTTCTGTGGGGAAGCAAAGAAATCTATGGGGGCCATGAATTCTGCGAATGCGCAGTGACACAGAATTCCCCCAGGAGTAACTAGAGTCAGAGGAACTGGATGGGCTCTGGGCTCAGCAGTCTTCTATGGGAAGAGCAACAGCAGTAGCCAAAGAGTTTTCACAAGAAGTACCACTATCATCATCCATTCAACGTTGAAACTAGGGCCCTGTGTACATGAATGACATTTACATTGATGTAATGGCATCAATATAGTTACACTTGCTGTTAATTTTCTTAATTTGCTGTGGACTCCGGATTTTTGTTTCTCATTTGCTGTATTGTCATGCGTTGTTGGTTGCCCTTGATCCTGCCTCTCTTCTGCCACTGTAACCCTTCAACTATCCTGCTTCATCCTCCCAGGTCCCACCACCATGCTTCTCTCCCTTTCTGCAAAGTCTCTTCCACCTCTCCACTTGTCTCCCTCAACCTTTGTTCTTACTCCAACAATCTCTTCTCCAAAACAAATAGAAGCAAATATGTTAACACAAAAGAGACAGAACTACCGTGATCACTCAGTAACTTGTACTGCTTTCCCATATCCATTCTGTCACTTTTGGTTTGGTTTGTCTTTTTAAATAGCAAGCACTCACCGGGGCCTGTGTGTGCTGCCACAATACAAATATGAATAATAACATTGAAAGGTGGCTGTGAATTATGATACAGGCCGACCAAAGGGGAGTGTTGCCACTACTACCACCATTCTTGCTAGCAAGCATGTCTGTGCCTCTGGACACTCAGTACTGCCTCCATAAAAGGGTCCATCTCCATTCAATTTCTATTCCTTCCACACTCAACTTTAAAGGTGAAACTCAACAGTTCACAGAAGCCTCGCATACTTGTGTGGAGTAGGGCTAAATCATTTGGAATTGTTCCTTTCACTTTCTACTGCCAAGTTTCATTTGTAAAGCTGGGTGCAGAAGGAAAAAAAACAAATTAAGTTTCATTTGCTATATTGTGACTCATTTCAAAAGTATGACTGTTCTCTTGGAGATACCGTAATGCAAGTTTGTTGTGAGGGTGTTTCAGGTCATAGTTCCTGCTGAATTTTGTAGTAGAATTTTGCAAGAAGTTTTATCAGAATTAATGTGGGATGAGTAAAGTGAAACTGTGTAACTGTGTGCCTGCATTTAAGCGTGATGACCCAGAATGGATGTCTAGTTTCAAGTTTGCACCAAACTCCAAGTGAACTGGCCTTCACCGCTATGAGCCAGCCTTCCATTACTCAGCCCCAGTAACAGGCTTATATACATTTTGTCCAGTTAGTGCGAGTTTTGCCTGAGTAAGAACTGCTGCATCTCACCCAGGGACTTTGTCTTCTTCAGCGCACTTAAAATAAGTAAATAAAATTACACCAAGTAGTTTCTAAAGTTCTCCTCTGTTGTTCTAGCACTGATACAGCTCCACTGATCCTAGCAACTACGGGAGCACTAGTGTAGATCATGCACAAGGTGTTTTTACCAATGTGTTGTCTAGACTTTCTCTAATCAGAGTTTAATGATGTGGTGGTAAAAATCTCTAGTGACAGCACAGTTGCTAGTACCCCCCGTGTGGTGCTACAGCAGTCGAAATTCTGAAAATGCTCTGCAGCCTGTAAGACCTTGTATATATTAAGAGATCAGTTGACTGTAACAGCTTTCACTCTATTGAAATGCCTCATTTTAAAAGTTTTGATTATAACAAAAACAATTACTGAAAGATACATTTGCAAGTTATTCATCTTTGCTGTAAGCTATCAATTTGCTTTCTTTAATTAAAAAAAACATAGAAAGTGGCATGTGAAAGTTTCAAATTGCTTAAAAATGTGAGGTTTCCTTATACACACGGGGTTGTCTCACACTAAAATGAGTGCAGAAATAATTACCTACCTCACTGAGGTGTTATGAGGCATCGTTAATTAATTATTGTAAAGTGCTTTGTGATGAAAGATGCTACTGAAACTTAATATATATGAATACTCTACATACTTATATGTTAAGTAAGTAATTGAAGCATTTAAAATATTACACCTTTTAAAAAAATCCTCCAATTAGTAATACTTTTCAAAGTACTAATAATAATACTTTGCACTTCTAGTACACATTATCCAAGAATACTACAGTACTTTCTGAAGATGGGGTACATAATATCATCCCTATTTTATAGACGGGAAAACAGAAAGCATGATTTGCATACACGTTGACCATTCACACCTACTACTGAACACTAAGCCTTAATAGACTTGAACATGGTCACACAGCAAGTTAATGGTCCCACTAAGACAAAATCTCTGCTGTTCCAGTCTTTTGCTCTAATCACTGATCCCATGCTGTCTCCCAGTAATTAGTAATAATTAGGGCTGTCAAACGATTAAAAAATTAATCACGATTAATCGCGTGATTAAAAAATTAATTGCAATTAAGTGTGTGATTAATCTCACTGTTAAACAATAATAGAATACCATTTATTTAAATATTTTGGGGTGTTTTCTACATTTTCAAATATATTGATTTCAATGACAACACAGAATACGAAGTGTACAGTGCTCACCTTATATTTATTTTTGATTACAAATATTTGCACTGTAAAAAACAAAAGAAATAGTATATTTCAATTCACCTCATACAAGTACTGTAGTGTAATCTCTTTATAATGAAAGTTGAACTTACAAATGTAGAACTATGTACAAAAAATAACTGCTTTCAAAAATAAAACAATGTCAAACTTTAGGACTTACAAGTCCACTCAGTCCTACTTCAGCCAATCACTCAGACAAAAAACGTTGGTTACAATTTGCAGGAGATAATGCTGCCATTGTCTTGTTTACAATGTCACCTGAAAGTCAGAACAGGAGTTTTTTGCATGGCACTGTTGTAGCTGGCACTGCAAGATATTTACGTGCCAGAAGTGGTAAAGATTCATATATCCCTTCATGCTTCAACCATCACTCCAGAATACATGTATCCATGCTGTTGAAGGGTTTTGCTCGATAAGGATCCAAAGCAGAGCGGACTGACGCATGTTAATTTTCATCATCTGAATCAGATGCCACCAGCAGAAGGTTGATTTTCTTTTTTGGTGGTTCGGGTTCTGTAGTTTCCGTATCTGAGTGTTGCTCTTTTAAGACTTCTGAAAGCATTCTTCACACCTCGTCACTCTCAGATTTTGGAAGGCACTTCAGATTCTTAAACCTTGGGTCGAGTGCTGTATCTATCCTTAGAAATCTCACATTGGTACCTTCTTTGCATTTTGTCAAATCTTCTGTGAAAGTATTCTTAAAACGAACATGTGCTGGGTCATCATCTGAGACTGCTAACATGAAATATATGGCAGAAAGCAGGTAAAACAGAACAGGAGACATACAATTCTCCCCAAGAAGTTCAGTCACAAATTTAATTAATGCATTATTTTTTTTACGATAATCATCAGCATGGAAGCATGTCCTCTGGAATGGTGGCTGAAGAATGAAGGGGCATATGAACGTTTAGCATATCTGGCACGTAAATACCTTGCAATGGTGATTACAAAAGAGCCATGCTGAATGCCTGTTCTTACTTTCAGGTGACACTGTAAATAAGAAGCAGGCAGCATTATCTCCAGTAAATGTAAACAAACTTGTTTGTCTTAGTTTTTGGCTGAACAAGAGGTAGGACTGAGTGGACTTGTAGGCTCTAACGTTTTACATTGTTTTTGGTGCAGTTATGTAACAAAAAAAAATCTACATTTGTAAGTTACACTTTTGCGATAAAGAGATTGCACTACAGTACTTGTCTGAGGTGAATTGAAAAAATACTATTTCTTTTGTTTATCATTTTTACAGTGCAAATATTTGTAATAAAAATAATATAAAGTGATCACTGCACATTTTGTATTCTGTGTTGCAATAGAAATCAATATATTTGAAAATGTAGAAAAACATACAAAATATTTAATAAATTTCAATTGGTATTCTATTGTTTTACAGTGCGATTAATCACGCTCCATTTTTTGAGTTAATCACGAGTTAATTGAAAATAATCAACAGCCCTACTAACAATGTATTACATTCAGAAGCATAATTTTGTTAGTCTGTATCCACAAAAACAACAAGGATTCCAGCGGCACTTTAAAGACTAACAGATTTATTAGGCATAAGCCTTCGTGTTTTGTTTTTCATTTTTACTTTAAAATGATGATATGAAAAGTAAATGTCTCAGGAAAACATACAGCAAAATCCCTTTTGCCTCCAAAGGTTTTTAGAGAGATGATCAAAACACAGGACCCAAAGTTTGGAGACGTTTTAGACGTTGTAGCTCCCCTGTAAGCATCGTAATGGTCAACACCAACCCCTGGGCTCTGGATTCCAAAATTGGGGGGACGTTCAGATTGGTCATTAAGATCCAAGGCTTGGGCTGTCACTCTTCATGTTGCCCTTTCTGGCACCTAATAAAGACAGCATTAAGTAACTTACAGGTAGAATCAATCATAGAATATCAGGGTTGGAAGGGACCTTAGTAGGTTATCTAGTCCTACTCAAAGCAGGACCTGCTCAAAGCAGGACCAATCCCCAATTTTTGCCCCAGATCCCTAAATGGCCCCCTCAAGGATTGAACTCACAACGCTGGGTTCAGCAGGCCAATGCTCAAACCACTGAGCTATCCCTCCCCCCAGGTTAACACCGGGGGCGAAGTCCCTAGTGAGCGGTACAGGAGATGACTCCCAATGGGCAAGGGACGTGGGTGGCTGGGGGACAAGTCCTGCTTCCCCCACCCCCTTAAGCTCCGGGCAGGGCTGGCTTAGAACAGGCTGGTTTCGATTTTCGAAGTCTCAGCTGCTCAGGGTTCTAACCCTGGCGCGAGTACGCCCGTTTCCCCGAAATGACGTCGATGGGAGGGAGGGGTTAGAACGTGGCCCGCCCGGGCCTGGGTGTGGCGCGAGCGTAGCGCGCCCGCTAGGATGGGTTTTGTTTGCGGCCAGCAGCTGAGCGGCGCCAGGCTGCTGGGTAGAGCTGCGCGCTATGGAGGAGCAAAGAGCAGCCGCAGCGGCAAATGCCTCTGTGTGCTGGCGTCCTGCTGCCCCTTCAGGGTTCAGGTAGGTGGGTGCGTGTCGCCATTGGATCCATAGAGGTGCAGCAAGCTAGGGAGCTTCCTACAGAAGAAAGCAGCCTGCACCTCTGCTTTGGGCGGGGTGCACTCAGGGCTGGTGCACGAACCCCCCGCCTCCCCCCCCGCCACTTCTTCCCGCAGACTAAAAGGTAGAGAGAGAGCGCCCAGAGACCACCTTCCCATAGCCACCCGTACTGCAGCTCTTGCATTCGGCAGCGCTGCGTTGCATTGAAGGATGTGTTTCTTTAGGGCCCCCCCCCCCATCCCACCTTCCTTGGGCACCCAAAACTTCCATGAAACTAGTGGGGGTGCTCAAGGGATGCAGAAGAGGGTCCATATTGTTTTTTAAGGGAAGGGGTGGGTGTTAGATTCTACATGTGCAAAATAACGGGGGTAGTTATAAATATTTTAGAGGCTTGCCTGCATGTGGGGTGAATTATGAGACCATCTTTGCTCTTTCACCTGGGGGGCGGACCTTGTGTGGTTTGTGGTGCCCTCACGTACAGAGTACTTAAAAAAGAGGGACTGGTTGTGTGGATCTGTGTTTACAAGTGGGGGGCCTCTTTTAGTGCAGTCTGGAAAAGAGCACATTTTCTAATGGAGTTGGACCCCTTTCCACACTGGGATTAAGTCTTTTACTGTTGTACCATGAAGCTGCTTTTTGATCTCTCTGCAAACTGAAATTTTTTTTGTTTAAAAAGTAGAGTGAATGGTGTCTGCACTTTGGTAGTAGTTTTTATCCTTGTAATATTTGTTTTTCTTTTAATCCCTTTCTTGGCTGTTTGTTCCAAAACAAACCAGCAGTTTTGCAATATTGCAAAAATAGATAATTGAGGTTTATTGCAAGTGGTAAAAGATTTCCAAATCTCCTGGAAAATATGTTAGTAGGAGTCCAATGGTTTCCCCATGCATCTGTGAAAATAGATACACTGGACTCTTCAGAGCTGAATATAGACTAAGCATAAGCCAGGGAGCCAGGATTTGTAGAGTTGTATTCCCAGCTCTGATATTGACTCACTGGTCTTGTCTACACCAGGGAAATCTTGTAGAGATTTCTCACTATCGCTTATACTGGTTCAGCTCCATCAGCAGTACAGTAACTCCTCACTTAAAGTCGTCCTGGTTAACATTTCGTTCTTACGTTGCTGATCAGTTAGGGAACATGCTCGTTTACAGTTGTGAAATGCTCCAGTCTAACATCATTTGAGGCTATCAATGGCAGTCCCTTCCCCCACTGCTATGTGCTGCTCTCGGAGATGCCTGCCTGCTTGCTGTGTCGGGGGAGGGGAAGAAGAGGGGGGCTAATGTCCCCCTGCACCTTGCTTACCTCATCTTCCATAGAGCAGGGGGAACACATGAGGGAGGGAGCTGCTGCGGGGCTTGCTGATCTAATTAACAAGGCAGTGTACTTCTGACCCCACTCTTGATACCTAATTGGAAATGTGCATCTCTATCTCTGGTTTCCTGCTGGCTTGTAGAGTGTGAGAGTTAACCCTTGAGGGCTCAGAGGAGTGCTAGTTCATGGTGAAAAAAATTTCCCTGGAACCTAACCCCCTTATTTACATTAATTCTTATGGAGAAATTGGGTTCGTTTAACATCGTTTCGCTTAAAGTTGCATTTTTCAGGAACATAACTACAATGTTAAGTGAGGAGTTACTGTACTGGGAAACCTTGTATAAACAGCTACCTGAGGTTCAAGTACCCTGTTCACTAGATCTTTTCTGGGCTGGATCACATCTTATGGTACTTAAAGCGTGATGGGAACTGGTGGCTGATCTACACTAGGATTCTCAAAGTTCCTGTCGCCCCTTCCTCCTCCCTCATGGATGTAAACCAGAGTTAACAATTTGCAGTATTTCCCTAATGGAGATTGGAAATGCTAGATAAATACAAAGTTGCTTGTTAGAGTGTAACTCTGGTTTATGTACACAGCCATCCTCCTGGAGATAAGACATGCTATTGCCCTTGTTACAGGGAGGAAGAGGCAATAACTTGGAAATCAACAGGAAAAATCCTATTCTGTTACAACAGTGGTCCCCAACCTTTCTGTTGCAATAGCATATTCATGTTCCCAGAAGAGTGTGGCGGGCGCCGAATGACCGGCAGCCGAGAAGTGTTGTCATCGAGAAGCGTTGCCACCGAAATGCCGCCGAGAAGCAGCAGCATTTCGGCGGCAACGCTTCTTGGCGTTATTTCAGCAGCTGGTTATCCAGCGGCCGCACTCCCTTATCAGTAGGCGGGCGCACATAAATGCCCCGGCGGGCGCCATGGCGCCCACAGGCACCACGTTGGGGACCACTGTGTTACAATGATAGGATAACACTACTTTGGATAATAGGACCAAATTCACCACAGGTGTAAACAGAGTAATTATTAACTTCAGGGAGGTCCATGCCATATATGCTAGTTGTAAGTTTGGCTGGGGGAGGGGAGGAGGAAGAATGTCAAGCATAGATATATCTTTTTAAATAAACCCACAATGGCTCTTGGCTTGTTCTCTCACAAAAAAACTACACCATTAAATAAATCAGATTCACATTTAATTCTTGTATTTAAGTGGTGGAGTTGCAATATTGTGCATTTTACGAATATTATCTTTTACTTGTAAAGTGCTATAAGCTTTCATGGGGTTTTACGAGATGTGTTGTTAGATGCTTGCCCTGTGGAGTTTACAGTTTAAACGGGATGAATACAACTTAGATAATTAAAAGACAGGGTAGGAGCATAGAGTCGTAACTGATCTGCGGTGGATCAGGGTTTCCCACATCTGAAGCCCCATTTATCCAGTGATCTCAAAGGGACAGATGTGATACCTTCACTCATACTGAGTAGTATCTTACTCTGTGACTAGTTTCCTTGGTTTCATGGTTAGAGCCCTGTGAAAATCACAATTTCACGGACTGGGTGGAAATAGTAAACTTAGCCCAAGACGTTCTGTTGGCAAAATTGTGGGAGGTGGAAGCGGGCATCTGTGCTCGCTGGTCTCAAGCGCCGTACAGCTTGTCGCTCGCGTTCCAAGCAGCAGCTGCGGCACTGGCTACTGTGCCTCGTATAAAACCAGCTCCCAGTTCTTCTCTCCCCCGCCCCAAACTACTGCTCCAACTAACGCTGCTGTGCACTACAAGCTGTACCCAGCATAAGATCGATGTGCACGGATGCCCGCTTCCACTTCCCTGCTGTTGGAAAAATCATAGCAGTTCAGGAGGGACTTGGTGGCCGTGCATATTCTGTGAAAATGGATACTTTACTTGTGCTGCTGCCTTAGAATTTAAAAACACAGGTTCTCACATGGTATAAGGTCCTGGCACAGTTTCAGAGCTACCTGCACCTCTGTTCGTTTGCTGGCTCTCTGAGTGCAACCCCGCAAGTGTCAAGCCGTTACTTCTCTGTCATGGGGTGGAATTCCACATTTCTCCCATTCGTGCACCAGGCTCTGAGCTACAGTACCCTGTGTATTGACTGTGCTTACACAGCAGGTATGACAGGTCCAGCACCTGCAGTTCTTCCCTTCAGGAGTGTGTGTGTGTAGTGACCAGACAGCACTCTTAAAACCAAATTGTTGTTTAACAATAGGAACAAAACATTTAGAGAAGAAGAATTTTGAAGCAGTCTACATAAATGTCTATCTTACCTAAAGACTTGCCATCCCCCGTGGTATCTTATAGACTTAACTTCTGGAGACACCCCAGCAGGTCCTGAGGGTTACTCAGATTTTTCCTGAATAGCTGTCTCTCTCTTGAGGGAGTCCATTTTTCAACTGTTCTAGTGCTTTTTGATCTTCAGGTTTCCAGGCCTTGGCTCTACTCATTAAAACCAGTTTTGTAAATTGGCTGGAGTTCGGAGGTTGAATTGTCAAAATTAATAGTTCGGGCATTGTCTTTTAACAACTCTTCAGTGTTTGCTGAGAAGTGGCTTATCTTCAGCCATTTTGATTACTTCCTGCTTGTTTTCCTTACTGCACCCCTATTAAACTAAACCAGTGTTTATGCAGTAAACATCCCAATAAGCAGGTCAACACACAGTATTCATAATTTACTGCAGAGCAGCTCCAAATCAGTTATAGGTGCTATTTAGCATATGTAGAGAGATCACAAGCTAGTTTTTAATCAGTAGATCTCTCAGCAGTTCCCAAAACCCCTGTGAGACTGGAAAGTGCTATTATTCCCATAATACAGATTGGGAACTGAGACAGAGAGAGGCTAAGTGATTTGCCCAAGCTCACACAAAGTCAGTGGCGGAGAATGAAATTTAATCTGGGTCTCCCAAATTCTATGGTATAGCCCTAATCACTAAACCATCCTACCCTTCTTTTAAGAACTAGTAACAAAGATGGTTTGTGGTTTAACGGGATCTGAAGGCATCTGTCTGCCACTAACTGCTTTTGCTTTCATCTTTCCTTATTGTTTTGCTTCCCCCTCACCCATTGTCTCCCCTGCCTGAAAATCAACTAAATATCTATCTTATTTATTTTTTTTGCATTTTAGTTGTGCTTGGAGCCCTGTCAGAGATTGAGGCCCCGTTGCACTAAGCACTGTAAATACACAGAGTAAGAGACGTGACCTGCCCTGAAGAGCTGACAGTCTAAACAGACACAACAGATAAAAGGTGGGAGACAGGAAGAATTATTATCCCAGTTGTACAGATGGGAAAGAGGGACTAAGTGATTTGCCCAGAGTCATACAGGCTGGCTGTGTCAAAGCTGGACATTGAGCTCAGATGTTCTTGAGTCCCAGTCCAGTGCCTTAACCTCCAGGCCGTTTTTCATCTCAAAATCCCTTACGCCTCCATCGCTCTGGTCTCTGTGACCCCAGCCATTCCTCCCATTGTTAATTTCCCAGATAACACCTAGGACAGTGATGGGCAACCTGAGCCTGCAGGCCGTATGCGGCCCATTAGGGCAGTCTGATTGTGGGCCGCGAGATATTTTGCTGATGTTGACCATCCACAGGCACAGCCCCCCGCAGCTCCCAGTGGCTGTGGTTCGCTGTTCCCCATCAATGGGAGCTGTGAAAAGCGGCGGGGCTCCCCATTGGCTGGGAACAGCAAACCACGGCCACTGGGAGCTGTGGGGGGCTGTGCCTGCGGAAGGTCAACGTCAGCAAAGTGTCTCATGCCCTGCAATCACATTACCCTGATGGGCTGCAGGTTGCCCACCACTGACCTAGGATTACTATCTGTAACAGACAGTGGCAAAAATTTGCCAACATCAACTGCTGGTATTATCAGAAATCTCCTTTCTCCTTCGTTTCCCAGCTCCACCTTTAGGAGCTGTGCATGTAAGGCAATTGTACTTACTCCTCATACTTTGCTCCTTCTCTTCAAGCCCTGAAGAGACAATCTCTAAAATGTCATCTATCATGTATCTTAAGGTATTAAACCTTGTAACTTTTTTTTTTTTTTTTTTTAATCCTTCACCTGGTTGCAAATGTCAATCGGTGATAATTGTGAGGGTTCTTTAAAATTGCTGATAACTTTTTGTTTTGGGATACCGTGTATCATGGGTTGGAGTTAAGATTGCCAACCCTCCAGGAATGCACCCAACAAAATCCTCAACCTTAGTTGAGGTATACCCTTGTGTACATTTCAGAACATGGGCAAAATAACCTAATCTATGGCCAGGTCTACACTGGGGTGGGGGGAGATTGACCTAAGATACGCAACTTCAGCTACAGGAATAACGAAGCTGAAGTTAACGTATTTAGGTCGACTTACCGCGGCGTCTTCTCGGTGCTGAGTCGACTGCTGCTGCTCCCCCGTCGACTCCGCCTGCACCTCTCGCGGTGGTGGAGTACCGGAGTCGACGGGAGAGCGCTCGGGGATCAATTTATTGCATCTAGACTAGACGCGATAAATCAACCCCCACCGAGAGATCAATCACTACCCGCCGATCCGGTGGGTAGTGTAGACCAGGCGTCAGTGAGGACACTAAGTATTCATAGCAGCATCTGGGCCTAAGATACTTAAGTGTATGTATACACTGCAGCTGGGAGAGTTCAAGCCTGCCTGACCCCTTGGGTCTGCACTTAGGTGGCTAGCCCGAGCTACCGTCCATGCTGCAACGTCCACACTGCTATTCTTAGCATGCTAGCTTGAGTGAAGCTAGCATGAGTCTGTCTACCTCATCTGGGAGGCACGCTTCCTGCTGCAGTGTACTCCTATCCTTAAAGAGAGTGACTTAGGCCCTGATCCTGGGTACCAAGGTCTCTGCATGCATAGTTTATTGCAGGTTCAGAGCCATTAAGTAAGGACAGCTAATAGGTTGTATTGTAGTATGAGAAATGTCCAAATGATATTCCTCTTTCCAGATGAATCTTTGTTTAAAGCTGAGCTGCAAAAAAAGTGGGTGGGGCAAAAAGTAGGGTTATGCTCAGCACCTATGGTTATGTTAATTATTTTTCTTGTTCTCTGTTGTAGAAAGAAGGCTGGCTTTTGTTGTGCTTTTTAAAAATTTTCTGACTTTTTTTTACATTAGGAATTCAAGTTTTGTCTGACTTGGAAGAGTCTGTGGTGACTGGAGAACTAGTGAAATGATATTGCAGGAGTCTGAATGCTGAGTACTTGAACGGGGAAAAGATTTTTAGTAGGGCTGTTAAGTGATTAGAAAAATTAATAGTACGATTAATTGCACTGTTAAGCAATAATAGAATACCATTTAAATATTTTTGGATGTTTTCTTCATTTTCAAATATATTGATTTCAGTTACAACACAGAATACAAAGTGTACAGTGCTCACTTTTTATTTATTTTTGATAAATATTTGCACTGTAAAAAATAAAAGAAATAGTATATTTCAATCCACCTAATACAAGTAGTGCAGTGCAATCTCTTTATCATGAAAGTTGAACTTACAAATGTAGAACTATGTACAAAAAATAACTGCATTCAAAAATAAAACAATGTCAAACAATGTGAACAGTTATTGGCTGCCGGGGAGGAGGGATTCACCGCTTGCTGGCTTTGCATTCTCCTCCTCCTCCTCCTCCACAAAATCATCCTCCCTGCTCCGTGAGATTCCCCCCTTGCAGGTGTCCACGGACAGTGGTGGGGTAGTGGTAGCGTCCTCCCCCCCCGCCCCCCGAATTGCATGCAGCTCATCATAGTAGCGGCATGTATGGGGCTGTGACCTGGAGTGACTGTTCGCCTCTTTTGTCCTTTGGTAGGCTTGCCTGAGCTCCTTTATTTTCACCCGGCACTGCTGTGTGTCCCTGGTGTAGCCTCTGTCCGTCATGCCTTGGGAGATTTTCGTATATATGTTGGCATTCCATTTTTTTGAACGGAGTTCTGCCTGCACAGTTTCTTCTCCCTATACTGCTATCAGACCCAGTACCTCCTGTTTGGTCCATGCTGGAGCTCTTTTGCAAATCTGGGACTGCATGGTCTCCTGTGCCAGTGAGGTTTGCATGGTCACCTCTGCTGCTGAGCTCGCCACACTGGCCAAACAGGAAATGAAATTCAAAAGTTTCCGGGGCTTTTCCTGACTACCTGGCTGCTGCATCTGAGTTGAAAGTGTGGTCCAGAGCGGTCACAATGGAGCATTCTGGGATAGTTCCCAGAGGCCAATACCGTCGAATTGCATCCACAGTACAACCAAATTCAAACCAGCGATGTTGATTTTACCGCTACCTCCCCTTGGTGGGGAGGAGTACAGAAATCAATTTTAAGAGCCCTTTAAGTTGACAAAACGGGGTTGTTTGCGTGGACAGATTTAGTTTGAATTCGACCTAACGCAGCTAAATTCAACATAATCGTGTACTGTAGGCCAGGCCTGAGTGTTGCTCTTTTAAGACTTCTGAAAGCATGCTCCACAGCTTCTCCCTCTCATTTTGGAAAGCACTTCAGATTCTTAAACCTTGGGTCGAGTGCTATCGCTATTTTTAGAAATCTCACATTGGTACCTTCTTTGCGTTTTGTCAGATCTGCTCTGAAAGTGTTCTTAAAATGAACAACATGTGCTGGGTCATCATCCGAGACTGCTATAACATGAAGTATATGGCAGAATGTGGGTAAAACAGAACAGGAGACATACAGTTCTCCCCCAAGGAGTTCAGTCACACATTTAACACATTTTTTTAATGAGCATCATCATCATGGAAGCATATCCTCTGGAATGGTGGTCAAAGCATGAAGGGGCATATGAATCTTTAACGCATCTGGCATGTAAATATCTTGCGAAGCAGGCTACCACAGTGCCATGCCGAATGCCTGTTCTCGCTTTCAGGGGACATTGTAAATAAGAAGTAGGCAGCAGTATCTCCTGTAAATGTAAACAAACTTGTTTGTCTTGGCTGAACAAGACATAGGACTGAGTGAACTTGTAGGCTCTAAAGTTTTACATTGTTCATGGTGCAGCTACGTAACACACAAAAAAATCTACATTTGTAAGTTACTGTCACGATACAGAGATTGCACTACAGTACTTGTCTGAGATGAACTGAAATATACTATTTCTTTTGTCACAGTGCAAGTATTTAATAAAAAATGATAAAGTGAGCACTGTACATTTTGTATTCTGTGTTGCAATAGAAATCATTATATTTGAAAATGTAGAAAAACATCCACAAATATTTAATTTCAATTGGTATTCTATTGTTACAGTGCGATTAATCACTATTAATTTTTTTAATAGCAGTTAATTTTGAGTTAATTGTGAGTCAACTGCGATTAATCAACCGTCTTAATTTAAAAAAAAAATCTGAACCACTTATTGAAAAAGCCCACTTATTTAACAAATTAAATAACTTAGTAAATGACATGACAAAGGGTCCTGTGGTACCTTATAGACTAACAGAGGTATTGGAGCATAAGCTTTCGTGGGTGAATACCCACTTCATTGGATGCAAGCAGTGGGTATTGCAAGCAGTTAGTAAATGACTAACACTTTGGATAGAATATGTCTTTAATAAAGATTCAGTACCCTTATTCTTTCAATTAAAATATGAACTAGTGAAATACATGCTTTGAGACATACAGTAGGTCTTCCCACAATACCAGGAAAGGTCAGACTGGATAATCTTTATATTTCTAAGGTAATAAACAAGCAGAAATTAACTTGATGATGATTTGGGCTTGGAAGAGAGGTATAGCTAGAGTTGGGGAGACCAGAATCTTTTGGGTCATGCACTTTCATACACGATAAAACAAAAGAGCACAAGCCTAATTTTTAATAGGATCTTTGCAAGTCACCTTAAAGAATGCAACATGATGCTGAGTTGCATGTGGATAGTTAATTTAGCTGTGAAAGGACTAGAATTGTTGCTTCCTTTTCAGGACAAAAACCGTTAGCTTAGTTGTAGGATCTTAAAGTCACGGTCATCCCTAGACAGAGGAAAAATAATACTTGGCACTTAAATTGCAGTGTCTGTACATCCTCTTGAAACTGTCTGATACTGCAGTTAATAGTGTGAGCGTGGTCTGTTGTGTCCTGCACAGGATCAGGGACTATGTATTTGGGATTGGGCTGCCCGTGGCCCAGCACTTTTTTCAGGTGGCTAGCTCTGTCAACACACATGTGGGAGAATACAGTTTCCCTACAGGCACATGCTTTCCTCCTACCCCTGTGTCTTGATATTCCTATACTTTTTAGCTTGCGTGTCTGGGTTGATTTTTGATTTACAGTATCACCTCAGAGTTACGAATACCTCAGGAATGGAGGTGATTCATAGCTCTGAAATGTACGTAACTCTGAACAAAACATTATGGTTCTTTCAGAAGTTTACAACTGAACATTGACTTAATACAGCTTTGAAACTTTACTATGCAGAAGAAAATGCTGCTTTTAACTATCTTAATTTAAATGAAACAAGCACAGAAAGTTTCCTTACCTTGTCAAATCTTTTTATTGAAACTCCCCCCCCCCCTTTTTTTTTAGTAGTTTACATTTGACACAGCACTGTACCGTATTTGCTTTAATCATTTATTTTTTGTCGCTGCTGCTGCCTGATTGCATACTTCTGGTTCCAAATGAGGTGTGTGGTTGGCCTCTGGTGTTTATAACTCTGAGGTTCTATTGTATTGTGTGATGTGGAAGTGGGAGGCTGAGAAAAGCCAGTCAAAGAATAGTTATGGACCGCCAGGAGTCATCGAGTGGCCCTGCATGTTAATTTGCGTAGAATCTCACAAAATTTAGACCTTGTCTAGCTTATGGGTGAGTTTTGGGCTGATAAACACCAGCTAACACATTTTTAAAGGTATTAAAACCTTTCTAAGCTAGGTGCTAACACAATTTTAAATAGCAACTAAAATGTGCTACCTAACTTTTTTCCCCCTAGCCTAAACAGGCTAGAAGGCCGTGTCCGAACTTGACAAGTGTATTTTTTCCT
The DNA here is from genome assembly GCA_033296515.1 of Macrochelys suwanniensis. Lineage (NCBI taxonomy): Eukaryota > Metazoa > Chordata > Testudines > Chelydridae > Macrochelys > Macrochelys suwanniensis. The sequence goes on along the minus strand of CM065776.1, from coordinate 83,573,798 downwards.
GTGCCTGAAATTTTCATTTGTTTGAGGCACAACTAGATAGTCACACTTTTTAAACATTACCGGCACTAGAATGGCAGAGCCGCAGCATTGCAGCTACGCCACTGCAGTGTAGACACTTCCTATATCGATGTAGTTAATGCATCTTTCTGGGGGACAGTAGCTGGGTCAGCTGAAAAATTCTTCTGTTGATCTTGCTGTGTCTACCCTTGGGGTAAGGGTGACCTAACCATGGCACTCAGGGCGTGGAATTTTTCACAACCCTGAGTGACATAGGTAGGGCAGTTTAATTTTTAAGTGTAGACCAGGCCTAAGGGCCAGCATTATGAGCCAGAATGTTAGCACATCACCGGTGCAAAAATAACAGCACATTCTGCAATTTTAAGATTTTTGAGCCATCTTTACCATTTAATGCACAGACAAATCAAAGTTCTTTTTTGTTTTCCTACTCTTTGCACACAACTATTTCAATGCAGGTTGAAAACTGTTTTGTGTAGCATCTAGGGAATGAAGTGTAAAGTGCTGCAGCCTCCTTTGGGTGGCTTTTGGGACCTTTCATTTGCAACAATAACATTCGATGGGCCTGATGTTAGTGCATTCCATCTGTCTGTGGTAGTTAGAGGCTGGGAAAGGACTCCATCTTTCTGCCTGACAGCTGCAATGTTTGCTTTCAGAAGGAAGTAAGAGAGGCTGCTTCTTTAGCAAATGTTCTTGTTGCCTGTTGGAATGTGTTTCTTTGCTTTCTCTCTGAATGCTGTTGAAGGTGTTTGGCAGTCACTCTTGTACAGTTTGGTTGTTTCTATTTTCTGCTGACATGCTGATCTCTGTCTTTGAGGATGGGTAAGAAGTTGCATTCCTTTTGCATGACAGGAAGGGTAACCACAAAGACTTCCGGAGGATGAATTTCCTCAGGCTGGGAGAGAGGCTTCTTGTTTCCCACCATTGCTGATAACATTATCATCCAGATGTAAATAACCCCCCCCACCCCCAAATCTTTCATTTAAAAAAAATATATTTGTAGCCCTGCTGCCTGGATTTTGGAGGAAGTGACATGCCTTAGGGAAAAAGGCTTTTTCTACCTTGCGACTGTCGCTATAAGGTGAAGCTTCTAGATAAACTTGCAACAGCAGCATGAAGTTAATCACATTACATTACATAATGTAGATTACTATTCTAGTTTTTCTCATTAAATAAGTAGCTTAACATATTGTTTGTCTTACAAAATGTATAGAACATACAGGCTGAACAATGTGTCTGGGCCTTTTAACTTTCACATTTCCTGATTATGGGATCCAGTATTGCTAACCCCAAATGTTCAAAAATCACAAGTCAGGCCTCCAAAAAAATGATGATTTTGCTTAAAGATCATGTTATTTTTTAAAAAAGTTAATTGAGCCTTTAGGATTCACTCTGATCAGTTTCAAGCTTTTCTCCACAACCCCAACTCCCCCTCCTCTCACCCCCTAAAAAAGAGAGAAAATTGGGACTTTCATGTAATCATGTCTCCAGGAACTGGTGAAACACCAAATACCATGAGAATCTCAACAGAATCCAAAGACTTGGCCACACAAGTCAATGGCAGCTTCGCCCTTTGATTCAGTAGGAATAGGATCAGACTTTAGTGATTTTACTGTTGTATACAGTACTTAGGTCCCGATCCTGCAAACACTTACACACATGCTTAATTTTGCTATAATGAGTGGTCCTATTGACTTCAGTGGGACTCTTCGCAGTAGAAAAGTTAAGCTCATTCTTAATTATTTTCAGGATCAGGGTCTTGATATTACATTGATGTAGTTATTTGCATTCAGTTATTCTGAAAGCATGGAGAAGGGTCTTTGTGGCTTCACTGCCCCCAGACCTCTGTGTTTCTGTGATTTAAGGAAGATTTCCACACGGTGAGGGACTTGGTATTTATTTCCTCAGCAGGAAATGGTTCTGATTTTGCCCATTTATGTTGCATGAAATAAATAATTATGCTCATTCAAGCCAAAATAATAGATTATATCTTTTGTTGTGAACTCCTAAGAATGGACAGATGTTTAGCTTTCTTTGAGAGAGAATTAAGCTTCAGGAAGAAGTTAGAGCAACATGTTTTATGTAGCAATTGGCAATTAGTTCAGTGGTTCTGTTTCGATAAACACTCAGCTGTCCAATTTGGATATCCAAACCTCTTGGTTCTTGTGCCTAGCCTTGCTCCCAAACAATGAAGTCAACAGCAATCATCCCATTGATTTCATTAGTATCTGTCTTAGGCCCTTGGCTGGCAAGCTCAAAAGAATAGGCTTTGCCACAAGCTTTTTAGTTCTGCTTCTGGTTGTGCTGGAGTACTGCATGAAGAGACTCTCTTGCTGTATTTCATCACTACTGCTTCTGGACAGAATCAAGAAATGCAGGAGATCACAAAACTTAAAAACTGGCCAGAGGAAGTTGGTCAAATTATTGCAAATGCCAAACAAGGTTTGGTTAATGTTGGGGAATACGTTTTGGGTCAGCCCTACCCAGTAGATTGAAACCAGAGGCAGAGCTCTGATCGCTCTCACCAGCCCAGCAGGAGAAGGGAGGAGTGGAGAAGTCTTCCTTTGCTTTTCGCACAGGAAGGATTGTTCTGTTCCTCGAGTCTCTTGCCTTTAACTGGTCAGTCTCCCATTCTTTACATTTACCGTTTTTCTTTCTGGGGGAAGACATGAGCTTATCTGATTTCACTTATGCTGGTGTAAATCAGGAGTAACTTACACTAGTGTAAAATGGTGCAAGTGAGATCAGAATCAGGTCCTACAGACCAGCATACTTCCTCTTTCATTTTCTTGTCATGTGAGAAGAGGTTAAAATTTCTGGTGGTCTCTAAATTTGATCTTTCTTGTGATAAATGCTGTAACCATTATACTCATGTTTCCCTCCCTTCCCCCTTTCTTTCTATTTGTATGTTGTTAGAAAATCAATAACAAAAAGCAAACAAATGTTGTAACCAAAAATCTTTCACTATATTGTTCCATAACATGTCTGTCAAACTACTTTTGTATTGTTGATTTTTATTTTAAATGGACCTAAAAATAAATACTTAATATTACAATAAACAAATTTTAATTCTGGGCAAAAGCCAGACACCCCACCCTTTTACTATATTCTCCACCTTAATTGTTGAAAAAACAACAGTCAAAGTCCACCTTTGCTAAGCTGAGCTATATCAAGGGTGTTATGTACTCTTATCTACACAGAGCCAAAGACGTGTGCACAATGCATATTAAGAAAACATCTCGGGAGCTGAACATGTTTCAGGATACTTTTTTTCTTCCTGTAATCATTTTTTACTTGCTCCTAATGTTAAAGGGATACACGTGGATTAAAACTCAAACTCGTAGATTAAAACTGAAAGAATTGAACAAAATCTAAGGTTTTTTTTTGTAACATAGGTAAGAATTTGTGTGTTAAAATATTACTCGTTTTTATTATTTACAGTTTTTTTGCTTTTATTTATATGTATGTATGTTAGTATAGTATCGTATAGTATCGTATAGTATCTTGGGGAATGAAACTAAGGTTCCATCGTCACTATGAATGCATCTCTCTCTCTGATTTGTGTCTAAGGCTTTAGAATAATCCTAAAAACTTGGTTAGGTCCTATCCAGACTAAAAAATTAAACTCTGGTTTAACTATTTTGTTGTAAGTTATTTACTGCATCTCCTAAAGCTTTCTAGTGTTTAAATAAACTGTTTCTGAGAGCCCCCTCCCATGTGGGATTGTCCTGCATCATTGCTTCTCTGTACACAGACAGTATGGAGCAACCTAGATTTAAGCACTTGTTAATATGATAGCCTGAGTAAAGATGGAAGAATTAGTCTGAGTAGTAGCTTGCTTCTCAGGTACTCCTATTTAAATCAGTGGGATTTCTCCTGTAGCAAGGTTCTACCCAGTCTGAGGCCTGGTCTATACTACAAGAGCTACAGTAAGTCCATTTCTCTGACAGGCGGTAGCTAAGGTGACTGCCCTGAGAGATGTAGCTAGGTCGACCTACTTTTTAAGTGTCGACCAGGCCTTACAATTCACATCCCTGCACGCCATAGCTGTGCCACCCTAATGCCCAGTGTAGATGTGGCTAGGCTGATAGAAGAAAGCTTCTGTTGCTGTCACTGCTCAGGGAGGTGGATTACCTACTATGACGGCAAAACGCCTTCTGTCACCGTAGGAAGCACCTATGCAGGGGTGCTATAGCTGCGTAGCTGTGCCGCTGTAGAATCCATAGTGAAGACAAGTACTGAGCATAATCCTGTAGTATAGACATAATCTACACCAATGGAAGTGGTTTTTCCATCGCAGTATTCTTCTGTCTCCTAGCTGTGCCTATGCTGGGGGTTAGGTTGACAGGGGTGTAGATTTTTCACACTCCTGAGCATTGTACCTATGTCAGCCTAACTCCCAGGTCTAAATCTTGTTCTGTCAGTACTCAGATTTTTGAGTGTGATGCAAGATTTCCAAATTGATGGGAATGCTTAGCAACACTTTTGTTTGTTGGTAGTTCGTTCTTGAAAAAGGATTTTACTTGAAGCTTCAAAACTTGCTTTTCTCTCTCACTTCTGTGACTTTTTTTTTTTTTTAAGTACCTTTCTCAAAGTAAATGTTTTTGGTTTTAATGTATTTTAATCCCTTCTCCCCAGACATGTTGGATGTTGTGACTACTTTCATTTCTTTGTATCAGAGGGGTAGCCGTGTTAGTCTGGATTTGTAGAAGCGACAAAGGGTCCTGTGGCACCTTATAGACTAACAGAGGTATTGGAGCATAAGCTTTCGTGGGTGAATACCCACTTCTTCGGATGCAAGCAGTGGAAAACTAACTCAGGAACCAATCCATGCAACAAACCTCGATGCCAACTTTCCCCACATATCTACACCAGGGACACCATCACAGGACCTAACCAGATCAGCCACACCATCACCGGTTCATTCACCTGCACATCCACCAATGTAATATACGCCATAATGTGTCAGCGATTCCCCTCTGCTATGTACATCGGCCAAACTGGACAGTCCTTACGTAAAAGGATAAATGGACACAAATCAGATATAAGGAATGGCAATATACAAAAGCCTGTAGGAGAACACTTCAATCTGCCTGGCCACACAATAGCAGATTTATAGGTAGCCATCCTGCAGCAAAAAAACTTCAGGACCAGACTCCAAAGAGAAACAATGGAGCTTCAGTTCATTTGCAAATTTGACACCATCAACTCAGGTTTAAACAAAGATTATGAATGGCTAGCCAACTACAAAAGCAGTTTCTCCTCCCTTGGTATTCACACCTCAGCTGCTAGAAGAGGGCCTCACCCTCCCTGACTGAGCTAACCTCGTTATCTCTAGTCTAAGTTTTCCCTACACATTTATATCTGCCCCTGGACATTTCCACTGCTTGCATCCGACGAAGTGGGTATTCACCCACGAAAGCTTATGCTCCAATACCTCTGTTAGTCTTTAAGGTGCCACAGGACCCTTTGTCGTTTCATTTCTTTGTGCAAGTAATTTTGTTTTTTGCAATTTAAATTGCAAAAATAATTCTAGTTCCTGTCATTGTCCCCTTTATGTTCCCTTGGAGTGTTTTGTTACACCCTTTTCTTGTATCTTGCCTTAAATTAGCTTTTGAACTGTTCTGGGCTGGGCATATCTCTTGTTTGCATGACAACGTTGTATGATTCAGGCTGTAATCAGATCGTAATGCAGTTTTGCTGTGTAATTGTCTGCCTAACTGTATAACAAGAGAAGCTGGTCAAACCCCAGGAGAACTAACATTTTTTTTCAAAAATGTTTCCTGTTTTTTCAACTAACTAAAATATTAAAATTTTAATTTTAATTTTTTTAACCAATTCTGTGGTGGTCTCATATTTTTTTCCAGTGTATATATATGTGCGTGTCCATTTAAATAAATTAGATTAAATACCATTTTAAAAAATAAGATTCTAACGATTTGAGAAATGTACCAAGCATGTACTAGCCAAAGGACTAAATCTGCTAGCCAAAGGTTGAGACAAAAATTTAAGGGGTAAATTTTCAAGTCAATGCTGTGGTCCAAGTTCACCTCACCATCTTCAGCTGCTGGGATAGGAAAGATGGTTATCATCTGTCCTGCTCCTAATGTCTGGTGGAAGGAGAAGTTGCCAATTTAATCTTCATCTCAAGTTTTACGTGGCATCAGAATCAAAGTGAATTGTTGTTGCAAAAGAGAATTTGGGTCTAATCCCAAGAACATCCATAATTTTCACTGAAGTCCTTATAAACTGGTTATCACCTCTGAGGATTAGGTCTTTTATGAACAAAACAGGCTTATTCTTGTCATTTTTGGGGAAGGAGGAGCACCACAGAATAGCTTTCATTTGTTTTTGTTTTTTTCCTTTCAACTAGCATGGATCCCATGAATTATGCAGAGTTTATGAAAAAAGCTGGAAATGAGAACTTTAAAAATGGAAATTATTTCATGGCCATCAGAAACTACGATGAAGCCATACGTGTACTCTTTCACTTATTGCAGTGGGGGATGTAAGTATTCAGCTAGTGTATGACTGAGTAAATAAGAGAACTTTAAAGATAAGTGGTCCAGCTGTCTGAGGATAGCAGGAATCAGGAACTCCTGAGTTCTATTTTCAAGCCCTGATTTTGTCTGTTTTTTGGTAAGCCACTTCACATCCCTGATTCATTGTTTTCCCCATCTGTAAAATAGGCATGATACTAATCAGATTACTTGAACAGCCCAAAATAAGTGAGAATTATTGTAAATTAAAATAAGCTTAATTCAAGTTTGCATTAAACTATTTACTGTGACTTGTTTTTTTTCTTTTTTTTTTTTTTTCTTTCACTCTGACTCTTTTTCTCCTGGCATTGAGCTAGACCAGCGGTTCTTAAACTTCATTACACCGTGACCCCCTTCTGATAAGAATTACTACACTACTCTTAGAGAGGGGACCGAAGCCTGAGCCCGCCTGAGCCCCGCCGCCCTGTGCAGGATGGCCAAAGCCCAAGGGCTTCACCCCCCGGTAGGGGGCCTGTATGTAACCTGAGCCCCACCGCTTAGGGCTGAAGCCCTCAGGCTTCGACTTCAGCCCCAGACAGTTGGGCTTGGGCTTCAGCCCCGGGCCCCAGCAAGTCTAACACCAGTCTTGGTGTTACAATGGGGTCGTGACCCATTTTGGGAGCTCCTGGCTGCGTTATTAAAGTCCTTAAATCTTGATTTTAAAGCAGAAGTTACTATAGGAGTGGGTGGAGAAGGTTCTGTGGCTTGCAATGTGCAGGAGGTCAGACTAGATGATCATGATGGTCCCTTCTGGTCTTAAAGTCTACGAGTCTATCTGATGTACTTATGCTCATCCCAGCCCCCAAATGTTGTAGTATCTCAGCCCCTCACACAGACTAATGAATTTACCATCACTCAATCCCTCTGAGGTAAAGAATGGAGGCATGGAGATTTTGTGACAAAGCCAGGGTTGTAGCTCCGCTCCTCCTCAGTCCCAGTCCAATGCCTTGGTGTCTAGGTTCAAGATCTTAAGTATAACTTTTTCTAGACACTGCTTGGGTCCACTGGTGTGGGGGGTTGGGACAGATCCCCAACATTCAAATGATTAATATTCAAGAACCAAGTAAGAATTAAATTAATGTTCTTCCAGATCCTCAGCTGGTATAAATTTGGCTTCCCTGGAGTTATGCCAGCTCACATCAGCCAAAGATTTAGTATTTCTTGATTGCTGAAGCACACTTCCTCCTTACCACCTGCAGGTCACAGCCCCAGTGTTCCACTCAGGCCTTGGACTGGATCATGAACCCATCCAAATTGTTTAATTGAACCAATGTACTTTCAATATTTTCCTTCAGAGATGAAATAAAAGAAATAGAATGCAGTCATAAAAGAGACTGTATTTAACGCATATCCTGAAAAGGGTGGGGTAGAGTTAAGGTGGCATGCATAATCATAACTGTATTTCTTGACTTCACCTTGTAACATTAATGTAGTATTAAAGTAGGGTTTGTTCATATGGAATATTGCTCTAAGTGATGGAATTGTGTTAACTGAATTTGCAGGACCTTTATTTTCTTTCTAGAGGGTATCTTTTTGTACCATAGTTCTGTTTGGAATAAATTGAAGAGTTTTGTCAAATTTTTGTTTACTATAAAGTACCATTTACCTTTTAAAAATTGATTAAATTAATAATGTTAATTTTCATAGGGTTTCTCAAAGGGACATGGCTGTGTTATTGTGCAACAAATCAAATGCCTTTTACAGCCTTGGTAAGTGGGAAGAAGCATATCACTATGCCAAGGAGAGCCTCCAATGGGATTTGTCATATGTTAAGGTACTGCACGTTTAATCCAACAGATCAGCAATGCTTGCCAGCCTTATTATTCTAAACAAGATTCAAAATTAGTACACAAATACAACACCTTGTAAGAAGAAGAAGAGAATAGTAACCTCAGGGTCCCTAATTAGAGCCGAATATATGTTTTGACATAATTTTGAATGACGTGGAACTAGTTTACCCTGAACCCAGGTAGAATGAAACCATAATTAAGTGTTGTAGAATGAAATTCCCATGTTTCATTGCACTATGCAAATTCCAATACACCAAGCTGTCTTATAAAAAGTGATTTCACTATGACCCCAATTCAGTGAAACAGTTAAATGTATGCTTAAAGCCCTATTGTCTAAGCCATATAAATACTTCAACAGATACTGAAAAGTGGTACTAGATTTTTGACATAGGCACGTGTTCAAGTGTTTTTCTGCACTATGAGAGGATTGAAAAATAACCAAAGAACAAACTATCAAATATATTTTAAAGTCTTGATTTGAGGGGTCTCTGCTTTCTTTGTAGACACTTTTTAATAATATTGATAATATGTGAACTCGGCAGCCGATTTTTATGCAAAGGAATGCAACAGTGATCTTTTGTTGACTACATCCCATGCATATTTTATGAAATTCACTACTTTGCCTATGACACTGCTGTGAATTTTATTTAAAAAAAAAATCTGATTTTTCTTGGGGCCCTACCAATGAGTGCCAATGTCATATTTATTCTTACAGAATTCTTTGAGTTTGAGTTTAACAAGCTGAGAGAGTAGTATTGCAACCCACACATGAGGTACATATTGGGGCATGATTAGTAATTTGGGACTACAAAATGATACTTATCTTAATGAGGATCTGTGAATATTTTTGTTTACAAAAAGATTTAATTAATTTCCCAAAGATATTGGGTCTTCAGGAGACTAAAACATTGTGGTATTCAGATGCCCACAATATTTCACAGCTTGGTTCTGTTGATATGTGAGTAATTCTCTCAACTATTTAAAATGTTGATAACTTTGTACATAGCTAGACCAAATCCTGTAAGTCTTATTCAGGAAAAAGTCCAATTGCAAAGTTACTGATAGCTTTCTGTAGGGATTTCAGAAATGGGCTCCTAATCTCCCAAAATTAGAAGTAACGAGATTTGATGACAGTGTTTTTTTGTTGTTGTTTGTTTCCCCACTAGGGCTACTATAGATCTGGCTATTCGCTGCTGCAGTTGTCAAAAACACAGGATGCAGTTATTACATTTTCTCGTGGTTTGACTCTTCTGTGTGGTTCTGTGGATCAATCTCAAATTGCTGATTTTATAGTTGGAATCTTCACAAGTGTTAATGGTAAATTGGAATGGAGGCTTGTATTTTATTTAGATTCATTTAATATTGACAGGACTGCTGAGGGGCTTGTGTATGGGATTTGAAGCCATTCTTCCTGGAATAGTTCATTTGGTCACTACCGACCAGGATCAGATTTGAAAATTAACAACATCTGACAGCTATGCTGTGGCTACTGTAAATGGGATGGATAGTCTTAATCTTGTTTATAGATGAGGAATATCCACATTCCCAAAACACCACCACTGCTACATAGATGAATGAGTTGTCACAAGTGCCCCAGTTGTTACAGTTAGAACTGGTTGACATTTTTCATTTGAAAAATGAAAACTTGTGTGGAAGAGGAAAAACTTCATGAAACCATTTACATTTTTTTAAAAAAAATTCCTGCTAATTGAAAAATTTTGACTGAAAATGTATACAAAAACAGTTCAATTTGTTCCTTTGCCAAGTTTAGTCAATTGTTTGGGGTTTTTTTGAGTTTGTTGCTGCTTTTGATTGGTCACCTTAGCTACGTTGAGGGATTTATTCAAAATATACAAATTTCCTCTTAAAAAAAGTTAGATTTTAAAAAAATGGAAAAATCGTTTGCTGAAAATAACTCTGTAGATTTTTTTTTTTAATCAGTCTATTTAGAACACTATTGGAAGGAAAATGTTTTCAAATGGTTTGAAATACCCTCCCACTAAAATAATGGGAAAAGGAGGAGAAGCAGTAGCGGGTTTTAGACAGCTCTAATTATAATATGGTTGGTTTGGGCCTGAGAAAACTTGGATAACCTGGGAGACAGCACAAGGCTGGAGAAAAAGCAAGTGTAGTACTGATTTTTGCAATAAAAGATTGATCCTGGCAATTGCCACTTTTTAACTTTAACTACCATCCCTAGTAAAACAATAGAACAGATATATCAAGAGGAACGATCACAAAATTTTTAAAAAGGAAACGGAACCAAGAGCAGTATGAATCTTCCCAGGCAAACTTGCTTGCTCTTTTGGACAAAATTGGTGGATGTAAAGACTGCAGTAAGTTTAATTCAGAATGGCTTGGAAAGGAATACAGTCGTGTGTATTAAAAACTGACCGAAAGACCTACAATAAAGCCAATTGAAAGGGAATCTTTCCATTAATTTAATGGGCCTTAAGGCTCTAACAATATATGCAATGAATTTAACTGAGTGCAGTCTGGAGATTTAGGGCCTAATTTTTCTGAGGTTCTGAGTACCCACAGCTCCCACTGATGTCAGCTGGAGTTATGGATGTTCAACAGTTATAATGGGGATTGTTGTGTGGTACAGTTTTAGCTAACATCTCTATTAGTGACTGGGGGAAGGAATGACAGCATGTCGGTGAAATGTGCAGTTGATACAAAAATGGGCTGAGTTGCAAACACAGGACAGAGAAAGTGGACCTGGAGAGTGTAAGAAATATAAGCAGAAAATCTCAAAATGAGATTAATCTAGAATACATGTAGGCCAACACATCTGGGGGAAAAATAATGAGAGAGGCTCACTCAGTGAGAAGCATTAATGCTCAAAGAGACCTGCAGTGGCAGTGAGCACCCACTGAGTCTTGAGTTTGCAATGTTATCTGGTAGCAAAGCACCAGTGCCATTTTGGGCTGCATACTCCAAGTCATACCACAGAACCAGAGAATAGTCCTCTACAGTACTGGTGTGACACACACAAACAAATTGTGACAAACTGAAGAGAATTTAGAAATGAACATTACAGATGATTATGGAGTGGAGGTGACATGGAGGTATAACAGAATAATAAAAAGAACTGAACATGTATATCTTGGTCAAGCAAGACTTGTCAGGAAATAAGTTCTCCACATATATGAATGATGTAAGCACCAGGGAAGCAGAGTAATCATTTAATAATACTTAGCATTTTTATGGTATTTTCAAAGCACCATACATTAACTGATTAATTTACACAACATCCCTATCCCCTTCCCCCCAGCATTTAGCAGATGGGGAAGGTGAGACGGAAAGGTGAAGTGACTTGCCCAAGGCCACAAAGTCAGGGAGGAGCCAAGACTAGAACTTAGGACCAGCTGAATCATAATGCTGTACTGGTTTCTTCCAGCCCACGCAGCTTTCCTGGTCAGTGAGGCAGATCAGGGAATAGCTAGGAGTAATGAAGAAAGAGAATTTTAGGCTTTACATCAGGAAAAACTGAGTGAGATGTATTAAGTTGTGGAATACTCTCCCAGAGCAAATTATAGAAAGGCCTGTGATGATAGCAGTGGGAAGCAGGAAAAGAACATATGCGAAAGGATACTTGGCTTTTCCCATCCCACCAACTACCATACTTATTTCTGTGGCAGAGTCAGACCCCCCTCTCCTAAGCTCCTGTGTTCCCTCCTCCACTGTTGCTCAATGGTCTGGTTTACAAGCTTTGCCTGAGAGAGCCCAAGGGTATGCCATCTGGCTTCTGGCAGTGCCTCTCTCTCACTTGCTTCATGGACTCTCATTCCTGTTTTAGGGAGTTTGGTCACTTACATCAACTTCTCTGTTTATACACAATAATCTAAAACTTTCCACCAGTTTTTCTCCTTTTCATGGGCTTCAGAGATTTTTCAAAAGCAAATGGTTAATTTCACATTGTTCATGAAATCTGTGGCATCTGAAAATAATGCACCCTTACTAATTGAGCAGACATCTTACTAGCATTAGTTATGTGAATTGTATGTTCTAATTTGAAATGTTTCAATGTGTTAATCACTACTGAAGAATTGACCATATGAAATGAATTGATGTACTTGGAGAGCACAGCTTGTAAAAGTTGCATATGCTAAACACTTTCCTTAAGCTTCTTTTCTTCTTTTCTTAGATGAAAAATATATAGCACCGTATTTTCTTTCCATTTTTAAGAACATTTTGAATGAAAGATTCGATGCATTAGTTTGGCAGGTGGTAATAGAAAAATTAGCCAAGAAAGGAATGTGGCAGGTAAGTTTATCGCTGTGCCAGGAATATTAGTAAATCTGTTTATTATTATTTTTATTTTTTCAATAATCTTTAATTTTCTTAAATTGCTTTTTTAAATCTGAAATTATTGTTCCCCTGTGCAAATGTCTTGATTTTCAGAATTAGAAAAAATAGAAACTGAGTAGAAAATAGTTTATAAAATTCTTTCCCTTTTTAAAGGGACACAGTCAACTTCAAAAACTTATTTATGTTTCTTTGTTGTGGTTACAAGACACTTCAAATGACTGTAATTGAAAGAGATTAGAGAAAAAATATTTGTCTTCATTTGCATTTATGGTCTGTTTTACTGTTTCTTTGGTATGACCAGTCAGTTTTCTGATTAGTATGGGTCTTTAACACAGCAGCAGAGAAGTGGAGAACAAAAATAGGAATATATGATTGCTAAACCACAAAAACTAGCTAGAAAACTCACTAGCAGGTGTAGTGTCTGAAATTAATTTAATTCTCTTTTTTTTAACAGACCAGATTTGAAGTTGATGGTGCTTCTTTAAATTTTGAATGATGTAATAAACATCTAGACCAGTGGTGTCCAATAGAAATTTGATGCTAGCCATGCTTGTGGTTTTGACTTTCTTATTCACCACACTTGTGGTTTTGAATTTCCTTATTCGCCACATTATAAAAAGGATTAAAAAACATACTACAAATGACATTTCAAATATAAAAAATAAGTAGATATTACAAAAAAATATTAATAGGTACTAACACAAAATTACTACATCCTAGCCACGTTAACAAGCTGTACATCAAAGCACGCAATCTGTCTTCCAGTACTGCTGTCTTCAATACACCAACGCATTGCTCATGCAGTAGCCACAACTCAACAGCCTATTCGCCACACATGGCTAGTGGCGAGCGTATTGGACACCGCTGATCTAGACAGATCATGTAATGCAGTGATACTCGGACTGAGGCTTGTGAGCTGCAAGTGGCTCTTTAATGTGTGTCCTGTGGCTCTTGGCAGCACATTATATTAAAACACTGATTTAATTATTAACCAATTAAGATTTTTTTGCTATGTTGTTAACCAACTGTAGTTGATAAAAGAATAATATTTGGTCAGTCATTTTGTTCTGAGAATTTTATTTATATATACATATAAAATTTCCCTTGTCATACTTCTTAAATATGAATATATAGCACTACAGTAAATGAAACAATGAAGTCATACTACAGTGGCTCTTTTGGGTAATGTTGATCGCTACTTTGGCTTCTGAACCACTGAGGTCTGAGTAGCACTGTTCTATAGTGTTTCCTGCTTCAGAGCACCAGTTGAATCTTAAGCAAACACACGTTGCCGGAGATATGCTTTTGTCACTGATGATGCTGAAGCATAAACACGATGGCAAATGCTGCAGCGCTGTAGTGACTTGTGCCTGATGAGAAGCTCAGATGGGGAAAATGTGTTTGCCAAATTAAAGGATTTAATGAGTGAAAAGGAAAAGGAAGCTTTAGTGTTTTGAGAATCTGATAGGTTATCACAAACGATAGGCAGTAATAAAAATTTATATCTGTAGAGAGCACTTGTCAGATTTTTCCCTTTAATGTTTGTTTGATGCATTTAAGCAAACTTTAAAATTAATATCTGAATGCGTGTAGGCTCGTAAATATTTGTTTTTCCTAGTCCTTGATGTTGGTGGCGGCTGAGAGAGACAAGTTGCCGAGAAATCTGAGAGTCACTCATTTATCACTAAAGGATCTTTTTGAGGTACAGTGCTGTCGCGTGTATTTTATTTAACAAGATGACTGACTGTCCTTTCTTTCACAGTTGTTTGCTAAATGACTTCTTATTCTGTAAATAAGAGTGAGCACAGATTAAACATCATCAGTTTGAAAAATATGTCATTAGTGCTGGTCAAAACATTTTGCCTGAAATTGTCCCCTTTTTTTGTCAAAAATTTTAGAAATTTTTCAATGAGCTTTATAATACACTAATTCTGTAACAAAAAATAGGAGACTTGTTTGTACTAGCTTTGGTAACCAGCACTATAAAATTAAGTTGATAAATTAATTGTGAGAGTGTGGCAGCTGTGATAAATTGACAGTATTGCATGACTAAGGTTACTTGTAATCTGCATTGGACATAGGGTTGGAAGGATTAGATTTTTATTGGTAAACGTTGATTTCACTGTACACATACATAAACCAATGAGAGAATATTTCTGCTGATCAAAATTTACAGATACGCAAAGTAAGAAAAATATTGTTTGAGAACTTATTGGATTTTGATTTAAGGATGTTTTCTTTACATATTTTGACCTGTGATGTTGACAATTTGTGTTTTAATGGTTCTAAAGCTTTAACTTTTAGAATCGCAACATCTACTGTAATTGTCTGACATTTTGTGGGACATGTCAGACAATTACAGTAGATGTTGCGATTCAAAAAGTTAAAGCTTTAGAACCATTAAAACACAAATTGTCAACATCACAGGTCAAAATATGTAAAGAAAACATCCTTAAATCAAAATCCAATAAGTTCTCAAACAATATTTTTCTTACTTTGCGTATCTGTAAATTTTGATCAGCAGAAATATTCTCTCATTGGTTTATGTATGTGTACAGTGAAATCAACATTTACCAATAAAAATCTAATCCTTCCAACCCTATGTCCAATGCAGATTACAAGTAACCTTAGTCATGCAATACTGTCAATTTATCACAGCTGTGAAAATTTAAATCAATAAAAATGAAAAATATGCCTAAAAATAAACATTGATGATATCTGGCAAAATTATAAAAAAATAAAAATTGAATTCTGCATGCTTAGAGTGCATTTTTATGCCCTGTGGGTGACCAATTCCTGGCCCTCTCTACAAAATCCAAGTAAAGGGCCTTACTCAAGGAATATATGCAGGATTTGGGGATGGAATACTCCCCTTCCCTTCCCTTCCCTTCCCCCATCTTTGAAATGCAATTCTTTGAAATGCTCTGTCCAGCGTATTTCTTGTTCTTTTTCAGTTAGTAAGTGTCCTTGTTCCTGATGAGTGTTTGTTTGGTGTCTGCAGTTTACCGCTGATAAGGCACGTCATTTTGTAGATGGTTCCTTGTTCACCACAAGCAGCTGCTTGTGTTGCCAGATCATCAATATAATGCCGATCTCACAAGGCATTTGACCTCTCGCTGTGCCTTGCTATACTGCTCGTGGTATTTGTCCTTTAGCTTCTGGGATTTTGGGTCTAAATTTTTTTTCTTCAGGGCTCATCTGGTTTCTATGGTGTTGCATGTGCTGGGAGTAGCCTAGACAGGCTTCACAGCTGTGTTTATAAATTGCTGTTACTTTGTCCCACTTCTTGTTCTCCTTATCTGCATTCCCCTCCTCTTCCTCAAGGTCTGCAAGTGCTTGAAACCTGTTCGTTAACTGCAGAACGAAGGCTTTCTGTATTTCAAGGGACTTTAGCTTGTCAATATCATAACGTCTGTCCCTTGTTTGGTGGACCCACATTTCTCAGTTTTAGCTTGATGGAGGCTGTTACAAAGTGGTGTGCAGATGTTAGCAGTGACCCCCTTCTCACTTTCATATCTGTCAGTGAGCATTGCCATTGGTCGTGATATGGTCAATCTGGTTCTTATCTCTGCCATTTGGAGAACACCATGTCAGCTTGTGAATTTCACGATGTTCGAATAGGGTTCCGCCGATGACTACGTCATTCATATTACAGAAATCAACAAGTCTTTCTCCGTTTTCATTCATAGTGCCACACCCATGTCTTCCCATTGCTCTGTCATTGTTTGTGTTGTCCTTACCGACCACGGCATTCAGGTCTCCCATGATGATAGTTAGGTCGTGGCGTGGTCCTCTCTCTAACTCCGCCTGTAGTGCAAGGTAGCATTTGTCCTCCTTCATCGCTGTCATTTGTTGGAGCATAGCACTGAATCAGGGTGATATTATGTTTCCCTTTCAGTCTGGCTCTCATAAGTCTGCTGCTGCTGGATTTCCATTCAAGCAGGGAATGCTCCACTCCCTTCTTCAAAAGGATGGTAACACCCTCATGGTGTTGTCCATCATCCCGTCCAGAAATCAGCAAAGTTTCTCCCGAGGCTATTAATCTTCCCGATCCCATCCATCTGCTCTCGCTGACACCCAGGATGTGTAAGCTGTAGCGTCTCATCTCTGCTGTGACCTGAGCTAGCTTCCCTGCTTCGTATATTGTCCGTACGTTCCAAAAAACAAGTTTTGGTTTTTGTCTTCGTGTTGAGCACTTCAGTCTTCATGCCAGTGGCTTCCTTTCGGCTTTCACCACTCTCAGACATACGGGTCGTTGACTCCAGAAGTTCATCACACACAGTAATGGTCGATTTCTCCGTTGCTGTTTCCATAACCTATTTTGTTTTTTACATTACAGGGTTGTTAGCGCTGTGCCTAACCCTTAACCTGGAGGACCAGCGTGTCTGTTCTGTCTGGCCCGTCCCCCCACAGACAGGGCATGTACACCAGAGGACAGAATAGCACACAATGTTTAGTTTAATCTAACTCTACTACCAATTTTTGCTCCTGAAATTTTTCCCATGGGATTTTTGTATATGTGGAAGAGAGTAAAAAATTCAAGATGAAAAATCCCCAAATGTTTTCCTTTTTGAGGAAATAAGAGAACAAGTGCCTTTCTGTTGGAGTTTTCAGTGCTGCTTTTGTTTTTGCAGATGTATATAGTATTTTCACTTTGGATTGTGCACAAACTAACTTTAAGAATTCTGATTTGCAAAACATAAATGTTGCAGATGTCTGCAGTGTGTGTGGAGGCCACTATTTAAAAACCATAAAAATGGGAAATATATGTTACACACCTACACAAGAATAAATAGAGATACATAATGTATAATATACTCTATGTATATTTGTGTGTGTATGTATAATATATAAATTAAAATTTTTTTTTGGATTGAGAGTTCTTTGGGGGCAGGGATGGAGCAGAACCTGGTCTGGGGCTCTAATTGCTATTGTAATTATAAATAATAAATATGTGTAATTAAATTTAATATTGGGTAAGGCAACTGGCCAGTATTTATTCATTTGCTTTGCTTTTGTAACACTGAATTCCTAAATAGTCAGAAACTTTGCCTGGGCTGAAAAGGTAACAGGACTAAAAAGATGATTTCTTTCACATATGTAAAATAATATAACTGTAATATATCTTCCCTATTTCTTTATCATCAGAAATATGTCCTGTTTGGCCATTATGAGAGAATGGAAAAGGTACCAGAATTGGTGGAGTGGTTGATCACCATTGGAGCAAATGTTGGGACCATTGGAGCATACCCACTTCATGCAATCATCAACCTCTGTATCAAAGCAAGTGAGTGATATCCCATGTTGGTATAAAACAAAAGCAACCATAGTCAACCTACAGAGAATTTGCAGATAAAGCTCATATTTAACAATCTAAAGTAAGCTCAAATCCAAAATATATAATCTTCCATAGCTGTAGTCATTACTCTTTTTTAAAAAAAAAAAATTACTTGAACTACGTGTCCAGTTCATGTGTACCTGGAAGTCCTGTGAGCCTAATACTGACCCTCTCTTCTTTGATTCAAACCTGAAGTGTAACTGATGTGACCATCTCAGACCCTGAATGTGTCAACTCTGAAAAACTTGTCTGGCGATGTTTAAAATTTACGGGCCAAATTCAGAGTTGCACGTGTTAGGGAAAAATTCATTGTTTTATCTCCAACAATACAGCTGACACTTGACACCATTTGTTGCTTTGTATTTTACACTATACTTTCCTCTCTGTCACTGTCATAAATATAAAGGGAAGGGGGAGAGGGTCTGATGCAGTGCTATAAAATCCTCTTACCAGTAAAGGGTTAAGAAATGCAGGTAGCCAGACTGACACCTGACCTGGCTGGCATCTGACCAATGAGGGGACAAGATACTTTCAAATCTTGGGAGGGGGGAAGGCTTTGTGTGTGGCTCTTTGTCTGAGTCAGAGTGATCTTGGGAGACAAGAAGGACCTGCAGAAAATCAATCTCCTCAACCAGTCATCTTCTCACCAAACCTCACTTTTCTAAAGTAAGTTTAGTCAGCACTGCGAGTAGGTTTCTGTTTGTTTTGCTTGGTGAGCTTTTCCTGTGTTAGAGGGAGGGGTTATTCCTGTTTTTTCTGTAACTTTAAGGTTTTGTCCAGAGGGGGAATCCCTCTGAGTTTGGAAATTGAGTACCCTGTAAAATAGTTACCATCCTTATTTTACAGAGATGATTTTACCTTCTTTGTTTTAATAGAATCTTTCTGTTAAGAAGCTGACTGTTTTTTATGGTTTTTAAAACCCCGGGGGTGGGTTTTTAGATCACCGTGTAACCAATTGGTTAGGAGATTATTCTCAAGCTTCCCAGGAAAGGGGGTGTACGGGCTTGAGAGGGTATTTTGGGGGGAAGGGGAACTTCAGGTGGTTCCTTTCCCGGATTCCTGTTTAAAACACTTGATGGTGGCAGTGAGAGAAGCATTTCTCAGGGTGCAGAGAATTTTGTACCTTGGGGGTTTTAACCTAAGCTGGTAGAAACAAGCATAGGAACTCTTCATGCGGGTCCCCACGTCTTTACCCTAGAGTTCAGAGTGGGGAGGGAACCCTGACAGTCACCCTTAACTTTTAAGGAGAAAGTCTTTGATAGCTTGTCTGCCCACCTCTGAGGAGGAGAAGCAATACTACTTCCCCCTATCCTGTCCTAAGAGGACAAAGTGTGCTGTTTAGTAATGTGGTTTTAATTTATAATCATTTCAGAAGGGAACCATGTTTTCAGATGGCTACTAGATGAGATACCAGACTTGAAGGGTAGTATCAACCAGCAAGACCAGGATGGTTGCACAGTCTTGCATATCGTGGCCTCTCATTCCAGTGGATATCCTGTGAAACGTATGTAATTCAAAATGGACTTTTTCATCAGCATGGACTTTTGTTTTTTATGGCAAAAGAAAAAAAACTCCAGACGTTGACATTCTTTATTTCATGCCAAGAAGGAGAATGACAAAAGACTTGCAGGCTCGGTGTACATTTATAACTATAGCAAATATAGCAGAGCTTCAAAAATTATAGGGCACTGCTTTGGTGGCGAATTTCTTTGTCAATTTGCATAGTTATTCTGTGTAAGGTCTTTTATTTTGGTTGGTTGATTAAGATTTAGCCACAACTTGCTGCAATTTATTTATATCTTTCTTGGTCCATTTATGTATTGATGCTCTCAGAAATTAAAAAATTAGTCCTCAAACTTGTCTGGAGTTTTGTTTCTCACGTGTAGAGGAGAAGCAACTCAACATTTCTCTTGATGCCAGTAGCAGTGTGTCTTTGCTTAGACATGTAAACTTTGAGAGCTGCTTTTCTTTAGGTTTCTTGTGGGAGTCAAATAGCTCTGCCAGCATCTCTGTGGATGCTTTTATCTTATAACCATAAAAACCTGATTTGCTTTTTATTTGCATTTCTTAATAAATCCACTGGGTGGCAACAGGAAGTAAGCATCAGTCCTGAAGTTACCCAAGGCTTTTTGTTCATTAAACACAATGGCATTCTGATGCCTCCCTTTGATGGTCTGTGTGAGTCTCATTCATACTGTTTTTAATTTAGTTTGCTGTAAAGGTGTCACATTTCCTCTTTCACAGCTATCCCATCTGTTGCGCGACGAGTACAGTTCTTGCAAAACAGATAATGGAAGAAATTTCAGAGCCATCTTGCTGACAAAGCTCAGTTAAAATAACATGAACGGCAAGGCATACATGTACTAAAGCAAGAGAACGGTGTTGAGTGTGCAAAGGTGTCTCACTTCTTCCCAACCTTTTTCTTTTCCAAGTTTTGTCTGGTATTCTAGCAAGTGGGACACATACAGTGATTGACATTGTTAACCTTGCAATTGTGTCTGAGGAAAAGTGGAAATAATCTGGTGCAACTTTTCTAGCAATCATTTATGCTCCTTTCACTGGCTGATCCTTTGATTCTCCAGTGCTGCTCCTTGCTGTTCTTTGACTATGATTTATAGCACATGTTCAGCTGTTTGAGGCAAAAAGAGCACATCTCCTTCTCTCAGGGTAGCACAATGCCTGTCATAATGGAATGTGACAAAGTGAGACAGGAGTATAGAACCTTGTGGTATATTAAAGATATTGTGTCAAGCCTCGAATCAGAATTTATATTTTGGGGTTTGGCCTATGTTTGTTCTGCAGTGTTTTAGAGGCAGTTATTAGGATACTAGCGTCCACTGAAGAGAATGGTAGTACCGTCATATTTATCAAAATGGAGATAATGTATGCGACAAGGCTTGTTATTAGGTAATCATATTTTTATGCCATTCCTGAGATGAAAAAACCTAGCGACTAGCTGTAGTTTCACGCTAAGTATCTCCAAAACAAATTGATAAAATGCCTTGTTTCCTGTAAGAACCAACTCCAAGTATAACGGCTTCTAGAATATTGAGCTGTTCTTTCTTTGATTAAAAAAGCATTTGAAACCATGGCAGTGATTTTTCTTTCATTCTGGATAAGAGGATTGTGCCAACCCTCTACTGTATTTATTTTATGTTTCAGGTCAGACAGAAAATGTGCAGATGCTCCTAAATGCTGGGGTGGACCCCACTATTCCAGATGCACAAGCAAGGTGTGCCACAGATATCTTGAAAAAAAACAAAAACTTCAAGGCTGTAGATATAATCAACAATCACTTAGCAAGACATGCTGCTTCCTCTAAGGAATCACCAGGTACTGATTGCTTTCCCTGTTTTAAATGACATCTTCATGTACAGAAATGTTACACTTCTCATAGATTGGAATAGGTAAGTTTTTATAGTGTTCTTCTCTGGTGGAAGTGTATCAAAGTGTGCTATTGTTGCCAACCTGTCTCCCCTTTGTCCTCTGCATCAAGTTGGACATCTTACCTAACAAAGGCCTACATAACAAACATCTTATCTAACATAATATCTTATCTACAAAGGCCTACATAACACCCCCGCTGACATTTCTAGTTTCTTACTGCACCGTCCCAAAGCCTCTTTACTCTGCCAGTGATGCCTTTTTGATGCCCTGTTGTCTGCTTCTCCCACAGCTTCCTCTATGGTTTTTTCAAACTGCCTTTGATGTCCAGAATGCCTTCCTAGCCTTGACCTGCTGAATTACTGCTTTGGCCTCGTACAGATTCCTCCTTTAGTCTTGCTGCTTCTGTGATGAATCCTAACATCATTGTTTTTATTTAAAAAAAAAAATTCTGCCACCAAGTTGTTCAAGTCCAAACTGAATTATTGCTGCAATTGTTCTTTCACGTTCTTTCCCCTCTCTAACGTTAGTCAGTCTCTCTCATTGCCTCCTGTGAAAAAAACAGACCCCGGTCCTGTAAACGCTTACTTATGTGCTTAGCTTTAAGCATCAGTGAGACTACTCATCTGCTTAAAGTTACACATGTGCTTAAATAGTTGTAAAAACTTTTGGATCATGACTTCCTATTTATAATAAAGTGCCCAGTGTGCTTCTGGGTGCTGTAGTAGTGATAACTTTCCATTTTTTATAGTCCTGAAATTGCAATGGAATGAGACAATGGCTTATCATTTGTGCCAGTTATTATGTGATGGTTTTGTGAAGCTGAGGCTAAGACTAGAGACTAAGGACTCATTCTTGTTTTCTGGTATGGGTAAATTCAGCTATTGTGCCTCTGTTAGCCAGTTCTGTAGCTGATTTTTCCAAGAGTGGAACTCAGTTTGACCTGTCATCAGTGAACAGGCTCAACTGCTGTTGGGAATTGCCAAATTAAATTCACTTAGATGTCTGGATGAAGAAGACACGCATAATTACAGTATACAATTAGTAAAATAAAATCGTATCTGATTGGGAGCTAACACTCTAGGAAAAGTACCTTACCATTCCATACAGTACCTTACCATTCCATACTGTTTTCAACTGGAAAGAAAACTGGATCTTTTTGACTATTCTCCTTTCAGTAAAGGAAAACTTCCTGACCTGTTACCTCCATCTACCAGGGAGCAAGAAGGACCAAAAGGATGAGTTTTACTGCTGGTATTCATAGCCTAACCCCCACACTTCCTTTTCTGATCTTTTTATACTCTTCTCTTCCTCATTTCCTTTTTCACTTACATCTTCCAGCTGGAAGAGGAGGAGGAGAAAGAAATGATGAGAGAGAAAATAAATGCAGTTGAAACTCATTCATTCTCACTTGGCTAATCTGTAAAGTGAGGGGAGGGATGTCTCATTCCATTTCTCAACTCCTATTTATTAGCAGGTCCCATTATTCAATCCTATGTTACAAAGACTGCTTTTTAAAAATATATAGTACTAATTTGCAAAATTAGGTAATCTATAATGGGTCACATAGTCATTAGTGCAACTCAGGTAGGCTTTCTGCAAAAGAAAAAAGTGGACAGTATTTAGGGAAAGGGTCCCATGAGGAGAAGCATTGGGGCCCAGTAGTACTACAGCTATTTTCAGCACTTCAACCAATACAAAGATGAAATGGTCTGCATTCCAGATGTCGTTAGGTTGATTCTGCACGAACATCTTGGAAATGTGTGCTACTATACCTGCTTTATAGGCTAGTATGCATACAGCCCCTTCTGTTTCCCATGCCTGTTTCAATGACCATGCAGTGTAGATATGGTGGAGTTTTGGGAAGGGGGCCTCTTACAGTTGTAGAGCTTTTTAAAATTTTTTCCTCCCTCTGAGTCAGGTTTCAATGCCCCTCCTTGCTTAGAGTTTGTTACATACGAGGCTGGGGAGAAGATGTTTCTGCTGCTGGTGAGAGATTTTTCGATGGCTTGGTTAGCTTCCCTGGAGGAGTGCTGTGGCTCTTTTTTTTGCAACCAGTTCCAATGTCACTGCTGCTTATGTGGTGCCTCATAAGTTTTAGCAAGCTGCTCTCTCAAACTATTTTTGCAGGACTCCCACATGATCCTCATGCTAGTTTTTTCTTTCGCCAGTTTAAATAAGTGGCAGCCCTCAGGCTTGGGTATTAAATTAATTGGGTTGGAGACATTTGAGGAACTAGCTCAATTAAGAATATGGACAAATTGAAGAGAGTACAGAAGAGAGCAACAAAAAACGATAAAAGATGTAGAAAACCTGACCTAGGAGGAAAGGATAGCTTTCTATCCGGGGGGAGGGATAGCTCAGTGGTTTGAGCATTGGCCTGTTAATCCCAGGGTTGTGAGTTCAATCCTTGAGGGGGCCATTTAGGGATCTGGGGCAAAAATTGGGGATTAGTCCTGCTTTGAGCAGGGGGTTGGACTAGATGACCTCCTAAGGTTCCTTCCAACCCTGATATTCTATGATGAAAAACCTGGGCGTATTTAGTCTTGAGAGAGAAGACTGAGGGGTGACCTGAGAAGTCTTCCAATATGTTAAAGGCTGTTATAAAGAAGACAATGATCAATTGGTCTCCATGTCCACCAAAGGTAGGACAAGAAGCAATGGGATTAATCTACAGTAAGGGAGATTTAGTTAAGAGATTAGGAAAAACTTTATAACTAAGGGTAGTTTAAACTCTGGAATAGGCTTCCAGGGGAGGTTGTGGAGTCCCCATCATTGGAAGCTTTTAAAAACAAGTTGGACAAACACCTCTCAGGAATGTTGTAGGTCTGTTTGGTCCTGGCACAGGGGGCTGAACTTGGTGACTTCTCGAAGTCCCTTCCAGCCCTGTATTTCTATATTATGACACACAGAGAGAGAGAGAGAGAGCGAGCAACACCCCACAGTACTTTGAGAGAGAGTATGAAATCCAACATTTGTCACACTGCATAATCATTGCTTGAAAATATACCTCTCATCTGATCAAATGTTTCCTAGTGGCTCCTTATTGGATATGTAGTGTTGGACACTAGGCACTAAGTAAGTGATAGTTCTTAAAATATAGGACAGATGATCACTTCCTACAGGGCATTGATTTTTTTTTTCCCAAGAAGAAAGGAATAAGACACCACTTTTGGCAGATCCTTCCAAGTGGAGGTTTCCCTTGCCTTTTCTCTGTTAAGGGCCTGATCCAAAACCCACTGTACTCATTAGAAATACCCCTGTTGAATTCAGTGGACTTTAGATCAGACCCCTAAAGCATTCCTGTATACCAGTGTGACGGGTTTGGTCACAGAGACCCCCTTGGGACTGTTACCTGATGTGCTGAAACTACCTCTGAGCCCGTTTTCTCTGATGGTTTGGGACTCCAGAACCCTGCCTTGTTGAGCCAGACACGCTAGTCTGCTGTAACAAAGACCCAGGGTCTGGGTCACGCCCCCAAAGCTGCAGACTTTAACCAAAAACTGCTCACAAGGCACCTATCTCCAGCACCCAGACACTCAGTTCCCAATGGGATCCAAACCCCAAATAACTCCGTTTTATTCTGTATAAAGCTTATACAAGGTAAACTCATAAATTGTCCGCCCTCTATAACACTGATAGAGAGATGTACAGCTGTTTGCTCCCCCAGGTATTAATCGCTTACTCTGAGTTAACTAATAAACAAAAGTGATTTTATTAAGTATAAAAAGTCAGATTTAAGTGATTCCAGGTAATAACAGACAGAAGTAAATAAGTTGCCAAGCAAAATAAAACAAAACACGCAAGTCTAAGCCTAATACATTAAGAAACTGAATACAGGTAAATTTCGCCCTCAGAGATGTTCCAATAAGCTGCTTTCACAGATTAGACTCCTTTCTAGTCTGGGCCCAATCCTTTCCCCTGCTACAGTTCTTGTTAGTTCCAGCTCAGGTGGTAACTAGGGGATTTCTCATGACTGCCCCCCCTTTGTTCTGTTCCACCCCCTTTTATAGCTTTGGCACAAGGTGGGAATCTTTTGTCTCACTAGGTCCCCACCCCTCCTTCTAAATGGAAAAGCACCAGGTTTAAGATGGACTCCAGTACCAGGTGACATGATCACATGTCACTGTAAGACCTCATTCTCCACTCTTTCAGGGCTGGCCTGCATGTATCCGGGAAGGTTTGTGAGTAAGCAGAGCCATTCATAACCAATTGTCCTAGTTAATGGGAGCCATCAAGATTCCAAGCCACCATTAATGGTCCAGCCCACACTTTGCATAGTTACAATAGGACTTCAGAGTAATACTTCGTATTTCTAGCTTCAAATACAAGAATGATACATTCATACAAATGAGATGAACACACTCAGTAGATTATAAGCTTTGTAATGATACCTTACAAGAGACCTTTTGCATAAAGCATATTCCAGTTGCCTTATATTTACACACACAAACATATTTCCACAAAACATATGGAGTGCAACATCACAACCAGATATCCCACATATGTTCTGCACAAAAACAATCCAGCACAGCTGCCATAAATTAACTTTGGTGGTGGTGTAGTCGTTTTGGTTCCAGGATCTTAGAGACAAGATGGCTGAGATATTGTTTATTGGACCAACTTCCACAGGTGAAAGAGACAAACTCTGTGCTGCTCAAAAGCTTCTTTCTTTCGCCAAGAGAAGTTGGTGTAATAAAAGACATTGTTTCACCCACATTTTCTCATGAATGAACTAGTTGTTTAGATGAGGCCAAAGGATATTTTCACCCAAATGGATGCTCCTCTCATTACACTAATCTCCATAACTGGCCTACCCACCAGTTGTTCGAACCACTCTCTAGCCCTCACCAGATATTTCAGACTGACCTAGACATCATTCTTAGGCATTTGAAATTTAAGGGATAGCTTTTAAGATGTTTACTTTTCCTCTCTTTATCACTACAACCTTGCAGATATACCACTTGAGTTCCATTACAGATGCCCCCTTTCCTTGAAATTAGCCGAAAATGGGAGATGTATTGCAGATGTCTGTCAGTTTGAAGTTTGCCTAAGTTGCCCTGGCATTGTGGGAGAAATCACCCCTAGCTTGAGGAGTGAATATAGAATGACTTGATCTTTTGAAAGGTTGTGAAGGTTTAAAAAACACAAGAAACTTCAGATTCATGGTGAGGCGTACTTCCCTTCAAGACGGATCCAGAATTCTGAAAACTGGCACAAATAGACATTTTAAGATGTTGCCTTACATTACCTTTCCAATTTCCTCTGCCTTTAAAGCGGTTTCTCTTTCAAACCAGAGGATTAAAATCAGTATAGACAGCAGAGACAGAATAACTTCTCTTCCATCCTCATTGATTCTTTGTGATTTGGTAGCACTTTATTCACTCTGCGGTGGTATAAATGGCACTGCAAGGTGCCGAGCAATGTGAATCAGACCCGTGCTAAGTATAGAACCTGACTTGACAGGCTTAAAATACAAACAGTAGTTCCAGTAAAACACTTTAAAACTCTCTGAAGTATTTCTTAAAATAACCCCTTCCCTAATCCTTGGGGGAAGAAGAGACATAAGGAAGTATTACCTGCTGGTAATTATTTCTTTCCTTACCTTCCTCCTCCTCCTCCCACCATCCCAAGTATATGATCTATATCAGTTTTGGAAGTAGAGTTGAGCTGTTAATATGAGCAGTGTCAAGCAGTCCCTTTTTACTCAGCTTACTTGCTGATAGGTGGAGACCCAATGCTGTTGGTCAGGATGTTTTCCTATATAGGCTGGAAGAAGAGAAGGGTGGTGGTCATCATCACTAAGGTGTATTGATAATGGTTTGGCTAAACAAAAGTTGGCAAAAAAAATTAGGGGGAATAAGGGTGGGGGACAATTTACATTTTTCCTGAAAAACAAAACATGTTGGCTATTTGTGTTTTGTTTTTGATGAAAACACTTTGTTTTAGGGCTGTCGATTAATCACAGTTAACTCACATGATTAACTCAAAAAAATTAATTGCCTTTTTAATTGCACTGTTAAACAATAGAATACCTATGGAAATGTATTAAATATTTTTGGATGTTTTTCTACATTTTCAAATATATTGATTTCAGTTACAACACAGAATACAAAGTGTACAGTGCTCACGTTATATTATTTTTGTTTATCATTTTAACAGTGCAAATATTTGTAAACGAGAAATAATAATTTTCAGTTACCTCATACAAGTACTGTAGTTCAATCTCTTTATCGTGAAAGTGCAACTTACAAATATAGATTTTTTTGTTTGTTTGTTTGTTACATAACTGCACTCAAAAACAAAACAATGTAAAACTTTAGAGCTTACAAGTCGGTCCTACTTCTTGTTCAGCCAGTCGCTAAACACAAACAAATTTGTTTTCATTTACGGGAGATAATGCTGCTCGCTTCCTATTCACAATGTCACCTGAAAGTGAGAACAGGCATTCACACGACACATTGCAAGGTATTTATGTGCTAGAAATGCTAAACATTTGTATGCCCCTGCATGCTGCTTCCACCATTCCAGAGGACATGCTTCCGTGCTGATGACGTTTGTTTAAAAAAATGATGCGTTAATTAAATTTGTGAGTGAACTCCTTGGGGGAGAATTGTATGTCCCCTGCTCTGTTTTACCCGCATTCTGCCATATATTTTGTGTTATGGTAGTCTTGGATGATGACCCAGCACATGTTCGATTTAAGAACACTTTCACTGCAGATTTGACAAAACACAAAGGTACCTGTGACGGGTTGGTATCAGAGAAACCACCTTGGAGCTGCCACCTGGTGTGCCAAGGCTACTTCTGCCCCTGCTTTCCTGCCTTTTCCAGCTTGGGACTCCAGAATCCTGTCTGTTTTGAGCCAAGCCCGTTAGCCTGCTGCAAACCCAGACCCAGGTCTGAACCACGTCTCCTAACAGCTGAAGGCTTGCCTGGAAGCAGCTCAGGAAGTGCTCTTGCCTTTGACACCCAGGTGCCCAACTCCCAATGGGGTTCAAACCCTGAATAAATCCGTTTTACCCTGTATAAAGCTTATACAGGGTAAACTCATAAATAGTTCGCCCTCTGTCAGAGATAGAGATATGCACCGCTGTTTGCCCCCCCTCCAGGTACTAACGTATTCCAGCTAACTTAATAAGCAAAAAGTGATTTTAATAAGTACAGAAAGTAGTATTTAAGTGATTCCAAGTAGTAACAGACAGAATAAAGTGAATTACTAAGTAAAATAAAACACGCAAGTCTGTCTAATCAAACTGAACACATAAAAATCTCACCAGTTCCAACAAACTTCCTTTTACAGGCTATAGTCCTCCTAGCCTGGGTCCCGCAATCGCTCACACCCCCTATTGTCTTTGCCCTTTGTTCAGTCTCTTTCAGGTGTGTCCTTGGGGGGTGGAGAGGCTCTCTTTAGCCAGCTGAAGACAAAATGGAGGGGTCTCCCAGGGGTTTAAATAGACTTTCTCCCCTGGATGGATGCTCCTCCCCACTCCCTGTGTAGCATCATGTTACCCTCTGGAGTTTTGGGATCACATGGGGAAGTCACATGTCCATGCACAACTCAGTTCCTTAGGAGCCAAGCCCAGCTCCATTCCTGGCCAAGCTCAGATGTGGATTGGTGTCTGCAACTTCTTTTGTCTGTCAAGAGTTTCTTGATTGGGCTCTTAACCTGCACATTCCTTTCTCCAGACATGATCCCATGCTCGTACAAAGGCTATGTATAAAACCAGGCATATCTCCATATTATTTATTATTTGCTATCTCCTAGAACTGGAAGGACCTCGAAAGGTCATCGAGTCCAGTCCCCTGCCTTCACGAGCAGGACCAAGTACTGTCCCCTGACAGATTTTTGCCCCAGATCCCTAAATGGCCCCCTCAAGGATTGAACTCACAAGCCTGGGTTTAGCAGGCCAATGCTCAAACCACTGAGCTATTCCTCCCCCCCATATACAGAGATACAAATATACAACCAATATTCATAACTTCAAAAATGATACATGCATACAGCCAGGAGGAATGGATTCAGTAGATCATAACTTTTACCGAGATATGTTACATGGCACATGTAGAATAAAACATATTCCAGTTATATCCTATATACATTTATAAGCATCCCCCCATAAAGTCTTATGGGGACACCGTCACAGTACCAGTGTGAGATTTCTAAAGATAGCTACAGCACTCAACTCAAGGTTTAAGAATCTGAAGTGCCTTCCAAAATCTCAGAGGGATAAGGTGTGAAACATGCTTTCTGAAATCTTAAAAGAGCAACACTCTGATGCAGAAACTACAGAACCCAACCCGCCAAAAAAGAAAATCAACCTTTTGTTGGTGGCATCTGACTCAGATGATGAAAAGAATGTTGGTCAGCCCGCATTGCTATGGATCGTTATCGAGCAGAACCCATCATCAGCATGGACGCATGTTCTCTGGAATAGTGGCTGAAGCATGAAGGGACATATGAATCTTTAGAACATCTGACACGTAAATATCTAGCAACGCTGGCTACAACAGCGCTATGTGAATACCTGTGAGCACTGTACTCTTTTTGTATTGTTTTAATTGAAAACAATATATTTGAAAATGTAGAAAACATCCAAGATATTTAAATAAATGGCATTCTATTGTTTATTAAACACGATTCATTTTTGTAATCACTTGACAGCCCTACTTTGTTTCAAAAATGTTGACCAGCTCTGATTTTAATGGATGATGTATGGCTAAATCCCTTGCACTGCTCTGAAAGTCTTAACTACTGCATACAGTAACACAAAAAAGAATAGCAAAGTTTAGTATCACAATAAAACTATTGTCTCCACCAAAGCAGTGGAGCTAAAATTAAGTTTGCACAGTACAAAGCACTTATCACCATGCTTGAACTTTGAAATGTATTTTAAAAATGTTTCAAATCACAATTGCTATTTCTAGGCAACTTGCTAAGGGGAAAAGGTCTGGCTGAAAAAACTGATGTTTGTGACTCTGCTTATGTGAAATTCCAGGAAATGAGTATATAAACTGGTTTCCACTCTGCTTTGTAGGAATGCTTTAAGAGAAATTCTGACTTACCTATTTTTTGTTAAAGTTTAACTAAACTTAACACTAGATTTTGATAAATTTAACCAAATAACAGATCTCTTTAAATAATCTCTAAACTATTAGTAATGCAAGTAGCAAACTCTTGTGTCTAAATGTGTCAGTCCAAATAGTGGGTACTTCATCCTCCACGCAGCAGGGTGAAGATGGGAAAACAAACTTTGTGATGATGGTCCCAAATAAAAGGAACAGAACCAGTGAAGCCCTCAAGATTTTTGTTTCCTGTCTCAACAGGTGGAACAGCTTGCTGGATAGCCATAGAAAGCACTCTTCTGGTGGTGGTGGTGGGGGAGGGTGTCAGTACTAAAAGACTCTTTGAGAGGTCACCATGGGCATTCACCTGGGAGCACAGCTGAACACCTAAGTGAGCAAGCAGTTCCTTAAGGACCACAAGATTCAGAAACAGAGGAGACATGTCTCAGCTCTGACCTGGGCAAACTCAGTCATGGCTTGAGCCTACCTCAAAGCCTGTATATATAGAGATAATGTAGTGCCCTGGGTTTCACTTTCACATGCGTCTCCTCTATCTCTTGTTCTTGGAAAAGTGGTCCCTACATATCTCTCGCCCTCTCTCTGTGTATTATTGTCTTCCCTGGCCCTATGCTGGTGGCTTCAGAATGAAAAGATCAACTTAATTCCTCCAGCCTGGGTTGCAGTAACAATGGACATAAGTTTCTTGAGCTGGGGTCCTATATGATCCACTGTTTAGTCCAGGGTTGCCTGTTCCACTCAAACATTTCTCTTCCATTTGCCTTGGCAGTTTTACACCTCATTCCATTTCTGAAGGGTGTGGCTTTGAAGGGCAAGGTTTTCTGGGCTAAGTGCAGGAGTAGGGAGCTGAGCCTTAGTTGCTGCTTTGTGGCAAACTGCCTGAACTCCCTTCTGGATCTCCTGGAAGAAGACTAGCTTCCTCGGGCTGTCTCCAGCTGTCATTCTTATGTGGTCTGTCACTTGGACAAAGTTACATTCAGCAGAACTGCTGGCAAACTCATGCTGAGGCTGGACTTTTGTTTTTAGGGCATTTGTTAACTAATATAAAGCACACTGTCGTACATTATCCTGGGTATGGGATAAATTAGGAGGTATTACGTTACTGTGTTTTTATTTTAAAAAAGGATGTGTTTTTATCCATGTTAGCACTCCATAAGCTGCCAATAAAATATATTTATTTTTAACTGCGCTCTTCCCCCCCCCCCCCCGCCCCCAAACTAATAAGAAACAGGATTACCAATTTCAGTGATATTTTTTCAGGAAAGAGTGAAAGCAAAGCCTCAGTTGATGAAACCAACTCTCTTCTGGATGCTTTTGAGCAGTTCTTGATGTTTTGCAGTCCTGAAAACCAAGCACAGCATAAAAATTTGTTAAAGCATGAGACGGTTCAGAGGTTTCTGAAGCTTTTGTCTACTGTAAAAGGTAAAGAGAATTCCCATCTCTCCACTTCACAAACTTCATAGATGTAAAAATATATTTGATGTCGACATGTAGAGTGTTTTCCACATGCATCTGTAACATAGAAATAATTGCAGAAAAAATATTACTTCCTATTTTTGTTGGAGGGTTTTGCATTTTTTAATTAAAGCTTTTTGAAGAAGAATACAGAAACAAAAAATCTCAGTACAATGAAAATATATTTAAATTTATACAGTCATTATTAATGCCATGGCAAAAGAATGTAAACATACCAAGTCTGTTCTTTTCTGCTTTTAACTCCTGTTTGTTTGTTTTTTGTTTTTTAATTTTGACATGGGGAAAGGACCAGTGCATGACCCTGTGTATCCTAGTTTCAAAAAAAATCTAAAAGGTGGTGTTTTAATAATTATATTATGTCTGTTCCATGTTACATCATAACTGCATTAATGCATCAAGGTGCAACAAATAGTATATTTTCTACCACTGTGTCACTAGTGTAAATTACCTTAATCAAAGCTGTGTTTGACAAATTTTTCAATCATACTGAATAAACTGGAGGTGCGTTAGCATTCCATTTTCTGCCTATTAAACATTGTGCTATTAATAACCCATTAGTACCTATTCAATGGTGTTTGATGCAAGATTTAATTTTATTCTACTAATTCCAATATACAGATTTTGGAGAGGGGCAGATCTTTGTATTCAGAACTGCAGAAAGACTTGTGCATATATTCTGCTTTTTTATGGTAGTTTCTGGCTAGGAAAAATTACATAGGACAGGTTAGCCGATGGTTGGTAACATCTCCAGCATTTTCTGTGGTTAACTAAACTTGCTTGATGGTAGATGTGTTGGTATGAACCCGGTTTAAGATGCATCTCTTTTTTTTTTTTTTTTTTTTTTCATTAAAATGTTATAAATTTCTCAACCTTTTGGCATTTTGTTGTGACACTGAGAATATATCCACACTTTGAGCTGGATGTGAATATATCCACACTTTGAGCTGGATGTGCGATTACCAGCTCAAGGAGGCATACCCACACTAGCTCTGATCAAACTAGTGTGCTAAAAATAGTAGGGTAGCTACGGCAGGAGGGGCTAGCTGCCCAAGTATGTGCCTAGTACAGATATGTACTTGGGGTGCGCCAGCTTGAGCAGAGCTAACATGGGTATGTCTCCTTGAGCTGGGATTTACACCCCTGCAACTCAGTGTAGTTTTATACCCTGAGAGTGTCGACATGAGATCAGAAGTGGAAGCCTCTAAGGAGAAATAACTCCACTGAAATGCCTGATCCTGGAAAGCTGGTTTGATAGTATTACAGAATCTTTTCTACCAGTTCAGATACAGGTCAACGGTCATTTTATGTGGCTAGCCATTGTTGTAAAAGGGATTTCTCAAGCAGAGAGAAGAACTGAAAAAAGTTAGGATTCGTACATAATTTTGAATACAAGTTATCATATTTTCAGGGCGCTTCCTTGGTTTAGAAAACTGTTTAACTTCATTTAGGGTAAAGAAAGAGGTTTCCCTCCACAAAGAGCTTCTTTCTTAACACCCTCCCCTGAAGAATGGTAAAAGCTTTTCCCATGGATGTTTGAGTGAGGTACATATTATCAGTCTGTTTTAAATGACCTTGCTTTTATCTGGTGTGCTGATGAAGTCTCAGAGTTGTAAACCCAAAGATCATTTACCCACAAAAAGTATTTTACATACATATTGAAACCTACCTACAGGTAAAATTTGCACGCTTTTCAGCATTACCACTGTGAACACCGAACTCAGAGCTCGAGTATTTTCCCATTGAACATAAAAAACAATGGGAATGGTGGCCAAGCCCTGTTGATTATGTCTGGAACGGAAGGGGAGTTGCATTGACTCCCTTTCTCTTAAGTACCTGACCCAAAGCACATTAAAGTCAATGGAAAGACTCCTATTGATTTCAGTGGACTTTGGATCAAGCCCTAAATAACTAGGATTTAAGGGAGGTGTGGGGACTCTTGAGAATAAAGCGGTGGAATAGAGAAGACCTATTTGGGGCAGGGACTTCCTGTGGAGGAGAGTGAGCCTAGGATGCAGTTTGAAGGCTTAACAGGGGGGAAAGGTATCATGGTGCTAGGAAGCCACTTTCTGCTCCTTTCCACCTGCTTAGCTATAGCAGAGGGCCAAAGATGCCAGGGAGTATCGCAAAAGTTGGTGAAGGCTGACAGGAGATGGAGCTTCCACTGTTAGGTTTCCTTCACTTGTAGGAGAGCAGCTGTCACTATCCTCATGGCAGGGAACATAGAACTGCTCTTCTCCCCTGCTGGCTCAATGCACCTTCCTCCTCTTCTGTCTTTCGTGTGGGTGTGGGGACAGCAAGGCACCCCTTCTGTATGCTCTCCCTTGTCCATCTGCCCCAGTTATGTGAGCCCCACCCCACCACACATGCAACTGCCGGACTTTCCTTAGTACCAACAACCAACCCCCTGTCCTCAGAAGCTGCTGACTTGCTCTTAGGTGCTGCCCTACCTCACCTTTCCTCTCCAGTGACCCTTAAGAGAAATACCCTGGATTCTGATTTTAGAAATCTGGTTCCTTCAGGCTAGAGAGTTCTGGCTGGGCTCCTGCTTTGAATAGAATGGGGTATTGGCTGTGTCATCTGCTTATCGAACAGTGTTGTTGTCTGAATGGTGTTGTGCTTCCTTTGAGCTCTCGCAGCTCCTGTTGGCCCTCTCCAGGCCGCCTAGGTTGCTATAAACCACATGCTGGGTCTAGAAGGGATGAGTGGAGGCGGGCTCTGAGGGACTTTTCTCTTCAGTCTCCTCCCACCACAGCTGCTATGGGGAGCCAGCACTTCAGCTCACAGGCAGACCGATATTCTAGTTCAGGGGTCAGTGTCGCTTTCAGAAGTGGTGTGCCGAGTCTTCATTTATTCAGTCTAATTTAAGGTTTCGCGTGCCAGTAATACATTTTAACGTTTTTAGAAGCTCTTTCTATAAGTCTATAATATATAACTAAACTGTTGTATATAAAGTAAATAAGGTTTTAAAAATGTTTAAGAAGCTTCATTTAAAATTAAATTTAAAATTCAGAGCCCCCTGGACCGGTGGCCAGGACTCGGGCAGTGTGAGTGCCACTGAAAATCAGCTTGTGCCCCGCCTTTGGCATGTGTGCCATAGGTTGCCTACCCCTGTTCTAGTTGAACCTGAGTTTCTCACAGCCCTGCTGTCTGCTGATCCCCGGATGTGGGAAGTTCACAGCCTGCCAGGCCTCAGCCCCCTGCAAGGTCATGGCTACCAGATCTTTACCAACCCTGAGGCGTGGCTCGAGTCAGACTGACCACGGCTGGTGGCTCAGCCCACATAGTGCTGGGCTTGCAAGGAGTGCTGGTCTCCACGTGCTACCTTCACCGCAGTGCCTCTGCATCCGCTATGTCCATCCTGGCAGAGGTTGGGTTCACAAACTGCCCCAGGTTCCCTGAGGCATCCTTGACAGATCCCTGTTTTACGGGTCCCCAAAGTGATAGCTTTATGGCAGGCTTCAAGGTGCCTTCTAGCCCAGCTCTAAGATGGTATGTACCAAGTTTATTTCTGATGCTGCCAATAGCATCTTGCCACCTGTCTCTGAATCCCCCTTGAGGGGTGTGATAAATGAAAAGGGGCGGGGTAGCTCCCTTTTATGGACACCGAGCTAGCCAGTTACCTATAAAATCCCTGTAAGTAGCTGTTCTCTACTTGCTTTACCTGTAAAGGGTTAACAAGTCCACAGGTAAAAGGAAGGGAATGGGCACCTGACCAAAAGAGCCAATGGGAGGGCTAGAACTTTTTAAAATTGGGAAAAAACTTTCCCTTTGTCTGTCTGTCTTGTTGTTCTCCGGAGAGAGGACACAGAAAGCAACAGTGCTGTAAGAAGCTAAACCAGTATGAAAAATCATCAAATCATACCTAGGAATTGCTTATCTGAAACCCCAGATATGTAAGTTAAACAGGGAATGTCTAGGAAGATGCGATTAGGGTTAGTTCTTTTATTTCTTATTGGCTTGTGGACTCCTCTGTGCTAACCCCCAAATGGTTTTGTTTTGCTTGTAACCTTTAAGCTGGACCTCAAGAAAATTATTTTGATATGTAATCCTTATAAGTGGTTCTTTTTAAATCTAGCAAAAAGCCTAAATTCCAAATGTTTTTTCTTTTTTGTTTTTAATAAAATTTACTCTTTTTTAAAAAAAATTAAGTTTGTGTCCTAAGAGGTGTGCATAGATTGTTTGTTTGTTTGTTTGTTTGTTTGTTTGTTTAATTAGTGGATGGCAACAGCTGATTTCCTTTGTTTTCTTTCTCAGCTCTTCCCCGGAGGGGTGTGTGAAAGGGCTTGAGGGTACCCCACAGGGAGGAATTCCCAAGTGCTCCTTCCTGGGTCCCAAAGGGTTTTTTGCACTTGAGTGGTGGCAGCATCTACCCATCCAAGGTCAGAGAGAAGCTGTAACCTTGGGAGTATAATACAAGCCTGTAGTGGCCAGTATTAATTTTTAAAATCCTTGTGGGCCCCCACTTTCTACACTTGAAGTGCCAGAGTGGGGAATCAGCCTTGACAAGGGGCAAAGCAAAATATAGATTCCTGGATGGGCTATCACATTTCCCCGTAAAACTCAACACTTGGCTAACAGCTGCTTTCTTAAAGATAAAAGCATTTTTCATTTTTTTCCTTTCTGCAGAATTTCCCAAACTTTGGAACTCAGTGCTGGGGAGGTGATATGCCGGGATACCATAGCGGTGAGAGGTGGTGGATCATGGTAGTTTTTCAGCATAAGGATCATGGAATTTAAAAATGGGAAATTTTTCATCCTTACTAAAACTAGAAACTTAACATTTGATCAAACAATTTTCTATCTTGATCTTAGAAAGCTGTACACATACTATGGCTGCGTGCTGGATGTGAGCGAGAGAGGGAACATTGCTTGGCAAGCAGTCAGTCAGACTAGAAAGGGAATTTGGTGATGGGAACGCTAAGAAGGCTCTGCTAATCTCTAGGGGTATGTCTATATTACCCGCCTGATCAGCGGGTAGCGATCGATCCAGCAGGGGTCGATTTATCACGTCTAGACTAGATGCGATAAATTGACCCCCGAACGCTCTCCCGTCGACTCCTGTACTCCACCGCCGCGAGAGGCGCAGGTGGAGTCGACGGGGAAGTGGCAGCAGTCGACTCACCACCGTGAAGACGCTGCGGTGAGTAGATCTAAGTACGTCGACTTCAGCTATGTTATTAACGTAGCTGAAGTTGCATAACTTGGATCAATTCCCTCCCCACCCCCCAGCCCAGTGTAGACCAACGCCAGCTGTGTAACCTCCAGCATGTTTTGAAATGTATTGTTATAAATATGAAAGCCAGTAAGGGAGTTGTGATTAAATGGGCATTTAAAAAAGATAATCAGTTGTAATCAGAAAAAGGTGAGTAATCCCTGCTCTACTCTCTGTCTAGCCTTTTACGCTTCAGCCATGACCATGCCACTGAGTCTCTACTCTTCTCTTCTTCACCCAGATTTTCAGGATACTAACCCTTTCATTTGTATAGATATTGAATAGATTCTTTTCATTGTGCCTAGTCTCCTTCTGAGGAGGTTCTTTCTAAACCTCCCGTTTTAAAAAAAAAAAAAAAAAAAAAAAAAAAAAAATCCAAAAAGAGTCCAAGGCTTTCAAGGTTTGTGAACACATTCGAGTGAAATTTTTCTCAGAAAAGAGAGAGCATAAAAATTACGGCATTTTCTTATTCAACAGAGCTGCACCCTGTGTCAGTTTGTGTATACTGCCTTTAGTGACAAAAATAAGTGTTAGAATTGTAAAGCCAACAGAGCGAAAAGAAACTGTTTTGTTCTGGCTTGCAGCAGAACTATGTAAATTAATTCCTACCATAGAGACAGATTTTGCCCTCGGTTACACCAGAGCAATCCACTTAAAGAACTTGAAGACAGCTGAGTTGCACAGTTGAAACTGAGAACAGAATTTAGTCTGCAGAATCTTTTATTCAGATCTTTATGAACTCAGCAAATTTGATCTGGAAATAATTGGTAGATGGTAAACACGGAGTCCCATGTTGCTATTTTGTTTAGAGTCATTCTTCAGAATAGAACGGTGTTGAGATCCAAATTCGGAGCCTGGGTCCTGGGCTGAGCAGAGGTATGGAAGAGGGGGATGAAGCAGTCTTCCTGGCCCCAGTGGAAATGGAGAGAACAGGAACATGTTTGCTGCTGCAGCCTTGCTTCCTGACTCACCTGTGCCCTTTTCTGGCTCACTGCTGCACAGGGAGTTTGAGTGGTGTTGGGCTTTGCATTGCTTTGGAGTACATACCCCATGTATGTCACATCCTCTGTACAGCAGAACCACACCAGTTCCACTGCTAAGGGGGCTGGGTTTTGCCCTAAGTGTCCGTGTCTGGACTCTAGTAAATTGATCTCTCTGTTAGAGACAAAGGTAGTCCCTCTGGCCATAGCTGTGATGAGCTTGCCCTAAGAAAAGTTGAAGTTCATTAGCATAGTCACACTTTCTACTGGGAGATGCTTAGAAGCCAGTAAGAGAAATGATGTGCTAAGGACAGGAGGGGATCAAAAGGGTCCAGAAGAGTGCAGCAGTTGAGGTTTGTTTCAGAAAATTGAGAGATGAGAGCAGGAGAATAAAGCTCTTTTAGTCCCATGAATTTAGTCCTTTTTGATAAAGGTGCCAGACTGAGAACCCCAGAGACGGAGGTCCTTTAACAGACATAGCAGAGGCGGCAGCACTGCAAACTTCTCAATATTGCCTCACCTAAGTGCCTCAGCCCTTTCCAGGAGACCATCACCTTTAGGACTAAGAGTGTAGTTCACTCTTCACGCCTTATGAATCCATGGCCTCCACTGGGTTGTGAGTTAGTGACAATTGTGGTGATATATTTTGTCATGTGCACACCCCTGTCCATTAAGAAGTGGACGGAGACCAACTCCCTTCTCATAGGGAACCAAGCATACATGTTGTTGATTCATGTTAAGCAAAGTAGAGTTCTTTCTGCAAAGCGATAATTAGAACTCTCTTCTGACCTGGAAATAGTGAGTCTGTCTGCCTTCAGTTTTTGTTTGTGTTTGTTTCTCTTGATTCTTGATCGGTGTTTGGAGGGTTATTTAAATCCAATCTAATTTGTCCAATTCTATCTGGCTTTACCTGCTATCTGATCTCAGTATAGGAAGCCCCCATCTATATTCAGTACCATTATATTTAGATTGAGACAGTTTAATAGCAAAGGTGCTTTACTCTTAACCCTTTGGATTCTCCTCCAAACGCTCCTGCATTAACTAATATTTAACCGTCAAGATTCCACAGTTGTGTATTTGGTGCCTGATGAAAACTCCTTTCCTGACACCGGGAGTTGTTCTGAAACTGAAGTATTTTTCTTCAAGTGTCAAGAACTTGCACTATTGGGACAATTAGATGCAGTTGCTGTCTGATTTTGCATTCTCTGTCTGTACCACGTCCAGTCAGTCCTCTCATTCTTTGTGAGAAGGTTTGAGGTATCCATAATAGTCCCTTCTGGTCTTAAAAATCTATGAATCTAAAAAACTCCATTATTTAAGTTCAGGCTACTTAGGTATTTTTTTTAAGCCTCCTAAGCTGATCTCAGCAAAGAGCCTTCTTGATTGCCTAAGGTAGCATTGATTTTATTTGTTTATTCCCCCCCGCCCATGTGATGAATATAAAATACTAATGCAAGACTGCCAGTTACATATACTGTATTTTAATGGGGATTTGTATTTTTTTTTTTCTGTCAGTGATTCTGGAATCAGTTTGCATTGGTCATTATTTTATTGCTATCCTGCTTCTATTTAATTATCTTTTGCTTTGCTTCCGTGCAGAAATTCCTGAAGAAATGGTTTGTGACATTTATGATACCTGTGCTAGCAGCTTCATCAAGCTTTTGTTGGAGAAGCAAATGTGGCATGAAGTTTTGCTATTGCTAACACGGAAAGCCAACGGGGAAATGCCATCATGTAGTGGACTCATCAGAAACTGCAGTCTTTCAGACCTCAACATTGGCAGTGTTATCAAACAGGTTGACAGATTGGATAAGCGACGGGTGCATCTCGTAAGATGCTTGCTAGAAAGAGGAGGTGAAAACTCAGATATTAAAATGTCCTAGAAAATGTGAAACTTCTGTTTGCTGACTGAAACAGATTATTTTAGAAATATCGCAACCTGACTCTTCTGGCCCAGTGCAATAGCTGTTTTATTAAATGCAATAGCTGTTTTATTAAAGGCTTGATTCTATCCCCTATATTGATTGTGGAGTAAGCTA
This sequence comes from Macrochelys suwanniensis, assembly GCA_033296515.1. NCBI lineage: Eukaryota > Metazoa > Chordata > Testudines > Chelydridae > Macrochelys > Macrochelys suwanniensis. Next base: position 83,533,627 of record CM065776.1, on the reverse strand, counting down.
CTACTCAGCTTGAGTAAGTGTGGCAGAATCTGATCTGAAATGGATATAGGATCGTATGGGGGGGGGGCGGAAGGGGGAATGGTCAAGCATTATTTTTTGCCTTAAGCTTTGCTTGATTTTTTGTTTTGTATTTTATTTTACTTCCTCATTCCCTTTCCTCAGTTTCTTCCTGCTTAAAAGAGCAGAATTGACATCATTGCCTTGGTGTGTCAGTTGCTTTAGCTATTCACTTCTTGGGAGGCTTTTTTTGCAGACGCTACCACGCTTATCCATTTTGAAGTTTCCGCTTTAAATCTGAATGGGAAATTACAGTTTTTCTCACTTTGGGTGAGGAGAACTGTAAAGAGCTTGTGTTCTTTGTTCTGAATGTAAGTAGGCACTGTTAACCTCACTTAGGACCCCCATATGTAAGGTTTTTCATGTCACAACAGACACACAGACACACAGACACACACACCCTGTCCTATACAGTAGTTCCATTCTCCAAAGCGTGTTCAGTGCAAGTAGCTGAAGTGGTAGAGACAGAAAAGAGATGAAAGAGCCACTGTGGCTCACCATATATGAGGGCTTTTGGAGAAGAGGAGCAGTTACTAGTTGTGGCACTCTGGGAGCTATTCCGTTTTAGTCCTTTGCTCCTGCTAGGTCTGGAAATCAGGATTACTCTGACACGTTTTTTCCCCCCCTTGACCGATGCAGTGGGGATAAATTAATATTTTTAAAAGGGGAAGGGGGAAGTAGTCTTAAGGTACATCTATACTTACCTCCGGGTTTGGTGGTAAGCAATCGATCTTCTGGGATCGATTTATCGCGTCTTGTCTAGATGCGATAAATCGATCCCGGAAGTGCTCGCCGTCGACACCGGTGCTCCGCAAGAGGAGTACGCGGAGTCGACGGGGGAGCCTGCCTGCTGCGTGTGGACCCGTGGTAAGTACCTTGTAGTTCAAACTAAGATGCTTCGACTTCAGCTACGTTATTCATGTAGCTGAAGTTGCGTATCTTAGTTCGAACCGGGGGGTTAGTGTGGACCAGCCCTTAGTGTGTCCCACTAATGTGTACAAGCAGCGCTATAGCTCTGTGCATGTCTGAAGCCAGAAGAATTCACATTTTTTTTTAAGTATTTGACTTCTACACTGACTTATTGAGAGAGGTATGTTGAGGGAAATCCTGGCCTTCATATTTAAAGAGAAAAATTGTTTTTAACTTGACTCAGTTTTGGGAGCATTCATATGAGGTTGGCTTAATATTTGAATTTCCTTAATATTCTGTTAAATGTATAAATGTGATCAGCTGGTTAAACAATGCATATATTCTTTAACATCTACTTTTTCAACAACTGAAGCGGATGTCTTACATTTGATGCGCTCTTTGAGTTTACAGATCTAGTGTATCAAATTTAATCTTAAATATTCCAATCTATGTCACTAGCTTCACCTGAGGGGACTGGAGTCATCCCTGAAAAGCCACTGCAGATATGCTTGAAAAATAATGATTTTGAATTGGCTTATTTGCTGCTGAGCAGTGGTGCAGATCCTCAGAGTGTTTCTATTGTCGAAGGCGATACTCCTTTGCATGCTGCAGTCTCCATCTGCTTAGATAAAAGAGGTAAGTCTTTGTTTTGGTGCGCAGGTCCATCTAAACGTTAATTTATTCTGATTATTTTAGGAAGGAAGATTTATTATTTCTACTTCTACACCTGCATAATCAGTAATACTGTATAGGAACCAAAAAAATGAGAAGGGTCAGAGAAGGAAGAGAAATTTTGAAAACTGAGTTACAACTGTTGACTCTCCAGAATTTGCCCCATAATTTCCTTAAATTCTTTACTCTATTTTTATTCGGTCCTTACCCAAGCTAAGCACTCATTCACTTCAATGGGAGCTTTGCCTGAATAAGGACAGAATAAAAACTGAGTAAAACACTTTAGAGCTTGGTCCAAAAGAAATTAGTATAAATTAAATAATACAGATTATTTTATATTTTGTTATATATTAAGTTTCAGAAAGCCTTGGACAAGGTTCCTCACCAAAGGCTTTTAAGCAAAGTAAACTGTCAGTGGGTAAGAGGGAAGATCCTCTGATAGATCAGTAACTGGTTAAAAGACAGAAAACAAAGGGTAGGAATAACTGGTCATTTTCAAATGGAGAGAGGTAAATAATGGTGTTCCCCAAGGATCTGTACTGGGACCAGTGCTGTTCAACATATTCATAAATGATCTGGGAAAACGGGGTAAACAGTGGGGTGGCAAAATTTGTAGACGATGCAAAGTTACTGAAGATAGTTAAGTCCAAATCAGACTGTGAAGAGTTACAAAGGGATCTCACAAAACTGGGTGACTGGGCAACAAAATGGCAGATGAAAATACAAAGTAATGTGCATTAGAAAATATCCCAACTATACATACAAAATGCTGATGTCTAAATTAGCTGCTACTCAAGAAAGAGATCTTGGAGTCATTGTGGATAGTTCTCTGAAAACATCCGATCAGTGTGCAGTGGCAGTCAAAAAAACCCCCAAAACATAGCAGTGTTAGGAATCATTAGGAAAAGGAGAGATAATAAGACAGAAAATATCATAATGTCACTGTATAAATCCATATGCCTACACCTTGAATACTGCATGCAGTTCTGGTCACCCCATCTCTATACAGATATATGAGGATTGGGAAAAGGTACAGAGAAGGGCAACAAAAATGATTAGGGGCATGGAACAGCTTCCAAGTGAGAAGAAATTAAAAAGCCTGGGACTTTTCAGCTTGGAAAAGAGCCAACTAAGAGGAGATATGATAGAGGTCTATAAAATCGTGGCTGGTGTGGAGAAAGTGAATAAGGAATATTACGTCACACACCCACTGTAGAACTTATTGTCAGGGGATGGTGTGAAGGCCAAAACTATAACTGGGTTAAAAAAAGAACTAGATAAGTTCATGGCAGATAAGTCCATCAGTGGCTATTAGCCAAGATGCTCAGGGACACAACACCATGCTCTAGGCATCCCTAAATCTTTGACTACCAGAAGATGGGACTGCATGACCAGGGATGGATCACTCAGTAAATTGCCCTATTCTGTTCATTCCCTCTGAAGTATTTGGCATTGGCCATTGTTGGAAGACAGGATACTGGGATGGACCAGTGGTCTGACCCAGTATGGCCCTTCTTATGTTCAGATAAACTGTCAAGTGAAGTTCAAAATTCAGGTTTTGTATAAAAATGGTTTTGTAAATCCAAAGGATTAAAGCAGTGTCTTTATTGAAGTTTTTCTTACAATTGTGTACATATTTTTAGGATGAAAATGTTTAATAATAATTTTGGCTGTCATGCTATATCCAGTTTATTACAATTTAGAAAAAAAATTCATGTATACTCAAATTGCCACATGACTAAGACTAAAAAAGCTGTAGAATATCTGATATCTCTGATCTTCTGGAGGGCATATAGATGGCTCAGGAAACTTCAGCTTTGGGGAAATGGTTTGAAGTTGGACCCGGTTTATAGCGACCAATATCAGACATTGTTGGGTGACCTATTGAAACGAACACAGTTTATTAATAAACATAGTTTATTACCAAGCTGACAAATGTCCAACACCAGAAAAATCCAAAGAGCTGGCACTTTTGTTGGCAGTTGCATGGGGAGAAGCTGTTCATTGAGTAGACATTGAGACTAAACAAGTCTCTCACCCAAGAAGGTTAAAAGAGAAATTCAGCACAGTGGTGTGGGGGGGAATGTGGCAAATCTTCTATTGCCTTTGCTGCTATTGTGCCTGTTTTTCTAAATAAATAGAAAATGTCAGGTTTTAGGGTTATCAAAATGAGATGTTTTCGAAACACTAAATTCACTTTATTATTTTAAAGGACATTTATTTTCAGTTAATAGCAGCAAAGAGATTAGTAATGTGAAAGTCATAAGGTACAATGAACTCCCCCTTCACAACCAGCAGCTATGGCAACCAGAGGCCACTAGGGGGAAGTAGATGCCTCTCCTACACAGGACCCTGAACTTTTACATTGCCCTTCGCTGAAGCAGAAATAGCTGTCCCGAACTGGTTTACACTGACCAGATAGCAGACATCCGAGGTCTGGCAACCACCAATCAAATGTTAACACGACCAGGGCTTTGTCTAAGTGTGTATAAAAGACTTCTGGCTTTTGTGTAAATTAGAGTTTTGTACCAAGGTGCAAACTCTCCTTTCTTCTGCAGAATAAAGTCTTTATCCCTGTCTGGCTGTTGTTGGCTCTCAGCTAGGTGGACCCGATATTTCGGTAACAGTAATATAGATTTTTTTTTTCTGGTTCTCAGGGGAAAAGTATATTTAAGTTAGTGATTTGTTGTTCTGTTTCTTTCAGATGATATTGGTTTACGCTTTCTGAACTATCTACTGGATCTCTATGGTTCAAACCCATCCACTTTCCCACACCTTAATCCAAACAGCCAAGATAAGAATGGAAATACAGTGATGCATATTATATTTCAGAAAGCACTGTCAAAGCACGTTAAGAAAATAATGGATTCGTTAGCAAAGTTTGACATTAACTTTAACTTGAAAAATAAATTAGGAAAAGATGTGAGGCACAGAATAAAAAAAAAAGATCCTCGGCTACTCACCTGGAATACAGCTGTGTCAGAGAAGAGGAAGCACCGGCAAGATACAGTAGGGCAGCTAGTTAAGCTGCCTAAATCCATTCCAGTCTGTAACACATCACAGCCAAAAAGCACAGCTCATTCGTCATCTGCATCTGTCTGGAGCGCATCACCTGGCAACTCGGCACCTGCTAGTATCCAAAGTACAGATCCAGTTCCTGATTACTGGGAAGAAGCAGACGATGCTCAATTGACAAAGCAAGAAACTGGAGAAGTAAATAAGCCCTTAACTCTGCGGGAAAGCCTAGTCAAAGCAATCTCAGATTTAATCCAGCATCTTCAATTGGGTGACAACCCGATAGAGGATAATTCTCAGATACCAAACCCATCTTCAGCACTAACCAGCGTTGAAGGTAAAAAGAGCGAGCCCCAGCAAACCTGTGGATATGAGAGTTTGGCTCACAGTAAAGGAGAGGGTGCTGACCCTGAGAAAGTGGAGGATACTGAGGAGGAGTGTGATGAATCTGACATGCCCGTACCTAATGGCGGAGGTGAAGAAACAATGGAAGTTAATGGGCAGATTCAGGACATCGAGGCATATATTCAGGACTTTGATAACATGACATGGGAAATAGAGTGCACTTCTGAAATGCTGAAGAAGCTAGGCAGCAAAGCTGTACCTCATTATATGAAAAAGAAAATTATACTGGTAGTTCAACAGCTTGGAAATGGAGAATGGACCCAGGGCCTCCAGAAGCGGCTAAAACATTTGAAAGCTGATATTCAGCTGTATGAAGCTAAGCTGGACAAAGGAGCAAGGATGTTATGGGAGCTTGCAATAGACTTTTCTCCCCGTTGCAGTGAGGCTGCAGAAAAGATTATAGAGACAGAACAGTCTATACATCCTCTAGAGAAATCTGGGAGAGTGTACACTGAAATCATTAGAATATGGGACATTGTTCTTGATCATTGCAAACTTGACCGTGCTATCGGCACTATATGTACTGCATACAACCGTGGCTTGTCCTGCATCTTGAGGAAAAAACTCAAGGGTATAAGTAAAATCAAGCAATCTTCTAATTTGAAAATGCAAAAGCGCATTCCTCGTTGTTATGTTGAAGACATAGAGGCAGAAAAAACAAAAGAACACATCATACCTGAATACTTCCCTCCAGCCAGTGCAGTGGAAACGGAATATAATATAATGAAATTTCACAGCTTCAGTACTAATATGGCACTTAACATCATAAATGATATGAATGCTGCTGTTGAATACCCCTTCAGAGTTGGTGAGTTAGAGTATGCAGTGATTGACCTCAGTCCCAAACCCATGGAGCCAATAATCTTAATTGGACGGAGTGGAACAGGAAAGACTACTTGTTGCTTGTATAGACTATGGAAGAAATTCCATTCTTACTGGGAGAAAGCACAGTTGGCAGGAGCTCCTTTGCTGGTTAGACAAATGTGGCAGAGAAGAAAGTTTGAAATTGAATCTGAAAAAGAAAGCGCAGGGGAGGAAGATGATGAAAAGCAAGGCAACAATGACTCCAGTGAGTCAATTGAGTTAGAAAGCATAAATGATGAGCAAGAACAAGATGATGAAGGTGAACAATATTCAAGTGCAGATGACACTGAATTGAATTTATTAGGTGACTGTGAAGAGGAGGAAGAGCATAGCACAGAAGAATCGGACAACTTGGAACACTTGCATCAGATCTTTGTTACTAAAAATCATGTTCTGTGCCAAGAGGTTCAGAGGAATTTTATTGAGCTCAGTAAGTCTTCTAAGTCAACAAGTCATTTCCAGCCACTTGAGTCAAATGTTTACAAGCTACAAGATGTTAAAGATGAAAATTTCCCATTGTACGTCACCTCAAAACAGTTGTTACTGTTACTCGATGCATCCATGCCTGATCCATTTTTTCTTAGGAATGAAGATGGAAGTCTTAAAAGAACCATTGTTGGTTGGTCCACTCAAGAAGATTTGGTCATACCAAATTGGCAAGGTGAGGAGGAAGAAGGTAATGCTGAAGTAGAATATGGTGAGGATGAAAAGGCTGCAGAAGCGCACTCAAGAGAAAATGATCCTCGAGTTTTTGTGACTTATGATGTGTTCGCTAATGAAATGTGGCCAAAAATGATGAAAGGCAAAAACTCCTATAACCCTGCATTGGTTTGGAAAGAAATAAAATCTTTTTTGAAAGGGTCTTTTGAAGCACTAAGTTGTCCTCAGGGTAAACTTACAGAAGAAGAGTACAAAAAACTAGGGCGGAAGAGATCACCAAACTTCAAGGAAGACCGGAGTGAAATCTATCGTCTCTTTTGTCTTTATCAGCAAATAAGGTCACAAAGAGGTTACTTTGATGAAGAAGATGTCCTATACAATTTATCTCAAAGACTCTCTAAGCTTGAGGACCTACCATGGTCTATCCATGAGCTTTATGGTGATGAGATTCAGGACTTCACTCAAGCTGAGCTAGCGCTGTTAATGAAATGCATCAATGACCCTAATGCAATGTTCCTTACTGGTGACACAGCACAAAGCATAATGAAGGGAGTTGCTTTTCGTTTTAGTGATCTGAGGTCTCTGTTCCACTATGCCAGCAAGAACTCAGTTGACAAACATTGTGTTGTTAGAAAACCTAAAAGGATATATCAGCTATATCAGAACTACAGATCTCATTCAGGTAGAGAAATTACCATATTATGTTTTGGGGACAAAATCTTCAAAAGGCAGTAGTGATTGTGGATGTCTCAATATTTGGGTGCTCAACATGAGATACTTTTAAAGGGAACTGATTTTCAGACGGCAGGTGCTCAGCGCTTCCGGAAAACCAGATCCCTTTAAGGTACCCTGAGTTGGGCACCCAAAAATAGAGCCTCCTAAAATCACCGATCACTCTTGCAAGTCTTTCCCTCATTGAATGTTTTGTTTGTATATGACCTATTTAGGATTTTTTTTTAATTTTTTTTTCTTAAATTGCTGCTTCCACACCTCCCAAAATTCACAATTTTGAGGACAAGTGGTCTACTTCTGCTCTTGAAGGTTTTTTCATGTTTCTAACGTTCGCTTTTTACATAAGTTTTTGCTTAGTCTCGTAGCCTATGTTCTGATTTGTGGTGGCCCTGCAAATCAGAGACAGCAGCTGTAGGACACAGTTTGAGTGTCTCCTCCTAATCACAATCTTAATTCTGGCATTTCCAGATTCGGTGCTATCTGAATAATGTTCATTTTTATTATAGTTAGTGAGAGGTCTATATTACGTTTTGTAATATGTATTTTTGATCATCACAGGAATTCTACATCTGGCCTCTGGGGTGGTTGATTTACTTCAGTACTATTTCCCAGAATCTTTTGATCGTCTTCCTAGGGATTCTGGCCTCTTTGACGGACCTAAACCTACTGTTTTAGAGTCTTGCAGTGTTAGTGACCTGGCAATTTTACTGCGAGGCAACAAAAGAAAAACACAGCCAATTGAATTTGGAGCACATCAGGTTTGCTTTACTTTTTTATATGGTTTTTTATAGAGTTTTTTGGTTTGTAGCCAAATGTAATGGCACAATCCACTTTTCTTAAGGACCAATCCCCTGACTGCTTGCAACATTCTTTTGGTGTCCATATTGCTCCCTGATAAATTATAACGTACAAATTCAGGACTTACCTTTCTCATTTCTGCCTCAGAACCTTTTTAAAAACAGGTATATTTGACTTTCTTTCATTATAATTTCTGCTCAGTCCTGCCCCACTTTTCATTCAGATTTTTCTCTTCCACCAATTCTCCATCTGTCTCATAATAATAGGGAGTGTGTCACTGTTCTGGCAGCCTGAAAGCATCTTAGCAACCCCTTTTCTGGAACGTGCTGAAGTATCCATGGAGTTAATATAGTTTTAATACTATGATACCTACTGTAGTCTACTTCTTGGATAACTTTGCATTGCAATAACTAATTGCTCATTTTCCACCCTCTAAATGAAATATGTTGCCTTTTTGATTCATGTGTCACTAATGCATTTATGTTTTGGCAGGTGATATTAGTAGCGAATGAAATGGTGAAGGATAAGATTCCCGAGGAACTTAGTTTAGCACTTGTGCTAACAATTTATGAAGCAAAGGGCTTGGAATTTGATGATGTCCTTCTTTACAACTTTTTCACAGATTCTGAGGTATTTAATTGCACTTTGTTTTCCGCTTTTGCTTCTTCCCTGTTGGTGTACAGTTGGTCTGACTGTCCTAGCTGAGGAAATATACGCAGTTCTCTCTAGAGACAGTCAGTTCCACTACAGATTAGGACTCAGGGCTCACTGGTAAGCAAATTGAGCTGCTGCTTGCCCATCCCTACATGGGTTCAGGGCCGGCGCGCCAACTACACGACCCTAGGCGCTCGCCTAGGGAGCCGGGGGGTGGCTGGCCGTGGCTGCCGCCTGCCCTCCCGGCTCTGCGGCTGAGCCAGGAGCTGGGGGGGCGCCATAGGCAGGGGGAGGCTGCTGGGGGGGGGGGGGGGGTGCTGAGCTGCCGGCGGGGGGTGGGGGGTGGGGGGAGCTGCCATGGGAGGAGGACTGGCTGCGGGGGGGGAGGGGTGGGTTAGCTGTGGGGGCGCAGGGCCGGTGCAAGGAAGTTTCGCCTAGGGCGCGAAACTTCCTTGCACCGGCCCTGCATGGGTTGCTGCATCTTCTGTTGTACTGGCTTATTTCTGGTATGTATTTTTCTCGTTTTAAAAGTTTTCTGTGATATGAGCTGGGTTCAGGAAAGTGACAGACCAGCAGTATAGGCTAGAGCAGTGGTTCTCAACCAGGGGTACACGTACCCTGGGGGGTACAAAGAGGTCTTCCAGGGGGTACATCAACTCATCTAAAGATTTGCCTAGGTTTACAATAGGCTACATAAAAAAGCACTAGCCAAGTCAGTACAAATGAAAATTTCATACAGACAATGCCTTGTTTATACTGTTTTATAGACTATACACTGAAATGTAGGTAAAATATTTGTATCCAAATTGATTAATTTTATAACTGTATGATAAAAATGAGAAAATAAACAATTTTTCAGTAATAGTATGCTGTGACATTTTTGTATTGTATTTGTATTTTGTCTGATTTTGTAAGCAAGTAGTTTTTAAGTGAGATGTAACTTGGGGTACGGAAGACAAATCAGCCTCCTGAAAGGGATACAGTAGTCTGAGAAGGTTGAGAACCACTAGGCTAGAGCTAGGTATACTGTGCACTTAGAATCATAGAATCATAGAATCTCAGGGTTGGAAGGGACCTCAGGAGGTCATCTAGTCCAACCCCCTGCTCAAAGCAGGACCAAACCCAATTAGATCATCCCAGCCAGGGCTTTGTCAAGCCTGACCTTAAAAACATCTAAGGAAGGAGATTCCACCACCTCCCTAGGTAACCCATTCCAGTGCTTCACCACCGTACTAGTGAAAAAGTTTTTCCTAATATCCAACCTAAACCTCCCCCTCTGCAACTTGAGACCATTACTCCTTGTTCTGTCATCTTCTACCACTGAGAACAGTCTAGATCCATCCTCTTTGGAACCCCCTTTCAGGTAGTTGAAAGCAGCTATCAAATCCCCCCTCATTCTTCTCTTCTGCAGGCTAAACAATCCCAGTTCCCTCAGCCTTTCCTCATAAGTCATGTGCTCGAGCCCCCTAATCATTTTTGTTGCCCTCCGTTGGACTCTTTCCAATTTATCCACATCCTTCTTGTAGCGTGGGGCCCAAAACTGGACACACTACTCCAAATGAGGCCTCACCAGTGCCGAATAAAGGGGAATAATCACGTCCCTCGATCTGCTGGAAATGCCCCTACTTATACAGCCCAAAATGCCGTTAGCCTTCTTGGCAACAAGGGCGCACTGTTGACTCATATTCAGCTTTTCGTCCACCGTAACCCCTAGGTCCTTTTCTGCAGAACTGCTGCCCAGCCATTCGGTCCCTAGTCTGTAGCAGTGCATGGGATTCTTCCGTCCTAAGTGCAGGACTCTGCACTTGTCCTTGTTGAACCTCATCAGATTTCTTTTGGCCCAATCCTCTAATTTGTCTAGGTCCCTCTGTATCCTGTCCCTACCCTCCAGCGTATCAACCACTCCTCCCAGTTTAGTGTCATCTGCAAACTTGCTAAGGGTGCAGTCCACACCATCCTCCAGATCGTTGATGAAGATATTGAACAGATTTTTAACATAGCTCTGCTAATGTATATCAGTTCTGAAGAGTGATCCTCCTGTCATTTTTACACTGTTTTGAATCAGGAGTAATGCTGTTGATTTCAACAGTTAAAACAGCATAAGTGAGGGGAATCAGCCCTTGAATCTTTAGCATCCATAAGTCTCTTAGAGAGCCATCTGTATGTTTTGCACTGTTCACAGAAGTCTAGTCAAAAGTTAGGATGAGTCCTTTTTAATGAGGCAGAATTTGGATACAGGTCTCCAGAGTGAAAAACTATTTTGTTAGCTGACTTCGCCACGTAGGCCTCATGTTTTGAGGTATGAATATTAAAAAAAACTTAGAAGTTAATTGTTCTGTCTTTTTTTATTATTATTTGCACTCAGGGAACATAAAATGATTTTGACTTAAAAAATTACAATTAGCAAGAGATTCAATAATACATATCTTTTTTTTTCATAAAGGCTTTTTAATTTGATTACTCAAGGTTGTGATTGCAACAGAAGCATGAGTTCATGACTGTATATCAATCTTAACTTTGGTTTTCTTGATTTTTTTTTTTTTTTTTTCAGTTTCGCACCACAAATTTGACATTATTGAAACAGGGTTTCATTTAATAAAGCAGCAGAAAAATAGAAGAAAAGATGCAATAATAATAAAGAAAAGATGCAATAATTTAAAAGCAGAAGAAAATACGATATTTAGTAAAGATTTTAGTTGAGAATTATGTATGGTATTTCTACAAATTAAGGCCCCAATCCATAACTTTTAGGATATAGGTAAATTGCTGCATGCAAAATCTTGTGTGTGCCGTGTGTGTGTTTTTAAAATATATATTACATATGTGTATGTATGTGTAGGCACTGGTAACACAGTAGATTCAATTAACCTGAAATCTTTGAATGTTTCTCAAATTATAGGCTTACAAAGAGTGGAAGATCATTTCTTCTTTTACCTCTTCCTCTGAATCACTAGGAGAAAGCAAGCTGGTGATCGAAACACCTTTAGAGAAAAATATTGCCACTCAAAACAGATCTCCTGTTCTTAATCCAGAAATGTACAAGGTGATACACTCAGGGTTGTTTTTTTTTATAACACATTGTTTGGAAATAGCAAGCACATATTAAACTGTATGAGAAAAATCTCAAAATCCAAGAAAGACTCCTAGTAAATCTTATTTAGCATTTTCATGTATAACAGTTCTTCCAGTCGATATAGTAATATTACATATTGTAATTAATTAATACCCGATCCATCAATATTTTTTCTTTTTCCTGGCTTTTACTGAACACATGATTTTGATTTGCTTTGTTCTTGGTAGGACTTAGAAGTTCATGTTTTTGAACATCTAGCAGGTGGGACGGCAAAGATCTTGTATAGTTCACTCTTAGTTGTAGTTATGGTTAAAAAATGAATTAAGAGTTAGGGACTAATTGACCTCTGTTATTCCAGTCTTGTACTGTTGTAACTATTAAAAGCAATGAAGTTACATGAGGGATGCAGTAGTGAACCAGACTCTTAATACCAGTTTTTTCAAAAATGTGAGAGAAATTGCATGTTTAATTTGCACTTGAAATGTCCATAATTGTGTGCAAAAAATAAATGACTTCATTTGTAAATGTTTTTTAGAAACAAAACTGACTCTTTGTACGTGGAACTATCTAACTTGCAGTACAAGTAATTGCACACAAATTAGATTCAAAATTGCACATGTATTTTTGCAGGCATAATTCAAAATCAGGCCCTTAATATTTAAAGTGGCTTACTTTAAGATACTTTACTTTAAAATAGTTAATTATTTACGTACTCACAGCATTCCTTTTACCTTGCATTCATATAATTTCCTACACATATGTCATTTGTCTTTTTAATCACTCTATCCCAGATGCTCAATGGAGAGCTGAAGCAACTGTATACTGCCATCACAAGAGCCAGGGTCAATCTTTGGATCTTTGATGAAAACAGTGACAAGCGGGCTCCGGCTTTTAAATATTTCATCAAAAGGGAATTTGTTCAGGTTGTCAAAATAGATGAAAACAAAGGTAAAAGCTACACCAAAACTTCCTATAAAAACTCTGAAAACAAGACAATCCACTAAATGTATGTTTGTTTTGTTTTAAACCAGTTGAAATTCCCATGTTCTTAGCAAATATTGCTAGCTTTTGAATTAGCGTAATATTCAAGTAATATGAAGAATGGGGTGTGTTTGTGTGTGTTTTTGCTTGCCTCTGATGTACATTTAAGAGTAAAATACTATACTTTTTACTCAGTCCTTGCTCAAGCAAATTCCATTTGACTTTAGTGAGAGTTTTGCTTGCTTTAACTTAGCTCTAAAAGATCTGCAATGTTTGTGAGACATCTCATTGTTATCATCTTTCCTGTACAAGGGAGAAAGATATGCAACCACCCCATAAACACTATGAATATTGATTATGAAAAGCTGTCTCAGTTAAACTTGTTGTTGTTAGTAAATGAAATAACCTATTTATTATTTAGGGACAATAAGGTGATTCTAATCCTTGTTGCCTATGTAGAAATTCAAATTTTTAGAGGCCTTTTAAAATAAAACTTGAATTGTCAATTTTAAATGTAAGTAAAAAAACAGGAAACATCTAATTTACCCCCTTGGTGTGATTAGCTGATTTGAGCATAAATCAAGGGGATTGTGGAAAATTATCATCTGTAAAATGATGATAATTCTTAGCTTTGACATATGTTAAGTGTCTTCTCTTATACCACACCGCTAACATAAAATAACTGTCTTCTCTCTCCTCCACTACCAGATCTTGATGATAGCATGTTTGTTAAAACTTCAACCCCAGAAGAATGGATTGCACAAGGAGAATACTATGCCAAGCATCAGTGTTGGAAGGTAAAGTCATATGTTTGTCTGAAATAAGTTATGTTATCTCAGTTCTGAGACCGTGTTCTCTTTGTACCCGTAAAAGTCACTTTATAATTGTTTGGCTGTTTTACAGTACCAAAAATCAGTCTATTAGAAGTTGTGACTTTGAACCATTTAAAATTCTATTTCAGTAAACAGTCTTATAGGCAAGACACTCAATTTCTTGGAAGCATGATGATCTGGGTGATGAGCCCAGAGCCTTTTAAACTCAGTGTGGTTTATGTTTGTATCTAATTAATCTCTTTCTAGCAGTAATATCTGAGAGCCAAAGGATTTTGCTGCAATACAAAAGTCCATATAAAATAAGTCCATTTTAAAGTGTGCACTATATTATTAAAAAGGCCCGTTAGAACTCTTGACTTTCAAAGTCTATTATTTGCTAGATTACTAGCTAATATCCAAATTGGGTCTGTCTGGTCAGTTTGTAGTGTGGAAATGTTCTGACTATTTCTCAAGTAAACAACTATAAGACTAAGTTTCTGTGGGCGGAATGGTGCATTACATTTCCTGAAGACAGCAGCATATAGAGTTCTTGTTAAAAAAAAATTCTATGGAAGCACAAACTGTGTGTTCAATACTCCTGCCATACAGGCCCCAAAATAAAAGCTTCCTAATCTAATAAAAACCAAGTGTTCTGGAAGGAATGGAATTATCTGTATCCAATAGTGATTCCTTAGACCTGTGAGAAAGTTAGTGTGAAGATCCTTCCATATCTCTGGCTACAATGGTGGGCTGTAAGAAAGGGGATTGACTTAAAGCAAAGGAAAACATGGGAGATTATGAAGGGGTGGACTAGGTCCGGAGGTCCCCTGCTGAAGGCCTCATAGCCCTGCCTCACCCTGCCCCAGAAAAGAGCAGAGGAGAAGTCCTCCAGGCAGCCTAGAGTGGCTGAAGGGGAGCAGCTAATCAAAGGAGTTGCTGGAGCGACCAATCGGGCCAGAAGAGCCATATGAAAGGAAGCAGCAGACGCAGAGCAGTCAGTTGCTGCCTGGAGCTTGAAGAGTGAGGATCGGTGCTTGACTGGATAGAAGAGCAAGAGATCTGTAGACCGCTCACTGCCGGAAGGATTGAGCTCAGGGAAGGCTGCCGAAGACTAGGTGCCTGGCCAGCTGAAAAAGCAGCAGGACTGTGGATAGCTCACTGCAGGGTGGACTGAGAATGTAACATCTGCTGAAACTGCTGCCCTCACTGTCCCCCGATTGACAGGTACAGGTAGTCTGATGCCTCCCTCCTCCTTAAAAGGGAATCACCAACCACCACCACCTCCGTTTCCTCATGGTGGTCGTGATCCTCCCAGCCTTGGTAATACATGGCTTCTCCTCCTCCACCTTTTGGGGAGATTCCTCATCCCTTGTTGCCAGGGCAGCGTACTATTTTTTAAAATCTCTATGGACAGTAGGTTGGGAGCAGGGGTGGAGCACTTCCTGCTGCCAGAAGTAACCAGCAGCCAGGTTCCTCCCTGTGAAGGAGCCATTTCCTCCTTTCCTGGTGATACTACTGCAGTCCTCTCCAGCCAATTGCTTCCCGCACCTTGGAGGTCTTCCTCCTGTGCACACGTGCTTCTCAGCCTAGCCACATCCTCCTGTAGCTCTCCCATAAGCTTCCTGGGCGATTCTACCAATAGACACCTTTCACACTGGATGGTCTTCCCAGCCTGGCTTTTTGTGAGGGGAAATGCTGGTCACAGTCTCTGCAAATCCATACCAAGACCTGGGCAGAGACATCCATGGGTGGGTTCCCTGTCTGGACGCAGGTGCAGGCGGAGGAGCCAGAAGCATTGGCGA
This sequence comes from Macrochelys suwanniensis, assembly GCA_033296515.1. NCBI lineage: Eukaryota > Metazoa > Chordata > Testudines > Chelydridae > Macrochelys > Macrochelys suwanniensis. Next base: position 83,518,193 of record CM065776.1, on the reverse strand, counting down.
TGCAGCCTTTCCGAGCCATGCTGGTTTGATTCTTTCGCCCTCCTACAAGCTCCCTCTCAGACTCTTCTGTTTGCTGCCCCGTTGGTTAGCTCCCCTTGGTCACTTAGCATCTGGCTTTTAAGCCCTTCTCTCCTAAGTCAGCCTTTTCCCCCTTGTTAACAAACGTGAATGGTGATCACAAGGATAATCAAGGTTCAAAGGACAGAAGGCTAGAGCCTTGCTAGTGACCACTCAGCTAGCAGGCCTCTGGCCCACACTCTCTCACAATTCCCAACAGACACACAGTCACCGACAGACCACCACTATAAATTTTAAGCAAACTGAAAGAAAAACCAGACAGACAAGCTTGCCCACTCATGCCAAGAATTAGTGCTCGCTCCTTCTTCAGGAGGGGATCTCCTTCTCAAACTCCCCTGTTGTTGTCATAGGACAGTGCTGGTATATTAGCCGTGTATGTAAACAAATAGTCCATGTTCTGTGATTTTGCTCTACGTTGAACAGATCTTTTTTCGTTTTGATCTAACTGAATAAGTGCTTTTTAGGCAATACCTCCCTAACTTTGTGTGAATTGCTTTGTGTATAGTTTAAACATTGGAGAACCAGCTTCTAATCTCAGGCAGTGCCATATTGCCCATGTATGTTTTGAAAAATCTATTACTTCAAGTGTTGAATATTTTTTAACTATATGGTAGTGAATACTGAACATCTGAGTTTAGCCCAGGGCCCATGATGATGCAGGGAAATATGCAAGGAAGGATTTACTGACCTCCACTAATGGGGCTAGTTCCCTGGGACATATCAGTTAACCCTTTAGAGTTGGATATAATAGGAATGTATTGTTTGTGTTGCCAATCCACCCAAAATGCAGCTTTCCCTGCTTTCAGGTTAATTGTGAAAACATTCTTAGTTAAAATTGTGCGTTAACTTATTTTGAAGCTTGTCTTTATATTTAAAATGTACTCAAACCTGTCCCTCCCCTTCCTCCAGGTGCTTTGCTGATCTTACATTTCATTTTACAGTGACATCAAAGGAAACATTAACACTTTTTTAGGCAAACAGGTTGTTTCACCCAGAAATGTATGAATGTGTAATCAGCTTTAAGGGATGCATGCATGCATACATATATGTGCATGTCATTTATCTAATTTCAGGTGGCAGCCAAATGTTATCAAAAAGGAGGAGCAATTGAGAAGGAAAAACTGGCGTTGGCGCACGATGCAGTACTTAATGTGCAATCAAAAAAAAGCAGCCCCAAGTAAGTGCTGAAATATTAATGAATTTATTAGTAGTGTTTGTTGGAAAATATAGGGAATAAAGTGTTCTTGTTGACGGAACTGCTGGTATATCAGACTTGTGAAAAATAATGTAAAATTGAATTGGTTGTGCATAGGTGATCTTTTTTGTTTTGTTTTACATAGGGAAAAACAGATGGACTATATGTACCTGGCTAAGACCTATTTGGAATGTGGAGAGCCAAAACTATCCCTGAAATGTCTGATTTATGCAAAAGAATTTCAGCTTTGTGCAGAACTATGTGAAAAATTAGGCAAGGTACTAAAATCCTCTTCCCGCTCCCCCACCAAATGTTTAACGGAATCTGTCTCCTTATGTGGTTTTTAGATCTATGTAGGGATTTTAAACATCACGGTCCTAGACAGGACACGTTAACATTTGTATTCGTTACCTCATTTTAGTATTGGTGAGATTAGATAAATGTTCTTCCATGGCATACTGGTAGAGTCATAAGTAAAATACATTTTTTTTTCAGGTGGATCATATGTCCAAGAGCAACATACATCACAGAACAGAAATAGGAGGGAAGAGGTGATAGCAGGGACTCTGCACTAATAGATTAGGTTTCTTTACCATTCCCCCCAACACCAAATATTAGTCATTCTTGCTTTGGCTTTGTTGGTGTTTCTAACTTAGAAACCTTTATCTCCATACAGTCAAGTGGGTGGGGGAAGGAGAAAAAATTAATTTTGTTTGATAGATGCCTAAGACTGAAATTATTACTTGATATAACCATTCAGGTGATGCTGGCTTCAGTAATTTATGTGCCAAGTGGACAATTTCTGCCTGAACTGGTCTAACATGAATAACAATCTATTAATAATGTAGTGTTATACAAATGATTATAATTTTATGGTTTCAACCATTGCCTCTGAACTCTGTCATCATCCATTTGCTGAAAAAGTGCAGAAACAACTCAAATTGTATGATGGAATAATGCGCCCCAAGTAAAAACCAGATTGCAACTCCGATATCTCAGTAATTTTTTTAAAAAAAACATTGTGGTTCAAAATAAAAGTTTTCAAACACACACGCGAGCCACATGTGGCCCATGAGGGTAATCTGATTGCGGGCCGTGAGATGTTTTGCTGACATTGACCGTCCACAGGCACAGCCCCCAGCAGCTCCCATTGGCCAGGAATGGCGAACTGTGGCCACTGGGAGCTGCGGGAAGCAATGGGCCGCAGGGACGTACTGGCCGTCGCTTCCCGCATCTCCCATTGGCTCGGAATGGCAAACCGAGGTCACTGGGATCTGCGGGGGGCGGGGGTGTGCCTACAGACAGTCAGTATCAGCAAAATGTCTTGCAGCCCGTAATCGGATTACCCTGATGGGCCGCAGGTTGCTCGCCATTGAGTTCGGCCAATGCAGAGCACTTTTGGAAATCCAATCCTAGTATATATTTTTTTACCTTAATTTCCAATTTCTTGATTTTAAAATGTTTGAGTTTTTGAAACAATTCACCATTCTAATAATAATAATTTAAAAGTAGATTTATGTTTGTAAATATAAATGTATTAATTTAACAATATTATCTGGATGGGAATGGTTACAATAGAAGGTCCTAGGAACTGGCTGCATCCATTTCTCTCTCCATTGTATGGATAAATACCATGGTTTTTCTGTTGGTATTGTTCAAATATTTAGACTGCAATATTAATAAGAGTTATTACGGTGCAGATAAAAGATGCGGCGTATTTCTATAAAAGAAGCCAGTGCTACCGAGATGCATCCAGATGTTATGAACAAATCCAGGAGTTTGATCTTGCGCTTAAGATGTGTTGCCATGAGGCACTGTATGAGGAAGCAGCTATTTTAGTGGAAAGGTATGTTCATAAAGAGGATGCTGCAGAGGAAAAAGTCTGTTTTCTTCCTTGTGCTGCTTGAGCATATTAAAGTAGGTTCTCCACAGATTTTGACAAGGGTTTTAGTTGGTGCCATTACTTTTGCACCAAGATCAAATACATTTGGTTTATGAGAACTCCTGCCAGCTTGAACTGTGATAGAGAACTTGATTTTTTTCCCAGGACTTATTTCACTCCCTTAATGTCAGCCATGTCAAATCTTCAGTTCTCCATCTGGACTGGTGTCCTCAACTAGATCCCTAAGGTAGATGTCACAGAAAGATTCAAGAAAACAACAGATTCATTACCATTAATTTGGCCCCCTTGTGGATATGCATTATGATTGCTCACAAAGGGTATGTTTACAGAGGGATAAAAGACCCTCCACCCTCGCAGGGTCCCAGAATTTGGGCTGCAGCCTGAGCTTGAATGTCTACATAGCTGCAAGTTTTTTATCCCTGTGTAGACATCACCTTAATGAGAAACTTCAATATTTTGTTTTCTCCTCAATGTCCAGGCCTTTTTTACTGCACACAATTCAAACTCTGCTCTGAAGACAGAATTATTAATTTCTTCATGGGATTTTTTTTTATGCCACTCATCTATATAAGTGTCTGAATGCTTCAGAAATTTTAGGGAATTTATCTTCACAACATTGCTTTGAGATCAGGAAGTGGTATTTTTCCCGTTTTACAGATGGGAAACTGAGGCACAGAGTAAGGTCAAAAGCATCCATTCATTTTGAGTTCCAAATCTCAGATGATTGGGACCTTTATTTTTCAGAGTATTTATCATTTTATAGCACTTCATAGGTTCAAAGCTCAACTCCAAAGACTTCAGTTGCAGCTGTGAGTTCTCTTAGTACTTCTGCAAGTCAGACCCCAGGGTCTCAAGTCAGGCACCCAGAAAATGAGGAGCACACAGCTAGCTACCACCTCTGAAGTTTGGTTTAAGTGACTTGCTAGCATCATGTAGAAACTGTTTAGCTGAGGCAGGGAAAAAATCCAATTCTCCAGGATAGCATTCAACCGTGGGATCATCCTTTCTCTTCCTGCAATCTCTTGCATCATTCACTACACACATTCCAGCTTTGCAAGATATGAATCAGGGGTCCTAAAGACAACAGCCTCCTTTGCTATACAACCCTGATAAATTCCCAGAGCAGGACTATGCACTGAATGACGTAGGGGTCTTGTGGAAAACATAGTATATAGTCATATTATTAAAGACTGCATATACATTGGGGGGGGGGGGGGGGGGCAAATTAAGCTTGCACAGGCAACCGTAATTCTTGCTTTTCCTAACTTTTAGTGCTTGACTTTGCAACATTAACCTTATTTTAATATAGGTTTTTGTGTGCAATTTTCTAGGTTTTTTTAAAAAGGCAAACCGAAAAAACACATCCCATCATGTCATTATATTGATACCACTTAGACGCTTTAGATCCACCACACAGACTTCTGTCTGTTGAGCTAACGGAGTCATTGATAGCAATAGGAGATTGTCATCCTCTATAAAGACTAGAGAGAAATGGAGCACTTTTGTTGATGGGTTTCACAGATATTTGTGGATAGCAGAGGAATGGTGAAATGCATGAAGGCTCTGGACGGGAGTGTGCTCTACTTGGCACAGACCTTTCTGTCCCATCCCTCTAACCTGTCCTTGTCACAGTCCTGTCATTTCCCCACCCCGCCTATCGTCACAGTCCCATTCTTCTCATCCAGCCATGCCCAATCGCCACTCCTCAGGTTTCTCATCTCGGTCCCCGTCTCCTTGCCCAGCCAGTTCTAGTCTCACCCCTTTATATTACCATTCCCAGCCTCCCCCAACTCCCAGTCTCCTTGTCCAGCCAGTCCCAGTTCCCCCTTCCCTTGGCTCCTCATCCAATCTCTCTCCACCACCTTGACCTCTAGTTACCCATCCCCACTGGCTCCCACTCCCAAACTCTCTCCGTGATCTCCTTGTTTTTATCTCAGGATCCTACCTCTTCCCCTGGCTCCTCAACAGATCTGACTCCCTTTCACCTCTCCTTACCCCACTCCTTATCTAATGCTTTATTTTAAATCAGCCTTGCAAAATCATCCATGCAAATTTACCACCCCAAGCACAAAATCTACTCCTTCACTCTTACCATGAAAAAAATGATAATGAAAAGCTAATGATGAGTTACTCACCTGTCAAAAAACATTACTTTGCCCTTGATGAGTGGGAGAGAAGACTATTGCAAGTTTGAAGTTTGGCTATGAAACAAGTTTATTAATTTATTGACATCATATAACAGTAATTAACCATTAGCTGAATGTCAGAAGTAATGTTAAAAAAGGTACCTTGTTCTGCCACTCAGAAGCAACAAATGGGAGAGATTTATATACCGTACTATGGCATACATGTATTCTGTTAATTATAAAGTGATCAGTGATTGATGTAAGCTTTTTTCTGGAGTTGCCAAGTTTGATCCCTGAAGAATATTTGATAATGTGAGGGTCTTAGTCTCAAAATTCTGACTGTTCATGTAGCAGATTCATAATTATCATATGTATCTTAATAGGAGTTCATAGCTGTGTTTTGAATTACTTTTAATCTCATTTTTATCATCGTTTTAAAGCAGTATGTAGCAAGACCCACTGACATTCTGATCTTCTAATCTGATTCCTGATTAAAATTTTAGTGGTCTTAATTCAGACAGCTTTAAATTGTAATGAAATTATTTGTAGATCTTTTAAAGTACTGTGGTAATTTTTCATGTCTCTGGGACCTCTCCATTATGCACAACATTTGAAGTGCGTCTGGAGAGGACCTGGCACAGAGTTATTACCTTGCTCGACATTGTGTGATCTTCTTAAAAAATGCTAGATTGCATCTGTGTCTGTTTTAGAATCATAGAATCTCAGGGTTGGAAGGGACCTCAGGAGGTCATCTAGTCCAACCCCCTGCTCAAAGCAGGACCAAACCCAACTAAATCATCCCAGCCAGGGCTTTGTCAAGCCTGACCTTAAAAACCTCTAAGGAAGGAGATTCCACCACCTCCCTAGGTAACCCATTCCAGTGCTTCATCACCCTACTAGTGAAAAACTTTTTCCTAATATCCAACCTAAACCTCCCCCTCTGCAACTTGAGACCATTACTCCTTGTTCTGTCATCTTCTACCAGTGAGAACAGTCTAGATCCATCCTCTTTGGAACCCCCTTTCAGGTAGTTGAAAGCAGCTATCAAATCCTCCCTCATTCTTCTCTTCTGCAGGCTAAACAATCCCAGTTCCCTCAGCCTCTCCTCATAAGTCATGTGCTCCAGTCCACTAATCATTTTTGTTGCCCTCCGCTGGACTCTTTCCAATTTATCCACATCCTTCTTGTAGTGTGGGGCCCAAAACTGGACACAGTACTCCAGATGAGGCCTCACCAGTGCCGAATAGAGGGGAGTAATCACGTCCCTCGATCTGCTGGAAATGCCCTACTTATACAACCCAAAATGCCATTAGCTTTCTTGGCAACAAGGGCACACTGTTGACTCATATTCAGCTTTTTGTCCAAATGTATTTATTCATATATGGTAGTAACGTGACATTGATGTATCTTTATTCCAGATATGAAGAGATACTAAGGATGAAAAGACAACCAGTTTCCAAACTCTCATATTCTGCAAACCAGTTTTATTTGGAAGCGGCCGCAAAATACTTGCGTGAAAACAAAACCAAGGAAATGATGGCAGTCCTCTCCAGACTTGACACTGAAGACCAGCTTGTATTCTTGAAATCACGCAAATGCTTGGCCCAAGCAGCAGACTTGTTGAAGAGGGAGGGTCGAGAGGAAGAGGCTGCTATGCTGATGAAACAGCATGGGTTTGTGTTGGAAGCAGCCAAGCTCACGACTAAAAAGGAATTTCGAGCATCATGTCTGCTTGCTGCGGTCCGTTTTAGCGTAACTGGCTGTTCAGAATTGGAAAACAGAGAGACCATCCTGGAAGAAGCCTTAGAGCTTTGTAAGCAAACAAATCAAAAATCCAGCATTGCTGAGGCAACTTTTCTGCAGGGAGTTCTAAAGAAAGACTTTATAAAGCTTGAAGAGGCCTTCTACAAGTTCTTGCCTTTGAATCATTGTGCTGGTGTGGTGGAAGCTCTCTTTGAATCAACCCACTGTGAACCAAAAAGCCAGGGCATCTTTTTTCTGGCACCTTGTGGTTTAGAGGCCCTTCTAAATCTGGTCAGAGCTCTCCAAAAAGCAACCACCAATGCTGAGAAAGAAATGGTCAGGTCATGTTTTGATTATTTTGGGATTTTGCCAATAGATGGCAATGTTTGCCAGGTGTCTCAAAATGAAGCTGGACATATTCTTCAGTTCTTGCCAGATAATCCTAGTCTGAAAGAGAAGAAAACTAAAGATCACTTTTTTGTAGGCATGGAAGAGGTAAAGTCTACACTGAATAAGCACTTCTTAAGCAGGCTGTGTTCAATTACATGCAGTATACTTGAGCAGAGTTATCCTGATATTTGCATGAAGTTCATTGCTGGCTTGAAGTGCGAGGATAAAACCTGTAAAGATTTCCATAGACCTTTGTTGCGTCATGAGGCAAAGTCTATACTTCAGTGTAAAATGCATCTGGCAGCAATAAATGGACTGTTGTTACAGGCCAAGAGAGTATTCCCAAAAGAGCTGTTGCATGAATGTAATGACATTGATGAAATTTTGACTGTGGATAAGTATACATTATGCAAATCCCTATTAGATTTTGTTTTCCCTAAACATTTCCATCTGAGAGTGGTGTCTGAAAACCCAAAGGCATGCAAAGATATCTTGGGACTCCATCAGTTTTCTAAACCCTGTAGGATGGTGTTGAAGGAGTATATCATATTGCAGTTTAAAAGTGAAAATGCCATAAACAGAAGAGAATCAACCGACTTGTGGCTCAGGGCAATGCAAGTTTTCATCTTGTCTTCCACTTATCCTGAAGAATTTGAGAAGCTCCTTGCTAAGGAGGAAGATGATTATAACAAAGAATTGAAGTTATTAGAAGCTAAAAAATATCAAAATGAGGAAAGAGGCAGAGGAGGAAGACCCAAATGGGTAGATGGTAGATATGGCATGTTGATACCGGATAAGTATTCTGGAAATGCAGAAAACACACACTTGTGTTTCATTCGACTTCTTGAAAATTCGCTAGAGCGGCTCTATGTTTACAGAAACCCAGAAGACTGTAAATGGATGTTTTTCCGTTTTATGAATGTCCTGGTGAAGAAATGCATTGAACCTCTGATTCCTAGCATAGGAAATACAGTGATGTTGCTGGAATTCCAATATATTCTCTGTTGTGCCGTCCTGATGCGCCTCTGCAAGAACATTACTCTGTGTCTTCCGAAAAGTTACATCGCTCTCTTTCATTACTGGGAGTTTCTGTTCAGAAAAAAAGACCAGAAGAAAGAGATTAGAGACATGTTTTCCATTATACAGGAGTACAAGCCAAAGGACACAAATGAGGCTGTGAAGGAGTTCAAATTTCATCTCCTTTATGTTGCAAAAGTTTTGTGCGGAGCTAAAAACAGTAATTTCAATGTTCTTCTTGATGCTTTCGGGGATCCTGATTGCATTACGTCAGGGGAAGCAGAGCGTACAATGGTGCTATGCTTAGTGATGTTAGTGAATGCCGATCAAGTGCTTAGTCCTAGATGTAAATCCCTTTTACATGAGCACTTTCCTGAAATCAAGGCAAAGTTGATAAATATGAAAAAAGATTGTCCATCCAAAGTGCCTGAAAGATTGGTTAAGATTGTGGAACGAGTGAATGATGCTGTGGATGCGAGGAAAATAGCAGAAGGCCTGCAGGAGCTGCTGATTGAACGAGATGAGGAGTACTTAGCTGACTGCCACTGGAAGTGGGACACTATGTATGCCAAAGGAGCAAGTATACGGGGCATCTTTTATGAGCAAGTAAACCTAGACAGATTTGAGTCATATTTGGATCCTTTGGAATACTTTGAGGAGCCAGAAACGGAACTCGAAAGGGATCTCTATGTGGAAGCGAGAGAGGATCCCCTAACAGCCATAGCATCCATAAAGCAGCAGAAACAACAGCAGAAAGCTCATGCTAAGCGGAAATTGTGGCGTTTGTTTCTTTTAGCCTATTATTGCATAAAATGGAAGAGGAAATCATGTTCAAAACCAGATCCCATTGGGATGGAAATGAAAGAACTGGTATCGGGAATCTTTAAAAAAGCAGATATTGACCGAACACAATGTGACCTGTGTGGAGTCAAATTTATTCAGGGTCCGGAAAACTACTTTATCCAGACAGAAGACTTTGAGAGAGAAACTTCTGAAGCCGTGACACCAACAGAGACTGATCAGGGAGAAAAGGAGAGCATGGAAAGGAGTGAAACCATTGTGGCAAGTGAGACTTATGTAAAGCACATATACCTGGATGAGCATAGAAATAAATACACTGCCTACCAGAATTATTTTGAATTTTTCAAAAGAAATGTGGATCCAAAATTACGTGAAGGGTTAGATGTAGTGGACACAATTGAACAAAATACCTGGATCACAAGTCACTTAATATTTAAAGAACATTCCAATGTGGTGCAAAGAAAAATTCAAGAGAACATTAAGAAGATTTCTGATATAGTAGAGGACATCTATAAGAGAAAGGCGTGGGCTGATGGTAAGAGTTCTTTTTGTTGTGTTGCCTATGATGCCATCTCATCATTGCTTGTAGCTTGTATGGTCTTGTATTTTAGGTTCCTCCAACACTTGAATGATGTGACATATAACTGAGGAAAATGTGTTCTTCAACAAATATGAGATAAGTATGGGAGTGTCTATAAATATTTTTGTGCAGCAGTAATAATATAGGCCCTGATTTCTCCTTTTACTTATTCTGATTTTCAGTGGAAGTACTCCTGATTTATTCTAGTGCAAGGGAATGGAGAATCAGACCCATATTGTTAAAGTCTGCTTGTAAAGAAAGATCTACACTGCCTCTCGGTTTTTGCCAAATGAAAAGAGTTAACATTAAGGATGCTATTGACATTCATATATTATTTATTTAAATTTTATATTTAATGAACACACAGAAGAGTATTTAAATAGGACAATCAGCAGATAAAATGAGTAGTCTAACAGGGTCTCAAGTTCAGCTCTTTGTTAGTCTCTTTTTTAATATTTTAGATACACAATCAGGTGCTGCTGTCATGCTTCTGTGGCAGTTTCTAACTTCTCTGAAGTGTACTCCTAGAAACACCTCTAAAGTTATGTCTACACTGATTTTAGGAATTCTTCAGTTCTTAGTATAGCAGCTCCACTAGTGCTAGCAAGATGGAAGCACTGGTGTTAGGGTAGTGTCACGGTTAGACTGTGCATTGGGTAAGAACACCTGCAGTTAGTCTACACTTGCACCCACAACAGTGCTAGCTACATAATGCTAGCTACACTGATGATGGACCAATGTTGGGAGCGTTACTAAAGATCCACAGTGTGGAGAAGGCAAAAAAGCAGTGCTAACAGTGACTGAACAGGAGTTGCATTAAGTTTTATATCTTAGGAAATAAATATGTTGATACAAATATTTCATATTTGTTTACTATATATTTGATGTTTTGCACTGTTTCTGGCAAGGAAAAATAAAATTAGTAATGAGTGGGTGGATGATCTAGGAACAGAATAGAATGGGCTAACTGCTCCTAAGAAAAAACTAGCACCTTAAAGCAGAACCCTGCCATTAACTCTAGACCAGCCTTCAAAAGTGTCATGACCGTTCATCAACCATGGCATAACATCCACTTGTCTAAGGTGACTTATAATGAAAAAACTAACGATATTTCACTCACCCATCAAAAAAACCCTACTTGCTGTGATGAATAGAATTTTGCAAGACTGTGTCATGAGCCTGTGTTCAGCAGTGTTACATAAGTCTTACGTTACTCCTCTCATGGGAATGTTATACGATTTGGAAAATTTCTATATACAGACAAAGATGTAAAGTGCATAAAGTCAGTTTATTACACATGTTGTGGGCTTGCCTATCTGTGACCTTACATTGGAGAAAGTTGCTGATTTTTATCTAGAACAAACCATATTCAAATTTCACTGTTTAAGGGTTTTTTTACACTTACTAGAAATTAAAATAAACAAATATAAAATAAAATTAATATACACAATCTTCGCAGTAGCAGACAGATGTATTGCTATGTGCACTGGAAATACAAACATCTCTCACTGCTGAAGATTTTAGCTGACAGATATCAAAGCATTTTTCCCCTGCGGGAAAGTGTCATACAGAACCAGAGGAAAGCTGAAGATTTCACTTTAATTTGGGAGTCCTTTATTTCAAGTACAAAAATCTTGGTTAGTTAATGGACACTGACATGTTTTAACATAATTAAGTAGTAGGGCACATCGTCAGCTAGTGTAAGCCAGCATAGCTCCACTGAAGTCACCACAGCTTTTTTTGGTGGGGGGGGAACTGTAGCAAACCTATCATCAGTTATTTGTCTAAGAAGTTGTCTGCCAACTAGAGTACTTCTGTTCAATAAAAATTCTTCTTCGAGTGATTGCTCATGTCTATTCCACCGCAGGGCACTGCGCGCTCCCCCCACCCTCAGTTCCTTCTTGCCGCCAGTGTAGGTGCGTCGGAAATTCTGCTCCAGCTTCTTTGCTGCAGCCTTTTTCATAGAACTCTGTTTGTTGTTCGTTATTAGTGGTATCTTTAGTTAGTTTGTGAGTTAGTTCAGTTTAGTAAGTGTCCAGGCCGGGGCATGCCCCGGACCCCGGGCTTCAAATCGTGAGAGTCCTGCAGGCCTCACTATACTAGAAGCGACCCGCACTCAGCTTGTCTCCACTGCCTGGGTGAGTCCCATGTCAGCGCACACTGCAAGATCTGCAGGTCCTTTAAACCTCGTACAAAAAAGGACAGAGACATTCGACTCCGGGCCCTCCTCATGGAGTCCGCGTTGGCTCCTACCCTGGTGCGCCGAGCGGAATCGGCACCTGGTACCCTGTCCTCGGTGCGCGACGATCCCCCGGCGTCCTCAAGTGGCTGGCACCGCTCACCGTTGCAAGGGCAGAGGAAGGCACCATCTACGCATCGTCGTCGAGGCAAGGATAAGGGAGAGGCTCGACCCGTGTGCGGCAGCCACAATTCTCCCCCGGGCCCCATCGCTCCGACTCGTGCTGAGCGGAGTAGCCCGGTTTCCTCGACGCAGGCCTCTCCGGATGCCCAAATGCCTTCGACACCGGAGGCCTTCCAGGCGGCCAGCGACTTGCTCACGATCCAGGTACCGGCAGTCCCGGCACCAGGAATCCGTTCCAGAGGCAAGCTGCCATTGGGCTCCAGGCCGTCGACCCCGACCAGGCGCGGATCCCGATCAGGGGACCGGTCCCGGGACCGCTCGCCCATCGGCGCCCAGTCTGACCATAGCCCGCAGCCTCCGCAGTCACCGATGGTGAGGCTCTCGGGTGAGGTGCCGTTGAATCACAGCTCCGGGCACCGCTCTCGATTGAGCAGGGAGTCGCGACACGGCAGGCACCGGCGCCGTAGACGCTTCCGGTCGAGTCGGAGCTATCACAGCCGTTCCCGTCATGGCCGCCGACGCTCCCGCTCCAGCTCCCATTCCTCGAGGCACCAGGAAAAGGACTCCCGTAAGAGGTCGCCGACTCCGCACCGCCGTGGACATAGGCGTCGCAGCGTCTCAAGGAGCAGTACCTCGAGACGGTACCGTACCTCGTCATCGGAGTCCCGGTCCCGAGGTAGACGTCATCGTCGGCGCCGTAGATCATACCGTTCCCACGGCACCGACCGAACGGCGTTCACACCAGCGGTGAGCCACTCCAGGGCCTCCGCTTTCCTACCTGACCAGCTGGTGCCACTGGTGCCCCAGCAGGGTCAGTGGCAAGGGGTTCCATGGCAGGGACAGTGGTGCCAGTGGACCCCTTGGGCCCCAGGACACGCCCAGCCGGATACTCGATCAGTCGCAGGGGCGTCCGAGGCTCCTTCGGCCACTATATCCCGGGATCCCAGACCTACATCTGTGGACCAAGGGTCCTCGGCACCGAATGCGGACTCCGAGCAAGGCGTCAAGCCCGCGGTGCCAGCAGATGTGCTAAGCTCCGTATCGGCTTCCTCCCCCGTACCGGAGGACAAGGTCGCGGCCCCGCCACCCTCCGTACCGCAGGAGGACTTCAGGGCCCACCAGGAGCTATTAAAGCGAGTTGCCTCAAACCTCCAGCTCCAAGCTGAGGAGATGGAAGGGCCCTCAGACTCGCTCTTCAATGTCCGGGGGGAGGGATAGCTCAGTGGTTTGAGCATTGGCCTGCTAAACCCAGGGTTGTGAGTTCAGTCCTTGAGGGGGCCATTTGGGGAATCTGGGGCAAAAATTGGGGATTGGTCCTGCTTTGAGCAGGGGGTTGGACTAGATGACCTCCTAAGGTCCCTTCCAACCCTGATATTCTATGATTCTTTCGTCTTTGGCACCGGGCAGAGTGGCGCTCCCGTTACATGAAGGGGTTGCCAATATTACAAAAGCCCTTTGGCACATGCCAGCCTCACTTGTGCCTATATCTAGAAAGGCAGAGAGCAAGTATTTTGTCCCTACGAAAGGACACGAATTCCTGTACACCCACCCGGCTCCCAACTCTTTGGTCGTGGAATCCGTCAACCACAGGGAGCACCAGGGTCAACCGGGTCCTACCCCTAAGAATAAGGACTCAAAAAGGCTGGACTCATTTGGGAGAAAAATTTATTCGTCCTCGAGTTTCCAGCTCAGGGTGGCAAATCACCAGGCCCTCCTCAGCCGCTACGATTTTAACCTGCGGGGATCCTTGCAAAAATTCGAGCCCTTCCTCCCAGAGCGTGAACGCAAGGAGTTCAAGGCGCTGGCGGAGGAGGGGGCTGCCGTTGCGAAGGCTGCTCTGCAGGTAGCATCAGATGCGGCGGGCACAGCAGCGCGATCCATCGCCTCGGCGGTGTCCATGCGCAGGGCGTCATGGCTCCTCCTGTCGGGACTATCCTCGGAGGCACAGTCCATGATGCAGGATCTCCTGTTCGACGGCAAGGACCTGTTCACGGAGCAAACGGACGTGAGACTTCATGGGATGAAGGACTCCCGTACCACCCTGCAAACGCTCGGGCTCTACGTCCTGCCGGCTAAGGAAAAGCCGAAGCCGCAGGCTCCTGCCCAGGCACTCCAACCGCACTACGAGCCAGCCCTACAAGAGGTCCAGGCCACAGAAGAGGCGACCTCAAAGGCAGTCCCGCTCTGCCCCGCAGCCTGGGCCCTCCAGGGGCAAGCAGCAGGGCAGGCAGCGGTTTTGACTGGGGGCAGGAGGGTACCCGGGCGAACCCCGAGGACACCCTCCGACAAATAAAGTTGGCCTTCAGCAACCGCTTGCGTCCATTCCTTTCTCAATGGTCCCATATAACCTCAGACCGGTGGGTCCTGAGTACCATTGCCCGGGGCTACATGCTCCAGTTCAGGTCACCCCCGATCTCCCGACCCCCTCCCGGGCACGGCACGGTAGACCCGTCACATCTACCCCTGCTGCAGCAGGAGGTGGGCCGGCTCCTCAGTCTCGGAGCCATAGAGGGAGTCCCAAGGGAAAGGGTTCTATTCCCGTTACTTCCTGATCCCCAAAGTGAAAGGGGGCCTCAGGCCTATCTTAGACTTGCGTGGTCTCAATCGGTTCATGGTCAAATATCGATTCCGCATGGTCTCCCCGGTAAAGATTATTCCTGCCTTGGACCCGGGCGACTGGTATGCGGCCCTGGATCTCCAGGACGCATACTTTCACATACACATATTCGAAGGGCACAGGCGCTTCCTTCGCTTCCTGGTTGGGCAGGACCGCTACCAGTTTATGGTCCTCCCCTTTGGCCTGTCCACCGCACCTCAGGTGTTCACAAAGTGTATGGCGGTTGTGGAGGCTTTTCTCAGATGCCGAGGGGTCCAACTATTCCCGTACCTCGACGACTGGCTCCTTAAAGGGCAACTCGAGGTCGCAGGTGCAGAACCACTTACAGCTGCTCTTGACTACCTGTGCCAATCTAGGACTTCGGGTAAACGAGGCGAAGTCGACATTGGTTCCGGTCCAGCGCATGGAGTTCATTGGGGCTCTATTGGACGCCTCCAGGGCAAGGGCCTCTCTCCCACCGGGCAGATTCCAGACCCTCAAAGGGCTCATGGTCACGGAGTTCCCCCTGACCACGGCCAGGACCTGCCTACAGCTCCTGGGCCACATGGCGGCGTGTGCGTATGTGGTACGCCACGCCAGACTCCGAATGAGGCCCCTCCAGCTTTGGCTGGCCTCAGAATTCTCTCAGGCTTGGGACGGTATGGACAGGGTCCTCACGGTACCGGGGCAGGTGCTAGCCTCCCTTCAGTGGTGGACCGTCCCAACCAATGTGTTGCAAGGGATCCCCTTCCGGGACCCGCCCCCATCGCTAGACCTGGTGTCGGATGCGTCGGACTTGGGCTGGGGAGCCCATGTAGGGAACTCCCAAACCCAGGGACTGTGGTCGGCCACGGAGCTATCCCTACACATAAATGTCAAGGAGCTCAGGGCAGTCCGCTTGGCCTGTGCGGCATTCAGCTCACGGCTGAGCGGCAAAATGATCAGGGTCCTTACAGACAACACGGCCGCAATGTTCTACATCAACAGGCAGGGAGGGACGAGGTCCTCGGCTCTCTGCCAGGAAGCCCTCAGCCTGTGGGAGTTCTGTATAGCCCACGACATCTCCCTCAGGGCTTTCCACCTGCCAGGAGTCAACAACGCCCAGGTCGATCGACTGAGCAGGGTCTTCTCCTCCCAGCACGAGTGGTCCCTTCACACGGAGGTCACGTGTCAGCTCTTCCGAGCTTAGGGCACTCCCCAAGTAGACCTGTTCGCGACTCGGCAGAACCGCCGTTGCCACCGGTTCTGCTCCAGGGGAGGGCTGGAGAAGGATGCACTCTCAGATGCCTTCCTCCTGTCATGGTCGGGCCAGCTCTTCTATGTGTTCCCTCCCTTTTCTCTCATAGACAAGGTCCTGGAAAAGGTAAAGAGGGACAGAGCCCGTATCCTGCTGATCGCCCCAGCTTGGGCCAGACAGCACCGGTACGGGACTCTCCTAGGGTTGCTGGCGGCCCCTTCGCGTCCACTACCGCTTCGACCGGACCTCCTGTCCCAGGATCGGGGCCGCCTCCTTCACCCCAACCTAGCCTCCCTCCACTTGACAGCATGGCTGCTCAGTGGTTAGATGCAGAGGAGACTCTGTGTTCAGAAGGAGTCAGGAGCATCCTCCTGGAAAGCAGGAAACCCTCCACTCGCCGGGCATACCTGGCGAAGTGGGCCCGGTTCTCCAGGTGGGTGGGCGGGCGCGCGGGGTACCTCCCCGAGGGACGCCCCACTCCAGATTATCCTCAATTACCTCCTCCACCTTAGAACGCAAGGTCTGGTCCCCTCCTCCGTCAGGGTGCACCTGGCGGCTATCTCGGCATTCCACCCGCCGGTCCAGGGCCGCTCGGTCTTCTCACATGCCATGACCGGACGCTTCCTCAAGGGCTTGGACCGGTCCTTCCCGTATGCCAGGACCCCTGTTCCACGGGGCCCCCTGTTTGAGCCCCTGGCCACATGCTCCTGGTCTCTCCTCTCCTGGAAGGTAGCATTCCTCGTGGCCATTACGTCAGCCCGACGGGTGTTGGAGCTCAGGGCCCTGACCTCAGACCCCCCGTTTACGGTCTTCTACAAGGACAAGGTCCAGCTCCGACCACACCCAGCTTTCCTTCCCAAAGTGGTCTCCGCTTTTCACATAAACCAGGACATTTTCCTCCCTATCCTCTGTCGCATGCCTCGGGCGAGGAGCGCCGCCTCCACACGTTGGACGTGCGCAGAGCGCTGGCTTTTTACTTGGAACGGACTAAGCCGTTCCGTAAGTCCCCGCAACTCTTTGTTGCCTCAGCCGAGCGTATGAAGCGTCAGCCAATCTTTACCCAGAGGCTTTCCCGGTGGATCACTTCATGCATTCACACATGCTACGAGTTAGCGAAAGTCCCCTCACCGCCTATCGTGAGGGCGGCAGCCTTTGTAGCCCATGTCCCTATCCAGGATATCTGTAGGGCCGCTACCTGGTCCTCGGTTTACACGTTCACCTCGCATTATGCGATTGTCTCCCAGGCTAGGGATGACGCTGGCTTTGGTAGAGCGGTGCTCCAGCCAGACACGGTGTGAACTCCTACCCTCCTCCATGCCGTATTGCTTGGAATCACCTACGGTGGAATAGACATGAGCAATCACTCGAAGAAGAAAGGACAGTTACAGTTACCTGTTCCGTAACTGGTGTTCTTCGAGATGTGTTGCTCAGGTCTGTTCCACATCCCGCCCTCCTTCCCCTCTGTCGGAGTTGGTCCGGCAAGAAGGAACCGAGGGTGGGGGGAGCGCGCAGTCCCCTATATAGCGCGCTATAGCGGCACCACTCCAGGGGTCGCAGAGGCGCTCCCCCCTATGGATACTGCTAAGGGAAAAACTTCCGGCACCGATGCACGTGGCGAGCACGCACACCTACGGTGGAATAGACCTGAGCAACACATCTCAAAGAACGCCAGTTACGGAACAGGTAACTGTCCTTTCTGATTATTATAATAATACTAATTAATTATTCACATACCTAATCGTTAATGGTAGATTTAGCTGCAAGATCTCAGTACCTGTTATCTTTGTTTTTCCATCCTGGAGGAAACTTTACAAGTTTATATTTTGCTTCTGAAGTTTTATTTTGGTTTTTTTCTTTAAAAGTGTTTTTGTTAAGGCTGTAATATTACAGTTCATTAAACAAATGCAACGATACATTTGTAGTGTACTGTGCCTGAATCTGTAGAGTTTTAGAGGATTGAGGAGGGAATTCAAGGAATCTTCTCATTTGCGCCCTGCACAGAGCTACCCATAATGTTGATGGGGAGTTCAGGCTGTGCATGGCCTTTCTAAAAGAGACAGGATGAGGGTGTGGCTGTGACCCTCCCCCTCTGTCTGACAGAGTTGATTGATGCTCTATCCTCTTCCATGGTGGTATCTCTCCCCTACAGCATGTACTTCTGGAAGCCCTCAGGAAGAATTTTTGTTGATTCAGACAAAATCCTTCCTAGAGTTTTCGGTGCAGCATGGCCCTATAATACCTTTCCTTTAGTGTGGGCTGTCTCTCTAAGTCGTTATCCAACCCTCAGATAATAAGCACTGTCTTAGTATGTTTAACAATGTGTCTATTTCAGCTGAAGAAATAATGGCCAAGCCTGTTAGCGATTTATCCGATAATCTTGGTGATGCTTGTAAGTGGCTGAAGAACACCGAGTCACATATGGTAAAGGAGGAAGGTACGTCATCAAATTATGCAAGTCTCCATAGCCACAGAAATTAATGTGGTTATATTTTAATTTGCAGATGCTCGCCTTCTAGGTTTTATCAAGGCCCCTACCATTATTGCATAGCCAAAGAGGACCGAGTAGGCTGTGTATGCAGGTAGCGGGGTCAAGTGCGCTGTTCAGAATAGAACAAATAACTATGAAAAGGGAAGGGAAATGGAACCTTCTTCACCAAAGACTAGGGGATTTGTTTCTCAGAACTTTACAGCATCAGTATGTTTTTGGACTGGTATCTGTATAACCAAGTTCTTATGTCAGTGGTTTCTAATAGGAGTAATTGTTCTTAACAGAACATGTAAAAAATTGTTTTCATCTGGGTACAGGAGAGAAGAAAGACAAGTCAAAGGGAAACAAAAAGATCCCTACATGTAAAATATTCTTTCTATAAGACATAGTGATTTGCATATGTACTTTAATCCATCACAACACTTAAGCATAAGCTTAATGTTAAGCATGGGAGTAGTTCTACTAACTTCCTTGGGAGTACTTTGGTGCTTAAAATTAAGCATGTATAAGTGTTGGATTAGGGCCATAATGATTATATTGAGAAAGGAGGCATATCCAGTAATAAAGCTTCTTGCATGTCATGTTTTTCTAATCTGAAGCTGTGGTTTTTGACGAGTGATTTTGATCCTCTGACAATACAAAGAAAGATAATTAAAACATAGTATGCGTGAGCTCTTAGTTCTACAGACAGCATTAAATTCCTTGAATTCCTGCTCTCTTTTGAAGTCAGTGGGGAAATGCTTACTGACTCCAGTGGTAGCAGCGGGTCCTGAGTGTCTGTCCACCATTAGCAGAGAAACATCTCTGAATGTATAAATATCTGCTTACTGTATGTTCCATTCTATGCATCCGATGAAGTGGGACTGTAGCCCACGAAAGCTTATGCTGAAATTAATTTGTTAGTCACTGAGAAACTATTGCTGCTAGGAGAGCTTTCAGAGAAACTTTGCCTCTCCCCGCATATTTAGCTTTAATAGTGGTATTTTATTTATTTGGTTGTAAAAATTCTTATGACATAAGATTGATTCACCAATTCATCCTTATTCAGCAATGCACTTTAGCACATGCTTAATTCTTATTGAAGTCAGTTGGTCTTAAGCACAAGTTCCATACCACCTTGTGCTTAAGTGCTTTGTTGAATTGGGGCCTGAATAGGAAATGGCCACAGTGTGTTTTTTTTGTCATGCCTTTCGGAAAAGAAAGTTTCAGTCTTATACCCTTTTGATCAATTTGTTCTTTTTAAAATAGGTTTTGCAGATGATAAACACTTTGAAAATGAAGGAGAGGATGAAATGGCAGCCTTTGAAGAACTATTCCCTAAAAAGTCTTCAAGAAAAAAAGGAAAACGTAGAAAATAATAACTTGAAAAGTATGCAGATGGCTTTCCACCCTGAACCACTGTAATTTAGGAGTCAAATTGTTAAATGCTTTAAAAGAAAAAATATAACGGGATAGGGACAGCAAGGGGGAAAATGTGAAAAATACCAGCAAAGATTTTTACTTTTGATTGTTTTTAATCCTTTATTGTGGGGGAACAGTGACCTATTTGCTTGTAGTTATTTTATAAATTTATGTATTTTAAAAATTAAACTGACAGGACAAACTTCAGGCAGAACCAAATGGGCAACTCAGAAGTGACAAACGCCAGCATGTAACTTAGGTCATGTCTACACTAGCAAGCTTACAGCGGCACCAATGCAGCTGTAAAATCGCTCATGTAGCTGTGCTATGCCGATGGCTGAGAGCTCTTCTGTCAGCATAATTAAACCACCGCCAACGAGCGGCAATAGCTATGTTGGCGGGAGAGCGTCTCCCGCCGACATACAGCTGTCACACTGACAGAAGTGCTGTGGTGAACTTACGTTGCTCAGAGGGGTGTTTTGTTTTTTTTCACATTCCTGAGCGACATAAGTTATACTGACAACCGTGCTAGTGTCGACATAGCCTTACTAATTTGAAATGAGCCAGTGGAAAGAATAGCACTTTTCTGCCTCTACTCAGGGGTGTTTCCCCACCTATTCCTTTTCCTGCTTTTAATTTGCATCTTTGCCATCCTGCTGAGCTGGAACACTCATGGGGAGGAAGATGATTTCTGATTTATATCTTTTTTCCTGGAGGATTTTAATATCTTTTTTTGGACTGTCAAAGACAGCCTGTCCCTGGAGGACATGGTTTCAAATAGCCATTGTGAACTAGCCAGCCACTGAGCGCTCCCATGTTTGGAGGAACTTAAATCTTCTTGGGGGAACTTGCAATATCTCTCTTCTATTAATTCCAGAATCAGGAATGGTGAGTACAGAGAATTCTAAACACATTTGTGTGTGTGTTCTGTCACCATTGTATACATCTCTAGTTAGATATGGACAAGAAGTCTTTTTTCTATTTGTTCGTGGTTTGATTGTGCTCTGTACATATCAAAAACATATGATGATTCTTTAAAGTTAAAGATTGTTTATACATTTTACTTATTTTATAGGCGTTACTTGCCAAAAAAAAAAAAAATCTTTACATGTAGTACATTTTATAAAGCCAACAAAATTGATGTTATAGCCTGATGTTGTCTCATTTTTTTTAATTGCTGTGCAAGGGCCATATAGGACTGCTCACATGCAAAAGCGCTGCGGGATTTGGGCCGAAACACAGAATTTGCAGTGGTGCTCACCACCACTGCAGTTTCTGGCAGATCACATCTCCATTATACAGTCCGAGGATGTTTTTTGTATTTTTAATGAATGTGTTACTATGTGGCTGAGATATTTAGTTTTGAAAAGGTAGCTATTTTGTTTTCACATCTCAAATTGTTTTAGTAGTTACCAGATCCGTCAAGAGAAATTTGGGGCCTTGATGCATAGTGTTCATGAACCCTCTCCCATTTCACTTTGTTTACAGCGACATTAGACTTTTTTGTGGGGTGGGCACTGACCTCGGGGGCCCTGGTACAGTTGTCCCTCTATTTTCCCCCATCACCCACCCTGGTAGCTACCTAAGCATTTTTCCCTGGGCCCATTGCTTTGGAAATTGGATGCATTGCATTGATAAAAGCAAAACATCAGCGTGGACCTGTGCAATATGGGCAGCAATAATAGCCTTCTATCAAGTACCAACCCCCCATCCATCCCAAGAAGAAAAATGTATTATCCAATGGCATTTTCAAGGTGCTTTATGAAATGTGTGGATTGGTCTCATTTTGATGTTTCCCAGGTGGTGTCCACATGCCATCAGACACTGTCCCAGCTGGCAACTTGGGAATGGTCATGAAAACTGATCTACTTGCTCTGTTCTAAGCATGGTACGTCCAGGCTGAGATGAACGTGCTGTAACGGTGGAGTTGGGAAAAAACCTATCTGTCATTGCCCATACTCTGTGTGCTCGCTCTTTAGCTTCCAGGGCTGTAAAGCTGGTTAGTTCAAGGGCACAGCTAGTAACCTTAAAGGTGTGTGTTTTCTTCTTAGCTCCCCTACCCCTGCCAAACAGGGATATTAACATTTTAAAGCCTATATTCCTGTAACATTAAAGTCAAGTGTTTAAATACTCTTGAGTCAAAGAATAAAAAATGTAAGATTCTCAGTAACTTTCTTGGCTATTTTGCACATACTGCATCTTGAAATTTCAGTCTTAATTTTTTAAAAACGTGTATCTTAAGATTTTGGTTTTTGTTAATTGTAAGCTATAAATATACAGGAGGGTCATGCAAACATTACTCCAAGAACCTTAACTGTTGAGTTTCCTTACTTAAGTGTTTACATTCTTGACTTTAATGTTAGCTAAACAGTTTTTGTATTTTAATTACATTTCATATTTGAAAAGCCCTTCATTGATATTTAAGTTATTACATATATACTGGCCTTCACTTTAGTGAAAAAGTCAGACATTTAGGTGTGTTTTCCCATAAAAAGCATTGAAAAACAAATGAAATTACTGTAACAGACCAAAAAGTTGAAACAAATATAAGAAAAGCAAAAACTTAAGCTTCAAAGCCAAATCTAGAACTTACACTTGTACAGGGACTTCAGATTCCTTGTGTGGATCCATCTATGCAAAAGAAACTGCAAATGTATCTATACAAAAAGTCTGACTCCTGTTTTGGATCAGAGTTGCTGGATGGAACCTGTCTCAGCGGTGAGCTGAATTCAAACAGCTCCCTAAAGTCTCTGAAGTTCACATTCAGATTTCAAACCCCCTCCCCCCCCCCACATACACACCTACAAATTCAGGAGTGCCTGGATCCAGAGTTTGGCTCTACTCAAATAGAGACAGGAAATTTGGGTCCGAAGATCAAATCTCAGTGCTTGTCTCGAGCCTCTTTTTGGTGTGCATAAATTCTTCCCCTCCCACCCCGCCATTCTCTTTGAATAAAAAACCCTCTGTTCATGAACCCTATCCTAACATGTGATTACTGCAATGTACTTACAGTTCATCCAAATCTCTCTCGGTTTATTTGATGATTTAGTGTAATGTTCCTGCGTCTCAGGGCCTGGGGCGTCCCCTTGAGCGGTGGAGAATCAGTGCTCACAGCTGGTTAGTCTCTCGGAGGTTCTGGCTTGCGGCTGTGCAACTGAGCTGATCAACCATCTATAGCTCAGGCCTGGCTGAGCAAATCAACTGTCAGTGGTTCAGGTCTTCTGGCCTAAGGGTTAGCACTCATCCAGCTCTGAATGCAGAGCCAGGGTAGGGGGACTTGGGTCCGCCCTGCTCCACCGGATCCCAATCCAGGGCCCTAGAAATGACAGGTTATCTCATCATCAGGTTGACAGGAGAACGGGGGGGTCACAGTCTTGCCTCCCTGCAACACTGGCATTCCTACCAGCATCTGGAGGGGCTGCTCCATGGCCGCTGGGGCCTGGTTGCCGGTCTTATTGGGCAGCCTGCTCTCCACTCCCTCGTTGGGTCTCTGTCTCCTCAGGCATCAGCTGGCTTTCCTTCCAAGCCAGCTCCAGAAGGCTGTCACCTGCCACAGTCGGTCATGGGCTCTTCTGGTAGTTTGTCTCCCTAGGAAGGACGACTAACTCCTTCCCTAGTCTCCTAACTGAGCTGTGGGGCCCTGTTCTTATGCTTCTTGCCCTGCTCTGCCCCTGCACTTCCTGCCAGGGGGAAGGGGTTGGGTTAGCTGAGCCCAACAGGGTGAGTTTAACCCCCTCTGTGCTGGAATGAGGCAACTCTGCTGCATTACATTAGAAATCTAAAATGTTTATGGTATTGGGTAATGCCTTTGACGCAAAGGAATGGGTAAACTGTAAAACAAGGGCTTTGCTACACACAAGTAACATGTTACAAAGGCAGCCTCTTTCAGCTATATATATTGTGCCTCAATACTGGATACAAGCTGTCACACTGATCCACTCACCTCTGCCTGTCTAAACCATACCACATTGAAGAGAATTAAGAGAAGACTTCCCCAAACTTGATTTCATCTCCCTAGTGATATAAAGCTACATCTGACTGAAAAGGAAGGAGACATTTCCTGCTATTGGAAGAAAGATCCCTGGTCCAACTCTATGGAAGATGTTAAGTAACTGTCTCTCCAAAATTAAATCTCCCCAAAGAGAGAAAAAACAAAACATTCTCTTACAGCAGTTCCCTACGTCTGGGTGCAGGTTGTGCCCATCCTTCCCATCCTTTTTCACTTTATTCTGGTCTTCTGCCCGCCTCCCTTTAAAATATCTCTAAAAATATTCTCTAAGGGCTTGTCTTCATGGTTAGTTAGGGCACAGCAAACTGGGGTGTAAATCTGCAGTGCTGCCACGCAATAAGTTGCCGTGTGGACCCTGCTACTGCAGTTTCAAACAGCAGTGCTTTGAAGCGCACTAGGAAACTCAGTGCCTGGTAGCAGGATGCGCATGCAGGCTATAGTGCTCTACGGTCATACCTTGGCTTGCCACACACAGTCTCCATGTGGACAAGCCCTCGGGTTCTGTTCAAAACTATGCTACTACTACTGACTTGCTTTTATAGGCCCTGAACTAGCATAAAGTTTAAGCATGTGCTTCATTTTAAGCATTTGAGTTGTCTCATTCAGTGCTTTTTAATTTTCATCAAGTATTATCTCTGTATTATGCTGGGAAGCTGAGGCCACAAGAAGTTAAGTGGCTTGCCCAAGGTCCCAGTGATTCAGTGGGAGAACTGGCCATGGATCTCTCAAGATCACTTTTTCAAAGATCTAATTCTTCATATAAGAGATGAATGCTTTAGCTACACTCAGAAAAGCAGATTGTATCCAACAGAAGCCTCTATAGTAATATCTGACTGCATCATTATCAAGGTGAAAAAGAAGGGTTTTTTTTACCTCTTAGCACTGAAAATGTCAGTGAGAGGAAATAGCAATAAAACAGATTTTATTTCCATATAAATCATAAAAGATTCCCCCCTACTTGTAAATCTTTGATGTTACTTATTCAAAAGCATTTTGAAGCACATTTTTCTTAGGGACGAGCACTACAAAGCTCTCCTGCAAAGACTCTCTCTGTGTACCTGCAGCCTGAAGTATAATCTGACACTTTACCCTTTCCATTAGTACCTACACATCTGCACTTGGACTTCACAAAATACATCACTGTCTGGCACTGTAATACATCTATAGCACCTCATATGTTCAGGCTTTAATTTAATTTATAACATTTTTTGAAAATCCTTTAATACAATGTTGCACAGCACATACACGTTTCTACCTGGTTGGTTGGTTTTGGTACCATGGATCCTCTTGGATACAGCAGTTGAGGCGGGACAAATAGTACCCCTGTGATCAACATGGATTTGCAAATGAAAAATGGGATTTACATCTTTCTAGTGTGTGTATTTTTCTTATGGGCCTGAGAAATACTGTTAAGCATCTTCCATGTGCCAGCTAAGGAACAATATGAGTGGCTGAAAGATCTTCTAGAAGTGCTAGCTTGTGAGGTTAACTCCAGCAAGTACCACTGAATATTTGGCTGGCTGCACATAAATAAGGATGCAGACACAGAATGCACTCTTCGGAGAGGTGTGAGCATGGGTGGTTTGGATCAGCAGCAGAGTGGTGGCTTGCCCAGGTTTAATGAGTCTCAAATTCAGCAACACTTGAGAGGAAATGTCAGGCTCATAGATCTCAGGGTTGATTAGCTGGATGTAAGGATAGCAGATCTCTCTATCTTAACTCCGAGGGTAAGACACAAAGGATCCATGTCTGTCCTGTTGTAGACTGCAAGAATAGTTGAATATAAGACCTTAAAGGAGAAAACTGATGAGGATACCACTTAAATTAGGACACTAGGGAAGTAAGCATTAATTTGCTAGAGATTAAATTGTTCTGCTTTTTCTACACTTAATTTAAAGCATTCCCTGTATTTATTTACGACTGTTTCTTTGATATGCTCTTGTACTTACTTTTGAAAGCCTAGTTTGCCTTTACTCTGTAACTATACTTCAGGCCAACATTGTCAAAAGTGGATGTCTAAAGTAAGGCATGGCACAACTGGCCTGTTTTTTCAGATGGGCCGAGCACCCGGAGCTCTGATTACAAACAAACGCTCAGCCCCTTTGATAATCATGCCATTCACCTGGTTGCCTGACTTCAGGCACCAGTGTTTGAAATGATGGGACTTAAATATCTGTGTATCTATATCTTGTGATTTCTTTATCTCTGAAACAGTAACAGACTAAGTTGAGGGGAGAATCTAAAAGCAAAAGTGACTAGCGCCAAACCACACTGCTACCAGTCTTAAACTTGGTCTACGCACACAGTTGCACTGGTTTAATTAAAGGTTAATGATTTAGTTAAATCATTGCCACTGTGTGGACATGCTTTAATTGGTTTAACTTAATTTGGTTATTTTTTGACATATGCAATATGGTCGAGCCAAGCCACAACGATGTTCAAGGCATAAAGACCTCCAGGAAATCATTTTTCAGTTCTCAACAATGTGCGTCATGGTTTGTGGCTGCTCACATTGACATAATGGACTGTCTAAAATGCCACCGAAATCCCATTGCAGCACAAATTCCGTCTAGTACGAAACCGGTTCACAAGGTTCTATTGCCTTCATGATAAATCAAAGCTGGGTTGATGTTGAGTGGGGTCTGAGACAAGATAATTATTTGTCACTGTGAACCAATTAAGCTTGCCATGCATCCTCTACTGTAAATCCCTCCCCCGGTAAACTTATCTACGAGTGACGTGAGGGCAGGCGATCACCTGGTGCATTAAATAAGTCTTTCATTAATGGTAGATGTGGCATATCATGCACAGAACACCAGTAAGTTCTCGCTTGGTGGCAGAGCAGTGGTTCTCAAACTTGTATTGGTGACCCCTTTCACAGAGCACGTCTCTGAGTGCCACCCCCTCTTCCCCCCCGCCCCTTGTACATTAAAAGCACCCTTTTAAAAATATTTAACACTATTATAAATGCTGGAGGAGAAGCGGGGTTTGGGATGGAGGTGCGGGAGGCTTCAACTTCTGGCCGCTGGTTCCAGCTGTGTGGCAACAGGCATTGGCCCTCAACTCCAGTCCTGAGCTCCGGCCGCAGTGGCAGGTGGGCTTCAACCATGTGGCGGCAGATGCTGACCTCTGGCTCCAGCCACGGAGCTACAGTCGGCCTTTGGCTCCCAGTTCCAGCCATGTGGTGGTGGGCACTGGCTGGAGCCTGGCACCCAAACCTCCTCTCTCCAAGATAGGTAAAAAACTCACCTTGCTCCTGCAGCATTGTGCCCCACCTCTCTCCAGAGGCCATGCAGTGTGGTGCATCTAAGAGCAACAAGGAGGGAGTGGAAGGGGACGATGCTTTTCCCCCTCATCACCACCCAGGAGACTGTCGTGGCTGCACGAAAAGCCCCTGGTGGCCGCATGCAGTCACGGTGGCCACATTTGAGAAATGTTGTTTGACTATAACACATCTCTATGCTTTTATGTTGCGGGATTGTGGTCATGTGGTTAGAGCTGGGGGTCTAGGCAGGAGGACTTGAGGGGGAGTTTTGTTCCTGATTCACTTTGTCAGTTTAGGTAATTGTTTAACATAGTGCCTAGAAGGCCCAGCCGGTGTCAGGTCCATGTGAAAATACATATTGTCCCAAAGAGTTTACAATCTAAATAGACAAAAAAGCCAGTGCATGAGACATGGAGGGGGGAAGCTACTTGCCCACAAGTTATTGGCAGAGCCAGAAATAGAACCCAGGTCTACTAACTCCCAGTCCAGTGCTCTAGCTACTAGACCTTGCTACCTCTCCCACCTGTAGCTTACTTTTCCGTTCCCTAAAAGGAAGATATGAATACTGACTTCAGAGGAGAGGGTGCAACTCAATTTTTATGAAGACATTGAAATTGCAGGATGATTGGTGCCGTGCAAGTGAAAACTAAGTCATTTGTGCATAAATCAACATGGTATTTTAGCTGCAAGGTTGTATTGACTTGTATTGTATTTACCTTGCAAAGACAAAACATTTAACTGCTTGTGTTAGTGATTCATTTAGAACGGAATCTGTTTTCCATGGTTCCAGGATAAAACATAGTGACATTTCAGAAAGATCCACTCTGAGTAATTACCAGAATCCCTTGGCTGGAAGCCTGCATAAGGAGCTGAGGGAACAAAGCAGAAGTGAATTAATAAGTGAAGAAAAAGACTTAACCTTTCAGCCACTCGGCCTGTTTCTGTAAATAACTTCCCTGGGCAAATCTTATTAGTTTATTTTGACCCTGTCACTCTGGATCTGTCTCTGCTGTTCAAGATGACGGTCACAAGATTAAATACAGGACAATAGGAAGGAATTTCCCAATATGCTGGGTCCCCAGATTGCTAGCGCCTTGTTGCTAGCTCGAGTACAGGAAGTGTTTTACATTTAAAAAACAGAATAAAAGTGTGGTGTGATGACTAGGTTACATAACAGGCATCATCCCCACAAACCCAGGGAATTTGTAGCAGCAATTCATAAATTGTGTTCTGTAGGAGTCTTGCTGTAATGGGGAAGAAGATATTGTATGTTCTTTGTGAGATATTCTTAGCTTTATGTGATATATTCTTAGCTTAGCTAAAAACAGTTAAATGTTCTTGAAGGTGATTCGAAGAGAGTAAAAAAAGATTTTTTTGTGTGCCCACCCCGCTTTGCTGCTTTGGTCAAAAGTTGCTTTTTATTTTTTGTAAGTTATTTTTTGGAAGTGGGGAGAGGTAGGGGTGTGTGTGTGTGTGTGTGTGCGCTTAATGATATTAACTCTTTCCTGTTTTGCAGGGGAACCCCCTTGGAGAATCCAGAGACATGGGTTGGGGACTCTTAGACCTCAGACTGAAAGGGTGGGAGTTTATTCTTTAACAAAAAGGGCTTTTCTGCATCCTGACATTTGCTCACCATACAGACTAGTTGGATTGTGCCTCTCTCTGTACAAATATCAGAGCCAGCTCAGACTTGACCCTAGCTCCAGAGTTGGCCTTCCATTCGCTCACCAGAAAACACTTCCAAAGCCGTAGAACATATTGAATTCCTAGTAGTAGTAAGCTTTGGTATATAACATAAGTTGTACCTTCTGATTGGTGGAGGAAAAGGAATACCAATCCCCACAGTCCTGGCACAACAGAGACAAGCCCATTTAATCTAGGTTGGAGAGAGGTCAATCCGGGGAGTACATTCTCCCAGTTGTTTGTCAAGAGTTTGAATTAAATACGAGTTAACAATACCAAACAACAGTTTTTTCCTGGGGGAAAAACACCACTTCCCTTGTC
Source organism: Macrochelys suwanniensis (assembly GCA_033296515.1). Taxonomy (NCBI): domain Eukaryota; kingdom Metazoa; phylum Chordata; order Testudines; family Chelydridae; genus Macrochelys; species Macrochelys suwanniensis. The sequence goes on along the minus strand of CM065776.1, from coordinate 83,488,998 downwards.
CATTAATCAGAACTAGAGTTTTGTTTCCCACTTTTTTCTCCCTACTTTAAACCAATACAATACAATTTCTTCTAACATGAGTCTTTGCTGCATTATAAATACAGCCACGATGGGAGATAAGAGGGACTAGTGGATGAGGAACTAGTCAAATTGATACAACTCCAAATTTTACAAAACTTCCAGTGTTTTGGAAGGTCTCTCCACTCAATATTCAGAGGGGAGGGAGAAGTTTGAAGTTTTTTCAGCAGTAGTGCTCCATCTTGTCTCTCCTTTTATTCTGACTAGCTTTGTGCCTTCCCTTTCCCTTTAAAGATGATTCTGAAACACAAGCTTCACATCTGGATTTGACCAGTGTTTAGAGTCAGACTCTTGTGGTTCTGTTTTAGTTATTTCTGGTGGGCAAACTGCCCCAATGGCTGCAAGTTTCCCCAGGTCTAGTAATGTCAACCTAAGGGTTCAAAAATCATGAGTTGAGTAAGGGCCCCCAAAATTATGACCTTGGATTAAAAATCATGAGTTTAAAAAAACCAACGAGTGTTAAGTTCTTTTTATTTGCCTTCTTGTTTGAGTTCTTTAGGGTTACACTTAGGTCACATTTTTCTAAACTTTTCTCCACAGCCATGAGGGTTGGAATGAAACTTTTTTTAAAAAAAAAGTAAAACTGAAATTCTCAAGTAATTGCCTGCCTCCGAGAGCTGAGACTTTAAAAAAAAAACAACAACAAAAACCCCCACCAGGCATTGCAAGACTTGTGATTAAACCTTGAAATTTGGCAACATTGAGCCTCTCTCTATTCTTGACTACTTGTAAGAGGTGGGGAAAGAGGGAAGAAAATAATTCTGAGTCTATGGGCTGTCCCCTGCTCTTCTCCATCTCTCTAAAGAAGGAAGATGAATGGTAATGAATGCCACCTGGATTTTCCAGTGGACCTTACTCGTCATCTAATAGAATCTACTGTAGGCCCCTTTTTCTTACACGTGTATTAAGCAAGAAGCAAATGTGATGTTGTGATTAAAATTAGGCACTTGGAAAGTGCGTGTGCAAGGAGGAGGGAGTGGGATCCTCCCGTAAAGAGCACTCTCATTTTTAGCTAGACAACATTTTTGCAGGAAATAAAACCTCTGTCTCCAACAGATGGAGGAGAGGTGGGGAGGTGGGTGGATGGGTTGGAATGTATAGCTCATAACTTCTCTTCGTTCATGGCTTCTGCTGCAAGGGAGGGTTTATGATATATTAGTCAATAAAAGAGTGAGTTTAAGACCAACCACACCTAGAAGGGAAATGTAACACTCCATAGTTACATAGAGGCTTTCCTCCATGTGTCTCAAAGTGCTCTGCAAACATTAGTCAACTAAAAGTGGGAAGGTGTTGATTATCCCCAATTTACAGATGGAAAAACTCAGAAACAGAAAGATTGTGATATGCTTTAGGATCACACAGGGCTATTCAATGGCAAACCAAGGAATAGAGCCCAAGGCCCTATTGTAAGTACTCTAACTACTGGACCACACTCCACATGTGCAATTGCTAACACTCAAATTGGCTCCCTGTTCTTAGCATCAATTAATCTTTATGCTCCTTAGTTAGACTTCTCTGGCAGGAGCAGTCTCTAAAATGTCCAGTTTGTGAGCAGATCACTTGGTCCTTTTATTACAAATGAAGGCTTTAAGATAAGATTGTCAAACGATTAAAAAAATTGATTGCGATTAGTTGTGCAATTAAAAAAATTAATCACCTGATTAATCACGCTGTTAGAATATCATTTATATAAATATTTTTGGATGTTTTCTACATTTTCAAATATCGATTTCAATTACAACACAGAATACAAAGTGTACAGTGCTCACTTTATATTTATTTTTGATTACAAGTATTAGCACTGTAAAAAAACAAATATTTTTTCAATTCCCCTAATACAAGTACTGTAGTGTAATCTCTTTATCATGAAAGTTGAATTTACAAATGTAGAATTATTTTTAAAAAACTGCATTCTAAAATAAAACAATGTGAAATGTTAGAGCCTGCAAGTCCACTCAGTCCCACTTCTTGTCCAGCCAATTGCTCAGAAAAACAAGTTTGCTTACTTTTGCAGGAGATAATGCTGCCTGCTTCTTGTTTACAATGTTACCTGAAAGTGAGAACAGACGTTCGCATGGCACCATTGTAGCCGGCGTCGCAAGATATTTACGTGCCAGATGCGCTAAAGATTCATATGTCCCTTCCTGCTTCAACCACCATTCATGGGGACATGCGTCCATGCTGATGACGGGTTCTGCTTGATAATGATTCAAAGCAGTGCGGACTGACGCATGTTCATTTTCATTATCTGAGTCAGATGCCACCAGCAGAAGTTTCATTTTCTTTTTGGTGGTTCGGGTTCTGTAGTGTTGCTTTTTTAAGACGTCTGATCGCCCTGCTCAGATTTTGGAAGGCACTTCAGATCCTTAAATCTTGGGTTGAGTGCTGTATCTATCTTTAGAAATCTCACAATGGTACCTTATTTGTGTTTTGTCAAATCTGCAGTGAAAGTGTTCTTAAAATGAACAACATGCTGGGCCATCATCCGAGACTGCTATAACATGAAATATATGGCAGAATGCGGGTAAAACAGAGCAGGAGACATACAATTCTCCCCCAAGGAGTTCAGTCACAAATTTAATTAACACATTTTTTTTAATGAGTGTCATCAGCAGGAAGCATATCCTCCTGAATGGTGGCCAAAGCATGAAGGGGCATACAAATGTTTAGCATATCTGGCACGTAAATACCTTGCAATGTCAGCTACAAAAGTGCCAAGCAAATGCCTGTTCTCATTTTCAGGTGACATTGTAAACAAGAAAGGGTTAGCATTTTCTCCTGTAAATGTAAACAACCGTGTTTGTCTTAGTGATTGGCTGAACAAGAAGTAGGACTGAGTGGACTTGTAGGCTTTGACATTTTACATTGTTTTGTTTTTGAGTGCAGTTATGTAAAAAAAACAAATCTACATTTGTAAGTTGTGACACTTATAAGTTCACGACAAAGAGATTGCACTACAATACTTGTACGAGGTGAATTGAAAAATACTGTTTGTTTTGTTTATCATTTTTACAGTGCAAATATTTGTAATAAAAATAATATACACTGATTTCAGTTACAACACAGAATACAAAATATTTAATAAATTTCAATTGGTATTGTTTAATAGTGCGATTAAAACTGCAATTAATTTTTTTTAGTTAATCGTGCGAGTTAACTGCGATTAATTGACAACCCTACTTTAAAGTAATCCTGACAATAAAACTATAGAAATTTCTTCATCAGGGTAGGGGAAGACTGGGGTCTAGTTTTCAGTGGGAGATTCACCAAGAGATGGAAAATACTATTCACATCTGCACGGAGCACGGTTCAGATCAGGCTATTATTTAACTTTTCAATCCAAAATTAAACTGAGTGGGTGCATGTCTAAAATGATGATTCTCCCCCTCAGCACTTGCCTTCAGGGAGAAAAAATGTCTCTGATAATTTATTACAGTGCAGATTAAGTAATTTTCCAAAATTCCTTCACAAAGAGCTACAATTTTAAAGACCTGGGGCCAAATTCGCTACTGACATAACACAGTTGTTCATGTTCCAGGCTTTTGGGAAATCCTTAAATTAAAACACTGAGACTCAAATGCTATGAGCCACAGAAACACACACACCATATAAACTTCCTAGGCTAGGTTCTGCGCTCACACTAGTGTAAAAGCATAGGAAATCCACTGAAATCAATGGAGTTATATAGCATAAAAGCAGGGCAAACAAGAACAGAATTTGTCTCTTAAGTCCTGACCTAGCACATACTGGTTGCTGTATACACCCTGAGATGGATTTTCTGGAAGCAGTCTTTTCTTTGGTTGTCCCAAAGTCTTGGTCAGGGACGTGAAAGGTTCTCTGGATATTGCAAACCTCAACTCTGTTGACTTCAGTGAAAATGAGCTTGCTGTTGAGAAATTTGGGCCAATGAGCCTGTTTCTTCCTTTGTGACATTCTAAGAAGTGCTTATTTCTTTAGGTGGAAAGAATGGGATGTGGTGGGGGGTCTCTCTTAGTTGTATGTGTTACTGGAATTATATACCTCTTAGCTGTCTCTCTTTGTGTGGAGCATTGTTCAGTTTGGACCCACATGTTCCTCTGTCACATAAACACGATGCTACAGAAAGATAGTGGGATCCACTGGCTAGGACTCTGATCGGGAGTCAGGAAACTTGGGTGTGACGGTGTCCCCAATGAAACTTTATGAATGAAGCTTATAAATGTATATATGATGTAACTGGAATATGTTTTATGCTACATGTGCCATGTAACATATCTCTGTAAAAGTTATGATTTACTGAATCTATTCCTCCTGGTTGAATGCATGTATCATTGTGGTAGTTGAAGTTATGAATATTGGTTTTATATTTGCTGGTTTTATACAAAGCCTTTGTAAGAGCCTGGGATCATGTCTTGAGAAAGGTGTATGCATGTAAAGAAACCAATTAAGAAACCCTTACACAGACAATAGGACGTGCAGACCCCAATTCACATCTGAGCTTGGCCAGGAATGCAACTGGCTGGACTGGTTAGGGTGCATGGACATGTGACTTGCCCATGTGATCCCAAAAACTCCAGGGTAACATGATGCTAAACAGGGAGTGGGGAAAAGTCTATTTAAACCAGGGGTCTCAAACTCAAATTACCACGAGGGCCGCATGAGGACTAGTGCATTGGCCCGAGGGCCGCATCACTGCCCCCGCCCCCTCGCTGCCCCCGCCCCCACTCCACCCCTTCCATTAGGCCCCGCCCCTTCTCCGCCTCCTCCTCTGAGCACACGGCTCCCCGCTCCTCCCCCCTCCCTCCCAGAAACCGCAAAGCTCTTCCCATGTGGCCCGCGGAGCTCTTCCGTGCGGCCCGCCGGGCTCCCCGCGCCCCCCCCCTTTTAAAAAAATATTTTTTTTAAATTTTTTTTTAATTTTTTTTTACCCCCAGGCAGTTCCTGCTGCCGGAACAACTGTCTGGCGGCGGGAACTGTATGGGGGTAAAAAAAAAATTTTTTTTTTAAAAAAAGGGGGGGCGCGGGGAGCCCCACGGGCTGCAGGGAAGAGCTCCGCGGGCTGCACAGGCCGCGTGTTTGAGACCCCTGATTTAAACCCTTGGAAGACACCTCCATTTTGTTTTCAGCTGGCTAAAGAGAGAGGCTCTTCACCCTGCAAGGACATATCTGAAAGAGACTGAACAAAGGACAAAAACCATAGGGGGTATGAGCAATTGCTGGACCCAGGCTAGGAGTTTTACAGCCTGTAAAAGAAAGAGACTGGAACTGGTGAGGTTTTTATCTGTGTTGAGTTAGATTAAACATAGACGTGCGTATTTTATTTTACTTAGTAATTTACTTTGTTCTGTCTGTAACTACTTGGAATCACTTAAATCCTACTTTCTGTACTTATTAAAATCACTTCTTACTTATTAAGTTACCTGGAGTATGTATTAGTACCTGGGGTGGGGGGCGGGGCAAACAGCTGTGCATATCTTTCTATCTTTAAAATAGAAGGCGAACTATATATGAGTTTACCCTGTATAAGCTTTATACAGGGTAAAACAGATTTATTCAGGGTTTGAACCCCATTGGGAGTTGGGCACCTGGGTGTCAAAGGCAAGAGCACTTCCTGAGCTGCTTCCAAGCAGGCCTACAGCTGTTAGTGGACGTGGTTCAGACCTGGGTCTGAGTTTGCAGCAGATCAGTGGATCTGGCTCAAAACAGACAGAATTCTGGAGTCCCAAGCTGGAAAAGGCAGAAAAGCAGGGGCAGAATTAGCCTTGGCACACCAGGTGGCAGCACCAAGGTGGTTTCTGTGATACCAACCCGTCTATTCCTTGTTCTATCATTGGTTTAGTGACCAAGGGCAAATCATTTCACCTCTCTATGCCCATTTCTCTTCACTGTAAAAAGAAAGTAGCTGTAACTAAAACATGTTCTATAAAATGGTGGGCTTTATCTCATTTTTTTATTATTGTAAATTATTTATGTCCTGAATGCTGACTCATAAAACAGAGTTCTTATGCCAAAAGCATTTATGCTAAAAGGAAAATGACCCTATATACTCTGAGGCTTCTGATGTAATTTTTTTTTTTAATTCCTCTTTGGGGATCTCTGTCCTCCTTTCTATCCCACATTTGAGTCTTAACTGATTGACAGGAAAACATGAAGTGCCTTGAGCGAAAACAGTTTTCTAAGCAAAGACAAGGTCTCAGGCTCCTTTTAAAGGGCAGAAAGACGTGCTCTGCTACATCAAACCAAGCTGCAGAAAAGTGTTAGTCAGAGTCTGACCCACTTCCCTGTCAGAGTGAAGGAGCGGTTTAATACGTTAAGTAAATTATTGGCTTAAGTTTCATGCTATTTAGCCCCCCGCCCCGCAATCTCAGTGGAGGAAAGTAAACAAAACATTGTTGTCTTTAGCAGGTCAGAGCCTGGACCACTTTTTGGCTTATTAATATTTCCTGCAAGGTGGGATTACAAGTCATGACCTGGATACTGATGCCATTGTGGTAGGATTGCTTTGTCTTGCTAAATTGCTCATTTGCCATGGTTTACTCTCTATCTGGGCTCATCTAGTCTTTGTGTGCATTGTCTGATATCAGTGTTGTTGAATTGAGCTGCCTGGGTTGGTTTCCTGATATCAGTCTGATAATTAAAAGCGAATAGGTGACTCTTTGTAGCCTTGAACCAGTTTTTCTCCTATTTTCTATTCAAAGAAGACCCGTAGTAGGGATTTAGCCATTCCGATGGAACCTAGAGCTGAAAGGGCTGCGTTACTACTTTGTTTGTCAGAGCATTTATGCTACTTATTTCCTTTTGGATTTATGAAGTGTCACTTTGAAAGTGTGTAGAGGGTCATTTAAAGGGGGTTGCAATTAGAGTGCAATCATCCACAACATACCTGGATTCTTGTCTTTAACCTTAATGCCATAAAAAGACTGACTATACATGCAGCCACTCACCATCTTTCAAATAAGTCATTATGATTTTTTTTTCTAATTCTTGCCCTAAAACTGGGGGTAGGAATGCTCAAGCTCAGATGGCAATCCAATCAGGATAAAGCTCTTTTCTTACTGGAAGCTTTTAGTAATTTGCAGCAGCAAAATCTCTCTAAATTGTCCTCCATAAAAGCACTTATTGAAAACCGAAAGGAACTCAGAGTAGTAATAATTTCAAAGCCTGTGCCTAATGTAGTGTACACAGACTTAGACATACGGTATAAGGGAACTGCGGAGGTTGTAAGTTTCTCTCTAAGTATTGAGAAACCCTTACAGTTAGGGTGTCCTGAATGTTGCTATAGAGAAATTTGATTTCAAGACATTTTAAAATAAACCATTTGTTTTTGTTGACTCTTCAAACAGCAGGTTGGAAATTGATGTGTGAGCTCTGATTCCCATAGGGCTGCTCTCACCAATGTCAAGTTATCAGAGAGGCCAATTTTAGCTCCAAACATGATTTTCAAGTAAAGCTCACATTCACCCCATGGTGAGAGTGCTGTGGAGAGCGAAATGGGTGAAGCAGTTCTCTTTAAAGTTTCCAGGGAAAATGATGGGCACCCCTTGCTTTGGAGTTTTCCAAAATAAGGAAGACAACCCTGCACTGACTGATCTAATCATGTTTTTTCCAACTGTGATTTCTATAAAGTTAGTTACAGGCAGTAATGTGTTCTGTCACTCATTCATTTTAAACCTCCCCCCGCTTTTTAAAATGTCAAATACAGAATGTATTCACATTCTGTTATAATAAGACAAATACCACATGACATGACTTGAAGGAACTGACTCAGTATTTTTCATTCAGATTAGGTTTCCGGGGCTATCCTTACTTCTTTACAGATGATGTAGATAAGTTGCCTGGGTAGCAAAACATAGTCCCTAGGCTCCCAGTCTAAAGGCAAATACTCCAGGGTGGGCCTATTCCTAACAAGTGAAGAGGGATTAGAAGCTGTTTGCTTACTCAGTTTGGTGAATTTTTTTTCCACAGTTTCACTAATGTGTCCTTATTCAAGAGGGTTTTGTCAGTCCCTCCTCTCCCTGGAAGGGAGTGGAAATCGTTGTTTTGTTACACAGGAAAAATATGAAGTGATCTGAAACTTTGGTGAGAGTTGGCATGGAAAGCGAGCACATTTTTCAAAGCAAATATCAGTGGAGCAAGGCCAAAGATCTGGCCCAATGTCTTTTGGTTCCTTTACATAATGTAGAAGTCAATTGAATTTTTTTAAGGTGACCTGTAATGGATTTAAAAGAAACGACTGGAATTGTGCCCTTTTGCTGCTCCTCTATGATTTAAAGACACGGTCTGAACTTTTATAAGGGAAGGAAGTTTCTTTTTTTTTTAACCGTAGAAGTGTCAAGTCTAGTCTTGGCTGGTTGGCTGGTTCTACTGAAGGAGGAAACAGAGGGGTACAGGAAAATGGGACAAATATCAGAAGCAAAAGGTTGTAGCCCTCTGGAGGCTAGTGAAACCATAGCAATAAAAGCCTGGATTTGTAATGCAAGGCATGATGAAGTATCAAGTATTGGCATCTTAAGGATATTGAAGAATTGTATACATGCCAAGTCAAGGCTCACCACTTTAACATATGAAGAAGGTAAGTATTATTATCCCCATTTCACAGAGGGGTAACTGAACACAGTTCTTGACCAAATCCTGGCTCTAGTGCCTATGGGCCTCTGGAATGCCTAAAAGCAGATTAAAAGGCTGACAGTGAGGGAAAGCAGCACGAATAAAGATCATGTGCAGGGAAATTGCACATCCACTGCAGAAGAATAGCTAACTCACCCTGAAAATGTGCACATAAATTAGGCATGTGAGTTTGTGGCTAAACTTGAAAATTAGGCCCTTAAAATTAGACTAGACAGAGCTTTGGAGAATATACTGTGGAGAACAAACCTGCTCTGGTGACATGAAGGAGCAGGGGGAGAAGGAGACTGACAAAATAACAAGCGTTTGACCTTGCATGCTCCAGTGTGATGTTTGTGGAGGACACAAGTAGGCACAAGCATGCTTACATTCTAAGCATACTTCTTCCCATTGAAAGTCATATTTGTCACAGTCCCCAAACTCCGCCCCCCCCAACCCTACCTAAGTGTATCAGTTCTCTTGCAATCGCGCTGGGTAAAAACGGGGCTTAGCATGAACATATAAATAGGCATATTTGAGGAGCCACCTGTTAAAGCACAACCTCCATCAAACGAATAAAGCACTTAGCTACATGCTGTCCTCTTGGGCTTTCCTCCTTCAACTCGATGTGAGTAACGTGGCAGCCATACAGCAGTGCTTTCATTATTCCAGAGCCCCCTCTGCTCTCTGGACCTGATCCAAACTCACTGGAGTCAATGGAAAGACTCCCAGACAGAGATTTCCAGGGGCTTTGCATCAGGCCCTATTTCCTTACCACTTTTCACCTTGTGCTGTTGTACGCAACCTGGTGCTCATGCAGTGCAAGATCAAGAGTGAAAAGATTGGGGAGTAGAGAGGTTAATGCACAAAGAGTTTAAAAACCCCCACTTATAAATAATATAAAATTGTAAACACGCTAGATCAGCACCAGAAGCAAAGGAAAGTGCTAGTACTTTCAAGAAAAAGGAAGTGGCAAGATATTTGTAAAATGTTTTTTCTGAGGGGTCAAACAGAGAATAAACAATGTGATGGCGGCAAATGTCACATTAGTTCCATGATTTTGTTGGGGGAGGGGATGGACGATGGGGCGGGGGTTGTCAGTTAGGAGAGGGGAGGAAAATGAGGATAGTGTTGCTTACCCATCTTTTATAAAGTGCTTTGAGATCTACAGATAAAAGACATTATATATGACATAAGTAGTATTAACGAGAGTAGATCTTGCCCCAAAACACACAATTCAAATGTTGATAAAGAAGGTATAGATAATCCCCAACCAGGGCATATTTGTTACAATAAAATGATTTGAATAGTTGGAGTGTTTCTCGGATCAAATCTGCAACTCTGTAGCCCTTTCTCTACTTCCTGGTTGGAGATGTGGCTGGAGGCATTATTCTGATGACAATCTGTAGGGTTAGAAAGTAGGATCGCAGCCCACTTGCCTGTATATATATAAATGAACTCCCTGCTCCCAACTCCTTCCCTTAGGGAGCCTACTTTGGGGAAGACAGGGAATTGGATTTTCCACAATGTTTGACTTCTGTGCATGAGATGAGCAAGAACACATTATGTAATGGGGATGGAAAGGACAATGGCAGCTTCAAGGCAGAGCTGAGGCAATAGAAAAAAGCTGCTGCTGCTGCAGAGATGCCCAGGAACCAAGGAAAGTGTTTCCCGCCCTGGCCTGTTGCTAGTACCTGGCTACCTCATCAGGTACCAGCTGGCAGGAGTCAGAACCCTTCATCAGTATTGAACTGCAATAGATTAAATGATGTAGAGATGAAAGGCTCTGTAGCTCTTGCATTGCAATTTCTGGTCTGCTGATATATTTTTTCCCATCCATCTCTCTCTCTCACTCTTGTTTTTTTTAAAATCATACTCTGGGTCCATAACAAGAAAACCTACATGCGAACAATAACTCCAGACTGGGTTCCTGCACATGCTAAAACTGGTCATTTTTTAAACTGCGATCCTGCCAACATCACTTTTGTGCTCGTTGCAAGTAAATTCTCTACTGCCATGGTCATTAGTACCAATGAAAAACATTGTCTCCCATAAGGAGCTCCCCGAAGGCACCTTTATAATTTACATCAGAACATGAAGTAAACAAAGCAATTAGATGAATGTACAGCAGGTAAAATTTTCACACACCTTTAAAAATCTAGGCCAACACTTTTGAAAATGTTATCCAGCATCAGTTTCTCCAATATCAGAAAACACTGTTGTGTTGTAAATTCCATGGACCCAGAGCCCTGAACCTATAAATAAAGGCAATAAATGCTGCTGAAAGTTTTTCTTGATTTACATAATAAAAGCACTGATATAGCACTTTTCATCTTCAAATGCTTTGGCAATATTAAGTGTCCCAACATGGGGGCATGGATCAGCATTCACGTCACACTCCCCGGCCCAAGCCAAGGAAGCTCATGATCCAACCAGCAGACCAAATCTGGTAATGAATCCTGGTCACATGCCACCTCAGGCACGTTGTGCATATGCTAAGAAGATGTCTCCCAACAGCACTGTGATGGTAGGTATCATCATCCCCCGCTTCTTAAAGCTGGTGAAACAGAGACAGAGCAATTAGGCTACTTGTTCCAAATCATTGTGGAAGCCTCTCTCAGAACTAGAATTAGAACTCAAGGCTTCCTGAGTGCCAAGCCTGTGAATGGTTTATTGGACTACACCTTTATCTTGGGACCAAAGTAGCATCTCATAACTAAAGGGGACTGAGAGTCAAAATCCTGAGTTCTAGCCCCAATTCTGCCAGTGACTTGCTGTGTGACCTTGATTGAGTTACTTAATCTCTTCATGCTTCAGTTTATTGTTTGTAAAACCTGAGATAATACCTATCTATCTAGAGTCTTCTTTTAAGGTCATCCATCACTGAGGTATGTGAGCACCTCAGAGTTGTTGTGTGGCTTAAATAATGAATATTTATAATGAGTTTTGACCTCCTTGAATGGAAGGTATTATTGCAGGCAATTTATTATTATTTTATCATAAAATGTTGCTCACTGAGATATCTGTCCTGAGGGAGACATCTCATTCTGTGAGTTTCCCAGGGAGACAGCAGTCCTAAACCAGTATGTTTCAGTACAACACACAAGCCACATGATGTGAGGCACAATCTGGAAGAGCAGAGAATGTCAAGCGGTCACAATTTCTGTTCATTTTATTCTGACAAGGCTTCGTTAAAATAATGTATTAGTCATTTCTAAAAGCTTAATTAGAGAGAATTCTCCAGCCTCATCAAAATGTTGCCATTTATAATATTTCTGTGATCAAGAGCCCCACTACATTTTAACTTCTAATTATCCTAATTTGACATTGATTAATTATCTTGGCGACTGAGAAACTGAAACAAGGCAATTTGTTAAGAGGAAGATACTTGAAGCTAACATTACTTAATTTGTCCAAACTACAGTGTTTGTATTTCCTCCCCATAAGTAAAAATTCCAGGTGAATGACATCACTAATGCATCGACTTGCCATTCCAGAACAAAAATGGAAGCAGCCAGAGTTGTAGTTGTGGGTTCAGAAACTTTACAGTATATCTACACACTATTGCTGAATGCAAGAACCACTACAAGTTTCTCTGCACCTTATAATAATAGTTGAAATTTAACAATTACTTTAAACTGAAACTCAACCTGTGATTCTGGAGCCTCGTGCAGCTTTGCAGGACCCTAGGTATGGCACCTGTAAGTGTTGTTGTCACTGGGGAGTATTATGAAAATATTCCCACTTGTTCAGCTGAATTGGTGTTAGTGCCAGTAGGAACCCTACTAGGTTTATAAATATAGAGTTAACGATTCAGGAAGCTGCTGGAGCCCTGTCTACATTAGGACTTCTTTGGCTTTTTTTTCTGATTTCCTAGGAGTCCACAAGTTTCATGGGGGCAGATCTTGCTCTAGGAAGAATGAATAAAAACAACTCCCATCCTCCCAGCAGCCAGGATTTGAGGTGAGGAGGATGCAGAACAGATCTCTCAAAATTTCTGCCTGTGGGTGCTGAAATCTGAGGGGACTCTGAGCTCATGAGCTTTTGGCACTGTTGATACAAAAGCTATAGCTTTGGTTCAGTATAAAACAGAAGTCCAACCCACCCCTACAACTGCAGGTATCTGGATCCAGATCTGAACATTGCCTCCTTGACCCTCTGTAATATAAACACTTTTTATCCTGGTATTGAAAATTTTAGATTTTAAAAATCTATTTAAAAAGGAAACAATGTATAAGTTTTTTCAAACACAAACTTGAAATACAAGTTAGTGCTGGCAAGAGGAACAGAATGATATCATTATTACTCCCTGGGTGTTAATGATTTTTCAAAAGCTTGCCTCTCAATTTGAGTCATATTGCTGACTATGGTCGTGGTAGTTTCCTTTGCTGGTTTTTCTTTGATCTTTTTAATTTACTCAATATTGTTACCTACAGGATTGTATTAGGGTTATTCTGGGACAATACTACTCTTGCTTAGTTCATGTCAGAGTACACTCAGCATGCCCACTTTGTTCCCTTTGGAAATTGTTCCATTCATTGTATCTAGCATTTATAACCTGAATTTGTTGGTACCTTGAATTTGACAACCTCTGTTGCTCCCATTTGGTTTGATGTGTGTTTGTTACAATTTGTGTTACCCCTGTTCTGTATAAGATAACCACATCTGTTTTGTCTTTTCATTGACTCAGCACCTGTGATTTTCAACTGAAATCCTTCTCTGACATAAATAAAGGGATGACAAAGAATTTTCTAAGGTGAAACTGAATCTGTTGCAAGATGTGTGTATTTGGCTCTATGATATTATTAAATGCTCCTCCTTTCATTATTTGTGTTAAAATCAATTCTGAAGCTTCACATTTAATGTAATCTACTCAATATATTAATATGGCTTCCTATAAGTCAGATCTGAGCAATATGTATGATCTTGGAGACTTTAACTCAGGCTGTTGGTATCTTACTGAACAGGTTTTAAGATTTTGCCTCTGTATTCTAAACAGCTTCATTCAGATTACATTTCTTCAGCTTTATAGCAATTGCAATCAAGCTGTAGAGTTTACTTTTACTGAACTTTAAATATATGGATTTGGGGGATTCAGTTAAGATTTGTTATTTTTGTCTCTCTTTTTTTAGCCTTCAGTAAAGGTTAATTTTTTGGCTTTTGGTTATTTTATATACAGTGTTTTGAGATACTTCTTTTGAGCCATTCTATATTAATTGCAGTTCTAGCTACAAGAGGGAAAGTTTGGAAACATTTCCCACAGTTGCTACCACAGATCCATTGATAGCAGTATTAGCATCCCTAATATAGATGCCTATGTTTTAAGGATCACATTGATTATATCTGCTCTGAACAGGCTTACATGGCACTATTCTTAAAATGTCTGTGGCAACCAGTAGCTTATTTGTACTAGGATTCCCACTCTTGGTGATGAACTAACAGTAATAAAAATATTGGCAAATTTTTCCCTGAGGGCCTTAGACTGTATTATAGTGCTAGTGTTAATATGAAACCTAATGTGACATAACAAGGGCTCCTAGCAAGTTGTAAAATAGCCTTGCATGAATACTACTACTACATGTATACAAATCAAGTAACAAATACTTTCTCAGGTGAGTTTAATTTTAACACTGTCATGTTATGGAACCCCCATTCCTAGCTTTATTTGTACAGTGCTACGGGGCAGATTTCTGGGCATCAGGAAGACAGATGGCAATTCCCAGCAGATGCTGGAAATAAATAGATTAACTTTAAAGCAGCATTTTGTATCCATGGACAGTTGTAGTATATTTTAAGCAAAGTACATAAAGACAAATAGGGTAACTACATTTGATTTAGGAGTTCATCTGCTCCTGTTACTTATTCCTGGTCTGCGGTAATAAACCTGTTCTGAAATAATTTCCCCAGCAATCAATTGTAATATCACAAACAAAGCATTATAGCAACAGGAGTGGAGCAGGAATGGTTAACATTTAAAATGTAGATTTTATTTTCATGCAGCTGTCCCTAAGCAATAACAATGTGAGAAGAGAAATTAAGAAAATTCAGTACCACACACAATGATATCTAAATAGAATACTTTATGAGAAGAATCAGTGGGTCCTTACATTCAAATGGCTATGTGGTACATAATCCCAGCCCTTGTGAAACAGATTAGGTGGGAAGGATAAAGAGAGAAGAGGATGATGTTTTGAGAAGTGGACTTAAAGGGTTTGAAGAGTGAGGGGAAAAGGGTTAGAAGATTTGCAGTGAGGTTATGAAAAAGAATGGGTTTTATATTTAAGGGGCTCAACCAACCTAATATCTTTTTCTTCCCCCACTTTTTACTCCTATGTCAGCTGTAGGTGGGTGAGAAAGTGTTTGAAGAACACAATTTATATAATTTAAAGTTTTTGATGTTAACGTTAGGCCGGTGGAGCATCATTCTAGCACATTTTTAACCCCTTGCAGTTTGATCCATAGATTTAAAGACTTTTTAACACCAGAAGGGACGATTAGATCATCTAGTCTGACCTCTTGTATATCACACACACCATTACATTTTATCCCATTACCCCTGTACTGAGACCAAATAACTTTGGGGTTGGGACTGGGGTCGGGGGAGACTGGGGGAAGTCAGGGAGTAAAAGGATTTGATGAGACCCTGCCAGGCTCATGTGCTGGGCGTTGGTTAGGAACCAGAGGAATCCACTCTGCTAAACGAAATAAAGTGGCCGGGCTGGGGATGCGGGGCTGGGGCCGGAGGGTAGTGGGGGGAGAGGGGCAGGGGCAGGGGCAGCGCCCCGGGAGCGGTGCCTCGCCCGCGCCCCTCCCGGCTGGGCTCAGGGGCTGTGTCTCTCGCGCCGCCTCCCCGGGGGCCAGCCCCGGCCCCTCCCCGAGCAGGAGGCGGCGCCGCCGCTGCTGCCGGGAGCCCAGACAGCGAGAGCAGCAGCAGCGACCGCAGCAGCTGCCGGAGCGACCCCCCGGACGATGCCCGCCGCGGCGCCTCCCCCGCTGCACCCCCCAGCGGGGCCCGCGGGCTCCTGCTGCCCCTACGCCCACCACCCGGGTAAGTGACCCCGCCAGCGCCATCCCCCTTCCAGCCCCCGGGCCGTGACCTCCCCTCGGGATCTGCGGGCTTCTGTTTTGCAAAGCGGAACAAAATATCATGTACTGTACCCCCCCCCCCCCCCATTGGAGCAGGGGCACCGGGTCCTGGATCACCCCCATCCTGGCTAAGGGCGCTGACCACCAGGCTGTCGAGCCATTTGCAGCTTCCCCAGCCCACGTGGGGCAGCTTTGATGTTTATCAGTATGACTGCATTGGGGGAAGCGGGTGGGGGTGGCAGGTGTATCGCATTGAGGCCCACGGCTTAGTTAGCCAGGTTTCAAAAGAGATTGGACCTTGATAACTGGATATTCTTGTTATCCATATAAGAGTAAATAGTAGAGTTAAATAAGAGCTTTGGAAGGGATGTAAACATCCCCCTCCCCCAAGCTTTGGGGCAGAAGCCAAGCCCTGATTATTGGGGTTTTAGGAGGAAACTTTCCCCGTCCATCACTGTTTATCACAGAGTTTTCTTCTCTGAAGCCGTTGGGACAATCCACCTTCAGAGAGAGGCTACTGGACTGGAGGAACCACAGAGCAGTTTATGTGCAGCTTATGTGCAGCAGTCCCTATGTTGCTTTGTGAATATCCATGTTGTGCCTGATTCCTGCCCTGCTATGACAGGGGAAGCCAAGCCCTGCAGGGGAGTGGCTGCCTTGGAGAGGATGTAATTGTATTTAGTTTAGTCAGGGACACATCCCAGGCTCTAGGTGTCCCTGAGCCTCTGACTGTCAGAAGCTGGGAATGGGCGACAGGGGATGGATCACTTGATAATCATCCTGTTCTGTTCATTTCCTCAGTATCACCTTGCATTGGTCATTGGGTAGATGGATGGTTGGTCTGGCCCATTATGGCCATTCTAATGTTCTTCCCCTCCACACCCTCCATGACTATTCTCCTCTCCTAGTTACTTCTGTAGCTGCTTCTCTCTCCCCAAGTATTGAAGAATATTTTGTGGATGATCCCCCTTAATACATACAGTACTTTATCTATGAGTCTCTCTTATGGCTGTGAGGGTAGGGATAAAATAGTGCTTCTCAGATTTGTAACTGGATGATGTCTCAGAGTAGCTGTAAAGCCAGTATTGTTGCTCATGAAAGTTTTGTTATATATTATTAAGGTAGTAGTTATACCATGTATGGCGGGATAAGCAGCTCAATAAATCATGTTTTACAAGAACAGCCACAGTATTGTTCTCCTAGTACAAACTTGGGGGTGGAGGTAGGGTATTCACTTTTGGTGTGTCAAGGGGGAAAGAAGAGAAATCTTTGTTACATTTTAAACTTGGAACTATGTAATAGCAAATTATATTAAAGATAAATGATATCTCACATTGGGGTAAACTTATGAATACCCAGCTGATCAAACTATGATTATAGTTTTGTTTTTAAAAATGTGTTTACAGATTGTCTGAAGTTGGTATCTCTTTTCATCTTCCCATTATACTATGCTCATTACTGAAGTATCTTGAACATGGGATTTTTTTATTCATTTGGTTAAGGAAAGAGAAGTGCCCTTATGTGATGTGATAAA
This sequence comes from Macrochelys suwanniensis, assembly GCA_033296515.1. Classification (NCBI taxonomy): domain Eukaryota; kingdom Metazoa; phylum Chordata; order Testudines; family Chelydridae; genus Macrochelys; species Macrochelys suwanniensis. The sequence goes on along the minus strand of CM065776.1, from coordinate 83,471,717 downwards.
CAATAAAAGCCAGTGAGGGGTATAACTGCAAGCCTGTGGGGAAATGGTAAAAAAGGCTACTAAAACTTGAATAGTTTTTTTGCTGTTTCTTGCAGAAGTATTAGAGATCAGGTAAACTTATCTTTTCCCAGGCTATAAGACCATTTAAAAAAGAAATAAATGATGGTTTTAAATTCACAAGGTAAAATTCCTGATTTATTGTTCAGACAGGCATGGGCAGGGTTCCTTTATATTATAATAAGAGCCAAAGAGTAGAAGTTACTTGGGGATCTGGAAACATTCAACCTCTTGTAGTATTTACACTATATACATAAAATAAATGCAATCCAGTGGACCGATAAAGAGCAAATAAGCTTTGTGAAATTAATAGCTCTTGTTATACAGAGATTTAGGTATTGCACAACTATGTGTTAAAATAAGTTTAAGGATTGTGTATTAGCCTTCAGCTTTAAGTTGTCTTGGAAATAATTAGAATTGCAACTTGCGGTTGTACATGCATACCCTCATTTCAAAGGGTGGGGAAGACTGTCACATGCCTTGCATGTCAAAAGCAGATTCTTGGACATAGGGAGTGGAGCTACATGAATAAACACGTGGACAGAGTTCAAGATTCAACTCTAGCATTGAACCCCTCCGACTTTGTCGATTATTTCAGCTTTAGAAAACAGAGTTAAATTTGTACATTATAAACAAATGGAATAGATATTTATGGCTAAGGTATTCCATAATTTTCCATTATGGGGTTTCTTGAGATTTCCTCAAGAAAATGTGGCAATAACCACTGAGAGAGAGAGAGAATAGATGGATCATTGGTCTGTTCTGGTAGGGCAATTTTCTGCTTCTCTAATCACAACACATGGAAAACTACCCAGATGCTAATCATCTTTTTGCCACATAATATACTAAAGCGTTTCTTAAAAAACAAAACAATAAAACCTTCTCTTAGGAAAAAATCTTTTCTTTCTAATGTTTAAACTATATTGTGGGTTATCTCAGAGTTTGCAGTATGGTTTAGAACCAAAATCTAATCGTTTATTCGGAGTATTTTTGCCACTAACATAAAATATTTTAAAAACCTACTTAGATGTTTGTCCAATTCATGATTGTTTTGCTGTACTGCCGCTTCTGCTCTGACTTGCTTTTCTGTCTGCCTGGCTGCAATTTTTGATTGTATGTTTCATGCATTCTTTTCCCATGGAGACTGGTCTGGAAAAAAAAAATCAAAGGAATTAAATTATTCATAAAATAAAGAAAAACAAAGGAATTGAGAAGCAGGTAAGTTAGAGAAAAACCTAAAATGTTTCTGGAGCTGGAAAAGTGGGAACCAGGGAGAAGCATTTACAAATTAAAAAATTCCTTTGCTCTGATGGTTTCCAAGGAAATACTTCCTGGCAGCAAAGGAAGGGGTTGAGGGGAAAAAAAAGAAAGGCTCAGTTGGAAAAATTTAAACAAGAACAGTGAATTTCCTAGAACAAATTAAAAATATTAGGGTAATATTCCCTTTCTAAAGTCAATGACCTGGACATCAAAGCACTTCTACTTTTTCTCTCGCCATCCTTTCCCATCCTTTCTGTTTTTCAGTTATTTCCCTTCTCTCCCACTCAGAATGCAGTTTAATTCCTTGAAATATTGGGAGCAATACACGTATGAGAATGTATAAAAATAGCCTTCAAGTGATGTAAAATGTGCAAAAAATCTTCCTGGTTTAACTTGTAAGATGCATCTGTCATCTGCTCAACAGCTGTTCCATCATTCCCTTCTCAACCCCTGCATTTCTTATCAGTTGAAGCTGTCTTTTCCTTTTCTTGTCAGGAAACTGACAAATTCCTGCCTGAGGTCCCTTGTAGTAGACTGGGTGAAGCAGTGTTTGGATCTGCTGATGTGGTAAGAGGCATAGGTTTCCTGAGAAAAAAAGATAGAGGGTTAGGATATTCTTGCAATCTCCCTGTGTCATCAGTGGACTGTTCCATTTCTTCAGTATTGCTTCCTTGAGCTGTGTTTTACCATTGCTGCTTCACCTGCTCCAAGGAATCCATGGGGATTTCCAGATTTGATTGCTAGGTGAGGCTGATGGGCAAATTCCCTTGTTTTGTCCTCATTCTGATTAGTCCAACACTGTGAGCCCTCGCTGTCTGGCTTTCCACAGGGACAAGCATACACATGGAAAAAGGTGAATAATGATACTTAGGTGGCTCCCTTTCCTTATCTTCCAACAGTTTTAGGTCTAATCGGATGGGATTCTGCTACTGTTATCACGCCCAGGCTTCGCCTTGATTGTCACTAAAATATTTGACAACTTTTGAAGTCTGTTTATATATTCTCAAACGTTTATTTAGTGTCTGGGCACTACTGTGAAATTAACATCTCATTTAGGATATTATTGTGCTCCTTCTGTAGGCAAAGTGAGTTGGATCAGCCTGTTGAAGACCTGAAGATCTAGTTAGGGCAAGATGAAAGTCTGCCACTGCTGCTCTTCAAAGTGTATTGCTCCCAGAAAAATAGATAGGTGGGCTGACACAAGGGAAAATATCCTATAAACACTTAAGAAAATATAAAAAAAGGAAATTACTTATTTAATTGATTCTAGTATGCACTTGAAGTTTCCATAACACTTGGAAGTTGTTAACTTACCTAGAAGTAATTTACTTTCATTGCAAATGAAAATCAGGTACATTTCCCAGCTTCTCTCTGTTTCTAGTGTAATTTACTCAGTCTAATTATTACAAGAATGCAAAACAATTACTTGTGTTAAGTAGTCCTAGAGGAAGCTTTCAGTAATCATTTTGAAAACACGATCTCCCACTCAATTAGTATTTGCCTGCTTGAAAAAAAATTGAAATTTGTCATTTTTGTGCCATTGTAAACAATGAAGTTAATAGAAATGTTTAGCAATTAATGGCTTGAGCATCTTGATTTTTAAGCTGTCATTATACTTTTAAATATCATTAGCACTGGCTGACAGTTCGCCTTGCAGAGGACACGTTCTTTCACAACTGTTCCAAAGCAACTCTTTTTTTTTAAATGATCATGTCATTATTGATGTGGTTCTACTCTTAAAAAGATTTTGTATAATACTGACTTTGAGGGCATCCCTTGTTTGTGTCTGAGGCCAGGTATCCACTACAGAACTTTGTTGGCATAGCTATATTGGTCAGGGTTTGAAAAAAACACCATTCTCACCAAGATAGCTATTCTGTGTAGGTGCAACTATGCTGTCAGAAGAGTGCTTTTATTGAGTTAGCTAATGTCGGCAAAAAAATTCCCTTTGTTGGCATACGTTGCATCTACACTAGGTGTCCCTGCTGGTATTACTATACTGGTATAGCTATATCAGCAAAGCCTGTGTAGTATACATTAGCTCTGAGTGACTCTATATCAGGTTTGCTCAGTTTACAGGTAAAATTGTTTATCTAATTGCCAATTCTGCAAACTAAACATGGGATCTGACAGTCAAGTGGGACCTTTATTTCCTTATGCAACATCATCACAAGTAATAAAGGTTCTGCAGGCCTAATTATGCCCTCAGTTAACACCTATGCATACTCTTTGTTTGCATTGAATTTGCTCAAGAGTAACTGAATCGTTCTCTAGGTGGAAGAAATGGAATCCAGCTCCTTCTCTTGTAGCTGTGTTGGCTACCAGGAGTATAAAAAAACCGTATGACGTGTGATGATCTGATTTTTAAATACATTTGAGGAGCAGATCTGATGAGTCAGAAGTGCCATTCTTTAAACCTTGTTTTAGTGTAGACCCTTACTTTAATTTATTTTTGACATTTTGAGGTGTAGTAGTTTAAAAAAGAGGCATTAGGAAATCTCTTTAAAAATTGTACTGATTTACATTTTGTAAAGATGTGATGCACTGCACACATAAATAAAACAGTCATTTGGAGTGTAGTTCAAAGCTATTAAGCTATGACTTTGCATAAAACATTAAAAAGAAAATTCTGCAACTGCTCACTTATTTTTGTGTTTTTATTTTAAATGGTAGCTTGTATATTTTACTCATAATGATGCACTAGCCTGGCAAGCTCTAAGTGCATCTACGGTCTGTCATTGTTCATTGTTTTTTAAATAACTGGGGAGTGGAATTGCCTAATGGACTGTGGATTGTTTGCATAATTCTCTCCCTACCTAAGCTCAATAAAAACGTTGAGTTCAAAAAACAAAACAGGAAACCAAACACTGTGAAACTAAACGGACTCCCTCCCACCAACTGTCTCACCATCATTGGGGCAAAAGCCAGAATAAATAAACGGGAGGTATTGTGCTGGCTGGGCCTCCAACGTGTGTGGCACATCACAGACAGCCCCGCGAGGGTGTGCCCCTCCCAGGTGGAAAGGACCCATGTTTCGGGAAGTAGAAGGTGAACATGTGTTTGAGTCAGCAGCGCCAGCAGCAGGAGAGGAGATTTCTCTGTAACCCATTCCAGCCATAAAGAGATGTTCTTTTGTTTGTTGAGCTCTCGCCTGTGTCATCACTTTGGGAGTATACCTGCTTGTGCTAACCCACCAATAAATGCTACAATTAAGAGACTGCGAGGTCATGCAACACCAACACTGTTCCCTGTAGATTTGACAGACTTTGGCTCTGCCCGACCTACTGGGAGCATGAGTTCATGGGCCGTCCACCATGAACCTCCTGTAGCCGGTCCTCAGGCACTTAAAATTTCAAAAACGGAAAGAGATTAGAGAAAAAAATAGCCTCCCCTTTTCAGTTTGTTTACATTGTGGGTTTCTCAGGGCTTTGTGTACAAACTGCCATGACACCCTATCCTCATACTCTGCATTGGGGGGTGGGAGGAACTCATTTATTCCCCTGGCTCTGCAAAGAAGCATAACATTGCAGCAGCTGCTTGCTGTAAATAGTTCTTTTAATTTAAAATAATGGCTTAATTTAGGAATTTATAGATGCTCCAATTAAGAGTAATTATTATGCAAAACTTGGGCCTGTATGGGAACAGAGGAGCAGCCAAGAGGGTGCCTACCTGCAACCAGTGAATAGTGGCCTGGGTAGGGAGTAGAGAAAGGTCAGGAAGCAGACCTGGACAGTCCTCCAGCTTTCTGTCCCTCTACTGCTGATCTCAGGCTGAAAATTCTGTCACCCCTGTCCCTGTCCAGTTAATCAGTGCAGCTCCTCCAATGAGAGTAGGGTGACCACCTTTTCAAAAGGCAAAAGTGGGACACATGCAGGAGCCCTGCCCCTTCTGTGGCCTTACCCCTTGCTCCTCCTCTTCCCCCCTGAGGCCCCGCCTGCTGCCCAGGCTGGAAACCAGAGCCAGGCCATGGTAAGAGGGAGTCTGGGCCACTGTGGGGAGCCCTGGACCACTGTGGGGTGTCCTGGATCCTCCATCTGCCCTGGGCATTATCTTTTAGTGAATTAAACTGATAGTTCTGCTCACCATGTCCTGCAAGATTTTAGAAATAGTTACTCTCATCCTCACACACCTACTTTTTATTTGCAGATCGGAAGAGGAAAACAAGCTTTCCTGCTTTTTCAAATCCCAATCAATTTCTTAACTTTGAATGACCTAGTCATTGAACTGAAACTAGTTGATTAAACTGAAATGAAGAAAATATTTTCTCAGCACCTGCAGAAGAGGCACACTACTGTCAAAAGCTGGTTTAATATGTCAACAAAAGCTGGTTCCAGGTGCTTAGCCAGTGACTTCCACCATTCCAGTGCTTTAACACTTTGGCAGCAAACATATACTGCTTCATAGTAATATTTGTATTTAATATAAATAATTATAATAGGTTTTAGTAAGTTTAGCTCTTAACATACATTGCTTTAATTTCAAACTTAATTTTAAATAGGTTTATTTGTAACAACAAAATGTATTTAACTTAAATTTTAAAAAATCTGATTTTTATCCCCTGGATACAGTTTTCTTTAAGAATCTGGGAAATTCTCCCAAACAAAATACTTTAGTAACAACTGCTTAAGTGAATATTCTATCCACATAATCATTAAAATGCCAGGAAATCCCTAGCTAAGACCACAGTCATCTCTTGCAACCGGTAACCATTAATTCACTTTCTCCACATTATTTCAGACATTGCACACAGGCCTCTTCCTTCCACCGCCACACAAAACACAGAACATTAACTCCAGGACCTCACCTAAATAAGTGATAGAAACATTCTATGATTATCTTCCCCAAAATAACACTATTACAAATGATCTCCACTTTAAAAAACAAATTGCCAATCATACAACAAATTTAAATATAACCATAAACTAAAAATCTACACAACACACACTGTCTACTTCAACATGAAACAAATTGAATTTTCCAAACAACTAGGAAACATCCACATAATTAGAGTCAAAAGTTGCATCTTTTGTGAGGAGGTAGATGGAGGAGTACGTGTACATGGGTGATATTTGAAGATGAGGTAATGAGAAGATATTAAAATCATGGCTGTAGGCTGCAAAAAATGACTGAGGATTTAATTAGGAATTTTCTGACTCTTTAATTGTTGTATTGTGGAATGTTCAACTAAGCAATCTTAACTGTTTTTTAACTAAATATTTTTAATTGAGGGAGGCAGGGAGGTTATTATTTTACAGATGGGGACACTGAGTCACAGTGTGAGAGTTCTGGGATGGGGGTCGGAGCTCGAGATCAGATTTCTGGGCTGAGGTTAGTACCAGCGGTTAGAACTTGTGTCAGGGTTCTGGGTCCGGGGTGAGGGTCAGAGCCAAAGTCAGTGCTGGGAATTGGGGAGCAGAGAAGCATAGTTGGTCATGGCGGCTCACTGGGGTCCATGTTGTTGTCTGGACTCTTCCTGGTATGTCCCATGGAGTTATATGGGGTCAGGGGGCCAATGAGAATCCTTAGAGGCAGCTAGCAATTGGGACTCTTGGATGGGACATCTGAGTAGTGTACATCTGCTGTGGTTTGTAGATCGCAGGGAGGGGCTGGATTACAGTTGGTGGTGGTGGTGTGGAGGTGTCTGTTGCTTGGTGGCTCTGCCAACCCAGGTTTGAGTCCTGCTGATCCTTATATCATCCCCCTAGTTCAAGGGGCATCCTTCCCCAGGAGGCCAGGTCTGGGTGGGCTGTACGGGAGGCTGCTTCAAGGTCAGGCACATGGATCTGTTCCCAGGAGTGCACCTCGGGGCCATTACCATCCCAATCAATGAGGGAACAACATTTGATTTTAGAATCTGAAACCTCACGGACCTCATGTTCATCATGACCCTGGTCCTGTACTGGAAGGGGTGACGGTTGCTGTCAGTGAGCAAAGGCGTTGTCGCCTTGTGGCTTCAGCAGCAATACATGGGACACTGGGTATACCCTGACAGATCTGGGGTATGGGCAAGGTATTGATAGTCCGATTTTCGACAAGGCCATTCTATGTGGAGATGTTGTGCTGAGAGCTGGATCTTTTGTCCAACTGCAAACGTCTGGCCTTTCTGGTGCCAGCAGTCAGCGCATCACTTATAGTCCCTCTGGGTGTTTTCAAGATGCGTCTTAAGCTCCTCGTGGACTTTATGAATCTGCTGTACCCAGTTGGTGGCAGTGGGATTTGTGGAGACAGCAGGTACATCCGGATGGAGACAAGGATGGAACCCAAAGTTTGTGTAAAATGGACTTTTCCCAGTGGAAACATGGTCAGTGTTATTGTAGGTGAATTCTGCCTGGGGCAGGAGAGCTGACCTGTCATTCAGGTGATCATTTGTAAAGCAACAAAGAAAGTGCTCTAACACCTGATTTACTCTCTCAGACAGGTCATCTCTCTATGGGTGATGGGTGGAGGATGTGTAGGCATGAACCCCAAGCAGTCACCTAGTTTCACTCCAGAATAGTGACACATATAGCAGACCTGAGTCAGATGTGACCTATTTGGGGAGTCCCTGGAGAAAGACAATGTGCATGCTCAGGAGTTGAGTCATCTCTTCTGCAGCAGGCAAGTGTGTAATGGGAGCGAAGTGGGCCATTTTGGTTAACTGATCAACCACAGTGAGGATGATGATATATCTATCAGACATGGGAAGCTCCACTATAAAATCTGGGTTGATAGCTGCCCAAGGTCGTAAGGGAGATTCCCAAACCTGAGCCATCTTTTGTAGGTGACAAATCTGAGGAATTGTCACAGATTGAAGTGTCATTAGAGGAGGTTTTGGAACTAATTGATAAACTTAACTGTAACAAGTCACTGGGACCAGATGGCGTTCACCCAAGAGTTCTGAACTCAAATGTGAAATTGCGGAACTATTAGCTACGGTTTGTAACCTGTCCTTTAAATTAGCTTCTGTACCCAATGACAGGAAGATAGCTAATGTAACGCCAATATTTAAAAAGGGCTCTAGAGGTGATCCCGGCAATTACAGACCGGTAAGTCTAACATCCGTACTGGGCAAATTAGTTGAAACAATAGTAAAGACTATCAGAGGGTAGCCGTGTTAGTCTGGATCTGTAGAAGCTACAAAGAGTCCTGTGGCACCTTATAGACTAACAGACATATTGGAGCATAAGCTTTCATGGGTGAATACCCACTTCGTCGGATAGTAAAGAATAAAATTGTCAGGCACATAGAAGAACATAAATTGTTGGGCAAAAGTCAACATGGTTTCTGTAAAGGGAAATCATGTCTTACTAATCTATTAGAGTTCATTGAAAGGGTCAACAAACATGTGGACAAGGGCGATCCAGTAGATATAGTGTACTTAGATTTCCAGAAAGCCTTTGACAAGGTCCCTCACCAAAGGCTCTTACGTAAATTAAGTTGCCATGGGATAAGAGGGAAGATCCTTTCATGGATTGAGAACTGGTTAAAAGACAGGGAACAAAGGGTAGGAATAAATGGTAAATTTTCAGACTGGAGAGGGGTAACTTGTGATGTTCCCCAAGGGTCAGTCCTAGGACCAATCCTATTCAACTTATTCATAAATGATTTGGAAGAAGGGGTAAACAGTGAGGTGACAAAGTTTGCAGATGATACTAAACTGCTCTAGATAGTTAAGACCAAAGTAGACTGCGAAGAACTTCAAAAAGATCTCACAAAACTAAATGACTGGGCAACAAAATGGCAAATTAAATTTAATGTGGATAAATATAAAGTAATGCACATTGGAAAAAAGAACCCCAACTATACATACAATATGATGGGGGCTAATTTAGCTACAACTAATCAGGAAAAAGATCTTGGAGTCATCGTGGATAGTTCTCTGAAGATGTCCATGCAGTGTGCAGTGGCAGTCAAAAAAGCAAACAGGATGTTAGGAATCATTAAAAATGGGATAGAGAATAAGACGGAGACTATCTTATTGCCCTTATACAAATTCATGGTACGCCCACATCTTGAATACTGCATACAAATATGGTCTCCTCATCTCAAAAAGGATATACTGGCATTAGAAAAGGTTCAGAGAAGGGCAACTGAAATGATTAGGGGTCTGGAACGGGTCCCATATGAAGAGAGATTGAAGAGATTAGGACTTTTTAGCTTGGAAAAGAGGAGACTAAGGGAGGATATGATAGAGGTATATAAAATTATGAGTGGTGTGGAGGAAGTGAATAAGGAAAAGTTATTTACTTGTTCCCATAATAGAAGAACTAGGGGCCACCCAATGAAATTAGTGGGCAGCAGGTTTAAAACAAATAAAAGGAAGTTCTTTTATTATGGCTATTAACCAGGATGGGTAAGGAATGGTGTCCTTAGCCTCTGTTTGTCAGAGGGTGGAGATGGATGGCAGGAGAGAGATCACTTGATCATTACCTGTTAGGTCCACTCACTCCGGGGCACCTGGCATTGGCCACTGTCGGTGGACAGGATACTGGGCTGGATGGACCTTTGGTCTGACCCAGTATGGCCATTCTTATGTTCTTATGTTCTTAAGGTCTAGCCGGGGTTTCTGCAGGTATTGGAGTATCCAAAGGTCTCTAGCGTGGTCTCTTGATGCAAACACTAACCTCACAAGAATCTACAGAGGGGGGCATTCGAGGCCATTAGAAAGAGCAGGGAATCAGGCAAAAGCAGAAATAACCTGCTGGGGAGTCATGGCTGAGTCTCAGTACTTCCAGTTGGGATTGTCCCAATCGGACATACAGACAACCCTTGATGTAGAATAAGCCATCCCGTATCTGATGTTACCCCTTGCTTCCTACCTTGAGTTCCTTAGGAAGGGACTCCACTCCCTTTGCTGAGCGGATCAAAGATATGTGGTCTTGGGAAATGGCGGTGTCCAAGAAATCACAGCAGTTGAGGATGCAGGGTGGCTCCATGCAAGATAGGTCATGGCTGGTGAACTACTTCCCTTTTTGGAAGAAGGTGTCAATGGCCTTGTTCTGGGCTCTAGGGTGGTAGGTAATGATGAAATTAAAATGTGTGAAGAACAAGCCCAGTACAGCTGACTTTGGTTTAGCACCTTACCCTTCTGAAGGTATTCTGGATTTGTATGATCTGTGTACACCTGTATTGGGTGCCAGACCCCTTCCAGATAGTGGTGCCACTCTCTGAAGGCGATCTTGATTGCTATAAGTTCTTTATTTAGGATTCATAATTCTGTCATATCTTTGGGATAGTATGGCCCAAATGGCAGCGTTGGAGGCTTCAGTCTCAATGACAAAGGGCTGCATTGGATTGGGGTGTGTCGGGAATGGTGCACTGGTGAAGGCCATGTTGAGCAGGTGGAACGCCTATTGTACCATCAGGAACTAGGCGAAGGAGGTGTTCTTGTTTAGAAATGCTGTCAAAAGGATTATCTGGCCTGAAAAACCAGGAATGAAATGTCTATAAAAGTTAGCAAACCCCAGGAAGCGTTGCAGCTCCTTGATGCTTTGAGGGTCTGCTCAGGTCCAAACAATGTCCACTTTCCTGAGGTCCATTTGGAGGTCCTCAGTTGACAAGATATAGCTCAAGAACTCCATAGAACATTAGTTGAAGCTGTACTTTGAGTTTCATATACAAAACATGCTGGCAGAGCGGATCCAGGATCAATCAGATATGATGGGTATGTTGCTCCGGACTCTTGGAGAAAACAAGTATATCATCAAGGTAAACTACAATGTACTGGTCTAGGATGTCATGGAATATCTCATTCACTAAATGCTGGAAAGTCGTGAAGGCATTTGTAAGACTGAATGGCATTACCAAGTATTCATAATGGCCATACCAGGTTCGAAAAACCATCTTTCATTCGTCCTCTGGTCTGATCCATATCCGGCTGTAGTGTCCTTGCAGGTTGAGCTTAGTGAATACTTGGGCTGATCACATGCAGTCCAACACGTCCCGGATGAGTGGGCAAGGGGTATCAGTTTTTGATGGTTACTTGATTGAGGGCCTGATAATCCATTCATAGATGCAGGGTCCCATCTTTCTTATTGACAAAAAAAAAAAAGGGACCCCAGCAGGGGAGCTTGATGGCTGGATAAAGCCGTTGGCCAGATTCTCCTGGAGATAGGAGCACAGGGTGGCCAGTTCTGGTTCTGACATTGCATAGAGATGGCCAAAGGGTATTTTGACCCCAGGCTGTAGCTCAGTCAGACAGTCATAGTCCCAGTGTGTTGGTAGAACATCCACAGTTTTTCTTCAAAGACTTCCGTGTGTTAGTGATTCTTAGCAGGAAGAGCAGGGGTTGATTCTAGAGATGGTCTCACGTGGCCCACAGCCAGGGTCTGAGGATTCCTCAGGAGGTTTCTGGCTGGGCTTAATCAGGCAATGCACGCAGGCATCCTTGCTGGCAGAATTCAGAGTGGAAGCTGATCTTCCTTTCCTGCCACAGGATATGTGGGTCATGGATCAACAACCATGAGATGCTGAGGATTATGGGAAAGTGTGGTAAGCAGACCTTATGGTTTCTCAGTGATTCTGGTTAACAACGTCCAATGGCACAGTGTCCTATGTCACCGGGCCCAAGGACAGGAGTTTCCTGAATTTTGCCTGACTGTGGCCCATGATGGGTAACTGGCAACCATGTGGCCAGTTCCCCACAGTAGGAACGAAAATCGTGGCAGTGATGGCATTCTCTTTCCTTGGGAGTCACATGGCAGCGGGCTGCATTGAGTTGCATAGGCTCTGGGACCGGGCCAGGAACCAAGTATTGTCTGGGGTGTGGCATTGACCCCTTTCTTTCTTTGCATTGCTTATACAGTCTGTTGTCAATGAGTATGGCCTGAAGTGGATGACATAGGAGGCGACCTGTCAGAGTTTTCTCAGGGCCACCTTGGCTGAGCAAGTGCAGAGGGGGTTGTCAAAAACAATGGAAAAATGTTTCCACTCAATGTCTTGCATTCCTTGTTGGCTCTTCCTTGCAAGATCATGGTTTCAGTATTTATGCCTTTGCGGTTCTTTTCCCTGCAGCCAAATGAAGTATCATGTCACAGGTTTCACTGGAATGAATATTTTAAAAGCAGTACTACAAAGTGACTTTAAATAGTAAGAAGCAATATAATAGTTAGCCCAAAACAGCCATTCACTGTTTGTGAATATCATTTTTATTAGGTCTACAGCTGTTTCATGAGGCCAGCCTGGGAGGGAGAATGCGGCATGCTCAGGAGAGGAGGCGGGGCCGGGGTGAGGATTTGGGGAGCAGTCCAATAGGGGCAGTGAGAGGCAGAGTTTGGGCGGGGACGAGCACCCACCGGCACCGACAAAAGTTGGCGTCTGTGCGCACAAGTAAAGTTACACACCTGCTTAAGCCTTTGTGGAACCGGCAACTTATGAGATATTGATTTGCTTTCATCACAGCACAAACACAACAGTTTTATTGTAGGAGCAGAAATACCTCATACAAAGAGCATTCTTATTAGACAATAAAATATCACTTCAGCAAAGGATAGCGAGGGACCTATGGAGGCAATGTAAAACTAGACAATCTTTTGCTCCATTTATCAAAGCATCCACGGTTCCTATTTCAAAGCAGGTGAAACAATGGAGGACATTAGGGTAAAAATAATCTTAACTTGAATCCAAAACATTTCATCAAATAAGTTTTAAAAAGAGTGAAATCCTCGGTTCTTAACATTTTTTGTCCTTTCAGTTTCTGGTGATGGGGACTGTGGCATCAGGGTGTAAGCTTTTTTCTGCTGGATCAAATAAAAGAGCTAGGAATTTGAGTATCCACTTCCTTTACTGACTGAATCTCAACAAGGAGAAAGATTTTGCTGTTATTCAGCTCTTATTTAAAGCAGAGCTACCACATTGATATCTGAATGCAAATGATCAATAGCCCTGCTACACTCTCACGTGAGAGATGTATGGTCAGTTTATATGTCCGAAGAAGACTCTAAAAATAAATGACTTCAATTCTTTTATTTCTGAAGATAGAAGATCAGTGGTCCCAACAGTACTAGAAGTATAGTAGTGAAGGGCTGCATTGTTCCAGGGATGACACAGATCACTGCATATATGGTTATCTGAAAGCAACTGATGGCAGAGATTATCTCTCAAGTATGCATACTTGATCTGCACTCAATTCAGAGCAGTCCTTTAAATGCCATGGTTTCCTTAGGTAATTCACACAGGTTACCAGTGTGCATCAGCTGTTATCTGTAGGATGTAATCTGAATCTTGCAGAACTATACTGCCTTGATCTCCTGTTCCTTATTGTAAATTATTAACTCTTGCAACTTGCAAGGTTAGTATATACTGTGTGTGTATGAGAGAGTAGGAAAGGGGAGCAAAGAGGGAAGGCAGAATATATAACAAGTCTCCTGAACGTATTAAATTAGTCAGATGGAAATAAAATGTGATCACAGGCATCCTTTTACAGTAAGTAAATTTGACATAGGTATTGTTTACACAGTCTCTACAACTAGAAACACTAGCCTATTAGTCTTGGAAAAGTTTTGTTCAAATGTATAGCATGTCAGTTGCAAAGATTATTCTTAAAAGCCAGATATTGATTACAGGTTGGGACTGGAAGAGAGGGGAAGCTGGGCCTGGGAGCTGGGTGGAGGCTGGGGGTGGATTCGGTGGAGAGGCTGACACTGTCAGCTAGAGGACAGGGAGAGAGACTGGAACTAGTTGGGCATGGAGACTGGGAACCAAGGGGGTGACTGGGACAAGGGTCTGGTGGGGAAAACTGATGAGGAGACTGGGAATCAGTTGGCTGAGGGGGGAGGAGGGATATTGAAACAATATTTTTATGCTTTTTCACTTGAATGTCAATTTCCATTCAAATAGAATTCAACACAAATCTTAAGTAAAAAATTAATCATCTTGTAAACAAGAAAAACGCATCATACACCATTTTCTAACATAAAAATATAAAAATTAAAAATCTGTATGTTAAGCTATATAATTGCTTAAATACATGTGAACAGATATAGTGTCCCCCTGGTTAGCAAAAAGTAGTTCCAAATATAGTGTAAGGCCTATATTTAGTTGAAAATCAACATGGTTTAATGATTACTAGCCTATGAGAATAAACTTTTCTTGAAGAAAATAACTAAAAAGTACAAATGGAAACCAAAATATAAATTAAGGTTTCCTGTTTGCTAATTTAAATCATGATTAAAACTGACGATTTAAATCACTTTGATTTTAATCAATCCATCCTGACTGTCTCCTTATAGACAGTTATTTATGTTGTTATTTATTTATTTGGATAGTCACCACTGTTTATATATATATTTTCTTCCTATATGTGTCTACATCTCCCCACCCCCCAGAATGGCATACCTTTTACATGTCTTTTTGCAGAACTTCATGGCCCCCTGTGCTCAGCTTGGCTTACCCCAATACTGACTCTCCCCAGCTTTGCTCCCTTCCCATGTTTGCCAACAGCATCAGTCCTCAACATCCTCCTGTCACCTACCAAATCCTCATAATCCCTGTCACATTTGATTTTACATGTGGATATGTATTGACATTTGTATATGTCTATGGTGATACATATAAAGAGAGATTCATATCAGCATTTACAAGGACCTTGTAGCTTTCTCCCCCCACACCAATTATAGGTCACAATAAGTATGGAAAGAAGAAATGCATTTCCTCTCCATTGGCTTTCCATGACTTCAATATATCTCCTACAAAAGCGGTTTGGGTGCTTAATCCATACTTTATTTCTTTGCATCTTGTACAAGTATAGGGACAAGAATGAGTTTAAATTCTGGATTTCACGATTTTCGCACTTCGCATATTGTTCGGCTCTCTGTTCTCTTCCGCACACTCACACTAGAGTGCATACATGCTATGCTGTGACGTTGCTCAGAACATTTCTTTTAGTGTTGCCAGTTTCAGGAACTTCCATGCTGGAAGTGGCTTACATTTTCCATTTACCCAGTTACATGCTTTTATTTGTTGTTTTCATCACAAACTGGAATAGCACATGTAGACTCTTAAGTTTTTGATGTTTTTTTTTTGACAGAGTTCCCAGCCCAGATGAACCATTGATTCCAGCCCTATCATTAGTATTATTTATAGGGTGCCATAAATGTGCATAGCACTCTACAGACAAAAATTCAGTGTCCTTGACTGGAGGAACTTGCAAGAATATATGGAGGGAGGGTAGAGGGATGCGGGAACACACCTTATGGGTGTTTTAGGTTAGTGATGCATGCTTCTTGAAGGTTTTGTTGTTATTATTTTAAATACATTGACTTTGAGGGAACATTAGGGTAAGACGCATGCTTGAAGAAGAGACGTGATGGAGGAGAGGGTGGAAGCATGCTAGGCAGAGTCCAGAAGAGTTTTACGGACATGGGTGTTTGCCTTGAAGAAGGTCTAGAAAGTGGGAAAAGATAAAGGTGTGGTGGTGGTGGTCAGGCAAGCTGCCGGGAAGGAATGAAGGGTGGTGAGGGAGGAGTGGCGGGGGGTGGGGGTGGGGGTGGGGGGAAGTCAAGAGCAGAGAGGTAGGAGAGAGCTGATTTGTGCAGGGCCTTGAAAGTGAGAACAAAGAGTTGAATTTGATATAGAATGTGAGCAGAAGCCAGTGAAAGTATCTGAAGAGGGGCTGGACATTATCCCAGCGATGGGGATGTTAGAAAAGTTCCACAGCTGCATTCTGGCGGGAATGTGAGGGAGTAAGAAAAGAGTCAGGGAGGCCAAAAAAGGGGAGTTTATAGTAGTCAAGGAAGGTGGAACCAGGTCTGTACAAGAGTTTTGCTATAAGGAATGGATGGATGTTGTGAAGGGAAAAAACAGCAGAATTTAGGAATAGTATCAGTTGAAGAGGAAGAGAGGAGTAAAAACCAGCACTGAAGTTGCAGTCTGAGGGACGAGTAAGGATGGTAGAGTTACCAACAGAGGGGGAGGAAGAGGATAAGGGCCCTCTATGGAGTTGTCCTGATGTTGATATGTAACATTAATGTTAAAAAATATGTTTGGCATAACTTGGAAACTTCCATTTAAAAATATCATATCATATATCTAATTATCCCCTAAATGCCTGGCTTCAGCTTGGTGGGAGTTTATACTGCAACGTCTTTGTTAAAATAACAATCAGTCAACAACCTAACCAAGGGTTTTTTAATAAATGGGTATTTTTGCAGACACTCATAGCAGTACAGATGGGAAGCCAGAGAATGATGATCTGTAGAGAAGTTAATACTCATAGCAGCATTGTGTTCATACTGCAAGAGGATAATGTGCTGCATCACTTTGTCTTGCATTGTTTCCATACAGTGAAGTAACATTTTGACAGTGGCGGATGCCTGTGCGCACAGGAAGTGTGGACATAGAGATGTGCATGAAATTCAGAACTTTATCACTTCCTCGAAACCAGCATGGTTTAGACTTCATTTATAGGAGAGCTTCAGTTCTTTCTCTGTCTTTTATTTCAGAGAACGAATATATTATCTGAGTTACATACATTCACAGTAGGCTTCCGTTCTGGGTAAAATATAAATACATATGGCTGAAGAATTTGTAGAGCACATTGACCTTTCAATAAACAGGACAGCACCATGCTTATAAAATAAAGACAAAAATAACTCTCTCCAGTACACCATTGGGCATTAGTAATGCATAGCACTTACATAACACTTTACAGCAGCCTGAACAGACATTAATACTTCTTCACAACACTCCTGCCGAGGAGAAATATCCTCTCATTTTACAGATGGAGAAGATGATGAGACAGAAAGCTCGGTGATTTGCTGAGCCACAATTACAGCTGAGGAGCTTCTTTTCTTTTCTTTTCTTTTCTTTTCTTTTCTTTTCACATTGCCTCTCGGATCGGCTGTTTTAGGGAAAACGGAAGATGCTGAAATACTGTCCATTTAAGAATGGCTTTCCCTTTTACCCAAGGTTTAGGAAAGGAGTCATGTTCTCCTTCACTTACTCTAAGTTAATGAAAGGAACAAACAAAGATACAAAGTTTAACATATTGAAGATGATGTTCCCGAAGATAAAAAGCAAAACACTATAGCAGAGGTGGCCAAACTTACTGGGCCTTCGAGCCACATACAACAATCTTCAGAAGTTCAAGTGCCGGGGCACATCTGCCGGTAGCCGGGGTTTGGGGCTTCAGCCATGCTCCTGCTGAAGTCCCGAGCCCTGGCAGGCGCACCCTTGCAGACTTGTATAACTACTTGCAGAAGTTATATATAAGGATGTGTAGAAAATTGTTAATTGGAAATTTCCTCTGATGAAAAATGAATAATCTGCATTCTCTTTATTTGTTGCAGGACACCGAGGCTTGTTTGACCACACTTTAAACAGCATAAGCTCAAGGATAACACAAAGGAGACTACAAGGGACTTGTCCACCCATTGGTCGTGGACATTTTGGAAAACCTTTCTTGGGTGCAAACAGTTATAGTTCCCCATTTTTAAACCCCCGGAATGGTTTTCACACTATTCATTCAGAGAATAGCCCTGTAAAGCCGAGGATTGTTACAGTGGTGAAACCAAGTGGACACACACTCAGGAAGATCACATTGCTTCTGAATAGGCGATCTGTCCAGACTTTTGAACAGCTGATGGCTGATATATCAGAAGCTCTGGGATTTCCACGTTGGAAAAATGATCGTGTGAGAAAACTTTACAACCTGAAAGGCAGAGAAATAAGAAGTGTTTCTGATTTCTTCAGAGACGGTGATGCATTCATTGCTATGGGAAGGGAGCAGTTGACCTTGAAGAACCTTGAAGTGGTGATGCAAGAACTTTATCCCAGTAGCCCATATGCTCTTGGTATAATTCAACAAAACTTGGAACAGTCCCAAAAACTTAAGAGCAGGCTGTGTGACAAAGCTGTGGATAGTGGCTTTGATGAGACAGAGATTGCCAAGAACTGCAATGATGCCATATCTTCTCAACTAGTAGCCAGGCATGAAGGAAAAATTCAACCTAAGACCAGGCAAGAAGAAAAGGTGAGGACCAAAAAAAAATGGGGCAGAGAGAGTTGGGGCAGAGAGCATGATGTGAAGCCATCTAGAAAAGCCAGAGAAGGAGAAAGGTACTTTAATCAAGAGAAAAGTCTTGAGAATGAAACAGAAAAGAGTTCAGATGAGATAATGAGATGTGAGAAGTGTCAAAGAGAGAGACAGCTCAGGCAAAAACTACAAAGGGAAAGGCAGGCTGATGTCTCATTTGAGAGCAGAGACCTGAATGTGGGGATGTGTCAGAGATATAATTTAGAAAGGAATGTAAAAATGAGGAATTGCAGGAAGTCTTCAGAAACCTCTATAGAAGGTGAGGAAGTTGAATGGAAGGATACTGGCTGTAGAAGGAGCTGGAAGCCCTTACAAAGGAATGTTAATGAAGAGCTAGAAAACCAAAAAAGGAGTTTTGAGAAGGAAAGGGATCCGGAAAGGCATGAGAATCATGACAAAGAGTTAGTAAAGATAAAGAAAAATACCGTGGAAGCTCTGCAGGTGACTCCTGAAGCAAAGAAAGAGAATAGAAGCAGTTCCAGAATTAATCAAAGTTGTTGGTTAATGAAGGACTCTCAAGGAGATGCAGGGAAGCCTATAAAAGCAAAGGGAGAGGGCAAAGAGGTGCGGAAGGCAAAAGAGGAAGGTGCTGGAGGGGAAGAGAATGTAGTGCATGGAGAGAATGAATCGACAAGGATGAAAAAGATGGGAGAACATAAAGCCAACAAAGATGAAAACAAGCCACAAGAATTTGAAAGCATGAGGCTGAGGCAAAATGTCCGTACTAGAGCTGATGTGGAGAGCTATTATGAGATAGGCAGAACCATTGGGGATGGGAATTTTGCTATCGTGAAGGAGTGCCGGCGCTGCAACACCAATCAGAACTATGCCATGAAAATTGTTGATAAGTCCAAGCTGAAGGGCAAGGAGGACATGATGGAAAATGAGATTTTGATCATTAAGAGCCTTTCTCATCCCAACATAGTGAGCTTGATTGAGGTGTATGAAACTGAGGCTGAGATCTACCTAATCCTGGAGTATGTCCCCGGAGGGGACCTATTTGATGCAATCATAGAGAGCGTAAAGTTCACTGAGCACGATGCTGCTCTCATGATCACTGATCTGTGCGAGGCTCTAGTTTATATTCATGGCAAGAACATTGTCCACAGAGATCTGAAACCAGAAAATCTTCTGGTAAGTATTGAAGTGTAGTATGTTGCATCTGTCCAGAAATTATTGATTTTTTTTTCTTGGGTGGATGGAAAGTTGTGGATATGTAATTTAAAAAAAAAACTTTTAAACAAGTACAGTACAGAAAAGATCCAGTAGTAGGGAAAAGATACACACTGTACTGTTATCATTTTTAAAGAAATAAATGTACAAAGGTGAAGAGAAATCAGTCTTACAGTTTCCTTAACACAAATACAGAGAGGCCTACCACATCGTATGGATGCCTGCAATTGTGCACTTAAGTAAGTGCCCTGACTTTCAGGGATGCTGAGCGGTTGCAGTTTTTCTGAAAATCAGGCCTCTTATTTAGGGACATATTTTTAGGCACAGACGCTCAAACGTTTTGCCTAAAGCATACTCTGAATCATAAAATATTTCACATGTGAACCAAAAATGATTAAATAATGTCCATTCAACCTGTTAATCTGAAGGTCACTTTCTCCATTGCAGCTATATCACTCAGTCCAGCACTCCAGTCCTCCACTGGAGATTGTATGGTGATTTCTAACGTTGTAAGGATTATGCCTGTTACTGATGATAAGTGCATGATGCAATTGTTTACTTCATGCATCTGGAATTTACTCACTGATTGACAAGTCTCCTGAAATGAAAACATACATGTCCCAGTGAAGTATGGTACTGCAGTCAGCTGAAGTATTATATGATACAAACAAAATACATAAAGTCTTTATGCACACTGTGTATGTATGTGTTACCTGTATCTAGATATCTATATATACTTACGTACATATACACAGAACGTTTTGCAAATATTTAATAAATGCATATCAAATATACCCCACTGCCACTCAAACCCTGTAAATTATCTTATTAAGAGATAAATAAAAGTGAAATTCTCACATCCTAATTTACAAACTTGGGGACATTGGCCCCCAGCTCCTCCGAAAGAGCAAAATTCTAATTTGGCTCCCAATGCCAAAAACATTTACACACATTCTTAACTTCAGGCATGTGAGCAGTCCCACTGAAGTCGATGGGATGACTCGTGATTACATGTAAGCCTGTGCATAAGTGTTTGCATGATTGGGGCTTTGGGTTATGCCCTGTACAAGATGGTAAAAGTGAGTTATTCTGTCTTGTTGGTCATGCATTTTGTACTCTTCACCAATATTCCAAAATTCTGACCAGATAGAAAACCACAGATGGCTGTATTTGCATGTCTTGAACAACTCTAATTCCATCTGCTAGAAAAGGGATATAGGAAAAAAACTGGACTCCTTGCAAGCCAAATCCCTAAAGGAACATATGCTTCTCACAAAAGTATGTCCAGTGTGACCAAGGAGGAAGTATCCTGTGGGCAGACAGAATGAACCAGGATAGATATGGAGGGCTTGCTTTGGAACCCAGCTGGATGTGTCTGACAATGTGGGGACTGGCTCCTGGTGAGTACTGGTCAGTCTCAGGAGGATCCCTTGGGATCTGGTCTGCATGAGAAAGGATGGAAGACATAGTGTGGATCGAAGCAGCTGGATGTGGGGAGAAGTGTATTTCTGTGCCCTGCCTTGAGCAGGGCCTACACACCCTCTTATTTCGGCATGAAAGGCTCAGATTTCAAGTGCACTGCTTCTGAAGCTAGTTTTCTGAACCAGGTTTTGACCCTTCCTCCAAACTTTACCAGAATTAAATCAATCCTGGTAAAATACTTGGGGCTTGATTCTTCATTTCCTTGCATGTGTGTGTGTACTTATCCCAGTGCAAAGATTTTCTGGCACTTTACACCCACTTTGTACTGGTATAAATGGCTACGCAAGGTGCAAAGTAATGGAGAATCTGTCTCCTAGTGAACATTTACAGGATTAACATGTTCATGTTGGCCACCCTGCTGCCTACAGATAAGGTACAATGGGATACAGAAGATTTTATGAAGAGAAATGTGCCTAATGTTCAGCAGATATTTGTTCAGATTCAAGCATGGATATTTAAAGCTAATAAGAAATAGCTGTTCACAAATTTGTGTTTTAGAGGCTTCCTGCTGTTATTTGGCTGAATACCCATAATAGATACTGTTTATATAAAAACACCTCAACTGGTTGTAATTAGGTATATCAATCATATCATATGCAAGAGGCTGAATGGGCTATTAATACAAACGAGTTTAGGAACCTCCAATATTGTTTTGTATATTTGTAGTTCCTGCTGTGAAAGGCTGTTTGAAATTCTCATATTTATGAAAGCCTTGCAAGGAAAAAGGAAAAATTCCTTTTAAACAAACAAATAAATCCATAATGGCCACAATATTTTAAAACTCAATGTTAAAAGAAATATTACACATAGGGGTATTATGGAAGGAGCTGAAATTGAGGTCATGGCTATTTTTAAAATATATATAGTTCTTAATCTTTTATAGTTACAGTGATGGCTGCTTGTCAGTCTGTGGGAAATGAATTTATGTTCCACATCTCAAAAACTGCAACCACAACTGGCACTAATTAGCCCCCTTGTTGGCAGTCTTAGTAGAGAGGACAAAGTCTGAATGAGCATAGAGGCTGACCTGTCCTTTCATGCATAAAAGTCTGGAACTATGCTATTGCTGAGCTTAGCCAGGGAGTTTAAACTTTGTTATCCACCAGTCAGGTTCTGCAAAATATCAACTGTCATTTTGTTGTTTTGGCTTTCCTTTTTCTTTAGTTGCCAAGCCCCATTTCCCCCCCGTTCTTCATGTTAACCGGGAACTGTGTTCGTTTCTTTGGTGGGTTGCTTGTCTCTTGGGTCTTGCATTTGTCCTTACGGTAGAACTTAGGTTTTGATTGATATTCTATTTGGGCTGATTGATCTTTATTTCTAATTATAATGCTTGGTGGTGTGGTTTTTGTAAGGCACTTATGTGCTGTCCAATAAGCACCTTTATAAACACATTCAATAAATAGTTTTTAACTTTCTGACGTTTTAATGTGACCCATTGTAGTACTATTTCCCCAAGTCTTCAGACAGACTGAAAAAATGACATAGGACTAGGAGGGGCTGCTCCCAGTAATCTTAAAGTGCTGTCAATTGAAGACTAGCAATGACAAATGTCAAACACAAGCTAATGGTCTCATCCCATTGTCGTATGCATTTGGCAGGTAACGGGGTGTGGAATGGTCTCAAATTGCAGTGGGGGAGGTCTAGGTTGGATATTAGGAAAAACTATTTCACTAGGAGGGTGGTGAAGCACTGGAATGGGTTACGTAGAGAGGTGGTGGAATCTCCATCCTTAGAGGTTTTTAAGGCCCGGCTCGACAAAGCCCTGACTGGGATGATTTAGTTGGGGTTGGTCCTGTTTTGAGCAGGGGGTTGGACTAGATGACCTCCCCAGGTCTCTTCCAGCTCTAATCTTCTATGATTCTATGACGAGAGAAACACTAATTTTTTTTCCTGTGTAGTGTTGCCCGCCACCTATCAGTGGCAGCTTTTGCAGCAGTCATTTGCTCTCCTTGTTTTTGTTTTTTACTCCTCTGTCTGCCAGCCCCTTCCACACTCAGAGCAGCAGAACTGGGAGGCATAAGGGCTGTGGCTGCACTACAGAAACAAAATATGCTCAACAACAGGTGAACACAGCTGCTCAGTTTCCCTCCGAGCAACTAACTCAGTCAGCTGAGCTAACCTTTGATGTCGAGCAAGCAAACTTTGCTACCACAGATGTTGAGTGTGGTTGAGTATGTCCCACAAAAACAAGACACCCATTTAATGCCAGTGGAAAGGGTGTAGGAGGAGCAGTATTTGACACCTCCTGTTAAACATGGCTCAGCTTCCTAGTGTAGATATGGCCTGAGAAAAGGAGCAGGAGTAGCTGTGGTCAGGGTAATGGAGAGGGGAAAAGAGGATCCACTGCTGCAGTGGCCCTTCCTTCCAAGTCAAATAGTGGCTTGATAATAGAAATCATATGGGTGCACAGTGCTGGATGCATTAGAAACCCGTAACTATGATGGTGGCAGCACTAATCACCTTGTTTTGTTGGCAAGATTGTACTCTGTTCCATGGAACATACACTGTAGGCTTGGGAGTGGCAGTCAGTTTTCAGCTCAGTAGGCAGTGGATCTGTGGATCTGTCACATCACTGAGATTATATACTTTGATCTCAGAAGGAAAAAGAGATTGACAAGTAATTTATTCTCCCAGAGTGCATAAACATTTGTGTAGGCAGTGATGAGCTGCCAAAATTTAACAAGGTGTTCCCTCCTTGTCCCCCCTGCCCCAACTCCACACCGCTGGCCCCGCCCCCATTCCACCCCTTCCCCAAATCCTCCCCTCCTCCCTCAGGCGCACTGCATTTCCCCCTAGTCCCCCACCAGGCTTGCAAGCCTGGGAGGGAGGGGGGAGAAGCAGAGCACCCACCAGCAGTTCCCTGCTGCCCCCCCCTCGCCCAGCTCACCTCCGCTCTACCTCCCGAGGCGCCGCTGCTCCACTTTTCCTCCCTTCCAGGCTTTCCGCACGCTGTTTGAGCTGGGCGTCCCCACCTCCGCCTCCTCCGCTCCGCTTTTCCTCCCTCCCAGGCTTGCCCTGAACCAAAGAGCTGGCGCGTGGGGCAAGCCTGGGAGGGAGGGAGGGAGCGGGGGTGGAAAGCGGAGCAGAGGCTCCTCGGGGGAGGGGGCAAGCTGGGCGGCCCCGCCTCCTCCCCCGAGGCTCCGCTGCTCTGCTTTTCCCCCCCTCCCGCCCAGGCTTGCCTGGGGCCGGTTACATTTAGAAGCCCTTTTAGAACCGGTTGTCCTGCGCGCAACAACCGGTTCTAAAATGGCTTCTAAATTTAACAACCGGTTCCAGCGAACCGGTGAGAACTGGCTCCAGCTCACCACTGTGTGTAGGGGAAGTCTACTTGCTTTTCAGCTGCCTGAGGAAAGGCTCTATAGCAGAGAGAGAGATGATAAGGACAGGGATAAAAGGACTGTGGAGCAATGATAGTCACCCCACCTGGCTGGCTTTTAAATTGTTTCCAGGCACAATGAACTAGCAGATCACTATGTAGTTGGGGCCTCCAAGCATCCCAACAATTTACAGCACTTTCTTTGAAAGGTGTGTTTGTTACACAGCCATAAAATATATCAAAGATGTTTAGTATTCCTACCTATTTCGCTGCTATGTGAAAGGAAAACAAATTGGTGGTGTTCTGAAATAACGGGTGGTGCACCATCGCCACCTTGTGTTGTAATGAGAGAGTAGAGTTGAAGATTGGTTGATAAAAGAGAAAATAAAATATCACATTCAGCATGGGTGGACTCTGGTACCCACACACTCCTCATTGAGTTGAGTGGGGTTCTGCACAGAATCAGCAGTCTGCCTGCATGGAACTCATTGCAGGACTGGGGGCCAATGTCCCCAAGTTTGTAAATTAGGATGTGAGAATTTCACTTTTATTTATCTCTTAATAAGATAATTTACAGGGTTTGAGTGGCAGTGAGGTATATTTGATATGCATTTATTAAATATTTGCAAAACGTTCTGTGTATATGTACGTAGGTCTATATAGATATCTAGATACAGTTAACACATACATACATAGTGTACATAAAGACTTTATGTATTTTGTTTGTATCATTCTGTCCTTCTTGATTTGTTGCTTGTATTCTTAGAGTGTGAGCTCTATTAGGTAACCTGGACTGAGTTTCCCTCTATGTCAGTGGTGGGCAACCTACGGCCTGTGGGCTGCACACGGCCCATCAGGGTAATCCGCTGGCGGGCTGCAAGACCGTTTGCTTACAGTTGTGCGGCTGCTCCCAGCGGCTGCGGTTCGCTGTTCCTGGCCAACGGGAGCTGTGGGAAGTGGCAGCCAGGCTCGCGGATGCGGGCTGCAGGTTGCTCACCACTCTCTATGTATAGACAATGCTCTAGAAAACTATGGTTGCTACCTTTGTATAAATAATAATGTTTTTTGCATTTTGTCAGCTGTGCTGCTGAGTAATTAGAATACATAATGTAATCAGGGAAGTTGACTAATTCTTAAAAAAACCCAGCAGGTTTGGCTGTGGATTACTAAAAAGTAGTATAGATTTTTTTTTCTTAACTATATTATTAATACATGCCTTATTTTCTTTTTTGAGTTGAAAATGTCTTTTTTTAAAATGTTTTGCTTAATGGATTCGGGGAGCATTGCTATGTTTATAATTTTTGCAATGAATAAAAATGTACTTTGACTGGGTAGTGTGTATGGGATGGCAGACCTCATCCCATCTGTGCCCTCAATTGTTTTGTTACAAGGACCATCTTGTATTTTTGGCCATCTCAAGCTGTTATTACAGAGTGTGGGGTGTTAAAGTGTGGCGTGTGCTTGGCATCTCACATTCTAACTTATCTCGTCAAAACCTGGGAAGTCCAGATTTCTCTGGATTTTGCTGGCTTTTTTGCAGAAAAGTTAGCCACATTTCTTTGTTTCCTATTTTGATAAAGGCTAACACTTTCTCTTTCAAAGCAAATACATGATTAGTTTTCTTTTAAAAATTTAATATGAATACTAAGTACTAATATTAAGAATATGAATATATTCAATAGCATTTCTGCATTGCTGGACTTTCTAGTACTTTGAAACTAGGATGGAAGGTACATTTTGAATATTTTCCAGAGGGATATTGGAGATGTAATCTGCCAATGATGTATAGTGATGAGAAGAATGGTCCAGAGTCAGGGTCCCTCCCTCCTATCCTTTCTATATTATTCCTATGTTCAACCCCCCCAATATCTATTTCCATAACAGGATGTAGAGTACAGATTTGGGCAGAATAATGTGCAAATTTCAGGGTTTTTCAAAACCCTTAATAGTGCCATATAAATGAATCAAGTTGAGGGGAATCAGTTTGCAGTGCTACTACAAAGTTGATGTCTTATCTGAAATACCTGTGCAACATTGATGTGACCAGGAATGTTACTAGTGTGAAAGAACCCCACAGCTTTTTTCTTTGTGAAGCGTTTAGTTTCCAAAGGTGGTGATGGTGTGTAAATTAACATTGAAATCTCTGTCTGAAACAAGAACAATTTCTTTTTTATTCATATCCGCCACACCACCTGTTTTTAACTTGGACATTGCTGAGTAACACAGTTTATAGAAAAGTGAGTTTTCTTTTTCATTTATAGCCTTTCCTTCTGAAAATGTTCATTGTCTTTTTGACTTTCTGAATGTACAGACTGCTCTTGTTTATTGGTATGTTGATTTTACTTCATTTTGGCTAACTTGAATTTGTTACTGTTGGGCTCAAGATTTTATCCTCTCTGTTTATCCCATCCTGAATTTAATCTGTTCATTTGCTTCTGTCCCTCAAACGCCATTGGATTTAAGATCTGTTTTGTTTTGTTTTGTTTTTGTTTTGGTACAGGTTCAGCATAATGCAGATAAATCTACTACATTGAAACTAGCAGATTTTGGCCTTGCAAAGAAGGTTACAAAACCCATATTTACTGTGTGTGGAACACCAACATATGTTGCCCCTGAAATACTTGCTGAGAAGGGTGAATATAATATCCATTTTTAAAAAAATCAAACAATTACTCTGCCTTTTCTATTCATAAAATATTTCTGTGCAGTGCTTGTCACTAAAGAAACCTCACTAACCTTCCTATTATTAATGTATTAATACTAAAATGTATATCTTCTTGACAAGAATCAAACTAGCATAGATTATGTTAGTTAAACTTATATAAAGAAAGAGAATTGTTTTGGTGTTATTCACTGAAGATTCCTATTTCCTTCTACCTCATGGTCAAAGCCCCTACAACCTTACAGTCCCATCAGTGCAAGAGAAGGCAGTGAACCTGAATGGTCACACTAAGCAACAACCCAACATATTGGAAGATCAAGAGAGAGAAGGAAGATTTGAGGAGTTTCTTATCCAAATAGATTCAAACCTGGAAAAGGTTTGGGGTCCAATTTGGCTCAGGGTATGAGTGTGCCGTTTGTGGTTCTTGTTTTGTAGAGCAGACTCACCCATCTGTAGTCATACAGAATTACAAAGGAAACTTGGGATCTGTTTACTGCTTGTGGAAGGGAATGTGAACCTAAAAAGAACTGGTTTACAAGGGTATTTTTTTAAATGTATGCTGCATTTTTCAATTAAGCTCTAATTGACACTGGTGTTGTGATGCTGACAATATTTGAAGAGGAAAGATGCTACGGAAGGACTATTATTATAAAATGATAGTATAGTGTAGTACACAGTTTATCAAGAGGTGCCTTGGTCACTTCTTCTTCCATTCACCACTCTTGAGCAGAAAATTGGCTTTCTGAGCAGTGGGCAAAGCTGTAGATCTATGGTGTTTCTTAAAGAATGTAATATGAAGCTGGCAGTTCCTTGCAAGTTTGAGTTTCATCCCTAAGGGTACGTCTATACTACAGAATTAGGTCGAATTTATAGAAGTCGATATTTTAAAACCCGAATTTATGGAATCGATTGTGTGTGTCCCCACTAAAGAGCGTTAAGACCATGAGGTCGATTGACTGTGTCCACAGTAGCGGGGCTAGCATCGACTTTCGGAGCATTGCATTGCGGGTAGCTATCCCACAGTTCCCGCAGTCTCCGCCGCCCATTGGAATTCTGGGTTGCAATCCCAAAGCCTGATGGGGCAGAAAACATTGTCGCTGGTGGTTCTGGGTACATGTCATCCTTCCCTCCCTCCCTCCCTCCCTCCGTGAAAGCAATATTTTTCGCGCCTTTTTTCCGGGGTTTCCGTGTTTGCTACGGAAGCCTGCTCAGCTCACAATTACCGTACATCTCCAGCGTACGCCTGGACATTAGGTCTAGTGGGGATTCAGTCACACTATAATATGGGCAGAGGGATAGCTCAGCGTTCTGAGCGTTGTTCAATCCTTGAGGGGGCCATTTCGCCTGAGGCTGGTAGTCGCGGGACTACACAGCAGAAGCTCCTTGCCTTCTAGCTGCAGATGGTGCAATATGCCATAAATGGTCGTGGTCGCGGGACCATACAGCAGAAGCTCCTTGCCTTCTCGCAGCAGATTGTACAATATGATTGGTATTCGTGTGCTCCTGGCCGGCGGCCTATGGTGTGGCTGGCCGGGGGCGCTTGGGAGTGACCAGAGTAACTCTGGTCATTCTCTTTTTTACGTTTTGTTTAAGGGAGATTCAGTACTGCCTGGAACACGGGCGGAGGGATAGCTCAGCGGTCTGAGCGTTGGCCCACTAAACCCGGGGTTGCGAGTTCAATCCTTGAGGGGGCCAGGAGATGATGATGGATATCAAGCATATTGTACCATCTGCTGCTAGAAGGGAAGGCGCCTCCTTGCTCACCGCATATTGTACCATCTGCAGCTAGAAGGAAATGAGCCTAACCCTTGCTCCCCCCTCCCTCCGTGAAAGCAACTGAGGGGGGAGCAAAAAATCCTTTCGCGCCTTTTTTCATATGGGCGCCATATTGCTGACTCCATTGTTATCCACCCGCTGCTTCTGCTGCCACTCTGCTGTCCTGCAAACAGCATACCAGGGAAAGCATGGAGCACGATCAGATCACCGCGGCTGTTCTCGCCGTTATGAACACCATGCGCATTGTCCAGGAGTATATGGAGAACGAGAACCAGGAGCTGCTACAGCTACAGCAGGCGAGGAGGCGACAGCAGCGCCCTGAGGACAGTGATGAGGACATGGACACAGACCTCTCTCAAAAAAGGCCCCCCCGCAAGGTGGACATCATGGTGTTAATGGGGCTTGTTGATACAGTGGAACGCCGATTCTGGGCCCGGGAAACAAGCACAGACTGGTGGGACCACATAGTGCTGCAGGTCTGAGATGAATCCCAGTGGCTGCGAAACTTTCGCATGCGTAAGGGCACTTTCATGGAACTTTGTGAGTTGCTTTCCCCTGCCCTGAAGCGCAAGAACACCAAGATGAGAGCAGCCCTCACAGTACAGAAGCGACTGGCGATAGCCCTGTGGAAGCTTGCAACGCCAGACAGCTACCGGTCAGTCGCGAATCAATTCGGAGTGGGAAAATCTACAGTGGGGGCTGTTGTGATGCAAGTAGCCAGGGCGATCACCAAGCTGCTGGTACCAAGGGTTGTGAGTCTAGGAAATGTGCAGCTCATACTGGATGGCTTTGCAGCAATGGGGTTCCCGAACTGTGGTGGGGCGATAGACGGAACCCATATCCCTATCTTGGCACCGGACCACCAAGCCAGCGAGTACATAAACCGAAAGGGTTACTTTTCAATAGTGCTGCAAGCACTGGTGGATCACAAGGGACGTTTCACCAACATCAACGTGGGATGGCCGGGAAAGGTACATGACGCTCGCATCTTCAGGAACTCTGGTCTGTTTCGGCTGCTGCAGCAAGGGACTTTCTTCCCAGACCAGAAAATAACCGTTGGGGATGTTGAGATGCCTATAGTTATCCTTGGGGACCCAGCCTACCCCTTAATGCCATGGCTCATGAAGCCATACACAGGTAGCCTGGACAGTAGTCAGGACCTTTTCAACTATAGGCTGAGCAAGTGCAGAATGGTGGTGGAATGTGCATTTGGTCGTTTAAAAGCTCGCTGGCGAAGTTTATTGACTAGGTTAGATCTCAGCGAAAACAATATTCCCATTATTATTACTGCTTGCTGTGTGCTCCACAATATCTGTGAGAGTAAGGGGGAGATGTTTATGGCAGGGTGGGAGGTTGAGGCAAATCGCCTGGCCACTGGTTATGCGCAGCCAGACACCAGGGCTATTACAAGAGTACAGCAGGGTGCGTTGCGCATCAGGGAAGCTTTGAAAACCAGTTTCATGAATGGCCAGGATGCTGTGTGAAAGTTCTGTTTTTCCCCTGTAATGAAAAGCCCCGCCCCTTCATTCACTCTACTTCCCTTTACCCAAACCGCCCTGCCCTCCCCCCCTCGATCACCGCTCGCAGAGGAAATAAAGTCATTGTTGCTTAAAAATCATGCATTCTTTATTAATTCGTAAAACAAAGAGGGGGAACTATGGGGCGAACTGCCACAGTCTCCCGGGATAGCTGGTGGAGGAAGGGAAGCACCAGGATGGGTGGTGGAGGAGGGGATGAGGGAAGGACAAGGACACACAGCACTTTAAAACTTATTGAATGCCAGCCCTTTCTTGCTTGGACTGTTCTCTTGACTTGAGTGGTTGGGTGCACGGAGGCCGCCCAAACGCGTTCTTGGGCGTCTCGGGGATGAGGTTATGGGACTCGGGAAGGAGGGCTGTTGGTTACCCAGGGGCTGTAGCGGCGGTCTGGGCTCAGGCGGCCTTTCCTGAACCGTACGCTTTTCCTCAGCCATAAGCCGGAGGATTTCCGTTTGATCCTCCAGTAGCCTCAGAATTGCATCCTGCCTTCTCTCTGCACGCTGACGCCACCTACTCTCTTCATCACGCCACCTGTCCGCGCGATCAAAATCTGCCTTCCTGGACTCCGACAGTGTCTGCCTCCACGCATTCTGCTGGGCAGCTTCAGTGTGGGAGGATTCCATGAGTTCTGAGAACATTTCATCTCGATTCCTTTTTTTTTTACTTCTAATCTTCGCTAGCCTCTGGGACGGTGATGAAGGGGGTGGCGTTGAAACATTTGCAGCTGCGGGAGGAAACAAACGGGAGAGGAGTAGTTTAAAAGACACATATTAGAGAACAATGCTCCAAACATTACATATCACATGTGCATTTGGTCCAAGGTTGCACTTTGCCTGTTATATTGAGGGTCTGCCGGTTTGGTGTGAGAGATCACACAAGCAGGTCCGGCGGGCAACAGAATTCGGCTTGCACACAGCCATGGTAAGCCACAGTCTATAGGCTTCTTTAACCTTCATAACGTGGGAATGTTTTCAAACAGCAACCCCCTCATTTCCCATAACAAACAGCCTTTGGGCTGGCAATTTAAAACTGGTTGGCAATTGAAAAGGGAGGGGCGGCAGTTTTTGGGTTAACGTGCAGCGCGAACCTAATCGACACCCCCCCACACACACAGACACACATCCAAGATGTTCGCTGTTCCCCCTCCCCCCACCGCGTGGGTCACAGCGGGGAAGATTTCTGTTCAGCCACAGGCAAACAGCCCAGCAGGGACGGAGCCCCTCTGAATACCCCCTTAATAAAATTCCCCTATTTCAACCAGGTGACCATGAATGATATCACTCTTCTGAGGATAACACAGACAGATAAAGAACGGATGTTGCTTGAATGCCAGCAAACACCGGGACCATACGCCGCCATGCTTTGCAAAGCAATGATTCCAGACTACGTGCTACTGGCCTGGCGTGGTAGAGTGTGTTACCACGGAGCACAGGATAAGGCTGCCCTCCCCAGAAACCTTTTGCACAGGCTTTGGGAGTACATCCAGGAGATCTTTCTGGAGATGTCCCCGGAGGATTTCTGCTCCATCCCCGAACATGTTAACAGACTTTTCCAGTAGCTGTAGCTGTACTGGCCGCGAATTGATCATTAAACACGCTTGCTTATAAAACATGTATTAATTAACAGAGGTACACTCACCAGAGGCACCAGAGGTCCCTTCTCCTGCATCGAGCACGCCTTGGGTGGGTTCGTAGGGTACTGGCTCCAGGGTGACAAAGAGTTCCTGGCTGTCGGGGAAAAGGGCTTCTCCACTTCCTTGCTGTGTCTGGGCGCTATTTTCAGCATCATTATCATCATCATGCTCCTCTGTGGTTTCTGATGATCCACATACGGAGTCATACCACATGGGTGGGTCAGTGCTGGCTGCACCTC
Source organism: Macrochelys suwanniensis (assembly GCA_033296515.1). Taxonomy (NCBI): domain Eukaryota; kingdom Metazoa; phylum Chordata; order Testudines; family Chelydridae; genus Macrochelys; species Macrochelys suwanniensis. Next base: position 83,439,570 of record CM065776.1, on the reverse strand, counting down.
CTAGAATGGCATGCAGCTCATCATAGAAGCGGCATGTCTGGGGCTCTGACCCAGAGCGTTTGTTTGCATCTCTGGTTTTTTGGTAGGCTTGCCTGAGCTCCTTAATTTTCACGCGGCACTGTTGCGCGTCCCTGTTGTAGCCTCTGTCCTGCATGCCCTTGGAGACTTTGGCATATGTATTGGCGTTTCTTCTTTTGGACCGTAGCTCTGCTAGCACGGTTTCGTCTCCCCATACAGCGATCAGATCGCGTACTTCACCATCGGTCCATGCTGGAGCTCGTCTTCGGTTCTGGGACTCCATCATGGTCACCTCTGCTGATGAGATCTGCGCTCACCTGCAGCTCACCACGCTGGCCAAACAGGAAATGAAATTCAAAAGTTCGCGGGGCTTTTCCTGTCTACCTGGGCGGAGCATTGGAGCTCAGACTGCTGTCCAGAGCGGTCAAATGTTGCACTGTGGGATAGATCCAGGAGGCCAATACCGTCGAATTGCGTCCTCACTAAGCCTACATCGATTCGGCAATATCGATTTAAGCGCTAATCCCCTCGTTGGGGGTGGAGTGGCGAGATCGATTTTAAGAGCCCTAGAAGTCGATGTTAAGGGCTTCGTCGTGTGGACGGGTGCACGGATCAATCGAAATAACGCTAATAAATTCGACCTAAACTCGTAGTGTAGACCAAGGTATTTTTGGTAAGAGGCATTTAACCTGTGGTATGAAAAATGGTATTTTCCTTTCTTTTCCCTAGGCTATGGACTGGAAGTAGACATGTGGGCTACTGGTGTGATACTCTATATTCTGCTGTGTGGGTTCCCTCCTTTCCGAAGTAAGGAGAGAGATCAGGAAGAACTGTTTCAAATCATACAGCTGGGTCATTATGAATTCCTTTCACCATACTGGGACAGTATTTCGAGTGGTAAGATTCATTACTTATAGCCTACTTCAGGATCTTACAGACTCTGTCGCAGTATTTTTTAAAACATGACTTTAGTCCTCAGTTCATATCAACAGCTATGTGTATGAAAATCAGATCTGATACATTTAAATTGGATATAATTCCCTTTCTGAAGAGCAAGGGGTTTTTCTGCTGTTTGGCTATAAATGTGTCCACAAATAAAGCATCAAAGCAGTACATTTGGTGATGCTAGAGTGTGAAGGTCTTTGCAAAAAGACACACAAGGATAATGTCCAAGGGTGACACCATGGTCCCATTGAAGTCAATGGGATTCCTCATCCAGTTTAGTACTCTATCTGTCTGCAGTATCTCTTTTGAAAACCCTTGTTCAGCAGTGCTTTTAGTCTTAAACATGCACATAGAACTCTGTTCTTCCGCAGGCCCGGCACCAAGTAACCAGACCCGGCAGCCAGAAGCTCCCTCAATCATTTGTCCTCCTCTGATGCCTTGCAGATTAAATTCCCTAGCTTGGAAATTTGCCCTTTGTCTCTGCCCTCCTGGCTTCTCCTGGGGCAATGGTGACACCAAAAGACATATTAGGGTTATGTCACCTCATGGCATTAAATTCTGATTCCAGTCCCAGTCACTGCACTGACTCAGTGATAGTCATACATATTGTTATGGCAAAAGTAGTAAGAAAATGGAGATAATGTTTTATTTGGTTGTAACTGGACATCAGGCCATCAACATCATCACACTGTACTTTTTTTCCCCTTCTCCTATTTTTTTGGGCATGAAATAGCAGCGAAAGATCTGATAACCAGGCTGTTGGTGATAGATCCTCAAAAGCGCTACACAGCTCAACAAGTTCTTCAGCATCCCTGGATCAGAACAGCTGGAAAAACCAACAGCAGAAACCTGCAGAGGGAAGTGACAATAAATATCGAGCGCCACTTTCGGAGCCAGCGCAGGAAGGGAGTTGTAGATGACGACACATGAAACCCCTTCTTGTTAATCCAGTCCTATTTGTTTTTTCCTTTCCTAAATGAATTGGGCCCATAGCTTCTTGTTATTGTTGCTTGACCTTTTTTAGATTTTGAGAATCTGGGAAAGTACTGGAATTCCAAGGGTCCAGCTCCCACTGAAGTGACTGAGTCTTTCCACTGACTTCAGTGGGCACTGGATAGGTCTACACATGTCCTTTTTTAAAAACACCGAACTGGGCCTTTATGTTACAAACTGTTTCTCTTCTATAGATTAAAAGTATTTGCTTTTGCAGTTAACATCAGTAATGATTACGGAGTGTTTTCTGTACTTATTTTGTATGGTAGCTGCCAGAAGTTTTGTGTTTATGGCACCTTATTTTGGTAATATGTATATGTACCTACACACCCTGCACTTAACTTCTAGACTGAGCCTTTATACCAGTTACTGCTAGTGACAGAAATGATAAGTAAACAAAATATAAAGGAATATATCCTTTAGCTATAGGTTACATTAAATATGATGCAAGCTACTTGTATTCAGTATAAATATTGGTGAGTTGATCAAGTTAGAGAAAAATTTGAACCCCTCTTCTTTCAGCAGTGGGGTGCTATGTTATAAGGTCAACTCAAACCTCTGTGATTTGGCTTATCATGTGAACACCCAAGTATGTATGAGGGAATAAAAATCCTTGCAGTCTTACTCACAAAATTAGTTACCTAATTAGCTATTTTATGGTATTCGGTATTAGGAAACATCCTTTCTTGGTCATTCTCAGAGACAGAGAAATAGAGTGGACCATTGATCTGTTATGGCATGCAATTCCTATGTTTCTACATTGGCTCTTGAGAGAGAGGAAGGATGTCATGGCAGGTTTGCAAGACTGTTGTAACATTTTAATCGTGCTGCTGAGGAGTCTCTTTTTTCCTTCTCTGGGAACAAAACGTCTGGGAGGGTGAGCAATTTCTGTGGGAACTCTTGCTCTCTTTTATGAGGTGGAGTGTGGAGAACAGTTACTCAGTGTTTTTTCAAGATCAGATTTCTCCTCTCAGATCCACGCTGGTGGTTCTGGATTCCAGTATTCTCATGTTCTGCAGGAGGGGAAAAAGTTGTGGGACTCTTTTAAACTCTCCTTAGCCCCTTCTCTGATCGTTTCCCTCCTCTCAACGTGGTGGCTGCTTAATCATCTTTTGACTCTTCTGGTGTCTGTTGCTGGCCTCCTTCCTCTTGCCACCTTCCCCTGGTGACTTATGCCCCCCTTCCCTGGTGTTTTTCTTGGCTAGTCTATAAGTATGAATAATGGGATGAAATTAAATAAAAACTAAACTCAGGAAAATAGTTCCTATTATTCTATGGGAAAGTCTCCCAAGGGAAGTGGAAAAATCTTCATTTCTTGAGTTATTTAAAACTGGACTGGATAATGTAAAAAAAATTCTGTTCGGAAAAATCTGGTCCAGGGAATGAGTCTGACCTAATCTATCTTGTGTATTCCTGAGTTATTTGTTATCCAGCCAAAATCAACAAGCACATTTGTTGTCTGTTTCTGGTAAAATTGTCCAACAGCTCACATATGGTAGTTAACAATACTGACATTTAAAATGTTTATTAATATTAGCTTTGCGTTAATAGCTCATTGATATGAAGGGGGCACACTCAGAGCTATTGTTTCAGTATTTTTGTCTGTAGATGCAGTAAAACAATGTTGTATTGTTTTATAATCAGAAGGATATTTTAGTAACCATAAGGACTAGAATATTTTTTTAAGTTGAAAGTTTAAACTGATGGGACTTCCAGGAAAATGAAAGGTGTTGCAACACAGCGTTCTGCAGCAAGAACAAAATGTCAGAGTTGAGATCTGGTAAGTGGCCAGAGAGAAGAATTGCGCCTTCAATACTTATGATCAAGTTTAACTGGCTTATGTTTAATACTTACTGAATTAAAGGTTGCTGTAGAATTCAACTACTAATCAGAACTCTCAGACCTTTAAACTATGCCAGTAATTATATTGAATTGATATACTGTACATTTGTGTCTAGGCCCTGATTAAGGAAAGCATCCCTTTTTAGGAAAGAAGTAAAGCACGGGCCCAAGTGCTTTCCTGAACACGGATGGGTTTAAGCATGTGTGTAAGTGCCTTCCTGAGTCAGGCCCATAAAGAGCCCCAGTATTTTGGAGGCCTTGTGTGGTAATTGTGTATAAGTTATAATTTTCCCTCTGTAAACATATTAATTCTTTGGCAGGAAACTATTGGAAAACACAACTTCTAACTTGCAATATCAAATATTGCAATTCTCTTAATTTACTTGATATTTTAATGTAAGAATAAGCTTGAAGTGACACTTTTAGGTGCAGTAAATCTGCCAGTCTGGATTTCAGACTTCCGGGTTGTCTGATCACCTTTAAGAAATTGTGTGTAACAGCTTTATGGTACAGAAGAGGCAGGCCGCACTAGTGATTTATATAAAAGGGATTCTTATTTCTGCTGCTACAAGGACAGGTTCTTGTCATTCTCTCTGTCTCTCTAGGTCCCAGACTGACAAAACACAGCCTATACTGCCTAATGTCATTGCACAGTCTCCTTCAGTCCTGGCCCTGGACTATGCAGTTATAGAAGGGAACGCTAATACACTACACTATGAAGGAAGCACTGAAGAATTTTACCATTGATCTTGCACAGGACTAAAGGAGACACTCAGCCATGGATTCCAATCATCTGTCTCAACTGAGATGTTTAGGAAGCATCTCAGTGCTCCTCCTCGGGGCTTTCACCTTGTCCTTTCCCTTCCCTTTTAGCTATTCTCTTCTTTTCTTTTCTTCCCCTGCTTCCAGGGCCCAGTCTCTGCAGTGCTACACTCACTAGTTCTGTGGATCAGAGGCCTAGAGCGGTCTAATCCAAGAGCCTGAAGCAATGAGTCTGCAGGGGGCCAGGGTGTTTCACTTGCCCAGTAGCACCAAGGATCCCCTGCTCATGCTGACACTTAACAAGTGGAGGAGGATTCAGCCAAAGAAAGCTAGCAAAGGCAGGCAATCTGTGAAAGCCCCTCAGTCTTGAGGGCTCGCAACCCTCCCCCCATCTAATGCTGTCTCTTCTCAAGCACTCCTCTTCCTAATCCAAGACCTTCCAAACCAGACCCAGTCTTTATGATGCATAGATACAAAATGTTCTTCTATATGGATATGTTCATTGGAGGGAGCTTTTCCCCACTTGCATCTGTCTTCTTTTACTTTTCTCCCCCACTTTCGGCAATCTCCTCTGATGATCACCTCCCTCCTATGGTTCCCTGATATTGAGTCACCTTCCCCTTAGATTTGGACCATCGTGAGCCAGTTTCTTTGCCTCAGCAAAGCAAAGCAAAAAAACCCAAACCAACCAAACAAAAAATAAACAAACCCCAAACCACACAGGAAAATAGCCAAAAGCAAGAGAAGACTAAAGCCCACATTGAGATCTCAGTCTCACTTTTCCTCTTCATCCTCCTGAGGAGAGTGAAATTTCTCTTTCCTACTTGTCTTCCTCTGCTCATACTGCCAGACTGTTCCATTAGAATAAATATTAAAACTAATTACCAGTGTCCGTATGATTCTGAACATTAAAAAGGAAAAATCCTGGAAAGGCCCTTTTGAAAAGTTAAGGATGAAATAGGATTCTGTATTCCAGATGCTGTGGAAATCAATGGCATCTCCCTAAAAAGGAAAAAAATATATAGTGGGGTTTGCTAGATTCTTTTATCAAATTCAAGAGGACGACAAGCAAAAGTATGTTTCTTTCATTTAATAAGATGTGGTTAATATTGCATTTTTCTCACTTCATATGCTATGATGTTGAAGGCTAAATCCAAACTTTACTTTTGGTGGCAGTTACCATGACTCATAAACTCAGTGAGCTCGCAACTCTCTCCATTGATACAATTCTCTTCGCTGATTAAATTCTTACTTAATGAAGTTTTCCCCAGACCTCCTCCTCTCTTTGTCCACAAAGGGCAATTCCCCCTTCCACCTTAACAAAAACATAGTATTGCCTTACTTGGGTCCTATTCCTCTCATCTATCTACCTTAGATATTTACATGTCTCCATTACTGTAATATTTCATTACCTCACAATCTGTAATGTATTTATTCTCACAACAACCTTCTGAGGTAGGGAAGTATTGTTATCTGTATTTACAGATGGGTAACTGAGGCCCAGAGAGACTAAAGATGCAGATAGGAACCTAGCAGGAAAGTGCCTAGGCAATTAATTTCCTTGAAATCAGTGGAGTTAGGCACCTAAATAACTTTAAAAATCTAGTCCTAACTGGTTTGTACAAGGCCCCACAGGAAGTCTGCAGCACAACAGGGACTTGAACCTAGCTCTCCTAAATCCTAGGCTAATGCCCTCACCACTGGGTTATCTTTCCTCATATGAGTGCTATTTGATATATAGCTACTTTATAGGTGGCTCAGAACAGAGTCATAATCAGAAATCTTGAAAGCCACCAGCTGGTCCTTGGTATACTCCTTCATCAGACATTATGGGGTAGCTTTTCCACCCCTCTGCTGAGGTAGCCTTTGGTTGCAAGGTAATGTAAGGACTTATGTAGCATCACCCTCCAAACTCTGGTCTGACTGATGGTTCCACTGAGAAGGAAAAATTGCCTACTGCTTGCCTTTTCCCAGTGTCCAGAATTCAAATTGGTAGATGCAGTCTGCCTGCGAATGTGACAAGTTTATTCTATCTGTAAATTGATCTTCTCAAACGCATGAATCCACCAATTTACATCCTTCCCTCCTTCCTAGATTTCCTTTCTCTTGTCTCCTAAATTTCTCCTGAAACTTCTTTTGGTGTCAAGTTTCTGTCCTATGCAAGTCCAGCAGTAGAATTCTACAGGGTTGTGTCATGAGCTTCTCAGAGGAGTGTGGGCCATCACAACGGTTTGGCATCTGTATTGGTACTGTTGGTCCTATTAGAAGACCAATTTACAGGTAGGATGAAATTGTACCATTATTGCAACTGACATTGGGATATAAACCTCAGCATGAGAACACTGTATACCGTTTTTTCTAATTTACTATATTACGAGTACTGGCTGTAAGTGTATGGGTTTTCTAACAATATTTTTTTATCAGTTTTGGAAACATATGTTTAAAAAGTCTGATGCTGGCACTGTCCGGATGTAATGGTGTGTCTTCATTTTCACTGGGAAAGACCCATTCTAAGGCCCTGGTCATACAAACACACACTTGCCTAACTTCAAACTACAATCACTTCATTGATTTCAATGGAAGCTACTCACAGTAGTAAAGCAAAGCAGATATGTACGTAGTTTCAGGATAGGGGCATAAATTATTTCCAATAGTGTCCTTATTTCAGTGCCACAACTAATCATGTCCATTGAACATTTTGTTCCTGCAAGCAAGCATGACAACTGAAGCAATTTCCATTCAAACCACATGTACATAGCAATGCATTGAAATGTCATATTTTCATTTCTTAAAATTCTAATTTATTTATTTAAAAATGGATTTACTTTGCTTGAGGAAACAAGCAATTATAAGTAAAATTGACAATGATTACGGAAACTACTTCTTCAGAAGGACTTGGTTTTTCAGCAGTTCATGTATATTTCAATTCTGACATTGAAAAGTACTATTTTACCATAGGTCTTCAGCATCAATACTCCTGTACCTGAAATAGCATAAATAGAAATGTATATAATATATTGATGGCATATTAAGAAACAGAATTCAAAGGCTTTCTCTATAGCTAGTGAATGCCTGTGATAAAGTGGTTGCCATTTAAAATCAGCATGTTTCCACATTTACCGTAACATTCTACCTACGATACCAGAGCTTCACTACTATTCAACTAGGAATAACTGTGTGGTATCTGTTATCAAATACTGGCCTTTTTGTAGCAATCACTCTAATTTATAACAGTGCAGTATTGCATTTTAGTGGTATGTACAGAGGGCTAATTAAGACCGTGATTTAATGCTTTGATCTTAACAGCTGGTTATAGTTATGTTTCCTGTGTTCCCAATAAAGTCACAGTCTGGCAATATTTTACTGAAATGTGCTTTTAAAATTGTCACAACCAGATGCTATTTGTTGGGAAGGGAAGAGGTGATTTCTTGTAACATCCAATCTACTGGTTCACTGTACCAGCCTTGCATTACAAAACAGAGATTTTATTTACAGTCAGATAAAACCTGCGTTGGCACTTCAGAAACTGCTTGGGTAGTGCAGAAAGTTAGTTTTAATCATTAAAAGGGAAATGGTTCAGAACAGGAAAAAAAGTACATTGTGTGCTGCCGTCAGGGCTGATTGTGGTAAATAGGGATGTAAGTAAATAACTGAGATCTGGAGCATTAAGGCTCTCTCTAAATACTAAATTAGATCAGTGTAGCTTAATTTAGAAATAAAAGTGCTTCTGCAGTAAAGTAGTAGGAATATCTGCACAATGGAAAATACAACCAGACTATATTGATTGGGAGAAACATTTAGGATCTATTACAAATTATTTCCTAAATCCTTTGTGGATAGCTGTAGTGAATAAGGTCTATTGGATGCTAGGTTTGATTGCTGGAGGAGTGTCATGTCTTAAATGAAAGATGGTCATATTGTTATTACTCTGTGAGGCAATGCTGCCTCTTAGAATACGATTGTTGATGTCCCTTCAGAAGGCATGTCTCTGGAAAGATTTCAGCACAAAACTTTCCAAAAAATATTTAATCTCAAAGGTTTCAGTAATGAAGACAGTTTTCCTAGAGAGACTTGTAATTACAGAGTAGATCAGCAGCCTGTGGAATTCATTACAGCAGCCCATTATCAAGCAAATTCTGTTACTGAATTGTTAAAAGGAAGGTATAATTTTGTGACCTTAAACATTTGTAGATACAGGGCTTGAGATGTTGACAACTTTAATTAACTTCAGAGCATATGTTTATCACCTGCTGGGCTCAGATAAAACCCATCCTTGCACCACTTTATGTATGGCACTGAACTGGCCAGGTGCATTGTTATTGTTTATTGTCTTCCGTATCATCTGATATTGGCCAATACTGGAAGCAGAACCTAACCTGCAAAAACACATGCATGCATGTTGCACATATAGAAACTCCCCAAATATGCAGTAACCATGTTGGTGTGCACCTTGCACCTATTTTTAAAATGGTGGCCCTTGTGAAGTTACAGCTAAGCAAAAGAAAAGGAGAACATGAAGACAGGCAATCTCAAGGGATGAAAATGCAAAGAAACTCTTTACTTTTTCCAAGAAGTCTTTATTTTCTTGAAGTAAATCAATGCTGTAAATCTTTAATGAGTAAAATAAAAAATGTGTTTTCCTTGTGTGTAACATTCCAGTGATTGTTCCCCAGTTATTTCTACATGTGTCTGGGGAAAAGTGGTTTTAAGTATGTACGATAGCAACTCTAATATTCTCCCATCTGGGTCATCACTCCCGAACAACAGAACTGGGGGTTGGAGGGGGTCCTAAAAAAAGAAATAAAACTGAAACCTCTCCATCATGCAAATAAGTCTGAATAATGATTCAACCAAGTAAGGATTTCATTGAAATTTAATTTTAAATGTCTTCATAACTCTCTCAGGCATTACTCAAGGGCACTAAAATGTAATAACAATCCCTCAAGAAAGACAAAAAATACAAGTTTATGGAAAAGGGGTGGGAAGGTTATAAAACAAAAATGTGCTGAACCCAGCATCCAGATACCATGCTGAACTGTAGAAGGGATGCAGGAAATGAGAGGAAAATTTGAACAAAGATATACACACAAAACCACTGAAGGCAGGAGAATGAATCTAAGATTTCTATTTTTTTTAACAGTCACACCATTATATAGCTGATCCTAGTTTTATGCAGTGACACTCCTGAAACATTTAGGATGGCATCTTCTAGGCCAGCTAGGGAGTTTGAATGCCAAGAATCTGTACTGGGACCCATGCTGGTCAACGTATTCATAAATGTCTGGAAAAAGGGGTAAACAGTGAGGTGGCAAAGTTTTAAAACAAAAGGAAGTACTTCACACAATGTACAGTCAATCTGTGGAACTTATTGCCATGGGATGTTATGAAGGCCAAAAGTATAACTGAATTTAAAAAAGGATTAGATAGGTTCCCTGGAGGATAGGCCCATCAATGGCTTTAAACCAAGATGGTCAGGGATGCAACCAATGTTCCCTCTAATTTTTCCCATCCATGTGCGGAATTAATTTTGTTATGTGAACCAATATGGAAGTGATGTGTGGCGTGGTCAGGAATGAGAGGTTCAGGGTGTGGGAGGGGGCTCAGGGCTGGGGCAGAGGATTGGGGTGCGGGGTGGGGGAGGGCTCATCTGGAGGTGCGGGCTCTGAGGTGGGGCTGAGGATGAAGGGTTTGGGGTGCAGGCTGCCCCGGGGCTGCGGTGACGATAGAGTACTCCCCTCAGCCCTCTCTCCCTGCAGCAGCACCTGGGCTGAGGGAGAGTGTCTCTCTCCGCCACAGCAGCGCCGGGGGCTGGGGTTAGAGGAGAGGCGTCTCTCCCAACAGCGGCTCCGGGGCTGGGAGGGAGAGGTGTCTTGTCCCGCCGCAGCCCCGGGGTTGGAGGAGTTGCTGCAGCCCCGCATGCTCCAAGCTCTCCCATCCCCACCCCCACCTCACCCCACTGCCCCCACCTACTCCCTATTCCCCACCTCACCCCACTGCCATCTTCCAGGCCCACCCATGGCCACACCCCTGAGTGCAGTGTGAATGCCTGCGCAGCTCTGTTCATTAAGTGCACGGTTCTTGGTGGCCTCCTGTGCGGCCGTGCAGGTGCGCACCTTAGAGGAACCTTGGATGCAACTTCATGTTCTGGGTGTCCCTAAATCTCTGACTGCCAGAAACTGGGACTGGATGATAGGATGGATCACTCAAGTACTTCTTTATGTTTGTTTTAAACCTGCTGCCTATTAATTTGAATGGGTGACCCCTGATTCTTGTGTTATGTGAAGTGGTAAATAACACTTATTCACTTTCTCCTCACCATTCATGATCTTATAGACCCCTATCATATCTCCCCTTAATCATCTCTTTTCTAAGATGAAGAGTCCTAGTCTTTTAATCTCTCCTATGGAAGCTGTTCCATGCCCCTACTCATTTTTGTTGCCTTTCTCTGTACCTTTTTCAGTTCTAGTGTATCTTTATAGAGATGGGGTGACCAGAACTGCACGCAGTATTCAAAGTGTGGGCGCACCATGGATTTATATAGTGGAATTATGAAATTTTCTGTCTTATTATCTATCCCTTTCCTAATGGTTCATAACAGTCTGCTAGCTTTTTTGACTGCTGCTGCACACTGAGCGAATGTTTTCAGAGAACTATTCACGATGCCGCCAAGATCGCTTTCTTGAGTAGTAACAGCTAATTTAGAACCCATCATTTTGTATGTATAGTTGGGATTATGTTTTCCAGTATGCATTACTTTGCATTTATCAACATTGAATTTAAATTGCCAGTTTGTTGCCCGATCACCCAGTTTTATGAAATTCCCTTGTAACTCTTCACAGTCTGCTCTGGTCTTAACTATCTTGAATACTTTAGTATCAGCTACAAACTGGGTCACCTCAGTATTTATCCCCTTTTCCAGGTCATTTATGAATATATTGAACAGCACTGATCCCAGTTCAGATCCTTGGGGGGACCCAGCTATTTACGGCTTTCCATTTATTCCTACCCTTTATTTCCTATGTTTTAACCATATACTGATCAATGAGAGGATCTTCCCTCTTCTCCCATGACTGCTTACTTTGTTTAAGAGCCTTTGGTGTTGGACCAATTCAAAAACTTTCTGAAAGTCCAAATACATTATATCAACTGGATCACCCTTGTCCACATGCTTGATGACACCCTCAAAGAATTCTAATAGGTCGGTGAGGCATGATTTCTCTTTACAGACGTCATGTTGACTATTCTCCAACATATCGTGTTCATCTATATGTCTGATAATTCTGTTCTTTGCTACAGTTTCAACCAATTTGCCTGGCACTGACATTAGAGTTAAGGGCCTGTATTTGCTAGGATCTTCTCTGAAGCTTTTTTTAAAAATCGGTGTTACATTAGCTATCCTGCAGTCATCTGGTACAAAGGCTGATGTAAGCGATAGGTTACATGCCACAGTTAAGTAGCTCTGAAATTTCATATTGGCATTCCTTCAGAATTATTTGGTGAATGCCATCTGGTCCTGGAGACTTATTACTGCTTAATTTATCAGTTTGTTCCAAAACCTCAGGCTGGGACAGTTCCTCAGATTTGTCACGTAAAAAGAATGGCTCAGGTGCAGGAATCTCCCTCACCTCCTCTGCAGAGAAAACTGATGCAGAGAATTCATTTAGCTTCTCCACAATGTATTCCTGTGGGAATTCTGCACCACTGCACAAGCACAGCATTAATGTCCCCCATAGACTCCCTCCCCTCAGAAGAATTGATTCTGATGGGGAGGCAAAGGGAAGCTGTAATTACACCTTTCACCCACCAGGTTGTGTCAGAAGAGAGGGCAGTGGGCTCACGGGCTGGAGCAGCCAGCCATGGAGAGGGAGAGGTTGCCTTCCTCACAGCCTCCTGCCTGCAGGGCCAGGTGAGGAGGCACAGGCTATGGGGGGGGGGAGGGGAAGAGTGGAAAGAACAGAGTGGGGTACACAGGGCTGCTGGGGGGGGGTCACACAGGCTGGGGTTCAGAAGAGCTAGTGGGGGGAACAGATTGGGATGGGGGCACAGGGGCTAGTGGGGTGACAGCATTGAGCCAGGGGCTGAATGGGAGGAGGGGTTCAGGGCCATAAGGGAAGAATAGGGGTGTAGGGATACATAGGGACGGGGAGGAGGAGGGTGCACAGATACATGGAGAAAGGGGCAGCTATGCCTGGCTGAGTGAGGGTGCAGGGACACATGGGGACAGGGGAGAGTGGGGGGTGCAAGGCCATATGGTAACAGGTACAGATGTGCTTGGCTGAATGGAGAATGGAGGTGCAGGCACACGTGGGGACTGAGGCAGATGTGCCTGACTGAATGAAAGAGGCTAAGGATCAGCCAGGGTGTGCATGGGTGAGGCTCCCCAGCTCCCTAACAATCCCTTCCCCCCCAAAAAAAAACAGTTTCATACTTCCCCCCGTAAACCTCCAGGTTCACTCCCATGCTTCTTCCTAGCAATTGCTTCCCTGTCCCTCAGCTCCTCCATTACCCGTGACTCCCCCAAGCTTTTGCACTGCTTCTGAGGGGTGGGGGAAATACATTTCTGTATTGTAGTTTAAATAAATTATTACTCAAAGTTCTATATTAATATGCCTAGTCACTGATCGGTCCATCAGCCCTCACAGAGAAAGTGCCGATCATAACACATCGAATGCGTTGTTCTAGCCAGTTCTCCAACTACCCGCTGGCCAGGCTGTTAGTAGCACCGGACACCCAATTGACATAGTGCACAACAGCCTAGAACTCCTGAGCAATCCACCAACCGCAGCCTCCCAAGCAGCAGGGATTACAGGCACGTGCCACCGCACTGGGCCATATGCCTAGTAAGGAATCTGTTTGTCAAAAAAGCATTTCCTGAATCTCTTTTGTTATCTATATTGTTACAGACATACTTGCTGACAATAAATTACCAAAATAATTGACACTGGCATGATTATATTGTGTTATTTTGACTAATAAATGTTGCAGAATTTTAAAATATTGTGTGCAGAATTTTTAATTTTTGGTGCAGAATTCCCCTAGGATTAGCAATGGCCTTGTCTACCTTGAATGCTCCTTTAGCACCTTGATCATCTAGTGGCTGCACTGGTTGTCTGGAAGGCTTCCTGCTTCTGATGTTTTAAATTTTTTTTTTTTTTTGCTGTTAGTTTTTGTGTCTTTTACTAGTTGGTCTTCACATTCCTTTCTGGCCTGGCTAATTATACTTTTACACTTGCATGTAGCAAGGAGAGCTAGAGAGAGCTGTTACCAAGGGAAGGAGATGGCGAGAGGGTGCATTGTCTGAAAGTGAAGGCCCAGAGATTCTGTACTGGTCATTTGGGCCTACACTATGAGAAAAAAATAGGTGCTCACTTTTATGTACCACAGAAGAAAGCCATCATACAAGTGTACTATCAGCTGGCTTGAGCTGAGAGCTCTCTACAGATGTAAATCATTAGTTAATAGATAAAGTGCCAGGAGATAGCACTCAACATATGTAGTGTTGTGCTTTGCCACAGCTCTTAACAATATGCAGGCACTGGTGGCCATCTGGGGAGATGTGGAGATCCAAGGTCAGCTGAACTCTGTACATTACAGTATTACAAATGACAATCAGGTGGGTGAGGTAATATCTTTTGTTGGACCATGGATTACCACATCTACCTTGTCTCTCTAATATCCTGAGATCGACATGACTACAGCTACACTGCAATCAGGTGTCCAGGTTACTACCGCAGATGGGTAAGGAAGCATGAGTGGGATTATGGGAGTTTTTCAGGGCATTATGAAATCAGCCACCCGACAGGATTGACATTTGTGCCCAAATGTATGTTTCCTGTTACATCATCAGAGTGAAGGTAGATGCAATTTCCAGGTTGAAGCTTATTGTCTCACCTGAATGGATCCTTTCTTTGTGCCGCTCCCATCCTATGTCACACTGTGGAGCAGCATGGAGCATTTTAAAAAGCGGCTTGAGGGGAATAATTCTCTGCATTGGGGAATAATTTTCTCTGGTATTAGCGCTTTTATGGTAATGTTACCTGAGGATCTCAAAGTGCTTTTCTTAGGTGAATAAGTATGATAATTCCAATGCTACCGACTGGGAAAATGAGGCATAGAGAGATTAAGTGACTTGCTCAAAGTCCAAAGCAAGTCTGTGATAGAGCTCGGAGTTGAAGCCTGGTTCATGACTCCTAGTCTAATAGTGCAGGAAAAAGTCAGGGAAATTGGTTGTCAGGGCTTTTAAAAAAAACATTAGTATTTATTCAGTGTTAATATTGTGATGGCACCTAGATGCCAACCAGACTGGACTCTGATTGTCTGGAGTTGTACAAACATAGTAAATGACAGCTTACAAACTGAAGACTCCTAATTTCTTCTCCAGAGACATGAGTACCGAAAACTGCAAGGCATGTTTATGATTTAAAAATTCATACTGAAAGTGAGCAGCGTATAATATTCATTCTGTTACTACAGGTAAACTGTTTTTTTCATGCTAGAACCTGTAAACATGCCATTAAAAATAGAGATGGCTGTACATTCAATCTGACAAGTTTCACATTGCCAAGTGCATCTTGAAAACATGACATAATGAAAGAATAGGTTTAGGTAGGACTGCTATTAGGAAAGTCATGATAGCATAAAAGAAAATTACTGCTTTACGTACTGTGACATTAATATAATTTATGTCAACAAAAAGACAAATAATATCATGTTTTTAAAACAGATATCACTTTAGAGATCACTAATTTCTTATAATCATATAAATGACTCACACAGGATTTTTAAACAAACCAATCAACTTCCCAGAAGAACTTTAAAATGAGAGAGATGCCTTTAGGGTCTCCCGCATTTTGCATCTACTATGGTAAAATGTGTAAGACAGGCTCTATGGCGGTTGACAGCTGGGAAAAACATATGTTGGAATAATAGTGATGTAACCATTGAAATGGAATGTGTTTATCTTTTTAATTGCATTGTGTAAAATTGGGCTTTTGAAATTTTTTGGGAAATGAAAACATGAGATTGCTTCAAGATACTGACATGAATGTGAATATAATATACACTGTGTAGGTGTATGTCCCTCTAGTGGCTGGTCCCAGCAACTATGCAGCCTGCAATTTAATTCATAGGTGAAGGCATTATCCTTTAGCTCAAATGGTGGCTTTTGAGGCGAAAATGCCCAGATTCAGTCCCACTTGATAACTGTGGCTGAAACTTGATGTCAAAGATTCATATAATTCAAAGGGTCAGCTCATATCACCAGTAAACATAATTTCTTCAATTTAAGGCTCTTTCAGCAAGTGTAAATGTTATAAATGAAACAGATCCTCTCTCTGGAACTTTAACATTATGTTCCTCTTGGCTAAAAGATTGCAATGTATTTATGTAAACTGGAGAGGCATGTGATAAACTGCACTGGTATGTGATACATGTGTTTATCACACATCAACATAATATATCATGCCTGATTGCACATCCTGCCAGCTAATCCTTCTACAGAGGATACAAGCCCTAAGGGAAAAAATTAGAATGGAGATGAGGAAGAGAGAGGGAGAATTAAAGAGGCTATTTGACCTCTGATGTTATGTTTCTACCAATCTGTGAATCCAGCATTACATACCAAAGCATCATACAACCCTATGCTGCTCACCTAGGGTTGTATTGTATTGTCAGTCTGCATGTGCTGTTCTCAGTGATCTGTGATTGCTTCTTGGATCTCTGGGGAAATTAAATGTAGGTAATTTGCTCCCAAATTATCTCTGCATGGGCTTTTTTCTCTTTAATGGTTATGTTTCTGGCAGGGATTTGCTCCATTGCAGATAACTTACCAGCTAAAAGAGGCCATGAGCCTGCGAAGGAGTGAGTTTGCTGGCTTCCGAGATGGAAAAGGGCTTAAAGGACAGGGTGGCCAGGTTTCTGGGAGATTTTTGGCTCCCCACGGGACTTCTGTTTTAATTTTTTTCCAGGTCTTCCTCTCCAACCGTGATCACACCATTCAGTGGAGCAGCCTTTCATACAGCCCTGATTGGGATTCCCCTCCAGACTCATTAAATTCCTAGGAAATATCCCAAAGTTGTGTTTTATACTTAACATGCCACAGTTTTCTTTGTTTTTGCTTATCAGTCTGTGACGTTGCACCCCATAAGGCTTTATGGAAATATACTTATGAATGTATATATGACATAACTGGAATATGTTTTATGCTACATATGTCATGTAACATATCTCCGTAAAGGTTATGATCTACTGAATATATTAATCCTATTTGTATGCATGTGTCATTGTTGTATTTGAAGTTATGAATATCGGCCGTATACTTGTTTGATTTTAAATAGCCTTACTAAGGCATTTGGTCAGCTTCTTTAGAAAGGAATTTGCAAGTTAAGTGCCCAATCAAGAAGCACTTAAGAGACAATGGATCTTGGAAGGCTCCAATCTACATAAGAAGTCTACATGAGGACGTTCAAGGTAGCATGTGAACCATGGACATGTTACTTGCCCATGTGACCCCAAAACTCCATCTTGTAGCTGGAATTTTACACAGGGGGAGGGAGGGGTATCCACCCACAAGAGAAAGTCTATTTAAACCCCTGGGAGACCCCTCCATTTTGTCTTCAGCTGGATCAAGAGATAGCCTCTCTACCCTCAAGGATACCTGAAAGAAACTGGAACAAAGGACAATAAATACAGGGTATCTGAGTGATTGCTGGACCCAGACTGGAAGGAGACTAGTCTGTAAAAGGAAGCTTACTGGAACACCACGGAGGGTGAGATCTTATCTGTATTCAGTTTTCTTACTGTATTAGGCATAGACATTATGCCTGTTTTATTTATAGGCGTGTTTTATTTTATTTTGCTTGATAATTCACTTTGTTCTGTCTGTTACTACTTGGAATCACTTAAATCCTACTTTCTGTATTTAATAAAATCACTTTTTACTTATTATTTAACCCAGAGTATGTATTAATACCCGGGAGGGAGGGGCAAACAGCTGTGCATATCTCTCTATCAGTGTTATAGAGGGAGAACAATTTGAGTTTACCCTGTATAAACTTTATACAGGGTAAAACGGATTTATTTGGGGTTTGGACCCCATTGGGAGTTGGGCATCTGAGTGTAAAAGACAGGAACACTTCTTAAGCTGCTTTCAGTTAAGCTTGCAGTTTGTGGGATGTGGTTCAGACCTGGGTCTGTGTTTGTGGCCGGCAAGTGTGTTTGGCACATTCAGGCAGGGCTCTGGATTCCCAAACTGGCAGGGAAATCAGGGGCAGAAGTAGTCTTGGCACATCAGTTGGCAGCCCCAAGGGGGTTTCTGTGATCCAACCCATCACACAGTCAACCAGGCAGAGCCAGTGGGAGTTTTCTGATAAAGAGACGTGTTCTTTTTTTCCCCAATAGACATGCACATTTTTCCCTTTTAAGATTTCCATTAAACAGTCATATACAGTCATATAAATGATTTCACACAAGGATGTCTCCCCTAGCTCACTTTAAATTATTTAATGTATTTCTGCAGCAGATAGCTCAAGAACACACAGATAGACCCTACAGGACCAAGTTCTTTATTTATTGTACCCAAAGGAGACCAATGACTGTGAAACACTACCTGAAGCCTAAGTGCAGCACACAAATAATTGCAAATGAAGAGGAAGGTGTGAGTCCCTGGTCACAGTGAACAGGAAGTGTAAGGCTTCAGAGGAGTAGCATGGTCTAGTAGATAAGACAGCATGGTAGGAGGCAAGAGACCTCAGTTTTATTTTTGGCTCTGCTACAGACCTGCTGTGTGACCCTAGTTAGGTCAATTCTCTGTGCTTCTGTTTTCCTTCCCACCTTTTGTCTAGCTGGTCCATTGAGATGATAAACGTTGGGGCAGGGACAGTGTGTATGTACAGTGCTAGCACTGCAGGGGCCCGATCTCAGTTAGTATCTCTAACCACTACTGTAATGTCCATAATGAATGATGATAACTTCCTCCTCCCGCAATGAACTTTAAATGCTCCTTCCCCTTGAGAGGAGTAAAAGAGAAGCTCAAAGGCAGGGTAGTGACTGAGTATTTCAAGCTTCTTTCACCCGCTACATTCCCTAGAAGCCAGCAGAGAGCAGAGATTGGAATACCTTCCCTCAATTTCACAGCTAGGTGCAACAGGAGTTCCAGGGAGTTCTTCCTCCCCACTATGCTGGGAGAAGCAGGTAGGTGCAGGGTGTTGATGCCATCAATGGAATGATCCCTATTGCAAAGTGAAGGGTGCATGTTATCACTAACACTGGTCAGGTGAAGAATGGGAAGGGCTGGCCTCTGAGGGAAAAGAGTGAAAAAGGGAAGTAATGTTGCAGCCGAACTGTGGGTTCCCAATGTTAAAATAAATGAAAAATATTTTGAAGCTGGTAAGGATTGATTGTCACTGAAACAAGGAGGAAAGAGTTAAATGCACAGTGTTTTAAAACTTTAACACTCAATAAGGCCAGGGTTAAATAAAACATTGAATTGGGATAAGGATAAATATGTAAACTTAAAAGAGAAAGTTTGGAGTCAAAAATTGTATTTAAAATTTCTTAAAGAATGTGGTAAATAAGATGTGCATCTATCAGTCATCACCCTGGTGACTGGCTTGGAATGTTTTAACCCTTCTTTCTCCCCTCCCCTTTGCTTTTGTCTATTAGGTCCGATCCTGCAATTGGATCTGTGATGGGTTGGTATCACAGGAACCCCCTTGGGGCTGCCACCTGATGTGCCAAGACTACTTCTGCCCCTGCTTTCCTGCCTTTTCCAGCTTGGGACTCCAGAATCCTGTCTGGTTTGAGCCAGACCCACTAGCCTGCTGCAAACCCAGACTCAGGTCTGAACCACATCCCCTAACAGCTGTAGGTTTGCCTGGAAGTAGCTTAGGACGTGTTCTTGCCTTTGACACCCAGATGCCCAACTCCCAATGGGGTTCAAACCCTGAATAAATCCATTTTACCCTGTATAAAGCTTATAAAGGGTAAACTCATAAATTGTTCGCCCTCTATATCACAGATAGAGAGATATGCACAGCTGTTTGCCCCCCTCCAGGTACTAACACGTACTCCAGGTTAATTAATATGTAAAAAGTTATTTTAATAAGTACAGAAAGTAGGATTTAAGTGGTTCTAAGTAGTAACAGACAGAACAAAGTGAATTACCAAGTAAAATGAAATAAAACACGCAAGTCTATGTCTAATCAAACTGAATACAGATAAAAACCTCACCAATTCCAGTAAGCTTCCTTTTACAGGCTATGGTCCTCCTAGCCTGGGTCCAGAAATCACTCTCACCCCCTATAGTAATTGTCCTTTGTTCCAGTTTCTTTCAGGTATGTCCTTGGGGGGTGGAGAGGCTCTTTCTTTAGCCAGCTGAAGACAAAATGGAGAGGTCTCCCAGGGGTTTAAATAGACATTCTCCTCTGGGTGGACCCCCCATCCCTCTCCCTGTGTAGCATCCAGTTACAAAATGGAGTTTTTGGGGTAACATGGGCAAGTCACGTGTCCATGCACAACTCAGTTCCTTACCAGCCAAGCCACATTCCTGGCAAAGCTCAGATGTGGATTGGTGTCTCCAAGTTCTATTGTCTTTTAAGTGTTTCTTGACTGGGCACTTAAGCTGCACATTCCTTTCTCCAGACACTGATCAAATGCTCTTATTAAGGCTATGTAGAAAACCAGCAAATATACAATCAATATTTATAACTTCAACTACAAAAATGATACATGCATACAAACAGGAGGAATAGATTCAATAGATCATAACTTTTACAGAGATATGTTACATGACACATGTAGCATAAAACATATTCCAGTTATATCATATATACATTTATAAGCATCTCCCCATAAAGCCTTATGGGGTACACCGTCACAAGATCCACATGTGGATCTTCAGTGGGATTCCAGAGGAGTTTGTGGATGTAGATCTGGTTTCAGGATTGGGATTTTAGATGTGAGCTCTTTGGGGCAGGGGACCATTGGCTCTAATGGGTTTATACAATACCTAGCCCAAAGGAGGTCCTGTAGGCAGTGCTGCAATATAGCTGTGACTCAGGGTATGTCTACACTGGCAGAGTTACATTGCCGGCAGTTACACTGCCTCTCTGAGAGCACTGAAGGGAAAACACTGTTGTGTGTTCACACTGTCAGCTGCCTGCACAATAGCATGTTCATACTTGCAGCACTTGCAGCGGTATTTGGAGCGGTGCACTCTGGGTAGCTATCCCACAGAGCATCTCTTGCTCTTCTGCCACTAAGAGTTGTGGGAAGGCAGAGGGGGTCGCAGGGCATCCTGGGTTCTGTCCCAATGCCCTGTGATGCATCGCTTCATATCCCAGCAATCCCTGTGCTTCCGTCTGCATTTGGTGCCATCTTTCTATGGTTTGTGTACTGTGCGCTCTGCCTGTTCGGTCTGCAGGAATGGATCCCGCACTGTTGACCAGTGTGCTGCTCGCTCTCACTAACACATCATGAGTGGCAGTGGAGTTATTCCTTAAACTACAAAGGCAAGAGGAGTTCAACATTGATCTTGCCATGTGTAGTAGCTACGACACGAGATAGCTTGTGGCATTCATGGAGGTGCTGACCACAGTGGAACGCTGCTTTTGGGCACGGGAAACAAGCAATCAGTGGTGGTGGGATCACATTGTCATGCACGTCTGGGATGATGAGCAGAACTTTCAGATGAGGAAAGCCACATTCATGGGACTGTGTGATGAGCTTGCCCCAGCCCTGTGGTGCAAGGACATGAGAATGAGAGCTGCCCCGTCATTGGAGATGCACGTGGCGATTTCACTGTGGAAGCTGGCTACTCCAGACTGCTGCCGATTGGTTGCTAACCAGTCTGGAGTGGGAAAGTCAACTGCTGGACGCATGTTGACAGAAGTGTGCAAGACTATTAATCGCATCCTGCTCCGAAAGACTGTAACTCTGGGCAACATGCGTGACATTGTGAATGGCTTTGCACAAATGGGCTTCCCTAACTGTGGAGGGGCAATAGATGGGACACACATTCCAATTTTGGCACCAGACCACCCAGCCACCAAGTATATTAATCAGAAGGGGTATTTCTTTATGATTCTCCAGCCACTTGTGGATCACCGTGGGCGTTTCACAGACATTAAAACAGGCTGGTCCAGAAAGGTGCATGATGCACTCATCTTTCAGAACACTGGCCTGTTCAGGAAGCTGCAAGTAGGGACTTTCTTCCCGGACCAGAAGATCACCGTAGGGGAAGTTGAAATGCCCATCATGATCCTGGGAGAACCTTCCTACCCCTTAATGTCGTGGCTTATGAAGCCATACACGGGGCACCTTGACAGCAGCAAGGAGCGGTTCAACAACAGGTTGAGCAAGTGCAGAATGACTGGTGAGTGTGCTTTTGGCCATTTAAAGGCCTGCTGGCGCTGCCTATATGGGAGGCTGGACCTGGCTGATGACAATATTCCTATGCTTATAGCCGCGTGCTGTACGTTCCATATTTGTGAAAGGAAGTGTAAAAGCTTCACTCATGGCTGGACCATTGAGGCTCAGTGCCTGGAGGCTGAATTTGAACAGCCAGAGACCAGGGCTATTAAAGGGACATGGCGTGGGGCCATAAGGATCAGGGATACCTTGAAGCAGCAATTTGAAGCTGAAAGCCACTAATATTTGTTTCTATGCTCTGGAGTGCAGTGCTTGTAATGCTAGGAGGTGATTGTGATTGATGCAGATGATGCACTATGAAGGTTTAAGAAACTTGCCTTTTGCTTTGCAGGGCTCTGTTTGCTTTCAATTAATGGAATAAAGATTGCTTTCAAGGCAAAATAATTCTTTCATTAAAAAACAACAACCGGAGGAGAGAGACAAACAAAAAAACACATCAGCACCGAGGGGGATGGGGGAAGGGAGAGTCTCAGGAGGAGGTGGGGTCCCAGGACAGTTAAAGATTTGTGTTTGTCCAGGTATCATATGCAACCTTGTCCTTTGGAGTGCAGCGGGTACTGTACTTCAGCAGGGCTAAACTGCAGAGTGACAGGTGTTGAGTGCAGTGAGTACCGGGAGTCCGCACAGCAGTGTAGCCAGGTCTGGAGCACAGGGGGATAGGCGCTATAAAAAGGCGCCTCCCCCTGTACTCACTCAGCGGTGCCTCTGGCAGCGCTCTGGGTCTTTGGCGGCACTTCGGCCGTGGGTCCTCACTCACTCTGGGTCTTTGGTGGTACCCACCGCCGAAATGCCGCCGAAGACCCGGAGCACCGCCGGGTGAGTGCAAGAAGCGGCGCTTAAAAAGAAGCGGCACCTTTTTTTAAAGGCGCCGCTTCCTTTTTAAGGCGCCGCTTCTGCTCACAAGGGGAGTGGCTGCTCCCCCTGCTCCTCCCCGGCTACGCTACTGAGTCCGCAGTGCTGGACTGTGACGGGGCAGGAGTGGAATGCAGCGGGTACAGACTGGAGCCAGGAGGTTGATAAGAGTGTGTTGGTGGTGTCTGGGGGGCGCATGGGAAAGAGTTTTGCGGCTGCAGGGGAGGGCGGTTGTGGAGCTGCTTGGTTTGCAGTGCTAGTAGCGCCTGGAGCATGTCTGCTTGGCACTCCATAACGTTTAAGAGCCGCTCCATGGCTTTGTTCTGGCGCACCACGTTCTCCTTTCTGGCCCTCTTCTTGCGGTCCCGCCACTCCTTCAATTCTTGTTTTTCAGCCGCAGAGTGCATCATGACATCACGCAGAAAGTCCTCTTTAGTTCTTCTTGGACACTTTCTAATTCTGCACAGCCATTCAGCTGACAATAACAAAGAGGGAGGCGGGGCTCACAAGGTCATATCTGTGAAGCCAAAATGCAACATTTTACAGAAGCAGTATTGTTTGCAACCCACAGACCACAGATTCAGTGATTTAAAACACAGCCACTATTCACACACCTGTCATTAACTGGCTGACCCCAGGCAATCACACATGTGCCACAAGACCTCCAAAATGGTGAGTAGCCGCAGGGGCAGGGGAAATCAGTGTTCCAAGACCATACTGTACACTGGGTAAGTGGCACTTGGGGAGAGCCAGCACTGTAGGGGGGGCCTGATAATCATTCCTGTCCCCACATTTTCCACAGGCTGTGTTCATTATGGAAGATATCTTGCTGCTGAGGGTGAGCAGGGAATCAAGGGAGGGTCTTTTGCCCAGGGCCTTATGCGGCTCACCTGTGTGCAGCAACGGTCCTCCCCCCAGTGACGGCAGAGTGGCATGGGAAAGTTATCCTTACTGGGGCAAGAAACAAAGCAGCTGTGCCAAAGAACCTGTGGCAGTGGATTGCCCAGTATCTCCATGAAAGTTTCCCAGAGGTCTCTGAGGCAGATTCCCGTGAAGCGAAGGAGTCAATCAACACCCTGTTCCGCCGCTCAGACTAGGCATGTGGTGGTACACGCATCATACAGACACCAGCCTGCTTTCTGCAACCCTCCTGCCCCCAACAACTCACTTCAGCGATTCCCAAAATCAAAGCCACTTACCAGGGGCCTCCCCTTCTGTTTGTGCTTCTCCAAGCTCCGACAGCTGTGACTGGCTAGCCTCCTCCAGGGTAGAGAAGAGCTCCTGGCTGCATGCATCTCTGACCTCCAAGTCGTCCTCTGCCTCTGGGTCCCCCTCCACATCCTCATCCAATATTTCCTCCTCCTGGCTCGGTCCACTCTCGACTGGCACACGAGCCACTGAAGTGGCCTCCGCAGTGCAGGTGAGGTTGCCACCGAGTATCGCATCCAGCTCTTAGTAGAACCAGCAGCTCGTGGGCGCAGCACCGGAGCAGTGGTTTGCCTCCCACGCCTTGTGGTAGGCGGTCCGCAGCTTCTTTACTTTGACCCTGCACTGCAGTGTGTCCCGGTCATGGCCCTTTCTGTCATGCATCGTGAAATCTATACGTAGATATCATAATTCCTACAGCTGGTGCACAGCTGGGACGGGACAGCCTCCTCTCGCCAAATGCTGATGAGGTCCAGCAGCTAGGCATTGCTCCAAGCAGGGGATCACCTGGTGTGTGGAGCAGGCATGGTCACCTGCAAAGATGCGCTGAGACCACTGCACGCGTCACCGAGCAAACAGGAAGGGGATTTTCAAAATTCCCAAGGAATTTAAGGGGTGGGGCTCACGGTTGGTCACCTGAGGGCAGAGCAGTAGAGTTCAAACTGATGACCAGAGAGGTGAGAACGAGCATCGTGGGACACCTCCTGGAGGCCAGTCATAGCACTGTAAGCAACCAGGGTGTCTACACTGGCACTGCGGTGCTGTAGCCCCAGCGCAGAAAGTTGAACACCTCTTGTCGGGGAGGTTTTTTTACAGCACTGCAAGTGCGCAGTTTCTGTGCACAACCTGGCTTGGCAGTGTGTACACCTTGGGAATTACAACGCAGAAAGCTGCTTCACTGCGCAGAAAATTGCCAGTGTAGACAAGGCCTGGGACTTAGTGGTGAGAGTTAGGGAAGGTTGCCTAGAAGACAAGCCAAGCCAAACCAATATGAATTCCTGAAACTTGATGACTTATGAAGGAACCCAACACTATCATAAGTGATTTCTGCTGTGTTATCTTTAAGATGGTAAGTGCTGAAATGTGATAGGCCATTGAATGACAATGTTACTCTGGAAAACCTAAAGATTCTGGAACACCAATAATTTTCTTATCTGAGATCAGTTGTCAAGGAGAAGGCAGGATGTTTGTTACTCCTTTTCATGGGTGATGCTGCTTCAAGCAGCCATTGCAGAAACATTTTACTGAGCATTTAGTAGATCAAAACAAAAACCAGTAAAGTACAGAGACTATCAACTCCTTTCATATAGACACTGAACTGTTGTCACACAACAATGGCTTTCATTCACTTCTAACTTAATGATAATTGCTCTAAATGCAGCCAATCCAATAAACTCTTCACATTAACCCAATTCTCACAGAGCCCCGAGTTTCTGGCTTATCCTCTCCTTAACATTTCTTCATTCCTTGACCTTCTAATGCACTGGGAAAACATCATTTTCAAGTAATGACCACCAGGTGGTGATCTTGGCACAAAAATGATAGGAAAGAGAGCAGTTTTACATAGAACTATTGCTGACCTCAGGTTTAGAGCATGATTGGTATATAGGACTATCATGGTAGTGTCCATACTTGACCCATATTTGACCCTGGGATGGTAATATCATTGCTTTAAAAACACTAACAGAGTGAAGGATTTTAAAAAAAAACACAAATAAAAGTAATGGCTCTATTCTGGATTTTCATGGGGGAAGAAATGTCAAATATATCTTCTCTCTGTCCTCTTCTACTAGAGGTATTTTCTTTTCTTCTACTCACTCCAGATACACTCTGCAAAGGGGAGTTATTTTTTTCCTCTTGTTAGATCAGAGTAGAGTTCTTCCATTGAAATTGAGCACAGTTCCATTCCAATCAACATTGGTGTCAATGGAGTTGTACATACCTATGTCACCAATGTATCTGGTCTTTCGAGATTCAACAACATATCCTGAACAAGAGCTAGTGCTTGAATTAGTTGTAGATTTCGGCTCTGATTCTGCTCCCATAGAAATCAAGAGCAAAATTCCCATTGGTTTAAATGTGAGCAGATCAAGTGCATATTCTTTAAATTCCTTCTTAGGGGGTGCAGGAGCACACCTGGAACCTATAACAGAACCTGAGCCATATAAATGAGCCATATAAAATAGTACCACTCTTTTAGCATTGAAAAGGCTTTAGCATTTTTTTTGTCTTGTTTTGCTTTTAACTGGCTAGAATGTTGTCTAGTTCAGAGAAAAACTAAAAGATCTGCCTTGCTTACAAAGGCAAACAGCCCAGTTGTTAGTAATTTGCCAGCAGGAGCCTTCAGACACTAAGGAGAGTGGGTCCAGATCAGAGGTGAGCAGCTGAGGTTCTTGTAATTCATGTTTATATACAACAACTAATTTGAGTGGATAGAGGTTCTGCTGTTAAAATATGTATGGGTTTAACTCTGGTCCTCATTTCTGTTCCCTACTGTGACTCAGTAGGTGGCACACTTTCCTCTGAGTAAGAACCGACCCAGTACTTTGTGCCAGCACTGTTCACCGAGATGCCAGGCTTCTGGTAGGGATGACCAAGTGAACACTTGAACTTTTCTAGTGATTTTGGAAGAGTTAAGGGTGCATTGAACCTGCTGTCCCAGCCCAGTGCCAAATCAGGCAATTGTATTTTGCGTAACCTGGAAGTTTCTGTAGAACATGTTGTTGTTTTCCTGTTTTGAGTGGTAGCAAACCCTGCCTTTCAAATGAAGGCTAAAAACCACCTCCAATCTGTCTCCTCTGTGTCTGCCTGTCCAGGTCACCTCTGATGATAGCTTCAGGGGTACCGCCAGATGACATGTCTCCATGAGGTTGAAGAAGATTCTGCAGTGCTCAAAAAACCTGATTAACCAGGTAGTGTTGCTGCTACTGCCTCCTCCATGGCTGTGCCAGCTTGGTCTCCCTCCTCGCCCACACCTGCTTCTGCTTGTAGAAAGGAATCATGTCTGGAAGCATGTATAGATGGGTAGCAGCCTTCAATTAGACAGGTCCCCATGCAGGGCCGGGTGCAAAGAAGTTTCGTGCCCTAGGCGAAACTTCCTTGCACCAGCCCTGTGTCCCCGCTGCGGCAGCCAGCTCCCCCACCCACGGCAGGTGGCTCCCCATCCGCCCCGTGGTGACTCCTCACCCCCCTGCCTATGGCAGCTCAGCCCCCCACCCATGGGCCGTGGCAGCTCAGCCCCCCGCCTGCGGCGGCTCCCCCCCCGCCTGCGGCGCCTCCCGGCTCCACGCTCAGCCACTGAACGTGGAGGCAGGAGGCAGCCACGGCGAGCCGCCCGTTGCCTCGCGAAGCCCTGCTGAGCTCCAGTGGCACAGCAACAGCCTTCGCCACAGCAGGGCTTCGCGAGGAAGCAGGCGTCTGCCTCCTGCCTCCTGGCTCGAGCATGGAGCCGGGAGGCAGGAGGCAGCCACCCGCCACCGAGGGCGGCGAAATGCCGCCCCCCAAATCCTGGCGCCCTAGGCGACTGCCTAGGTCGCCTAGTGAAAGCGCCGGCCCTGTCCTCATGCCTGCCTCTCTTCACTTCTCTTCCTGCCAGCCTCCTTCTGCCAAGGCCAAACCCACAAACAAAGACTAGATTCTAGTATGCTCTCTATTCTATGCTGTGTGTTTGTCGGTCTTTTAATCCCTGTGTACTAGGGCCAACAGCGTACAGCATTTGCCTCCGCCAATGAGTGTTTGTGAGTTCAGACTATTAGCTGCTGCATGCTGAGTTAGTTGTGCCTGAACCTGTCTAAAATGGGTCCATGAGAGCCCTGGTGGGGCTCACGAGAATCCCAGCTGAGTAGCTATACCCTGAACAACACCGCTCTTTCATCTAGTCCCATCTGAGCCTTTATACCCCGCCCCCCTCTTTAAAAATATTTGTCACACAGAAGATCTAAATGTATCACTTGCTAACAGACTCATATTCTCTGCAATTGGGCACAGAAGAGAACCTGTAAAACATTCCATAAATGCCTATTTGTAGTCACCCAAGCTTTCGATACTGGCTGCGTAAGCTTCCTAGAATTTGGCCATAGTTTGAGATGCCAAACATTTGAGAAACCAAGATGGATAATTTGACATGAGTCAATGTGCAAACGTTCCCAGCTGATGGATGCTGTTTTCCTTCAGAGGCAGAAATGCAGTCTCAATTGCACCTATAGAGGAGTTACATAGAAGAACTGCTTTGTCATTGGATGGATTTGCAAAAAGCCAAATGTGAATACAAACTTGTTTGGCTCACAACAATGCCTGCAACAACTGTATTGCAATGTAAAAGTTAAGTGTTCAAAATAACTAAATACATGTTACAATATTAGACATTTTTGCTTATTTTAGCTTGCTACCTGCTACATAGCGAAACACCTGTGTGTGTGGGGGGTCTCTTTGGCCCAGAAATCAATGGGTGATAGGGGCCTTTGAGGATCCTGGCCTCTGCACTTTTGAGTCAAACTGGACTTTCCCATTGCTGGGGCTATAGCACTGCTTTGAGCATGAAAAAAGTGCTACAATTCAGGGCTTATAAAGAGCTGTGGGGTGAGAAGCACAGTATTCCAAGAAAATCAAGCAGAGAGGAAAGCATGGTAAGTAACTGGGATCATTTCTACTTCTGGATCACACCTACTGTAGCTTCCAGAAGAACTGTACTATAGCCTAGAAAAAACCATCTATGAACATTATACTATTTCCTGTTGTAACAAATCTGTGGTTCCCTAGGAGTGTCACAGCTATGATTGGCTATGATGTGCAGCATAATCAGAACTTCACTGTAGCAGAGGGGACAGAACTCACCACCCCCTGCTCTGAAAGCACTGGCCTCTACCACTTCAGCTAGAAGAGACTCTTCATTGGCTCCTACCACTAAAAGGTCTATGACACACAGCTGAACAGTTCTGACTCTATCCTGTAAAGGGCAGCAGTACAATGGCACCTAAAGAGCTCATGAGTTCTCATTCCGGGCCATAAAGAGGTGTTGGGATTGTGACCACCCTGCCCTTTCCATGTTACTAAATAAGGGGTCTCAGTAAAGAAAAGGTTGAGAAACACTGAACTAGCCCATTGCAATTTAACCCTCGGCCCCCAAACTCCAAAACAAAACAACCCCTGCACATACACACTGTCCTACAGAATGAGTCTTTAAATCACTCTATTCTTTTTAGCCACTATATCAATCACAACGAGGAGTCCGGTGGCACCTTAAAGACTAACAAATTTATTTGCGCATAAGCTTTCGGGGGTAAAAAACCAACTTCTTCAGATGCATGGCATAGCAATCAGTGCTTGAATGCTGATCAATTCTCCTTTCAGGTTAATACTAAGACTTCTGCTATTTTTATTTTCATTTTAATGACTAATGAAATAATTATGCCCCACATACCGCACGTGGCTTCTGCAATTATCTGTTGGGTACTTTGCTGACTAACAGTCCCAAGCTTCTACAATTGATTTCTAAGCCGTGGATTCATGCTGTACTGCTGCCTTAGTTAGAACACAGTCATGTCTCTCTGATGCTGAATGCATTAGGTCAATATCTAGGCACTGATTGGATGTACCTAATCTAAATTATGAATATAATTATGGCAAGAAGGGTATAATCACCCCCAAAATAATATTTCTTTGTCGAGATGTCCCCTTAAAATGTGTAGCTTGGAGTACCCACCACTATTCTCCTAGATAAGAAATTTTCTGTTGTCCTGACCTGACTGGATAATTGCACCAATTTAAATAGATGATTGGCCTTCTTTCTCACAAAGAACATGTGTTGCTAATCCCCATTTTTCATGGCAGCAGCCTTCTATTGTTTTGTATGGATTACAGCCAGTACTAAGAAGTTCATATGAAACTAGGGGCCTGATTCGTCAATGCCTTACATCGTCTGTTACCTGTGCAAATTGGGTGTAAAATGCTACCACTGGTGTGAGTGGAGAATTCTGATCTGGGAATGTTTAAAATCCACTTTCACTCAGGTATAAATGATGTCACAAAGTGCACAGCAGAAGATAATCTATCCCAAGAGTTTTAGGATGCCTGGTCCAAACCTGTTGCTGAATTTAAGGGGCTGAATTTTTGAACTATGTAAGTGGGCGTAGTATCACTGAACTCAATGGAATTGCACCTGTTTGCAGGATTTCTGAAACTGGTCCTATGTTGAAAAGAAACACTTTCTTCTGAATAAGGAACTGATTACTGTGAAGTAATAATGAGTGCTGGGTTAGTGTGTGCAAGAAGCCTGGGTAATATTGTTTAGACAGCTCACCTAACTCTACCATGTCGCTCAATTTACCAGAATCACTTGTTAGAGGAGTTAGACTTTTTTTAGAGCTGGTCAAAAGTTATTGCTTGTCCATAAAATCAAACTTTAATAATGACAGAATGTACAATACATAAAAAAGCATAAACTGATTGATGCCCTGATTGTGCAAACACAAGATCAATGTGCATCACTTTACTCACCCGTAGTGTATAAAGAAGCTGCTCACACGAGAAATGTTAAATACATACTTAAGTGTTTACAGTACTGGAGCCTATTCAAGTATATAGAATGGCCTTGCTTTTTGTTCTTGTATCTCTTTCCATGTTCTGTTTCTTGCCCCCACATTTATTTCCTTCTACTTTGTATCAGTGTG
Source organism: Macrochelys suwanniensis (assembly GCA_033296515.1). NCBI lineage: Eukaryota > Metazoa > Chordata > Testudines > Chelydridae > Macrochelys > Macrochelys suwanniensis. The sequence continues at coordinate 83,408,857 of CM065776.1, read as the reverse complement.
GCGGGGGAGGGTTTGAGCATTTGCCTGCTAAACCCAGGGTTGTGAGTTCAATCCTTGAGGGGGCCATTTAGGGATCTGGGGCAAAAATTGGGGATTGGTCCTGCTTTGAGCAGGGGGTTGGACTAGATGACCTCCTAAGGTCCCTTCCAACCCTGATATTCTATGATTCAATGTATATTTTTCTTCTGTCTTTTGCTGGGTGTTTCTTTGTCAGTCTATTTCATCTTTACCTTTCAGTCCCCTACTTCTGTGTTCTTTCATTCTCTTCCTCAGTGGAGGTTTGTTGTGGGATGAAATTTAGTGCACTCACAAAAACAATTAATAGTGAAGATTTGAAATATTTGTAGTTAATGGGAGTCTTTCCTTTGACTCCAATGTGCTTTTGAACCAGGCTCCAAGTATTTGTTGTTGGTTCCGATTGTTTCCTCCCATGGGCTATGTTACAGGAAGGGACTAGGGAAGGACAATTGAGATTCCTCTTGCAGTGCTTTCATCAGATTTGTCTCTCAGTTGAGCAATTTGGGACCTCCTATAGAAGAAGCCCATGGTTGAGGCCCCCAAACCTCATGGATGTCCTAATGGCACAAGGTCATCTGTGTGGAAGTCCTGTCCATTAGCTCTGGGACTCTCGATGTCTCCTTGTCACCACTGCTCCAGTGGCTGAGGTGAGGTGGGTGAGGAACAGGAAAAGGGAGCTTTTGTGGTTTGGAGGGAGAGTTAAAGGAGGTGGAAAAATCTGGGTGGACAGAAAGGGAAAGAGTCAAGGAGAAGAGTCCTTCAACTCAGCACTCTCCAGACTGGCTCCTGTAATTGTTATGTTTACTTGGAGTAAATTAGTCATTCACTAGATGTCTGTATGGGCTGTGTAGGGTTCCAGTCGGGCTGTAGTACCTGGTAAAGAAGGGAGACAAACCTGAACTCTGGCTGTGTGGAAGCCTGTTAGTTTGTGTTTATAGTTAATAAAAATTCCTCCTGGGATTCCTGGCTCCTGGGAATCAGTACGCACCCTCTTGCCTGATTTTATTTCCCCAATATCCTGTCTTTGTTCTCAATTTAGATTGTAAACTCTTCAAGATAGGGGCTATTTCTTCACGTATCAATTGTATAGAAAGTGCCAATTTAAGATGGGCTGTGATTCTATACATCATGAAAACATCTGCCCCTCATCCAAGAAATCCCAGGATAAATATATTTGTTTTTAGGATTCTAAGGTTTGAAACTAGACTGGATAATGGACTAAAAAGTGTAAAGTAGAGAATGATCCTATGTTGACAGGGAATGGACGATGTGATCTGTACAGTCTTTTCTAGTTTCTGTGATTGTATGAAGGGTTCACTTGCAACTGAAGAATTTGGCAATAACAGTCTGTCTTAAACCCAGACAGGACAGAAACCTGAGTCAGAATGCTGCTGGCCTCTCTGAAGTGGTGAAACTAAGGCCTGGTGTCATCAGTCAGGGGTGTGAAAAAATACCCCATACCAACATAACTACATTGACCTATCCCTCAGTGTAGATGGAGCTATGTTAACCAAAGAATGCTTCCATCGATATAGCTACTATGGTTTGGGGACATGTGTTACTACATGGATGGAAAAACCCCTTCCATTGGTGTAGGGTGTGTCTAAACTATGGGGTTATGCCTACATGGCTATGCCAGCGTAGCTATGCTGGCATAATCCCTGTAGTGTAGACATAGCCTAATTCTATTTGTAAACAATTTTGCTTATAGGCCTAATATTTTTGTATTTGTCTTTTTTAATTCTTTGTTACTAAGGACGCTTGCATGAAAACGGGATCTTTGTCTCTGAACAATCAGTTGGCCCCTTCATTGTGGTGACAAGCATCACACTGGGTTGCCATGGAAGTGATTATCACAGGCAGAGGATTATGCTGTCAAGTGGGCAACAAGCTTCAGGAGCTGAAGAACTCTTCGCAAACTAAGATCCTGTTCTTAAGCAAATGTTTTGAGCAAAAAGGCACAAGGAAGGGGAGAGAGCAAGTGAGGGGGGAAATGCTATTACTACTGTAAGTAAAGTAGGGTATTTTTTTTTAAACTTCCCATTAGGGATTGGCTGTTTTTCAACCCTTCAGGCACGGGCTCATCCTTAGGGATTAAATCATACAGTTTTCTGAAGTCTATGGACGCTTTCCCAGCGCAACATAAGAACTGCAGGAGTTGGGCCTAAGTGTATCTCATACTGGGGACTAGCACTATGCTGAAAGGAGAATGTATTCCTGGCTTCTGGGAATCAGTACCCGCCCTCTTGCCTGATGTTATTTCCCCAATATCCTGTCTTTGTTCTCAATTTAGATTGTAAACTCTTCAAGATAGGGGCTATTTCTTCACATATCAATTGTATAGAAAGTGCCATTAATATGGTGCTACCTACAAATGTTTAGTAAAAGCAGCAGGGCAGGATTTTTGCTTAGAATGAGTCCTGTTTAGCTCTACCTACCAGGAACCCCATTCCTCTCAGAGCAGATGACAGATTTATTCCCTCTCCTTTTCCTACCTATTTTTCACTTTCTCCTCAAGTGGAACGCGGAATGATGTATGAACCGAAGGCGAATCTCACATTTATTCTCTGAAGAGTCACATACATTTCCAAAGCCATAGGTTAAAAAGCACTGGTCTGAGCACACAGCTGGTCGAGTCCAAACTCAGAACTTCATGATTTGACAACCGGACACCCATTGCTGCCAATAGGTCTGATTCTGTGAGAGGGGCTGGTCACCTACTGCTAACTATTTTGCTCATTGAAGTCCATAGTAGTTGAAGATACTCAGGAACTGTCTGGGATAGTCCATGGCTAGGGTGCTGGCTTGGCACTTAGGAGACCTGTGTTCATTTTCCTCCTCCACCTCAAACTTTCTGTATGGACAAGTCACTTAGGCCCTCATCCTGCATCATTAAGTAAATGGGAGCTTTGCCATTGACTTCAATCAACTAGGATCAAGCCTTTAGTTTCTATGTGCCTCAGATCCCCATCTATAAAATGGGGCTAACAGCACTTCCTACCTCACAGCGGGTGTGTGAGGATCAATACATTATAGACAGTGAGGAGGTCGGATACTACGGTAGTAGGGCCTATATAACTACCCTAGATAGATGAAGCATTTTTTTGTTGCTTGACTGTATTTGTACTACAGCAGGTAAGTGTCTGTTTCCATTTCTATTCTAAATTCCTGTTTTGGCTCCATAATTTTGCTCTTGGGTGAAATTGCACTGGTGTAAACTGATCATAACTAAATCATGCATTGCCTTGAAGCCACTGTCTATTGTTTCAATAGATTTTCAGCTCTCACAGCCGCACACCAGCACTGAAGGTAAGTCTGAGTTGAAAATTCTGTTTCGTTCTGCTATATATCTCTGACTTTTGTTTTGTTTGCCATTGACTTCAGTGAGTTTAGGATCAAGCCTTCAGTTTCTCTGTGCCTCAGAGTTTTGTTAGTGGAACGACAGGCTACTATTAAGTAAGAATTGCAGACTTTGGGCCTAGCTGTTTAATATGCTGGGGACTGGTTAGCTCCTGAGGAGTTTTGAGGTGGGACACTATGTTGGAGATGGGCGAGGTGGGTGGAGTCAAGGGAGTTATGCCTGCGTACAACTGGGATAAGGGTCTGATTCTCCTTTCACTTATAAAGTCTTGGCCCATATACAGATTCTTTCAGATATTTTTTAAAAAGTATGTTTTTGAATGGAGTTGAGAGGGCAAAGAACTAGGAAGTCTCTTTTCTTAAAAAACCTTTTGAACTAGTTGTGGAGGTACATATTTTAAAAAGAGGGTTGTATTCAAGTAGTCCAATGTAGCCTATTACCTGTATATCTTGGATACCAAAGGGCTGAGTTAGATAGTTGGAAAGTAGTTCACTTTAAAATAAATGTTCCTTCTAGACTACGCTATCTAAGCAAGGCAATATCCATGGGAATGCATTTGAGAGCTTAACAGAAGCCTGCTCAAATACATATAATAGGGAAAGAAGCAATGTGTGAAATTTAATTCACTTTGGAAGCCTAAGGGAGAAGGTGCCAGATCTCTTCAAAATCATGAAGAAAATGCTTGAGTTCTCAGCTACAGGCCATTTCCACCTGGCGTGTATGTTCTCATAGGCCTTGATAATGGCCAGGATTAGACTAGGAGACCTTTCAGAAAAGTAATGGAGAAAAAGATCATTGCAGTACCTGAAAATTAGTTGCTAGTTAACAGTATTTAGACAAGTCTGTTTAAGAGGGCTGAGCAGGCAGTTTCCCAGAGACAGGAAGTGGGCCGTTAGTTCTGTTAGGAGTTCAAAACATTGAGCAGCTCTCCAAATGCATCTTCTGTGAAGATATATGCATGGTTCCTTTAAAACTGTAACAGTGGAAAGGCAGGCTTAAGCTCTGCAGTGAAGAGAGGGCAGAGGAGCTTTAGGGATAATACTGCTTTCCTTACTGTAGCATATAGGGAAATAAAAAAGAGAACATAACAGAATTTTCAACTCAAACATACTCTCAGTGCTAACATAGGGCTGTGAGAGCTGGAGAGCTACTGAAACATTAGCCAGAAAACCAGGCACTTATGAAAGATTCCAGTCGTTGGTTGGAAAGACTTCATCACCAATGAAGAGGTCCGAGAAATTAACAGCCAGCAGCTCGTTTCCACCAGAATCGGAAGAAAGCGTTGGACATAGTTGGGGCATATACTCTGGATGCCAACATACAGACTCCCACATGCAACTGTTAAGTGGTGTGAGGAAAGGAGGGCGCCCAAGAGAAACCTTAAGAAGCAGCAAATGATGGAGAGGAATGAAGGGACTAGTTTCTGCTCTATGTGCCAACAAAAAAATAAATGTTTTTATTACATCTGCCAACATCGGCACAAGGCAGATGTAATAAAAACAATTGTAATAAAGTGCTCCACTAGAAGAAAATAAATCTTTCTGAGCTTCTTTATTATAGTTGCATTATGTTCTATAGTACATAAAGAAGACTTAGCAAACATAATACCAAAACTTCTGCTCATCTAACACTGGCTTCCTCTCTGGCCATCCATACAGTCTGAGCACTGTCTTCTCCTTGTTGTGCTTTCTACATGGAGAACTCCTATCTCATTTCAAGTCTCTGCTGAAAATGTATCTTTACTCTCTGGCCTATATGTAATAATTTCTCTCTACAAAGATGAAATACAAATATCAGAAGAGCATTTTGGGACACAGTTTGGGAAGACCGTGCTCACAGAAATAAAGACTACTCAGTAAGGACTGCAGGATTAAGACTGTAATTTGTATTTATAAACTGTCTTGAAAAAGATTGGTAGGAAACCTCAGTGCTACCAGGAAATCAACCTATTGCACTAGTTCAGAAAACACTTGGCTATAGCAATCTTTATTATCTACCTATTTGGATTCAGGCTTGCATCTGTCTTGCCTTGAATGGAACAAAAAATGACAATTTGGTTCAGCTTGAAATTATAAAAAGCCCTGAGGTTTATGTAGGTTTTAAATGCTGAGCTATGAGGTTATTTGTTCCTGTTTGGAAAAGCACCTGAAGTTAAACCTCTCATCCGGTTTCTTTTATTTCTTGTTCTGTTTTAAAAAAATAAGTTTAAAAGAGTCAAATATAACATTTAAAAGTCCTTTGGCTGCTATCTGTTTTTCTTCTGTCTGTCTGATTTGCTGGATAAGGACTCGACCTCTTTGTGGCTGACTCAGTAAGACACAGTTGTAATGTGCTATTCTGTGTATAACTCTGATTATCCTCTACCAGATGGAATGTCACACCTGCTGAAGTGTGAAATATAAAATAGTTGTACATAGCATCTTTAATCTCAAATGCTCTGCAAATTGTGGCACCAATGCTCTGACACTTGGGTGAGTAAGGGCTTCAGAATTTGGACCCATGGGCCCGATTTTCCTTTCATTTACACCAGAAACTCCACTGACTTCGACCTAATAATTCATGAGCAGATGTATATAGATACGAAGGAGAGCAGTGCTAGAAGTAACAATTTCAAAAGCTCCTATGTGACTTAGGTACACAGTAAAAGTCAATGATTAAGTTGCTTTTGAAATGGGACTTAGGCACCTAAGTCACTTGGGTGCTTTAGAAAATTTTACTCAAATACTTATTACAGTACTGAGGTATGTCCACTTATGGGGTTGAGGAGAGCAACCAACTAGTAGACTGAGCAACACTACGGGAGAGGAGATATTTTTCCTAAAGACACCAGGGCAAAAGCTCTAATGAAAAGTGCCATGAGAATTTTAATGTACACAGGGAGCAGACACAATCTTGGCTTTATCTGAAAGACCCCCATGCAGGTCAATGCAAGGAACTCTATTTGGCTCAGGAGTGAGGCCAGTCAGGACACAAACCTCTGGCTTTAGCCACTGCAGTTACTTCAAACCTAATGTTTAAATCTCCCAAACCATCCCTTCTGGTTGCTGCTCATCCGCCAGAAAGAAATGATCTAATGGAGCTGTTCTTTTTCTTGCTGGGCAGTAGCTACTGTTTCTGCAGCCAAAGGTCAGGTGTTCTATTCCCAGTGAAACATGTCTGTGGCTAGCAAACAACCGTGGTGTCTATATATATATACATCACTATGGAGTTGGAGACTTGGAAAGAGGATATCGGTATTACTACAAGTGACAGCTAATGGATATTCTTCTCTCATTTCAAGTGGAAGAGCTGCTGCTTTTGGACATGAGGGGTTAAATTCCCAGAAGGGATAGATTCCTCACATTGGCCCAATTAGTGGGGTAACTTTCCCTGCATTGACTCTGATGCAGCTGATGGATAAATTCCTCATGAAACCACATGCCTTAATCACATAGGCATTATTGAACTACGGAGACAGATTTAGCCACCAGGTAGCAAAGTGGCTCCCTGTGCAATTTCCCACTTCTAGTGTGCTTTAAAAAGAGGAGTTAACACTTAAGCAAACTACTCTTGTGTGTGGATTTAAGTGAGATTCTGGGAAACACTCTTTCTAAGAGCTGCAGGAGATCTTAATGGTGAAGGTATTTTAGTTTTTGAATTCAGAGGAATATGAAAATAAACAAAATGAACATGGTAAAAGACCCAATTTCCTTTCAAATGCAAATTGCAGGGGACATCAGCCAGCAATACAAAATTGTTGCCTATGAAAATCTGATTGTCTTCAGTGTGCACCTGGAAGTCTAATGTTTCAGGTCTAGAAAGTTCATAAAGGGATACTTATTAAACACATACATTATTAATAATACCATACCCTTTAGACACAGGCGCTCATTCAACAAGCCAATTGCAGCCTGTGCTCACAGGAGCATATGCTCCAGGAATAAGTATGCATCCAGACGTGTAATTACTGCACTAAAGGCAAGTTTTTCTAAACTCTGTTTCACATGGGGAGCCTCTCTTGGATTTTTGCCCATCTGAGCGAATCTTTCAGTGCTTGAGATAGTGATGCGCTTCCTTATTATCATTATCCGCCCCCCCGCTCTCCCACAAATCCCTAGAGAGCTGTCAAATGATGACTTCTCACAATGTTAGTTCAGAACTTTAAGAGAACCTGAAGTGAATGGAAGAACCTCTAAAATTCCACAGTTCTCTTTGACCTGTCTCGGTTTTGTGGTGCTCCCTTGTGGCTGGTGCTGCTTTCCTTCTCCGTACTGATTCGTTATTGGACAGGCTACGATTTGGGAAACCAATGATTCTACTATGGTGTGCAATCTTCCTCCTACTTGTAATAACATGCTTCCATGGGCAAAGGCAGTTGTGTTTTGTTCAACATTTGGTGCTCAATCAGCACACTGCTGGATCTGTGTCTAACTGTATCCACTATAGTAGTGATCACACTGGGTCAGATCTGAAGTGTGTAGTGGGGAGAATTTAGGTAATTTTGTGCCATGGCCTATCTTCCTTGGAAGAGTGTTAACATAATACTTAAAATTTACGTAGTGCTTCTCAGCTGTAGATCTCAAAGCTCTTTCCAAAAGTAGGGGAGTAGTAGTATTCTGTTACAGCTGTGAAAACTGAGGCACAGTGTTAAGTGATTTGTCCAAGACCGCAGACTGAGTCAGTGGCAGAGCTAGGAATAGGACCCAGAAGAGAAGGAAGAAGAGAACAGATTGGGCAAGTGCTTATTATGCTCCTTGGTGGCTTAAAACAATTGAGGCAGGGAAGCAAACCTGGGTACATACTAGAACTTCCTGGAAATGGAATAATCTCTCTGGGTTTCCACCAGAGAGCTGATCTGCACAATTGAAGTTCGCTGCTGTAATAATGCTGAACTGCTAAGTGACGTTTTCATATCAAACTGAAGACAGTGGCCCATGCTAAAATTAAATATGGGTTTAGGGAAGAAATATAATATAAGGCATCTATCACTGCTATTCCTCTTCCATAACTGCTGTTCCTGTTGCAGAAATCTCTTCCAAAGAGAAAACATGGCAGCAAATTAATATGTATAGCACTGAAGAATGGGTGGCATGAAACATAACTTGTAAATTAAAAAAAAAATCTTCTAAAGACATTTTGTCTGTTTTTAAGTTTGGGTTAAGTAGACAATTCGTAGACTGCACATTTATCTTGGATATTCATATGGCCCCATCACTGTAGTATTGAGCAGCTCACAGTCTTCAATGTATTTCTCCTCACAACATTCCTGTGATGAGGGAAGTGTTATTTGTCACAGTTCAGGGCAACAGCAACTGTATTCCCTCTCTATGGTCCAGCAAGGGCATTCAGACAAGGCTCCCGCCTCCTCAGTTGTCACCTCTCTTGGGAAAAGACCCACATCTCTCTCCCTTCTGACTGGCATATTTCCAGGCTGAAATATAAACAGTTCATGGCCTGCACTATGATATCCTTAGAACAAGACATTCCGCCTAAGCAGCCCTGGTTTGCTTCTCTTCTCAGAGACAGTACACAGTCTGAGTGCCACAGTTAAGTTACCACAAAGCTTTTCTAAGCAAGCACATTTATTCTTAAGGTCTGTGGGTCCAGATCTAATGCATCTGAGGGTGCTGAGGGAATTGGCTGATGTGATTGCAGAGCCATTATCTTTGAAAACTTGTGGTGAGTGGGAGAGGTCCCAGATGATTGAACCCATATTTAAATAGTGCCCATCTTTAAAAAAGGGAAGAAGGAGAACCCAGGGAACTACAGATCAGTCAGCCTCACCTCAGTCCCCGGAAAAATCATGGAGCAGGTCCTCAAGGAAACCATTTTGAATCACTTGGAGGAGAGGAAGGTGATCAGGAAGAGTCAGCATGGATTCACCAAGGGCAAGTCATGCCTGACCAATCTGATTGCCTTCTATGATGAGATAACTGGCTCTGAGGATATGGGGAAAGCAGTGGATGTGATATATCTTGACTTTAGCAAAGCTTTTGATACGGTCTCCCACAGTATTCTTGCCAGCAAGTTAAAAAGGTATGGATTGGATGAATGGACTATAAGGTGGATAGGAAGCTGGCTAGATTGTTGGGCTCAAAGGGTAGTGATCAATGGCTCAATGTCTAGTTGGCAGCCAGTATTAAGCGGAGTGCCTCAGGGGTCGGTCCTGAGGCTGGTTTTGTTCAACATCTTTATTAATGATCTGGATGATGGGATGGATTGCACTCTCAGAAAATTCGCAGATGACACTAAGCTGGCGGGAGAGGTAGATACACTGGAGGGTAGGGATAGGGTCCAGAGTGACCTAGACAAATTGGAGAATTGGGCCAAAAGAAATCTGATGAGGTTCAGCAAGGAGAAGTGCAGAGTCCTGCACTTAGGCTGGAAGAATCCCATGCACTGCTACAGGCTGGGGACCAACTGGCTAAGCAGCAGTTCTGAAGAAAAGGATCTGGGGATTACAGTGGATGAGAAGCTGGATAGGAGTCAGCAGTGTGCCCTTGTTGCCAAAAAGGCTAATGGCATATGAGACTGCATTAGTAGGAGCATTGCCAGCAGATTGAGGGAAGTGATTGTTCCCCTCTATTCGGCACTGGTGAGGCCACATCTGGAGTATTGCGTCCAGTTTTGGGGCCCCCACTACAGAAAGGAGGTGGACAAATTGGAGAGAGTCCAGCGGAGGGCAACGGAAATGATCAGGGGGCTGGGGCACATGACTTATGAGGAGAGGCTGAGGGAACTGGGCTAGTTTCGTCTGCAGAAAAGAAGAGTGAGGGGAGATTTGATAGCAGCCTTCAACTACCTGAAGGGGGGTTCCAAAAAGGATGGAGCTTGGCTGTTCTCAGTGTTGGCAGATGACAAAACAAGGAGCAATGGTCTCAAGTTGCAGTGGGGGAGGTCTAAGTTGGATATTAGGAAAAAGTATTTCACTAGGAGGGTGGTGAAGCACTGGAATGGGTTACCTATGGAGGTGGTGGAAACCTTAGGGGTTTTTAAGGCCCAGCTTGACAAAGCCCTGGCTGGGATGATTTAGTTGGTGTTGGTCCTGCTTTGAACAGGGCGTTGGACTAGATGACCTCCTGAGGTCTCTTCCAACCCTAATCTTCTATGATTCTAAGGTGGCAGTAGAGATGAATTTAGCTCTCCAACTAATTACGCCTTACAACAATCCTGTGATGCAGGTAGGTGAGTGCCATATGAACCTTGTCTTACCCGGGGGCAGTAGTGTAGCTGGGGGGGAGCAGGGGGAGTGGCCGCTCCCCCTTGAGCAGAAGCGGCGGAAGCGGCGCCCTTTTTTAGCAGCACTAAAAAAAGGCGCCGCTTCTTTTTAAGCGCCGCTTCTTGCACTCACCCGGCGGCACTCCGGGTTTTCAGCGGCATTTCGGCAGCGGGTACCACCAAAGACCTGGAGTGAGCCGCTGAAGTGCCGCTGAAGACCCGGAGAGCCGCCGGGTGAGTACAGGGGGAGGCGCCTTTTATAGCGCCGCTCCCCCTGCGCTCCGGACCTGGCTGCGCTACTGCCCGGGGTTAAACCAAAGCACAAAGAGGTTGAATGATTTGCCCAAGGTCACCAGTGAAGTCAGTGACAGAACCGGAGCTAAAACCAAGGAGTCCTTGACTCCCCGTGGTGAACTGAGACAACTAGTTCAGCTAAACATCCATGTTTTGGGATGCTTTGTTAAGCCTGGCTGAATCTCTGACTCTTGAGGTTCACTGTGACAGGGTGCTGGGAAAAGGGTTGCAGATTCAGCCCTCTGTCACGCCTGCTCCTCATTAGGGGAACAAATTAGAGCAGGCTGGGGGTAAGCTGGCCCTAATAGGGGAGGCAGAGACAGCTGCTACCTAATTAGCCTGGGGCTGCATAAAAGCCTCAGAGGAGAGCAGGAGGAAAGGGAAAAGGCAGCGAATGAAAGCAGGGAGGTAGCGCTCCCCTCCCTCTTGCTTGCACACAGTGAAGGGTTATGTGTATGTGGTGAAAAGGTGGTGGGAACAAGCCTGAGAATAAAGTGTGTCAGTGGTTACAAAACCATGGGGTCTCAGAATGACTTTGTGAGCCAAGCAGAAGCCAAGGGAGCCCTGCTACATCCACCCATTGCTAGTTATTAGTGAGCACTCCTGCCTGTTGGGAGGGCAGCTTTGTACTGGTAGGGAAGAGGGACTTTGCAATCAGAAACATCTCTATTTTGTGGATAGTCTGTTTCATCTGTTAAAGTAAATGCTCACAGTTTATACAACTGGTTGAATTTTGACCTTGCTATAAATCCCAATTCATTACAGTGTGTCCCTTGATATATTATATTCTAGTCATGCAGCATCACGGAGGGGAGTGCTCTGAAGTCCACTAAACCAAATCCCCCTGGTGGCTAGAAGGATCTTTAGCATGTTTTATATTGAAGTCAATATCCTATTAAGGTGATTAGTTACTAAGGTTTGTAATTTAGCCTTATCTCAGAAATGAGACAACCCACCTGTTTACCTAATCATTTAACCCAGAAACAATGATAAAAGGGCCCCCCAGCTGGTGGTTTGGATCTGGACATGAATGCAATGATATGTCTTTGTGAATTATATGAACTACACACTTTGTAGTGTGAGAATCATTTAAAAACATCAGAGCGCTTTTTGGGAAGTTGCTGAAGGTTTTTGAAGGCCAGGACAATGTCTCTAATCATTTGTCATCTGAAAAACAGCATCTTGTATCTCTTTCTATATCCTTTCACGTGAATTGCTTTTTCTCCTGCTGGTGTTTTCAGAGGGACTTCTGCAGTGCAGGTACATATTACTCTTTACTGGGTTTCTAATATTAAGAACTTTCCCTATAGCAGCTAAATCATTGGTCAGGGCTCTCATTTCATTTCAGGGAAATAATGAGATGGATTTGTAAATACTAGTTACATTGTTCACAAGGAGCTATCTAAAGAGATGTGAAGGCCGCTCAATCCCTTCCTCCCATAAATCTGCAGGATCAAGTTGCGGTAGCTCATTATCTGACATCACTACACTCATTTTAGGATTCTTAACATGAAAATGACAGCATAGGAGGACTTGCACTGTTTGTCTGTTGTCTCTTATTTATCTGTCTACAGTCTCTAAACTAGTTTGTAGAACCTATGACATTTCTAGGTTGCCCATCTTCTATGCTCATACTGGGCATAATCTTGCGAGGTTCTCAGTGCCCTCAATTCCCATTTGACATTAATAATAACTGAGGCCACCTCTGAACCTTGCAGGATTAGATCCACGAGAACTTGTTTGGGGCACGATCCAAAACCCACTGAAGTCAATGGAAAGACTCGCAGTGATGTCAATACGCTTTGGATCGGGCCCTTGAAGCCCAGTCCTGGGAGATGCTGAGCACCCCCATTGCTGTGAATGAGAGTTGACAGTACTCACTACCCACACTTTTGGGCACTTACTGCCTTAACTTCTATGTAACCTGCACAGTTGGATGAAGAATAACACTGTCTGTTTGGGAGGAGACAGGCGGCTGTGAAATATGCATTAGCTATCTCTTCTGGAGAAGCCAGTAAATAATTAAATGTGAATCAACGTCAGTTTATGCTCACATGTAACTTCTGCTGCCACATGTCTGCATAACATTGCCCAGTTGTAGTCGCTACTGTGGGGAAAATCAGACCCTCTATGCTCATTAACTAGAGAGCCGTAAGGCCTGGTGTGGTGTTTTTTCTGATGCCAAGTGAGTGAAGATTATCCTAACTTCATACTTTTATTTGTGGTGATTAACAGAGTACTGTAGTATACTGGTGAAAAGACTAAATCCTAGGCAAGGCATTAATGCTACTTGCTGGGGTTGGCAATCAGTCAGTTACATCATCCTCTTAGTGTTGGAGGAAGGTCTGCTCGCTTAGCAAGAGAAGAACTCTGCCATTCTAGCCAGCTGAGATCTCTAAAACTGGCAGCCCTCTTTAGATAGAAGAAGTGGAACATATTGCTCCTGTCTGCAATGTGCTTAGACCTCTGTTCAGAACAGGGATGCTTTCTTGAATTGGCCCATTAGCTGCTATCTAGAGTACTGGAGTATAGTGATTAAGGGGGTAAGAAATAACTAAAAATGATGCCTTATAGTTATTTCAGAGATTCTCACTAGTCAGCAAGGGAGTGACTGATGCAATTTTTCAATTCTTCAGGGAAATTGTTTGCCACCCCACAAGGTAGGTTATAGCAACTCCACTGCTTTGAATATCTCTGTATCCAATTAGAGGTGAAATATTAAAACTTAGAACAGTTGAGATATTTGCAGAATCATCAGATCAGATTCAAAATAAATAAAATCACCCAGGCAGTGAAATGGTGAAAGGAAGGGGGGAAATAAAATAAAATAAAATAGCAGGAAGGTTTAATAGGCTTTAATTCTGCAGCTGGCATTGCTTCAGATTTGGGATAATTAGGCTAGAAGCCAAACTGTATTACCATACACATCAGTAAGACACTAACTCATGAGAGTCTGTGACTGGAAACATAGTCATCAACAACAGATGAGCATCTCATTAGCAATGACTGACAGAGAGGACTTAATGAGATAGGGTTCAGTTCAGTGGTGTGATCGCTACGTAATTGCATTGAGCCCCTTTCTAATCTCAGAGTTTGTAGTCATTGTTCAGTAATGACATTAGTTTTTGTGTTGACTTATGATTTATTTTGAAATTTGCTCGTTCTTTTGTGACTGAGGCAAAAGGTTTGCTAAAGCCAAGTAAGGGAAGAATTGGGCAAAAAGCTCTTTATGGCTCATTGGAACATCTGCATTTTGGCCAGAACGGGTAAACACGTGGTCACATGAGTAACTTTACTAGATGAGTAGACTCATTGACTCCAAATGGAGAATATTCCTGGCTAAGGTTACTCGGGTGCAGGGCCGGTGTAACCATTAGGCGAACTAGGCGGCCGCCTAGGGCGCCAAGATTTGGGGGCACCAAAAAGCGGTGCCCCAAAATTTTTTTTACACAAATGCTGGAAAACGAACGAATAAAGAAAAGAGAAATGTTGTTGAAATTGCATTTTAACTTGTCGTCCTCTCGTATATTACAGCTATAGCCTACGCCAGCTCTGTTTTGCGGGCACAAACGTACTGCTTCACACTATGGTACAAAGTGACAATGACATCATTTTTCTTGTCGCGCGCAGCCAGGAGGAGGGGAAGGGAGGAGAAGGGGGGGGCGCAAGGTGGAAGTTTCGCCTAGGGCGCAAAATATCCTTGCACCGGCCCTGCTTGGGTGTGTAAGTGTTTGTAGGATCTGACCCTCAGTGGCCTCATGGAAACATTTAGAGGTATTTTGTAAAGTGTGTCTGGTTTTCGCATTGCCACAAGAAAAAAAAGAATGTCTTATTATCATTGAATTTTGTGAAAGGGAATGAATTTTCAGTTATTTTCTGTTTCCATTGTGAAATGTGCCTCTAACATGGTAGACCACATGCATTGAGATAATTATGTATGCCCCTATTATAAAATCTAAGTACTAATACAAAACCCCTAAAACATTACATACTATGAGCCAAATCATTACCTGGTATAAATCAATATAGCGCTGTAATGGAGCTATGTCATTTTACACCAGCTGATGATCTGGCCTATGTTTTAGAGACATTGGTAGTCAGAAAAAGGATAGCTTCTTTGCGACTTTTATACTGAGAAAATAAGTGTGGGGTGGAGAGGAGCTTTTAGATGTAACAAGTCATTTTGTGGGGGGTTTCTTTAGGTATTACAAATGTGTGTAAATAGAATAAGGCCTTTTTTACCTCTGTGTCCAACTAGCATCTTGGACACTACTTTATTATTATTAATTGTTTAATCTTTCTGCTCAGTCCTGCAGTCAAGCCACAGACTTTGCTTGCACTGTCACACTGTTGCCCAGGAAATGATTGTGATGTCATAAGCTCACCTTTATTATTTAAATATAGGTTCAAGCAGCAGGAGCAAATGGGCTGTGAAGGTGAAAAACCTCTAAATGTCACACAATGTGTTGTTTAAATAAGTGTCTGGAGGAAATCATTTAAAAATAACCCTGACAGGTGTGATTGGGTGGTTGGAAATTGCTGATGATCTATGGAGTTTTTCACCTCTAGGTCACCAGTACAAATCCATCCAGTACTGTAGCCATCAAAAGTGATTATCATCAGATGGCTCTTCAGTGAACTGAGCTTTTGGCCTTGGACCGATTTCTAGGCTTTAATTCTTAGCATTGCATTTTTTTTGTAGTTATTTACACCTGGGTATAAGACATTGCTTTTCTCAGGTGGTAGCATTTCATACCCACTTTGCCCAGGTATTATAGGTGCAGGGCAGTGGAGAATCAGGCCTCCGGTAGAACACAAAACCCACCACCAGAGGGAGTGGAAACTGAAGGATGGTCTATTTTAGGAAGGATGCACTACTATGACTAAATTGATTTTAAATATGTTTAGTTACACAGGTGCAAATCCCTGATGCAGACTCACTTAAATTATTTCAAGAGGTGCTTAATTTGGTTTAGATTACAAAACTAACTTAAACTGCTCTGAAGGTGATTTAAGTGTGTTTACATTGTGAGGTTGTGCTAGCGTGACTGGACCAGATTTAAAATCATTTTAGTCTTATCAGTGTGCAACTTTTCTGATATAAGCCAGGCCTGAGCTAACCTCTTCATCATTGAGCTGGGCCATCCAGTTCAAAGCAGAGGCACATAGGTGAAACATTGTGACTGCCTGTGGCTCTATGCTTCAGGGATGTCAGAAAAACAAACTTCATTTAGTGATAACATGGATGACAAATACTTCAGTCTGATGGGAGGGAGAGGTCTGCTGAAGTGTAATGATTCCTGTAAACAATGCAGTCGTTCCTAAACTAGGAGGCAGTGAGGCACCTGGCCTTCCTCAGCACAAACCGTTAGAAAAACAAGAAATGAGGGAGTCTCGTTCTGGGTAGAGGCTACATTTAGCATGAGACCTCCAGGAAAGGCATAGTTAATTAACTTTGAAAGATCCTCCTTTGTTACTTTCAATGCCAGACTAACGTTGAGATACTTTTGCCCCTAAGTTGAAGGAAGGGAGGGTTGGGCTGACATCTCTGCCTCTGATGTGGCTTGTCCCCTTTCTGATACTGCCCTTAAAGTGCTGAAAAAATGTTAACAAGGAGATTTCTCAACTTTTGTGCCTCAGATGGCGATCGATCCATGTGATAATCTCAGAGGGCGAGCAGGTACATAATGTGGACACTATGCCACTAGGGGGTGACTAGCCATCACCTTTATTCCTTTGTTGTTTGGAATTTTCCCTTTCCCCAGCATCCGGCTTGTTGATGTGCTTGCTCCTGTTCAGCCACAAGTGGTTGAATCTGGAGTTATTTTATAGCACACCCTTGGGGTACTCCTTTGGGAGCTGCCAGTTTGCCTTGTGTTACCAGAAGCCCAACTCAGTTATGTGGCGTAAAGCGGGTTGAGGGGTGAGAGGAAAAAGTTGCTCCCTCTAAATTGTAACAAAATCTGGCCTTTCATAGAATCTGGCTTGTCTATTTATTCAAAAACATACCAGCCCGCTTAGGGGGGGAAAGGAATAATCCCCAAAGCCACTAGTGACATCTGTCTCTGCAGCTGAAGGTAAAGTGCATGTGTTAGTGAGGCAGATGACAGATTGTACGAGTGGACAGGCTTAGCCCTGTGGCAGGAGAAGCACTTCAACTTCAGTGTATCTGAAGCGTTTGGCAAACAAACCCCTCTCACTCTGCTAGGAGAAGTTGTATAACTTGCAGACAGGAGTCGTCTTCTTATTCTAGCAAGGCTCATTTGCTCCTTCAAGGATTGTCTTCATCGCTGATCCCTGCTCTTGCAATGGGCATCCTAGTGCAGTGGCTCCTAGGACCATTTGGAAACAGTGACTGATGGGCCTGTGTGTACCCATCTCCTTTGCAGAACTGACAACCTGAGGCACGTTTGATGTCCTTTGGGCCATTTCCCCCTGTTTTTTTGGTGGGGGTCAGTTTATTTTAGTACTGATAAAGTATATACTTGGATTATTAGACTTTCTAAAGCTGTGCTGCTTGGATTCTTAAGATGGTGGTACCAGGGAGAGTCTATTGAAGCAGTGTGAGCCAGCGCTGTGCTACAGGGACAACAGGGTGTAGGGTTGGGGTCTTAGGGGCAAAAGTATAAGAGGCCCACATAAGTGGAAGGAAGGGAGGGTTGGGCTGACATCTCTGCCTCTGATGTGCCTTGTCCCCTTTCTGATACTGCCCTTAAAGGGCTGAAAAAATGTTAACAAGGAGATTTCTCGATTTTCCTGCCTCAGACGGTGATCGATCCATGTGATAGTCTCAGAGGAAAACTCCCTTTTCCTCCCCACCTCAGAGAATCTATCAATTCCATAATCATCCCCTCTACACTAAATCGATCAATGCCCCCACACCCGGCCACCACATACCTCTCAAGCCATCACACATCCTTCCTCTGCAATGTACCTCACATTACCTTTTCTCGCAGCAGCAGCAGTGGTAGCAGGCTGATTCCCCTGTCATCTCTGGCTATGTGATGGTAAGCAGGGTGAGGAATAGGTTCATTGAGGTTCCTATGGGATCCCTTCCCACCTTAACTTCTGGCGGTCTCCTCTAGCTTGCATGGAGGAGTGGGTTTCCTCAAGATGGATGTAGGTGTTGGTTTGGTGAATGGGTCTCTCCTGGCAGTGGGATTAGCATAGATTTTGGGATTCCTCTCACTACCAACTCTTCAGACTGCAGGCTGGAGCTGGACAGGGACTGGCAGGGTGAACAGTGAGCTCCAGAATGTGCAGGACTTTCACTCGGTGTAGCGCCACTTTGGCTTAGTCTCCTCAGGAGCTGCTGGAGCAGTTGGCGAGAGGCTGTGTGTAGTTGCAAAAACAATGAGGAGTCCAATGGCGCCTTAAAGACTAACAGAATTATTTGGGCATAAGCTTTCATGGGTAAAAACCCCACTTCTTCAGATGCATGGAGTGAAAATTATAGATGCAGGCATACATATAATGGTACATGAAGAGAAGGGAGTTATCTTACAAGTGGAGAACCAGTGTTGACAGGGCCAGTTCAATCAGGGTGGATGTGGTCCACTCCCAATAATAAAGCCTACTGACTGCTATATTTACTTACATGCCTCCAGCTTCCATCCAGGACACATCACACGATCCATTGTCTACAGCCAAGCCCTAAGATACAACCGAATTTGCTCCAATCCCTCAGACAGAGACAAATACCTACAAGATCTTTATCGAGCATTCTTAAAACTACAATGCCCACCTGGGGAAGTGAGGAAACATATTGACAGAGCGAGACAGGTACACAGAAGTCACCTACTACAGGACAGGCTCAACAAGGAAAATAACAGAACCATTGTAGGGAACCACGGAAGACTTTGTTACGGCATAGCAAGGGTGTATTCGCTTTCTCATGCTCGCCAGGGTGTGTTTGCTTTCTCACACTCTTTTGGCGGCCGGTCATGGTCATGGCCGGCCAACTGCACTCTGTTTTGAGCTTATTAAAAGTGTTTTTTGCTTTGTATGGCCTTGAGCCAGGAGGCGGCCCCTGCTTGCTTCTGTATGAGATGTCTGTATATAATTGTATGAGCCTGGCCCCACTTTGGACTCCGTACCAGGCCACGCTTTCGGTGCGCTGGGTCCCCCGCCTCCGTGACAGCAACGCCAGGAGTCCCCGTTGCGGGTGTGTCACTTTGCCTTCAATAAAGCCAATCACTCACAGAGTGTGTGGGCCTCGTTCTTGCAGAGCACCCTGGGTAGGCCCGCAGCCTCCCAAGAACCTAACAACCATTGACCATCACGTACAGCCCCCAGCTAAAACCTCTCCAGCACATCATCAATGATCTACAACCTATCCTGGAAAACGATCCCTCACTCTCACAGATCTTGGGAGGCAGGCCAGTCCTCGCTTACAGACAGCTCCCCAACCTGAAGCAAATACTCACTCACCACACCACAGAAACACTAACCCAGGAACCAATCTCTGTAACAAACCCCGTTGCCTACTCTCTCCCCATATCTACTCTAGCGACACCATCAGAGGATCCAACCACATGAGCCACACCATCAGAGGCTCATTCACCTGCACATCTACTAATGTGATATATGCCATCATGTAGTAGTTTAAAGCAGTGAGTAAGCGACCAGGGAGCTTTGCGAACAGGAGCTGCAAACAGGGAGTTTTGAGAGGGATTGCTCCAGGTAAAGCAGGAGCAATTACAGGACCCTTGGGGACCGTGTGCCGTGGCTGGCAGTTGGAAGCTGTGAGCTTCTACACCAGGCTTGAAACCTAGAAGCCTTAATCAGGGGGCGGGGCTAATCAATCAGGGAGCTTTGCGAACAGGAGCTGCAAACAGGGAGTTTTGAGAGGGAGTTTGGAAGGGGAGTGGGAAGGGGTGAGCAATACTTGCCATTCCTAAAGCCTTAACCCAAACTAAAGCCAGAGGCAGAGCGACCAGGGGAGCGGAGCGGACAGGGGGCTGCAGACAGGGGAGTTTGAGAGGGAGAGCAAGAGATCCTGTGGCTGAACAGTCTACCAGGTGAGAGTGAGTACTAGCTGTTGGTGGGAGTGTGTGTGTTTGACTGTTTGAATTTAAATTTTGATTTTGATTTCAGGTGATTTCAGTTTCAGCTGTTGTGGCAGTTGGGACTGAGTGCCTGACCCTGCTCCCTTGAGTTTTTGAGAGGGAGTTTGACAGAGGGAGGCCTACGATGGTTAGGATGGCCCGCAACACCCGTGCCAGCACTGCTTCTGTCTCCTCCACCTGCGCCTGTAGCCAGACAGAGCGCCTGAACATGGATGCTTCTACCCAGATCCTGGTGTGGTTTTGCAGGGACTGTAACTTGCAATTTCCACTTACAGATATCCAGGCTGGGGGGACCATCCAATGTGACAGGTGCCTGCTGGTGGAATCTCTCAGGCAACAGGTGGGAGAGCTACAGGAGGAGGTGGCTAGATTGAGGAGCATCCAAGTCCATGAACAATTCCTGGACAGTGTCCATGTGGAGACAGCTGAGGTAGCTGTCCCAGTACACAGGACTGCTGACACACCACTGGTGGAGGAGGAAATGGCTCAGGGTGGACACTGGCAGCTGCTTACTTCTGGCAGCAGGCAGTGCTCCACCCCTGCTCCAAACCCTGCTGCCGTGGTAATAGGAAACCGTTATGCTCTTCTTGATACAGGAGAGAAGGAATCTGCCCCTACAGCAGAGGAGGAGAAGCCTCGTACCCCTAAGGGTGGGAAGTCTGCTGCCACCACTGCGAATAGGAAACGTAGGGTAGTGGTGGTCGGAGACTCTCTGCTGAGGGGGACGGAGGCGCCCATCTGTCGCCCTGACATTTCATCTCCGGAGGTATGCTGCCTGCCGGGGGCCCGTATCCGAGACGTTACAGAGGCATTGTCAAGGATTATCCGGCCCTCTGACTACTACCCCATGCTACTCATCCATGTGGGCACAAATGATACTGCGAGGTGTGACACTGAGCAGATCAAGAGTGACTACAGGGCTCTTGGAGTACGGGTGAAGGAGTTTGGAGCGCAGGTGGTATTCTCTTCGATCCTTCCTGTCAAAGGTAGGGGCCCGGGCAGAGACAGGTGCATCGTGGAGGTGAATGCCTGGCGGAAAAGATGGTGTCGCCAGGAGGGCTTTGGCTTCCTCGACCACGGGATGCTAATCCAGGAAGAACTTCTAGGCAGAGATGGCGTTCACCTTTCGAGGAGGGGAAAGACCCTATTTGGATACAGACTGGCTAACCTAGTGAGGAGGGCTTTAAACTAGGTTCGACGGGGACAGGAGAGCAAAGCCCACAGGTAAGTGGAGAACATGGGGACCTGGGAGATGGGTCGGAAATAGGAGGGGGCGTGGGCTCTAATGACAAAGAGATAGGAGGGTCAGGGCAAAACTGGGAGGCAAGATCAAATCAGTATCTTAGATGCCTGTATACAAATGCGAGAAGTATGGGTAATAAGCAGGAAGAACTGGAAGTGCTAATAAATAAATTCAACTATGACATTGTTGGCATCACTGAAACTGGGTGGGATAATACACATGATTGGAATGTTGGTATGGATGGGTACAGCTTGCTCAGGAAGGACAGACAGGGGAAAAAGGGAGGAGGTGTTGCCTTATATATTAAAAATGTACACACTTGGACTGAGGTGAAGATGGACATAGGGGACGGAAGTGTTGAGAGTCTCTGGGTTAGGCTAAAAGGGGTAAAAAACAAGGGTGATGTCATGCTAGGAGTCTACTACAGGCCACCTAACCAGGTGGAAGAGGTGGATGAGGCTTTTTTTAAACAACTAACAAAATCATCCAAAGCCCAAGATTTGGTGGTGATGGGGGACTTCAACTATCCAGATATATGTTGGGAAAATAACACGGCGGGGCACAGACTATCCAATAAGTTCTTGGACTGCATTGCAGACAACTTTTTATTTCAGAAGGTTGAGAAAGCTACTGGGGGGAAGCTGTTCTAGATTTGATTTGAACAAATAGGGAGGAACTCGTTGAGAACTTGAAAGTAGAAGGCAGCTTGGGCGAAAGTGATCATGAAATCATAGAGTTCACAATTCTAAGGAAGGGTAGAAGGGAGTACAGCAAAATAGAGACAATGGATTTCAGGAAAGCGGATTTTGGTAAGCTCAGAGAGCTGATAGGTAAGGTCCCATGGGAATCAAGACTGAGGGGAAAAACAACTGAGGAGAGCTGGCAGTATTTCAAAGGGACACTATTAAGGGCCCAAAAGCAAACTATTCCGCTGGGTAGGAAAGATAGAAAATGTGGCAAAAGACCACCTTGGCTTAACCATGAGACCTTGCAAGATCTAAAAAATAAAAAGGAGTCGTATAAAAAATGGAAACTAGGACAAATTACAAAGGATGAATATAGGCAAACAACACGGGAATGCAGGGGCAAGATTAGAAAGGCAAAGGCACAAAATGAGCTCAAACTAGCTACAGGAATAAAGGGAAACAAGAAAACTGTTTATCAATACATTAGAAGCAAGAGGAAGACCAAGGACAGGGTAGGCCCACTACTCAGTGAGGAGGGAGAAACAGTAACAGGAAACTTGGAAATGGCAGAGATGCTTAATGACTTCTTTGTTTCGGTCTTCACCGAGAAGTCTGAGGGAATGCCTAACATAGTGAATGCAAATGGGAAGGGGGAAGGTTTAGAAGATAAAATAAAAAAAGACCAAGTTAAAAATCACTTAGATAAGTTAGATGCCTGCAAGTCACCAGGACCTGATGAAATGCATCCTAGAATACTCAAGGAGCTAATAGAGGAGGTATCTGAGCCTCTAGCTATTATCTTTAGTAAATCATGGGAGACAGGAGAGATTCCAGAAGACTGGAAAAGGGCAAATATAGTGCCCATCTATAAAAAGGGAAATAAAAACAACCCAGGAAACTACAGACCAGTTAGTTTAACTTCTGTGCCAGGGAAAATAATCGAGCAAGTAATTAAGGAAATCATCTGCAAACACTTGGAAGGTGGTAAGGTGATAGGGAATAGCCAGCATGGATTTGTAAAGAACAAATCATGTCAAACCAATCTGATAGCTTTCTTTGATAGGATAACGAGTCTTGTGGATAAGGGAGAAGCAGTGGATGTGGTATACCTAGACTTTAGTAAGGCATTTGATACGGTCTCGCATGATATTCTTATCAATAAACTAGGGAAATACAACTTAGATGGGGCTACTATAAGGTGGGTGCGCAACTGGCTGGATAACCGTACTCAGAGAGTAGTTATAAATGGTTCCCAATCCTGCTGGAAAGGTATAACGAGTGGGGTTCCGCAAGGGTCTGTTTTGGGACCGGCTCTGTTCAATATCTTCATCAATGACTTGGATATTGGCATAGAAAGTAGGCTTATTAAGTTTGCAGATGATACCAAACTGGGAGGGATTGCGACTGCTTTGGAGGATAGGGTCATAATTCAAAATGATCTGGACGAATTGGAGAAATGGTCAGAGGTAAACAGGATGAAGTTTAATAAGGACAAATGCAAAGTGCTCCACTTAGGTAGGAACAATCAGTTTCACACATACAGAATGGGAGGAGACTGTCTAGGAAGGAGTACGGCAGAAAGGGATCTAGGGGTTATAGTGGACCACAAGCTAAATATGAGTCAACAGTGTGATGCTGTTGCAAAAAAAGCAAACGTGATTCTGGGCTGCATTAACAGGTGTGTGGTGAGCAAGACACGAGAAGTCATTCTTCCGCTCTACTCTGCGCTGGTTAGGCCTCAACTGGAGTATTGTGTCCAGTTCTGGGCACCGCATTTCAAGAAAGATGTGGAGAAATTGGAGAGGGTCCAGAGAAGAGCAACAAGAATGATTAAGGATCTAGAGAACATGACCTATGAAGGAAGGCTGAAGGAATTGGGTTTGTTTAGTTTGGAAAAGAGAAGACTGAGAGGGGACATGATAGCGGTCTTCAGGTATCTAAAAGGGTGTCATAAGGAGGAGGGAGAAAACTTGTTCATCTTAGCATCTGAGGATAGAACAAGAAGCAATGGGCTTAAACTGCAGCAAGGGAGGTTTAGGTTGGACATTAGGAAAAAGTTCCTAACTGTCAGGGTGGTTAAACACTGGAATAAACTGCCCAGGGCGGTTGTGGAATCTCCATCTCTGGAGATATTTAAGAGTAGGTTAGATAAATGTCTATCAGGGATGGTCTAGACCAGAGCTTTCCAAACTGTGTGTCGCGACACGTTAGTGTGTCGGCTGCAGTGTGTAGGTGTGTCACGGGGCAGCAGACGTGTTCCGCTCCCGGGTGTGCTCCGCTCCCCGGCTGGTATGGGTATGCCGCCCTCCCCCCCGGCATTTTGGCTGGGTGGCGTTGTTGGGTGGGGGGTGTTTCGGCCGGCGTGGGGGGGGGGGGCGGGGTGCTTGGGTTTTTTTTTTTTTTTTTTTTTTGCTTGGGGCGGCCGGCCCTGGGTACTGCGCATGCGCAGTATGTGTAATCCGGGCGGAATTGATTCCGCGTCACTTCTGGTGGCGCGGGCCGAGAAATTCCATGGGTCCAGTTCAATGTGAGGCCACCGTTCAGCATTCTGATGAGATGAAAGGGGAGGGAGAGGGATACACACATGTGGGGCAGATGCTGTCCTAAGTGTTCTGGGGGCTCTTTAAATAAATCAAGGCAGTGACACAACTAGCAAGGTGCCAGCATTTCTGTTTTTCATTCGGTTTAGAAACTACTAGTTTAACCTCCGGTTTGCTAGTAAAACTGAATTACTGTGTCGCGAAATGATGCATGTCTAAAAAGTGTGTCACCAACATGAAAAGTTTGGAAAGCTCTGGTCTAGACAGTAATTGGTCCTGCCATGAGGGCAGGGGGCTGGACTCGATGGCTTCTCGAGGTCCCTTCCAGCCCTAGAATCTATGAATCTATGTGCCAGCAATGCCCCCTGGTTTGGCCAAGGTACATTGATTGTACCGGACAGTCTCTATGCAAAAGAATAAATGGACACAAATCAGACATCAGGAATGGTAACATACAAAAGCCAGTAGGAGAACACTTCAATCTCCCTGGACATTCTATAACAGATTTAAAAGTAACCATCCTTCAACAAAAAAACTTCAAAAACAGACTTCAAAGAGAAACTGCAGAGCTACAATTCATTTGCAAATTTAACACCATTAATTTGGGCTTGAATAGGGACTGGGAGTGGCTGGCTCACTACAAAAGCAACTTTCCTTCTCTTGGTATTGACACCTCCTCATCAATTATTGGGAATGGACCACATCCACCCTGATTGAATTGGCCCAGTCAACACTGGTTCTCCACTTGTAAGGTAACTCCCTTCTCTTCATGAGTCAGTATATTTATGCCTGCATCCGTAATTTTCACTCCATGCATCTGAAGAAGTGGGTTTTTTACCCACGAAAGCTTATGCCCAAATAAATCGGTTAGTCTTTAAGGTGCCACCGGACTCCTTGTTGTTTTTGTGGATACAGACTAACATGGCTACCCCTCTGATACTGTGTGTAGGTGGGGGATTTATGTGGTGGATTCCCACTATGAGAGCTGATGGGTGATGCAAGAGGTGAGTGCTCCTCACAGCAGTATAAATGTGATGAAGCTAGAGCTGGACAGAAAATACCGATTATTTATTTTTCATGGGAAACTTTTTGAAAAAATGACGTTTCTGGATTTGGTTTGGTTTGAGTTGTGTGTGTATTTTTTTTGTTTTTTGTCAACACTTCTTGTGAAAACTCTTCACTTTTCTGACCAAAACCAAAATTTCAGAAAGTGTTTTTGGCATTTGAAAAAAGTAGGTCAGGGTTTGTTAAAAATTGTTTCAAAACCCCCAAATTTTGACCAAAAACCTTTTTTGAAAATTGTTACCGACAGCCTAATTTTTTTTTACTGATTTTTTGGGTCTGTTTTCCATATTGAATATTTTTTTTCCAACTAACTGTCATTTTTCATCAAAATGATTTCTTGACCAGCTGTAGTAATAGCGAGAACACCCACAGTGCAGCATCTGCCTGAGTCAGCAGCCATGGCTGAGTGCCAGCCTCAGAGAGGGCTGAAACTTTTAACAAGCAGTGGTAACCTCAGAACTTTTGGACAGACCTGTCAAGCAATTCCCTGCTACCACATTACAGATTCCTGACCATCGTTATTACACCGCTGTGCTGAGATCAGGCCTAAGGATTTTAGGGATGGCTGGGAGATGATTCTTTGAGGTACACCCTACACTTAATTGACCCATTTTATATAAAAAAGACCCATGTGTTTATCATTAAGCTCCTCCCACAGCTTCCTGAGGCAGAACTGGAGCCCATCTAGCCTCTTGGTCCTTAGTGATCGGCTTACATTTTCAAGGCTGACTTTTTTTTTGGCAAGGATAAGTACAAGGAAAATGTTTTAAAATATATGAAAGCTGAAATTCTCCTTCATATGGCACTTGTCAGCTCTGGCAAGAAGGAGCCCGATCGAGTCCCTTATGGCTCATCAGCAGATACTGTTAAATCCTCCTTGTCAGAGATGGCCTATCTTAGGGCTCATAAAAGTATTTTCAAGCAATTGTTTTTGCCACTGGCATGTATCAGATTGCATTTGATGTCAGGTACTTAAAAAAAAAAAAAGCTTGTGAGGGAGGATACTGCTGGACTTTCTTACTAAGGGCCCGATTCACCACTGCCCTACACCTAGTGTAATCTAAATCACTGCACAGTGGGTGCAAAATGCGCTTGGGTCAGAATGGTAGCATTTGTGCAAAGCAACGGTGGATCAGGCCCAAAGCCCTCCTGCCGGCCATTTCAAGTGATGCAGGCTGAACACTGTGTTGTCCTCTCCCCATGCCCAGCATATTTTTCAAGAAGAGAGGCCCATGAAGGCTGCTTGAAAGAACTGCTTGTCCCTGGCACTGGGCACTGAAAGCTCTATTGCAGTGTATTGACTTTGCTGTGGGTTCAAAGGTGTTTAGGCACCTAAAGATGCAACTAGGTGCCTAGTGGGATTGTCAAAAGTGCCTGGGTGAGTTAGGCACTGAACATGCTTGGGCATGATTGTAAATCCCACCGGGCACCTATTTGCACCTTCCTTTGCAAATTTGGCCCTACATACTTTTTATTAAAAGTGCAGCTTGATGTCCGCTTGTTTGCGAACTGCTGTTTCCTTCTCCCTCAATGGTTGTGGAGATTTTGTGACTGGAACCCCTGTGTCCTTCCCCTCCTCTTTGCAAGTACATGCACCCTGTAATGCAGGTAACGGGCTGAAGGGAGAAACTTTAGTGGGATCTCCTTGTTTAAAAAATTGGCAGCCCATCACTGTGGCACGTCCCATCGAAATAACATGTTACAGGTTAGCACACGTGCTCTTTAAAAGGCTGTGCCTGGGAGAAAGGCCTTTCCCAAAGGATTGCTCCATCTAGGCTGACATTATTCCCCAGACCTGTTTTGAATGGAAACTCTGGTTGAAGGTACTATACTGAAGGGTGACAAATATGGTACCTATCTTTAAACAAGATACTAAGGGTGAGGCCCGGTGTGGTGGTGCGCGCCTGTAATCCCAGCTGCTTGGGAGGCTGTGGTTGGCGGATCGCTCAGGAGTTCTAGGCTGCTGTGCGCTATGTCAATCGGGTGTCCGGTGCTACTGACAGCTTGGCCAGCGGGTAGTTGGAGGACTGGCTAGAACAACGCATCTGATGTGTTGTGATCGGCGCTCTCTCTGTGAGGGCTGATAGACCGATTGGTGACAGTGACTAAGGGTGAGCCTATTATTATTGTGGTAGCGCCCAAAGGCCGTGGTCAAGATCAAGGCCTCCTTTGTGCTGTGTGCTGTACAACCAGATAAGTAGATAGAGTCCCTGCTCTGAAGAGCTTACACTCTGATTTAAAACAAGACGTTTGTGTGACCAGCAATAGATGTGAAGGAGGGGGAGGAGCGACAAGTTCATGTGATTCCGTGCGGTAGGTTAGCTGCTGCACAGCCTGATGGTTCCAAATAATTGAAAGGGTAGTTTAAAAAAATATATATAAAAAAAGGTTAAGCAGGGCTGTACATACAGTACCTGTGCATACAAAGGCTCAGACCTGGGTTAGGAATGACTTAGTCCAAGACAGCATTATAAAAGCTCAAGTTACTGCCTGTAAAATATGTTGACTTCCAGGCATATTTCTAGCATCTGACATGGGGCAGACACATAACTGCAGGACTTTGTCTGGATGACCTGTGTTGAAATAGGTGCTGAAGTCCCATATGGCAGAAGATTGGAGAGGCAGAGGGATGACACAAGAATTGCTGACGGATCCTTGAAGTCTTTAAACCATGATTTGAGGACTTCAATAGCTCAGACATCAGTTAGGGGTTTATTACAGGAATGGGTGGGTGATATTCTGTGGCCTGCATTGTGCAGGAGGTCAGACTAGATGATCATAATGGTCCCTTCTGACCTTAAAGTCTATGACTCTGTGACTTTTAAGTAAATGGGGTTACGCTCAGCTCAGACCTTCCTCTTTGCTGTTTTCTGGTCCCCTGCCTTTCACTGTCATCCACTCCCACTGGAACATGCTCTTCTCCAGCTGAGTAATGAAGGAACACAGAGCACTACTTAAGTCCCAGCACAAACACTTGTGCCCTGCTGCTAAGTTCTTAGGTAGGAATGTGGCTGCACTGAAGCAGCAATGGAAATGGAACACTAGTTGTTATGAGCTGCAGGACCTACAGCCTATGGGTAACATTTTCAAAAGTGCCTAAGTGACTTAGGTTCCTAGGTCTCATTGAAAGTCAGTGAAATGTAGACTCTTGGGAGACTTGAAAATGGGCTGTAGGCTTCTAAGTCATTTAGGGTACATCTGAAGAGTAGGAGCCTGGATCTACAGACTTGGGTTCGTGCTACAGTGCTCAGAATAGCTGTGTAGACATTTGGGCTCTGAGCTCAGGGTCTGAAACCTGGGGAGTAGGGTAGGCTTCAGCCAGAGCCTGAACATCTACACACCTAGTGCCTGTAGAGCCAGGCTATGAGACTTGCTGCTGCAAGTTTCTGCTTGCTGTGTAGACGTATGCTTTGTCTGTTCTGAAAATTTTACTCTATGACCTTTGGTCTTCATAACTTTAAAACAGATTACTTTGTTGTTGTAATCTCTCTCTCTCTCTCTCTCTCTCTCTCTCTGTTTGTGTATAGATGAGGCAGCTGCTAAATTATTGGAACGATGGCAAGTTTGCAAAAGCTTTGTATAAAATACTTATTCTCTTTCATTTGGGGAATGATTAATCAGTGTTTCTGTTTGAGATTATTATAAGGACTATAACCTTGTTCATTAGCTGAACAAACAGAAAAAATACAAAGCAAAAATATAAAAGGACCCAATTCATGCCTAACAAAGGATACATGCCTAACAAATACTTTACTTGGCAAGCAATCATGTATTTGAAACACTAAAGCTGTACTTGTAGCAACAAAGTTTCCTTAAAATGTCTATCTAAAAGCTCAATGCATTTTTTGTTAACAAGAAAAGTTCTTTAGTCATTGTTTCCTAGCCATTGTTTCAGTCAGCTCTTGTTTTTCCATAACTAATAATTCCACTTTGGTCTCTGCTAGGTAGAGACCATGTTGGGCTAGACCCATAACGGTGGGGTGGCTAGGGTAGTTTACACACACTGCCATTCCTGCGCTTTAAAAAGTCAGCATTTATCCCCCAGGGTTTCCTCTAAGGAGTGTGCCTTGCTCTGCTCCCTGCAGTGTCGCAGTATTGTCAAGAAGTAAAAAAAATCACAAGACAGACTCCCCCAAAACTCACGATATGGGCCCCAAAACATGGTATTTAAAAAGAAAAGATTATTGTGGGTATTTTTGGTTTGCTTTTGAATGCTCCCTGCCCAATCTCCTATCAGTGGGACAACTAGTGTTGCCCATTCTCCCAAATGTATTGGTAAGGGGACTAAGAGGCTCCAGGGGCTCTTCATCCTTTTCTGCCCTTTCCCAGGCTGGGTACTTTAGTGGCAATGGTGGGTGGGAGCAGTAGCGTAGCCAGGGGTGGAGCAGGGGGAGCGGCCGCTCCCCCTGTGAGGAGAAGCGGTGCCTTAAGGCGCCGCCCGAGCTCCGCTGCCGGAGCCGGGCTGGGGGGGCGCTTTAAAAGGCCCTCAGCTCCCTGCAGTGGCAGGAGCTGCGGGCCTTTAAAAGCGCCTCCCCCGCCCCCCCAGCTCCGCTGCCACAGCCGGGCCGGGGGGGGGTGGGCACTTTAAAAGGCCTGTGGCTCCTGCTGCTGCGGGGAGCCGCGGGCCTTTTAAAGCGCCCCCCCCAGCACCGCTGCCGGAGCTGGGCTCGGGTGGGGATTTAAAAGGCCCTCGGATGCAAGAGCTGTGGGCCTTTTAAATCCCCGCCCTAGCCCCGCTGCCGGAGCTGGGCTGCGGGGTGTGCTTTAAAAGGCCCACGGCTCCTGACGCTGCGGGGAGCCGCGGGCCTTTTAAAGCGCCTCCCTCCCAGCCCTGCTGCTGGAGCCGGGCTTGGGGCGGGGGATTTAAAAGGCCCGCATCTCCCCGCAGCAGGCCTTTTAAATCCCCACCCGAGCCCCGCTGCCAGAGCCGGGCTGGGGGCGGGGGGTGCGCTTTAAAAGGCCCGTGGCTCCTGCAGTTGCAGGGAGCCGCGGGCCTTTTAAAGCGCCGCTGGAGCCCCAGAGCTCCGGGGGTGCTTTAAAGGGCCCTGGGGCTCCGCAGCGGCTGGAGCCCTGGGCCCTTTAAAGCGCTGCTGGGTGAGTACAGGGGGAGCGGGGAGGCGCCTTTTTATAGCGCCGCTCCCCCTGTGCTCTAAACCTGGCTACGCCACTGGGTGGGAGGAGCAGAGGCACCATCCTGTCCCTGTTGCTCACAGGAAGGGATGAGGGAATGGAGCCGCTCTGAGCTGCTGGGATCTGTAGTCCCCTCCCTCCCCCATAAGAATGGCTTTGGGTTGCTGAGGGGGGAGAGCTCTGCCTGTGGCAGCCCTGCTTAGTCATTCTGCCCCAGAAGGCAGGCAAATGGAGCAGGAAGCCAATCAGAGAGCTCAAATTCACTACACCTGGAGCTCATCGTGTCATCACCAGACTGGCTCCAGGCCCAGCCAAATTCATGTCACTTGCAAAAACAAAGTGTGAAAGTTGGCAGCAGTGCAGGGAGCTTGGGGGAAGCCCAGACCAAAGGGCTGAGAGATCAGAGTGATGATCTTGGTGAAAATTCTTCCCTTCAGGCCTGGGGGAGGGAGTGATGAAGCAGGGGTGGACCCAAAGGTGAAGGAGGGAAGATGTTGGGATTTCCCCCTCAAGTCTAAAGATCCTGGTAGCTCAGACTGAGTCAGATGAAGAAGGAGGGATGGGCACAAGATGGGGAGGAGAGGAAAGACTGAATGAAGAACTACAACTGGATTTAGAGCTTCAAACACTGACAGAGTTGCTTCAGCCCTTCAATCTCCTGAGGCAGCTAAACTGAATGCCTGGGTGTGGGTTTTGAGAAAGTAAGGTCCTCAGTCCTATGGTGCTTTTCACAAGAGTAATAGTAACTTTCCTTTCACTCCCTCTATCTCAACGGTGCAAAGTGCCTCCAACAGAAAGGTGGCTGCATTTCCATGGTGCAGTGTATGTGGTTCCACAGCCCTTTAAGGTGCAAGGCATTTATACATGATGTGAAATGATTTTATCATAGTTAAATACAAGGAGAGACAGGTTGTTAAGCATAAGGGGTTCAGACATGTTGCAGGCTACCACTTCAAATGAAGTGGGCAATTAACATAAGACAAAGGAGGGCTAGAAGGTTACATATTGTTGTAATGAACCATAAAACCAGTGTTTTGGTTGAGTCCATGATTTTTAGTGTCTTATAGAGTTATGGTGCAGGAGCTGGTTCCTCAGTTTTTCTGAAGTCCTTCTGCAGAGCTGTTCAGAATATTTAGAGTTGTATGTAGTGTTCAGAGGGTTATATATGGTGAGTACTTTGGGATAATGCTTTGTTTCTTGCATTTGCTCAGGAAGTAGATTTACAGATTCATAAACTTAAGGCCAGAAGGGAGCACCATGATCATCTAGTCCGACCTTCTTTCTGCACATTGCAGGCCACAGAACCTCACTCAGCCACTCCTGTAATAGGCCCATAACCTCTGGCTGTGTCACTGAAGTGCTTGAATCTTGATTTAAAGATTTCACGTTACAGAGAATCCACCATTTACTCTAGTTCAAACCAGCAAGTGTCCCATGTCCTATGCTACAGAGAAACGTGAAACCCCCCAGGGCGCCTGCCTGTCTTCTGTGGGTGAAAAGTCCTTCCCAACCCCAAATACGGCAATCAGTTAGGCATGTGGGCCTAGAATAGCGGTTGCTGTTAAGTCTGGCTTCCTTTTTCTTCATGTTATGGAGTTTCCAGTTCTGATGGCAAAATTTGTTACCTGCTTGCCTTTCCCAGCCCTGAGGAAGAGCTCTGTGAAGCTCAGAAATTTGTCCCTTCCACCAACAGAAGTTGGTCCAATAAATGATAGTACCTGATCCACCTTGTGTCTCTCATATCTTGGGACCAACATGGCTACAACAACACTGCAATTATCATAGTTGTGGATGAGAAAGTGAGAGACTGTGTCACTTTAAAGGGATGGCCTTCTGCGCTGAGTGGACTGCCTGAGTTCAACAGAAAATAACCTCCTATTGTGTGTTTAATTTAAGTTAGATCTTTTATTTTTAGTCCTTGTTTTGTCTGATGGCTTCTGCTTTTTCACAGGAATCCATGTAAAGAGTCAATGCAACCACTGAGTTCAGACAGAATGTTACTTCCAGTGTCCTGAGTATTATCTGCCAGTTCATTTTTAATTGGTGCTGCTGTATACTGTTAGAAATGCATTGAAATGTTAACATCTTAGCCTGTTAGAAAAATATGAGATGACAGCATCACTGTTCAAAACCTTAATTGAGAATACTCTTTCTAATCCACTGTACAATTCCATTCATTTATATTGTTTCCTCTAGCATTCCAATGCGCTATTTAACATCAGTTCAGATTCACTGCCTTTATTTTGATTCATAGATTTTCAGGCAAGAAGGATTCATTAGATAATCTATCTGACCTCAGTTTAAATGACTTATTCCATGAACATATTCTTTTAGAATATTCCAGCATCAAGAAACCCCCATGGTTTTCCTATAAATGGTGGATCTTTGCCAAATTATCTTAGCAGTTGTTTTTTAATGTTAACAATTTGATCTTGAGGATGCATTGCCCCCATGTCCATACAGGCAGCAGTGTGTTTTTCTTCTTGTAACAAATATAAAACACCTTCTACTGATGTGCTTAAAGCCATCTCTAAAATAAACTAGTCATCACTGTAACATGTTTATATAATACTGCCCTTATATCATCTACTAATTATTTATAAATGGAAACTTAATATAAATATAAACTGCATAACATTAAAGTTATATAAAGAATTTTGCTACATTTTAATAATTTATTTTTCTATCTGGGAATGTGTGGTTACTGCACATGACTGGGGACCAAGTATCAGGGCTTCTGGGTTTTAATCCCAGCTCTGCCGATGATTCTCTCTGGGACTTCAAACTAGTTGCTCACTCAAGTGCCATGTGGTTGTGCACTGCATGAAATCCTAGTGGAATCTTAGTACTATACAGTAGAAATTAGTGAAGGGGGGAACGGGGACCTATTGCATCATCTGTTAAGTAGGACATTCGGACACTGTTTTCCTGAATGTCTATCGGGACTTAAGGGGTTAAGATACTGACAAGTTATTGTTGCACTTACATGATGCACACTGCTAGCTATGGTATCAGGTGTTATGGGAAGCACCATGTATTAGGCAGTGGATTTTGCGGGTATGCCAGGGGGAGGAAGTTATAAAAACCATTTCCTTCCACCTTTGTGCACCTGAAGGGGCTGGACCCAGTCCTGACTCTTCAGCTTCTGGTGCACAAGAGCGGAGAGATTCTAATCCCAGGAGTGGCTGTTGATTCTCGAAGGAGAATGGGAAGGAGTAGAGCCAAACCCTTCCACTTGACCAGCAGTGCTGTGCCAGTGCAGGTGGGAGGGCATACTGCACTCTGTAGCAAAGCTGCTCAGACCCATAACCTCCAGCAACCCTAGTGGCTTGCTCCTGACTCAGGCTCAGTGCCTCTGGGAGAGAGGATGCTGATAGGGCTGGTTGAAAACTTAGTCAACGTCATTCTCTGTCATACTCCCATTTCCCTCAGTGGGCTAGTTTCTCCCATAGAGCACTATGGCCATGCAACTGCCATGATACAAGGCCTCTCCTCACCAAGAACGGAGATTGTAGTGCATCAAGGGAGATGTCATTTGACCAGGGAATCCAGCCTATAGGGAAGCACGGGGGCATGAGGCACCAAAACTAAAATGCCCATGCAGCACCGTGGTGGCATGTCAGAATTGAAATATATCAGTTTTGGCTGAAATTTCAGTGTTCAATTTTTTTTTGTCAAAAACTATAACTTTTCTTTGGAAAAACTTTGAAAACTATTTTTATGTTTGTCAACTTTTTTTGCAAGACATTTTTTTCCAAAAAGCTGTAGCTGCTGGTGAGTAGCCTCTTCTTATCTGGAGCTTCCTAAGTGGTCAATGGATTAAAGCCACAGTCCTGTCCTTAAACAAGAAAGATTAAGGCACTTTCTTGGCTAGGTAGGAGGAGTTGGTGCCTGAATTGCAGCCAATAATACCAATAGCTAACGAGATCCCAGAACCCCACTATGCCTATTTCTATAATAAGATGAAGATGGCAAACAATTCCTGACAGAGGTATGAATTTTTACATAGGCATTGCAGTTCAATTTGGTGTGTAAGAAGAAACTTTTAGGGAATTAATGATCTATGCACAATAGCCAGACACTATGCTTGAATCAGCCCTCAACATTTCACTCAGCTTGGGAATATTGATGACCAGTGCTAGATAATTACTCATAGCCATTGGCTAAATGAGACTAGACAGTGAGGGACAGACATCCCTCATCTGACTGTGGGAGATTGCCCATCATTATAACTTTTTATTTCCTCTCATGATCCTCAGACCAAATGGATTTTCTTTTTGTCTCCTCTCGTGTTCCAGGGCAGCTGTCCAAGGTAGCTGTATTTTTCGCCGTGTTCAACACATTTGCATTCCTCTGTGAGCGTGTTGTGTTTAATCTTCCTTCTGCTCAGGTTCAGCCATGCTTTCTGTTCTGCAGGGCTGAGCTCCTGGATCAGCTCTGGGAATAATGTGCCTTGCCTATGAGCAGAATAATACCATTTGGAAAATTTAGTTCAAACCCCGTTTTTTCTAACATGCTCTTTTCCTTTCTGTTCCTTTGATATCCTTCCCAAACAAGCCAGGAGAAGAGGAAGAAGTGTCTGAAGTGGGGTGGGAAGGAAATTTATTTAACACAGGAAAATGTAAGGCAAATTCATGTATTGCTTATTTATATAATGCCAGGGTGCTTCTTAAAGTGAATTTAACACTGGTGAAGATTCACAATCTGGAGAATGATGTCTTCGTGATAGCAACAGAAATGGTATAGCGGGTGGAAGCAGCTGCAGTGCTACCTATGCTACCCCACCAGTGTGCTAGAGCAGCTAGACCAACATGAGGCGTGAGGCAGCAGTGTGGGCTCCAGGACTATTTGGGGAGATTTTCAAAGGGACAGAGGACAGGTAGGTGGCCAACTCCCATTGAAAGTTATGTTTTCAGAGGAATGTTTTCTTAGTGATAGAACCCTAAAAAGCACTATGCACCTTGAGGAGAGTACAGAAGCCATTACCTAGGACTGTCTGCTTATTTGAACTACAGTCGTCACCGCCATTACTCTAGTTTATTAGGGGCAAAAATGCATCAACCTCGTTCTACATTAACTTCTACCTAGGACAACAGACAGCAATTGTTCTGGCACAATTATCCTCTACTTCCGTGTGTCCATGGGGACAGGCAGGTGTAGTGGAGAATTGTGACTCCCTTCTTGTGTCTGCATGTGCAGTGGCCAGACACAATCTGGCCCTATCTATTCACTGAATGAAAAACCCTCCAACTTTTATTTTAAAGGTACAGCTCATTTGACGACTGCCCAATCTACCCCTAAATTAAGTAGATGGGCTTTTTAATTATGTTTTGAACTTGACAATAGATAAATCATCCAGTGAGCTCTCACAAGAGGGAGGCTTAAAATTGCTCAACAGGCTATTGAAAAAATTAGGCTTTATTGTAGCCTGTCCTTCAGAATGTGATTGATTTAATTTTTAAAGAGAGCAATTTTTGCGCCCTACTGACACGGGCACTTCCAGGTGATGGACTCCAAATGATTTGTGCTTTTACAAATCCTATCACTTATGAACAAGGATGTTAGGGCTAGAGTCTTTCTAGTCCTCAGCTGCAGCTCTGTTCTCCAGAGGGCCTAGTTTGCCAGCCTGTCTTTCTGTGTCTCTTGTTTCCTGGCTAAAAACTGGATTCCAGTCCTCACTCCCCAACCTCCTGCTGCTTAGCTCCATGGAATAGTGCGGGGAGCAAGCCCTGTAATCCAAGTAATTTCCCTTGTGAGAAAATCTGCGGAGCAAGACACAGCTGCAGGGAAATCCTAGCCGGTCAGGGAGAGCAAGATCTAAATGCCAGGCACCTGGCTGAAGCAAAATGGTGAATTCCATTGCAGAAACGCTGAATTCCCTGATATTGTGCAGAAATGCCAAATTACAGTTGCAGAGACCATGGGGCTCTTATTGAGGTGAACAGGGCAAATTGCTCCTCCCAGAACTATTGTACTGGTCTCTCTGGGCACATAGATCAGACTGTTTCCACTACACTCTGTTCATATTTTGAGGCTTTTTTTGGCAGCCATACGGGCCAGAACGTAACTTTAAAAAAAGTAAGCTAAGATTTTGGAGCAAAATTCTGTTGCAAGGTGGAAATCTCTGTGTCAATTTCTGTAGCTGTGGAATACATAACGCCCTGGAAAAAGTACATGCAGGCATTGGTATGTGCCACGAGCTGAATCTGGGTTAAGGCGTCACTGCAAATCAGGTTCTGAATCCCTTCTAGCCTGTAACATACCCATTCCCCCCATCGAAAGCACTGCAAGGAAAGTGAGATCCTTCATCTAGTTTCAAACACTTAGGAGTCATTCGCATTCTTTGTGGTTTTGGCATGATCTGCTTCTGTTTGCAGCACTGAATCTAATGGAAGCATGTGCCCGCATTGAGTCTGATTAGGCTAGCAGCAGGTACCTGATAGAAAAGACAAACTTTAACATGTAGCTCACCAGAAAAGTGCTATTTGTCACTGTGCCTCTCCATAACTTGAGATCCAGCTTAACAAGACCTGACCTTATGTGGAAGAATAAGGAAGTGCAGAGTTACACAGTTAATGACAAAAAAGGACAAGGTTTGTCCGGTGTTAGTACTACAATTGCTTTGGACCAAGATGCTTATGTACAGCAAATGACTCAAATTCTGTAACACAGGCTTGCAATTATTTATTTTTATGCTTCATGCAGTTTCTTTGGCATGCATTAAATTGTTAACCATCTATTACTATTTTCAACCCTGCCTCTTAGTTAATGGAAACCCATCTAATTCAGCTGCTATCTGATGTGGGTGAGGTGATTAGGAATGGGAAAACCTCTTGGCATAAAGTAAGAGCCAACTTAAGCTGTGAATAGGGTTGCCACCCGTCGGGGTTTTACTGGATAGTCTGGTTTTTGGCTTCTGTGTCCAGGTGTCATTTAGGGTTGCCCGGTGCCTGGTTTTTGACTGGAATGCCTGGTCGAAAAGGGGACCTGGCAGTGTCCGGTCAGATGTACTGACTGGACACCAAAACTCAGTTACCAAAGGATGAGGGGAGGCACCAAGTCATTAACCCATATCTGTCCCTGCTCAGCTCGGGG
Organism: Macrochelys suwanniensis; assembly: GCA_033296515.1. Taxonomy (NCBI): domain Eukaryota; kingdom Metazoa; phylum Chordata; order Testudines; family Chelydridae; genus Macrochelys; species Macrochelys suwanniensis. The sequence continues at coordinate 83,371,160 of CM065776.1, read as the reverse complement.
TGTTCTTACCTGCAGGCAGGCTCCTTGTCAGGCTGCAGCAGCTCCCAGGAGCCTACCCGGGAGAGAGGGAGGTAGAGATGATCCAGTGAGCGACACAGGGTGGGGGGAAGAGGAACAAGTGATGGGGCGGAGCCTCGGGAGAAAAGGAGGGATGGGGGTGGGGCCTCGGGGGGTGGGAGGGTAGGGTTACCAGCAATTAGAAAGGTGGCAACCCTAACTGTGAACCTGAACTAATTTTTTTTAAGTCTATAGTTTAAGGTTCAAAAAGTGTTAATTGTTTTGTTCTTTAACTTTTGTTTGTGCTTCTTCCTTTTTCTGCTTTTGGATGGGAAGGAAGTTAGATAAATATAGTCACTGGCCATTTGCACAGTATTTCTGACCTGACAGGCACCTCTTCCCTGTCCTCTTTGGAGTACACTGCACTCTGATGAATCCATACTTTCCTGATACCAGAGACTATAATTACGTCTGTCCCTTATGTGCTCAAGTAAGATGTGGAGAAAGATATTTTTGCTGCAGCCTCCATGCATCCCTGTAAATTCTAGTCACAATCTGGCCTGATTGATTAATCAAATGTGTTTAAACTGGTCTCTCAATAAGAAGTATTGCTTAGTGGTTGCAGCCTAGGACTCAGAAGAACCCAATTCTATTCCCAGCTCTGCCATAAATTTCTGGTGTAAATTTGGGAGAACTTATTTGACCTCTTTGTGCCTCAAGTTCCTCTGTCTTGAAAATAGGGAAAGAATGATATTTCTTTCACAGTGAAGCCTGAGGGTTAAATCATTAATGTTTGTTAGGCAGTTTGAGGTTCTCAGAAGCAAGGTGTTATAGCTGTGCAAAGAACCGTTTTTCAAGCTAGAGTGCCCAAACTCAAATAGTTGATATTATAGCTCAGGGATTGGCAACACTTTATTTTTCAAAGCAACTTAGAGCTTGCACTGAAATGCAAAGTATATTCACAGCTCTCATGGCAATTTTTCACCAGATCCTCAGCTGGTATAAATCAGCTGAACATAATATGGTCTTACACTAGCTGAGGATCTGGCCTCTGCTCTTTAGAATAAGAGTTGTGATCAATGGAAAGCAAATGAGTGATGCATAATGTAGATCTATGTGTGGTCTGTCAATCTGGGAAAAGGAAAGTTTATTAGAATAGTTGAAAAGTTTCAGCTCATTAGCTCTTAGCTGGAAAAAAAGCAAAAGTGACACTTGTGTGACAGGACTTGGTATAAGTGTCCCAGCACACGGTCTACTAAAAGCACTTCAGCTTTCCCAGCATTAGTGCTTGTCATTGTTCATATACTTCGCTAACTACATATTTACTGACGGCTTTTCAGAAAGAGGAGTAGGAATGAGGGCTCTGCTTTCCCCACAATGATGCACAATGATGGTAGATCTTGCCTTAGATTATAACTCTACTTGTTCTACATTGACAAGTATAACGTGAGTGTTGATATACTATGCCAACAGCTAGTAAATCATCCATTGTCAACATCACAAAGGGGACTTTGAACTGTGAGCTACCCCTAGCTAAGAAAGCAAACTAACAGCATGCAGACAGACTTTTTATTTATGAAGAACTACTGAAATTGTCCTTTTCCTAGGTGAAGGATGCTACCACCTTCATGGAGAGAGAATCCTTCTCTTCAGTCTGGCAATGACTGACTTGTAAAAGTGCCAGTCCTTAGTCCATTCATCCTGTTTTGCTGCTGTATCTGGCTTCCAATAAGCCATGTGCCCTTGCTTTCCAAATTCATGCACTGTGCAAAGGCAGCCCTTCAATAGAACACTGAGCCCATACTAAATCTAAGGCAGAAAAAAGATTGCTGAGGTTATGGTCTATTCTGATTGTCTGGACTCCAATTGTGGCCCTCATCCAAAGCTCATGAGAAGTCAATAATACTTTTTCCACTGACTTCAATGGGCTTTGGTCAGGTCCCAAGTGTCCCTTATCTATTTCTTCTTATGCAAGGATATATGAATTTTGAGCCCAATCCTGCACATTTTCCTCTCCTAAGCAGCCCTTACCTCTTTAAAAAAATTCATAAAGAGACAAAATGAAAAAGTACAAAAAGCTTGCATAGGTTTCCAAATACCACGTGCTTAATGGATCTCCAGTAGAATTACGTAGTTTTACAACTTGTCAAACCTGCAAGACCAGACAATATAAAACCAGACAAGACTACACAGACATAACATGTTACGTTGGGGGTAACAGTAATAAAGTAGAAGACCAAAGCAATAGGGAAGGAGGGGATAGGATATAGAGGGAGGGAAACAGAGGAGAGGCAGGTGAATGGAGGTCTGTCATTCTTTGAGTCATCTTGACATTTTTATCCAAATGTATAAACAGCCCTTTTTCAGAGATGAAGTTCAACTGAAGACACAGGGGTTACAAACCAGAGTAAGGATTATTCCTGTAAGGTTTGGCGAAGCAGTCATTGTCTGCCTCTCTGTTTAGAATTGTCCATCCTTGTTTTCATGTTACATAATTGTTTTCCTGCCTGCAAACTGACTTTCATATTCAATGATGTTTTTTTTCCTGCCTCTCCCTAGGAGGCCATCCCATCTAAGATGTTAATACAAAACATTTTTAATATCTCCACCTATGATCCTCTATTTCCCCCAAATCTATTATGACAGCTTCCTCTCAGGGTGCCACCTGGAACTGGGGTACCACTGAGCCCACCTGGCCCACCAGCCTGGGCTCCCTTTACACTGTACTGCAGTGACAGGCCCACAAGCCCCCAGCAGCACACAGACAGGTAAGGACACACCCAGCTGCAGCTACACACACACATGCTGAGATCAGCTCTACATGGGAAGGGTCAGCTAAGGCACCTCCCAGTTCCTAAGGCACGCACCCCCCTCTGGAGTGTAAACCCAAAATTATAGGTCTTGCGCTGCATAGAGAACTGTACATCATAAGCGCATGAAATTCACTCCCTCCCTCGTGGATAAGAATATACACAGCTTTCTGCCCCAAGTTATGATTTCCACACACTGGTTTTAGACAAAACCAGTTTAACTACAAAAGATAGATTTTAAGTGATTATAAGTGCTAGCAAACAGATCAAAGCAGATTACTTAGCTAATAAACAAAACTGCACACTGAGTTTAACACACCAGATAGGTAGGATATTGTAGCAAGGCACCTCTTTTCTCTCACCAGCCATACCGCTTCCCCCTCAAGCAATGGTGGGCCTGGGATAATCAGCCCCACTCAGGCAGGGTTTGCCTTCCCTCTTCTGTGCTCCCTTAGCTGTATTTTCCTGGAGGATCCTCCACCAAACAAAAAAAAGGAAACAGTCTCATAAACAAAAACTCAGGGGTACCTTTCACTGCCCCCTCGCTGGGGCAAAGTGTCATCCTATTGGTTGCCCTGAGGTGTCAGTCCTTCCCCTAGCAGGCACTCAGTTTTGGCTGTCTCTCCTATGGTTAGGAACACAGCCTCTCACCCTGGAGTAGCTAGCTAGCGTGCTTACTTGATTGCTTGCTTCTCTCTCTTGCGTGCGTGCTCTCACTCTCCCCAGAGGACGGGTTCTTAAAGGCTTCAGGCAGCCCTTAATTGGATTCAGATGTCCATTATTGACCTGAGGTAACCCCTTCTGAGCTTGTACGAAAAAGGGCCTTTAACATTCTAGGGCTAATATATCGGCCTTCCAGGACCCTCTTGCAGCCGTCTGGCCTGACTTTGTCACATAGCCCACCCTCCTGCACAACCCCATATGGTTGGGCTACTTGGGTCAAAACACAGTGTACCCTGGACAGGCCATCAGCGTTGCCATGCCTGGTCCCCAACCTGTGTTGCAGTCTGAAGTGGAAGGGTTCTAACAACAGGAACCATCTTGTTACCCTTGCATTTCTTTCTTTGTTCCTGTGCATCCATTTTAGGGGGGCATGGTCCACGACGAGGGTAAACCTCCATCCAAGTAGTTAGTAATGGAGGGTTTCCATGGCCTACTTTACCACAAGGCATTTCTTCTTTATTACGGCATACTTTTGTTCTCTGGGCTGGAGTTTCCTACTAAGGAATAGAATTGGGTGTTCTTCCTCTCCTACCATTTGAGAAAGCATGGCTCCCAACCTGACCTCCTCCTTAAAGTCTGGAGCTACTAGCACTGGGTTACTGCAGAGAGCAGTTCTCAGATCTGTAAAAGCTTCTTTAGTTGTGCTGGTCCATTTCACTGTGTCTGGGCCACAGGCTTTTATTAGATCCATCAACAGGTACGCTCTGGTAGCAAAGTTGGGAATGAATCGCCTATAGTAACCACCTATTCCCAGGAATGCTCTGACCAGTTTCTTCCGGATTGGTCGGGGCCAACTTTGTATCACTTCTAGCTTGTTCAGTTGGGGCTTCACTATGCCCCTCCCCATGATGTACCCGAGATATTTGGCTTCTGTTAGCCCTATTGCACGTTTGGAGGGATTTGCAGTGAGACCTACCTTCCTCAGGGTATCCCACACTGCTTCCACCTTTTCTAGGTACATCTCCCAGTCTGGGTTATGTATGACATCATCAAGGTAAGCGGCCGCATACTTGCCATGTGGACACAACAGCTTAACCATGAGCTGCTGGAAGGTTGCGGGAGCCCCATGTAATCCAAAAGGGAGGACCGTGTACTGGTACAATCCTTCTGGTGCAGAAAATGCAGTCTTCTCTTTGGCTTCCTTGACCAGAGGGATTTACCAATAGCCTTTGGTCAGGTCAAGGGTGGACAAAAATCAGGCTTTTCCCAATTGGTCGATTAGCTCATCTATCTAAGGCATGGGGTAAGCATCGAACTGGGACACCTTATTTAATTTTAGGCAGTCATTGCAGAACCTCATGCTGCCATCTGGTTTAGATACAAGGACAATTGGACTGGACCATTGACTATGGGACTCCTCAACGACTCCTAGCTCCAGCATTCCCCTAGCTTCAGGATCGGCTTAAGGGGGATCCTCCACCAAACAAAAAAAAAAGGAAACAGTCTCATAGCACAAACAGTCCAATGAGATATTAATATATAGCAGTTCAAGACTTTTAGAATGACACCTCACAAGGCATACTTTATACAAAACATATCCTAATTGCATGACAGTGGTGAATATTGGGGTGCCAGGGTGTCACACCTATGATCCTATGTATCACTCAAACCAAGGTCTCTGCATGATGGGAACTTTTTTCTTGTCTTTATCAGGCATGCTTTCCTGTTAAGACCATTTCTCAACACCCAATACTGTGCTGTTTTGAGTCAGAATGGCAAGAGACCACTACAATGCCACTTAAGCTTGTGAATGATGTTTTGACAAAACATGCAATTTCTGCTCTACTTCAGCATACTAGTGTGGGTGAAATCCACCCCTATGGAGAGGGCGTTTATTAAGCCCTAAACCTTATGTGATGGATCTGGTAAGCAGCGGACTCCAATTCCCATCAGCCCCTCCAGCACATCCCTTTCCTCCTGACCAGGTAAGGGGAAAGGTCCTGAACCATGAAGTGGCTGGGCTCTGTTTGGGAAGCAGCGGCTGCATGGCAAGCCAGGAGCTGCAGGGAAGCTGAAGCAGCAGCTGCCTGGCAAGCAGGGAGCTGAAGAGAAGCTGAATTCAGAGTGGATTCCCCAGCAGCCATATGCAGAGACACATGTGGAACAGGCTGTGACTGCTGGACATTACAGCCGGGTGTTGGTCTATGTGGGACTTCAGTGTGGCTGGGCGGGGATCCAGTGCAGTGGGGCCCCAATGAGGGACACCAACTGAGCCTGGCCTGGAAACCTGCAAGCACCTATTTGGTTGGAATAGAGACTGGATTGGAAAAGGTACCCCAGGCACTAGGCCTGAAGAGCCCTGACTCTCAATTGGACGACACTGGAGATGCAAACAAGAACCGCTGTTGCTCACATTGAAGTGTAAACATTTAAGCCTCTGTACCTAGGATATCTGCAACCTTTCTCTTTCCTGCTGCCCCAGTAAAATACCCTTTTGCTGAGCCACATGTCTGATTATTGGTACCCATCAGGGCTAGTGCCTACAAGGCCTAACTGATGAAGCAACCTACAGTGCTTGCCTCCGAGCCTGGCACAGAACTGGTACCTTAAGAGGTTGCCATATACTGGTCAGCCTCATTAATTACTCTAACGTAGTCCCTTATCAGAATGTTTAAATGGGAATTAAATGGCACATAGGGCCTTGTGCAGGCTTTGCATAGGAGGTAAGTTTCACTCTCTGGAAATGAAAGGAAAGGACAAGCTGCATACACATCAATGGAAATTTCACTGTATTGGCTCTGACAGTCAGGCTGAACTACTGCCGCAACTGGTCCCTGAAGGGGCTAGGGAATATTTCATCATCATAAAGCTTCAACAGTTGTTTAAATGTAGTCCTGGGAGCTTGTTGTTTGAAATAGAGAAACTCTAGAGTATGTGCTGTCTTAGGCAAATTGGAAAATATGTGACCCTCCAGCCTACAGTCACTTTTTTGCATTAAATAGCCACTGAACATCTTGATGCCCTTTCCTGGTGCTAGCTAATAGCTGCTTCTTCCTAAATGGAGGAGCCAGCCCTGGTTTGAGAACGGTGCTATGCAGATGTAATTGGCTTAAGGCTGGTGTAGGATAAGATGCTCAAATTATGGTTACCACCAATGCAGGTTTGAGAGCATCTCATATAAGAACCTACTGCACATAGTAAGTATGACTGTTGGCAAGAGATTTAAACACGTACAACAAAGCTATATTTCTGTAGGTTCAACAGAATGTGTATGCCCTGCAATAAACTTCACTGAGAGATCATTATTGTTTATTACACTTTGGGAAATTGCTTGGGTTAATTTATGTTGGTAGATTTGCTAGCTGAATAAACATGGCAATCTCGCTTGCAGGAAGCCCCAGATTGCTCACATAGGAAAAAAAGTATTAATGGACTGCTTCATCAACCTTGACAAAACATCCTTTCAAACGCCTGGGCAGTTAAACCAAGGGACAAGTTTTTCTGTGATGTCCAGCTCTCTGATTTGCATTGCCCATTTGCTGTTCTGTGACTTGGGTTTTAAGCAGAACTTAGGTGACAGCTGAGATCCAGGCATCGTCAGGGAATACTGATAATGTACTGCACATATTATTTCAGAAGGATGAAAAGCATTGCTTAGCCACGAGCTGGAGACAGACCAATAAATAATGGGATGTCTCCTTGTCTGTTGTGTGTGAGGGGGAGAACCTTCAGCCCAACGTCTGATAAAAAGAGAAGGTACCAACTTTGACTCTGTTTGGGCTTTTTATTTATTCCTGGCAAACTTGATTTACGAATTGGAGCACTTTTTTCATTATAGAAAGGATCTATCTGCTCCATGCCCCGACAAAATGATTTGCTTCTAAGCTGTTCTGTCTACTGTTATACATTTCCTAGCCACATTTCTATACCAACTTGTCAGTTCCATAAATCTTTACAGATGATACATAAATTCTTCTCTTAACCTTTTGGAATGGTAGTGTCACTAATATTTTCTGAACATAACACTCCCAGCCTTACCTGAAGAGAGGGATGTGTTAGGTCCAGCTACTGCATTGGTGTATAACAGAATACAATACAAGACCAGAGGCTCGCTCATTTTATCAGTCTCCACTTTAGAGCTTTAACCCTCTTCTTTGCTTGTTCTCGGTATTTAGTCACTGAATATGAATTCTGCAAAGCTCCTTATCATTTAACCTAATGTAAAATAATGTTAGCATTTGTACCTTTGCTGAGCTTCCCTTTCCGAGCAAAGTCTGATAGGCCATTTGAGTCCCATGCTGCTGTTTATGTCATAGGCATTTCCTTTTTCCGTATTCAAGAGGAGCTACAACTGCCCATCACAGATCAATGGAGTAAATGCTGGGTGTGGAATAAGAACAATAATAATAATAAAAATAGTTAATATAATATAATACCTAGCTTTTATATAGTGTTTTTCATTGGTAGATATCAAAATATTTTACAAAAGAGGTCAGTATCATTTCCATATTATGGGGAAACTGAGGCATAGAGCTGAAGTGACTTGTCTGAGGTAACAGAGCCAGGAATAGAACTCAGGATTCCTGAGTCCCACTGCTCTGTTCACTAGGCAATACTGCCTCCTTCAATTCCCTTCTCAAGATCCACTTCTGTGATACCTACAAATAGCCTGTCAATTAGGCTGTAGCTCATAATTTATGTGCATTTGTTCATTAATGAAAAACAAGCCATAGATAAAAATTTGGGTATAACATATATAAAGCTGTCAAACAATTCAAAAATAATCACAATTAATCATAAGATTAAAAAAAGTCACAATTAATTGGAGTTTTAATCGCACTTTAAATAATAGAATATCAATTTAAATTTATTATGAATATTTTTGGATGTATTTCTATGTTTTCCAATATATTAACTTCAGTTACAACACAGAATAAAAAGTGTACAGTGCTCACTTTATTTTTTACAGTGCAAATATTTGTAACCAAAAATAATAATATTAAGTGAGCACTGTACACTTTGTATTCTGTGTTTTAACTGAAATCAATATATTTGAAAATGTAGAAAAACATCCAAAATATTTATACTAAATTTAAATTGGTATTCTATTACTGTTTAATAGTGTGATTAAAACTCCAATTAGTTGTGACTATTGTTTTGATTTAATTAATTTGTTTTGCGTTAATCACTTGCATTAACTGCAATTAATTGACATCCGTAAAAACTACACATCTTTTGATTGTTTGTTTCTCCCAGTTTATGATGATTGTCCTTGGATGCCCCAATCCTGAAACTTGTTGTGCAAGGCCTCAGTAGTCTGCTTATGCAGAGCTCTGTTGAAATCATACAGCCCTTATGCTCTCAGTAGTAGCACTGGGGCCTTAACTCTTTGGCCCATGTCTTAATTATATGTGCAGTTATAAAGGGCCAGATTCTGCTCTCCTGACAGTAAGGAGTACCTTATGCCATGACTAGTTTAATTACTCCTGGGGGAATTTTGAGCCAAAAAATTAAAAATTCTGCACACAATATTTCAAAATTCTGCATATTTTATTTGTCAAAATAACCTAATATAATCACACCAGTTTTGATTATTTTGGTAATTTATTTCAAAATACCCATCAACAACTATGTCTGTAACAATACAGACAACAAAAAAGATTCAGAAAATGTTTTTGACAAATAGATTTCTTACTAGGCATATTAATACAGAACTCTGAGTAATTCATTTAAACAGAAATGTATTTCCTGCACCCCTCAGAAGCAGTGAAAAGGCTTGGAGGAGTCAGGGGTAGTGGAGGAGCTGAGGGAGAGGGAAGTAATTGTTGGGAAGGAGCCTGGGAGTGAACATGGAAGGTTGTTGGGTGTGAGTGCGAGAAGTATGGAACAGATTTTTTTTGGGGGGTGGGAAGGGATTGTTAGGGAGTTGAGCAGCCTCCCCCATACAGACCCTGGCTGACCCCGAGCCTCTCCCATTCAGTTAGATGCATCTATCCCTCTCCACATGTGTCCTGCATGCCCACTCAGCCACCCCTACTCCCCCTATCCCAATGTGTCCCCTTCAATACTTGTGTTCCTGCACCCCAACCCCATCCCCATGTGTCCCTGCACCCCCCACTCAGCCATCCACACCCCCATCATTATGTGGCCCTGTACTCCATCCACCCCCCAGTGTCCCTGAACCCCCATTCCCATTCAGCCCCAGCCCATTCCCCCACTAGCCCTTCTGAACCCCAGTCTATGTGATCCCCGCAGCTGCTCTGTGTGCCCTCTTCTGTCCACCCCTCCATTTGCCATCCCCCCTCACGTGGCCCCACAGGCATGTTGCTGTAAGAAAAGCAGCCTTTGCTTTCACCCTACTGCAGGGGTCGGCAACCTTACAGAAGTGGTGTGCCGAGTCTTCATTTATTCACTCCAATTTAAGGTTTCACGTGCCAGTAATACATTTTAAAGTTTTTAGAAGGGCTCTTTCTATAAGTCTATAATATATAACTAAACTATTGTATGTAAAGTAAATAAGGTTTTTAAAATGTTTAAGAAGCTTCATTTAAAATTAAATTAAAATGCAGAGACCCCCCAGACTGGCCAGGACCCAGGCAGTCTGAGTGCCACTGAAAATCAGCTTGCGTGCCGCCTTTGGCACGTGTGCCATAGGTTGCCTACCCTTGCCCTACTGACTGCTTTGGTGAGCCAGCTGCCATCTGTTCAGGCACCACAGCAGCTCCTGGTGGATGAAAGGCATAACTGCAGCACCTCTCCAGCAGAATGTATTTTCTGCAAAGGAAAAAAAAATCTGTGGGGGACACAGATTTTGTGTGTATGCAGTGGCACAGAATTCCCCCAGGAATATTTAATTCATTTCAGTGGGACTGCTTGAGGAATAGGTGCTATTCATTGTGAATAAGGGTAGCTCTTAACTATAGCAGTTGCCTTTCAGAGATTGCTATAATTAGTTGCTATTATTCTGAAATGGCAGGAACTTAAGAAAAGCACGCTGATTATTATTATTTTTAAGATTCTTTCTGGGGCTTGCAGAATGAATAGGTCTTGCCACAAATCTGTCAAAGGACTGTCAAACTGTATTTTGTACTATGCTATATCTTCTTGTATAACTGTAAATTTTTTAACCTAGTGTGTTTATAGCATAACGCATGGTCTGTATGTTCTCTTCCATAATATTGGATCTATCTTTACATTTCCCTCATAGTTTCAACTGGATGCAATTTCTTCTCCACTTTCTGGCCCAAAGAGTTGTCAACAACTACAGTTGCTTTGCACTGTTATACAGCTGCCACGTGCTTTTCAGTGATGAGGCCTTTCCTATATCTAGGGACAAATCCTGCCCTAGCTAGTGCACTCTAGAAGGAGCAGGATTGCTGGTAGATACATCCTCTGCTCCATTAATCTTGCTGGTCAGGATTGAATGAGGCAGGATGGAATGTGTGGGAGTTGTCCTTTGCAGATAATTTTGAGGAGAAGGATACACGCTTGGTTAGCATATGTGATGCACCATAGCATCTGTGCCAGTCAGCTGGGGGGCTTATCACACTTCCTAACATGCAGACCAGTGGTATGTGGCTCTTCTTTTTCCCTCCCTTCATCCCCCATGCACGTAACAGGTGTAGGAGCTGCTGCAGCTGTAGTGGAACAACTCTAGACTGCAGTTCACAGAGCGACAGCATGGGGCAGAATTCCTATTCCGGAGCTTCCCAGTGCTCAGGATCTAAGTTGCCATGATAGATTTAGCCCTGAGGTTGGATATTGCAGACCCATGTCCATCAGATAAGGACTAGCTGGAACAATGAAGATATTTGGCTACATGAAAAATGCCCTTGAACAATGTCTATAGATTTTACTTCACGTTAATTCATGAGATTCAAGTTGATTTGAAAATATAGATATTGCTCATCTCAATAAACTGCATATGATAAAAGGCTGAATACAGTACAAGATGAGCTACCTAATGGGAACAATAATCACATCAAATCTTTAGGTCTCTAGGGGTTAAATTAAGTTCCCACCTGTATCCCATTTGTAATGCATGTGCAGCATAATCATATCTACCAACAGTGGTGCAGTCTGGACATGAGAAAACTATGCCCCTGGCTGAAGAGAAGAGTTTCTAACCTTGAAAGTAGAGCATAGCTGATGAGTATTACTCAACTTGTCAAACTTCTTGGTGTCTGCAGGGCCTCTGTTAGAGCAAAGGTATTTGCTGTGATTGAGTACTGCTCACATGGCTGCATCACCATTGTCATTCCAAGGACTATACCATCCCTGAGGATACTGCATTCTAGAACTTCCCAAGTAATGCTGAAGAAGAATGGTCGCCATCCAGCATGTCAATGGGCAATGTGGTTTTTGGGAAATACCGTTGTAGGCTGGTGGGCATCTCTGATATTTTAGTGTCAGTTTTCTTATAAAATGCTGCATCAAGACTCCAAGGGAACCATTTGTGCATAAGTGTTTATGGGAGCAGACCCTATGGTGTTTCTTTTTATTTTTAACTTTAACAAGAATTCACTCGGAACATAACAAATAAAGAATGCACAAAGTTTTGTGAATAACAGATCTGTTGAACTAAATATATGATAAAGATGAATATTTCCATTATTATTGTTCTTTCCTTATTCTCATGTTGAACAAAATAACTAACATGAATAGACATATAAGTGGTCTGTCTATTACAGTGTTAGTATTATGCTATTAGTAGTATAATAGTTAAATACTGGCATTATATTACTTGTGTTTGATTAGTTTGTCCACAGTATAAGGATTATGATGATGATACAGGTAGCTGCAAGTCTAGGCACAAGATTCTTATAGCTACTGAGTTCTAATAATGAAGTTAAAGAATATTTATGTCAATCTCCTCAGACATTTCGTACACATAACAGAAGAATTTCTTGATAAAGTATGATGGCTTCTACTAAACACAACATGATGTTCATACTTTCTGACAGTTTTAAAACTCCTTGCTCCCCGTACTAGATATCACATTGTATTAAAGAAATTTCTGTAATCTGTACAGCATTTGTAGTGAACAATACTGTAGCAGCAAAGTTTTTGCTTTCTCTAGTGTTCTCCTAAGCGAGCCTTCCAGTGCTCCTCTCATCTTGTTTCATATTTCTTTCTTTCACAAACTTTTGTTGAGTGAATGTATTGGGCATGAACAATACCTGACTGAGACTTCAGTGTCCAGGACTGAGCAATGTACATCAGAGGACATATGACAATGCAATCTGCCCAGGCTATTCTACCCATCTGCCTTGTACTGGAGTGACTTAGCTAGGAGTGTTCACACTCCATGCTCATTCATTCAGTGGTGTCTCTGCTGAGACAGACAACAGGGCTGCTCGTTAGAGCCAATTCTGAGGGTGATTTTATTCAAATTGCCTGGCAGTGTCATGTTTTATACAGTTCCATTTTGGATTCCATATTCTCAATCTCTTCCCAGCTAGGACCCAAATCCAGCTACATTTTTTCCCACAAAGAACTGTGGGACTTTGATCATAGCAAGGAACTATTTCTGCTGCTAAATGGGGTGGGAGGTTCTGGGTTGAGGTAGATGGAGTTGCTTGTGTAAACATCAGAGGAACCTCTTATAATGTTTTCTTCTAATGGGTGATAGATGTGGGCTCATGGAAACACAACAATAATCCTCTCTTTTAAATGCTCCTCTCTCCAGTCCTTTAGTCCATAACAAAATGACAATTCAGTCCTGCTACTGGTTCACTGTTGAGTGATACAGACCCCCACAGGTCTGCATGGTATGCCTGAATTGTCAAAAGAAGCTCTCACTCAGTAAAGCTGCCCTGGGAGCTGAGTTCCAAATTCATTACTTTGCAGGCAAGGGATCAAAAGACTAAATTGAATTAATGAGGGCAAATGACCTTCATGGTAGTACATTTTTGTACCATCACTTAAACTGTGCTGATGCTGCCAGTGCATAAGAATGATGCATTCTATGGCAGCTATTAATGGAAATCTCAGAAATATTGGTTTTAATGAGAAATTGCAAGTTCAGGTTTTCAGCAGAGCAGGGAAACAGGTTGATCTGAGTTCATGATGCAGCAAAAACTAGAACGGAATTGCACCATGGAATCAACAGTGTTCTTTGTCTCAAACAGAGACAGGGTAGAGGAAGAGGACTGGAGAGGGAGGACGTCATGTGAATGTTGGGAATTAAGTAAAGAATTACTGATTTTTGCCATAAATAAGGGAAACAAGAGCCAAGTTGTGTGTTTTAAAATGATATGAACTGATTTTCAAGAGGTCTGACCCGACAGGATAAAATAATTTTATTGTAGGGTGGAGAGGAGAGGAGAGGAGAGGAAGAACGAGACCAAGGGCACATCTATGCTGCTTCTTGGGGAGAGCATCCCAGCTCAGGTCCCCAGACTTGTATTGGTGGGACTTGCACTAGCACTCTAAAAATAGCTGTGCACACATTGAGTCTTGGGCTCTGAAGTCTGCGGAAGTGGGGAGGCTTGAGACCTGAGCTACAATGTCTATACTGCTCATAGGTTTTTTTTTAAAACAACCTATGTATTTACTTATTAATTTAGGAAGTGTTTACAAGTGGAAAATCCTTGCCATGTAAATATCAGAAACAAAACAATCATGACAAGTTAGCTTTTGTTTACAGAGACATCATACAGGAATGTCCTCATCAAATCTCCCTGTTTAGCAGGGTGTTACTATACTAGAGTGAGCATCTCTGTGTTATTTCCAGTGATTTTATTAAACTGAGTGAAATCTCACACAAATATTTAACAGACCAGGCATGTCTATCAAATATTGATATTCCAAAAAATTGGACAGGTGTACTTTTTTTTTAGCAAGTGAATATACTTTGAGTATTAAATAAAAGGTAACCAAATATTTAAGTGTCTATCTAAGTCCTCTATTTTTCTGGGTATGTAATTGGTGTGTTAATTTTTCCATAACTACAACCTCCCATATTTTTTTAAACCACTTCTCTGGGACTGGGCTATTTTTATTTTTCCAATGAGAGGCTACCAGTAGCTTAGTAGCTACTAGCCAATGAGAGATTAATTTTTCATTTCCTTTTGTGGGATCATGTGCACTAGGAAGTCCCAGGAGGATTACCAAAGGATCATTTGGTAATAAATATCCAGCAATTTATGATATTTGATTACAGATTACATCCTAATACTTTCTAATAGCTGGACATTCTATACACACAAAATCTCCTTTTTCATCACAATTTCTTCAACATTTATCCCCACTCAGTCTTTATATATGCTTTAACCTGACTTGTACAGGGTACCATTGAAACAATATCTTAAAGCAAATTCCTTTTATTGTGCTACAGGTTAAGGGTTGTTGGTCCTCTTTTCCAGATCAAACTCCATTCTTCTGGGGTAATTAGTCTATCCACTTCCTTTCCCCAGCATGTCATATATGGATAATTTTTTGTTAGCAAAGATTGATAAAAATTAGTTATAATTTTTTTGTTTCCTAATTGAGAAGATGCCCTCATTTCTATTAAAGTTAGCTTTCTGTATAAAACAGATTTTTTTGTTCAATAAAGACCCAGGGTTTGTGCCTGGGTTAGAGCACCGCCAATTATTTGGAACAGCTAATTCACCTGTTTAATGTGTCTGTACAGAATATCTGCTCTCACTTTTGGTCTTTTCTAACATTCTAACAACATCCTCTGTATTCCTGCTACGGCTTTATCCGGGATGATCACAGAAAGGTTTTGAAACAAGAAAGATACCTTTGGCAGAATATTCATTTTGACCGTGGCTATTCTTCCCAACCAATACATTGCACACTTCCCCCAGCATTCCAGGTCTTTTTTTCATTTGCTGAAGTAGTGGTTTGACTTTTAAATCATAGAGCTCTTCTAGGTTGTTTGAGATTAGAATTCCCAGGTATCTTGTAGAATTTGTTGCCCACTTGTACCCAAATGTTTTCCGAAAGAGTGACTTTTCAAAGTCTATCAAATTTATAGGTAGCATTTCAGATTTGCCATCATTTATTTTAAATCCAGATGCTTTCCCAAAATTCTGGATTTCTTGAGAAACTAATTTTAGGGAAATATTTGGTTTAGATAAAAATAATATTACATTATCTGTATGTAATTCTGTTCTGTATGTAATTCTGATGTGTTCCTGCAGGATTTATTCTTCTCATGGTATTTTGTTCCTTATCCTCTCTGCAAACTGGTCCATGGCCAGTGCATAAAGTAAAGGAGACTATGAACGTTCCTGCCTAGTCCCTCTGTGTAATTCAAACAGGGGAGATTTTTACCCCATTAACTTGCACAACTGCTTTTGGGCTGGTGCAGAAAGCAGTTATCCGTCTAAGGAACTGGGGGCCCAAGTCCTTATGAGACTGGACTTGAAACAGGAAGTTCCACTCTATTCTATCAAAG
This sequence comes from Macrochelys suwanniensis, assembly GCA_033296515.1. Taxonomy (NCBI): domain Eukaryota; kingdom Metazoa; phylum Chordata; order Testudines; family Chelydridae; genus Macrochelys; species Macrochelys suwanniensis. Next base: position 83,355,284 of record CM065776.1, on the reverse strand, counting down.
GCTTTCTCTGCGTCTAGTGATACCAAGAGAAATGGATCTTTATTTTTGATCTGGCATTATGGATGATTCCAAGTATTCTTTGAATATTGTCTGACATTTGTCTGTATTTAATGAATTCAGATTGATCTGGATTTATATAAGCTGAGAGCATTAGCTGTAATCAGTTAGCTAGTAGTTTTGCTAAAATCTTTGTCATGATTCCACAGTGATATGGGCCTATAGGAACTGCATAAGGTAGGGTCTCTTCCATTTTTAGAGAGAACAACCACAGTAACATCTTTATAGGTTGTGGAAGTTCCTCCCCTAGCCAGAATGCATTGAAGGTACCTCTCAACCGACCTACTAATATCACCTTAATACCTGGTAAAATTAATCTCGAACGCCATCAGGCCCCAGAGTTTTACCACTTTCCATTCTTGCTATTGCCTCTAGCATTTCTTCTTCCCACATAGCTATCATTAGAGCGCTAGCATGAGCCCCACTAGCACAAAGCTGTGGACCCAGAATGGGAGGCTTGCTCCCAGATGCAGTGTAGACGTGCCCCAAAAGGCCAACAAGACTGGCAGGAAAAGGAAGAGTGGGGGAATAAAAGATGAGGAAGTAAGAAAGCTCTCAGCATTTCCTGTGTTGTGCCCTGATGTAACCTCAATGAAGTCAATGGGCATCATTTCACTGACTGCAACAGGCTTTGGATTGGGAGATCTAAAAGAAGGAAAAATAAAGCAGGTGCAGAGCAGACTGTCTTTCCTTTCACAACCTGTTTGCAGTCTTTGGATCCTCTCAGGCTGATTTGAAATTTGAGTTCTGGCTTCAGTTTTCACTAGAGTAGAACCTCTAAGATATGAACACCAGTTACAGATTGACTGGTCAACCTTCACCACATGAAACTAGAAGTAACCAATCAGACAGCAGCAGGGACCCCCCCCCGCCCAAAGAGAAGCAAATACTGTACTGCACCTGTATTGCATCTTAAAGGTAGGCACATCTGGGCTGCCTGTCCCCACCCCCATCCTCAAGTGTGGAGCAGCCACTGACAGCAGGATGCTTCTGAAGCCTGGCCTGGAGTATCAACTGCAGGATCTGGAGCCCAAACTGTTTGCTTTGTTCAGAGCTACAAACATTTCAGAGTTACGGACAACCTCCATCCCGGAGGAGTCTGTAATTCAGAGGTTCTACTGTATCTCTTACCTCCTCCAGTCAGCTGCTGGTGCTGAAACTTGGCTTTGCCATAGACAGAGCAGAGCATCGGCCATGGACTGGTGCAGCTGCTGCAGGAGGTGAGTGCACAGACGATGCTGATGATATTTAGTGGTTTGTTCAGTAGACAGGATTCAGAGTGGCAATGAGAATTGGTCTTTCATCAGTCCATCAGCTGGATGTTGCCTCAGGTAGTGGGCTGACAGTTACTACATTTAGGCCTATTTTTTGTACAGCTTCATTTGTTTTGCTGGCTCACACAGAAAACATGTTCTTTCTGTATCTGTGTGATGCCTCCCACCCATTGTTAATTTAATCTACTTGTCATTTTTTTGGATCACAGTATTGTACAGTTCCTAAGCAGAAGGACACAGCCACCTTAAATAGTTTGCAAAATGCTTAATCAATCCAGCAGAGATCTGATTATCCAAAGATCTTGGGAATGCATGGCTTCACTTTCAGGAGTGCTGACTTCATTACAGGTGGTCAGCACTTCTGTAAGATCAGGCCAATAGTGTTTATGAAAGGGTTAGTGAACTGCACACCTGTAAGGTCTGTGGCCCCAAAGTTTGTCATATGACTTCTACAGGCTATTTGAGGGGCTGTTCAATTTGAGATACCAGGCATGAAGATGTGACACAGAGTTGTGGTCAAAACTGAGCTTCCCAATCTAATGAATATTGCTGTGAAATGAAGAATTAAAGATATCTCAGTGAATGCTTATAGAAGCAGAGAAACGCACACATGACCGTTGGTGCACACATGACAGGGTAGATGCGCTGTTCTTCTGGCCCACCCTGTCAACAGGGATTAGAACCCTGCAGAAAGCTGTTTTCTGCCACCCTCTTATCTCAGGCATGGATGACTAACTTCACCTGGGAGTTAGATTCTCCATAGAGAAACATAAGAACATAAGAATGACTGTACTGGGTCAGACCAAAGGTTCATCCAGCCCAGTAGCCTGTCTACCAACAAGGGCTAATGCCAGGTGCCCCAGAGGGAGTGAACCTAACAGGTAATGATCAAGTGATCTCTCGCCTGCCATCCATCTCCACCCTCTGACAAACAGAGGCTAGGGACACCATTCCTTACCCATCCCGGCTAACAGCCATTAATGGACTTAACCTCCATGAATTTATCCAGTTCTCTTTTAAACCCTGTTATTGTCCTAGCCTTCATGACCTCCTCAGGCAAGGAGTTCCACAGGTTGACTGTGCACTGCGTGAAGAAGAACTTCCTTTTATTTGTTTTAAACCTGGTGCCCATTAATTTCATTTGGTGGCCCCTAGTTCTTATATTATGGGAACAAGTAAATAACTTTTCCTTATTCACTTTCACCAAACCACTCATGATTTTATATACTTCTATCATATCCCCACTTAGTCTCCTCTTTTCCAAGCTGAAAAGTCCTAGCCTCTTTAATCTCTCCTCATATGGGATCCGTTCCAAACCCCTAATCATTTTAGTTCTGTACGCAGTATTCAAGATGTGGGTGTACCATAGATTTATATAAGGGCAATAAGATATTCTCCATCTTATTCTCTATCACTTTTTCAATGATTCCTAACATCCTGTTTGCTTTTTGACTGCCGCTGCACACTGAGAGGATGTCTTCATAGAACTATCCACGATGACGCCAAGATCTTTTTCCTGAGTAGTTGTAGCTAAATTAGCCCCCATCATATTGTATGTATAGTTGGGGTTATTTTTTCCAATTTTTTCCAAATTTTATCCACATTAAATTTCATTTGCCATTTAGTTGCCCAGTCACTTAGTTTTGTGAGATCTTTTTGAAGTTCTTCAGTCTGCTTTGGTCTTAACTATCTTGAGTAGCTTAGTATCATCTGCAAACTTTGCCACTGTAACTTTGTTACTGTTTACCCCTTTCTCCAGATCATTTATGAATAAGTTGAATAGGATTGGTCCTAGGACTGACCCTTGGGGAACACCATTAGTTAACCCTCTCCATTCTGAAAATTTACCATTTATTCCTACCCTTTGATCCCTGTCTTTTAATCAGTTCTCAATCCATGAAAGGATCTTCCCTCTTATCCCATAACAACTTAATTTATGTAAGAGCCTTTGGTGAGGGACCTTGTCAAAGGCTTTCTGAAATCTAAGTACACTATGTCCACTCGATCCCCCTTGTCCACATGTTTGTTGACCCCTTCAAAGAACTCTAATAGATTAGTAAGACATGATTTCCCTTTACAGAAACCATGTTGACTTTTGCCCAACAATTTATGTTCTTTAATGTGTCTGATAATTTTATTCTTTACTATTGTTTCAACTAATTTGCCCGCTACTGATGTTAGACTTACTGGTCTGTAATTGCTGGGATCACCTCTAGAGCCCTTTTTAAATATTGGCATTACATTAGCTATCTTCCAGTCATTGGGTACAGAAGCTGATTTAAAGGACAGTTTACAAACCATAGTTAATAGTTCCGTAATTTCACATTTGAGTTTTTTCAGAACTCTTGGGTGAATGCCATCTGGTCCCGGTGATTTGTTACTGTTAAATTTATCAATTAATTCCAAACCTCCTCTAGTGACACTTCAATCTGTGACAATTCCTCAGATTTGTCACCTACAAAAGACAGCTCAGGTTTGGGAATCTCCCTAACATTCTCAGCTGTGAAGACTTAAGCAAAGAATTTGTTTAGTTTCTCCGCAATGACTTTATCATCTTTAAGTGCTCCTTTTGTATCTTGATCTCCAGGGGCCCCACTGGTTGTTTAGCAGGCATCCTACTTCTGATGTACTTTAAAAACATTTTGTTATTACCTTTTGAGTTTTTGGCTAGCTGTTCTTCAAACTCCTTTTTGGCTTTTCTTATTACATTTTTACACTTAATTTGGCAGTGTTTATGCTCTTTTCTATTTACCTCACTAGGATTTGACTTCCACTTTTTAAGAGATGCCTTTTTATCTCTCACTGTTTCTTTTACATGGTTGTTAAGCCACGGTGGCTCTTTTTTAGTTCTTTTACTGTGTTTTTTAATTTGGGGTATACATTTAAGTTGGGCCTCTATTATGGTGTCTTTGAAAAGTGTCCATGCAACTTTCAGGGATTTCACTCTAGTCACTGTACCTTTTAATTTCTGTTTAACTAACCCCCTCATTTTTACATAGTTCCCCTTTCTGAAATTAAATGCCACAGTGTTGGGCTGCTGAGGTGTTCTTCCAACCACAGGAATGTTAAATGATATTATATTATGGTCACTATTTCCAAGCGGTCCTGTTATAGTTACCTCTTGGACCAGATCCTGTGCTCCACTCAGGACTAAACTGAGAGTTGCCTCTCCCCTTGTGGGTTCCTGTACCAGCTGCTCCAAGAAGCGGTCATTTAAAGTATCAAGACATTTTGTCTCTGCATTTCGTCCTGAGGTGACATGTACTAGGAAAAGGATACTAGGAAGTTAGGACAGAGGAGGAAACCCTAGGGGGACAGTTAAGCTTGGGGAGGAAGCTTGCATTGAGTGCTGTGTTTGTGTTTGAGTCACTTACAGAGCCAAACTCCAGGAAGAGGTGCGTGTGTGTGTGTGAGTTTGGATATGAACTCATGCTTTGTTCAGGGAGTTGTAAACACCCAGCTGAGGAGATCTAACAATTGGCAGTGAAACAAAAGGAAAGATCAGCTGCTCCAGGGTAAGACTGAGGGATTGAGTCTGTGCTGCCTTGCACGCAGGTGATCACTTGTGCCTGTGCAAAGTGGCAGTGTTGTGCACCCACTTTGCATGGGTGTAACTTGTTGTGCAAGGCAGCAAAGAATCAATCCTTGGGGAAGGGGTCTTTCCATTGACTTGAATAGGTTTGTGGCCTAAATCTTGCACACAAAGCACTTGAGTTAACAAATGATATTACTACAGCAACAGCAAGAAGAAGCAACTTCTTCCTAAGGTCACATGTAATTATCTCCATATTAAAATAGTTCTTTTGCTGCTTTCCTTCTTTCCCCAGCCATGGATTGATGGCATCTACTTCAAATCCATCTGTCTTGTCTTTATAGTGGTGCTTATCTCCACGGTGGCAACAGCCTTGCAAAATCTATATGTGTAATGCTACACTGACCCTGAGTTTTCTCTTCTTTCCCCATTCCAGGAGCAGGTTGAGCTGCCAGCTGCTAAGCTGTTCCTTTGACCCCATCTCTCATTCATCAAGTTGGATCTCTGTCTGCTGCTCAGCAGCCTCACAGCTGTGCTGTGCTGATGCCACCAGTCCTGTGGCAGATATTTACTTTCCAGTTTGTTAGCTGCGGTTCTGCAAAGGTCACTAGCGAAGCAAGGGAAAGAGAGAAACGTTGTCACTGCTGACAGCTCACTGCTGCCTCTCTTCTGACTGGCATCTCAACTGGACACTCAGATGCTGAATAGAGTGATGTGTGCTAGTGGAGGGGAAGAAAAACCTGCAATGTGTTTCCTTGTGTGAGCGATGAGGCAGACATTTCATTCATTCCGCAGTATGAAGAGTAAGAGTGTTCTTGCATGTGATGGTGCATAAAATTGGCTCATTGTTCATTATGTTTTCTTGTCCTTTCTTCTGTTGCTTTGTCAATTTTGTAGTCTCTGCCTGATAAACCTGCCTCTGAAGTTTTCACTGGGCAAATTAGTAGTCAGGTATGATGGCATCTGTGTACAGTCATCAGCCCCTTTGACACAGAGAACTCCCCCTGCCCTTCTGTCTATTTACATGCAGGCAACAGAGAGATTTCCTTGATTGCATGCTCTTTTTATCATGTATTTATTTATGACGCTCATTTCTGTGGTGCCCGTCCTTTTGTTGCTTTTGATACAAAGATTAAACCATGAATTTTCGGTGTCACTCAGAAACAAAAACTAAAAACGAGCGCTAGATAAAAGAAATGACTCTTACATTGTGCCTTGATAAGGGGAAATTCTGATTTTCTGTAGCATCAACATAGCGCCAGGTATCTTTTAAAAATGTGACTGTAGAGACTCTGCTCCAAAGATCTTATAGTCTAAAGTGCAATATTACTAACTAAACTGTTTGAATTCTAAAGCTGAGGGCCCTCAACTGAAAACGCCCTGCTGCCATTAATGGAACATCCAGCCCGAGGTATTAGCGGACTGAGATTCACAGCTGATCTTAATGACTATTCTAAGGAACAGAGCTAGGTGTGATCTTTCACATAACTAGGTCTCAGGCCATTCAGGTCTTAAACACCTTGAATTGCTCAGACAATTAGTCCAGAGATCTGAGCATAGGTGTTATATGCTCACAGTGGCTTGCACCATGCAGGAGTTGGATTTTGCAGAGTGTGGGGGTATTTGAGTGGGCTCCAGATGCAGCCCTAAAGCAGAACATATTGCAGTAGTAAAGCCTGGAAGTTACAGAGGTGACACAGGTGACCATTACAAGGTCTGTATAAGACTAGTTGTGTCCTCCTGAGTCTTTTAGGCTTTCCCCCAGAGAAAGGCTCAACATCGGCTCATGTGCGAAAACCCTTCTCAGTTGCCAAAGCTTTCATAAATGCAGTCTGGAGATTACTTGAGGAACAATACGGGAATGCATTATGGAGGCCTTGTGATGTTAAGTCAGTGAAGAAGTGGTGTACAAAATGAGAAATAACCCCCAAACTGTATAAGATTTTGATTCTCTGGTGGCCTGGTCTCTGTTTGAGATCCCCAGATGCTATTGCAAAACAAATAAATAATCATAATAATTAATAACTTGTCACTGATGCCTCTGACCTGCTTGAAGTTATTATAGATTCATAGTTTTAACTTTTTTGTAAATGCCCTGAAACAAAACTGTCACTTTGTCTATGTAATCACATTCGTTAACAGAAAAAGATTGTGTCAAGTCAATTTCTATGCTTGCAGTACATATTCCAGACTCCCACTGTTTGCTTATAATAATCCCTCCCCCCCTCCCCCAGTCAAAAACTTTCTGCAATTTCATTTCTCACCAGGGAAAGAAGATAACTTTAACTCAGTTAAACAAGTGTAACATTTCTCTTATCCCCTGCTGGATTTGTTAAAGAGTCTCTAAAGGACTAGATACAGAAGAGAGGAATTTGCATCCCAGAACAGACCAATGGTCCGCATAATTCAGTTTGCTGGCTCTGAAAGTGACCACTGCTGGATGCATCAGAGGAAGGTATAAAACCTCACAAGGATTTAATTGATGTGGACTTTAAATATATTATAGACAGAGAAAGTTCCTTCCTGATCCATGGATGGAGGTCAATTTATGTTCTGATTATAAGGATTGTTAGCCCATGTAATTGTATTTTACTGGAAACAAAAATCCTCCCTTCTGAGAAATTTGCATGTGTTACTGTTGAGTCAGAAGCTGGCAGTAGGAAAAAGAAGTACACATTTGTATGGAGATTTTACGGGGAATATACATTCACCTTCCTTAGAGGAACATTGTATTTTCATTCTGGGTAATCAAGAGATCTGCTTCACTGTGCAGTCATTTTTATCTTACCCCAAAGGTTCCTGCAACAAGGGTCTAGCACTAACAAAGGCAGGATTTTGGGCCAGGTACTGAAAATACCATTATGCCAGTTCACTGATATCAAAACATGGGAACGTTTGAGTCTTTGAATGTTACTCTGATTTTGCATTTTGTCTGCTTTAGTTTTGTTTTTTTGCTGTTGCTCGGGGCACGGGGAGACTGTGAAGGCAGTAGACTTGCTTCCCAGTGCATCACTGTGCATCTGGCATTCTTTATCTGGAGATGCAAATGAGCCGTGCGGCTCTGTTCTCCTTTGAGCCATATCTCCTGCGTCTGACCTTGTGCGAGATTCCCCATTGGTTGGGCTTTCAGTCCTTTGTGGCCACAGTTGCAGTCTGTGAAGACAAGGTTTTCTCATTTATCAATTTGCTTGTTCTTGTTACCATGGAGTATTTTACTTGGCAGGCATGAAGTGCTGTTAGCAAGTGCATTGAAGTCAAATTGATCAGAGTGCCTGGGAGAGTGTCCCTGAAAAGTAATTTTCATTTTTTTTTCTCAAATGAAAGAGAACTGGGGAAAGATTATTTCCTGCTGTGCATTACCTGCTGTCATCTCAGGAAGCAAAAGGTTGCAGCTAAACCACCTCTACAGGCTGGACTGTGGAGGGAGCAGGAGCTCTAGGATGGTGTTGTGAATGACAGGTGGCTCATGCCTGCTCAAAGCCGCAATGGCAATCCAAACCCATTAGTATAAGTGGGCTTGATTCTATGACATCACTCCTCAGTTTACGAGCACATTAATAGGGAAGATGGGAAGGAAAGGAGACAACTTGTCATACTGTGACACTGTCGGGTCTGGATACCACCTGAATTATGACTCTGGTCACAAATGTTAAAGGTCACAGAAGTTGACGAAGCTGCAGTCTCGTGTTTAGTGCAAACTCCAGCTAGCTTGAGACATTTTTAAAATAAACCCATTAAATTATTAACACTGCTAAAAGCAGAATTCCTGTTATAGTTCTCTCTCCCACGCTGCCACATTCTCTGTTTGATCAGTTTGAGAAGAGCCATAATGTTTCTTTCTATTTATTATGCATGGCTGTAGACAAAGAGCAGTCATATCCTCTCAGGCTGAATTACTTGTCTTTTGATTTAGTGGAAATCAACAAAGCATGAGAGAACAGAAGTAAAAGCTCTAGGTGAGAGCACAGTGTGTGTGTGTGTGTCTCTTCTCTTGCAAACTGAATGCAAAATGGCAACCACCTGCAGGAGAATTCTAGGAAGATAAGAGGTGAGGGATGCCACCTCTTGACGTAACCTGTAGCTTTCAGAGAGGACCATACTAAGGGACTCAACCACATATGGAGCCTGAATTTTCCCCCCAGTATTTTACAAAATGTGGTGTGTATGTAATGTCTGGTGCATATGAACAGTACTGTGTATGAATGGATTATTCCTCCCCAAATTAGGAAAAACTCCCACCAGGAAATGTATTCTGGCTGTGTGTGAGTGTTGTGGGTTATGCCCATAAGCTGTCACTTTCATGAGAGATTCCTGCTTTTTACACCCGTGTCTTGGATTTCAGTTAAATCAGGGCTATGAAACAGTAGATATATGCAAACTGTCTATCTTAAATGGCCTGACTGGTGGCCACTTTCTTGAACTTGATGGGTCAAATTTTCAAAAATCCCCTAACCTCTAGCCCCCATTTATGACTGCTCAAATTGCTTGTGTCTGCCATTTTAGTGAATGACCAAAATGAACAGAAATTACCAATGGGCCTGATTTTCCTCTCACTTACACCAATTTTACACAGGTATGGTTGATTTCAGTGGAGTCACTCCTGGTTTACACTGGTCCAAATGAGAAGATTCAAGTTCTATGTGCCTAAAACCTATTTGTGCTCTGCAGAACATATCCTAAGCTTGGTGCCCACCTCAAGTAGCCAGGCACTGACTGGGCAATTGTGGGACAGGCAAGGAATCCTCCCACCAAGCCATTAAATAGCTGCCATATGGAGGCTACTTGTAGTCCAATAGCAAGAATAGCTGTGCACTTCCTGTAAGGAGAGGACCAGAGGATTAGCACAGCAGCTGATCCTGTGCCCTGCACTGTCCCCTGCAAGTTGTTATGCAGACACTTCACTGGGCGCACACCCCCATTTCCACATTCTCCTTGTAAAGTGGAATTGCATCAGTTCTTCTGTCTGGGGACCATTCACAGGCCCCGAGACAAAGCTAGGATTTGCCCCGGTTTATGTATGTAACTGGGTATTGTGAATTGGTCTCTCGATATTCTTTTTCTGTCCTGGCTGGTGTCTGCAACTCCTCCTGATTTAGCATCATTTACATTGTTTTCTAATATGTCATTTACTCCCTTTCCTAAATCAATAACTATCTACTTATCCAACCAAACTTTTCAATCTACTTACATTTCTCCCATCGGTACAGCCCAGTATCTGAGTTCCTAACACTTCACCCAACATGGATCACTGTGGTACCTCCCTAGACACTTCCCCTCCCAACTTCATACACTGCCTCTTGTCATTACCCTTTGTTGATGGTTCACCGACCAGGTTTTAGTCTATGTGACAATGCTCACATCCAAAGCAACTGAATGAATTTTGAGAGTAAGATTTTGTGACATGGTAATAAATGCTTTACAAAATCCTACTATATTAGAGTTACTTCCCCCCCCCCCACTTTGTCCACCCATTTTGTCATTCTATCTACCCCCACCCCATGTTTGTCTGGCAAGGGTTTTTCTTTATAAACCCATTCTTGTGGTTGTATTAACTTCCAGAAATGTAGTGATATTCTTTCTCTTAATATTTATTCCAAGGCAGTGAAGTAGTGAGGGCTGTTCTATATACACACACATTCATTTTTTAATAAATATGCAGAATATATTGCTAAGCAAGCTCCTGATCCTGTAAAGCAACCATAAATTATGTTAATAATGCACACACAAACAGTCCCATTGAAGCCGTTAGGGGGTACTCATGTGAGAGAGGATTTCTCTTGTAAGTGTTTCAGGATTGGGCCTTAATATACAGGGTAGGGAACCTAAGTTATGACAACATTCAGTATTAGTAAGCAAGGTGAATTTGGAGAAGATAGTGAAGAGAGAATGCTGGATAGTCATCCAATTGATACTATTGAAAACAATTAGTCAGGGGTCTCATGAAGTCGGGTGGCCCTAAAATATATCCTGCAGCCCTCCTCTCCAAGCTCTTCAGCTATCCTGTGCCTACAAGCAATTTAGATTATTTTGACATGGAAGGTATGGTACAACTACAAGCATCTCGTATGATATTGTGCATTTACTTTTGATGTTTAAAAATCTATAACTACATATGCAAATATGGTACTGACCTCAGGGCCCTGACAAGTTGCCAGCATCGCCTTTAATGACATAGAGTCTTTTTGGTATGGAGCCCAATTCTGCAGTCCCTTTCTTGGGCCACATTCTTTTGGAAGCTAACAGCGATAGGCTGCTGAGGCAGGCCCCGAAGAACAGCTTCTTCAGTTTTTCAAAAAAAGACGGGTCTCAAATATTTCAAGTCGCGCTGGACCAAACTCATACCTGGTGTAATTCCACTAATTTCAGTAAGGGTTATTTTGGCCTGTTATTTATCCAATAAAGGTGCAAATCCTTGTGAAAAGTAGCAGTGGGGACATTTTCCATTTTAGGTATTATTATTTTAAACACCATTTAAAGAAATCTACTGCTGGTGAAAAATATGAGCCTGACAACCCTACATACTGAAATTCTTAATTTATCCATTCGATGGGTTCAGTATGGGCAGTGGCAGTATAAACTTGCCCTCCTGATGTACCATACTGACCTGGAAAGATGAATTTTAGTGGGTGAGTTCTGTCTTCATCTCATTCAGATCTTGGCTTCTCTGGCTGTGTGGAAATTCCAGGTCAATTTTTCCATTTGATTCCTGTTGGTTACTAGATTTAGAACATCGCATGGGTCTATTGGTCTTCATGTTCCAGGGGCCATTGGGCCTTAATTGGAAGCCAACGGAAACTAAGAAAGATCAATAGAAGCCAGGTTATTCTCCTGCATGAGGTTATGAGTAATTCCTGTCAAAGCAAAGGGGAGTTACTTTTATCTTGTGGTAGGGGAAAATGGGGACTCAAAAATGACCAGTGGAAACCAAAAGAGACCAGGTGAGTAATTGTTACTGAGTCTATGAGAATTACAGATAGGAGTGATAGTTAATGACAGTTATTAGCAGCAGGTACACTCTATGATGGATTCATCCTATGCCAAAGATTGCTTTTTAATCAAAACTATTTTTGAATGACACAGGTTGAGAGAGACAGCTGAAAGGGCAATGGAACAAGCTATGTTGGGAATCTCCCTTCTGGATCGTATACCAAATGAAATCATCAGAGAACGCAGCGGTGTGAAAGATATTGTCGTGGACAGCAGACATAACAAGATGCGATGGGCGGGCCACACAGCACGGCTCACGGATAACAGGTGGACCGCAATCATAGCTGAGTGGTACCCGCGAGAACAGAAAAGACCCCCCGGTCGGCCTCCAAGAAGATGGGAAGATGACATCGTTAAACGTTTTGGACGAACGTGGAGAAGAAAGGCAAGAGTGCGAGAAGAATGGCAGATGTGTTGTGATCGGCGCAGTCTTAACGACAGCTGAAGTCCGATCGATCCAGGTGATCCAGGTGACAGGTTGAGAATGTATTTTAAATCAATAAATGTGTGCGATGTATGTATGTGTACTATAAATGCAGTTATGCCTGTGAAACTCAATTGAAGTCAATTATATTGCATATAATTCTATGTAGAATTGTATACAAAAAATATGTAGCAAATACATTTTCTATAAAACCATTTTTTTCTCAGTTTCACCAGTATACCCCCATTGATTTCACTGGATCTGTACTGGTATAACTGCGAAGAGACTTTGACCTATATATACATCTGTGTGCAGTAGATAGGCCAAATTCTCTTCTCTCTTCTTGTGTGTATTGTGACGGGGCAAGGCCAGATGGCTATAGGAAAGTGGTGAGGAACCAGTATGTTAGCCCCAGGCTAAACAAATCCCTGATACCTTGTTAACCAAATGGCAGTTGCTCCAGGTTAATCAAGACACCTGGGGCCAATTAAGATCCTTCTAGAAAAAGCAGTGGAGATGGCTAGATTGATTGGGACACCTGAAGCCAATCAAGGGCTGGCTGGAACTAGTTAAAAGCCTCCCAGTTAGTCAGTGTGGGTGGGGGGATGTCAGGAGCTGTGGAACGAGGTTGCGTGTGAGGAGCTGGGAGCAAGAGGCACTAGGAGCTGAGAGTGAGAAGGTGTACTGCTGGAAGATCCTGTGGTGAGGATAAAGAAGGTGTTGGGTGGAGTCCATGGGGAAGTAGCCCAGGGAGTTGTAGCAGTCGTTCCAGGAGGCACTCTAAACAGCTGCAGTCCACAGGGCCCTGGGCTGGAACCCGGAGTAGAGGGTGGGCCTGGGTTCCCCCCAAAACTCCCAACTCCTGATCAGACACAGGAGGAGTTGACCTGGACTGTGGGTTCTACCAGAGGGGAAGATCTCTGAGGCAAGCAAAATCCTCCAATAAGCGCAGGACTCACCAAGGTAGAGGAGGAACTTTGTCACAGTATATACACAAACCAATTCTGCACTGATTTACACTGTAATCCCATTCACTTCAAAGATTTTAAAGGGTGCAAGCACTTAATCTGCTTTATAGCTTGATTATAGTTGAATGACTTAAAATGATCAATTCCAACTATTAAATGTTTGTGCAAAAGTGCCTAAAAATCCCCAACCCTAGAGCGTTTCTTCCCTGAGATCTTGTATGTCAAGATTGAGTCTAGAACAAATATTTATGCCTCCATTATAATTTTAAACAACTGAAAATGTGCTTCACAGTATGAATCCTGCCACTAAACAGTAGAAGACAATATTGTTGTATTAAATAATAAGAGACTGAGTTTGGTTCTCCGAAAGGATCCACGAACTCAGACAATGGATTTTTTCAAGCTGAGTTGCCGGCTTTGAATGTTGTGGATATTTTGGTCATTTGAGATCTCATTTTAGCTGCATTAATTTTTCATTTCCCTTTGTATCCCTTTCTCTTTCTTTTGCGTAAAGGAGCCTAAGAAAAGGTTACAAAAAGGCCTGACTCATGTTTTCCATGAGGTGGATTAGATTAGTGACAAAGCAACAAAAGACTTCTACTAATTGACCGTTCTATTTGGAAATATTTGAAAATTAGAAAAGGGGGGAGATCTCCTTGCTTTTCAATAGCTGAATCTGAAATGATAGATTTCTGTCATGCCTGGATTGCTAGCATGAGTACGTACCATACTATACAGATGTCATGTTGCTAATACACTTTCTTTTCAGAACGGATGCATACTATATACTTGCATTCTGTTTACTGCTGATAGATGAAAATTAAGTCTTCAAATCAAGGAATGTCTTGTATTTCACATGACCTTACCCCTTGAATGGTTTAGTGTATGAATTTCAACAGGCTGTAGCTCTGATTATTATTACTATTTGAGGCTGCCAAGACACTTAAACATTCAGGGCTGCAATTGCTTATCACAATGAAAAAGGGCTGCGTTCAGCTTCCATTTCTTTAGGGCTGTGCTGTGGATCACAATGACAGGTGTTTGAATATGAGACTTAGGGGGACAAAAGGCAGTGTTTACTTGTGGTAGGTCAGTGAGAATGGGAAATGGGGCACTGAGAATTCACAGTGCTGGAGGGATGAGGAGATCTTGCTCTGTTGTCCTATGAGTATGTGGAAAATTCAAGTGCATTTTAGGAGTTGATGGGGAGCACAAATGTTTTCTAAAACTGAACATTTAACCATCAACATAAACAAGGTCATAAAAATGTTCTTTATATTTAAGGCCATATTTTCAACATCTTGCCACCATTTTCCTGCATGCAAATCATTTGTATATGTTATTTTTGTGCATATAAATAATAGACCATACCTGTGCAAAACCAATTTGCCCTCAAGTTTTTGCATGCACAAGTGACACTGCACACAAATGATTTGCACATGTATAGTTGTGTGAGCACAAACTCAAGCCACATTTTTGGTTTTCAGAGGTTCTGTTTGTTGCCACAGAGACTCCACTGGCTACACCTGATTTACATCAGGGTTACCGAGAGCATAATCTGGTTGATAGAATCTTTACTACTGATGATAATGCATGAACTAGAAAACATGCAATTTAACTTTCAAATTCTAGGTTGACTGCGCAGTGATGATGGTAGAAGTGGGGCTGGTTCTCCAGGGCTTCTTCCCCGTGTGTCATGCTTTACATCAGTTATAAGAGGGTGTAAAATGCCACCACATCAGAAGGACAATGATTTATAACCCAATAGCACAGGTGTAAATGGAAACGTATACTGCAAGACAGTGGGAAATTAGCCATGCTACATTTTTTAATTGAAATCTGATCTGGAATCTCGGAGAAGCAATAATTATGGAAGCCCCGGCTGTAATTTTCATAGTCACTTTTCAGAGGCACTGTGCAATAAGATGGGGCTTAAAGTAAAGAGCTTTCTTTTCAATATCTTTGACAAGGAAAGATCATGATGGCAAGAATATATGGAGGTTACAATGAACCAGGGACATTCAACGTACAGCCTTTTAAATAAAAATCTATAAAATATGCAGGGCCTAATTCCCTCTTCCATGTGCCAGTGTAGTAGATCAGGACTAATACCTCTAGAGCAGTGGTTCCCAAATTGGGGTTCATGAACCCCTGGGCGTTCGCGAAATGTTACAGGGGGTTCTTGGGGAAAAATTCCCTAATGGCGGACAGAGCTGTCCCTAGGGACCCCGGGAAGCACGGGGCCAGCAGCCTGGAGCCCCTGAACTTCCAAGAGCTAAGCAGATCAAAGCACGCATATCTATCACACTGAGGAAATGTAAACTTCAAGACTCCTTATAAGAAATGGAAAGGGAAATGGATATTTTTTGCTGTTTTTAAAATTAAATAGGCAGCTAGTATTGTTTTTAAAATTATTATGAAGAACAAGTTTAACCTTTGTTGTAATGGGTGTTTGCCTGGACTGCTCAAGACCCGAATGCTTGTGTCGGAGGAACTCTAAGTTGGCTTCTTAAATATCTTCATGCTGTTTCACATCTGCTACTCCTTGTCTTATAACAGGCTTATTCAAAGTGATACAGGCTACGAGTGTTGCCATTTTCATAATGTAATAAAAATACTGTAATGATAAATCATAATTAATAATAGTGTGTAATAAGCATGTCTTAAAAACAAATTTTATATTTCCAAGATCACTGCTTTTATAATTTATACTCAGGCAAAGGAGAAAATCCATGGAAATATTCATTTTTAGGAGGGGGTTCGCGAGACTTGACATTTTATTGAAAGGGGTTCACGGGTTGTTAAAGTTTGGGAACCACTGCTCCAGAGTCAACAGAGCTCACCCATGTAAAACTGCTGTGTGCCAGAAAACTAGCATGTTCTTATGATTCATGGTTTTGAAGCCTGGCCAGTTCTATAATTCTCCAGCCCTTGCAAAGGCAAACAGCCTGCCCCTGCCCATCCTGTGATCTTCCATCCTATTATTTGTTTGGAGTCTGTGCCCTATTAGTTGACTTACTTTGGTATTAATCTGGCATAATTATTCAGAGCCATATCTGATGATAAGAAACGGTAAACTCTAAACAAAAGCGTGCTTTTGTAAACAACGGAACAGGTTTTTTCCATTACATCAACAACGAAGTCAAGTGGGGTGCTAGAGAAAAGCAATGTGCAGGATAACTGTAAAAGATAATATAGTTACCTAGAGAAGTGGACACACCATTCATTAGACACTGATCTGGAAAGTTATGGATCATTTCCAGCAGACAACAAAGGTGCCTTCTACGATGCACTCACTTGAGACATGTCAGTAGCTGCCTTAGTAGTATATAGCTCAGCCCCCACATCTGGGCTAGGTGGTTAGCACTGCGGTTCCCCAGAAGGAAGAGAAAATTATGAGGGAAATTAATCAAAGTCATTGAAGTGTTGGTGGCCCCGTATACACTTTCTTTTGAATTATACAGAAATAGGCACTATTTTTAAAAATGTTCCTTCATTTTCAATGAGAGAAAATTATGAGGGAAATAAATTGACGATATTGTGCCATTCTCCCTATCTGTCATATCCACCCAGGGCCTAATCCTGAAGTCGGCAAAGAATGGGAGTGGGAGAGACACATATGACGATTAGTGTCATTTTTACTCCCCACCCTGCTTGGCATGTGTTACCTCAGGTCCATATTAACAGCTACCCCTGCCAGCATGCATACATAATGTTTTGTTTTTTTAATGAAAATGGTGGCTGTGGATCAGAGTTTAGCCCCAGGATTCGATGTCAGGAAGTTTGCCCACGTTCACAGCTGTTTTCTCCCACATCACACCCGTTCTTCTCTTTTGGGCAAAGGTGCAAACTGAGGTTGCTCAGGGTCACAGACAGTGGCAGGATTTGTTACCCCTTGGCATCCACACCTTTCTTTCTAATTTCGTACACCGTTGCTAGGCTGATGCACAGTCATCCCCCATCTCATTTTTGATCCAGAATTTCCACGGGATTATGTTTTCCTACGAGCGTTCCTTTTCTGCCCAGCACATTGACACCGATTTGATTCCCGGGGGCTGATTCTGCTTTCGCAGGCTTTTTGCGCTACTGTAATTCCATTTGGCCATTAACCGTGGCTAACAAAAAGAGACTGGAGGCGGCCCATCACACATGGCTTAGGAAGATACTACACAAAGACAAAATAATAAACGCAAGAGGGAGGGAGCTGACAGAACAGCACCTGTTAGAACATATCATAAAAGAAAGAAGGTGCAGGTGGTTGGGACATATACCCTGTATGGAAGATGGGAGACATGCTAAGCAAACATTAAATTGGGTACCCGAGGGAGGAAAGAGAAAGCAAGGAAGGCCAAAGAAGAACTGGTAGCAGCCAGTGGCACAGGACATTGAATGTGCTGCATCATATGGGAAGAAGTAGCACAACTAGCGAGTGAACCATAATCAGTGTGGGAACTGGACTGCCCGATGTGTCAGAGGCACTGATTTTAGAGGAGTGACTCATGATTTACATCATTGTGAGATCAGAATCTGGCCTCCATACTCTGGCTGACTAATAATGGGTTTCAAGGTTAGGTTTAACTTTGTTTAGACAATTGAAAACTGTAACTAACACTGCAAACACTCCGGCAATGTTTTAAAAAAAAAAAAAAAAAAAAAAAGCCACTTCTGTAGCTAGGAAACATTTCCGCCCCTTGTTCCTGGATAGCACAATTGTTCCCTTTTGTTTGTCTGTATGCTCAGTAACGTTAGTACATAGGTACTTGTAATGAGAGGTTTCCCAAAGATTTTCAATGATTTTTGTTTTTCACGTTAATAGCAATGATTTGCAGTAAGGGTTTAACTTTCATATCTGAAGGATACTCAGAAGGATGCCCTGTAGCCTTTGTCATTTTGGATCTTTTATTTGAGTAATTGAGATGGGGAAGGGCCTTGAATAACTTTCTGAAGAAAGAAAATGTGTATAGCTGTATATGTGTGTGTGTGTGTGTGTGTGTGTGTGTGTGTGTGTGTGTGTGTTTAAAACTCCTAAATATCTTTGACTTCGACGTAACGCTCCTAGAATGCAGCTTTCACCAACACAAATTGTAAAAAGCAAGGAAACAAGCAGTTAAGACCTGCTCCAGAGCCCATTGACATCAATGATCTTTGGATTAGGCCCTTCATGCCCATCATTATTCATCTCATCTGCCCTCCACTTCTCAGATTCAGCTCCCTTCCACCACTCCCAGGCCATGCATCATTTGTAAAGGGACTGTTCCGTTCACAAGAACACACTCCTCCTACTGTACAGCAGGCTGGGAACATGGTGTTTTATTCAACTACAAAACAAACAGAGTGGGGGAATCCCCCACTAACTAAACATTGAGTTAGGCAGAGGTGGCGCATAGCTCCAACCCATAATACTCCAAGTCACCCAGTTAAGCCCTGGATGGCTACTTTACTACAATATCTCCATCCTCATCGTATCAGTAAAGTATCTACTGGAGTAGGCTTGGAAATGGTTGTGATTATTTGGTCATTTCCCTGTGAAAAGGTATGGGCCAGAAGCAGATGGGAAGGTCATGGGCCAAATCTTACTGCTGCTATAGATTGAAATCAAGAAAGGTGCTAGTAGAAATGTCAGTGTCCCTATGATATCACACTCTTTCTTTTGCATTATTCAGTTATAGGCACTAACATTTTAAAATTTCCCCTAATTTTAAATGGTTTTTGTCCAGGAATTTCTCCTGTAAGTCTCCAGATGTTGTCAGATTCTCTTCCGTTCACTTCAATCTCTCTTCCACCTCATCCTTTCTTTCTTCGTAATTCATGTTGCTTTGCCCTTTCCTTAATTCTTTTTTTGGACTCTGCTTTGTTGACTCCATGTATTGTAGGCCTGATTCTACTCACAATGGGAATCTTTCAATTGATTTTAATCAGAGCTGGATCAGGGCCTATATAGCGAGGCCTTGATCCTGCAGTAAGCTCTGTGTAGGAGGACCCCTCTGCCCACACAGAGCTCCACTGATTTCATTGGGACTCTGTCCATGTGCAGCTAATTGCAGAATTGGGGAAATAATTCATAAAATGTGGAATCATATTTGTTTAATTCCTTTGTGTATATATATTTAGTTGAGATTTTGCAGTATATTCTGGGCAAATAATAACCTACTGCCAGTATTGTTATGTTCCCATCTGTTTCATTGGTGATGTTGGTAATCAATGCCTGGGTTCAGTTTAAGTCTGTATAAATAAAGCAGTGGCCTTTATACTCAGCTTTGCTGTGGTTCTGCTTTAATGAAAGATATGTACCGAGTGGGAGGAGGCGGAGGTGGGCCAATATAAAAGTGCCTTTCATAGGCACACAAATTCTTCAGGTCTTTTTTGAGATGCAATTCAATAACTTAGATTTGACTTTGGGGAAACAAAAGGTTCTGCCATGGCAGAACAGAAGTACTTCTCTGCATGTCCCCTGCATAGCTAAGAAAACACAAGAACGGAAAGTAGTATATTTTAATCAATTTTTTGGTTGCATTATTGTGTGTGTGTCAGAAGGCTTGTTTGTTCACTGATGGCTATTTTGGTGTAAAAAGAGTAATGCTGTACTTGATAAAAAGAGAAGTAAGACCAGATTAGCAAACCTTGTTCTTCTGAAAGGATATCTGTGTGATTTCTGTGTTCTGAAAGTCCATTATCAAGCTCTTTTCTTCTATGAATTTAAATTCAGACCATCCACTACTTTTTAATATTAACTTTTTCTGTATACTATTGAAAGACAATCTATTTGGAAAAAAAATAAATTATTCATATACATACACTGATATATGTGAGGTATATGTAGGCATGTGTATAAAATAACAGAATTAACACACACACTTAAAGCAGAGCTAAATTTATAAATAGAGATCTATTAACTGTAAGCAACATTTAACACTTGAAAGAAGTGAAATTCAAAGTTAAGGCTATAGGTCATGTTTGAAAATCAGAATTGGTCAGTAACTAAAATACGTTTAAAAAACTTAAGTAAAAAAGTACGGAAATACTGCTCTTATGCAACACTTTATAGCTTATATAGCACTTTACAAAGGTGGCATCATTGTTCCCATATTAGAGATGAGAAAACTGAGGCATGGTTTAAGTGAATGACTCAAAGTGAGTCGGTGGCAGAGACAGGAACAGGACTGAGGTCTTCATTGGATGTCACTATCCTGGAAGGTGTGGCAGTCCCTCGGGAAATTTAGGTAAGTCCAATGATGGGCTTTGAAAATCAGGCATGAAGTCTTGAATTTAACCCAGTATTCGACAGAGAACTAGTGAAGAGAATGGAGCACTGTACTGATGTGTTCTCAGTGGTCTGTATGAACAGGGCAGACAGGCTGCTGAGTCATGAACCAACTGTAGCTTTTGTAGGACCAGTGATTTCATATGTAAGGACAGAGAATTTCAGTAAGCAAGGCTGACGGTCATGAGTGTGTGTGAGCAGGGGGATTTGTCCCACCATAGTAGGAGAATTTCTATATGTACACAGTAACCTGGCTGAACCGAGTGATAAAAGGATCTGAGTCCCCACCCTGATTCACTTCACCCTGGTACCTGCCTGCCTTGACTTTCCGTCCCAGCCTTACGTGAACAGGACTCTCATCACACAGGGAGGACTGAGGCCAGGGGTTCCGGGGTGTTTACTACAATCTTTCCATGGGCAATGCTGGGCAGGGATGAGGGTGCCCTTACTGCAGGATATGCCTAACTCACTCGTTCCCTTTTAACCTGTGATCACTGCAATTCACTTAAACACATATACAGTTTATTTACACCAAAACCCGTTTCTTTGCGGATCAAAGAACACTTCACAGCGTAAACAGTGGGAGGAAATAGTTTGGGTGAGGTTCAATGCAGCAGTCTCCACAGTGCAATAAACTTTTACAGTTACAACAAATTTACAATGTGGAGTCTTCTTCCTGGACCTGGATGTGCTGCTGTGAGGCTGCCGGTGTGACACTGCCCCAGGATAGGTCTGGGCTCTATGTGACAGAATCCATCCTCCACCTTTGGTTCTGGTCCTCCTCTCAGGCCGTGTCCTTCTCTGGCTCTCTCGATTGGTGACGTCCCCCTCTGGGGCTGGCACTTAATGCCCTCTCAACAGTCTTTGGGAAAGGAGTCCATCTCTTCCTCTCTCTCTAGACCAGCACCACACACGACCCTGCTGTGAGAATGGGAGACTTCCCCCCACCACTATCTCTCCATCGCTTCTCTGGCTCTAGCTGCTGCTCTGGCTCCTTGGCTCTGGAATGCTGCTTGGGCTGCTGCACTCTGTGCTCTGGTAGCCCCAACTCATGTGGAGGACCAGCCCTGGGTGCTTGACTCCCCTGTTGGCCTGTCTGCCCTGTCAGTCTGCCTGACTTGGAGCACTGGCCTCTCCTTGTTGGCCCTGGGACCTGTCAGTCCCTGGATCCTGACTCCCCTTCGTCCCGTCCCCTTTCTCCTGGTATTGGGAAAGGGCCAACCCCCCCAACTTTCGGTAAGGGGCCAACAGCCCCTTTATATGTGAATCCTGTGTCTAGATTTGACTCTGACAAGAGTGGCTGCTTCTTACAGGTCATAGATGGAAAAAGACACTTACAGTCCATGGCTATCTCTGTATACGAGGAAATAATAAGGAGTCCAGGTGGACACCAGAGCTGCAAACTGTCTTAGTGATCTGAGGGCAGATGCCGTCACTGAAATAATGTTACAGATGTGGCAAGTTCTTCAAAGTACTTCTCCCTCCTCTTCAGCATCCGTTCAGTCTTTCCAGGAGCAAGCTACAGCAAGTTGCTCATTGTCCAACTGCTGATGCGTTACAGATGCTGTAGGGCTGGGTGACATTTTGTGTACTGCTGATATTTTAGTTTCACAATCATCCTTAGTAGCTTCATATGGAAGTGGCACTAGCTGAAGTACTGGTTGGCAGATATTGCCTCTTTCGTTCTTATCATACCAGTTTGTGAGAGTTTTAAAAAACAAGTGCAATGTGCCAAATGGTTTGAATCACATGGGTGACTCACCACTGGATGCCTACAGATCTGCGAATTGTGGTAGCGAGCCCAAATGCTTCGCTTCTCGACAACCCAGAAACAAAATGGGCTAGGGAACCTACTGCACTAACTAAATCTGGAGAGAGCTCGCTGTCTACCATATTTCTGAAAATGGTGACGTCTTTCCCTTTAACCTTAGTTTTCTGAAGTTCAAATTTCTTTAGCTAATAATGTGTGCGATGTATCATGAGTCATATCCCATACGCTGCACAATAATATCACATATGAATGCAATATTATAGGCTGGCATATCTGACGAAGACATCATTTTCTGAAAGCTGATTCTGCCCTGTTGCAGCAGAGCGTTCCTTACCTTGATGTGGAAGCCATCTTCAGAGATGTACTTTGAACGTATGTCGCTAAAACAGATTGAGTATTTTGAATGACAACAGAATAATTTTTCTTTGAGGCCAGCAGGATTGTAATTAGTTTAATGTCTACTAAATGACAGCCAGCGTCTGAACTAATCACTAATTGCTAAGCAACTTTGGATGGTGTTGGTGCTTTAGGGCTTGGACGGAACCAAATCATGTGGAAATGGTGTTATTTAATTTTGCATTGCAAATATGAGTGTGAGTTTATTATGAACTCCTCCAATTCCCTCATGACTGATGCTTTACCTCAACCCAGTTTGTGTGCTCCAGATAACGGCTAAGCAGTATAATTATGCAAAAAAATTATTGCGCCAAATATTGAACTTTGATTAGAATGCAAAAAGATGTATTAAAAATGGCCTTTATTTAACAGAAATTGAAAAAAGAAAAGGCATATCTGAAAGCGTCCCACTCATTGTGCGGGGATCACTTGTCGGGTCTGGGAGGCGAATGGTGTTTTATCTCTCCAGCTTTGAAAGAGTACTCTTTAGACTGTGTAAAAGTGCTTTGTTGGGGGCAGAAGGGGAGAGTTAATTTATCTGCAAGTCTCATGGCTAAAGTCAGACCTGCTTATCTGAAAATGTATTGCAAATTGCAGCTTCTAATAGGCCCAGTTCTGTAGATGCTCATTGTGCTGAATGCCAATTGAAGGAATGGAAGTTCTGTGCATGGAAAAGCAGCAGATTTAGTCCCTATAGATTCTTTCCCCCCCAGCCCAAAGTCAACAAATATATAAGAATAGCTCTGGGCAGGGCCGGCGCTTGCACTAGGCGACCCGAGGCGGTCGCCTAGGGCGCCAAGATTTGGAGGGTGGCGGGTGGCTGCCTCCCGGCTCCCCGCTCAGCCGCTGAGTGTGGAGCCGGGAAGCAAGGGGCGGCTCGCTGCGGCTGCCCGCAGCCTCCCCACTGAGCTGCTGAGTGGGGAGACAAGGGGCGGCTCGCCGCGGCTGCCCGCAGCCTCCCTGCTCAGCGGCTGAGCTGCTGAGCAGGGAGACAAGGGGCGGCTTGCTGCGGCTGCCCCTGCCTCCCCGCTCAGCGGCTGAGCTGCTGAGCAGGGAGACAAGGGGCGGCTCGCCGCGGCTGCCCCCTGCCTCCCTGCTGAGCGGCTGAGCTTCTGAGCGGGGAGACAAGGGGCGGCTCGCCGCGGCTGTCCCCTGCCCTGGCCCTGGGAGGCACTGTGACTTGAGGACACAGCTTTCTGAGGCACAGTTCTGCTCCTTTTCCCCCTTTGCTTCCAGGTGTTAATGATTTACTGCTATGCTGTACCAGCAATTAATTACTGGTTTCAGAGTAGCAGCCGTGTTAGTCTGTGTCAGCAAAAAGAACAGGATTACTTGTGGCACCATAGAGATGAAAGCTTATGTGGAAATGAATTTGTTAGTCTCTAAGGTGCCACAATTAATTACTGAGTTCCCCCACCCTCTTCGCTCAGCTGCTCTGAACAGCCCCCCGGGGGATGGGGGATGGAGCCAAGATTCTACCCGCTCTCACAGTGTGGGGAGTGTCAAGAGAGCAGAAGCTTGGCTTTGCACTAGAACTGGGTCCAGTTGACTCAACAAGGGCGTATAGAGGCCTCTGCCGAGTAAGACAAGGCACAGTCTAGCCTGAAGTGCACACGCCCTAACCCTGGCCTGGTAGTGCATAGCTAGAGTGGGATCCCTTTAAATAGTGTGTGAGCCCTTTTCTGGTGCTCACTGCATTCTGTGTGTTAGACACTGCCAGAAAACAGCCATAGCAATGGGTAGCGCCTTTCATGTTTGTATATATTTAGTAAATATGGTTATTTGGAACCTTACTGTGTGAGTTAATCACATGATTTTTGCAAGGAACAAAAGACACAATAGGCGAAGAGGCTGGGGTTCTAATCCAGAAATACAGCGCGGGAGAGAGTGCCTGCAAAGGGTCTGTGGGTAAACTGCTCATTTAGAAAGAAAACAATACTACCTTATTCCTACTCCACAGAGGTCCTGTGGAGCCTTTGCTGTGTCCTGTATGCATCATTGGTAACCTTTGTGCATGCATATGCACTTCCTTCGCTATGAAGTTTTTGAGCTTAGCAAAAAATAAAGACAGCCCATATAAAATATACTGTGCAAGGATCATATTTTGACCAAATCAAAACTCAGAGGGCTCTGAATTAAGGCTATTTTAGAGCCAAATCTCAATGTTCCATCATTGGAGAGCTATTCCAAAGGAAGGTTTCACAGTTCCTTTTATTTGTCTTTTACGGTTTTCTTTTTCTCCTCCTGCCTGAGTGACTTGGCTTTTTCATTTGTTTGGGGACAGTTTCAGAAATTTCTGCCTGACTGAAAGGGGATGGTGGGAACAGATGCTGTTATGCAATGTATAGTGGTGTCTGCTGCTCCTTTTGTAATAATACTGAGTGCTTAGGGCCTGATCCAAAGCCCAAAGAAGTCGACAAAGTATTGGGAGGGAGTCGTTTGTTTAAAGTGTGTGTGGAGAAAGGCTTATTGAATGGGAGGGAATTTAAGACTATGGTATGTGGCATATGGCATGTGGCGTATGGCAGTTGTGGTTAATGCTAAGGACTGGCAGATGGATGGGAGTGGAGGTGTTAGGTGGCTTAATTTTCCATTTCCTCACTTTGGTAGGTTTGTGTCATGTAAATTATTTGTGCAGTTTCACCACTTCCCAACAAAGATTTTTGTGTAATATAATTTATATTTAGCTTTAGGTGTATTGGGAAAACACTTTTAGTGCTGGTTGAAAACTTCCCAGGGACCATTTTTTAAAAAAAGTTGGAAAATAGCTTTTCCATGAAATAGAAAACTTCATGGAAGGCTTGCATTGTTGTTAAAAATGTTCAGGTTTTAACTGAAAACTTGAAAGGTGAATATTTTCAGTGTTAAGGCCACGAACAATTTTTTTCATATTTTCATTATAAACACAACATTGAAAGAAAAGTTTCTATGAAAAAGCCATTTTTGTTGAAATTTTTCATGTGCGTAAAAAAATTCTTTCCCAACCAGTTCTAGAATTGCTAGATCCATTTTACAGATGAAAAATCTGAAACAGAAAGAAAATTGCTTGCCCAAGATGAGAGAGTCTGTAGCAGGGCCAGGAATGGAACTTTCCAGACTAATTCTCCCAAATGCAGGTTAAGAGGAATTCTCAGTGAGTTCCTTATACTCTGTGGCTGAAGAATAGTGTCCCAGAACACCTAACTCCCAGCCTGATCCCTTAACCACCAGACCAATATTAAGTGCACATGCACAGTGCTTTAAAAACACGTTAAAGAATGGGATAGCTTTGCCCATGTTATTCTTTATCATGTAATATATACACCAATGGTACACCCTCACCTCAGATTCTGCATTGCATTTTGGTTACCTGTTCTCCAAAAGGATGGAATCAACATAGTAAAGGTCCAGGCAGAATGAATGACAATGCTTAAGAGCATGATGGGAAGACTGGGTTTCCATATAAGGAGGTGGGAAAGGAAACTGCCATATAAGGAAAGATTAAACAAACTGGCATATTTTAGTTCAGTGAGAGGGGATGAGACGGGGTGCATAAAAGCAACAGAGTTTAGTGACAGCTAATGCATCGTTGAGCCTGGCAGAGTTGGAGGCTGCAAATAAACAGCCTCAAAAAGTATGTAGGCTTTTCCAAAGTCTAGCTGGGGCAGAGACGCCTCTTCACAAACCTGCAAAGAGTCATGACTGACAAGTCTGTTAGCTGTCGCCAGCATTCTTCTCAAGAAACCTTGAGGATGATAGGTGCTTGTTTATTGTTTATTAACGTCTGTTTGCTTAATATTAATAATGTGATGAGGAAGGAATACATGGCCGGAGGTTTCTGACTAAATGTTTTAAGACAATAGAGAAGATGGGATTATTGATATAAACCCTCCTCTTCTCCTCATCTGTTCTTTCATTTTATCTTGTAACTCATTTGTTACTTTTCTTCTAGTCAACTGCAATTTTCCCCTCAATTTTTCTTAATATTAGCCAAGATCTGTTACTTGTCACCTGCTACTTAGCGTTGAATGAGGATCCTGACACTGTTTTACCCCTTTCAATTAATCGCCATGCTTTGATGATCCTTTTTAATCCTTGCTAACCCCAAGGCAATTTCAATCTGCTGTTTTGAGAGGTGATTAATGACTTTCTGTTCCTTCAGCCAGCAGGACAGACAAAAGAGAAATGAAGCAACCCAGCACAGATTTTCCTTCTAACTTTCCTTACACCTCAATCATTTCAGGAAGAAAGAGAAGAGTAATGGATTTTTCACTGTTCTTCAAGGAACCCCAGCTACGTTGGTGCCCAGTGTTAATTACATAAATATGTAAATGAATGAATAGCATCAAAAGAGACTTTTTCTGTTGTCAAGTGGGCCGGTGGCAAGACTAGATTCCTGTAGTGACTGCTGGCAGTGCTGAACATCCTCTTCTTTTCTTTAAAGTCTGGTATTTTCCCTGACTTTAATCTGATCCAATCACAGAGTTGCATCACTGCAATAGTTTGAGCATTTGCCTATAGATGTGCGGCTGTGGATTTAATCTAAGATATGGTATTTTATAGGCTGCTAATCATTGCAACATGTCAGTGCTGATAGTAATACTTTGTGCTTCTATGATGCCTTACATCTGAGATTCTCAAAGCACTTTACAATTTAAATGAATTTAGCCTTTACATACATTAATGAATGTTATTACCCTCATTCATCCACTCCCAGCACTCAATGGCTTGTATGAATCTGGTTCTACACTGCAGTAATATACACTGATTATGACATTCTGCTTTATTCATATGTGATGTGATTGATTCACATTTTCTTCCCCCTCCTCCTCTTCCTCCTCCTTGGGACAAAATCAGGATTCCACGCTCCTCTTGTCTTCCTTGCTTGAGTAATGATCTGCCAGACTTTATTGCTCACACTTGACTGCGATTTGACACATCACTTTGCCTTTTATGTGTCCCAGGTTGCTTCATACATTTTCTACCACAATTGGAGCCACATCCATTCATCACTGTTTGTTTGATTAGGTAAATGTCAACCGTGCCTTCCTTCTCATTACAACCCGCAAGCCCAGGGTCTATTAATTCAACTCATTCTGTAGACCTGCAGGGAGCCCTCATTCTTTTCCTGATCTAGGTAAAGTTGGGTCCCTTCCTTGAATATTCACCAGTTAGTTATGAAATTTGCTACAGTGTCCTGGCTTATGAGTATTGCACACATACAGCAGTGTGCACTATTTATAGCTCTTGTATTTTCTTAGCTGAGTTCAAGACCTGTAATGCAGAGTTAACAGACGTGTGGGCCAGTAAACCAAATCCACATGTTTTCTTTTAATTTCAATACCCATTTGACAGCGTATGAGATTGCCAAATAGTCCACTAGAGAAATTCCGGGTTTGTGTATTTGCATCTAATCAGTACATCTATTGCTGTGGTATGTATGTGCAAGTGAGTATATTGTCGTCTTGGCTACATGTTATAAGGAAGCAAACAGCTTGAGTAAGGATCTCGCGGTTTTTGTATGACTGTACAATCTTGCAGTACTGTCTATGGTATCTTGATTACATACATACCTGGTTCTTTCTCTATCTGACTGTGTCTAGCATGGCTGGAGGTATTGTGTATGATGGTCAGCAGTGTGTCTTTAATAAAGCAGTGAACCATGGAGGAAGCACTGTCTGCCTCACCTTACTCTAGCTCTCAAACCATAATTGCATAATTCACTCTGCATCTCAGTACTCTGACTGCTTTGCCTTTCCCCACTCCCCTCAGGAGAGGAAGGTGCATATCTTAGTTGTGTCTGCACTGTAGTCATTTGGATGGTGGCTCCTTCTCCATTATATGTCCCAGAAGCTACCACCCCACATCAGGTGTTACTCTAGCCACTCTGTCAGGCACTCATGTGATGGAATTCTGCCTGGGGCTGATCAGGACAGTGCACAAACAACGTAACACTGGGTGGAAGGAAGAAATCTTTGAAGAACTAACTGGGAGTCTCCCCTCCCATCTACATCTTGCTTGGGAACCTTATACCCCAGATCAGGTTCTGGACATAATTAGCCTCAGTAACATTTACACAAAGAGCCTCTTTTACACCACCCATGCACTGCAAATGGACTTGAAAGCAAGTGTACTATGACACCCATTATAAGGCCCCTTTATAATGAAGTGTAAAGGGGTCCGAGTGTAAATGAGAATTTGGCCCAATGATCTGTGCAGTCATCACCTCTGTACTTGATTACTGTGGTTGTGGGATTCTGGGCCTCAATGTGGGTGCACTGCTGAATCTCCAGCTTGTGCAGAATGCAGCTTTCTGACTTGTCATGCTCTTCACCTCTCTGCTATGCTCCCTCCACAGACTCTCAGTTCGGTTTCATTGTTAGTCAGCTTTGGTCCTGATCGTCTTAGCTGTCAGTGGGTCAGGACCTAGCTACATCAATTACCACCTCTCCATCCACAACTTGCCTAGCCAGCCGAAGTTCCTCTCAGAAAGCTTACAAAGCCCTGAATGACACGCATGAGAGTCGAAGATAGATTCTTCTCAAAGGGTTCAGCTGTGGAACCAGCTTCCAGAAGACATCAGACCAGTCCAGAGGCTGGCTGCTTCCAGACTGCAAGGCCCACTTCTTCAATGAAGCAATCCCACCAGAACCAGCATGATGAAGATTGATGGGTGCTACAGAAAAGCCTAAGATGGACAAATATAATGTCCTGGAAAGATTCCCTTTGAATGGGCCGTGTCTTTGGACCAATCAGACGTCAGTGTTTGAAGGACAAAGTCAAGGTTTTGCCTGCGCACAATGTGCTCTGAAAGCACAACCTATAGCCCTTACTATGACCTCTTTGCACTTTGCAGTTTGAGTAATGTGGCCATACTACTGCTTCAAAAGGGCCGCTGAGGAGTCCCCCAGTTTGCATGAGTATCCAGCAGGTGTAGCTGGATCTAGACAGTCTCTTCTGGCTATGGTGGCATAAGCAGCATGCTTGAGCACACGTGGCCAGAGGACACGGCAGTAGAGTAATGCCTGTCCGGCATAATGGCTCTGTGGGCCCTGAGGCTGCTCTAAGTTACCCTGGAAGCCAAACCAGCCGACAACAGACCTAGGGATTGGGGCGTGTGATCGGGGAGCCCTTTCTCTCTGCCACCCTCAGTTATACTGAGTAGAGCTCTGGCACGGAATAAGAGCTAGTTCAAAGAAAATGTGTTGAAACAGTTACTTAGACACATTTAGCTGCTGAGAACTGCTTGGTCAACTGCATAAAAAATGAAAAGCAGGGGGAAAGGGTGCCATCTTCAACAGTTATGTAAGTTCAAGACATGGATTTGTTGATCTCCAATTTGCAAGCATTGTACAACATTGCCTGCTAGTGAATGAATTTGAATGGTTCAGTAACTGCAGAATTGGCTTGCCAAGACCCGGGCATCTGCTCTGGCATCTGGTCTGACAGCTGATGCGTTACATTCATCTGTGGCGTGTGCTGGTGGTGTTATACAGTAGGAGTGGTGGGGCAGGCAGCTTTTCAAGGAAGAATAAACCCGGTGGGCTAGAGTGTGCAGCCCTTCCTGATGTCAGTGGGGCTAATCATGTGAGTAAATACTCTCCAGTGTGGGTTAGGATTATACAGCCCAGCCCACTGAGAGCTGACACAAAAAATCAGTGCTGTACAGCATGGCTTTGCTTTGTAGTTGGCTCTGAGTGGGAGCAGGAGCAGTAAATGTGGGTTTATTTCTGAACAGTAGTAGGTGCATAGTAGTTAAAAAGCAGCCCATGCCACATGTTAGTGTTTGACTTTGCCATGGTTTTGTTGGATTATTTCCTATCCTGAACCCAGGAAATCCTGCAGAAAAGTCACATACCACAGGGTAGCAAAGGTTGCTTTGTTTTTTAATGGCATGCATTCTTGGTCAGCCTTTTAGGTGAAGCCCTGGAACAGCACCTCCCACGTACCCCTTCCAAATGAATGTAAAGTAGTGAATGCTAGGACATCACATCACTCTCCAGTGACTGGCTTTGTGAACATGTGCTTCAACTGATGCTCGTTGCTGTTGTGCTGGAGTTTAGCCACTTCACATTGTAAGCTGACGCAGCACCACCCAGAAAATTAAGGTGAGAAAAACAAAACTCCCTCCCTTCCCGCCTGAGCATGTCATCTCACATTTGGCTGCACTAGTGGGGACAAGGACGTTCTCAGGGTACTTCAATAGGGCCATGCCAGTGACACAGAAATTGCCAAAGGAGATGCAACATCATCAGCCTAAAAAAAAATCCCCAAAGAGGAATTCCTTGCAGTGACTTAGCTACTGTCCACAAGGAGCACAGTCCTTGACAAGGGGGCAAGAGGAAAACGTACTGTTCAGGCCTTGGAAACGTGGTCTGTTTCCCAAGTGTAACGAATCGTCACATTTTTTTTGCTGAGACATGCAACCCTCTCCTGCTGCCTGGCTTCCCTCTTCTCAGCTCAGCCCTACGCCCCTACTTACTTAGCTTGCTGACCAATGGCTGGTAGGGAAGGCATGCAGGACCTGTGTTTCAGGGAAATTGAGATTCCAGATCGAGTCGGTTTAGGGAAGAGGCTGATGCAGGCATGCGTAAGCGAAAGGACACATCAGATGTGGCAAAGTGTGAGAATCAATGCAACCAAAACACGAATGGCTGATGGGCTACCAGTAAATCAGGGCAGGCCCACATGGTTAATATTAGTCATGACGAACGGACAATGGCAGACAGACACAAGAACTGGCGAGTCTGCATAGGGCTGTGTAATGTGTCATTAAGAGGGCCACACTGTGAAGTTGTGGGGCTGCTGGCTGCCATTTTAACTGTCAGTTTTATTTTATTGTTAGTCACGTGGGGACAAATCTAGTGCTTTCTCCAATGGGTGCAGCCGACCCCAGCAGCAGAACTGTCATGCGTTCCCTGCCGGTGGGGTGAGCAGACAGGATTTGGCGGAGCCACCCAGCAATAGGCACTGCCTATATGGCATATAGCTCAGCACTAGGGTGGCGCCGGCATGCCAACATAGCGAAGGGGTAGGTGGCTGGGAAATTACTGCTGTGCTGGGCATAGTAGGGGGAGCGTGGGTGCCAAAGAGCGGACGCTATATCTAGCAAGGGGTTGTCACGTCATCATCTCTGTCGGAGGATTTGGGGCCTTGATTAATTTCACGCTGGCAGCTGAGATATATATTTAGGCAGGCTATCCTGATTGTTTGTTATGACCATTCATTGTTGGAGCTCATTGCAGCTTGTTCCAATGCTAAAATAACCTTTGTTTATTTATGTGCCACTTCCCTTTGATCATCAGGTATCAGTGGCCTGGTAGGATACTTAGTTAGCTGGACCAATGGGATATTTCTGTCTCATTTATGTAGATTTTTTTCAAATTGTGTCATTACCGTAGCAGCTGTGCATTGGACACTTTAAAAAAAAATCCATCTAGCCCCAAGTGACGAGATATAGTTTCAGTGTCTTGAGAAAGCTCAGTTCAAGAGGTGAGTTTTACATATTGTGGTTCTAGGGTTGTGGTACAGTATTTTGTATATGATAAAATAATCTAACTGTGATGAGCTAGGGGCATGCATTTTGGAAATGGAGAATGTTTGGTTATGCATACGCCTACAGTCGTGTACGTTTGCAGCGTAGATGTGCATTTATATGGTACACACTTTGTCTAATGCAGATAGCCCCCTCTAGCTATTTAGCTTGCTAGTTTACCAGAGTATCTAGGTGCCAAAAACATTAAGAAAAACAGTCAATAAGGCTGGACGATTAAGGGGCTATGCGCTTGCCATCCATTTGATGCTTGTGACTACAAAGGACTAATAGCATAAGACACATAGATACATGCCGACTTGCAGCAACCCTGCTGTTCCAGCTCTGGGCCTCCTGTGAGCAGAGTCTGCCAAATGCTTGTTCCCCAAGCACACTACTGATTTCTATATAAAGAATGGCTTTAAAAATAACACTTGTGTACCTCTTAACTTAGATTATCTTATTTTTGCCATGGAAAAAACTAAACGTGAGGACTTTGTTGACATATAGTCCCACTGGAAAACATTTAGGAGCCAGGCACTATGTGCTTTACAAAACGTATTGCACACATCTTGATGATGATTTGTAACTACATACGAAATGTATAAACTGAACTGGTTTGGTTGGTTTATGATTATAAATAAGCTAGTGAACTATAGAATAATATACATGGAAAGATCTTTCTTACCACCATCTATTTCAGATAGCCAGAAAACTGACTTTTTGTGCATTTTTAATATTTTCCCCACATTCACTGATGTGCAAAAACACTTGTTTAAGCATGAGACAAACGTATGGAAAATATGTAACTAGTATATCTTTCTATCTTGCATATGTGAATAAGCATATGGACAACCACAGTGTATCAGACCTGTGGTCCAGCCAGTCTGGTATTCTGTCTCTGACGGTAGCCAGGACCAGCTGCTTCAGAAAGTGTTGCAAGAAATCCTGCTGTAGTCAGATGTAGGGTGATGGGTTTACAGCAATGTGAAAGAGCAGTAACTTTTCAATGACTATTGGTGAAATCCAAGCCCCATTGAACTCAATGGGAGTTTCGCCACTGACGTTAGTGAAGCCAGGATTTATATGGTTAAGTGAAATGGTGCCATTTCCTTTATATGAAGATAGATGAAGTGGGAGTGCTCTATAACACAGAGTTGTCTATGTAAATAAATAGTTAACATATAAGGTGCTATAGATAGTTCTCAAGAAATTTGCAGCATTGTTCTTGGGTTTTGTGGGACTAATAAAACTTCTTCTTTTGCACGGTAAATGGTTTTTTGTAGGTACAGCTTTCCATGCAATTCTGAGGAGTAGTATAAGCTGGTCCCGAGTGAATTATTCTCTTAGCCCCTAATAACTAGAGATTGGTTTTGGCCCTGCAACATGAGGTTTTATATCCCTTTCAAAACTCTTAAAAATAGGTACTAGTATAACTCTGGGTATCTTGTTATCCATTCACATGTCTATTCTTTCTTTAATTTGTGCTATGGTCTTGGCCTTAGTTACAGCATGTGGCGATGAATTTCGCAATCTAATTGTGCATTGTAGAATGTGGTTCCATAGGAGGTAATTGAGGCATAGAAGAATGGGTGTGATATAAAGGTGATAGTGGTCTATATCTGAGATGCTGCATTACTCATGACTGGCCATCAGTGATGGATGTAGCTTATCCCAAATCCGCACTGATAAAACAAAAACTTTATTCTACACCGCCCCAGCCTGTATTCACGACTATTTTACAGAAGAACTGTTTAAGAAATGTTTCAAAGGAGAAACTCCAGTGGGGGCAGGAGCAAGCCCTATAGGGTTTAAATGAAAGTATTCAACAGCTCCTGTTGCTGATGCCTGCAGTAAGTGCTCTGATAACGTCTCTGTAATGATAAAATACCCAATGCAATGAAGAGATTGGAACACGTGTTCTCCATTCTCCTTCCAGCTAGCCGCTGCATGTTCTTTATTAAGCAAAATATAAAATTAGATATGAACAACCCTTATCTCCTAAAATACAATTTATCTGAGCAAGTGCCAGATAGGCCAGCCGCAGTGATGGACTGGACTTTATCTGTTTATTAATGCAAATATCTATGGTGAACTGCACATGATAGAAAAAACTATGGAACGCCAATCTGAAATCAAAGTAAAACATCCAAAATTGATGAGTAAAGCGTTTAAGCAAGTGCCTGGTTTCAACCATATGATCCATCGGTTACTCTTCTGCTTAAAGCTAGGCACTTGCATAAGCAACTTTCTGAATCTGGGACAAAATACACAACCATGAATGCTTTTACTTAGAAAGCAATGCTTGCTTCACCATGATGTAATCCACTTAGGGGCTTTTCAGTCACTTTATTATTTATTGCTTGGTATCAAAAGAAATCAAACTGACATTGATTAAAGGCCATTGTGAATTGTAGTGAATGTTCATATTATTCTTTGAATAGTACGATGCACGTTTTAGGGAGAAACTGAAATAACCAGAGGAGAGTGACAGGAGAGAATCACAGTATGATGCAATCATGTAAACAAGAGCATATATGTATAGATTAAAACAGATTTCCCTAGTTTTATGCATAACAGGCTGGACCAAAGTAAGCAATAATTTTAGTTGTAAACAGGCATTTGAAATTTTTTAAAAATTGGTGACTATCAAATAGAATAATGTTATAAAGCAGGATGGATTAATAACATTTCTGATGCTTTTCCTCTTGGTCTCTAAGCCATATCAGCATCTGTACTCCCCCGCAGGAGTTTTCTGATTACCTTGGAAAATAAGCTGAGTTAAAGTAGTTCATTGTTTACACTGAAAAAGGCCATTTCTATATCCCCACTGAACAATATCTGAAATGAAATGACATGTGATTTGTGTAGATTACATTAGCTATGAAGGAAAAAGGTTCAGCAGCTGACACTACCACAATAATGAGAGCCAGACGAGAGCTACAATGTATGGCTCTGATCTTGCACACTGGGTGGACCTCTGTGGCTGAATGGAACTCCGTTGTCCTTAGGAAGGCTCTGCATGGACAGTTCATATTGGCCAATCTAGCTGCAGGACCAGGGCTTATGGATACAGATTCACAATTCTGCAGTGTTTGATTGCAGGATTGTGTGATTCAGCCCATTTTAGAGAGTGTGGCCACATGCGAAGTTCAGATGTAGATCTGAAACTTCTCCTTTGTATGGGAATATGTGGATTTAGGATTTCGATTTGGGTCTACCCCTAGTAATAATCATGGGTGCTAGGTGGAATTAGGGGTGCTGCCACACCCCCTGGCTTGAAGTGGATTCCATTATATACAGGGTTTACAGTTTGGTTTAATGGCTCTGAGCACCCCCACTATAAAAATTGTTCCAGCACCCCTGGTAGTAATATAGAGTAGGGTTCTGTCACAGGCTGGACAACAAAGGCAAGAACTCAAGTGGGAAATATGATGAGACCAATAGACCAAGGCCCTGATGCTGCAATCTGATCTGCACCGGCAGACTCTTATGCCTGCATAGAGACCATTGCAGGGGTTCATATGCACAGAACAGATTACAAGACTGGGGCCTACATGACGCAAACAATAGGCCAAACATTGCCCTGACAGACACCTCTTGCAATCTCACTGGCATCAGTAAGGGTTGCATGTGTGTGTGAAGGCAGAATTTAGCTTAGTCTGATTCCTAAAAGCTCCCATCTAGTGAATGAAGCAAGAGACTTCATGTTAATACAATTAAATGATACCTTAGTTTATTTCTCTCTTTCACTGGTCCTGGAATGGGAGGATTCCTGGCTTCATTATTAATTACTTCAATTCTTTACTAGTGTTTTCACTCTAGAAGGGGCTTGGTTGACCATCTACTACTTATAAACAGGCTCATATATAAAATCTCTTCAAACTTAATACTCACGGAAAAATAGAAAACTTTTCAAGCATGGGGCTCTCACTCAGCTCTGTATTTCTGACACTTCCTCTGCCATCAGATAAAGGAGCAGGGATCACAGAGGAATACTTCTAGCCTGGCCTTCTGAACAGGAGGGACTCTAAGTTTGTCAGCTACCAGAGCAGCTGTTACATCCAACATGTGCCAAGAGATTTGTTTGTATACAAAGAAAGCAAAGGACGTAGAAGTTGGCCGCTCTTTTGTACAGTCTGAGCACAGAGAAAGAGAAAGCCGTTGGCGTTCAGACAATGGTGCATTAACTTCTCAGACAGACGTTTACACAGTGCCTCCAAACTGCTTTGTTATGAGACTTGACATCGGGATTAAACGCTATGCTGATTGGCTAATACTGTGGACAAAACTCTAGAATCATAGTCACACTTTACTACAAGATCAGACTGTACTACAAGGACAGTTTGAACCTCCCCCCCTGAAATCACACTTCAAACAAAAACACACTCCAACAGTTTTTTTTAAGACAGATGAGCAGGTATAAGGTTAGTCCTTTAGAACAGCTGTCTGTCTGTCTGTCTCCATCAGGATAATTAATAGCCATCTTGCACTGGAAATGAGCTAGTCCAGCCATTTCTAACCTTATTCCTTTTATTTTCCTTGGCCCCATTTCCCCTTGGAGGTTTCCTGATATATATTCTTTTAATCAACCCTCTTATCTTTTTATTTCTTGTTGCTGTAACAGTCTAAGTGTCTTTTTTGTGTGGCTGTGGTCGTCTCACGAGTCCCTGATCATCTGCAAGACGGCCCAGCGGGGTTGACACAGTGTGAGATGAGGCAGACAGGCATTGCCAGCAAAGCTTTCCTACTGCAGCAAGTGCAGTGCTGAAATCAGATGATTTCTAAGACGTCTAGGGGGACAAAGCCTTTCTTCTTCCCACAGTAAACTTTGATAAAGCCATTGTGTTCCTTTTCAGAAGTCACGCAGATCTGAAGATAAAGAGGGGGAGAAATATTCAGATAAACAGTCACTTTATTCTGAGCAAGTACTTACTGTGTCAGGGAGCTGTCCCCTTTATATTTCAACTCCAAATGTAAGAAACTCCACCTC
Source organism: Macrochelys suwanniensis (assembly GCA_033296515.1). Classification (NCBI taxonomy): domain Eukaryota; kingdom Metazoa; phylum Chordata; order Testudines; family Chelydridae; genus Macrochelys; species Macrochelys suwanniensis. The sequence goes on along the minus strand of CM065776.1, from coordinate 83,318,110 downwards.
CGTATATAAAGTGATCAAGAGTTTCCTTTTGAAGTGCCAATATACACCTGCAGTTTTCTCTGACATCAGTGGGAAGTGTCTTCGATCAAGGGCTTTGAAGCAGGAACTATCACTGTGTGTGTGATTGTATAGTGTCTATGACAGTGGGAGCCAATCATGAGGGAAGCATCTGGACTCTACTACAATACTAAGGTTAAATAATATATTCTCTGAAGTGACTAGTGATTTTAGGTAGTGTAGTTTTAGAGGGCCCAGCTTGAGACACCGTTAAGAGGCCTGCCTTTTACACATTACTGAGCAGCTGTCTTCTGAAAATCAGGCCCTGTAAAGTTTATCAACTGGGCAAGCAACAAACGAAGAAAGCACCCCAAATCACTTTCAAAAATGTAAGCCAACGGTGAACAATGTGGTGCTAAGGATCCGAACACTTCCAGCAAACAAGCTATTGAAATCAAACCGCATTCTAAAGTTGGGCATAAAACAGATGCATCCACAGCAGTGATGTGGGGCACTGAATGGTATCTCTCATGGACTCTTGCATCCTTGACGCCATGCCAGCTGAACAATCACTTCATGGTGTTGTCTCTGGACAGGGGAGAATATGCTGCCAGTATGTGCAATATTTAGTTACTCAGAGGACCTGCAACTAACACGTGGCCTTAAAATGTATCTAATTGCATAATTTTCAGCTGGAGGATGATTTATATTTATTACAGTAGTACCTAAATGCCTCATCTTAGATTAAGGCCCAATTCTGGTAGGTATTCTACATAGGTATGGGCTCAGATTCTCCAAGATATTTAGATGCTTAACTTCTAATGGGCATAATTCTTCATGGGTCAAAGAAAATCACTTATTCACATAGTCACAAAAGTCTTGTTTCATCCCCCCTCTGCAATAACTGAACAATGGCAGGCTGGGCTTTCCAAAGGTTTTTGATCTTGCTGCTGATTCCCTTCAGATGGTAACACCCTCTATGTAACTGTGGCAGATTTAGCTTCTAATTAGGTGGGAGGATATAGTTTCATAGAGGTAAAGGGAGCATTACCTTAGTTGGGTTTGGTCCTGCTTTGAGCAGGGGGTTGGACTAGATGACCTCCTGAGGTCCCTTCCAACCCTGAGATTCTATGATTCTATGATTAGACCACCTACTCTGGCGTCCTGTATATAACAGGCCATTAAATTTCATCCAGTTACCCCTGTGTTGACCCCAGTAACTGGGATTAGACTAAAGCATTTTAGTCCTCAGACTAAAATGTTTTGTGCCTGACTGAGATGTCACCAGCAACCCAAGCCCCCTCCAGGGGCAGAGAAATGATTGGGTAGGATAGACCCAAATGATCCTAGCAGGTGATCCACACTCCATGCCACAGAGAAAGGCGAGAAAAATCCAAGGTCCCTGAAAATCTTACTTGGGGGTGGGGGGTGGAATTTCTTTCCAACCCCAGATCTGGTGATCAGTTGGACCCTCTGCCCATGAACAAGATACACTAACCAGGCCTCTAAAAGAGACCCTCAGAACACCAGCCCACCCTGTCCAGTGGCCTTAGGGTGACCAGATGGCAAATGTGAAAAATCGGGACGGGGGTGGGGGGTAATAGGAGCCTATATAAGAAAAAGACCCGAAAATCGGGACTGTCCCTATAAAATCGGGACATCTGGTCACCCTAAGTGGCCTGTCTTCAGCTGTGGTCAGTCCCTGATGCTTCAGAGGAAGGCAAAAAAGCAAAGACAGAATACTTCTGACCGATTGTGCATTGGGTAAAAATATTCCTTCCTGATCGCTGGAAGGGAACTGCCTGTCCAAATACATTTCTCTTGCAAGCTTGTAATACTCTAGTCCTTGCCTGTGGGAGCCTCCGGCTGGCACTCTGCTGCCCTTTACAGTGAATAGGATGTACTGGGGCAGAAATGGGAACAGCCATAGCACACTGTGCCCCGGCAGTCCCTTGCCAGACATCAGGTCTTAGGAGGCCGTAGCAGCTGCCAGAACTTAGATCAGGTGCTACAAGTTGTGCAGCAGGCCAGATCAGCCCCTAGCAACCTCAGGGATTGGGAGAATGCAAAGGTGGCTTTAAGCTGTTTTTTCCTTCCTTCACCTCTCGGGGGGTCCTGCATCGACCAGAGCTTGGCCAGCTTCAAGCATTGGCTGCAGGCTGTAATCCTTGGACCCGATTCTTATCTTGTTCAGGGGTAAATCAGGAGTAACTCTGTTAAAGCACTGTAAAGGGCATCTAAATCAATGGAGACTGAAGCCCCTTATTGCTAACAGCTGTCACATTAGATTGGGATCCTTCACAGTGTCTCAGCTGCTACGTGGAACTAGTGCAGCTGATAAATGCAAAACAATATTGTGGCTGGGCGGGGGGGAGGAGGGGAGGGAGGGAGAGACTACTGCTGTTGGGCACTTACAGCTTGCTGTGTCAAATTGGAATCTGCTTAAAATGGCACCTACTCATGCTGACACGTTCATGCATGGGAGGCTGCCATACTGCCAAAGCAAGTGAGCAGCTGGGAAGCACCTCCCCAATAAATTAAAAACACAGACACTGAAAAACTGCCGCTGGTTCATGAGGTTAGTAATGGTGTAAGTGACCATTTCTCAGGCTATGTCTAAGATAGCGGTGGGTCCAAAGAGAGAACTGGAGGCAGAAAACATGATCTAATATTAGAAAGTCACTTCCCAATTCTTTGTTTCCAGTCTATTTAAAAAAAAAAAAATTGCTGGGATCCTGACTGTTCCCTGAACTTGGCAACATATTCTGACCCTGAAGAATTCTTGTCCATCACTTTCCCCTTAACAGATGGGCAAGATGAACGACTAGGAAATGATCTTTTAAACTGCACAGTTATTAATAGTCTCCAACTTACACAAGTCCTATACTTTGCATTTTGCCATCAGAGCAAAAAGGCTCAAGTGGAAAATGCCCTTTGTCAAACAGCAACTCTGAGCTTTTGCTGATTTTCACTGCTGTCTCCCGGAATGTTCCCCAGGCCCCTGCATGTCTTAAAACACCATTTCTCATGGCCATGCCATGCCACGCCACGGTTTCCATCGAATTGTAATTTGGATACACACTCACTACAGTTTCTAGCGGGAATTTAGCACTTTAGAAAGATATCAGATTGACAGTCCTGGAGGCTGATGCCCGCTATTTATCTGAAAACTGGTGCGGCCATGTAAGCATCCCTACGTTGTCTTTCCAATTCATTTCAATCCTGGCCTGAAATCACTAATGCTGTGATCTGAAGGAGGGTAGTTCAAATGCCCCATTCATTCTTTTTGCTTCTCGATTGAAACTGCCAGCCAGGATGGCTGTTGTGATGTATTTTGTGCCCACTAGCTCCCTAGCATTTGGACTGATAGCACCAGCTCGTTTCACACAGGTTACCAAAGAAGGTTCAGATGGTAATGACTACCAACCGGCTGGATTTTAATCACTAACAGACTAATGCAAGGCTTCAGAGTCCATTCCCAATCCTCTGCGTTAGCCAGTCCCTTTAATACAACAGGGATACAGATTTCAAGTTGCCAAGACTTTGATAACTTCAGCTCCAAGAATGGCCTGGAGGAAGATCTGCCCTCCACCGATCTGAGGGAAGTTAGTTTGGCCTAAATTTTCAAACATAATTAGTGGTTTTTTGCGGGGGACCTCAATGTTAGGTTCCTGAGATACCTTAAAGGGGCCGGGTTTTCAGACAGTACTGAGCAACTATCCAGTGAAAATCAGGCCCCTTTACAGTATTTCAGGGTGGGAACTCAAAAACTGTGCTACCTAAAATCACTAGTTAGTTTGGAAAATGTAGGCTTCTGTGTTTTGGGGCTAGGCTGGGAGCATGCTCCATGAGTTTCAGTGTGCTTAGGGACAGCGACGTCTAAAGCTGTGTTAGTACAAGGCCCTGAGATTCCATCCAGTTATTGGGCTTGGGTGCTCTAATAGCATGTCAGTACAATATTGCTATGTAGCAGTGTCAAGTTATAAGCACAGCCGCTAGTTCTGCAGTTGTAGCAATGGCTCTTTCCGGGGAGGTTCTTTATGTAACAGAAACAATTTACATTGCCGTGTTTTGATAAATGCATCGATCCTTCTGCTTAGATTTTCAGGTCTCTCTAATTACTCCTCTATGATTTGCTGCTCTATACGCTATGGAAAATTACAACTCCCCTTTTTGAAGGCATCTGCTTATCCAAGAAGCAAAGGACCGGATTAAAGGACTGACTGTTAGCCTTGTGTATGAATTTCTTTGCCACCTTGGACCTTTTGGATTATAGTAGTTCAACTTTTTTGAAGCACAGAGGACCAGATCCTCCAGCTCTCATAAAATGGTGTAGCTCTGTAGACTTCAATGGAGCCACTCCAATTTACAGCAGTTGCTCAAGGCTTTTTTCCCAGTGTTCATTTCCTTTGTTTTAAATAGGAAATTAGGGAGAATAATAAACAGAGGTTCAAACAATAGATTATTTTGAGTCCTTTAAAGGCCATTATGGTCAAAATGTAAATGTTATTGTTAATGTTATTTTTCAAACATAGATTGTATAATGATATATATTTAGATATGTTTCAATATGCAGATTTCTTCTTTTTTTGAGCAGAGGTTCACTTAAGACCTGCTAACGTCTAAGGGGAAGGCTGCAGAATGTGTATTATTGAACTGATATGCTGGGTCAGATGTTTCAGGCTAGAGAAAGATTTTCACATCCAGGTGAGGACACAATCTCAAATGGGAAAGTTTACACAACTAGTGTCATGCAAGAGTTTTGTTTCAAAATCTGAAAACCTGCAAAAGTTGGCTAGCTTTGGTTTCAAACTCAAAAATAAGGGCCTGCTCTTACTCTGCTGAAATCAACAGCAAAGCTCACATTTTTTTCCAGAAGGTAGTATCTTTTATTGGACCAGCTTCTCTCACCAACAGAAGTTAGTCCAATTAGAGATGTTACCTCACTCACCTTGTCTCTCTAATATCCTGGGCTACAACACTGCATACAATTTTTTTTTCTAGGAGGCGCAGAATTGAGCTCTATAGAGAAAATTTTCTTCTGAACCAGTTTCAACCCGCACAAGCCTGTCACTGAACCCTAGCATGAAAAATGTTGATGTCTTTGAAGAATGCTTTTTTCCTAGGCTGAGTTTCATCTTTCATAATTAATTTTTCAGGAGCTCTTATGTGAAGTGGAACCCTTACATAATGCAAGAGAGGGAGGAGCAAAATGTGCTGTTTCCCTTCTCCCCCTTAGCATCTGTCTACACAGCTCACAGAAGCAGGCCTCTCAGCCCAAATCGACAGACTGGCTAGAGCGGCTTGTCCTAGACTCTGAAAAATAGTGATGTAGACAGCACTTTGAAATTGTGGTTTGGGCTGGGGCTCAGGCCCGAAAGCCCACCCCACTCCCTAGGTTTCAGAGCTCAAACTCCAGCTCAAGCTGCTATGTCTATGTCTATACAGCTATTTTTAGAGTGCTAGCATGAGCCCTGCTAGCCTGAGTCTGTTGATCTAAGCTCAGAGACCTGCTTCTGCGGGCTGTGGAGACATACTCTTAGCATCAGCTTTGCCATAAAGGTTTGGATGAACCTGAAACTCAACGTGTTTGAAACCATGCAAAGCAACAACACAGGCAGACATGCCCAGGGTGCCTAGGATGCTGAAAACCTCTTTGCCTGTATTTGAAAATGACCTGTATTTTTGCCTGTCCATTATTATGAATCTTTGCTGCCGATTTGATATAATATTGTGCATACAAAAATGTCCTCATTTTCTGCACCAAGCACTTTATGGTTTGTATATTCTCTTCCTGATGTGCCTACATAGTGCCTGCTAACGTGGCAGGGAGTTATGTTTAAGCATCAACAGGAGCATCCTGCAGTATGAAAACCCTTGGTGACAAGCACTGTATTAGAAAATGAGACGCTCACATTAAACTCAATGGGCCAGGTCTCTGCTGGCGTAACCCCACTGACTTCATGTCACAAATGCTTTTCATATGACTTCTGGGCCAGCACAGAATTTGACCCAGTCAATTTACATCCATGTAAAAGAGGAGAATCTGTGCTAATATAATTTACATTAATTTGTTAAATGAATTATGTAGTTTTTCTAGCTAAAGAGAAGCCTGAGCTCTATGTTTGGGACTGAAGAATCTCTTCTTTTCCTTCAAAAACTAGGCTGGCAGGAGTGGTGAACCTGTGTATAGCATATATATTGGCCTCACATGTGGCCTGAGCTGAAAAATGTTAAGTATTTTCCAAAAAATATGTCAAAAGGAATGAACATTTTTCATTTCATTCAAAAATTTCCACTGAAATTTTTGGGTTTTTGATTAAACAAATCTCCCTACATGAATATTTCTTGTTTTTCATTTGTCTTCCCCCTTTTTCCTTTCCCATTTTCTATTTCCAGTGGCAAAATAGAAAAGAGGAATGGAGAAAAAGAGAGACAAACAAACATTAAAAAATTGATTTTTGAAAAGTAAACCTTTTAATGAAAAATCTTAGCAAAAAACATAGTTTTTGGTGAGGAAAAATTGTAATGGTCAAAAAGCCATTTTTGTTAAAAAAACAACAACATTCAATGATCCAGACTTGTGCCAGTTAAGTACAGCCCTATGTGGGGGTAAGACCACCTCAGGGATAGTCCCAGGATGAAGAGAGGGATTCCTGGAGGAATTGTAACAGAATGACCCTTGTGGAAGTTGTGCAAAGTGGCATAGAGGTTCCTTGCACCTCCCCTCCTGCATCTCCCTGAAGTGGCTGGTCATAATTTGACCCCTATTTATTCCTTCATTAGATTTTGTTCTCTACACCTTTTCCCCAGATCTCTCTGTATTTACTTGTTCACTCTGCCTGATCTCTGTGCTCTATTTTTCGTTGAACATGTTTACTCCCTCTTCACTCCCTTCCCCTCAGCTTCACTTAAGCAGACAGAAAACCCCATAGCATTCAAGTTGAACTTCAATGTTTGCATGGGTTTGGAATTAAGCAAGACAAGTTTGCTCGTCCTTACTAAAAGGGAATGAAGGGGTTGACAGACAGGACAAATTAGTCCACCTCTATTCATCTCATATATTGAATTGAAACAATGAGCTGCTCCTGATGATAGCTCCCATGCAATCCTATTATGAAAGAAGGACAATAGATGGTTTCATGTTTAGAGACAAGTGCCAGACTTTATATCGGACCTTTTAGAAATGATAGTTTTATGGAAAATGATACAAGAAAATTGATCCATAGCATTTACAACGGTAGTCACGTTAACTGACAGGATATCACATGCTTAACATTATAATCTGATTTAATCGCACAAATCATCTGTCAATCTACCTTCATGATGACACATCAAATTCACAGGGCTAGATTCCCCACTCCCTTCCCTCTTACCTAGTCATTCACACCAGTGCAAAGTGGCATAAACCCCTACTATCCTGATTGCATCATGTTTTTCCATCCTTTTGCACAGATAAAAATAACCACTCAAGGTGCAGGGCAGTGGAAAATCAGGCTCACGGTGAAGACATTTGCATTAATTTACTGTGATGGTAAAATACTTCATGCAGCTTATCTCACTTTAACAGCTTCAGTGCTGCCTAATGTACTTGCTGCAGGAGGGCAGTCAAACTATATAATCCGAGTACTGCTCTTCCAATGTCTTATTTACAGGGATGATGGTGCCACAAAATGTTAGCACTTACACATTCTTCTACATCAAAGGGGCGAAATATCCTAACCCACCATCAAACTGAAGTGCTAACAAATGTCACAAGCAAATGCTACATTCAAGAAACATTAGGGGCCAAATTCTACGCTGGCCTAGGACCCCCCCGCCCTCCTTCAACCGCATTAAGGTCAGTGGCATTGCAGAGTGTAAGTCAGCACAGAATTTGGCCCCTAGGGATACAAGATGTGATGCAAATCTCCAAAGGAAAGAAAAAGCCCCACGAAGAGGAGAAAATAATTAGCTCTAACAGGATGCACTGAGAAAGATGATTGCAAGCTGATGTCCCTTTGTATCAGCGAACCTAGGCTATATTTTCTCGCTTAGTTGTTTGTTTCCTTAGTTATGTTACTGTGTTTATGTCACCGTGCTGATGTTCTTTTAATGTAGAAAGGGCCAAATTCTGCTTTCATTTACACCAGTGCAATCCCATAGAAGCCACTTCAATTGGATCCATTCAGTGTTCAGGAAAAGCAGTTATAAAATCAAATTTGAAATAAGAACACACCAAAGGCGTATCCCCAGATGAAAGATATGCCCATTGTTTTGTGTGCACATTTAAAAACAATATAAAAGAGGAGGATTTGATCAAAGACCTTCAGAGTGAATAGATTGTGAGAGTCCAAACTGATATACAGTAAAAAAAATAGTATACAGGGGTGTTTTTAATTTAAAAAAACAGTGTGAAGGAATGAGGGTGAAAGGGAGGCACAATGAATGAGGGATGAGGGTGAAAGGGAGGGATGAGGGTGAAAGGGAGTTATGGAATGATAAGGCATTTAAAGATGATAATTAAAAGATATCTAAGGATGCTCTTATCTTAACTCTGCTCCCTTTGAAATCAAGCCTTTGGGAATTGGCATCGGTGGGAGCAAGGTCAGGCCAGTTTTGAAAATCCCATCCTGAATTATTTGGAAGCCTCTAGTTGTTCACATATTGCCCCATGTATCAGCATTCCCATCACTATTACCCTCAGCCTTCCCTTCCCTCCGATTGTCTGTTAAACACATTTGTTGAGTCTTGTCTTAAATTAAGCCCCAGTTCTGCAACAAACTTACATATGTGCTTAACTTTATGCATTGTTTGTTGTCCCATCTGAAGTCACTAGGACAGTTCACAGTCTGTAAAATTAACCGTGGGATTGAGGATTTAGACCATAAACACTTTTAGACACAGTCTGTCTTCCCAGTGTTTGTTACAGCTGGTAAGAATTTTCGGACAAAATTTTGATTTGTCAATACTGAAACTGTTTGCGGGAAAGGGTTGGTTTTCACGAATCTCCTGATTTATTTTTTTTAAAGTTTATAAATGGTTGAAACATCTTATTTTGAAAATTTCAAAACAAAGTTTCGTTTTCTGGTTCAAAATGACTTTGTTTTGAAATTTGAGTTAGTTTATATTAAATAAAGGTTTAAAAAGGCCAATATAAACAAAATGTATCAAAATTATTGAAAGGAAACATTTAGATCGGCTTGACCTGAATTTGTTTTCAGATATGTTCATTAAAATTTTTGAGATTTTGGTTTTTCAGCCTGAGTTGGCATATGAAGAAATTTTAAAATCTTGAAAACTATCAGGGGATGAAAAAACCAGTTTCCTGCACAGCTCTACAGACAATGAGGCCAGGATCCTGACTGGGTACTAGGTATTACCACAATACAAATAATATTTACTGAAAAAAACACTATGTGCTGTGAAAGAGTCTGTTCGTGGTTTCTTTGCACACCCAAAACTTCTAATGAAATCAAGCAGATTTCTGGGTACACAAGGAAAGCAGAACTGTGTCCTTAATGTACAGTAAATGGTGTACTTCACTTACTTGGTTCTCTTTCAGAGTAATCTGTCCTTGCTCCTTGCATCCGATAAATGTTCTGACGCACTTGAAAATCTTTTCGTCTTGTTGCACTCTCTGAACAAAATTAGCGGGAAAAAATCCTATTCTGTCCTCAATTCTCCCCTATGGAGCAAGCACATTGACAGAACAATGACCTTCATGCTCATTATAAATACCATTAATTTATTTTGTTAAAGATATAGAGTATTTGGCTTGTACCTTCCACCAGTCTTCATTAGAATCCTCCAGCAGAGTGATCATATCACCTGGTCTATAATTAGAAAAGACAGATGTCGGGAATTTTGATTAAGATGTGTCTTAATTGCAACAGCACATCAGCATTCATAGTGAAATTCTCTTAGAAGGGTAACCCAGACTTGATCATTATATCTGATTAATCACTACATGTGGATCCATGAAGCAATGAGAACTTCCTAAGTCAGATACGAGCATAGAAGCAAAATCTCCATCTTCCAGGCAAGAGAGAGTCAAACTCTGATCTCAGTTATACAAGTGGCAAGATCAGTGATGCCAATGTGGTTGGACCATTGTAACTGGGTGCAAAATTTGTCCCGTTGAATTCTCCTGTGCATTTTGATGTCAAGGTAGAGCTGTCAGATCCCGAATGGCTCTGCTGATACTCCCACAAACTGTAACATTTTTTTATCTTCAGCTGAGTAGGGACAGAATGAAGTCAGTGGTGCTGTGCCGATAAATACCAGTGGAGGATTTGGCCCTGTGTTTTTTGCACTGGCTCATGTTAGAGGCAGTTAGGCAGGGTACAATAGCAGGGTGAACACCCTGAGGGATTTTGTCTCAAGCATAATCTCTGGCCCAGCAACCTGATGCATGGAAGGGACAGTACATGTGACATCATTCTATAGAATGGGGCAGTGATCTCCTTTCTGTGTTCTGGCCAGTGAGCCATGGACTGGTGAGGGTTGCATTAGGTGGAAGTTGGGGGTACATGGCCATGACCCCCATTTCCCCCCATCCTCTTTGGTGTGATAGGGCTAAAAGGGAGGAATTCCTGTGCTTCTTAGAGTGGAAGGACTATTATTGTGCCTGGCTAATGCAGGCACTTGGCAGAGAGAGGCTCCTTCAACCCTCCCCCAACTTCATCCATTCTAGGGCCAGACACAATATGGCCCTAAGGTTCGATCCACACAGAGTCTGGGCCCTACTCCCATTCAGTTCTGCTACTGACTTCAACAGGAGCAGTAAAGGGCTGTGAAGGTGGTGGGTGATATATTAAACCAAAGTTCACTGTACCTCAGCAATTAGAACCTGACATCCCAGTTTGGAATACACAAGCGCCTCTGCTCCTTTTTATAGAAAGCTCTTTGTAGTAAGATGACAAATCATGTGTGATTTACTTTGCTTCCAATTTAGTCTGAAACTGCTTAGAAATACCTATTTGTAACAGGGGTCACTGTGTTACATGAAGGCATTAAATATCGTTGGGACACAGAATCTTATCAGCCAGGTTCTCATGCTGTTACTGCTAAAGGAAGGCAGCAGGAAAACAGTTTTATTTAACTGACAAATATAATTAATCAGCAGGGATGTAATTCTACAGAGAAATGTCTTTTTGATTCCAATGGGACATATTTACCTTTATAATGTGTGGAGTCATGCTGTAATTGCTGAGTATCATAAGCCAGCTGACTAGTTCCAGCCTCGGGCTGGGAGAATAATTTGGCCAGAAATATTAGCCTACTCCAACTTGCCATATTTGAGTCTGCTGGGCTCATCCCTAACATTGTAGCGTTAGTTCAGCAGATATCTGAAGACCCACTTAGATGCTGCATCAAGTTGTTACACAAACATGACACACTGTGCTGTTGTAAGTAAGTTCTGCCCACTTCCCAATGTGACCAGCTCCAAGAGCTCTGTTCTGCTGGGTGTGAGCCTTTCCTTGGGGCAATGGGGGTTTTGAATTCACGGAAATTAATGGGCAATAGCTGAACCCTAATCCTATCTTGTACAAGAGTGATGACATCACAGAACCACAAAGCTTCCAGTCTTCTTGGAACATGTCAGGAACTGACTGGACAGTGCGTGCCAGTGACGGCGCATCAGACCTGGGTTTGATTCCTGGCTATGTCACTTAAAAGCCAGACCAACTCCCGTTAAAGTCAAGGGACTGAGTCTTTAATGTCTCTGTCTCTGGTTTCCCCTTTATCAAATGGGGATAATAATGCTTGCCAACATTTTTAAAGTGTTTTGGGCCAGCTTTTAAAAGGTATTTAGGCTTCTAAAGATGCACACAGGTGCCTAGTGGAATTTTCAAAACCACCGAGGTGTCTTACTCTCATTGGTTTCAATTAAAATCTAACCCATAGTGACCAGTGTGAATCCAGCCCAGGTCAGTAGTGACCAAACAGCATTGCTATCTGGTGGCTATTTGATGCTCTTGGTTGTGGTGGCTTTTGGCCACACCACAAAACCTACCACCATAACAAGTGGCACTAATCGAAAACTTGGCTGGCATCTCAACAGAGAAGGCAAGTCAATCCATAGCAGTCCTAGTTTATTAACCATCAGGATGGACTGCAAGGCAAATTTTTATACCTTGTTGTAAAGGTGTGCGAGGACTCTGGCAGGGGATGGTAAGATCTTAAGTACGTGGTTCAGCTGCTGAGTTATTAGATGTGGTTAGGAAGCATGGTTACATTACATTTTAAGATGGTGCTCCTTTTTAATCGAATGAGTGAGTGCAAAACCAAAATAAATTAATAATGCAAAATGAGAGTCCAACATGCAGAGCATTAGACATAAGGGCTCTGGATTCCTAGCAAATGTCATCCTGCATGTGGCTATTTTCTATCCAGTTATCACATTGCTGAAACAAAGCAATCATGCAAAATGCCAGCCATGCAAGACGGTAGCTCTATTTTGAGCAAGGAGAGGGCACAGTTCAAAACTGGGAAACAGATAGATGCTGAAGAGTGAGACTTTTCTTGCGTGACTTTGTAAGTATATTTTATTGGAGTCAGCATCCAACTGGTTTGACCTTGGGTAAATCATGAAGAGAGCTGATGTGTTTTGTGAACAGTGCCAAAAGCAGACAGCACTCCTAGAGCCTATTAAAGTCTCTGCAACAAACTACTCACTGTGGGCCTACATCAAAGCCCACGGTAGTCAATGGAAAGATTCCCTTTGACTTCAGTGGGGCTTTGGAACAGGCCCTGTGAGACTGGACAAGGCAGCACTAGTGGAGGGCTACATGAAAAAGTGCTAAAGAAAAGATATTTGAACCAGAAGATTTTGCAATTCAAACCAATCTTCCATATATTGTACATGAAAACACACTAGCAGCCATTCACCACCTTGAGATCCTCCTCATTCCCCTTTTCTGAGACAAAATCTCTAGGGGTGGGGGCGGCGGGAAGGAGGGGAGGGAGCAATCAGTTAAATAACACTGGTAGAAGTTCCAACATTGCCACTAGAGCTGGTTAGAAAATGGGATTCTTTTTCCTGTGGAAATTTTTTTGTCAAAATCCCCAATATTTAAAACCTGATTTTTTTCAGTTTTTTGGTTGCTGAAAATTGAAATTTTTTTGGCCAAAACGAAACAAAGTTTGTAGTTTTCTGATTTTTTTAAAAAATCTAACATTTCAAGGAAAGCAGACACTTTCTGCACAAATATTTATTTAGTTGAAAATCCAATTTTCTGTCAAAAAATTTTCAGCCATCCCAAAAGAGACTTCAGCACTTAGGAACCTAAGTCTCATTGAAAGTCACTGAATGGGACTTAGAGCATAATTTTCAAAAGTGCCTAAGTCACTTGGCACCAAAATGACTTGAAAGTTTTACCCATTGTTTTCTTTGCAAAAAACTTGTCCCCAACTCTATATCATTTTCATACGTGGAAAGAGGGAAAGGACACACAATTAAATAGCTCTGAGACCATTATTTATATAAATAATACAATGCAAATATGCATAGCAAAAATTAGAATTAAAAGTACAACACTAATTTAAGTCTGCACCATTCTCAGTTTTCCTGAGTCAAATCAATAAGTAAATATGTCAGCACTTTACCTCATCTCCAAGTCTTCATTCTCTTGTGGTACAAATTTGTACAAGGCAACGTAGGTGTGCATTTGTAATGTGTCTTTACAAAGAGGTCCCTTTAAGGGGGAAAAAAACAGATAAGAAAACCTGTAAGTTTCTGGCTGTCAGAATTCCTATGCTCTGGATAGAGAGGGTCTGAGATGCAATATTTGGCTCCAGATCTGAATTTTATTAAAATCTGGGGCCTTTCAATCCAGGATTTTGGTTCATCCCATTACAGACATAGGGACAAGATGCTCAGTTGGCTCTAAATCAAAGAAACGTTTATGTCTTAGGAGGGCATAAGGGGACAAACATGACTTCTGAAGTTTGCAGCAATTGAACCCTCTAGAACCACAGGTTCAAGTTCTGGCAGAACTGACTCAGCTTGTCATCCTCCAGAAGCAGATAAAGAGCGCTTTGTGCAGTTTACTATCTGTGCATATTTTGGGTGAGAACTTAAAAAAACCCCTATGCTCTCCACTGTATGTTAAGGGCTGCATGCTATGTACCCGGCAGTTTATTACTGTCATATAGAATCATAAACATGTAGGACTAGAAGGGACCTCAAGAAGTCACCTAGTCCAGCCCTCTGCGCTGAGGCAGGACCAGGTAAACCTAGACCCATTCCTGACAGGTGTTTGTCCAACCTGTTCTCAAAAACCTTCAATGATGAGGATTCCACAACCCTCCTTGGAAGAATAGGTTACCTATTTGGAAAAGCTTCCTAAAGTGCCCATGCTGCAGATTTAGCTCATTATTTCCTTTGATAAACATGAGAACAATTGATCAGAGTCCTCTTTATAACAGCCCTTAACATATTTGAAGACTACTATCAGGGCCCCCATCAGTTTTCTTTTTCTTTTCTCAAGACAAAACATCCCCAGTTTTTTAACCTTTCCTCATAGGTCAGGTTTTCTGTACTTTTATGATTTTTGTTACTCTCCTCTGAATTCTCTCCAATTTGTCCACATCTTTGTTGTGCCCAGAACTGGACACAGTACTCAGCTCTGGCCTCACCAGGGCTGAGTAAAGCAGGACAATTATCTCCTGTGTCTTACATACAACACTCCTGTTCTTACACCCCTAAAATATTAGCCTGTTTTGCAACTGTAGCACATCATTGACTCGTATTCAAGTTGTGATCCACTGTAACCCTCAGATCCTTTACTCCAGTACTACCACTTAGCCAGATATTTCCCATTTTGTAGTTGTGGATTTGATTTTTCCTTCCTAAATGAAGGACTTTGCACTTATCTTTACTGAATTTTATCTTGTTGAATTCAGACCAATTCTACATTTTGTCAAGGTCCTTTTGAATTTTAATCTTGCCCCCCAAAGTGCTTGCAACCCCTCCCATCTTGGCATCATCTACAAATTTTATAAGGAAATTATCCACTCCATTATCCAAGTTATTAATGAAACCACTACATACACCCTCCCAGTATGGCAGTGAACTATTAATAACTACTATTTGAATACTAAAGGAATATTTGTGGCACCTTAGAGACTAACAAATTTATTTCAGCATAAGCTTTTGTGACTTTTTTTCCCGAAAGCTTATGCTGAAATAAATTTGTTAGTCTCTAAGGTGCCACAAATATTCATTTTCTTTTTGCTGACACAGACTAACACGGCTACTTCTCTGAAACCTATTTGAATACTGTTTTTTTAACCAGTTGTGCACCCACCTTATTGTAAATTCATCTAGACCGCATTTCCCTAGGTTGTTTATGAGAATGTCATGTGGGACTGTGTCAACAGCCTTACTAAAATCAAGATATATCACATCTATTGCTTTCTTTCTATCCATTAGGACAGTCGTCCTGTCAAAGAAGGAAGTTAGGTTGGTTTGGCATGATTTGTTCTTGACAAATCCATGCTGGTTTCTCCTTATAACCCTATTATCCCCTAAGTGTTTTGGCTTATAAATAAATTGCTTATTTAATAATTTGTTCCAGTATTTTTCCAGGTATTGAAGTTAGACTGACTGGTCTATAATTCCTGGGGTCCTTTTTGTTCCCATTTTTAAAGATAGGTACTATATTTGCCATTCTCCAGTGCTTTAGGAATTCACCTGTCCTCCATGAATTACTGACTATAACTGGAAATAGTTCTCAGATTGCTTCAGCTAGTTCCTTAAGTACCCATCACATCTTGCGGACCTGAATAATCTAAATATTCTTTAACCTGTACTTCTCTATTTTGGCTTGTGTTCCTTCCCCCTTGATGTTCATATTAATTGTATTAAGTAGCTGGTCACCATTAGCCTTTTTGTGAAGACCGAAGAAAAATAGGCATTAAACACCACAACCTTCTTAATATCATCAGTTATTAGCGCTCCTTCCCTTCTAAGTACAGTACCTATGCTTTTCTTTGTCTTTCTCTTGACTTTAATGTATTTAAAGAACCTCTTCTCATTCCCTTTTATGTTTCTTGCTAGGTATAACTCATTTTGTGTCTTAGTCTCTCTGATTTTGTCCCTACCTCCGTGTGCTGTTCTTTTATACTCCTCTTTATCAGTTTGTCCATGTTTCCACTTTTTGTAGCATTCCTTTTTGATTTTCAGGTAATTAAAGAGCTCCTGATGGAGTCATATTAGCCTCTTACTATTCTTCTTATCTTTCCTTTGCATCAGGATAGTTTACAGTTGTGCCTTTAATACTGTCTCCTTGAGAATCTGTCAGACCTCCTGAACTTCTTTTTTCCTTAGATAAGGTCCTATGGGAAGAGAATCTACAGTTCTCTGAGTTTGTTAACATCTTTTTATTTGAAGTCCATTGCCTTTATTCTGCTGTTCCCATTCCTTCCTTTCTTTAGAATCGTGAAATCTATAATGTCATGGTTATTTTCACCCAAATTGCCCACTTCAGATTCACTACCAATTCCTCCCTGTTGGTCAGAATCAAATCTAAAATGGCTGTCCTCCTGGTTCCTTCCTCCACTTTTTAAAACAAAAAATTGTCCCCAATACAGTCCAAGCACTTATTGGAAAATTTATGTTTTGCCATATTACTTTTCTAACAGATGTCTGGGTAAAGTCCTCCTATTACTACCAGGTCTTTTGTTTTGGATATTTATGTTATTTGTTCTTGAAATGCTTCATCCACCTCCTTGTCCTGATTTGTTGGTGTATAATGGAACCCTACCATGATGTCACCCCTATTTTTTTTACCCTTTTGATCTTTAGCCAGACACTTTCAACTGGTCTGCCTCTTACCTCCTCCTGGACTATAGAACAGGTGTATATATTCTTGATGTATAATGCAACACTTCCTTCCTTTTTATCCTGCCTGTCCTTCCTTAAGCCATAATTTAGCTTATGGACTAATACTTTAAGTTCTTTCTGTTTATTCCCCATACTCCTTGCATTTGTGTATAAACATGTAAAATGTTGAGCAGATTCCTCCACTGATTTCCTTGTTATTGCTCCTATGGCCCTACTGTAATTGTCCATGTCTCCTCTCCACCCCCCTTCCCCACCAACATCTAGCCCTCTGTTAAAGTCACCTGTTTTATACGACGGGTATAAATTACAAAGAGCTAGCCTGGGCTGATCATGCACAGTGCTGAGTAAGGTGGTGCATAACCATGAAAGCCAGAGCTCAAGAAAGGATTAGGCACTCTCCCACCTCGGGAACATTTGCACAGTGTGTTCAATGAGGGAGACCACTCCTTGCATTCTCTCTCTCCACATATGCCCTCACGCAAGGGCAAGGGACAATTTGGCCGAAAGAAACCGCAAAAAGACCAAGATCCTTTTCAAATTATGTCAGACTGGATTGTGCAGTGTCATTTTTCTGCTGTCACAGCTGTAAGACTGCTCCATTGTAATCACATTCACATTGCTCTGGCTCACCTGTCATAATGTTTGTGTTCACCAGGCCAATTTATAATTCTCACCCAAGTGTGCTTCTGTAAAAACAAGCCTCTTAAATCAATTAACATTTTCACTATACTCTCACTAAATCTTTGCCCATACCAGGGAATTTAACCTTTTTGATTCTTCTCCAAAGTCTTCTGTTCCATTTTCTGAGTAGGTAAACACTGAAATAAAACAAAAACACATGCCATTTTAGGGACAGCTGAAGGCCATTCACCTCCCAAGGCCTTCTATCTATCTATCTATCTATCTATCTATCTATCTATCTATCTATCTATCTATCTATTTCACACATACAGAATGGGAGGAGACTGTCTAGGAAGGAGTACAGCAGAAAGGGATCTAGGGGATATAGAGGACCACAAGCTAAATATGAGTCAACAGTGTGATGCTGTTGCAAAAAAAGCAAACTTGATTCTGGGCTGCGTTCACAGGTGTGTTGTGAGCAAGACACGAGAAGTCATTCTTCCGCTCTACTCTGCGCTGGTTAGGCCTCAACTGGAGTACTGTGTCCAGTTCTGGGCACCGCATTTCAAGAAAGATGTGGAGAAATTGGAGAGGGTCCAGAGAAGAGCAACAAGGATGATTAAGGGTCTAGAGAACATGACCTTTGAAGGAAGGCTGAAGGAATTGGGTTTGTTTAGTCTGGAAAAGAGAAGACTGAGAGGGGACATGATAGCAGTCTTCAGGTATCTAAAAGGGTGTCATAAGGAGGAGGGAGAAAACTTGTTCATCTTAGCATCTGAGGATAGAACAAGAAGCAATGGGCTTAAACTGCAGCAAGGGAGGTTTAGGATGGACATTAGGAAAAAGTTCCTAACTGTCAGAGTGGTTAAACACTGGAATAAACTGCCCAGGGAGATTGTGGAATCTCCATCTCTGGAAATATTTAAGAGTAGGTTAGATAAATGTCTATCAGGGATGGTCTAGACAGTAACTGGTCCTGCCATGAGGGCAGGGGGCTGGACTCGATGACCTCTTGAGGTCTCTTCCAGCCCTAGAATCTATGAATCTATCTATCTATCTCCTAATCCTCCCTTTCTAATTATTCACTACCACTCTCAGTAATGTCCTTCTTTTATTAATCAGTCATTTGTATTGCAGTAGCACTTATAGGCCCCAACCAAGTCAGGGGCCCCATTGTGCTAAGCACTGTACAAAGAAGTAGCACGAGACAGTCCCTGCTTGAAGAATTAACAATCAGAACACATAAAATAAAAGGTGGGAAGGGAAACAGGAGAATTGCCCAAGGTCATGCAGCAAGTCAGTGGCGGAGCTGGGAATCAAGCCCAGGTCTCTTGACTCCCAGGCCAATGAGATTCTGGCAGCCTTACTCACACTGAGTAACACCTCACTTTGTGGGTAACGCCATTGTAATCAATGGGTCTACTCAAGAAATAAGATCCCACTCAGGGTTAATAAGGGTATCAGAATTTAGCTTAATCTACTGTAATTGTTTCATTAGCAGATTTATACCCCCATTGCTTCAGGTGCCTTCCCTGCAAACATCAATTGCTTTATTACACCGACTATTTTCCTTCTTCACTCTTTAAGAACAGTTTCCTAATTTTTAGAGAATGGTGTCCCCTACTTTTGGACAAAGCCTAGCCATGACTTTAGTAGATGGAAGCCATCAACTGTTTTGGGCCTAAGTCACTTTTAGAAAAGTTTAGTCCCAGCATTGGCTTACATTTGTTGTTAGAAAAAAATTTGTTGTTACATTTGTTGTAAGAAATACAAGTCAGACGTCTCCAAAAGCAGTCCAGGCCAGTTATTAGTGATTGTTCTATGTATTATTGTCTCCCTTCTCTGTGATTTAGTTTCATACTTTCAGAATAATGAAAGCCAAGAAGCCAGTGCACAAAGCACAGATCCTGATGAATCTCTCTCTGCCTCCCCAGTGGCGTAGAGAGACAAGGTCAGTAAGCTAATATCTGTTATTGGGCCAACTTCTGTTGGTGCCAGAGACAAGCTTTCAAGCTCACACAGAGCTCTTCAGTTCTGGGGAAGAGCTCTGTGTAAGTTCAAAAGCTTGTCTCTGGCACCAACAGAAGTTGGTCCAATAACAGAAAAGATGAGTGAGGTAATATTTATCTAGACTTACACCATTCATAATGTGAAAAGGCTTTACAAAATTTTAGAGTGCATGTCTGACCTCAAAAGTAGACTATCTAAATATAACCTTCTTGTTCATCAGATTGGCTACCTCTGTGTATTCAGGGTAATTTCTGATTTCTCCATGGACAAAAATAAAATCTTACTACTATTTTTGACTCTGGTTAGCAACGCAGAATCGACTGGCTTCTATTCCTGGTGCGTTGACAGAACTGAATAATAAGTGTGTTCCTTCCTGGAGATTGTTTCCTATACCTGAATCAGTTACATCTACACAAACTCACTGATGACAGTGGGACTGCACAGATGTCTTTTACAGAATAATTTGACCTGCAGAACTTTTATTACTGGTAACAATGCATGCAAAGAAATGAGCCTAATTGACTGGTGGAGACCAGGGTGAATTTACAGAGTTGGCAGTTAGAAAATCCATCTTTTTATTTGTAAACTAAGCACGTTTGATATTGAGAATTAATTTTCCCTTGAAATTATCACAATGAATCTATAGAAATGAATAAACCAGCCCATGTTTGCTGTGCCTCCTAGACGTTTCCATACTGTGTTCCTCTTGCTGTTTCCCCATTGCATAAACAGACACAAATCTGCATTTTTCTAAAACATTCCTTGAGGAAGTCTGGGAAAAATAAAACACAAGGGGCCTGATTCATTGCTGTGTTACTCTAGCTTTATGGTGTAGTAACACCATTTAGAATCACTGGAGTTAGCCCATGTGAAGCTGGAGCGATGCAATGGTGAATGAGGCTCCAAGAATATTTTTAAATTAGTTCATTAAACTTTTAATCTCTGTTTAGCTCATGCTCTCTGAATATTACTGGGAGACATGTAAAAGTAAAGGTCATAGCAACTATGGGGTTCATCTCTACACAAACCAGAAATCCATCTGTTTGCCCTTGAAGCCGCAGGAAAACCACGTGGGAACTCTGACAGCATGAAAAGGGTCTTAGCATTTCCATCATTAGCACAAACAACACAGGCAGTTTATTAAAATCTACCAAGAGGAAATATTTGGAGCAATTGCTGCATAATTTATACACAAGGCCTCTGAAGGATGGATCGAAAAAGAAAGTCGATTCCGATCAAAGGAATCATTAATGTGCTGAGGAAGTTATTTGGAGGTTTGGCACATGCTGTGTTCTTTAAACTGATCTCTTTGAGCAAGTTTCTTGAGGCCTCTAAGTCATGCAGATCCCATAGAAAAGTTTCTTACAGGCTCAAAAAAAAAAGAAAAGAAAAAAAAGAGAGGTAAGTGATGAAAAAAAAAAAGCAATCTGAAAACCTCAGGGGAAAAATGAAACTCAGGTAGAATGGATTCTTTACCACTGGCCAGGTTGAGTTATAGTTCCAAGTGCTCAAGTGAGGTGGAAAATCCCCCCTCAGCATGTAGCCCACCCATCAGGAGGAGGTAGGTGCCACTGATGGGTGGGCCACATGCTGAGAGGGAGGAAAAGGACTGAAAACAGAGATGTGAAATGAAAGGGTCAGAATGAGGAGCAGGGAGGAGTCTGGGAAGGAGGTAAAATGGGGCTGGGGGTGGGAAAGGACAACTACATTTGACACCTGACCACTATAAAAATTACTAGCCATATGCCAAAACCAGTGGGGGATCTGCAGAGGAGGTGGATGTTGGGGTTCAAAGAAGGGAGGTCCATTTCCTGTGGCTTGTGTTTCCTTGGATCGGGCCAGTCTCCCCCTGCCTGAAGTTTGGAAATACTAATTCTTGGTGGTATTGGTGAGCCTCGGTGCAACAACAACTCCACTCCTGGCTTAGAGGTTTACTGGGTGTCCCAAAGTTCTTTCTACATACAATCCTTCTGTCACCGGGACTGAACTGGAGCCCAATGGACACTGCAATTTTGCTACTCAGTGTTCCAAGCTCCCGTCACTGCACACACAAAAGTCTTCATCACTGTGCTGTCAGTGACGGAGTTACCGCATAACAATTACAACAGTACAAGAACATTACATTCAGATTCCAAAAGAGGACAAAGGGTTTGGACTATTAGAGTTATTTATGATTTGTCCTACAGTAGCACCAAAAGGCCGCAACTGAGGTCAAGACCCAGTGTGCTGGGCCCAGTATGGAACACATGTAACAGACCGTCTCTGCCTGATAAGCTTATAGTCTAAGTAGACAAGACAGACAAAAGGGTGGGAGGAGAGGAAGTATTATCATCCCCCTTTTACAGGTGGGGAATTGAGGTGCAAAGACATTAAATGACCAGCCTAAGGTCTCACAAACACACAGGAAGTCTGTGCCAGAGGCAGGGACTGAATCCAGATGTGCTGAGTGCCTGTTCACTGTCACCTAAATCCAGTCATAGTGGGTATGGAAAATCATTCCCCATAGATCATCAGGAGCCAAGTAAATATGCAGCACTGGTAAAGAGACCTTCCCAGACTCCTGTTCCCAACCCCCTGGCAAAAACTCTCCCCCAACTCAATAAACTAATAAACTCCCCTGAGGACATAAGAAAAGTCTGCACTGGGCCAAATTCATCCCTCATGGATTCCACTTGTGTGGGCCAAGGTAGTGGAATAATTACACCAGTCATTTAGAAGAATATTTTTGTGCATCTGAAAATACTATATGGTCCAGAACTCACCACTGTTGCTGCGTTTCCTGTTTATATCAAACATGCTTCCTGAACCATCCGCTTCCTCAGGAACTTCTGCCAGGTCTGAAGTCTATGGGGAAAGAGAGGATGAATGGGACCAAATAAGGAAGAAAATAGATAATGAGGTGAAATAAAATCACACAAGAGCATTAAGTGAAAGCAGCATCTTGGTGTTTTGAGAGTGGAGGGAGTCAACATTAAGAGATTTCCTGATAACATGACATCCAATGGGGCAGTTCAAATTCTTAATGGGAAGCAGCAGGAAAGAGGAATGAATGCCAGTTCTAGTGTACAACAGGGTTCTGGACAGCAGATGAAGTTGGAGTTTCAGAGTTAATAAAAAATGGTTGGTATCTGTACAGAGTAGCTGTTTTTTGGTGCTTGTAAATGTTTATTTGCAGTTACACTTCATAACACTCTATCACAATTCATTAACCATTTATTAAAACATATATAATTTATGAACATTTTAGAAACACTTTAGAAAGATATCCTTAATATGAAGTGTAACCTTAATTTCTCCAATTTGCTATGGAAGAAAGCTCAGGAGCGTGAAAGACCTACTGAAATTTGTCACACAATTAGTCATTGTACCTAATTTCTTCGCTGGTATAATTAAAAAATTGAAAGCTAAATACCTTTGTTATGCTTATTTTATGTATTAGTTGAACTGCAGTAGTGCCTGGAGGCTTCAATCAGGATAAGTGCCCCCATGGTACTAGGTGCTGTACAAACATAGAGGACAACACAGTTCAGGCCTCAAAAATATATAGTCTAAGGGCCAGAGTCCGATATCATTACTTGTGTTGGGTAGCACCTTTCTCCATGAGTAGCTACATTGGAGTAAGGAGCTACTCCAGATAAGGTTATCAGAATCTGACCCTCTGAATCCTCAGATTCTGAGTTCAGCATGCTCCTCTAGTTTGGAGATTATTTTTAAAACATCCCTATACACGCAGGAGTTTTCTGACGCATTTTCTAGTCTGAAAACTCATTTCCTTTTGTATGTTCTTAAGATTTGTTTATTTCTTGTTAACATCTTTTTAAAGTGCTTTTGAGGATTTCATCCTACCATTTAATTTCTTCATGATACAGTGTAATTATACTGTACACACAAGTAAACCAACTGCTTTGCAGGCCTACGCTTGCATCACAAGAAGAAAAGACAAAAAATGTACCCCAGCTATGTTTAAAGGTCACCATCAATGATGTGGCTTTCTTTAACAATTTTCTAAATCTTGTTTTCTGTTACATGTTTATAGCAAAGCTGCTTACTCATAGGCTCATAGATTTTAAGGCCAGAAGGTACCACTGTAATCATCTAGTCTGACCTTCTGCACATTGCAAGCCACAGAATCTCACTCACCCCCTACTATAGTAGAACCATAACCTCTGGCTGAGTTACTGAAGACCTCAAATAACGATTTAAAGACTTCAAGTTACAGAGAATCCACCATTTACTCTAGTTCAAACCAGCAAGTGACCCATGCCCCATACGACAGAGGAAAGCAACCAGCACGCAGGGTCTTTGCTAATCTGATCTGAGGAAAAATTTCTTCCTAACCCCAAATATTGCAATCAGTTAGACCCTTCAACTAATTTCAAGGCTAAACTTATTGATGGTCAGTTTATATCTATTTGTTCTTGTGTCAATATTGGCCCATAACAAATAATTCTTCCCCAGCCCTGGTATTTATCCCTCTGATCTATTTATAGAGAGCAATTGTTATCTCCCTCAGCTTTCATTTGGTTAGGCTAAACAAGTCAAGCTCCTTGAGTCTCTTTTCATAAGGTAGGTTTTTCCATTTCTTTGATCATCATAATAGCCCTTCTCTGCACCTGTTCCAGTTTGAATAAATCTTTCTTAAACATGGGCGACCAGGACTGCACACAGTATTGCAGATGAGGTTTCACCAGTGCCTTGTATAATGGCAATAACACTTCCTTGTCTCTACCGGAAATACCTTGCCTGATGCATCCTAAGATATCATTAGCCTTTTTCACCTTGGCAGCTCATAGTCATCCTGTTATCAACCAATACATCCAGGTCTTTCTTCTCTTCTGTTGCTTCCAAATGATATATCCCTAGCTTATAGCAAAAATTCTTGTTAGTCCTTAAGTTCATGACCTTGCACTTTACACTATTAAATTTCAACCCATTTCTATTACTTCAGTTTTCAAGGTCAGTCATCTCTTTTTGTATAATATTCCGATCCTACTCCTTATTGGCAATACCTCCCAAGTTTTGCCATTCACAAATTTATTAGCACATTACCACTTTTTGTGCCAAGGCCATGAATGAAAATGTTAAATGTTTAAACGCTTGAAAGATGAAAAATGACATTTGTTTTCCTGTAAATATATCCCACCTTTACACACATATTAATTGTTATTTCAGGGTTGCTTATAAATTTGGGCTGTTGGCACTGATCTGTTAGAGCGAAAAACAAACCAACTAACCCAACAGCATTAAAACGTGCCTGGAATAAAAGTTATTTGGACTTTACAAACATACCAAATAAAATAAATCAGATAATGAATGAATTGACTTTTATAGTGCCTCTTTAATTTATGGCAACTGTATAACAAAACATATAAGGCTGGGTTAGCTATGATGTCTGAGTCAAATCCCAATGTGGTTAATTCCATTCTGTTTTGCTAAATCTCTTGGCACTTTCGGTTGGACACAGTGTGTTCATCACTTCTTTTCCTGAAGTGTTGTGTAGAGCTACTTTACTCTGTCAGTCCCCAACTCAGGAACACATCCTTAGTCAGCAAAACAGTTAGGCACATGCTTAAGTCCCATTGAAATATATGGCAATTTAGCCTATGCTTAAAGTTCAGCACGTGCTTATGTGAATAGGGATGGACTCAGGGACTTATTTGGCTGTCACGGTCAACCTACAAAGTACTGGAAATAATTATTTTTGGGCCAGATCCTGCAATTTCTTGCACAGACAAAACTCCTTCTGAGGCCAATGAGAGTTTTGTATGAAGCCAATGGAAGTTTTGTGTGTGTGAAGTGTGCAAGATGGGCCCATGGTTTGCACAAGGATCCTCTAGGATGACTGGCGCTATACAAGGATCCAGTTCTGCAGTCCTCATACAGGCAAAACCCTCAATGAAACCAGTGGGAGTTATGCATGAAGATAACGGGGGGTTTGCCCAAGTAGTGCAAGGCTGGACTTTGAATACATTTCTAGATTTTTAAAAGTTAGTAGTGTCATGAGCAATATTTCCTCATAGGACAAGGATTTGTCACTTAATTTTTAGGATCATTGTCTTTTTAAAAGATGTTTCTTTAATTTCTTTTAGCAGAAATTTATAGTAAAAGTTGGGCATTCATATTTGAAAAGTCAGGCCTTAGCTTTTTTAGTCTTCAGTTTTCTAAGTTGTAACTAAGGATAATACTGCTTACTTCTCCTACCTACAGCTCTGGATATGTCAAATCCAGTATATTTTTAGATTTTGCCTGAGGGTCAATATCACTGCTCCTATTTTCCCAACTTCCCTCTTCCCCAAAGATATTGCGGGGCCATGGGAGATAACAGGAAGCTGGTGGGACTCAAAATCATTTTGTTATCTTGTCTCCTTCGCCACCTGGCCTCCTGTTTGTCCTGTCCACCGCTTATGGCTTGTCTTTTAGACTGTAAGCAATTCTGGGTAGGAGCTGTCATTTATTACGTATTTGAACTGTGCCTTGCACAATGGGGTCCCAACCAGGTTGAGGCCTTTAGGCTCTATCGCAATATAAATGTTAAGTGATAATAATAGCGGGGCAAACTATGGGGAATGTCACAGCCTGAACCTGGACTTCCTAGCTCCTAGGTGGAAAACAGACACCGTTGAAAGAAACCCCAGATCAGTTATTTTTGAACAGTTTGCAAAGGCCGGGTCCCTGGGTTTCCCACCAACTAGTTTCAAGACTTAACCTCCAGCAAATGTAAGGCTTCCTTTTGGCTCCTTCAACACCAGACTCCTGCATCTCTGTAATGATTAAAAAGTGAAAAGCCTTTGGCTCCATACCTCAGGTACAACACAGTCAAATGTGAGGATAACCTGCCGTAATGAAATGTTTTGCTGAATATTGTGTCAGTGCCACAACAATCTCTGCATTATGGGCCTGATCCAGAGCCTCCTGAAGTTACTATGTGTCTTTCCACTGACTCCAATGATCTTTGGATCAGGCCCTATAGGACAAATCTTCTCACTTTGAAATACAAAGCCTCACTTGGAAAGAATTGATCCATCAAAGCCTGAAGGAAAACTGGTGCCATGTTTACATTACCTCAAACAATTTCCCCATATATACATGGGCTAGAGGGTTACATTTTGAGGGAAGCAGTAAAGTGGTAGGTGCTCCGTTTGGAGCATATGCCTACCTTCCATTTATGGTCATTCAAGAAACCAGGCTAAAATCACATAGAGGGACATGCAGATTCTAGATGTTATTGTGACATTGGTCTCAATAAGGTCATAAAGGGTGTATCCCTTCCTGCTTTGCATCTATTACCCGCATCACTGCAGCATAAACACAGCTGGCACGTTAAGCAAACCAGGTACATCATTCACAACCTCCACTGTGATTGTAATGAAACAACGGCTCAGGAATGTGGGATGGAAGGACCAACAGTGAAGAAGTTTCATTTCTGTATTTGTGTAACTGCTCACCCATTCCTGACTCAGAATTTAACTGTGAGAAGTTAGGGTTTCACATATCTGTCTCTCTGTCTTATGTTTTTCTATATTATCTAACCACTGACATGTGCAACATTTAGTCACAATCGGACTCCCTGGGAGAATAGCCCATGACAAACCGGCATTCTGTACTTTACACCCACTCCCCATCTTGTTATGATCAAAAGTCCAGGGCAAGCTGACAATGCATTTGTGTTTTCTATGCCTGAGTAATCATTCATAATTTAACATAATGCTTTATTGATTTAGCAGGTAATAATTACATTTGTAGAACTTCTGTTCCAGTATAAATTAAATAAGCCAAAGAAAGAGCTGTAATCACAAACTGTGAAAGGTGTTAAAACTGGTTTTGGAATTAAGAAAAGGTGGAAAATTACTAAGTTTCTTTTAAGAGCGAAAACACTGGATGAAGGGCATGTCCTTTACTAACTCCTGTGCAGCTTTCACTTAGGAATTGTAAGTCTCTGGTTTGAATTTCTCTGTGTTTGCCTTTCTGAGTTAAAGTAATGTCTGTTTATGCCCACATATCTACATATCTACACCACATATCTACACCAGGGACACCATCACAGGACCTAACCAGATCAGCCACACCATCACCGGTTCATTCACCTGCACATCCACCAGTGTAATATACGCCATAATGTACCAGCAATGCCCCTCTGCTATGTACATCGGCCAAACTGGACAGTCCTTACGCAAAAGGATAAATGGACACAAATCAGATATAAGGAATGGCAATATACAAAAGCCTGTAGGAGAACACTTCAATCTCCCTGGACACACAATAGCGGATTTAAAGGTAGCCATCCTGCAGCAAAAAAACTTCAGGACCAGACTCCAAAGAGAAACTGTAGCGCTTTAGTTCATTTGCAAATTTGACACCATCAGCTCAGGATTAAAGAGAGACTATGAACGGCTAGCCAACTACAAAAGCAGTTTCTGCTCCCTTGGTGTTCACACCACAACTGCTAGAAAAGAGCCTCAGCCTCCCTGATTGAACTAACCTCGTTATCTCTAGACTGACTCATCCCTGCATATTATATCTGCCCCATGACATTTCCACTGCTTGCATCTGACGAAGTGGGTATTCACACATGAAAGCTTATGCTCCAATACCTCTGTTAGTCTATAAGGTGCCACAGGACCCTTTGTCGCGTCTGTTTAAAAGGCAATCTGTACCATTTAAGGCCCTGATTCAACACAGCAATTAAGCACCTGTGTATGTCCCAATGAAATAATGGCTTAAGTGCTGTGCTGAACAGAGATGGATTGAAGCACCAGTTTAAAATTAAGCATGTGTTTAAGTGCTGTGCTGAATTGGAGCCTAAATCCTATGAGCACTTTCTTGCAGTGATGAATTTCACTCTAAGGCAGGAGTTCCCTTTTTCAAGCCCAGACAACACCTTAACAGAGAGATTGTCTGTTGACAACCTCCCTTCTCATTCATGATAGAGGATCACTCCCCCGCCCTGGCCCATGTAATTTATTGTTTCCAGCCATCTTTAATGAAATAAGGACCCAAGCTAGCACCATGTGATCAGCCAGGGCTTAAATTCGGCTGGAGCCCTCTGGAGCAGAGCTCCAGTAAAAATTTTCAAACCCGTGGGAGCCCTGGCACCTCCCCACAGGGCTAAAGCCCCGAGCCTAAGTGCCTCCCTATGGGGCTAATGCCCTGCAGCTGAAGCCTGGAGCCCCAAATGGGCGGGGGGAGGGGCCGGTGTGGGGAGCTCTGGGAAATAGTCTCTGAGAATTTAAGCCCCGCAGCCAACTATTCCTAGACTACTACTACTATCTAGGTCCTGATTTTCAGAGATGCCAGTCACTTGCAATTTCCACTGAATTCAGTTAGAGCCGTGGGCATTCAGCACCTCTGAAAAAACAGCCGTCTGCTGCTTCAGTCATGGACTGGCCAACATGCCCAGGAATGAAAATGAGGGGATGTAAGGTGCTGCCTTAATCACCTGCATGGTCTACCCAGATCATGGATCCCAGTGCCATTGGGCTGCTACTCCCTCTCCTGTGCACCTGGGCAAAGAGTGGGTGGAAACAGAATTCAGTACCTGTCCTGCTCCTAGAACAGTGTGACTATGCACTGCCTGCTACACACTGCCTGCTAGTCACAGCTAGTTATCAATGTGTCTTTTAAAGCCGGTGCTGTGCCCGTGCAAGTCACTTTTCAAATTTAAACATTTTTATTTTGTGTTTTTACTTCCTCTCTTCTCCCTCCCAAATGATTCTGGCCGACGTGGTTTGTTGAATTTCAGCATTTTCAGAGACTGCTCACCTGTTCAATGTCTATTTTTCCTTCTTTTTAAGGGTTATTTATAAGATTTTTAAAAACTGGGTTTACAAAAAAGTAAGTATAGGCCCTTTTCTAGTCTGGAATGTATTTTTTTTAATAGCCTGAAATGTGGGCTTTCTGATGGAAACTGACACAACTATTGTGTATGGGTGTGCTGTGATCCTGCAAAAGGAAAAGGGAAGATAAGACAGAAGAATTACAGAGTTCCGTTTGGGTGAATCAGATCCACTTCCAGAGCTGCCCCTCTTGGTCTTCTGTGCTAAGGAGGTTCCAAAGCGGAGAGTTTCATACACGGGGTCGACTTTGTTACCACAGGCTACAACAGAAGAGGCAAAACAGAGATAAACACATGAAAGAAAGTACCCACCATTATGTCTCCTTCACTTAGAGACTTAACTGCCCATCCCGTCATTCCACTCATTCCTTGCTCCCAACCTTCCTATTGACTGACACCCCCTGAAATCGTCTCCCATTGCAACTAAAATCACCTCATCTGTGTGAAACTACATGATCAACACCCATTCCCACTGTCCCACAGCCTCTCCTGTCTCCCACTTAGGATAAGTCTATGCTGCAATTGGGATGGCACATGTAGGCATATCCATATTAGCTTTGATTGAGCCAGCTTGCCATAAGTAACAGTGTTGGCATGGGCTAGCTGCTTGAATTTGTACCAGAGGTCCCAGGTGGGACTGTATTTGGGCAGTTAGCCTGTACCGATGCAACTTCCCTGCTGTTTTTAGCAAGTCTGCTTGAGTATGCCAATGTGTGTTGCAATTGCATCATCTATTGCTGTGTAGACATACCCTTAGGCCATTGATCTCGCTTGTAGACGCCTTTTCTCTGCTTTCTTGATCCCTCTCACCCACACACTCTATGACTGGCTCTTACTTCCTTTGCAAGAGAGAGATGGGCCTTATCTCAACATCCAGCAAATTGTGGCCTTTGTTTTGAATGGAAGATATTTATAATATAGGTAAAAGGGCAAAAGTCATTAGCAGTTCACGAAGGGAACTGGAGCTTAGCTCTACTTTGTGTCTTTGTGGGTATTTAAGGACCTAGCTGAAGCAATCTTGGAACCATTACCAATTATCTTCACGAACACATGGAGAATGAACTGGTTCCAGATGACTGGAGAAGGGCAAACATGCTAAATACTTTAAAGGTTCGCTGTCAAACTAAGAAGGTGTATCTAGTGGGATCCCATAGAGGTCAGTCCTCGGTCTGGAACTATTTAGAATTTTCATTAATGGGCAATGGAGTGGCAACTACGCTTATAAAATTTGCAGATGACATCAAGCTGGGAGGGATTGCAAGTACTTCAGAGGACAGAATGATAATTCAAAAGGACCTTGATAAATTGGAGAACTGATCTGAAATCAATAAGATGAAATTAAATAAATACAAATGCAAAGTACTACACTCAGGAAGGAAAAAGCAAATGCACAACTACAAAATCAGGAATAACTGGAGTAAAGGATCTGGGGCTTATAGTGGATCACAAATGGAATACGTGATGCACGAGAAAAAGGCAAATATCATTCTTGGATGTATTAAGAGGAGTGTTGTATGTAAGACACTCTGTTGAGCACTGGTGAAGTTTCAGCTGGAGTACTGTGTCCAATTCTGGGTACAAAACTTTAAGAAAGATGTAGAAAACTTGGAGAGAATTCAGAGGAGAGCAAAAAAAAAAATGAAAAAAGGTTTAGAAAACCTGACCTATGAAGAAAGGTTAAAAAATTGGGCATGTTTAGTTTTGAGAAAAGAAGACAGAGGCGGGACCTGATAACAGTCTTCAAATATGTTAAGGAATGTTATAAAGAGGTCTGTGATCAATTGTTCTCCATGTCCACTGAAGGTAAGACAAGAAGTAATGGGATTAATCTGCAACTAGGGAGCTTTAGGTTAGATATAGGAAAAACCGTCTAATTGTAAGCACTGAAACATTACAATGGGAGGTTGTGGAATCCCCATCATTGAAGGTTTTTGAGACTAGGTTGGACAAACACCTTTCAGAGATGGTTTAGGTATGCTTGGTCCCACTTCAGAGCAGAGGACTGGACTATATGACCTCTTGAAGTCCCTTCCAGCCATACATAGCTATCATTTTATAAGAACTGAGCACTTCTCCCAAATCTCAAAACAGCAAAAGTTTCAGTCGAGTAAAGAGAAAAATGATGCAAGCTAATGAATATGGGACTCCAATCCTACATTTAGAACCACAGGAGAGGACCCTTGTCCCCAAGCAGAGCCCCAGTTAAGTCAGTAAGGTCTGTCCTCACTGTAGGATCAGCAGGGCCGGCTTGGGGCGGCACATTATAAAGGGCGGCATTCAGGCCGATCTTAGGGCAGCACATTCCGCTTCGGCTGCTTTTTTTTTTTTTTTTGTTGCTTCGGCGGTGGTGCTGCGGCAGCTTCCCCCCGCCTCCCTCCCCGGGGCGGCAAAAAAGCCAGAGCTGGCCCTTAAGATCAGGGCCTTACATTCATCTAGCACTATTCATCCCAAAGCACATTCAACTGTGGACCTGATTTTCTATCATTAGAAATTTTAAAATCAAGACTGGATGTTTTTCTAAAAGGTATGGTCTAGTTCAAAGAGGAATTATATGAGGGAAGTTCTGTGGCCTGTGTTACACAGAAGGTCAGACTAGTTGATCACAGTTGTTCCTTCTGGCTTTGGAATCTCTGAATGTACGCTCTCACTTACACTGGTGTAAATCAAGGTAACTCAGTCAAAATCTATACATTTACAGCAGTATGACTGAGACCAGGTTCAGGCTCTATATAACACATAGCATCATGGAAATGCAGCCTCCTCTGGGGTGGAGGGTGGTAACCAGCTAACCAACATAGCGGGGAGGTGAAAGATACTGGGATCTTTAATGTCACAGAGAGCAAAACAAACCTTGTTTTTACAGAAGAGCTGCTCAGAATATTTTGAACAGAAACAATTCTCATATTAAAAGGGTCTTTTTTTGAAAATGGACATTTACACCCAGCCATTTAATTTAAAAAAGTGTTTGATAGAAACTACAAGCAAAAATATTAGCCCAGTGTCTGTTCTCAGACACATTCTTTCATGTTAGTTATTTTCTTGGTTTTCAGTTTTTGCATTGCCAGTTTTGAATGCTCAACTTAATCACATGGAGGAAGTTTTTCAAAATTGAATCTTTTTTTTTGGTTCAAAATTTTCATTTTCAGAATCGGGTGTAACAGAGAGCAAAATCTGGCCCAAGTATCTGAAGAAATAACAACTAAATCAGTAAAAATCAAAAGGGAAAAGAAAGGAAGGTGAACAAGAGAGAATGGAAGCATAATTCATTCAAGACCCTGATCAGACCAGTGTTCAGCACAGTTCACTGTTATTTCAACATACAACTCTTGTGGTGCTTCTTCCCAAATCAGGCCTGCCTAGCAGCAATGCACAGGCTCCTCCCACTTTGAACACAGGCATTGATTTGATGAACGTGATGACAGCGAGCATCTTATTTGTATTGCGCCCTTGAATCATGTAGGATTGAAAATAAAAATAAATACATTTCTTCCAGTTACAGTTTTGAAGGACTACTTCTCTGAGATGGTGGAAGAACACCTGGCCCCTCACTGGCAAAGGAGTTGAAGGGCTGCTGAGAACAAACATCACTTCTGAGAGCATAGTGAAGCCCAAGAGAGATTGAAAGATAAAGCAGTTAAAACTCACCAATAGGCATCACTTCTTTGATGCAGCCAAACTGTTCATGAATGAGTAATGGGGAACTGTAGTAACGCCGAAACCCCTTTGGCTAGAGAGAGGAAACGTGAAGTGTGTCACTGACATGACTGATGTAGCGTCATGGAGCATCAGAAATAATCTCAGCTATTCTGCTAGTGGCATCACCCTGATTTCCCACTAAAAAAAGTCTTGAGAACAGGAACATACTCTCTGTTACAGACCAGCAATTTACTTCCTTCAATGCAGGGTGCTGAGAATAGGGGTTTATTTTTTTGCCTGCTGGAAACATCTAATTTCTGTTTCTTAATATTATCTGGAACGATGGCCTTCATTTTCAAACTCTATTTTACCTTCAACCTTACACAAATTTAGTGTTAACAAGTTTAAATTAATTACAGAAGAAATGCTGGATCATAAAACAGAGGTTTTGCAATAGTCTATACTAAGGAAGCTATTGTCACACTATTTAAAGTTTCAGGAATTGCTGATTTTCTTGTGGCTCTCAGTTCGGGTCTTTATCCCATATTGGTGTGACCCACTTCGGAGTCCTGGCAGGCAGAGACACATACCCATAAATATTGGCTTTAAGGGTGAGTCATCTATCCTTATACAAAGCCAGAGTGAATGGGCTTTGCTCAGCAGTTCTCTCCAGGAATCATCCCTACAGGATGCAACGCAGCTCCATAGCCTGTACTACAGCCCATTAGTTGCAGTAGCCTTCAGGGTGGCCCAACCCTTCCTCTCCCATGCAGGAGTATTTGGCCAGGGAATGTATATAGTGATGTATCTATTGGCAATGCCCCTATCCTGCCCTGCCCTAAAGTCAAATCTCTGTGCTGCCACGTACAGAGCCTATTAGAACACAGTCTGCAACACACAAAGGGGATAATCTGCCCATGCCTGACCACTCCCTGTGTGTCCTGTGCACTTACAGATCAAAGAATCAGGATTTGGGCCTATGTAGCAAAAGATTTCAAACAAAATAATCATATAGTCCTCAGATGTTCTTTCTAGGGAGATACGGTCGGACAGCCAGAGCCATGCCGCTTTTTTAGTGCAGTTCATAATGAATGAAGTACTTTGTTAACTCAGTATTTACCATATCTTGATATAAAACATACTGAGACTAAGGCCAAAGGCTCAGGAATTCACTAGCCTGCAATATGGCCAGGGTGAAAGTAAGCCCCGCCCCTTCCGCCCAAGGCCCCGCCCCATAGCGGTAAGTGTTGAACGTTACTTTCACCCCTGAATATGGTTGTTACCATGTACATAGTTCTGATTAGTTATAGCTCAGAGCTAATCAGTACTACCTGCATTAGGCTACCTTGAGTTCTGCTGTAACCTATGCTACATACAGGCTCACATCACAACAAGAAGTGTGGAAGCCTCATGACTGGGTGACTTCATTTAACAGTGGCATTTTCCAAATTGCCCGTAAATAAATGTTTAGGGAGGATGTGTATCCACCAGATGGCTAAAGTTGCAGGGAGTTGATCCTGCTGCTATTGTGCTTCCATATAAAGACACAAATGGAAAAGGAATGATGGGGTTGACAGTTGTGATGCCCGTGGGGAACTGATGTAGTGATTTACAGCCTTACTTTCCCAACTACAGGCCAAATTCTGAGCGCCAGTAGGCTCGTAAACCTCCTGGCTTAAATGGAGTTGTGCCTGCTTCTGACAGTTCTGAATTTGGCCTTTTTTCTTTTGCTCCTGTATAAAAACCAAACCACCACCAACACAGCTTTAGCGGCAATGTGTATAATGATACTCCTCTCTCCTGAAGTCTGAAACAATTAATATGAACTAAATATTCAGCTTACACCAGACCAGAAATTAATTTCTTTAGTAGCCATCTATCCTTAAGAGCTCAGCTTTCTGCACCAGAAAGCCCCAGGCTGTGACTACAATTCCGGTTAAAACACATTCTGTTTTACCTTATATGTAACTTCCATTCATATTAATAGGAACTACTGTACAAACACATGGAGAGAGCAGGCCCTGCAAGACTATGGGTGGATTTCCTAGCTCCTTTCAAATCAATGACAAAACTTAGGGTACGTCTACACTACTTGACAGATTGGCGGGTAGTGATCCATCTATCAGGGATCAATTTATCGTGTCTAGTGTAGATGTGATAAATCGATCCCTGTTCGCTCTGCCATCGACTCCTGTACTCCACCACGGTGAGAGGCGGAAGTGGAGTCGATGGGGGAGCGGCGGCAGTCGACCCCGTGCCGTGAGGACGCGAGGTAAGTTGACCTAAGATACGTCGACTTCAGCTACGCTATTCTCGTAGCTGAAGTTGCGTATCTTAGGTCGATCCCCGCCCCCCAGTGTAGACCAGGACTTAGATTGACTTCAGAAGGGCTGGGGCTTCAACCTATTTGTTCCTAGCTTGTGTCTGGTATAAAGCTTTGATTTCCCTCTTTATCCTTCAAAACTAATGTGTGAAATATTTGCAACAAAACTCAAAATGTCTGAAATGTGAGCATTTGTGCATTGAGTTCCAAATTCATAACTGATCCAATTTTCACAGTATAATGGGCCTTCTTGTTTTCACTAAGAAAGCATGAAACACAGGAACATAAGAACATTGTAACTGCCAGACTGGATCAGACCCAGGGTCCAGCTAGTCCAGTTTTCCCTGTCTCCAACAGTGGCCAGTCAAAGGGCTGGTCCACACTAGGGCGGGGTGGGGGGGATCGATCTAAGATACGCAACTTCAGCTACGTGAATAACGTAGCTGAAGTCGAATATCTTAGATCAATTTCAAAAGATACTTACCCCGGTCCACACCGCAGCAGGCAGGCTCCCCCGTTGACAGCGCTTCCTCCGCTCATGGAGCTGGAGTTCCGGTGTCAACGGGGAGCGGCTCTGGGATCGATTTATCGAGTCTAGACGAGACGCGATAAATCGATCCCAGAACATTGATAGCTACCTGCTGAATAGGGAGGGTAGTGTAGACGTAGCCAAAGACGTGTCAGAGGAAGGGGCAAGATCCCTGCATAGGCATTTGTGGGATAATCCATCCCCCCCTTAGTAGGTCTTATCCTGATCTCTAATAGTCAGTGTTTAGCTTAAGCTCTGAAATATATTTACTACCCCTGTAAAGTGTTGGGGTTTTTTTTTTTTGAAGCTAAATTATTGTTTTCACAAAATTTTGAGGACAGAAACCAGTCAAATGAAATTTACAAGATATTTATCAACAGGTTTTCAACTACTTAAACCAGCCCTAATTGTAACAGTTTTATTAATTCTTTGCAGAAATCCGTACCATATAGCATAGTTAATTAAAAAAATAACTAATATTTAGATTAATTTGACCCATGTGTAACCATATACCCACATCCCTACACCAGTACAGAAACTGTATGTGTTTCCTCAGCTCTCGAGTCATAATTGCCATAGTCTAAATGAAAGGAACTTGATTCCAGATTAGCTAACACACCAATTGGCTACATTCAGGAGGTAACTGCTAACAGGGCAGCGTTTAGAGAGCTAATGGATCAAATGCGAGCTGTGTAGCATTCTGTTCAATTTGTACCAAGCAGCTTGCTTACCAGTTTGCCCATGCAACGCTGTTGTCCAATACTGTCTGTGCACTTGTGGTGGATGCTCATCTTACAAGCCTTACAGCGCAGTCCATGTTTAGCATTTGTCCCTGTCAAATTCACAGAGATAATTTAGTTAAACAAAATCAATAGTTTCCACGCATTTAACAAGTGACCCTAAACGCATCACCGAGAAGGTCAGTTTCAGTTTTGTAGGTATTGGTAATAGCTTTTTCCCACATCCATATTTGTGTACAAATTCTTTTTGGCTTTTCTAGGTTTCTTCTGTTTAGGATAGTTTCTCCCAGGCTTCTCCCTGTTTTCCAGGATAATACTGACCTGGGTTCTGAACTGGATTATTCTTTGGTTTACCATGATTCCTGTCCATGACCTCATAACCCCATTAATACGATCACACTTGCCAAATCCAGGAACCTAGTGCCCAGACCTAAGAGCAGTGAGGGACTCTAAGCCCCAGGCTATGGGAGCCGCTCCATAGCGGGTGCTTTAGTCTAGTGGCTGAAGTTAGGCTTTGTGTTCCAAATGTGCCTCCAAAGAAGTGGTTGTTTGAGGCTACACGAAAGGATGAATCCTATGGCCTGTTCTGGTCAGATTCCAGGGCACCCAGCCAGGCTCCCACCTGTCTGCACGCTGAAGAAAGAAGCTACCTCCCCATGTCTTTGTGCAGTTGCTGGGTACATTTATTGTCACTAGTCTCCTGATGCATGCAGAGATTTTTCTCTCCACGTGTTTTCTGAGGTGCAAGACTCCCCCAGGAGATGGGGAGGTGATGAGGCCATGGCCCCGGCCCTCCTGTGCCCTAGGGCAACAGTGCTTGTTGGACATACTGTGAGAAGTACGCAGCACCCCTGAAGGAGCAGAGCAATAGGCACACTTTTCTTGCATGCAGGGGAACTCCAGGGGGGGAATTTTGCCTTCCTGGCACAATGCTGGCTTCAACTTTGCACAGCTTGCAACACGGAGCAGCATGGAGCATCCCTCTTGTTTATATATCCACCCACATCCATAAACTGTACTTAAGAATTTAACGTGAATCAACAGTTTAATTTTTAGGAAAGTATAGAAGAGCTGCAAAAATTTGCTCTGGGCTGAAACTTTGCTTTTCTGGGCCTATGCAGATCATTTTTTTTAATGGAATGAATACATTGAACTCCTGCTCATTGTTATCTACTCCGATAAACAGACTGTGTGCAAGAATTGGATTCATTTGCAGGCTGAGCACAGCGGAAAAGCGCTGAGATCTCCACATAGTGCGGGAGATATTAGAGCCTAATGGAGGGGAAGAACTGCATAAAGCCATAACAGAGAAAAACGATCGCTATTTGGATTGAATTTTCAAAAAGACATAGGGGAACTGAGTTGCTAACTTACAAGTCAATGGAAGTTGGGTACCTAACTCCCTTAGGTGCATTTGAAATGCCCACTCCCTAAATGGAACATAAATTCACAAGAGGCCACATCTCTGCCAGGGAAGCATAGGCCCAGAAACGACAGAATGATTTAGAAGGCATTGGTATGAGCTAGCAGGTTCTTGTACTTTGAAAAGAGTAAAGAGGACTGAACATATTAAAGAGAAACTTGTCATAGGCATCTTAGATAGGCAACCTTCCCATAATCTGCAGGTAGGTCTGTAACCTCCCACTTATAAGAGCAGTGAGATGAGCTATGGGACAGTATGATCAGGCTGGTAAAGATTAAAATCCACGATCACAAAGCCTTTCAAAACTTTATGATTTGTCGTTATTATCTGCCGAGCTTAGTACTCCGTAGTTGGTGGGTTAGGAAACGTTTCTGCAGTTGAAAGGACGCATGTGGAGATTGGTTATTTGGCTTAGCTAACCTGGCATACAAACTGCTGTAATGAAACCTGAGTGATGGTGATTTCCATTGTCTGGATGACTTAACCCAATGAAGGAAGTACAGTGGGAAAGGATGTCATTAAGTAGATGACAAAACATTAGCCTTCCCAGACATTGCTTTCAGGGTCAGTCCTTTCTGAAGTGTCAGGTGTCAAGATAGTGCTTCTATAACCACAGGCAGAACTGGGAATTTGATGGAGCATGCAGGCGATCGGATGGGCCAGCCATTTCAATACTGGTCACTTCTTAATGTTATGGACCAAATTCTTCCCTGGATCACATACTGTATCTCCACTGGAGTGGAATAAGGCTGTAGTGAATAGGACTGCACAGGGTGTGGGTCAGGATAGAATTAGGTCCATTGTAATGTCTGACAGGGAGGGCATTTTCTGGCATTTGGAGACTGACTAGAGAAGCTGAGGGCTTCAGTTAATCCAGGCAGTTATAAATTGCTAGGTAATGCCCAATCCGAGAGAAAAAACAATGAGGAGTACTTGTGGCACCTTAGAGACTAACACATTTATTTGGGTAATGCATCTGATGAAGTGGGTTTTAGCCCACAAAAGCTTATGCCCAAATAAATGTGTTAGTCTCTAAGGCAGAGCTTTCCAAACTTTTCATGTTGGTGACACACTTTTTAGACATGCATCATTTCGTGACACACCGGAAGTGACGCGGAATGAATTCCGCCCAGATTACACATACTGCGCATGCGCAGTACCCAGGGCCGGCCGCCCCAAGCAAAAAAAAAACACGAAACCAAAACCCCAAGTGCCGCCCCCACCCAACAATGCTGCCCCGCCAAAACGCCGGTGGGGAGGGCAGCATGCCTGCCGCCCCGCTCCCCCTGCCGGAGGGGAGCGCGGAATGCCTGCCGCCCCGCTCCCCCTGCCGGAGGGGAGCGCGGAATGCCTGCCGCCCCGCTCCCCCTGCCGGAGGGGAGCGCGGAATGCCTGCCGCCCCGCTCCCCCTGCCGGGGCAGCGGAGCACGCCTGCCGCCCCGCTCCCCAGACCAGGGAGCGGAGCACGCCTGCCGCCCCGCTCCCCAGGCCGGGGAGCGGAGCACTCCCCGGCTGGGGAGCGGAGCACGCCCGCCGCCCCACGACACACCTACACACTGCTGCTGACACACTAACGTGTCGCGACACACAGTTTGGAAAGCTCTGCTCTAAGGTGCCACAAATACTCCTCGTTATTTTTGCTGATACAGACTAACATGGCTACCATTCTGAATCTTGAGAAAGTTATTTTTATTAAAACCATATAGGAAAAAAAATCCTTTTTCCGGTGTAGCTCTTTTTTTGAGTACTGTTTATGTGACGATAGATTTTTTTTAATTTACACATTGGGCCAATTTCAATCACACACATACAAACCAATTTTGGCTTCCAGCTTGCGTTACTGAGGACAGAATGTTGACTCACCTTTTCTAGAAGTGAACGACTGGAGTAATCAATACAAAAACAGGACTTTGTCCTCACTATTCTATTAGATTTATTGAGTGGAATAAAAATTTGAAAATGACAAGCTATTGCACTTGCAAGGAATAACTACCATGCATATTTGATACAGTGTCTACATGGGGACTGATTTTCCTTTCACTTACATTGGTATAAAACCAGAATATCTCTACTTATGCCTGATTTTCACCAACGTGACAGGCGAATCAGTCGCCTCGTCTTTATTTTTCATTTGGGTTGCTTTGATAGTCCAGTCATTTTAATATTAATGTTTATTTGAATGTTGGTATTTTAAATGTTTTTCTGATGATAAAAGCCTCTTAATAAAATATGTGATCTTAGACATCTATTGCTCTTATATATAATTATACACCTAAAAGATGTGCTAAATACATGCACTGTATCTACATACACTGCTTTCAAAACCAGAAACATTTTCTCTTCTGGAATATACATCTGTGAGCATTGCTTGCAATCAACTCAACAGAACAAAATTATAGAAGGGCAAGCATTTTATATTTTTATTAGTGAGTGTCATTTGTCACCGACAGGTATGTAGATGATAGCTTGAAAGAGAGGAAAGTTATTTCAGTTGCATATTGGCATATAAAGAGAATCTGTAAATTAAAACGGAATTTCCTTTAGCTACACAAAATTTCAATTCCTATTTTGCTGTCTTTTCTAACTGCACAATTTATTGTGTGAATTAAGCAACCTGGGAACAATTTTGCATGTGTCTACCAAGCTTCCTTTGTGCAATAGCCAATGGATTTAGGAAAGAAGAGTTTACTTTGTGTTTAATTGACATTTCATTGACATAGCTAAGTCTTTGAAAATGGAATTGCTGTATCATACATTTGACCCAGAATAAAGCCTTCTGCTCTGGTTTCTCATTGGTCATGTTCCAAATCCAATTTGGTCTTGAAACCCTGGCCAAAATATTCACACTTGTGTATCCAAAATTAAGTCCATTTTTAGACACCCAAATAAGTAGCCTTTCGAAAGCACTGAACAACCAGTTTCCAGTTATCTCAACAGAATCACATTACATTTTATACAGGTGTAAATAAGAGCAGAGTTTGGCTCTTTTGGTCAAATTTTACTCTCATGCTTGTGCAATCCCATAGGCTTTGGTGTTACAGAGTGTAAGTGGCAGGGCAGATTTTGGAACACTGTTTGGTAGACTGCAATGTAAAAGAAAAAGGGTTATGGACTAAATTTTGATGTCAGCTACACTACATAAATTTGGAGTAACTCCATTCACTTCAGTGGAGTTACTCTGAATTTACACCTGAGTACCCACATTATGTCTAAAGAAATGTCATTGAGTATAAATGGTGCATTTCAATGTTAATTACAGCTAATAGGATCTAAATCCCCCAGACATCAAGAGGAGACTATGTCTCTATCTCAGCAGAAACCTCTTTACTTGTAGTGCTAGAAGGCAGCTAATGACAGTATGACTGGAAAACAATGTATGAGAAAGTGTTTGTACATTTGAAGCAGTCTCTGCACTGAGGACTGTGCTTTGTTTATTTTAACTCTGCTGAGCCAATGGAAAGATGATGATAACGTAGAACCAACTCTTAAGGAAAGATAAAGGATGCATACACCAGTTTCCTTTGTAGGTTTTCCTAAAATCTTCTAGGAGGCTGCCGTAAACAAATTATTAATGACAACCTGTTTGGTTCCTGGAAATGATTTTTCCCTGCAATGACGTGCTTCTCTTGGCAAGGCTCCTGTGTTTGACGAGAGAAGAATCAGGCTCATTGCGGGCAGGCTCTTGGCAAACATTTCCATACGGCTGTGTCATTGTGCACCTCACACCTGAACACCAATATCTGTGTGAATTCAGTTCTGGGCCCTTCCAGAATGGCGACTGCTAATGGTATCAGACAATACCAGATTCTGATGTACTTTTATGATGTGGCCTAGCTCACATTCAGCTACCGTATGACCTAAGTCAGATGTTGTACCCAGATTTTCTGATGTGAGAGGCTCATTAGCAACCTTTTGACCACATTACTCTTTTTTTGTCTTTAGAACTCTTTTGGAACACAATTTTCTTTTTATCCTGACAAGATTATATTTTGCAGATTTCCTGGGTGCAATTTGCCCCAGTGAAACTGGCATGCACATTTTCATATTGCAGTTCAATTGCAGATACAAATCAACCAAGTAGAGGGGCAAGTGCTCTGATTTGTAATTCAATTTGCAGGTTGAAAACTGCAAGTGC
The DNA here is from genome assembly GCA_033296515.1 of Macrochelys suwanniensis. Classification (NCBI taxonomy): domain Eukaryota; kingdom Metazoa; phylum Chordata; order Testudines; family Chelydridae; genus Macrochelys; species Macrochelys suwanniensis. The sequence continues at coordinate 83,276,033 of CM065776.1, read as the reverse complement.
CAATTTGGTGGTCATAATCCACACACACAGAAAGGGAGAGACTGAATCTTGTCCTTTTAAAGAAAATTACCCTGTGATGCTTTCTTGGGGTGCCCAAAACATTAAGTCACTGTGTAACCCCCCTGCCTCAGCGAGTGAGAGATTTGCCAGTGCTAAACTGAGTGACAGGGAGCTGTCACCCCTCTTGTAGATATCCCAGACAAACTTCTCTGGACAGAATTGGTTACAAATAAAACAAAAGTATGACACGCATCTAACAAATGAAACATAAAACTTTAGCAACCTACAATCGTTTAGCTAAAGCAGTTCTCTTACCTTTAAAGTTTTTCTGTAGAGCTTACTGATTTTCAGTCAAATTACGATCCAGATTTTTATGATACCCCCAAGTCCTACCAGGGGTCTCCTCAGCAAGTGGATATCAGTGTTTTTTTGCTTTACCTTATATTTCCACAAAACTCATTGTTTTGCTCCCAGAAACAAGACAACCCCTGTGGCCTTTGGTCTCCTATGCTGATTTCAACATGTTTTCCTGTCGACTTAATATGCAATTAGAGCTTCCTTTATATTGGCTTATTGGCTTACTTTACATCAGAGATTTAGGAAGATAGGTAGATCAACATTCCTGTGTCTGGGAAAAACTTGTTGATCAAAGCTGCCTGATTACATGATTTAAACATATTTTTAGTGCATACTTACAACTTCTTTTATGACACCCCTACATACATCTCGCAATGCTTATGATGACCAGTGTGATATAAGCTTTTATTTGATACCTTACATCACATTCTTTATAGACGAGATCACTGGTCCTTCTAGTTCAGCCTCCTGCCTCGCCTAACCTGGTGCTTCAAAGCAAGATAAATTGCACTCCCACCCCATGATGTTCCTGTCCAATTGTACAATGCTGTACGTGGAGGACAGCAGTTCTCCTTATTCCCCATGCGGGTCGTTTTATGTCCTGCATTCATTCTGTATACACCCTGAGAACCATTCTCATGGCTCAGTGTCTTACTGCATATGGCTCATGTGTCAGAAACGACTCAGGTTCATGATTCCATCCCTTGAAGAATGAGCAAGGTTCCTCTAGCTCCTCAGCCCTGGATAAGCTTAAGCGCGCACGCACACGCACACACACACACACAGACGCACACGCACACACACACAACTCACAGAACTTTAGTCAGCTGATTAGTTCACAGCGAGAGTGATTGCAAGAAATGCTCAGCGTGCCAGTTTCTGCCTTTTGCTACATCCCTGCAGCTTCAGTGAAATCACTGGCACCCGGAGTATAGTTAAACTCCCCTCCCCGCACTTCCTGTTCTGCATAAACAGCCCGCAGACTCTAGCAGCGGACTGACACATCACTTAGGATCAGGTTCTCTCTTACTCTTGTGCAGGAGCAAACAGTCTCCTCTCTCTCCAGGCACCTCCAGGCACTCAACTCACCCCAAAGGGGGCGCAAACTAGGTGGGGCCATGGTGCCTCTCTACTAAGCTGGCTCAGCTTGCCAGGGGACATCGTATTGTGCCATCCTATCCCTAAAAGGATTGTTCCCTGAATGGCACAATTTGACCCCACAATGGGAACACAGGTTAAAGGAATTGCAATCAAATCTGGGGTTTCTCTCTTCCTTACTCTGTGGACTAACCGAAGGTTAGAGGGATATTTTCACCTGTCTCCCTCTGCTCATGTGGATGTGTTTGGAGCACCTGTTTGAAATGAAAGACTCCACCTGAGTGCTTTTTCCCATTAGAATGAACCTTCTGAACAGAAGGGAAGAGGTGAATATTAACCTTCTGCATTCATATCTGAAATGGCCACCTCGTGGCCTGGAAGATGCTGCTTCCAACAGAAGTGGAAAAGGCCTACATGAGAGCCTGGCCATCTCTCTGTTGGCTTCCTTCTGTCTATGACCTCTAAGTAGCTGACAGTCTGATTGCAGCCTACCATTCATCCCCATCAGCAGATGTTCCACTAAACCAGACTTAAAGCACAGCTGGAAGTAATCACTGTAAAGTGCTAAATAAAATGTTCTTACCAGTCTGGATCGTGACAGTAACTTCCATTTAGGAATGATCAGCAATGTAGTAACTACTGCCCTTGCAATTAGATGTCAAATACTTCAGGCGACTTCAAATACAGACATATTGATCTGGGTTTCTAGAGACAGCAATAATGCAACTAACCATCTTGTTGGCCTATTTACTATTACATTATAAAAGCTACATTAAAAGAATGTTATTAAGGTTGCAAAGTGAAGTACGTGAAAGTTAGGAAATGCTAGATTTAAGGTTGTCTGTACAGCCTTAATTCAGCCTCCTATTACATATGCATTATGATACAGTCTTTAATTAAATGATCACATATTACTTTTTCCACATTAAGTGTATAGGATGGACAGTGCTTACTGAATAGCTCTTCAATATTTCTTTTCATCTTCATCACTCAATATGTGGTCCCACACATTATTTATTGCACATTATCCAAAACTTACTCTTCAGCTAGAATTATTAATTTCTTCCTGGGCTTTCCTGCAGTGCACTCATCATGTTATCTTAGTGCTTTACAAAGAATAGTGAATTTCACAACACCCCTGTGAGGTAAAGTGGTATTATCCCTATGTCACACATGGAGAACTGAGGCAGATTACAGCCAAAATGTCAGAAAAGTCAATTTGAGAATACTAGGGCCTGATTTCTCAGAGGGGTCCAACCAACAAGTCTCCATGCACTACAAAACCTGGATTCATTCCCAGAGCACTGCTCCATAGCTCTTGCTTTCCCCAGCTCCTAGCCGCCCCCTCCCTCCCACCCATTCTTGTTCCTATCTCCCCATCTTCTGCCCCCTTTGCTCCTACCCAATCCTCGCTGCAAGCATTTGCTCCTAACTCCCCTTCCCTACTTCCCTCCTTGAGTTCCCACCTCTGTCCTCCATCCTGCATCTCTTCCCCCTGTTCCTGATCCGTCTGCATTCTAGTCAGGTGGATTCCTTCTCCTTGCTGTCTGGAAGATGTTCTTGGATATCTAAAGAAAATAGATCTTGGGCCAAATCTGGCCTTGTTTTATCTAAACCAGCTTCTGTGGAGTTATGCCAGGGTTGAATTTAGCCCCCCATGCATGGTATTTATTCAGTGACTGGTCAAGGAAGCACTGTGATCTAGGCCCTGCATTCCAAAGAAGTGCCCTAAACTGGAAACATTTGGTGTTAGCGCAGAAGAGGAAAGTCACTCCTTCCCCTTCTGCTTAAGAAATATGCAAAGAACTCCCTGGGGGAAAATGCAATCCATTTAGGGGCCTTGCTTAATTCATTGCTCCAGCTCCCATTTAGCTTGAATCTATCCCTGGGTTGATTAAAAACTCTTTAGCTGAACTAGTGGGTGAAGGCGGGAAGTAGCCATCATTCCACAACATTTTCTGAGGCCAGCTAGCAGTTTAGATCAGTTAATACATTGACTTTTAATAGAATACTATATTCCTCTTCATTTTTTTCATTTTTGACTATACTTTTGTATCATTGTATGAAAAGGTTTCAGTGATGCGGCCCTTGGGCCAGTTTACTAGTTCTCATGTGGCCCTCGTGGTGATTTGAGTTTGAGATCCCTGGTTTAGATTATTCAACAGGACACACAGCTGTGCAGTGGTAGAGGTATGTGAGTGGAAGATTATAATTTAGAGATGCTCCCTCATCAGGGACAGTATTATGAACATAGGAATTTAGAGATATGCCCTGGAAGCTGGGGTTGAGAACACACTGTAGCTGTGCGTAGCAGTTCTGTAGTTTGTTTTATTAAAAGTTTTATTCCTTTCTCCTGCACAGTTTTTGTTGTTTAATGAACCCCAAGATTATTACATGGTGTCAGACGTGCTGAATGAGACAGAAACTGCAGTCATTTTGAAGTTAACGCCCGTGTTTGCAACTGAAAGCAGAGGCACAGGGAGCATGTGGAGCAGCAATCAGAGAAGAACAAAAGCTTTTGTATGTATTTTATGAGCACAATAGTAGCTTGCCTAGTTTAAGAAGGGGGAAAAAAGCCAAAAATGGCTGTGTTGCAACCTCCATCCAGTCTGCAATTGTCAGGCAATGCTGCAGAGAACTGGAAAAAATTCAGACAGAGATTTGAATTGTATTTAGCAGTCATAGGGGCAGAGGAGAAAAATGATAAAGTGAAATAATCAATCTTTTTGCATGTTGTTGGGGAGGAAGCATTGGCTATTTATAACAACTTTAAGTTTGAAGACGGTGAAAGCATGAAGTTAAGTAAAATGCTGACTAAATTTGAGAGGAATGAGACCTTTGAGAGGCACACATTTTTACATGCATGCAAAAAACTGATGACATCATAGAGCAATATGTCACAGAATTAAGGAAAGTCGGTAAAACCTGTGACTTCGGTGAGTAGACAGCCTCTAGTTAGAGAGAGAATCATTTGTGGCATTAAAGACAATGTGTTAAGAGAGAGACTGCTCCGTGAAGGAGATTTAACTTTAGAAAGAGCTCTCCAGATATGCAGGGCAGCAGAAACAGTGAAAACACAAGACAAAGAGCTGAATTCATCACAAGGGGTTATCCATGTACTGGGTACAAAAGAATATAGCCAGCATAGGTAAAATCAAAAAGTGCAACCTTTCAGTACAAAAACCACTGTTAGGGGGAAGACTGGATGTGGAAGGTGTGGATTACAGCATGGTCCCAAACAGCGTGTTGCCTTTGGGAAACTCTGTCATAAATGTGTGAAAAATAATCATTTTGCAAAATGCTGCAGATCCCAAATGCAGAAAGGATAAGTGCATTCAGTTGAAGACATCCTGGCTGAGGAGTTTTTCATAGACATACTGGGATCAAGCAGTCCTGATGAGAGGGACTGGATACTGCCCATGAAAGTGAATGAAACAATTATTCCACTGAAACTGGACAGAGGAGCTCAGGTGAATATTCTGTCTGAACAAGATTATGAGAGACTGAAAATAAGACCAAAACTGGGAACAACAAAAATAAAAGTAACTGGTTATTTTGGAACAAATATACCAGTCAAGGAGAGGTTCATTGCTAGTAGCATCAACCATAAAAACACCATGTACAGGCTCCTGTTCATAATAGTGACAAAGGAAGTGACACCAATTTTTAGGCCTTGCTGCATGTGAAAAATTCAGTCTGGTAAAACAGGTGCTCTCACTACAAGGTCATACTGAACCTGGCTATGAAGCACTCATTCAGCAGTATCATAATCTGTTTCAAGGGTTGGGTTGCTTGCAGGGTGAACATACAACCCAGATAAACAAGTAGGTCCCTCTAGTTATCCACCCAAGGTTGAGCTTGCAAGGATGGAAGCGATGCAAGTAATACAAAAAATTGAGTAGTCAGCAGAATGGCTGAGCTCCCTAGTTATTGTGGAGAAAAGTAACAGCCAGCTACACATATGCTTAGATCCAAGAGACCTCAACAAGTCTATAAAAAGAGAACATTTCAAACTACCAACCAGAGAAGAGATTATGGCTCAATTTGCAAATGCTCAATATTTCAGTAAATTGGATGCATCCTCAGGTTTTTGGCAGCTAAAATTAACTGAAGAAAGCTCAAAACTATGCACATTTGATACCATTTGGAAGGAACAGATTATTACGCTTACCCTTTAGCATCGCTTCAGCACCAGAAGTGTACCACAAAATCATACATATGATATATGACCATATTAATGTTTTTGACGCCACAATGGATGATGACATCATCTGGGGCAACTAGAGTTGCAAACCTTAAACTAAATAGGAAGAAATGTGTGTTAGGGGTTATAGAACTGACTTTTGTTAGGAACGTTGTTTCCAACGAAGGTGTAAAACCTGATAAGAGGAAGATTTCAGCCATTGAAATGATGCCACCTCCCCAGTCAAAGAAAGATGTCCACCAATTCCTGGGAATGGTTAATTATCTTGCAAATTTAATACCCAATCTATTTACCAAAGTAGTGGCTTTGAGAATATTTTTAGAGAATAAAAATGAATGGTATTGGGGTGCAGAACAGGAGGAATCACGGGAAGGCTTAAAACAACAACTGATACAAGAACCAGTGCTGAAGTTCTATGCCCCAGGAAGGCCTATTACAGTTTCAGCAGATGCTTCACACAGTCTGGGTTAGGTGCAGCGATTTTACAGAAGCATGAGGATTGTTGGCAACCAGGGGCATATGTATCACTGACTGAGGGAGAAAGCAGATACTCACAGATTGAGAAGGAGCTTTTAGGAATATTGTTTGCCTGTGAGAGATTCAATCAGTATATTTATGGCCAGACAGCAGAAGTTGAAACGGACTGCAAGCCCCGATAGCATTATTTAGCAAACCTCTAAATGACTGTACAGTACCTTAAGTATTCAAAGAATGATGGTAAAGCTGCAAACGTATGATCTGGTTGTTCACTGCAGATGCACTTTCCAGAGGAGTGACTCCCACTACCAAACCAGAGAAGACTTTAGAGACAGAGATGAAAGCCTATGTGAAGTCAATTCCTGTAGCTAACAGGAAACTGAAACAAATAAGAGGAGAAATGGAGAAAGATCTATTGTTGGGGATCCTTAAACAAGTGATAAAGGGTGGCCTGAAGAAATAAGCAGTTGCTGTCCAAGTATAAGCGACTATTGGAACTGCAGACATGAACTTACTGTGATAGATGGGTGATTTTCAAGGGCAGCAAGGTTGTAATTCCAATGAACACCCCTCTCCTCCCCCCCAAAATACTACAGAAGATCCATGAGGGTCATTTAGGAATTGAGAAGTGCAAACAATGAGCACGAGAGGATCAAATCATGACATCACTAATGTGGCAAGAAACTGCTTTTTATGCTTGAAATACAAGCCATGCCACTGGGCTTGTCTACACTGGCAATTCACAGCGCTGCAACTTTCTTGCTCAGGGGTGTGAAAAAACACCCCCCTGAGCACAGCTCGTTTCAGCGCTGTAAAGCACCAGTGTAAACAGTGCACCAGCGCCGGAAGCCACGCTTCCAGCGCTAGTAGCTACACCCCTCGTGGAGGTGTTTTTTTCTCAGTGCTCTGCCACGACTACACAAGCCACGTTAAAGCTAAACCAGCCCCAGGACTGACCTCTGGGGCATTCTGCTTGATACCGGCTGCCAACTAGATATCGAGCCATTGATCACTACTTGTTGAGCCGGGCGATCTAGCCAGCTTCCTATCCACCTTATAGACCATTCACCCAATCCATACTTTTTTAACTTGCTGGCAAGAATACTGTGGGAGACTGTATCAAAGCTTTGCTAAAGTCAAGATATATCAATCTCTCCTTTGTCTGTTGATGATGGCATTGGTTACTTTCCTTGCTGTTGTCTCTGGGGAGCTAATATCTGGCTGAATCCCCAACTTACGATATGTTTTAGTGACAACCACACAACATCATTCTCATATCTTCATATGCATTAATAATATAAATATATGGATAGAGAAATGACTTTCAGTGGATCATAACCTTTCCCTTGATACCTTACAAGGCATGCTTTATATGCAAGATCACAATCATATATAAATGAGGAATATGGGGGTTACAGGGTGCTCCCCCAAGATACAGAATGTCACAGGGAAGATGTAGAGATATGTTTGTGGAAGTTTATAATTTAGAGACAGTTCCTCATACGGGCCAGTATTATGAATATAGGAATTTAGAGGTATGCCCTGGAAGCTGGGGTTGAGAATACAGTGTAGTAGCTGTGTACAACAGTTCACCACAGAAGCCCTCTAGTTTGTTTATTAAAAAGTTTTCTGTTTTTGTTGTTTAATGAACCCTAAGATCATTAAAAGTGTCCTGGCAGATCTTGCAGTTCACATGCTTACAAAGACCTGCCCTTGGAGCTGGTTGAAAAATGCAGACAGAATTCTGTGGTGTTTTCAAATTTTGCACAACATTTTCTTCCAAATTTAAAATGTTTCAAAAATTCTTACCGTTTTATAAGCTGGTTGATAAAGCACACATTTTTGAAAAAAAATCCACTGAAATTTTAAAAATTCAGAAATTTCCCACCAGCTCTACCTGTATTGTTTCTGAAATCTGGTTCAATCCCAAAGATAATCAGATGATTCAACCCTAATAAAATGGACACTGAAAATATTTAAAGTCATCTACATTAAACAAGCATATTTCCCTCCATAGATTTCTAATAACAATCCATTGTATTTTTCACCTTCTCTGCTGTTTGTTTGCTTTTTGCATTTCTCTCGGTTTGGTCAATGAAGTCAGTTTCATTTTCATGTAGTCATTTTTAATATATCTGTACATCATTGTATACATTTTGGAAATGCCAAATTTAAGGTTGCTTGTGCAACTTTAATTCTGTCCCTTTGTGTGTATGTATTATGACACAGTCTTCATTTAATTATACTGCCTAGAGTTTACATAGTGTTTTTCATCAGCAGATCTCATAGCACTTTATAAAGGTCAGTATCATTATTCCTGTTTTACAGCTAGAGAAACCGAGGCACAGAAAGATTAAGTGACTTGCCCAAAGTGATCCAGTACGTTAGTGGCAGAACTGGAATATAACCTAGAGTCTCCTGAGTCCCAGTCCAATGCTCTATCCACTAGACATTCATATATTTTTTCCACAGGATCGCTGACAACAAATGATGCAGAGGACCTACAGAAAGCCTCATTCTCTCTATAACCAACCCAGATTCCTTCACTGTGCCCCATCTAACCTGTGCACTGAATGAGACGGGGTTTGTGTATGCCTCATTACCTATTTATGCAATTAAAGGCTGTATCATAATACATATGCACAAGGAAACCGAATAGAGAAATACAGTACAGACTCATTTATGGGCGGATGTCAGGAGTCAAGTCGTCACAACCGCATGTTAATGGACCACGGGTTAAGAGGGCCATGCTGAAATATCTTAAGATATCTATATATACATGTATAATTATCTAGGATTACATACGTATTTACAGCGTCCCAAATACTGCAGGCCTATCTGTTAAGGGCGCTTTGCAAGAATATAAATTCAAATGTGTAATCTAATAAAAACATTACATTTTATAATCTAATAAAAACCAGTAAATCACTAAAACTTTGAAAAAGTACCAGTTCGTGGCGGATTCATCGGCTGATCGGCTTTCTCTAGAAATCGATACCTGCGCTATACCATGACGCTTTTTAAAACGATTTATAAACTGCTTGCTGGCTTCATCCCCCGTTAAATTTTCAAATTTTGTCGCTTGGGCTTGTAGAATTGGCCCACTTAACGGCATTCCTTTCAGCCTTTCCTAAGCAAATCACGTGCACATGGCTTTGTCTGTTGAGGGTTTTGCTGAATAGTGCACACGTTTTGGCTTAAGCCCCGTGGCAGAATCGATATTTTGTACAAAGCCATTCAGCTTAGATTAGTTTTTTAGTCATCCTCAGAGAGTAGATTTGGCAATCCCAATATCTTTTGAAACTTTGGCCTGGGTTTCTCTGCTATTTACTCGATCTATTGCAGCTAGCTTTTCTTCTACAGTGCGTGCATGATATGTCTTTACCAATATCAGCGATCAAAAGGAAGCGGAAACGCCAGTACGCTTACAACACGTTTCCGCTCCGCACTTCCTGTTGATTTCGATGTCAGTGAGTTAGTGAGCAAATCTGTAGTGCTACATAGCAAGTTCCTGTACCGCGTGTTAACGAGGCATGGCACTACTGCGCATTAAGCAGATTCGCACATAAACGGGTCGCGCATAAACGGGTCTGTACTGTATGTAGGATTTGAAACTTTGCATGGTGTTATGGTAAGAAGTGAAGGTTTTAAATGAGCCCTACTTGAAGTTTTTGGGTTGTTCATATCTGAAACTCAAAACCAAATATGGGGTTAGGGCCCATGAGAACCAAAGCTGAAAGAAAGAGCTCTGTAAGCTGAAACCACCACTTTTCACTCAGTTCTACAAACACGATTCCTCACCTCTGATGTTCATGGTTCGCTAAAAGAGCAGACTCACACCGCAACACACTAGCTTTAATCAATAGCATGCCACTAAGTGGCTGTTCATGACCAGTTCGTTCTCAGTTATTGATTATTTGTATTATAACAGCACATAAAGGCCCCCATTAAGACTGGAGCCCTATTATGTTGGACACTGCTAATGGGGATGTTTCTGTGGGATGGAATTAATATAAATGCATAGTATTTGAAGAAACAAAAACAAAAGGCCTATATCCTGTTAACTTACATCCAATGCAATCCCATTACATCAAACATGGGCTGTAATTCAGGGCCTGATGTGACCCCTCTCTCCTGAAGGTGTCATTTCCATTCTCCTATTAACAAGAAAGGAGATTGTTGCATGCACCTAAGCTGATTGCAGCCTAGACATTAGGTTTATTGTCATTCCCATTCAAAGGATCATGCTACTCAGTAGTTGGATTTTTTTCTCCTTTTGCTAAAAACACCCAACCCACATACTTTCCATCAAACTTGAACTTCTGCTGTGGGAAGCTGATGAAAGCAACGTATGCGCCTTCCCCCTCTTCCCCAAACACATTTGGAATTGTTGCAGGAGAGCTGCCTCTGAGCTGGAATTGGAGAGTTGAAGTTGGTGGGGCCAATAATTTGTCAGCAAGAGATTTCCGATGTCACATTGAAGCATAAAGAAAAGGCCATCAGATGACCTCATTGGCCTCTCTTCATTCCTCAACCTCTCACCCGCTCCCTGCTTTCATTGTTTACTTTTTGCTGAGTTTTAAAAATAATATTCATTATTTCTAAATTTCTCTGTGACCATTTCCTGTTTCTGCTGCTGTCCACCAGTGGATAAACTCCCTCTCCCATCGGTGCTTCAGCTGTAGTACTGGATGGCTCCAGGACTGGTATTTGGTAGGCGGCATTGCCAAGCCCAAAAGTTCAAAAATCCCGAGTCAGGCCCCTTCCCCCAAAATCATGAAATGGACTCAAAAATCTCGGTATGTTTCAAATAGATACATTTGGGTTTGGGTCTGTCGTTTGGTTTTTAAAGACCTCCAGTGTGCCTGACGGTGCAGAGCCTCCAGCTTCTTCCCAAATCCAAACACTTTAATTTATTAATTCTGTGTCTACCCCATCCTCACATCTGCCCCCCCAGTCAGACCAGCACCTAGGCACATCCAGCCACTTACATTAATTCTGCTCCCCTCAGCGGCACAGCCCACAGCACACCTCTGCTCCTCCCACAGGTTGCGGAGTATGGTTCTCTTCTCACCCTTCCCAGGCCTTGGGGAGAGCTTCAGGGGTTTTTCACCCCCACTTCCTCCCAGGCCTGGTGTTGCAGCGAGGGAGAAGTGTGGGGATGGAGCAGAAAGCAAATTGACTCTTTTCACAGGAGCAAAGAAGGGACCAGAACAGCTGTTATGCTTTGTTTCCTCTCCCCAATTCTCCTCCCTAACCCCCAAATTCTTTTGGCTGCTGAGGGGAGGGTGGATAGGAGATCTCTGCATTCCTCCTTTAGCACCTCTGATTGATGGTTCCTTCCCAGGGTTGACAATCGTGACAGATGGAACTTCTTGCTCCATCCCAGACTGGCTACAGCAAGGGCTAGCATTGCCGTACTTGCCTACTGGGCAACACCTTTCCCCCCTCAGCTGGTGTAAATAGGCATAATCCTATTGAAGCCATTTGCACCAGCTGAAAGATCAAACTCAAAGCCTTTCCCATCTAAGTTAAGAGTTCCAGTCCTGCTTAAGCTGGTTGCGAATGAAAGTTGTTACCATGTGATGGCCACGCGGTGGCCTATGTAAAACGAGTGGTTCCCGGTCAGATATCCACATCACATAAAATCACCAGCACAATCGGCAACCCCAGGGGCATCCTCAGCAAAGGGGGCCAGGACTGAATGGGCTGATGAAATATTGTCTACCAAGCAGAGATAGTCCCTCTATGTCGGGAGCAAGCTACGTTGGTGGGCGGGTGAAGGGCCAACTTGTATTGCTCCTCCCTGTGCTGTAGATAAATAGTCTGGTATAGTTCAGAAGGATCAATTTCCCTTTTCTTTGTTAAGAAAAGAAATAGCATGTCACAAACAGCCCTCTCTATCAAAGGTTCTACGACTGCCTAAACTCAGTGGAACAGGGGCTCCAGATGTAAAGAGCAGGTATGTAGGATGGAGGATTTAAAAACCTCTACATATAATTTAAAAACTGACAGAGTAATGAAAGGAGGCAAATAATTTATTTATAGTGATCTGCCTTTAAAAAGTGACAGTATTGGTCTGACTTTGATGTTTTGTGAAGTTTACAACTTTACATTTATTTTTATTTTTTACGTTTTTATTGGTTGGTAAGGATAGTGAGCTTCAGCATAGCATTGAAATCACTCTTTTCAATGAATTGTGAAATATAGTGTCAAACTGTGTACAAACCTCCCTGAGCACCGAATCAATCAGCAGAAGATAGGATGTTAACGTTTTAGGGCAGGAAATTCATTTCTGCTTGAGTCATCTTTAGTTCCCATGCATCCAGAGCTGCTTAAGAATTTCAGATAGCATTTTTTAACATGTAGAAATAGAATGAAAAAAAAAAAAAGAGTTCCTTTGTATGTAGGCAGGCTGGAAAACAGAGCATAAAATTAGAAGTGACTTCTCAGTGACAGAGCTTTCTTTAGAAATATTGTGTTAGGACAAAATGAATAAACAGGCACATTTTCCTTCAGGGATTGGTCCAGAAAAAAAAACCCTTCACCATTAAAAGTGTCAACACATAACTTTATTTTTCTCTCTCCAACGTACACTGGTGAAAACACTTTTGTTCTATCTGTAATTCAGCTCTGTAATGTCTACAGCAGTAACACCATTACTCAGTCATTAGGTCATGAATCGATCCTTGAAATGGGACTTAAGTGGCACACTGGCCTTCTGTGTACAAGGGCGAATTTCACTCTAGATATTTTAATATTATGAAGATGATGAGCTGATTGCCCCACAGTGAACACAAAGCCGGAGTTCTTCCAGCATTCACTTATCAAATATTCAGCAGCTTTGCTAACTACTTCTGTCCTCGAAAGGAAATATCCACCACCGCATTTCTTAAAATATCACCTCTTGTTGAAGATTATCTAAATGTTGGTTACGACGCAAGAGCAACATGATAAATAAATTAACAGCCAAATGTATTATTAAAGCCAAAAAACAAATGCAATACATCATCTCTAATTTACTGTATTTTAAACAAATTGGCACTGATGTCTCGATAGCAACTACTCCTCTGCAAAACAGTGATTGCCAGTGTCAGGTGAGCTCTTTGCAAGCAATATACAACAGAACTTTGTAGAGGGTTGGTTGTTTTGTCTGAAAGGCAGATAAAAATTGCCTAAAGAAGCACAGTACTAATATTCAGATTTATCACCTCTGCTGGAACTTGCTAAACGGCAAGAAGCAATAGATATGAAACAATATTTTTAACGGGAAAAAGTGGTTCAGATAAAATAACCAACCCAAACACAGCTTTAAAAACACTACAGGATACTACAGTAGAAGCCAGATTTAGGCCAACATTTTCAAGCTGGGTTTCCTCAACGGACACAACCTAAGCGTGTGGCATGTGGCAAGAAGTGGAAGATTGGACAAATGACCAGGGAGGAGTATAAAAATATTGCTCAGGCATGCAGGAGTGAAATTAGGAAGGCCAAATCACACTTGGAGTTGCAGCTAGCTGGAGATGTTAGGAGTAACAAGAAGGGTTTCTTCAGGTATGTTAGCAACAAGAAGAAAGTCAAGGAAAGTGTGGGCCCCTTGCTGAATGAGGGAGGGAACCTAGTGACAGAGGATGTGGAGAAAGCTAGTGTACTCAATGCTTTTTTTTGCCTCTGTCTTCACAGACAAGGTCAGCTCCCAGACGGCTGCACTCCGTAGCATGGTATGGGGAGGAGGGGAGGTGACCAGCCCTCTCTGGAGAAAGAAGTAGTTTGGGACTATTTAGAAAAGCTGGACGAGCACAAGTCCATGGGGCCGGATGCACTGCATCCTAGGATGCTAAAGGAGTTGGCCAATGTGATTGCAGAGCCAATCATGGCAATCGGGGGAGGTCCCAGATGACTGGAAAAAAGCTAATGTAGTGCCCATCTTCAAAAAAGGGAAGAAGGAAGATCCGGGGAACTACAGGCCAGTCAGTCTCACCTCAGTCCCTGGAAAAATCATGGAATAGGTGCTCAAGGAATCAATTCTGAACCACTTAAAGGAGAGGAAAGTGATCAGGAACAGTCAGCATGGATTCACCAAGGGCAAGTCATGCCTGACTAACCTAATTGCCTTCTATGATGAGACAACTGGCTCTGTGGATTAGGGGAAAGCAGAGGATGTGCTATTTCTTGACTGTAGCAAAGCTTTTGATACAGTCTCCCACAGTATTCTTGCCAGCAAGTTAAAGAAGTATGGGCTGGATGAATGGACTGTAAGGTGGATAGAAAACTGGCTAGATGGTCGGGCTCAACGGGTAGTGATCAATGGCTCCATGTCTAGTTAGCAGCCGGTATCAAGTGGAGTGCCCCAAGGGTCGGTGCTGGGGCCAGTTTTGTTCAATATCTTCATTAACGATCTGGAGGATGGTGTGGACTGCACCCTTAGCAAGTTTGCAGATGACACTAAACTGGGAGGAGTGGTTGATACGCTGGAGGGTAGGGATAGGATACAGAGGGACCTAGACAAATGAGAGGATTGGGCCAAAAGAAATATGATGAGGTTCAACAAGGACAAGTGCAGAGTGCTGCACTTAGGACGGAAGAATCCCATGCACTGCTACAGACTAGGGACCAAATGGCTGGGCAGCAGTTCTGCAGAAAAGGACCTAGGGGTTACGGTGGACGAAAAGCTGAATATGAGTCAACAGTGTGCCCTTGTTGCCAAGAAGGCTAACGGCATTTTGGGTTGTATAAGTAGGGGCATTTCCAGCAGATCGAGGGATGTGATCATTCCCTTCTATTCGGCACTGGTGAGGCCTCATTTGGAGTACTGTGTCCAGTTTTGGGCCCCACACTACAAGAAGGATGTGGATAAATTGGAAAGAGTCCAGCGGAGGGCAACAAAAATGATTAGGGGGCTGGAGCACATGACTTCTGAGGAGAGGCTGAGGGAACTGGGATTGTTTAGCCTGCAGAAGAGAAGAATGAGGGGGGATTTGATAGCTGCTTTCAACTACCTGAAAGGGGGTTCCAAAGAGGATGGATCTAGACTGTTCTCAGTGGTAGAAGATGACAGAACAAGGAGTAATGGTGTCAAGTTGCAGAGGGGGAGGTTTAGGCTGGATATTAGGAAAAACTTTTTCACTAGTAGGGTGGTGAAGAACTAGAATGGGTTACCTAGGGAGGTGGTGGAATCTCCTTCCTTAGAGGTTTTTAAGGTCAGGCTTGACAAAGCCCTGGCTGGGATGATTTAGTTGGGGTTGGTCCTGCTTTGAGCAGGGGGTTGGACTAGATGACCTCCTGAGGTCCCTTCCAACCCTGAGATTTTATGATTCTATGATTTTTCAGAGAGGCTGAGCACCTGGATTGCTCATGCAAATCAGGCAACGTTGAATGCCTAAATATGGATTTCAGTGTCTTTACTTCAGTCACCACCACACATATTACAGCAGACATTAAATAATTACTTTTTTTTTAAAAAAACCTTCCTATAGAAGATTTCCCTTGGAGGCTAAAAGGCAGAAAAGGGGAGAGCTACTTCTGGAAAGCACTCAGCTACTCTGGCGATGAGGGTGGTATAAGAACCTGACCAGAACAGAATAAAGAACAGGAGAAGACGCAACCTGGACGAGTGGCCCAAGTAAGGACCAGCACAGGCCAAGGGTTTGGGCTTAGTCTGGGCAGATAAAGTCCAATCAAATGAGATTTACAGTTCAATTTCTAGATCAAAAAGGGATTTTTGATTTGGCAAGCCAGATTTTCAGATAATGGCCTCTATTTTTGTAGGCACAAGTTATTTGCACCTGTCTTTTCAAACATGCAAAAACAGACACCTGATTTAAAAAAAACCTGGCTCCTGAGTGTTTAATGAGATAAGCTTCTCAAAAGTTCAGATGCTTACCTGTACTAAACCTGCTATCTTCTGAGGTCTATAACCCGTGACTAGGAACCTGCAAAGTGAGAAAATACTATCAGACCAAAGCACCGGCTGCAAAATGTAGAGCAGTGCTTTGGCTATGCTGAGAAGGGGGAAAGGAATCTCACGCTGGGAAACAGAAGAACAATCTGCTCTGAGTCCATCTCAGCTAGGGGATTTTTCATCCTCTCTGTTCTGCTAATAACTGTTTACCGTTTTTGTTACTTGTGGCACTCCATTACCAATGAATCTGAAGTGAAAGAGAATGCTGTGTGCCAAAGGATTAAGACAATTTGACTGTAAAATAGTTGCTTGCTTAAAAAAACACAACTTGATATCTAAACAGCTGATTGCCCTCTGGGCTTCTGCTGTTCCAAACTTCTTAAAGCTTTGGCTGTTTCCTCTTGTGGCATGAACACTAATTTGTCAAACCAACTTCTCTGTTGTGTACCTGGACTTTGTTAATGCAGACAGAGCAGCAGAGCTGATGCTGGAGCAGGCCAAATGAAAAGACAGATATCTGATTCACTTTTGCAACCTTTCCCTCCCTCCATCTTTCCCCCATTTTATAGAAGCTGCCCAGGAAGCAGCAGCAGAGGATAACTACACACACATGTCTTATGTTTAGTCCACTCTCAGAATCTGGCTACATGCAACTTTCTAATCTGAAGCCAAATTCTGCTCTTGGCTACACATTCAGCTCTAATTGACTTGAGCTGAAGCCACAGGTGTGTATGGGTGAGCATAATTTGGCCCTGAGTGACGATAACCCCAAGGATCATATTTAGTAGAGCTGTACAGGAACCATTTCACAGGAAATTCAGCAATTTCAAATTTTCAAGTTTTCAAAACATTTATTTTGGGTCAGCTGAAGCATTTTGAAACGTTTCATGTTGATTTCGACTTTTTTTGTAGGGATGTTAAGCAATTAAAAAATGAATCGCGATTAAACGCACTGTTAAACAATAATAGAATATCATTTATTTAAATAGTTTTGGATGTTTTCTACATTTTCAAATGTATTGATTTCTCTTACAACACAGAATACAAAGTGTACAGGGCTCACTGTATATTTATTTTAGATTACAAATATTTGCACTTTAAAAAACAAAAGAAATAGTATTTTTCAATTCACCTAATACAAGTACAGTAGTGCAATCTCTTTATCATGAAAACTGAACTTACAAATGTCGAATTATGTACAAAATAAACCCTGCGTTCAAAAATAAAACAATGTAAAACTTTAGAACCTACAAGTCCACTCAGTCCTACTTCTTGTTCAGCCAATTGCTCAGACAAACAAGTTTGTTTACTTTTTGTTCACAATGTCACCTGAAAGTGAGAACAGGTGTTCGCATGGCACTGTTGTAGTCGGCGTCACAAGATATTTATGTGCCAGATGCACTAAAGATTCATATGTCCCTTCATGCTTCAACCACCATTCGAGAGGACATGTGTCCATGCTGATAACGGTTTCTGTTTGATAACCATCCGAGTGTGGACCGATGCATGTTCATTTAATCATCTGAGTCAGTCAGAGGCCACCAGCAGAAGGCTGATTTTGTTTTTTGGTGGTTTAGGTTCTCTAGTTTCTGCATCAGAGTGTTGCTCTTTTAAGACTTCTGAAAGCAAGCTCCACACCTCATCCCTCTCAGATTTTGGAAGGCACTTCAGATTCTTAAACCTTGGGCCGAATGGTGTATCTGTCTTTAGAAATCTCACATGGGTACCTTCTTTGCGTTTTGTCAAATCTGCAGTGAAAGTGTTCTTGAAACGAGCAACATGGGCTGGATCACCATCCGAGACTACTATAACATGAAATATATGGCAGGAAGCGGGTAAAACAGAGTAGGAGACATATAATTCTCCCCCAAGGAGTTTAGTCACAAATTTAGTTAACACATTATTTTTTTAATGAGCATCATCAGCATGGAAGCATGTCCTCTGGAATGGTGGCCGAAGCATGAGGGAGCATACGAACATTTAGTGCATCTGGCACGTAAATATATTGCAATACCAGCTACAAAAGTGCCATGCAAACGCCTGTTCTCACTGTCAAGTGTCATTGTAAACAAGAAGTGGGCAGCATTATCTCCCATAAATGTAAACAAACGTGCATGTCTTAGCAATTGGCTGAACAAGAAGTAGGACTGAGTGGACTTGTGGGCTCTAAAGTTTTACATTGTTTTGTTTTTGAGTGCAGTTATGTAACAAAAAAAATCTACATTTGTAAGTTGTACTTTCACAACAAAGATTGCACTACAGTACTTGTATGAGGTGAATTGAAAAATACTATTTCTTTTCTTTGCCATTTTTACAGTGCATTTATAATAATAATAATAATATAAAGTGAGCATTGTCTACTTTGTATACTGTGTTATAAATGAAATCAATGTATGTGAAAATGTAGAAAAACATCCAAAATATTTAATAAATTTCAATTGGTATTCTATTGTTTAACAGTGCAATTAAAACTGTGATTAATTTTTTAATCATGATTAATTTTTTTAGTTAATCGCATGTGTTAATTGTGATTAATCGACAGCTTTACTTTTTATATAATATGAAATATATTTTGAAGCAAAAAGCTATTTTGAAATGAAAAATAATTTGAAATGGAGTAGTAATTATCAAGATGTTTCATTTCAATTTTTTTTCGAACCAAAATGTTGTTGAAATTGATACTTCCTACAGAAAGTTTCGGTTTTGATGAAATAGTGTTTTCCAACAGAAAAACATGTCATTGAAAAATTTCTGACCATCTCTCATATTAAGCGTTGGACACAGAAATAGGTAAACTCTGCCATCAGTTACAACCTTTGAATAGAATTTGGTCCTGGATCTCTGGTTTACTCAACACAGCAGTGATATCTTAAAAACAACTCTAGTCAGTAGCTGCAAAGGACATCAGTTTTTTCTAAAAAGAAGAAAGTCTCTCATTTGCTGAAAAGATCTCTTTCACATGATCAATACAGGATTTCACTCCATCTCTGCAATGCATGTAAAAGGTACTTTTCTTCCTTTAGGTCAATCTTTGGAGCAAGATACTTTGAATGGTAAATAAAAATTTCATTATATGTCATAGGCTTTGGTCATTAGTTTAGCCAGATGACTAAGGCCTTGTATATATTTGGGAATGGCCTTCATTCAGTGTTCAGTAACTGCCCTGTTGCAAACTCCAGGTGTAGATTTCAAGAGCCATGATTTGCATTGGTTGAGTTTACCCTGGATTTAAGCTGGAGTAAATTGAACCAGTGCAAATTTTGGCTTTCCTTCTCTACACCTGGGGTTGGCACGAGAGCAAATGTACCAGTTTCTGGTCTGATAGCTAAATCCCAAGCCTAGACAAGGCCTAAGTGTATTAGAAACAGGGAAGGAAACTGGGAGAGTTGTAATCTAGTGGTTTGTACTTAGGATCCATTGGAGCCGATCAGGTGAGCCAGTCCCCAACAGCGTAACTTCAAATGTAAGGGGACTTGTGTGTATGTTTCAGAAAGGGACTTGCTGAGGGGCTGGCTTTTGGAAATCAGCAAAGGGGTTTATCTGAACCAATCAGAATCTTACAAAAACTCAGGTTTAGTTTGTAGAAAGGGGTGAAGTTTGGGCAGTATCCATCTCCAGTGATAACAAATGCTATATCACAAACAAGCTCCCACTCAGAATGGGAACAGGGCTCTCCCTCCTTAGGTATGACAGAGCTCAAGACTGGGAGTTTCAAAAGAACCCAAGGGAGTTAGGTACCCAAATCCCATTCAAATTCAGTTAATCCCCTTAGGCTCCTTCGAAATTTCCAGTTGTAGACAATAAATGGATTTGGTGCTTACTCTCCCAAATGTGCCCCAGAGGACTAGCTGCAATGGGAGTTAACCAAAAGGGCCTACGGGAGCAGGAAGGATCTCACTGTTGGATAGAAAGCACCTCTAATCAGTGTAGTCTTGTTGGAGCCAGACAACAAATGTTTTTCACAAGGTGACTCAAATCTGCTGCACCTTCAGATGCAGCCTGTGCCCTCTTTTCTGGTGCCCTTTCAGATGTGCCACCCTCAGGCGTTGCCAGTATCACCTATGGCTACAGCTAGATCAGAATAGGGTAAATAAGAACTTTTATGCTGAACAAACCAGAAGATGACTGCTGACTACTGCCAGTCACTTTAAGACATCCCATGGCATGAGAGCACCTTAGTATTCACTTGTAAGCATATATACAAATTGCACCCATACTGCTGCTAACACCACCCTCTCTCTTCCTCGCAAGCTCCCGGGAACTATTCTGTGTTCATGCTTAAGGAGGAATGCAAGGTGTTCTCCTTTATGCAAAAACCTGATGATTCCTAAAAGATCTAGGGCAGCACAGGATCTATTTTGAGCTTTTCATGTGTCATTGTCCTTGGTGTGTGTGTGAGACACATTAGTGCTGGTGAAAGGTGTTGCATCAACAGCCCTAGATATGGAAGTTTGCAGTATTCCACACTGGCAAATGAATATGTCTCAACCCTGGCCTGGAACTAAGGACAAGCTGGCAGCTTCACATACATTCAGTCCATAACTTCGCTACACACACACAGAGCTTCATAGATGCTACTGGGGGAAGATGATGTTTGGGCCCTTTTTCTCCCTGATCCCCCACATTAATGGGCCCGGTCAGATCTCTACTACTCCAGTGGGTACTCTGACCAACTATTTTGTTTCCAAGTTAATTCATGCAGGTAACAAGGGAACCTCCCAGCCATACACAAGCTGTAATCAGAGTCACTGCTAGCAGAAAAATGATTTCTAATCGAGTCGTAAGCATCAACTATCTGGTGTGTCCTCATGAGTGTCAGGCTGGGGTGTCAGCAGGTGTATAATATCCTCTGCACCCACACATATAAAATAGACTTGTGTCAAAGAAGGCAAAGACTTCATCGTTTGTTTATACTGCAGCACCTCAACTTCATCCAAAGTAGGATCCATATTGACCAGTTGTCAGGAACACAATGGTCAAAAAACGGAGCTGCTGGCATCCACTTCCATTTGTAATATGAAAGTATGGCCAAGAGTAGCAATGGGTCACATCATGGAGTACCGAATGTTGGTTACTAGGGTCATCACATCTCTAAGCCATGCTGCTGTATTAACGATAACGATAGCCACAAGCTACGCTGTAGCTTCCTGTGTGGGCCCTTTTGCCATCCTTGATGTATGCAACATTTTACTTTCTTGAAAAAGCAGCTCCATTAATTGCCTTACTTTATGGTTCCTTAGGGTGGAACTCCCATTGACTTGGCCCTACATCACACTTACCAAGCAAGCGGCAACCACAGTCATCTATATAATTGCAATATTTAGATGGCCTACAAAGGCAGGTCTAGAGGTAGAAAAATAAAGTGCTTACTAAAAAGGTCAGTTAGAAGAGAGTCACACTTGACAGACACATTAGCCTCAGGAAAGTACTTACCAGTACTTTTGAAAATGGTTCCCCCCTCCCCACAACTCTGCCCAGTGGTGCATTTGAAGTCCAGGTTCTCCCCACAGCAATGTCGCTACTCAGCAATCATGGGGACGTCAAAAACACATTTAGTGAGAATTGTTTCAGCCGTAGTGGTGGTTTCACAAGTAGTTTGGGTTTGAAGTGCCTTGACAACGTACTTTTGAAAGTTTTGCCCACCTTCCTGTTTGCTGGGCAACAAACTTTACCCAGCTGCTTGAAAGTGTCTAACTGGAGATTAAACACATTAATTTTCTAAAATTTACAGTCAGTTAAAAATAATAAAGTAACAAATGTGAACTATGCTTGGTGCCTTGCAAGGACAAATTAGAATTTGAAGTGGGCTTCCAAACTCTTTTCTAGGCTAAATCTTCCAATTTAAAGATAAAATTCTAACCTCATCTCAGAGGAGCAAGTCCTCCCAAAGGATAAGCAGACCCAATATTTGCTTTTCTATATTCACTTTAAAATATGCTTAGATCCCTACTACCAAAGAGAAATATTAATTTCACACAGAGGTGCTGTACATTCCTCTGTTTCTTTACAGACTTATGGCTGGATATCACTGGGCACGCTTACAACCAACAGGAGAGGTAGCTACAGGACTGGAATCAATTACTGTTCTTTCATAGCTATATTACAAAAGGCCCAGCTGGTTGCCTATGGACTACTCCAGGATAACTAGTACTACATTTAACTGTGTTACATTATCAGTGGTTAGTACTTATCGATAGCCAATTTTAACAAAAAAATCAAAGCCAGTTACAATATTAATTCAAGCTAACAGGTATTTTTAAGTTACAGTTTTATACCAAGTTCTGCTGCTGCCTTTTACGAATGCTCAATGTCTGTTTCCCACTAGCTCTTCACAGAAGAGACTAGATGAAGCTAAAGTAAACATTAGGTTGGGATTTTCAAGAGTGCCTCAAGGAAGAAAATGCCAAACTCCCATCAGAGTCAGAGTGAGCACCTAATTCTCTCAGGTGCTTTTGAAAATACACATAAAGGTAAGGGAATAAATACACCTAAACATAAGGGAATTACTCTGTCCTCTTGCAATAATAATATATATGATACCCTTTGAACAGAAGAATATGGCTCAATCCTCTAAGCCCTTACTCACACAAGTAGATCCACTGGGCCTGATCATGGCCCCTAAACCCACACAGAGCAGAACCATCATATGTAGATCTCCCCCATTCTGTATAGAAACGGGTTTATCAACATCTGTGGCAATATTCCTCCCACGCCCCTAGAACAGAGTCTGTGCTGGGGGATAGTGTGGAGACTGGAAAGAAGGCCATGTCTACACTTACAAGCTTACAGCAGCACAGCAGTACCGATATAGCTGTGCTGCTGTAAGACTGCTCGCCTAGCCGCATTATTATACTAATCAAACCAACTCAGTGAGTGGTGATAGCTATGTTGGGATGTTCTTCCACCAACAGAGAGCTGAGCACACAAGCACTTATGCTGGCAAAACTTATGTTGCTTATTTTCCACACCCCTGGGCAACAAAAGTTTTGTTGACATAAGTGCTAGTGTTGACATGGCTGAAGAGAAACTGGGAGTGAGCACAGAAAGAGGGCAATGCACATCATTTTTCCTCTGATCCTGAAAGATCTAGTGAAAAAGTTAGTACAGTCATAAGCTGTATTATCCTTTGCACTGAGTCTCACAGGAGTCTTAGGAACTATCACAGCCAGGAAGTGGCCCTGGAAAGGAGCCAGCTGGGACTTCTGGCTGGGCCCAAACCTCATGTGATGGCACAGAGCCTCTCTGAGGATGGCCTGGTCTCATTCGGATTTTCATGGGCCTGCCAGATTTCAGTGCAGTGCCTGTAAACTTTCCCCATAAAGATCTCCTCCACCAGAATCCACTCCTGCAGATTCCTCCTCCAAAGGGAACAATCTTGGCCATTGGCTTTAGGGGACGACCGTGTCCATAAAGACTACTCAGGCATGTAAACAGTTTGCCACATCGGGCCTTCAACTGGGAAGCTTAAATTCAGCAAAGATAAAATTCAGTACTTTATCCTAATTCTGAGGCACGAACCCTAGTGCACATGAATCCTGAGATGGATTTTTCCATGGTTACAAAGTACTTCAGTTTCAGAAAAAGCAGTCAAAAGTACTACAGATAATGCACATAGCTTAGGAGTTTCTCATCAGCGATAGATCCTTTAGGTCAATTACTTAAACAGAAAAAAAAAACCCCAAACAACTGAACATATGCTATATGTAGCAAAAAAACCCTGCCTCTACTAAAAAAACAAACCCAGGTCATTTCAACTGAAGGCTTCATATCAAAGCCTTGACAACGAAGGCCACATTCAGCTTTGATGTAAATGGCCACAGTTCCATTAACCTCAGTGCAATTGAGTCATACCTGCTTACACTGCACCTGAGTTTGGCTTGTCAGTGTGTGCTGCTTTATTGCTGGAGGGATAAATAGGATTACAAATGCAAATTTTGTATTGCACTTTATTAAAACTCTGATTTTTTTTCTGTTTCTCCTCCTTCAGCCCCCTCCAGTTTTCTTCTTTGTTTAAAAAAACTTTTCCACAGGAAAAATAAAATAAAGTGTGTTTTTTCCAGGTTGGAGAAAGATATAATAACTCTGCAAGGAGAGCATATTACAGTAATCTATCTCTCAAGTGACAAAGGTGAGTATCAGAGTGGTAAAATCTACATAAGATTAGGACTGTTGCAGTCACAGGACCAACCATGAATGGATATGTCACAGATGATCAGCATCTAGACAGAAAGAAATCATTTGCCTTGTCCACTTCCCATTTTTGCAAGATCTGAATTCACTATCTATTATATGGGCTGCTGATCCCAGAATACCCACTAAATCCTCACAGTGGCTTTATGAAGGCCAGGGGTGAACTGACATCTATCCAGAAGGTATTATTGCTTTAATTTATATTCAATGATTTAATGAAAGGTAGTTATTCATGGATTTATAGCAATTATAATATACACATCACCATAAGGTGGGTGGAGGTTATGGGTCAGAATTAAGGTGAGTAGTGAAAGTCAACTGCTGTGTTTACAATTAAAGAAAATAACTGTTATAAGGTTGTTTTAAATGAATGGCTATTTACTGACTGGGAACACTGAAAATACATTTCTAAACATTTTCATATCAGATATTTTTAATACCAAGTTGGGTTAATTTCTTGATATGCCATTTATATTTGCCTTAGACAGAATGTATTAACTACATGCAGTCTG
Source organism: Macrochelys suwanniensis (assembly GCA_033296515.1). Taxonomy (NCBI): domain Eukaryota; kingdom Metazoa; phylum Chordata; order Testudines; family Chelydridae; genus Macrochelys; species Macrochelys suwanniensis. The sequence goes on along the minus strand of CM065776.1, from coordinate 83,251,294 downwards.
CGTGGAATGTGTGGAAAATAAGATTTTTTGCCATCTGAGTCTTTACGGGAAATGAACCGTAAATGAGTAAAATGTTTAGAAGAGGGCCACAGATGGAGCAGGGTTTTTAAAATACACAATGTTTTCTTCTAAGTGTGAAGTACTGACACAATGTTTTCTGCTAAGCGCAAAGTACTATAGTGGTGAGTGATGACACACCATAGACTGGCAGAAAAGAGAGAACACATGGTTTTGATCACCCTATCTTTTTTCTGACATGGCATTACATTTACAGTTCCTGTCTTTGCTGGTGCTTAGATATTAAATGCTGACTGACTTTTTCCTTCACCTGATATTGAACTGGGTTATCACATTCTGCCTAAAACAAGTGAAATCTTAGATAAGAAAACAAAAAACGGGAAGAAGCATCCGAAGTTGGGTATAGAACAGGTGCTTGGTAATAGTGACTATAATATAATTAAATTTAACATCCCTGTGGTGGGGAAAACACCACAGCAGCTCAACAATGTAGCATTTAATTTCAGAAAGGGGGACTACACAAAAATGAGGAGGTTAGTTAAACAAAAATTAAAAGGTACAGTGCCAAAAGTGAAATCCCTGCTAGCTGCATGGAAACTTTTTAAAGACACCATAATAGATGCTCAACTTAAATATATACCCCAATTTAAAAAACATAGTAAGAAAACCAAAAAAAATGCCACTGTGGCTAAACAAAAAAGTAAAAGAAGCAGTGAGAGGCAAAAATGCATCCTTTAAAAAGTGGAAGTTAAATCCTAGGGAGGAAAATAGAAAGGAGCATAAACTCTGGCAAATGAAATGTAAAAACATAATTAGGAAGGCCAAAAAAGAATGTGAAGAACAGCTAGTCAAAGACTCAAAAAGTAATAGCAATTTTTTAAAAAGTACATCAGAAGCAGGAAGCCTGCTAAACAACCAGTGGTGCCACTGGACAATCGAGATGCTAAAGGAGCACTCAAGAACGATAAGGCCATTGAGGAGAAACTAAATGAATTCTTTGCATCGGTCTTCAAGGCTGAGGATGTGAGGGAGATTCCCAAACCTGAGCCATTCTTTTTAGGTGACAAATCTGAGGAACTGTCACAGATTGAGATGTCATTAGAGGAAATTTTGGAACAAACTGATAAACTAAACACTAATAAGTCATCAGGATCAAATGGTATTCTCCCATCTGAATACTGAATGAACTCAAATTTGAAATTGCAGAACTGTAGTCTGTAACCTATCATTTAAATCAGCTTCTGTACCAAATGACTGGAGGATAGCTAATGTGACACCAATTTTTAAAAAGGGCTCCAGAGGTGATCCTGGCAATTATAGGCCAGTTAGCCTGACTTCAGTACCGGGCAAACTGGTTGAAACTACAGTAAAGAACAAAATTGTCAGACACATAGATGAACATAATTTGTTGGGGAAGAGTCAACATGGTTTTTGTAAAGGAAAATCATGCCTCACCAATCTTCTAGAATTCTTTGAGGGGGCGTCAACAAGCATGTGGACAAAGGGGATCCAGTGGATATAGTGTACTTAGATTTTCAGAAAGCCTTTGACACGATTCTTCACCAAAGGCTCTTAAGCAAAGTAAGCTGTCATGGGATTAGAGGGAAGGTTCTCTCATGGATTGGTAACTGCTTAAAAGATAGGAAACAAAGGGTAGGAATAAATGGGAAGTTTTCAGAATGGAGAGAGGTAAATAGGTGTGTCCCCTAGGGGTCTGTTCTGGGCCCAGTTCTATTCAATATATTCATAAATGATCTGGAAAAAGGGGTAAACAGTGAGGTGACAAAATTTGCAGATGATACAAAATTGCTCAAGATAGTTTAGTCCCAGGCAGACTGTGAAGAGCTACATAAGGCTCTTTCAAAACTGGGTGACTGGGCAACAAAATGGCAGATGAAATTCAATGTTGATAAATCAAAGTAATGCACATTGGAAAACATAATCCCAACTATACATACAAAATGATTGGGTCTAAATTGGCTGCTCCCACTCAAGAAAGAGATCTTGGAGTCATTGTGGATAGTTCTCTGAAAACATCCACTCAATGTGCAGTGGCAGTCAAAAAAGCAAACAATGTTGGGAATCATTAAGAAAGGGATAGATAATAAGACAGAAAATATCATATTGCCTCTATATACATGCATGGTACGCCCCCATCTTGAATACTGCATGCAGATGTGGTCGCTCCATCTCAAAAAAAGATATACTGGAATTGGAAAAAGTTCAGAAAAAGGCAACAAAAATGATTAGGGGTATGGAATGGATGCTGTATGAGGAGAGATTAATAAGACTGGAACTTTTCAGCTTGAAAAAGAGACAACTAAGGGGGAATGTGATTGAGGTTTATAAAATCATGACTGGTGTGGAGAAAGTAGATAAGGAAGTGTAATTTACTCCTTCTCATAACACAAGAACTAGGGGGTCATCAAATGAAATTAATAAGCAGCAGGTTTAAAATAAACAAAAGGAAGTGTTTTTTTTACACAATGCACAGTCAACCTGTGGAACTCCTTGCCAGAGGATGTCGTGAAGGCCAAGGCTATAACAGGGTTAAAAAAAGAACCAAATAAGTTCATGGAGGAGAGGTCCATCAATGGCTATTAGCCAGGATGGACAGGGATGGTGTCCCTAGCCTCTGTTTGCCAGAAGCTGGGAATGGGCGACGGGATGGATCACTTGGTGATTACCTGTTCTGTTCATTCCCTCTGGGGCACCTGGCATTGGCCACTATCAGAAGACAGGATACTGGGCTAGATGGACCTTTGGTCTGACCCAGTATGGCTGTTCTTATGTTCTTAATGTGGTCTGAAGTTCATCTTATTTTCCTCCTGTTCTTTTATTTCAGTCTTTAGCAGTAGCTTCTGATAAATTGGAACTCAATTCGGTAAAATCAAATACACTCAAACACACACAGGCACATAAAAGTCTTCTGTGCTCTGGAAACCTCTTCAAACCCACAGATATTTGATTTTCAACCTTCCCTACTGCTGCTGTTAGAGAGTGAGCAGTATTTAATTTTCTTTCTTTATTTAAATTCAGCAGGTCTCTAAGGGTATATCTACACTGCCATTAAACACTCATGACTGGGCAGTGTCAGCTGATTTGGGCTCGGGCTACAGTGCTATAAAATGGCAGCATAGACATTTGTGCGCAGGCTGGAGACCTGGGCTCTGGGAGCCCACGAAGTGGGAGAGTCCCAGGGTGCAGGCTTCAGCCTAAGCCCGAACATCTACATTGCAATTTTATAGCTCTGCAGCCTAAGATCAGCAAGCCCAAGTCACCTGACATGAGACAGCCGTGGGTGTTTTATTACAGTGTAGACATACCCAAAGTACTATGGCAAGAAACTGCCTTAAGATGGGAGCTTCCTTTATCCCGTAGTGCTCCCGTGAATGTGGAAGGCTTTCCCTTGTTTGGTCTGACAGGCAGCAACTGCCTCTGTGCCAAATCCTCCTTTTGCAACTCTAGCACAAGGGAATTGCACCCAAAAAAATGAGAGCAACACTTGGACTCCCATCTTTAAGCCCAAGCTTAAAGCATATTATTGTTCCATGTCTTGGTCATTTCCACAGGAATTTTACCTTTTGGGTGCTTTTGAATGGGTTGTAATGCATTTTGGGATGCACTATATGAAAAGCACTAGCGTAGCTTTTCATTGTACCCATCCTATTCTGTATATTGAAACCAGTTATATGTATTTGACCTTTATCTCCTGACTTGACATCTGCAAAAGGAACAAACTGAGACAATAAGAGAGACCACACTGAAAGGCAGAATTGGGCTCATTGTACTTGATGACAAAGAGGGATGTGATGCACACATTTTCTGTAGGATGATGATGTTTCATGTTCCATTGCTTTAATTTTGCCTTCAGTGAAAAGAGCAGCATAGAGAGCCTGCTGTCTGCGTTGTAAGTTTCTTGTTAGCTCTTAAGCTATAGTAAGATTTTGACACACTGGCAAGATAGAAGATCATGCTGTGCAGAGCTATCATTCAGCACCATACCCAACCCTGCTGTTCAGTTCATAGATCAGTGCTCCACTTAAGGTGAACCTGGAATCCTTCTGGATGACAAAAAATCAAACCATCTGAAGCCAAGCGAAGATTTTCCTGGACTCTTTCTCTCAGTGGCCTTTACAAGTCTTCAAAACGTATTTCAGCCTTTCCTTTCACTTCAATCAATAAAGAATTTTAAGCCATACACTCATTACTCTTAAATATCACAGCCAATGGAAAATATGAATGGAAGGAATGAAAGGTGTTACTTTATTACAATGAAAATTCAGAATCACAACTGACCAGGGCAGAAGTGGGCTGGCACAAGCTTTTTCGTTTGGAAGCAGGAAATACGATGAGATTTCCTGAAAAACTGCCTGTTTTGTTTCAACAGCCCCATGGCCCATAGTTACACTGCTTATCAGGAGTAATTGAGCTATATCAAATATTAATATTCAGTTATCACATGCAGTCTGAAATACAACGCTACAAAATCAGACATGGCTATAGGAAGAAGAGATGGAGAGGACTGCTGTAATAGAGCAGCATTTTGTGTACGAGTTCCATACGTCACTTTACAGGGTGTCGAGACTGTAGAGTACCATGTGATAAAATAAATTCAAAACACCTATTCCTTGCACTTTCAGGTGGAAGATGCACCAACAGCTGCCTAGCAGAGGTCTGAGCTATTCACCTGACTCATCGAGGCAGCCAGAGAAAGCAGGTCACATTAGCTTCAACTCAGCAGGGATAAAAGGTTTCTTTCTGTAGCAAAAGCATAGGCTAGGAAGCCCTTCAAGGGGAAGCCCTGGGGAGATCCAGCTCAAATGGATGCAGGTAGGGCCAAACTGATGTTTTGTAGCATGGCTCTGCTTCAGGCTTCGCCTGTTTAAATTGTGTCACGGAGGAAGCTGAGCAAAGGCAAAAGGTACATAAGAACTCAAAGGGTGTATAAGAACTGGACTTGCGGGACTGTGCTTGCTGCAGGGAGTAGGCCCCACCTACCTAGAGCAAAAGAGCAATAATATTTTGGAATTGTATTGGTTTGCAGTCTTACTAATCTACATCATTCACAGCATTAGTGAGAGACAGTTAAAATGTGAACAGTGGGAAGCAAAGTTGTTCTGAGCTTATATTCTCAGCTGTATGCATTTTTTAAACTAATACTTGAGATCAAGTCCACATTGGCCTGTTTGGTTTAAATAACATGTATCCTCAATCAGACCCACACCAGACATACTTCTTTTGCTCTAGGCCTCTAGAGTTCCATGGTGTTACTACTCTGTCTCATCCTCCTGGCCTCTGACCTCAAACAGGAAACTATTCTCCTCCTCTAAAGATTTGTTAAGGCTATAAATCTTATATAGAATAGTACTTGATGACCTGTCCCCAGATAGGGCTTTGTTCTGTATGCCCAAGATCAGCAAGCAGCACTGTCTTCAACTCCCACATTATATTTAAAGTTTATTTAAAATACATTTTAATTTCACAGGCTTCCTTTTTAGTATAGGTGTGACCCAAGAACCTCTTCCGCAAGGAGGTGCAGAAGGCTTCCAGGGACCTCCTGATTCTAGTACGTACACTCTAGATCACCAAAAAAATGTCATGCAAGGTCTCAGATGAAAGCTGGTGTCACACTGCTCAGCAATATCATCACAAAACACATGTATGGATGTTGTGCAAGGAGTTATGCATATACACTGAAAATATGTTTAGAGTCTGTATCAAGGCACTGGTCACCAGCAAAGGTGAAAAACAGGTTCTGTCAGTCCAGAGCTGTTTATCTGTCCGTTTACACATAAATTGGTTACTGTCTCATTCAAGTGGGTCTCCTATCACCAGTCCGAACTGAATGCAAATGAAGGATTGTAAGAACTACAGAAATAAACTAATAGTAAGAAAAAGCGCTGGAGAGAACCATATCTTGAGATGCACATCAAAGGTTTGCTTGAGTATATTTGGAGGAGCAGGAAGACAAAGGAGATGCCTGGGCATCCCTCACCAAGAAAGTAAATGGACAGCAAATTTCTTTTGTGAAAGAGGGGTCACAACCAGGCTTGGTTGAAAATGCTGGAGTAGACTTTGGGTGAGATAAGCTTCTTTAGACAGAAGGTTAATCTGTTAGTTCACTGCTGTCTCTAGAAAGCGTGTTATAATTTCGTTTTGTATGTAACAATTTGTTTCCAATATTCTTACTCTCCATCATTGGAATCTCTGTTCTTTGATAATAAACTTACTCTTATTTTCACCATAAGTACATCTCAGTGCTGTGGTGTTAAGGGCCTGAGCAGAATCTTACAAACTGGTGTGCACTGTTCCTTTGGGAACAGCAGGCCTAGGTAATTCAGTGGGTGTTCATTGGAGAAAGGGCTAGACACTGCAGGAAATGCTCTGAGGACTTGGGAGGTGGGGTGTGCCTATCACTACCTATATAAAGAGAGCAAGACCTACAGAGGCTTGGAAGGCAGTGCTGGTGCTGCCAGAGGTTGGCCATCTCAGGGAGCTGACCCACAGCAGGCACAAACAAGACTCCATCATGCTAAGGGCAGGTAGTGGTGAGGTGCCTCGTAACCCTGAGTACCTTTGGGGGGCGTCACAACAGGAATATCACTAAATACAGCTGAAGTCTTGGGCTATCTAATCTGTTGACCCACCATCCATTTAAAAATTCGGCAGCAGGGCCCCAGGCCCCAGAAACACTGGAAAAGTTAGCTAAGGGCAGGTCTTCACTACCCGCCGGATTGGCGGGTAGCAATCGATCTATCGGGGATCGATTTTTCGCGTCTCGTTAAGACGCGATTAATCGATCCCCGATCGCGCTCCCCGTCGGCTCCGGAAATCCACCTCATCAAAAGGCGGAAGCGGAGTCGACGTGGGAGCGGCAGCGATCGACTCGCCGCCGTCCTCATGGCCAGGTAAGTCGATTACGATATGCCGACTTCAGCTACGCTATTCACGTAGCTGAAGTTGCATATCGTAGATTGACCCCCTCCCCTAGTGTAGCCCAGGGCTAAGACAAGACACCACCAACACTGCAAGCTGAAAAAAACAGCATAGTCGTTTCTTCAGATAAGGGAGCCAGAGAACCTCACAACAGACAAAGGGCCACATCCTCACCAGCTCCCCAGAACTCCATGGAGTCGCACCCGTTTACACTGCTCCAATGTACAGCTCAGAAAATATTTTCTCACCTCAAACCTGGCATTTTGAAACCTGTCACCACGCTGGTGAAAATGGTGCTGCTGCAGGTTTCTGTCTAATACTTGAGCCAAGGAAGTGTGTCACTTTTTCTACATGAAAGTATTCACTGCCCCACTCTAATTTTTCCTGAGGAATAACATGGGCCCGGTTCTCCTCTCACTTACTCACTTTTACAGCGGTATAACTCCATTGATTTTAACCGAATTGCCCCTGCTTTACATCATTGTATGTGGGAGGATAATCGTCCCAGGTGAAGTGAATCATTTGTAACACTGAGTGTGCCAGCCAACATTCTCGAGTAACAGCCTCCCTGTTGGCCTATTGATGGCTGGCATGGAAACCTCCACGTGACTTACAGAGGATGTAGCTCTGTGCTGCCATCCTACCTGCACCCCTCTCTCTACCTCTTCTTCTGCAGCCCTATTGCAAAGCTGGTGTGGCAAGCCTCCACACTTGGGCGAATTTACACATAATCTCTGTAAGGTGAATCAGAATAGTAATGAACACTTTGGAATGCAGTGAAACAGTTTGGGACTTTCATTCTATTTGATTCATTATAATAAATGACATTTTATCATATTTTCTAGCAGTACAGCCAACAGGAACCAATGTTCATCAAAACCCAACAGGGCAAAATTTGGAACCATAGCTTCTGAGTTGTGATACCTATGTGTGTCATCATAGGGAGACATCTGTTATTTGGGTCAAGCTGCAACCTATTTTAACTACACAGCTTAAAGTGTGAGACGAGGAGCCCATGATCATGTCAATAGGCTGGTTGGTGTGGATCATCAGCCCAAGTTCCTTTGCACTAGCACTGTCAAGAACATCTCTGTGGTCACATATGGTCTGGGAAGGCCACTCTGCATATTCGCTCTCTCACACACAAACAAAATAATTCTTACCAACAATCATGTGGTTGCAGACGTCACAGAAAGTGGGTTTTTTGAAGATGTGCTCCTGGAAAACATGAATCTGATTGCTTTCCGCCTGCTGTTGGAGTTTGATAGGTGTGGAGGTCTGGCTCTCTGAGCTGGGGAGCTGGCCGGTGCTGGTGCTCACCTCAGGCAGCAAATCAACGTGTAATTTCACATCACTGTTAGTCCTCTGGAAAAAGTTGTCTGCACTTTTACTCCTTAAGCTTTTGGTCTTGAAAGAGAGTGATCTTTTCAATTTCTGGAGCTGCAATGCAATAACAGAAGAACTGGTCGCTTTTTTTTTAAAACACACAGCAGGTCAGGGTCATGTCGTGAGGTGTATTGTTGACTTTGTGCGTACATGTACATTCCCACTGATATTAACAATATGTTGGGAATGGATTATCCCAGTGATGGGACTGCAATGTAATGACGCCACGCCAGTGAGCAACACAATCCACTCCAAAATCCAACTAGCAACTTGAGAGTTCAAACAAGAGCTTGCAAGGAGAAAACTCATTACTCCTGTGGGCTCTAACAAACAACTCTATTGCTGCCTTCTTAACAGGTGTAACAACAAAGTCATTACAGAGTATTATGATGCACATACATCCTGGGGAGAATATATGTGCTTTTGTGTTCAAGCCTGACAGAAATTAAAGTGCCATACACCTATGCACAGTCCTTGAGTAGCAGGTAAAGCTATTTCAAGAACAGCTGTTAAAGGATGCTGGCAGAGGAATGAATTCAGTGAGGTAGATTATGTATTTTTTTAAACATCTTCATTTACAATTCAGTGCAAACAGATACAATATTTACTGGGTTTTGTCCTAGAAATCCTGGTTTTAAAAAGAAAAATTAGCGAGGATCAAGAGTTACCGCACTACATGTTTTATCAGAATGACTGTGTAATTTTCCTGTAATTCAGGCTGACTCTGGTACTGCGTCGGTGCTCCCCCCAAAGAATTAGCGGTGCTATGAAGGGCAGTGGATGAGGTCTGGTACCTATCGTGGTATGAATTACAGAAGTTGGCAGATTTGACAGGCTCTGAAGTCTACAGAGGGCAAACAGTCAGGGGAAAGAAAAGCATGCTGGAAAAACCTAAGTTGCATCTCCTTTCATGTTCATTTATCTCTGACATACAGCATGTCCGTTTTGCCTATCACACAGTATTATTTCAACTACAGCAATGGTGGGCGTTATTTTATTTCTTGAAATTTTCCATGCCACATAGAGTCTGTCTGTGCTAACTAAGAGCATTTGTTTAGATTCGAAACTATTTACACTGGAAACAATGGCGATTGGAAGTGATAATTCAAATTAATGGAAGGGAATGAGCTTACATACTTTCCTGAAGTGCATGGTACAGGTCTGTAATCCTGGCACGAGACCTGATGTAGTGGCCTTGGGGCTCCGTTATAACCACTTTACATCTCTGCTCCTATTTGTTTTTATTATGAAGCCTGTAGCAGATATTCATGGCCAGGGGCTTCATAAAATGGTGTGTCCCTCTGTTACGAATGGGAGGCAGCCTCTACTCCACACCAGGCAGCCATATGAACTGGCACAAGGGATACTCAAGGCCCTTTTCCTATATTTCTCCACAGTAGATTCCATTGGTCCGATGTACGTGTAAGGAGATTCCGCTGCCTTAGCTCAGCTCTCCAGGTTAACAACAGTCCAGGTTGCTTTGTTGTAAAATTATCAGCACTCCTGTTTTACACCCTTCAATTTAATTAACTTTTTCTCACTAGTGACTTCTACATGGAAGCTTCATGTGTGGCAAGCTCGGGTGTGAACATACAGCACACTAGCCTGCTGCTCACTCTGCAACTGCACACTAAAAGTTCTGGAGAGTGCTTTGATATCGGAGACTCCAGTAGATGAGTCCTTCCTCGGAGAGATTGCGACAACCCCTAAAGTGAGTTGTCAGATACATTTTCTTTCTTGGCATTCAGAAAGAGCCCTGAGGAGATGTTCAAAGCAAATGCTAACGTGTCTGCTAAAGACTCACTTACTTCCATTACTCTGCAGGAGAATCATTACCAAACAGAGATCAAATGGTTAACTACCAAGCACAAGGACAAAGTAGCTGCCCATTTCCACAGCTACATCAACTGAAGCTTAATACTCGGAATTTCTCAGCCTGAGAAACACTGTACAACAGCACTAGCAAAATGGGTTATATCCCCCCTCTTGGGTCTTAAGCCACTGGCCCCCACTAATAGAGTCTCAACTGAGGTTACTTCATATCCCCAGTGACAGACATGAGATCAGCAATTAAAAAAATAATCTCCTGCTTCTATTGAAGTGATTCTCAAAGAAACAAGACCTCATTAGTGCAACCAAACACAGAGAATTATAGCAGCATAAGGTGACTGTAATGGCATTCATTATTGATTTGCTACCCATTTCTGCAGTGCCACATGAAGTTAATTAAATCTCAAACATTACTGTGCTTCCGCCATGGGCAGAAGACTAAGCTGTACAATAAAGTGTTTTAGCACAAAAAACAAAACAAAACAAAACAACACAACACCCTCACAAAAAACCCTGTCTAATTCGACAGATTAAGATTCATTGAATAGTGTTTGCTCAGTCTCAGATACAGTGTCGTTTACCAGAGAAGAGCTCCACTGAAACTAGACAGAGAGGCCCAAAGTTTTCAAAAAAGCCACAACCTGAGTGCCACTTGTGTGTGTGCAAATTTATGCATGCAAATTCTCTTGAATGTGCAATTTGTGCACAGTTACCAAAATGATAGAATTTGCACATTCAGATCCCATTTGAAATTGCACTTGACGAAACAGATGTAAATCCTATAACTTTATATGCAAGTAAAAGTGCAAAAATTGTAGCCTGAGTGGTTATATATGCATAGTAATGAACACATTTGGAAGCCCTAGATCTGATTCTCTATGGTTTTGCACCTGGTGTAGTTAATTACACACATGTGAAACTTAAGTGCAAATCTTGATACGGCAGTGTTTTTTTTACCCACTATGCACAGATATAAATGAGAGCACAAGGTGCATATGTAACATGGACAGACCCCAGTCGCTGGCAGGAGGAATTGAACCTGGGCCCTCTGGAGCTTAGTGCATGAGCCTCTACTACATGAGCTAAAAGCCACGCGGCTCTCAGCTAAGGCTGTAGACAAGACTCATTAATCTCTCTCTGAGTGGTGTTGGTGCCACTACATGGGACACAGCAGCACACCCAGGAGACGTGTGGGTTACACGTAGGCAATGGAGAATCAGGCCTCATGTTTTGAAAGTTTGACTATTTATCTGTAACTACATTGTGAGGAGAAATTGGCCCCTTAGAAAACCCCAAGTATGCTATTGGATGTGAATGCATATCTTTGCTTCTGATTTATCTGAATCTACTAGAGGGAGGATGATGGAGGCAACCAGCTAATTGGGGAGAGTTGAAGACTTTTGTGAAAATGTAAATGGCAAAAGATGTTAAAACATAATCACATATATGATTACGCTGCAGTCAAACGAACACTGATTCTTTAAACAAAGATTTCTGTTTTCCATATCTTAGCAATTGTTTAAGCTAATTCATTTTGTTGAACACTGAAAGAGATCTTAAAAGACATGTCATGAAACATTCACATACACGGTTTGCCTGATTTTTATCTCTTTTATACAAATTTAATGCTGCTGTGAGGCTACTGACTTACTGGAACTAATATGATGTTTAGCTGGTATAAGTGAGATCAGAATTAGGCTCTGAACATTTTAGCTCATCAGAGCAAAAACGTACACAGTTTCAAGATTTTTAATCTCTCTCTAGAGACAAGCCCACAACAAAACCCCAGATCTGAACTCCGGAGAAATTTGAGCTACAAAGTTTAGACCTAGATTTTGATCCTAGTTCAGTGCTGTTTCTGCTGAAGACAACAGCAACCCAAACTTCCAGTATTACCAACCCCAACAATTTGAAAATAATGAGTCAAGGCCTGAAACCTCCCACCCCCATTAGATTACTTAAAGACATCTCATGATTTTTAAGCCAATACGTGTGGGACACTTTTTTTGGTTTTATGCTTTAGGGTTACTCTTTTTCCTGCAAGCATAAGAGCTGGAGACTTTCACTTATAAATAAAAGTAAGCTGAGATACTCATGAGTTCAGAAACGGTGGTTTTAAGCCCCCCCTCCAACAAAATATTGCAAGACTTACAATAAAATCACACATATGAACCCTAGAAGGCTTGAGTTCACTGGCTGATTTGAAACCCAGGATGTTTCTGTGCCTTTGAAATTAGGCACAAAAGTTTGCCAATCCCTAGTTAAAAGCATTATATCATCCAAGCAAACTCTGTCTGCACACACTGTACCCTGAAGGCTGGAAACAGATAACTGCAATAGCAACTTCTAAGAACTGATTAATCTTTTCCTGGGTATCTTATACCACAATCTTTTCCTCCCCTACTGTCTCACTGAGTGTTCCCACCCCAAAGATTCTAGTAGTGCCATAGAAATAATAGTCTCACATTGTTTCCTCTGTTCCTGATTTCCTATGGCTTTACTGTGAGTGTCCTGATGCCTCTCTGGATTAACTGGCCATCTATTAGAATTAGTGGCATCCTCGTAAGCATGTGGTTCTGCTTGGACATTTGCTCTAACTCTGGGGCCCTAAAGTTGTCTCCTCTCAAACAATAGAAAATAAGTGGTAGCAAAACCACCTCTGGTGAAATTGTGCCCTGGTAGGAATAGGTGCAATTCCTACTGAGTTGTGCCCAGCTGCATGAGGATTGAATTTTGTCTTAGAAATGCAAACGACCAACTATTTGTCACTTCTCTGGTTTAAGATACACATGGAAAGTGGAAGGAGCCCAGAGATTTTGGTTCCTTTTTAATTCTGGTTTCATGCAACTAAGAAACAATTTTGGCCATCCAGGTTTTTATCTCCTGTCTCACTTGTTGTAACCACTACCTCCTCCTCCACCTCTCTAGCACCACCCACACCACCCTGTTCTGTCCACTTCAAAACGTATCCCACGCTCACGTAACCAACTGTGTAACCCCACTCGGAGTCCCTTGGCCGGCTTGTCTGCCTCCATCACGTCAGCGTTAAGCTACTTGGGCTCACCAACAAGGTCCTGCTTTACATGTCCCTCACCACGGAGTTTACTTTATTCCCGGTCCGATTGCCCCTTGTCTCCTGCTCGCCACCAGCAATGGCAGCAGATTGCACTCCTCTCTCTGGGGCCAGAGGGAGGGTTCTCCCTGGGGGAGGACTGTAATGCTTCCTGGGGGAATGCCCAGGGGTTGTGAGGCACATGGCTACCATCTCCCCTTAGTGTGAGGAACCCTCATCTGTGTCTGCTGCAGGTCCGTTACTAGCCACAAATCTCTGGCAACACAAGCCGTGCCTTGCAGGCCCCGCTTTCCTAATGATAGACACACGCTAACCCCTGAGTCCTCCAAGTGTCACCTTGGAGTGTCCATCTCCTGTTTCACCGGCCACTCACAGAATTCCCAGATATTGCGCTCCTAAAGGAACCATTCAATGCAGCTTATCGGTTACACCGCAGAACACAGCTCTGCTTAACACACAGCACTTAGATTTGTTTATAGGGAGACCAAGTATACATTTATTTAACAAAGAACAGAGATACACATGATAGCAAACAGAAGTATTTGAAACAACAGGTTACAGTCAAAAAAACCGTAACAGACATACTGAAGCCTAAACTTAACAAATAAAACACTGTCATGTCATAAGAGCAAAAAGCTCACCCAAAATCCTGCCAGCATATTACAGCCAGGCTTGGCTGGGATCATCTGTTCATGAAACAAGCACGCTGTCCTCTTGCCTCCTCAGGGGAAAAACCCAGAGTTTTCCTCTGTCCTTACAGGTATATTCCAAAAATCCTTGGCCTGCACCTGTAAACAGGCTAACCCCTGCGGCTTGCGCTTTCCTGTCTAGTGTCCTCCCTGGAGACTTTGCAATCACTCCACTAGCATTTTGCTCAGACTGTAAATGGACGCCTATTGTGAACCAAACAGTGCTGAACTGACACGTAAACAGGTAGATCAAAATCTCTTGCCTGAGCCTAACCTGTTCCTCACTTTTTCTGGTGACCAGCCCTAAGCCACACCCCTTAAGTATAGCATTTTCAGTATATACCCAACTCCATACATATTATCCGTACATACATTTCACAATGAGTATGATCACCTGTGTGACACAGGCTTTCATCAGAGACCTTACATGACACTCTTTGGTCAACTAGTATGTAGATACTGTAACTCTTATGTACCCCTGGGCCCTCTGCCAGTTGTCACCAAGAGGTCCCTGGGTCACAAGGACAGGCAAGGGTACCAGCGCTGCCCTCTCCTGGAAGTTCTGCTTTGCAATCTGGAGCAGCATTTGTGGAGGTTGCCCAAGAGACAGGGCAGCCCAGTACATTTCCCAGCCTGCCTAGCTCCATCCTCTACCCAACCACCCCCACTGTCAGTCTTGGAGGCTGGCTCTGCACCTCCCTGTGCAGGGAGGCCAGTAAAGGGCTGGTGCCCCTTCATTCCCACTACAAGAGGGCAGTGAGTGAATTCACTGCATGACTCTCCAAGGCCAAATAGTTAAGCCCTTAGCTCTAGTCACCTCCTCTCCCATTACACTGCCAAAAATAAGCCAACAAGAAAAAGAAAGCACGCTTCCTTTCCCTTTCTTTAGTCAAGTGCTACTGATAGCATGGTGTGAATTACAAATAATGAGGGATATTGAGGAAATTGGACTGAATCGCCCACACATATTTTTTCCTCTGCAAATTTTACAAAAATGCACCAGTATAAAAAAATGCTTAACTCTGTTCACTGGCAATGCAGGGACTAAAAATGCAGCACTGACAGACCACTAACTGCCGCCAGGTGAACACCCACCCTGCCCTTCCTGATAGAACCATTTTTTCCCTTCAGCTTTTCAGAGTTGGATTCAAAAGCATTAGACTCTTGCATTGCGGCAAGGGGAGGACTTCAGTGCATGAGGCTCAGGCAGCATTCTCCAGACTCACCAAACAACATGTCAGGTGCATTATCTGTTACCATGAGGACTCTGACCAAAAGCATGTCAAGTAAGGGGAAGAAGAAATGGTTGACAAACTGATGATCTTTTACCGAGTACACTTTATTTTCTGGGCCAAGAAGCATTCAAGTCGCATTATCATCTTCTGGGATGTATTTTAACATACATTAGTGTATGTGGATGTTAACAAGATTTGTTCAAGAACTACATGTTACATATAGGGCCAGATTCCCAGCTGGTGCTGATTAGCCTAGGTGAATTGGTTTCAACAGAGGTATGCGGATCTATAGCGGGTGAGGATCTGGTCCATGATGTCAGTGAAGTGCTTATGGGAGGTAAGCATCAAACACATTTATCTTGTTCAAATTGAAAAAATTACAAAGACAACTGATTTCTTAAACCTGGCTACATTATTTTTCTGGCTTTGATTTAAAAAGGCATTGCATCAAGATTTTAATAGGCAAATTCATGATTAAAACTATTTCAAAGCCTACATCTCCTTTCAGTAATATTATAGATTTCTGACAGTTTCATGGGACACAAGCTAAACCATTGGCCAGATAGAAAGATATTTTAAAGATTCAAGTTAGTTATTTTTCTGTGTGCAAAAATTCCAGGTTCAACCTGTGAGCAAAACAGATTTATTTTCAACGTGTACGCACCGTAGCTATAAATAGGCCAGATCCTCAACTGATGTAAAGTGGTGTAGCTCAGCTGATGCCATTTTACAGCAGCTGAGATATGGCCCAATGCATTTGTTCAAGGGTTGAATATCCAGCCTTCTTGGGAAAACACATCCTTATCATCCATCACAGTCAAAGGGAGTGACCATCTCTATAGAATTCATTATGGATTATATTTCTGTGGTTTCCCAGCAGATTAGATAGACAACATTATAACGAATACATTTATTTTTGTTTAAGAATGTCAACAAACTGCCTGCCTGGATACTGTATTGAACTAGTCAAAGGTGAAATCTTATACATCATGTCTAATGATAATGGCCAGGCAAGGTGGCCTGTTAGCGATTCATTTACATCTCTTGTTCAGTTATCTGATTTAACAAAGAACAGATGACTACAGAGCCTCCAAATTGTACCCTTCGCTATTACATGAAGCTCTGTGTTCATGTTACTGTCACCGTTAGCTTCCGCTCTCTCCTGACTTTGTGTTCAACACGGCTTTTGAATTGTGTAAACTCTTTGGGGCAGGGCTTATCTTTTATTTTGTCTTTGCACAGTGCCCAACACAATGGAGCCCGGATCTGGATATTACTGTAATACAAATAGCCATAGTGGAAAAGCCTAAGGAACTCAGAGGGCCGAATCCTAATAGATGTTGAACACTCAGCACTCCCACTGAAGTCAATGCGAGCTACAATGCTTAGCCCCATTCCAGGTTTGATCAAGGGATGTGCATATCTGATCAAAATATCCAAACCAAAGTATCCAAACCAAATCTCTTGATAGGTATCCAAACTGTTTGCCTGCCCATCCAAACCTTTACCATATGAACCTCTTGATAGCTCAGCATAACTAGGCTGGAAATCTCATATTCCCTAGTACTTCCTGCTCCATTTGGGCTGGAAGCATTGGGGCACTGCAGTTTCTGATCTTAAAAAGAACAAAGATGTGCCGAAATATGTGAAAATGCAAAAAAAAAAAAAAAAAAAAGGGGGGGGGGGGTTGTGCATGAGAATTCAGTGCCAGTGAAAGATGTCAGATTGATAGTCCTGGGGAATGAAATCTTTTGTCTATTCTGGGAACAAATTCAGCACAGAAATTGACAGTACAAGCGTTCCCACACTCCTGTACCAGCGTGCCTCAAACCTTGTCTTTAGGGTAAACGGGTAGTTCATTCTTCATGCCTATTCAATCCTTGGCCTTTGCTGAGGTTGAGAACAAGGGTGCTAACTGTGAAGGTGGTTAATGTGATGTGGACATGTATCCAATGAGAGCTTGTAAGAGAAAAATCAACATGTACATAGGCAACTGAACAGCCTTGTGATTAGAGCTAGTCAGAAAAATAGGACTTTTTTTTCCACGGAAAATTTTGAATTTTCAGTGAAAATTTGAAAAACAGAATTTAAAATATTTTGAAATGCCACTAAAATGCCTCATGGAAGCTGTAGCTCAGGTGCCTCCTGTTCTCATTCTCTCATGTAGGCTGAACTTCCTGGTTGGACATCTCCCATGATGCACTACATGATCTCTCCTCTTGGTGAGAGGAGGCAATGCATCATACAGTCACAGGGCCATGGTGCATCACAGGAGATGAAATCTAGCTGGAAAGACCATCCCATAGTAGAATGGAAGCATGAGAAAGCCAACTACAACTACATTGATATAAACTGGCCATCAACAAATTTAGGCTTGAAATTAGATGAAGGATTCTAACCATTCGAGGAATGAAATTCTGGTTCTGCCTTCCAAGGAGACCTGTGGGGTCAAAAACCTAACTGGCTTCAAGACAGAGCTTGATACGTTTATGGAGGGAATGGTATGATGAGACTCCATACAATGGTATGTAGCTGATCTGTGGCTGCTAGCAACAAACATCTCCAATGGCTCGTGTCTTCACTAAGTGCTGCAGTGGAGCAGATGCACCAGTGCAGCAGCTGCACCAGTGCAGCTCTGTAAGTGTAAACAAGCCCTTCCTTCAATAGTCCTACTAAAGCCTTGGTGTGCAACATTTCAACATAATCTCTCATCAGATCGTCTGCCAGAAAAGAATTCATCTATTTTATTCTATAGCTTGCCATCCAAATCATGAAAATTATATTAAAAGTCTGAAAGTAAATACAGGAACACCTCACTGAAAGTCATCCTGGTTAACGTTGTTTTGCTGTTACGTTGCTGATCAATTAGAGAACATGTTCATTTAAAGTTGTGCAATGCTCCTTTCTAACGTCGTTTGGCAGCCGCCTGCTTTGTCCACTGCTTGCAGGAAGAGCAGCCTGTTGCAGCTTGTTGGTGGGGGCTTGGAACCAGGGTGGACCAGCAGCCCTCCTATCAGCTCCCCGCTCCCCTAAGTTCCCTGTGGGGCAGCCGCCCAGCAGGCTATCAATTGCCGGCAGTTCAGCTGTCCCTCCCCCCACTGCCATGTGCTGCTCCTGCTCTCTGCCTTGGAGCTGCTCCCCGGAGCCTCCTGCTTGCTGTGTGGAAGGGGGGAAGACTAATGGAAGGGGGGCTGCATGGAAGGGGGGCTGTCAGGGTTTCGCCCTCCCCCCGCTCCTGCCCCCCGCTTACCCCATCTTCCATAGAGCAGGGGGGACACACGACAGCGCTCAGGACAGAGGGAGTTTCCTGGTAGCAGCTCCCATCTCAGCTTGCTGATCTACTTAACAAGCCAGAGTACTTAGAGTGGAGTCAGCATACTCAAAGGGGCAATGAACATCTCTCTCTCTCTCTCTCTCTCTGTCACACACAGGGTGCATGTCTCTGTCTGCCATGCTGTCAACCCTCCCTGCATTCGTGCTGCCTTGTAGAGTTTGAGGCTACATTAACAACAACGAGTTAACCCTTGAGGGCTCAGCCAATTGCTAATTCATCATTTAGCATTAAAGCATCCCCTGGGAAATATCCCACCCTCTGACTTCACCACCTCAAGCAAGCTTCACAATCATCATCGCTGTGTTCCAGTATTAAATTGTTTGTTTAAAACTTATATTGTGTGTGTGTGTGTGTGTGTGTGTGTGTGTGTGTGTGTGTGTGTATATATATATATGAAATATAATCTTTTGTCTGGTGAAAAAAATTTCCCTGGAACCTAACCCCCCCTATTTACATTAATTCTTATGGGGAAATTGGATTCGCTTAATATTGTTTCGCTTAAAGTCGCTTTTTTCATGAACATAACTACAGCGTTAAGCAAGGAGTTACTGTTACATCTGCTGAGCTCATAGCACTCTGCCCAGTGACTGTCAGTTCTTCTTCCTTTGTAAACACGTGTATAAGTCACAACACGTTACAGTTTAAACTAAACACAGAACCTCCATGACAAAAGCATGTTGTTTGTTTTACAACAGGGCTTGTGAATGCATCACCTTCTTCTGCCACTTTTCATGTATCACCTAATGAAAAGAGCCGCTGGCCTCAAGAACAAGGAAGGAGACCATAAATCTTGTAGGCTGTTGAATATCTTGTTTAACACACGTGGCAACAGTTGCAGCACATCATCTGCAATTTAGTTTGTAAAAGATGCTCTATACTGGAACAAACTAAAAAAAAAACCCTTTATGACTCATTTTGTTGTCACTGTGGGTCAGCTGACTCTTCTTTTTGCCCAGAAATCTAATATGAAAGCTGACACATTACGTAACAGAAGGTTGATAGTAACGTTCTCATTTTTTCCAAACATTCCTGCAACTTTGTTTAAAATATATATATTTGTTTACACCTTCTGGTTTCGTACTTTGGGTTTTACCTCAGTCATCTGGTTGCTAAGGAGCCAGTCTTTGCCATTGTTTGTCCTCCTTAGGACGATGCACATGATTAGTATGTCCTTTGCTTCTCAATATGCCCTGAAGTTGAACTATTATCTTTAAGGTCTCATCTGGGAATTCATTATTTCAATGCCCCACTTGGATTTCTCTTTTCTAAACGATACAGTGATTTCCCAATAGTAGAAAGCTTGACAGTTATTTAATAATTAATAATTATTACTGTATAGGTACTGATACAAGGTGGGTTTTTTTCTTTTATTTTTGAGAATAAAGGACCAGATCTCAGACTGGTGTAAATCCATACAGATCTACTGAAGTCAACAGCACTATGTTGATTTACACTAGCTGAGGGTCTGGCCATTGAGAATTTTATAAAAAAACAAAACTAAACAAAACAAAACAAAAAATAAACCAAATAGGGGCTACATTTTGCTCACTTTAGTCATCTTAGTAATCCTACTGGAGTCAAGGTTCTACTAGTGTAAGGTGCCAAGCCTTTGACCCTACATAATATCTGTATACTGATGATTTGTGTGACATTACTTTCCACTTCCCATGTACTTTGCCCAATATAAGTTAAAAATAAGTAATTAAACATAAGCCCCATATACACCTGTGCTTCATGACACCCTTCAGCAAAAGAGCTTTGGCCCAACTACATCTGAAAACTTCCAGTGGATTTTGTTTTGCTCATGAGTTTTTGTTTTTTTAATCTTAGCCATTTTATAACATTCAAATGTCAGCCTGTTGAATCAAGTCACTGTCACTGATCAGTCCATCAGCCCTCGTAGAGAGAGTACCGATCACAACACATCAGATGCGCTGTTCTAGATAGTCCTCCAACAACCTGCTGGCCAAGCTGTCAGTAGCACCGGACACCCGACTGGAATAGCGCACAGCAGCCTAGAACTCCTGAGTGATCCGCCATCCGCAGCCTCCCAAGCGGCTGGGATTACAGGCGCGCACCACCACACCAGGCCATTGACTCACGTATGAAAACTTATTTGGCATAGAGGCTGATACACATAACATCAGCACCAGAGCCCACATATAATCTCATTTGTATTATTTTAGAACAAAAAAAGGAAGGTCTAGAAATCCTTGGGAATTGTTACAGTTAATATGCTATCAGTTTCCACTCTTTAAGGCGTTAAGAACTTGCCTGTTAAAATGGCTTCAAATAAAAACATAACTGTTTAGCTCTGCAACAACATTGTCACTAAGCCAAATCCTGAGACCTTTGCTCATGGCTTACTCCCACTAACTTCAGTGGGAATTATGCCTGAGTAAGGACTTTAAGAAAAAATAAACAGAACTAAACCCTAGAGTGAAAAAAAATCCGTTTAGTATCTTGCACCAGGAAAAGGCTAGCTGGCTCAATGTACTTCCCCTTATCTGAATAATCTTAATTCCAGCTTCTTGATTTTTCACCATCTTTGTAAATCCTCTGCTTCTTCAGCACCAAATACAGGTGTATCTTGCATTTGTCTGTACTTCCTGCTTCTTTTGCCTCTCTGTCATTTGTTTTTATGTGTATTAGTTCTATCTAGGTTTCCTATTTACTTGCAGTGCATTAAACTTCACTAGAGATGGACCTGAACCAAAATCTTGGAAACCCCATGCTATGCAGAAGTTTGGAAACTGAGCCTGGATCTGAATTTTATGGCTGAATTCTCCACCAAACCTCAGTACACTCCTCTATATTCCCCAGCCTACAAATATTCTTTCCCATAAAATTGAAATCGCACATCCAAATACTGCAGCTTGTCTCCATCACTTTGTTTTAAGCTCTTATCAATGTGAAAATCTCTCTCAATTTTTTTTATCCTTTTCATAATTTTAAGAAATGTCTTTTAGGTGAGCTTCAAGTCTCAGCTTTGTTTACTCCTTTATACGTCCTTCATAACTAAAATTCTTCCACTTCATGTCATATTTGCTATCTTATGCCCTACCCTCTTGCGAGTAATATCTTTCCTGACGTACAGTGGCCAATACTGGGCAAAGAGTTGTGGGGTGGGGGGAGGAGGCAGTCTAGTGCTTCTTTATATAGAAAATGTGTCATCTTCTTAGTTTTATATCTACTGCATGGCTAATACAACCTGCATCCGGTTTGCCTCTTTACTGCTGCTGAGCCTTATGCTGATTGTTTGAATGATTTTTCCGCAAAAGCACCTATAGCTGGTTCAGTGAGCTAGCTGATTGTTCTATTTAGCCCACGTTCTCTAGCTTAGTTTCTTGTTCCTAGACCAGTTAGCAAATAATTGACAAATGTAGGGTCACCTAAACAATTCAAAACCTTTCCAGTCTGATTGCCAATTCCTCACTATCTGTCCAGTCCCCAATTTTAGTATTATCCGCCACTTGGAGATATCTATTTTTCAATTCCTGCTTCAAAATGGTTTAGAAGCTTGGAGTAGAAGTGCTGAAAACAAATCTTAGGGCTCCCCACATCAACCTATTTCCACTGCAGAAAGTTTCCATCTAAATCTGTATTTTGGCTCATATGTGTTGGGCCATCAGTATGCTCAGTGCTCTACAAATATAGCCAATGTTCCACCCACAGGGGCTGTCAATCTAACTTGGCAGAGAATTATTATAATAATATAAATCCTGACACTTTATAGATATGTCAGAAGGCATAGTCACTGTGCCAAGGAGCTTAGAGTGTAAATATATACAGAAATATCTGATACATTCACTTATCCCATGACTGCACTTTATCATATACCCTTGACTGCCTCACTTGCCCTCTGGCCACTAATCCATCTCTTTGGTGTTTATTCTAAGTAGAGTTGTCCAAAACTGGTTCATAGGAAATTGTGATATTTCAACATTTGTTTTCATTCTGATTTGGAACAAAAGCATTTTTTATAAAATTTCCTTTGAATTGAAAGGTCTGTACATTTTTCATTTGGGAAATTCTGATGTTTCAGAGAGAAAATCTGCTCTCTGCACCCAGTAGCTGCTGACTGAAATTAACAGGATTGTCAGTTTCACGCTGCCCACCACTGAATAGAAAGCGTGAAACTGACAACATTCATGTAAATTTCAGTCAGCAGTGCCAGGGCTTCCCAGGTTTGAGGGTCTGGGAGGGTCCCACTACACAGACTGACCTGGGGCCCAGGGCCCCAAGGCTTCCAGACTGCTGGGCCTACTACCTCTCCAGACTCTGTGGTGCTTGGGGCAGCTAGCTCACCATTTGGTGTCAGACAGCCTAGGGAGTCAGCTGACCTGGGAGTCTAGAAGCACTGGGCTCCCCAGCCCCTGGGCAGGCTGCTGTCTTTCAGAAAACACATGTTTTTCTCCAGTGAAGACCTAGCTCAAGTGTTAGACTAGTGACAGATTTTCTGTAAACATTTCACAGCTTCCATGTCCATTATCATGCAGCTCTGCAGGGTTAAAAATGTGGAGTTTTACTTCACAGAGTGGGGAGATTCTGAGTTTCTTAGTGAGTCACATGTAAGGATAGGATAGGATGCTCAACCAGTGCACCAGAGTCCTGACTCAGCAGAGCAGTTAAGGACATGCATGACTTTAAGCATGTGAGTAATCCCACTGAAGTCAATGGGGGTACTCAAATCCTTAAAGTTACCCACAAGCTTGAGCACTTTGCTGGGCCCGAAGACAAGGAGGGAGTACCAAGCACTCAGACTGTCATGGTTAGAGGTGCATAAATGAGTGAGAAATTAATCAATAGCAAAACACCCATTGACTTCAATGCAGAGAGGATGTTACCCAGGATATTCTAGAGCAGGGGTGGGCAAACTTTTTGGCTTCAGGGCCATGTCAGGGTATGGAAATTGTATGGCGGGCCATGAATGCTCACTAAATTGGGGGTGGCAGTGTGGGAGGGGGTGAGGGCTCCGGCTGGGGGTACAGGCTTGGGGTGGGGCCAGAAATTAGGAGTTGAGGGTGCGGGAAGGGGCTCTGGGTTGGGGTGGAGGGGGAAGGGCTCTGAGGCAGGGCTGAGGATGAGGGGCTTAGGGTGCAGGAGGGGGATCCAGGCTGGGACCAATGGGTTCAGAGGGCGGGAGGGGGATCAGGGATGGGGCAGGCTGTTGGGAAATGGGGGGGGTGAGGGCTCTGGCTAGGGCTGGAGATAAGGGGCTTGGGGGTACAGGAGGGGGCTCTGGGCTGGGTTCTGGGCAGGAGGGGAATCAGGGCTGTGGCAGGGGATTGGGGAGTGGGGAGGGATCAGGGGTGCAGGCTCTGGGTGGTGTTTACCTGCGGGGGTGGTGCCTGCGGATGGGGCAGCACGCAGAGCTGCCTGGCCATGCCTCCACATACTACGTAGGAGCCAGAGGGGGGTCATGCTGGCTGCTTCCTGGGAGCCATGCGGAGCAGGGCAAGCCCCCAATTGCACTCCCCGGCAGGAGCGCCGGAGCGGGGCAACCCCCCGACCCTGCTTCCTAGTGGGAGCTGAGGGCCAAATCAAATAGTCTGACGGGCCGGATGTGGCCTGTGGGCTATAGTTTGCCCACCCCTGCTCTAGAGGGTTGCATAGAAGAAACCTGGGCAGCCATAGGAAGAAATGAGAGAGAGATGTGGTCAGGGCAGAGCTATATCCTGACCCTCAAGGTGCTGAAAGAGTACGAACTTGATGCGAGTGAGGATTCTGCTCCTCTGCCTGTTTGCTATGAAGCACCTTACTCTCCCCTCCTCCTATTCCATGACCCTTTCCCCTTAACCATTAATCACCATCTCTGCTTTTTGGAATATTTAAATAAGCAACAGCCCTTAAATTTCATTTATCTATCATGGCAGAAATAGCTTCAAAGACCTCCAGCTGAGGAATTAAGCATGAACTGCCGGTTAGCTGTCTTTCAAACTACACTGTAGCATTTGCCAATCCTCGGGAATCCTTCTTGACAGGGGCCGGCTCTAACATTTTTGCCACCCCAAGCAAAAAAAACCAACAACCCCCAAACGCCGCCCCCACAAACAAAAAAACCAACCCCTCCCAACGCCCGCCGAAACACCCCCCCCGCCTCTCCCACTCAGCGCGCCGGCGGGGAGCATGGAATGCCTGCGGCCCCGCTCCCCTGGCCAGTGGGGAGGGCGGCATGCCCATGGCCCCGCTCTCCCTGGCCGGAGCGCCGGCAGGGAGCAAGCGGGGCATGCCCGCAGCCCCATTCTCCCAGCCGGCGGGGAGCGAGCGTGGCATGCCTGGGAGGGAGGGGGAGAAGTGGCGCTCAAAACAGCTGTTTCACGCGCCGTGGCTGCTCAGGGAGAAGCTGAGTGGCGGCAGCACGCAAAAGCTGGTGGCGCAGAGCGGAGGTGAGCTGGGGCAGCATGGCCGGTGCCAGAATGCCGCCCCTAGAAATGTGCCGCCCCAAGCACCAGCTTGTTTTGCTGGTGCCTGGAGCCGGCCCTGCTTCTTGAATCTGTGAACTTTTAAAAAATACATATTAAGGCTCCCGAGATTTCTGCATGCTCTTCTTTTAGTCTTTGCGACTTTGTGCTATCTACACCTGGTCTTTTCTCTACATAGCAGATAAGAACCTGTTGTACTGTACCTAGCTGCAATGGAACGATTTAACAAACAACAATGTTGACAGCAAGATTGTCAAAACTGGACTTCTAAAGTCAGGTTCCTGCATTCGCAACTAGGCACTGTAATAAGTGGCTTGATCATCAAGAGTGCTTGGCCTCCAGTAGCTCCCAATGACTTCAGGACAGGCGTTGACGGTACAATGCTGCGTGCTTAGTACTTGTAAAATCAGGCTCATCACATAGACCAGGAAGCAGCACTGGCCTGCTGTCCTCTGAAGAGATTGGAGGGGAGGATAAAGGCAACCAGCACTTCCACCCCAAAGGCAACAGAAAGGTGGGAGGAGGAGAGGAAATGAAAGATCGATTTGGAATGAAGCCCAAATTCTCCCTAGACTGAATCCAGGTTTGTAGCAGGGCTTGTGCTAGAGTCTCAGGTTGGTTATGAACCTGAGATGGCACTTTTCTGCGCTTAACACAATATGGTTATGGAGCCAAATTCTCTGCTGGCGTAAAGTGGCATAGATCCATAAACAGATCTGTGCCAACTGCTCTTGGGAGTCAAATGACGCCTATTATACTGGTCAACGAGCACAATGTTTATTACTTTGTGTTGGGTCAATTATTTCCTAACTGTAGTCTTGCTTTTCACATACTGAACTAGTTTTATTGACCATGAGGTATGATACCTTAGGGGAAGAGGATCTTTTCAGGGACTCAGAAGTTGTTGGTGGAGAATAAACTGTGTGCCCCCATGGTTATTGCTTTTGGTGGAGTATATTTGTTATAAATTGCTTACATTCCCAGAAAGAGTTAGCTTAATTTTATTACCTTCTTTTTTCAAGAGGTCTGAATTTCTACAGTCTTGTATGGATTGTGGGACTAGCTAACTCCCAGGGACTGAGTCTCCAAAACTGCATTCTCAGCGTAGTGCAGCTCTGGGAAGGTCGGGGCTGTGTCATTTTTAAAAACTTGCCATCGGTTCCTGATGTGGAAAGGCCTTCATTTATCTATATTAGGGCAGCTCTGGTGGAGCTGTTGCCATCAATTCCCCCTTTGCTGATCTCTAAATAATAATTTGTCAGAGGTCTGTGCCATGTGTCACTTAGACCAGGTGGGAATCATTGCAAAAGTAGTAATTGTAGTATACACGCTAGTGGTTTCGCTTACACAATAAATCTGAAAGAAAATCCCACCCAGCAACTACACTAGCCAGCTCCCCACTGGATGGGGTCCCTCCTGGCCAGCTTGGGGGCACATCAGAAAGCTTGTACCACCACTGCCTATACTGTACCTATTCTGTTAACATACAAATAACTTTGGTCATGAGGGTTGCGAATTTGGAAAGTCACTTAAATAAATACATTTCCACGTAATGTGCAGGGATTCCTGGCCTGTAGTTGTAGCACTCTGCACTACCTTGGGTTTGATTTCTGGTTTTTTGATTCCTGTGCTTGAACAGGCAGGGGCAGTGAATGCTTGGGTGGGCAGTATATTTAAACTCAAAGGGAGGAAACATCCCCTTCACTCCCATTACTTACTGCCTACCAAAGCCCAAATGCCAGGAAGACACCCCAAATGAGGAGGAACGAGATCCATTTTGTTAGCATACCTAACATGTTCTATGACCTGATTGCCAAAGTTCCATTTTCCTGGTGAAAATAAGGTATAATACAAAAAAAGAAAACAACATGAAGTTATACCAAGAGAGAAATAAATTTACATCCAAACACAGTGGACACTTTGTGATGCCTAACATTTCGGGGCAAATAAAAGGGAGCACACAGCAGGCCAGAGAGGAGCAGCAGCAACGTATTTCTTGTAAAAAAAAAAAAAGTAGTCATGACTCATTTATAGAGGAAATGGAGGGTCAAGCCTCTGGAGTTTGCTTTAGTTCAGCAATACTTATGACTTGAGTTCTACAGTTCTAGCAGCACTTATAAACCAGCTCCCTCCCACGCTAAAGGATTATCATCCATTTTCATTATAGGTAACTTTTAACTTGACTAGGCTTGACCCTGGACATTTTGTATGTACAGAAAATCTGAGGTCTGGCTCTGGCTTCTGTGATGAAAGCACTTGGGTGAGCTGAGGAAAAGAGAAGAGAGAGAAGAAGACTGGAAGGCAGAGATTAAGTGAATGGCTGTTCATCTAGACCCATGCAGCGCCTATGAGAAATAAATATATTTGTCATTAGGACTAACTACTGAAGATAGATTTAACTGCTGTGTACCTGCCAAAGTGTCGTCTATGCTCGTATTTCATGAAACGGTTGTAGGATTTATCGAGCACCTTGGATAGGGTCATATTTCTTTCTGTTTTTGTCATCAATGCAGAACTTTCCGCTAGGGCTGGCCAGAAAACAACAGTACTGTTTTGTGAAAAATTCTGGGGTTTCAAACTTCTTTTTCATTGTGATGTGAAAGGAAGCCACAACCTCCACAAAAATACCCAAGCGCAAGAGACCGACTTTATACCTTGCTGGTTAAGGCATTCAGTTAGGATGTTAGAATCCTAGAACTGGAAGGGACCTCGAGAGGCCATCTAGTCCAGTCCCCTGCACTCAAGGTTCAAGTCTCTGCTCTGAATCAGGCAGAGTCGGGACTTCAGTCTTGATCTCCCACCTCCTAGGTGAGTGCCTAAAAGACCAGGGAGACCAGAATTGCATGCAGTATTCCAGCTGAGATCTCACCAACACCTTGTACAATGGTAACAATATGTTCTTACCTTTACTGGAAATACCTCACCTAATGCATCCTAGGATTGCATTAGCCTTTTCCCTGGCTGCATCACATTGGCAGCTCATAGTCATCTTGTGATCAACCAGTACACCCAGGTCTTTCCCCACCTCCGTGGCTTCCAACTGGTAAGTCACCAGCTTATAGCAAAATTTGTTGTTAGTCCTTAAGTGGATGATCTCGTACTTTGCGCTATTAAATTTCATCCCATTTCTATCACTCCAGATATGGACGACCCTTGAAAACTGGGGTAATATAAATGGGATGAAATTTAGATTTCCGAGTCTCTCACAATAAAGACCAGGCTCTCTCTCGACTAGACCATGTAATTCTACTGAAGTGAATGGAGTCTCACTAGAATAACTGAGATGAGAATCTGGCCCTATGACCCTATTCAACATCATTTGCTATAGGTACACCTACGGGCCTTTGCTCTGTCCAATGAACCATAACCCTATATTTCTTTGTCTTACTTTGAGGGATTGCTGAAAAAAAAAAAGATTATTTTCTGTATGTGAAATTTATAAGTCTAAAGTGTGCCAGTGTGTAGCATTTTGCTCCTCTCGGAACCAAATCTAATTGGCATGTACTGAAGGTCAGCTGTATTTTGCTTTCTGTTCACAACAGTTGACTGCTAAAATAATCTTCATTAATAAAGCAGTGCGTGTGTGGTGTTTTAATAATGCTCCCTTTCTAAATGCCATTTAGAAACTTATCTGGATCAAGAAAACTTACTGAGCTGTCATCAACACTCATCTCAGGACTCACTTAGGAATTCCATTGGGGTGTCAAGCTCCCATGGCTGGGAAACAGCCCTATCATTACAATTGTTAATGAAACAGCTACAGTATGACTGATCAATGACAAAGTCTAAATGATAGGAATTCAATTTGATAAGTTCTGGCACAGTACTACAGTTGGTTAAAAGCAGATCAACTGTTCAATGACCTATATACAATAAGAAACTTTGCAGCCTAAACAGGGGGAATGATTGCACATGAATTTAGACGCAATAGCTTCATTTCTGCAAACAGATTTGCAAACTGTTTACAGTGTCTGAACGCTCAACGACAACATCACAAGAACTTCATTTTATGTTCATCACAGATATGGATTGGAGTTTTTCTGAGCTGAATATGCAGCCAAGGGTTCTTCGTCTCCTATTACACTACTGTAAGTATTGAGGCTCTGTGGAGTCACTCCTGATAAATGCCAGTGTAAAAGGAAAATCAGGCCCAGAGTTTATTCCAGTCATTCAGTGCAGAGTGTCATTTTCAAAGTTGGATATCTGTGATGCCACACCTGAAAAATCGACTCATGTGTCAATTGGAAATGGACTTTCAAAGGCATGAAATGGGTAATTCCATGCCCCAAATGGCTGGTTAAGTATGTGCACTATTGCCCATTTTGCATGAATGCCCATTTGTGTGTGCATACGCAAATTTTGTGCATGGGGTAGATGCAGTCACAAATCAAGTGAGCTCAACTCAGACACCCATAGCTGAAAAAGTGGTCCTACATCTGAAGTACATCTGGGCAAACCAAACAGATTTTGCTCTATGAGCATTCACATGAAAAACGATAGCTTTCTACCTGCAAAAACTGCTTATTTTGTTTCAGTAAAATATTGCTTCTCTTCTGGTCAGCAGGTGAATAGGGAAGAGGTAAGAAGGAAAAGGACAAAGACAAAAGAAAAATATATATATTTATGTATATCAGTAGAGGGAAACCTAAAATATAGTTATTCATAGAGCTAGAACACCACTGTTTTGCCCCCAGTTAAAATTTCTTCTGTATACTTTTATTAAAATACTCCCCCACATAAATGTGTTAGCCCAATACCTTAGCTCATTTTCTTCCCCTTAGCACTACCAACTTTAATTCCTTCACAATATGTACTCACCATATTTTTCCCTTAGGTTTTCTTTTTAAGTTGTTTTTTATATTTCCTTGAAGACAATCACAGTAGCAGTTTGCATATTGGATATTTATTCAGTAGTGTGGAGGGGGGAACAATAACTGTATGCTATATTACCTGCCCTTTTAAAATATTCATTGACCAGTAACCTATCCCTCGTCAATGAACCATCATAAAGTATTAACTCTTTATGCAGGAGAGATCTCCATTAAACACTGTAGACCAAATCCTGCAAGATTAAAACCACGCGCAATCCTATTAACATCAATAGGGTTGCAAGCCATTTAAGTCAGCTCAGAATTTGCCACTGACATCTTTGTTTAGAAACGTTATTTAATCATATTATTACTTGTATGTGGCCCACAGCATGGTAGGTAGTGGGTTCAAACTTCTGGATTGCTACTGTAGAAACGGGTATGAAGCCCAGATCCCTCTCTGGAAGATTCATTATACTAAAAAGGTAGATTTTTAGTATCTTCCATTACATGTCAGTTATGCTGATACATAGAGAGTGCATACATGTGCTGTGTATCTTTAATTGCTGTCACTAACCTGGGAGAGAATTGTCTTTATTTACCTGTGAGCTAGTCACTGGCTATGCAGTAGACAGTAGTTTTGGCCTGTGCAAATCACTTGTACTTCTCTGACTCTCTAGCCCAATACCAAATTGATTTAAAGCGCTAGCTATTCAAAGCAACAATTCTTAGATATTCCAAACACCTAGATCTCCACAGTGCCAGCAGTTCAATGTGCAAGTCAATTTTGGGTTGTTATGCAAATACTTCAGCTACGGAGCACATTTAAAGGTGTGTGACTCTCATACACAGACCTGTACTTTACAATAGTGGATGGAAATGGGCATACCTATGAAAGAATGCCTGCTTTTCTGTGGTGTCCATTGACACCTATAAGAAAGAAACTTCTGGACGGCAGTTTCAATGGAAGCCAGCTCACCATGGCTATAAATCAAACCCGAGTGGCTTGATTATTATGGTCACTGAACAACCAGAGCTCCCCATTGACCTCAATTGGGACTATAGATGCTCAGCACCTCAGAAAATTAGGACTTGAAGATGCAAATAGAATATTTAAGTCATTCTGGTCTGCTGTCTCTGAAGATTTGTCCCAAATTATTAAACCCAACACTAATAAAACTTGACTAATCACAGTAGAAGTCAAGACGTGGGCTCAGTTAGGAAAGTTCCACTGAATTCAATAGGGACAGAACTAATCAGTGTCTATACCAATAACTCTAAAAAATCTATAGCATTTAATGGAGAATTATCTCCTTCTCGTGGGCTTTTTAATCATCCTATCAAAGATTACAGCAGGGATTAGTTATTGAATTCAATAACATGGTGCAAGAATTGAAATGTTATAATTTTCTATGACCTTCTATAGGATTTATCCGAAAGGACCTAAAAGGCACAGGTAACCATAAGTGAGGGAACTAGAGGTGCTGGGAGTGCTGCCGCACCCCATCTTGAAGTGGTTTCCATCATACACAGGGTTTAGTTTGGTTAAATGGCTCTCAGCACCCCCACTATACAAATTGTTCCAGCACCCCTGCAAGTGACAAGATCCCAGAGAAATAAATTCTCTTACAGAATACATTAGTCAATTCCTTCCTTTTTTTTAGGTGCGGAACTAGAGGACCCTACAAAAACTGGCCTTTTCCATCTCACTAGATCTGTGAGGTCAAATACACAGAAGCCATAATTTACAAACATATGTACATAGTATAATTTATAATTATTACAAATTATTATTAATTTTGAACCCACATAAGGTTCTCCTTATTATATATCTAAAGCACCCATTGCCGTTGTACTTAGGTGCCAAATAAATGCTTGTAATACCTAATAAATTACTATTATTATCACAGTATTCCTAACCATTCAAGCTGCAGACTTTTGAACACAGCAGGAATTTATATTCTGTTACAAGCAGGCCTAGTTATATTTGTTGCCCTTTGAATACACATCTGAAATAACAATATCTACCGTATACCCTCAGGCAGCTCATACATTAAATTAAGGGCAGATAATCTGAAAACTTGTGTTTATGTAGAGTAAAGCAAACATATTAGGGAATTCCTTAACATAAAGTCGTATGTTCTAAGCACAGGTTGTTGCTTTATATTAGGGGTTATACAATATTTCGTGTATTCCAAAGCAATGACCCAAAGCATAAAGGATCATTGACAGCATGGTTGAGAGGAATGAGGCCTGATCTACACTTAAAATTTAGGTTGACATAGCTACACTGCTTAGGGGTGTGTGAAAAATCCAGCAGGTGTAAATGCAGCTAAATCAATGGATCCAACACATGTAGATGCAGCGAAATCAATGGAAGAATACTTGCGTTGACCTAGCTACCATTGCTCGCGATGGTGGTGTTCTTATACCAACATTAAAAACCTGTCCGTCAGTGTAGACTGCATCTGTACTATGGGGTTATGCTGACCTAGCCACGAAGCCATAGCTATGCCTGTATAGTTCCCATAGTGTAGACACGGCCTGAGTGTGGTGCTGGGAGTTAGATTCTCCTGAATTTTCTGGGCCACATTCAGACCTCATGGGAGTGAATCTCCAGCAGTGGCGTAGCCTGCTCCCCCTGCTCCCCCCATAGCTACCCTACTGATCTCCAGCTGTGTGTCCTTGAACACATCATTTAGGGTTCAATTCAAATACACTTACCCATGCTGAATTGTACCTTACTCTGTGAGCAGTTCCATTGAAATCAATCATTAAGGTGCTAGTCAGTATGAGTAAGGGTATCAGAATCTTGTACTTACCCTTTCTACGGATCAGTTTCCTCATCTGTAAAATAGAGTTCACAATACTTACCCAGCCAATGCAGGGTTTGTGAGGATTACTTGATATTTGTACCCGGCATTGCAGTTTACTATTGATTGGGATATACTTCCATATAAGGAATGTGTTTCAATTATGAGAGGCTGTCCAATTAGAAATGCCTGATAAACATCTTTGAAGACACTTGCACAAATCTGCATGGCAACAAAGTTAGATTTTCACCAACCATTCACTTCCTGCCTGCTAGAGCCCTCCAAATTTCAGCTGCTTTACTGGTAGCCTGAAATTGTGCATTTCAAAACATACTAGTCAGGTACTGCGGTATTGCTTGGTTGTCATC
Organism: Macrochelys suwanniensis; assembly: GCA_033296515.1. Lineage (NCBI taxonomy): Eukaryota > Metazoa > Chordata > Testudines > Chelydridae > Macrochelys > Macrochelys suwanniensis. The sequence goes on along the minus strand of CM065776.1, from coordinate 83,218,376 downwards.
TTTTTGAATACAACAGTTTGTGTATGCGCATTTCAAGCCGGATTTCTGAAATATGGCCCCAGGAGTCTTTATTCCTCAGAAGTTTTTTTTTACACTGCTGAAGAGCTCCCTGTTCATTTCTAAAGTGGCTTTTTCTATACAACGGAGAATACAATGTCCTTTCTGATCGCCTATAAACTAAATACTCAAAACATAAATATACACATTACATGTGTCAAAGTCTTTATATGCAAATAATAGCATTGACTGATAAAAACTGCACAGACACCCAGGCCTTTTGCTTGTTCAAGTGTGGTGTGAGACTGGCAAAGCTAATGATTATTGTTCGACTAGAAGTCATTTAGCAGCATCATGGCCCCTTGCCAGAGGAGCCTAACTCTCATTGGCATTACTGGGAGTAGTATGGATGTCTGACCAGGAGAAGAGTAATTTTATAAGTAATATTTTGCTTGATCTGATTTTAGGATTAGAATTAGTCCATTTTTGTTGTGCAGAAAGCACTTTTAACTTATCCAAGAAGCGCCTCATGCACAGAGTAGTAGCCAAGTCTGATTAGATGAATGGAATCTAAAACTTTATAACTTTTTGCTTGGCCCTTCCTGAGAACAGTATCATACAGCACCAAGGAACCATGGCCCAGCAAACACCTTCATGCACCTCACACCTTCATGCACCTCATCTGTACATGGGGTAGAGTGCTGAGTGTCTCCTGTGAAGCACTTTCAATTCCCACGGACTTCTCTGGGAGACAAGGTTGCTCAATACCTACCAGGTAGATCCTGGTGGAGCTGGGCCCTCAGTGAATAACTCTCTCTTTTTTCATCTCCTCTAAGAATGCTTCTGTGTTCTACAGTGATGTCCCAAAGCTCTACAGTTCACAACAGTATTGGGTCATTACTGCAGAATATTCATGGTGCAGGGCTTTTTCTTTAAAATATAAAGGTGTGCCTTTATTTAGAGAATTCTCTAATTCTCTTCCTTGTGGTACCAAAGAACACTCTCAGCATGGCCCAAAGCATAGGTGCTGACACTCTGGATGCACTGATGTAAAAAAATAGTGGGTGCTTAGCACCCATCAGCAGCCAGACCCTGGTGCTTCCCGTCCACCAGTGGCTCCACCGATCAACTCCTCCCACTCCCTCACAGCACCTCCCGCTCGCCGCAATCAGCTGTTCCGCAGTGTGCAGTAGGCACTGGGAGGGAGGGTGAGGAGCGGGGAGGAGAAGCGCTCAGGGGAGGGGGAGGAAATGGGTGGGAAGAGGCAGGGTGGGTGTGGAGTGGGAGCGGAACACGGGCTGGAAGAGGTGGGGCGGGGGCGGAGCCTGGTGCGGAGCAGGGGGTTGAGCATCCTCAGGGCCCGGAAGAAGCTGGCACCCGTGAAAGTACTGTGGGTTACTATACTGTTACTACAGTGCTTTAGGTCATTATTGTGGAATTTTGTGGTATACTAGAATATACGTATACTGTGGGCTAAAGCAGCCTTTTGACCTAATTCCAGATACAATGTGCCCCTTATCAGCTAAACCAGGGGTGGGCAAACTACGGCCCGGGGGCCGCATCCGGCCCTTCAGACATTTTAATCCTTCCCTCGAGCTCCAGTCGGGGAGCAGGGTCCAGGGCTTGACCCACTCTGGTGCTCCCGCCGGGGAGCGGGGTTCGGGCCTTGCCCTGCTCTGCATGTGCAGTGGCTCCGCACAGCTTCTGGAAGCAGCGGCATGTCCCCGTTCTGACTCCTACACATAGGGGCAGCCAGGGGGCTCCACATGCTGCCCCCACCCCAAGCACTGCCTCCACATCTCCCATTGGCCAGGAACTGCGGGCAATGGAAGCTGCCTGGCCGTGTCTCCATGTAGGAACTGTCCTACACCCCCAATCCCTCATTCTCAGCCCCACCCCAGAGCCCACACCCCTATCCGGAGTCACACTCCCCTCTGCACCCCAACCCCCTGCCTCAGCCCGGATCACCCTCCCGCACTCTGAACTCCTCATTTCTGGCTCCATCCCAGAGCCCACACCCCCAGCCAGAGCTCTCACCCCCTCCCATACCCCAACCCCCAATTTCGTGAGCATTCCTGGCCCACCATACAATTTCCATACCCAGATGTGGCCCTCGGGCCAAAAAGTTTGCCCACACCTGAGCTAAACTGCCATTAGGTCCTGTGGTTTCTAAATATCTATCCGGACACAAGCAGTTAGGGTCAGAGACTATCTTTTTGTGTGTTTTTATACAGCACCTAGCACAATGAGGTCATGGGCCATGCCTGAGGCTCCCAGGCACAACTGCAATACCAATAAAAAAATAAATGGTGAGATTGTCCAGTAAACAGAAGAGCACCATTATTTTGGAAAATCTGCTTTGTTTCATGTACTTTTCTCTTCCTAATTACACACAGGTCGACCCAGAAACTTTTCGCAAGTAAATCCATGAAACATTTAAGAGCACAGAAATTAGAGATGAGTGGCTGTTTTTTTTTTAGCAAGGTAAGTTGATTCAGATAATTAAAAAGGGGTTGGGGGGAAGAAAACCCTCTGGTATAGAGAGGGTGGGTAGGAATTCTTGCCCCAAAATGACCACCCAGGCCCTATTTCAAATACTGATGTGTTTAAAAGGAAATGCCCAAGTTCACTGAAGCATCTGTCAGAAAATAACCCACAACTGTTTCCTGAACCTGTAACATATTCCGTCATTCCAGCCATGAACAAGTGAAAACCTTGGACCTATTCTCATGCCAAATATTAAAATGTCTATTGAAAGGGATTGATTCCTCCTCCCCCTTAAGAAAAAGAAATCTCAAAACCATTTCTCCCCCGCAATTCAAACATCAGGGGCACCCAGATGAATGGCAAGAGTTCTGAAGTCTGGCCATTATAAACATGTAATAGGGTTAGAACACTATAAGCCACAACAACAATAAATCACTATTTTAAATCCTCGTCCAGAATTTCAACTTAAAAAAATATACCTCCAGCACAGAGTAAAATCTGCCTTTTTAAAAAAAAAAAACCAAATGGATTAAATACCTTTGATTCCTGGCTGGTAGTAGATGCTGGAGAGGGGGGTTGATCTGTGTTCGCCAGCTCATTCTCTTTCTCCACATTATCCACACTGACTTCAGTAGTGTTGCTTGGAGGAATCATTTTACCTCTAAAATAATACTGTTGCTATCGGGAAGAGAGCTCCAGTCCTCCCTTGCTTTTGTTTATTTAATTTGTTCTTTCTTCTCTGTTCCTGCAGAGCAAACACACTCCTCTCATTCTCAGTTTGGCTATATTTGAAGGCTAGAATTCTCTGGATTTTCTTTTTCTTCTCCTCTTCCTCCCTCACTCCCCCCGCTTCCCCTCTGTAATTCTGCTGCAAGGGAAGTAAGTTATTGATGGCTCTGTGGGTCAGTTGTGTGTCTGCTTCTGTGTTTTTCTTGCTCCTTCTCTCCTCAGAGTGAAGCCTGGAGGTGTAGAACAGAGAGTCGTGACTGTCAGCCCAGTGATCAAATGGGAGTGAGCTGAAGCAGAAAGCCTGAGCTGCTCACACACATGGGGCACTGGAGGGAGGAGTTGTATTTCTAATGCCTTGAACGGCTTTGCGGGAGCATGTGCTGTCATAGTAGTGAAATAAAGTAATGCACTCACACATGCACACAACTGCACACGAGACTTGGAGGAGCTGTTTTACCTTTTAGTAAGGCTCAGGATACGGGAGCGTGGCACCGTTTGAAGAAGTGCAGCTGTTCATTTATGTTGTTGTAAATCGTATGGTGTGTGCGTTAGGGGGATTCCAGAAACAAAGAGGAAAACATCCCCACCAAATAGGGACATTACAAACCAAAGCAAGCTGGAACTTTTAGAGCAGGAAGCTTCCTCCCAAACGTCTTGCTAAAAGGGCACATGACAGGCACACATAGGGTGACCAGATGTCCCGATTTTATAGGGAGAGTCCCGATTTTTGGGTCTTTTTCTTATATAGGCTCCTATTACCCCTGTCCCAATTTTTCACACTTGCTGTCTGGTCACCCTAGGCAGACAGAAAACCCTCCCTGGTATCACATGCCCCTGGGTGAATAGAAAATGCAGGTGAAACAGCATCGCCCTGAGTGAGGCACATGGAATCGAGCATGGCAGCGGCTGTTGAGAGGTCAAATGAAGCATCCGTGAGCTGCACAATTCCTACACGTGGAGGTTGCCACGGTGACAATGCTAGACAAGTAACTAAATGGTGGTGTCCAGTGAACCAGTGGGAAACATCTCTCCGCACAGCTAAGAATGGTGTTGTCCCTCCAGGACCCTTTGGGGGATGAGCCAGTGCTGGGGACGTTCACTTAGTGGATCAGATCTTCAGGGTGTGTAAAAAAAGTGTCGCTCCATAGCCTTTCTGATTTACACGTGCTGAGGATTTGGCTCGGTACATTTACAAAGCTACTTACTCGCTGTTTCATCCTCTGTGCCCTTGTACACAAGGCTTTGTGTATAGCATGTTCTTTAAAGGGGATTCTATGGGGCATTTTTGCTTTTATTCATCCAGCATTATTGTGGGACATGTCTCACCTCCTTTCCACACTGATTTAAGGGCTAACAATCAATAGGATTTAAGAGTGCTCGGCTTCTGGCAGACAGGCTTACCATGTTGTGGGATGAGCCCCTTCAATTAGAGGGGAGCATATGACCCTTAAATATTAATAAAACACTTTGAAAAGTAGTTTCTCCTTTAATCCATGGTTCTACCCTGAAAAGTGGCAACTGGTAAAAGTGGCAAGAATGGCAATTTCTTACTTGGCAGATTTGCTACCCTGCTATATTCAGAGGTGGAGCTGCTGAACTTAGAGAGACAGATACATTTTGACTGCTTTTCACTCCCTGTCACTATGGGAGAGTGAACTGGATTCTGTGGTGGCCCAGGCCTCAGCCACAGGATTGTTAACTAAGGTTCTATTGCAGGACCATATATTGCCCCAGGTAATTCCCTGGCGGTTTCCATAGGTGTAAATGAAGGTGGACTTTGAAGACAATGGGGTTGTACAGGTCTAAGGGAGTGCAGAATTAGGCCTGCAGACTTCTTATTCTTTCTAATGATGCAGGGGGCAGGAAAAAAACCCACAGACTTACTTTGAATCCCCAGGTGAATGTTCAGGGCTCTCAGAAAAAAAAAAAAGGAAGAGATTTTTATCTTTAAGTGGAGCATCTTGGATTCCAAAATCATTACCAGCCAATCAACATGGACCCTATGGATGCTCTTTGTACAGTCCCTTTGGAGCAGAACTGTACCTGCAAACATAATTCGTGGTTTGTCCTGTTGTAGTTAATGCCATTACAGCCATAAAAATGCACTTTGGTCACTCAGGTAAGAGCTGCAAGGAAGCTAAGATGGGGGAGGAGGGACACAGAAGTCACAGCAGTGGATTTGGCAGGGAAGCAAATTTCAAATTCTGTATTTTAAAAAATTCAAGCAGAGTCCTAGATTGTGCCTCTCTGAGCTTTGGGGCCCTCCATCCATGTGTGGGCCTCACCCCTCCTGCATGGAATACGAGGGTCAGGTGTTCCATTGCACCATCCCTTCAGAGAGTACCTGAGGTAGGAATGGGCCAATAGCAGGGCCAATTAGTCAAGAACTGGTCAGATCTGAGGACAGGGTCATTGTCTCTCCTTCTAGCCCTGTGGAGACAAGTTTAAAATAAAGGTAACCTAGATCCAGACCTGAAGAAGAGCTCTATGTAAGCTCCAAAATTGTCTCTCTCACCAACTGAAGTTGGTCCAATGCAACATCTTACTTCACCCACCTTGTCTCTAGGATATCCTGGGACCATCACAGCTACAACTACACAGCAAACTGCAGGTCGCCTCTGTTCAGGGGACTCAGGTCAGCTGTGGGCATAGGAGATCCTGCCAGGGAGATGTTGGTGGAGACACATGGGCCTCTCTGTGGATGGTCCTGGTCTCCTATAGATTCCAGGCAGTTTTGGGGCACCACATTGGGTCATTCCACAGAGGGTGCATCTCCCAGCCCAAAAGAGCAATTTTCCTTCTCATGGAACCCCTCCCAGGAGCATTTCCAGCCCATACTTATCAGGTTGAAGCCTGAACCTGTGTTCTGTTAATGGTTAGGGAACTCAAACATGTCTTGTATAAAAAAATTTGCCGCTCCTCTCTAAAATAAACATGAGATCCTTTAAAGAAGCTGAGTAATACTTAATGCTCCAAGTATTGTAAAATCATGCACACATTTTGTATTAAAAATATGTAACATCATGAATGTGAGAGTGACTCTCATACCACGCTCGGTACTCAATTCTTTTTGTTTTACCAAATTAGTACCGACACCTGCTGCACTCCCTTCCTTCTCCCAATTACTCACTTGTCAGCCATCACTGATTTGCCAGTTACTTGACAATTAGCCTTGGAAAGATGACTCAAAGCTCAAATCTTAAAAATGCCTCTCCCCTCCCCCCATCAATAGTGATTTATCAAAAATCAAATATCAAGTATAATAAAACAGCACGATCACATTAAATAAACCTACAAATCCTCTCTTTCCAAGTCATTCTCAAAAAAGTTGGCTGCGTGATTGATGCTGATCATTCTCTGGGTGAAGGTTCTTGCCTGATATGCGAGATACTACAGTATGGCACTAAATGAAAGGCAATGAAGCAGATTCTCTAATGAAAAGATGAGTATAGATTTTGGAGCAGGGAAAGGAATTTTAATGAATAAATGGAAGAGATTCTCAACCCCCAGCTGTGGCTGCATGAAGCAGCTGTAAAGTCAGAGCCAAGAATTCCCCTGACAGGGGGATCCTCAGGTGATGAAAAGCCAGCATAGATGCCTCCATGCCATCTGCTCCTCCCTCCACATAGAGGGAGAATTAGGGGCAGGGATGGGGAGGATAGAGGGGCAGTGCACTGTGATCCGGCTGGCAAAATGCTTCCTGAAGCTGGCATATGCAGCTGGCATAGTTTGGAGCAGCCCAAAGATTGTTCTAAACTACACCTGGACTGTCTCAGCTCCCAGCCAGTCCAAGAATGGGGGAGTGAAATGGTTGCACAGGGTATGTCTACACTGCAAAAAAAAAATAATAAAAATCCTATGGCAGTGAGTCTCAGAGCCCAGGTCAACTGACTCGGGCTTGTGCTATGGGGCTAAAAATGGCAGTGTAGATGTGCTGGCTCAGGCTGGAGCTCAGGCTCACTGGGTTTCAGAGTCTGGGCTCCAGCGACACCACTCCTTTCAGCCCTGTAGTGCAGCCCCCCAAGTCTGAGTCAGTTGACCTGGGCTCAGAAACTTGCTGCTGCAGGATTTTTTTGACGCAGTGTCGACCCACCCTTAGAGGCACATATCTCCCCACTTCCTTCGGCTGCACTGAGGGTATGTCTACACTAGGGAGACTCTATTGGCAGAGCTGCATTGCCATAGCTACGCCAGCATAACCCCATGGTGTAGATGCAACGCACGCTGATGGAAGGTATAGGAACACTACTGCCTCCAATGACAGTAGTTATGGCGACAGAAGCTTCCTTCCATCGACACTACTGCAGCTGCACCGGGGGTGAGGTCAGCACACCTATGGTGGTCAGGGGTGTGGATTTTTAACATTCCTGAGTGATGTAGCTATGTCAGCCCAGCTTTTAAGTGTAGACCAGGTCTAAGTCTGAACTCAGTACCGCTGAACATCTGCCCCAACGTCCCTATTCTATGCCATTCAGACATGAACCTCCTGACAGACATTTAACACTCTTTTAAAGGAACAGGTATGGAATCTATTTACATTAACATAAACATTAAAACAAATGAATTCAGCTCTTATAAAAGGGTTTTAGATTGACAGACTAGAAGACCAACATCTTCTGATTATTTCTGGGGGTTTGGGGGGCGGGGAAGAAGGAGGATAAATTACAGGCCTGATTCTTCACTACCTTGAACCCTGTGCAGTTATGTACACCAGTGCAAAGTGGGTATAAAATGCTGACAGATCAGAATGGTAACATTTTGCACAGACTTTGTGTAGGTGTAGAAAATAACTACCTAAGGTGCTAGGCAGTAGAGAAGCAGGCCCTGGACAATCCCAATCTTTGATATTCAGAATACAGAGGAGTAGGAGACTCTCAAAGCCCACTTGAGACCTGACTATGCAGACCTAGCCACCTAGGAAATGTTTAGATTGTTGGGTGTCATAGAAACCTTAAAACAGATAGAAAAATTACAGCACGGGCAGCTGCAGTACATGTAGCCTCCGCATCAACCTCCATGCCTGTGTGCTTCAACCCTGTTCTGGGGGTACTTCTCTAGGGATCAAACAGTAGCTGGGTTTCTTTGCCTGTTCGGTCCTTTGCCTGTCTGCTGAGATTAGCAACAAATTTGCCATTGAGTACCATTGTGACAGTGATTATATTTTAAATGTGGGTTAGCATTGCACAGTTGGCCAGGTGTATTGTGGGATCCTTGTTTGGACTATCCTCTGAAGTATTAGCTATTGGCCACTGCTGGTACACCATCGTACAGGAGGGACATGGGGGCCAGCGGCAGGTGAGACACCGGCCAGTAGGAGGCGCTCTGTACACTGGAGAGCTAATTCCTAAGACGACCAGCAGGAGGCACTGCGCTGGTGAGTCTCACCTCGCTACAGTACCCTCTAACTGTGCAGGGATATTGATTCAGAGTCTATAGATTCTAAGACCAGAACAGACCATTGTAATAATCTAGTTTGACCTCCTCCATAACACAGGCCATAGAATTTTTCCAAAATTATTCCTAAAGGATAACTTTTAGAAAAACATCCAATCTCAATTTAAAAATGGTGTGTGATGGAGGATCCACCATGACCCACCGTTAATTGAGAAAAGAGAACCGCCTACTGAACCACTAACACCTCTTCCTTCAGTCTGTAGATGCTCTCAGTAGGTTTGTCATCTATGTAGTGACCTAGCCCAACTCTATTTAGCTGGGAAGATCTAATGTGATTATAGTACAGTGTAGCATACGTTGTTTCTTAATAAAAGCCGGTGCAAACTGAATTGGAGCACCATTCTGTGTGGTGACAGTAAATAGAATCCAAACTAGGATTTGGTGCATATTCAGAACATAACTGGTGAGCATGTCAGCATCTACATGTATATTTGTTACACAGATATTTATGGCTTTGCACCAAAGTTAAAAAAGCTAGGCCTATACAGCACATTCTGCCTCGGGCATCAGGAATGTGCCCATCATTAATATTTAGGCACAAACATACATGCTGAATACAACATGAACCCTGCTGGTCACTGTAAGTGTGCAACACTTGTGCTACCATGTTCTGATGAGGAAGAAAAAAAGATTTCTTAAGGTACCAGCCATCTTTGTTGGGAGAAAGATGCTTTTCAGCAGTGGAAGATTTGATTCCTTTATGCACAGTGGAATCTACACGGTGCCATGGCATGTTGCAGGATGAAAGGGGCCATAGAAACATAAGAAATTATCATGATCATGATCAACATTGCACTCTGCTGGATTAGTGTACGTGTCAAGTACAGTGTGAATGTGTCTGATTATGATTACCCTACATTACGTAAATAAATACAAAGGTCTAATTCTAGAGTACAGAAAAGAAATGCCTAATGAGCCACAAATCGTGTGTGAGGGCTCTTTAGAACATAGATTTGAATCAAACTAAAGGTGAGCATTTCACATCTCCAGGGGTGAACCCTTAAAGCACAGCTTTATTGCTAAAATATTTCAGGAAATGCAAAATCTGAAAGATGAAACAATAACATTTAGTCTCATATATGCCACCTGTTTATATAAATTCCAGAAGTATTGGACTAGGAAATGCTTTGTATTTCTGAGCAATTCCAGGAACATAAAAAAGCATTTATGACACATCAACTTCTTGAGAATAAATTATTTCACCTCTGAGAAATTTTAGGTGAGAATATCTAGGGCTAAATGGCTAATTTCAATGGTGGGTGACCGAGATAGTGCCCTGAACAAGGGATCGAAGATTTCTCTTACAGCAGTGAGGCAAAGGGATTTGTTTTGTTTTGTTTTGAAGCAAAGGGATTGTTTTCTAACCAAACTTTGTCCTGTTTGTGCTTGCCCATAAATGAGAAGAGATTGGAAACAGCATTAAAGAATTCCCAGAGCCAGCAAAAGTGGGCCTGCACATAGTAATATTTCAGAAGAGGCTGAGATTACATAGGTGTCATGGAACAGCTGACTGCAACATTAACACTTTAGCATCAATAATATAGGCAGAGCTGTTTGTTCTGTGTCAAGTATAAAGTGACGGAACCAAGGCAATACAACATTCCTGCACACATACTGTCCTCTTTCAGCAAGCACTTCCTGAAAGCAGAGTTCTCTCAGGGTACGTCTTCACTACCCGCCAGATCTATGGGTAGTGATCGATCTATCGGGGATCGATTTATCGCATCTCGTCTAGACGTGATAAATCGATCCCCGAATATGCTGCTCGTCGACTCCGGAACTCCACCGCCGCGAGAGGCGGAAGCGGAGTCGACGGAGGAGTGGCAGCGGTCGACTCGCCGCCGTCCTCACGACCAGGTAAGTTGACCTACGATACGCCGACTTCAGCTATGCTAGTTGTGTAGCTGAAATTGCATATCGTAGGTCAACACCCCTCCCCCCCTAAGTGTAGACCAAGCCTAAGTCCCTGTACATTTTCTTAGTATAATATCCCTTACTGTGAAGCTATCATAACACAGGTAGTCCCACCTACAGTTAAGGCTGTCCAACACTTTCCATTACAAGGCTATGTTTTCAGTTGCATATAACATTGCTAAACTAACCATTTGGGCTGAAATTTTCTATCCTGGGTGTCTGTCTCAGGATGAACTTTTTGGGAAAGTTTCAGCTAAAATCGTTCAGCTGTTTCCAAGAACAATATTAAGGAAAAATATGTTGTTTTAACTATGTTAAAAAATTCTTACAACTGTTATGTTGTGAAGCTCTAGCACCTCCCTACTTTGGAACATAGACTTGAAATTCATCAGGGATGTCAGAATGGTGTCTTTGCCATCCTTGGAAAAATTCACCCAAATTATGAGAAATCTCAGTTCAAACATGCTCAGTAGTGACTTGTTAGAGTCTGGCAGTCAAATTCTTTGAAGATTCCATCAGCACCGACAATGCTCCATCCCCTCAACAGCTCCTATGTGCCAGCTGGACTGTGTCCCCACAAAGCAACTGTGTGCACTAAAACCCAGGTCTATAGGAGCTGAGCAGGACTTGCCTTGCATTTATTCATCGGGGTTGCTGTGGCACCAGGCACAGAAACTTAAAGCAGAGGGATGTCTCTCTTGTGCTCGCAATGCTCACACCCAGGCAATGAGAGGGAGGATGAAAAAGCCTGATTTGAACTAAAGAGCTGAGGAAAGGTGGTGGTGGCAAGGGGTGAATTGAGGAGTGGGGAGAAGAGGATAGCAGGATTGAGAGGTTTTGGGGAGTGGTGTGGGAGTGATAGGAACAGAGAGGGCAGAGAAACCTGGAGTTTGTGTTAAAAGAGTTAGAAGGGTTTGGATTACAGGCAAAGAAAGAAAAACACATGCCCTGTTCCAATAACAAGTGACTCAATTGGATCATGAAATCAATGTGGAAATCCTAAAACTTGCCTCAAAGAAAAATGAAGCACAGTCCCAACTACACATATAGCATTATGGGGTCTAAATTAGCAGTTATCGCTGAAGAAAGATCATAGAGTCATCATGTATAGTTCTCTGAAAACATCTCCTCAATCTGCAGCAGCAGTCAAAAAAGCTAGCAGAATGTTAGGAGCCGTTAGGAAAGGGATAGAAAATAAGACAGAAAATATAATAATACCACTGTATAAATTTATGGGATGCCCACACCTTGAAAACAGCATGCAGTTGTGGTCATCCCATCTGAAAAAAGGTATATTAGAATTGGCAAATGTACAGAGAAGGGCAACAAAAATGATAAGGGGTATAGAATAGCTTCCATAAAAGGAGAGATTAAAAAGACTGGGATTGTTCAGTTTAGAAAAGAGACAACTAAGGGGGGATATGATCGAGGTCTATAAAATCATGAATGGTGTGGAGAAAGTGAGTAAAAAACTGTTATTTACACCTCCACAATATAAGAACCAGGGGTCACCCAATGTAATTAATAGGCAACAGGTTAAAACAAACATAAGGATGTACTTTTTCCACACAACACACCATCAACCTGTGGAACTCGTTGCCAGAGGATATGGTGAAGGCCAAAAGTATAATGGGTTCAAAAAAGAATATATACATTCATGGAGGATAGGTACATCAATGGCTATTAGCCAAGGTAGCCAGGGATGCAACCACATGCTCTGGGTATCCCTAAACCTCTGACTGTTAGAAGCTGGGACAGGCTGATAAGGGATAGATCATCCAATAATTGCCCTGTTCTGTTCTTTCCCTGTGAAGCATCCAGCACTGGCCACTGCTGGAAGATAGGATACTGGGATAGATGAACCATTGGTCTGACCCAGTAGCATAGGTGCCAACTTCCCCTCTGCCCCGTGGGTGTTTGACTCCCCCCACCCCTGGCCCCACCCCTTCCTCACCCTCGCCCTGCCCCAATTCCACCCTCTTGCCCCAAGTCCCCGCCCTTGCCCCATCTCTTTACCGCCTCCTCCCCAGAGCGTGCCGCATCCCCACTCCTCCCCCTCCCTCCCGGAAAGTCCTAAGCACTGCCAAACAGCTGGGGAGAAGGAGGCGAGGAGGGGGTGCTTGGCTGCCGGTGGGTGCAGAGCACCCGCTAATTTTTCCCCATCGGTGCTCCAGCCCTGCAGCACCCACAGAGTTGGCGCCTATGCCCAGTGGGGCTATTTTTATGTTCTTATGTCCAATTAACTGTGCCTTAGAATATCATAGAACTGAATCCTTTTTGGCTTTGGTTCATTATTATGGGCATTTTCTTCCTAACTTTGTCTACAGTAAGAAGTCCAATGACACTATTTGTAAAACAAGATTATGAATGGGCTTGGACTAAAAAGCATTTTATTAAAAAAAGAACAAAAAAGCAGAGAGTATCTATATTTTTGAAAAGCTACAGAAGTTATTGTTTAGAAGGAAGAATTGTTAGATTTATGCATCATATAAGGCCAAAAAACTGGATTATTTTTGTATCTTTACACGTGGGTTCATTAGAACACTAGGTGATTGCTATGTTCTTATTGTGCAGACTGGGTAGCGTGACTACAAGGGATGCTAAATGTCATCTAGAGATCAGACACTGAATAGGACTTGCAACTGCTTCACTGGTGACACTCAGACACAAGGAAAGTATTACTATGAAGTGTAAAATGGTTTTGTTGCAGTCTCTTGTCTTCAGCATCTTGGCATATGCATGGGAGACATGGACATGCAGGAAACAGAACATTAAGAGGCTTTTGGCTTTCAAATGGAAATGTTACAGGCAATTGCTGCATGCTAGCTATACCTCACACATGACTAAAAGGGAGGTAATCGCCTGGATTTACAGAATAATTGGAGTGATACCTAATATTGTCAAAATGATCAGACAAAGAAAACTTGTGTTTGTGGGGCATGTAGGTTGGATAAGTGGAGGAAGATTGCGAAGCAAGTTTTGCAGGGACTGGTGCCAGGGCCACCCACCCACGGTGAGTGTGGTTTGATGATGTGGCTGACTGTTGGAGATGCGGTGTGGCATGCTTCTCAATGCTGTGAGAAGACTGGGAAGAAGATTGCTGGCCAGTAACTCCTGTGCATTGTGTTTACTGTTCATTGCGATGTGACTTTATGATGCTTTACACTATGAGAATAAATACAAAATAATAATAAAATGATCCACATTTATTCAGCTCCATTTCAGCTAGAAGTGGGCCAGCATCAAATCCCTGGATTTTATCACATACAAGAACATTACTGCTAGCCCCTGTGAGCTAGAGTCTCAGCTGTTGTAAACCAGCCTTCCTCAACTGAAGTCAATGGAGCTACCTCTGGGAACACCAGCTGAGAATTTTGCTCTAAGGGACTGAACCAAACCTTCAGATCGGAACACCCCCAAATTTAGGGGCAGTTCAATTTTAAATATGATTTTTAGAAGCTACAAAGAGTCCTGTGTCACCTTATGATTTTGTCTCTCTCCCATTGTCTAATTTCATCAGAACTACTATAAATGCTCACACGTACAAAACAGGGAGGGTTTTTTTCTATTATAAACGTTCAATCTTTTCCTTTGCTTCCCTCTCCCCTCCTTATTCTGTTATGATAAACAGGAAGGTTAACTTGTGTGCACTGATTATTAGAAACCTTAGGAAGAAGTAGAAAGGCCTTATGTTTTTAAACTCATAGCACTAATGATATTGTTAAGACTGGAGACTTGAACAAGACTTTGAAGTAGAGGATTAGGAGCTGAACAGTGGATTTTTATAGAAATATGCTCATGGGGTGTAAAAAAGCCTCTTTACTCTTCCCCGCTCAGCACTGTAACAGCTTCATACACTATAACTGGGATGTATGCTAGACAATAATAGATGGTATTGCTCAGGCACTGTGTTGAAAAGGTCTCCACACTGAAAACTCACTAGTTCAAAAGAGATACTGCAGAGAATGATCCAATTTAGATGATGAATAATGTAATTTAGCCTGTACGTATGTGACCACCTAATGAGATCTTTGTGTAGAACATCTATTTTTATCTTCACCAAAGAAAAGCAAAGGACACACAGAATTATGATCAATAAGTGTTGAACTGCAGGCAGTTGGTGCACGGCTATTTTTAGAAATGGTTGGAAAAATAGACAGAACTGGTTTCCGCTGGAAAGCGCAGTCCATCACAATAGAAAAAGCTTCACAAAATCATGTCAAGTTTGCCAAAATTTTGTTTTAGAGAAAAACGGAAACATCCCATTTCAACATTTTGGAGTGACAGGTTTTGATTTTTTATTTTGAAACGGCTTTTAGCATGGAAGTTTTTTTAAAAAATGTATTCTGTATTATAAAATATACATCTAAAAACCAAACATTCGGGTTTCATCAAACCAAGCATTTCTATTTTCTGTTTTGGATCAAATTTCCAAGATTTCCCTTGGCAGAGAATTTTCAAGTGTTCAGGTTTCTTTCCAATTCTAAATAAAGACAAATTTTAAAATCTCAAAATCCTTTGTAAATTGGAGCTTCCATCCCCCACCAGCTCTAGTTATTTCAGTTCTCTAATCTCTTTGAAGTCAAAGGATTTAGGATTAGTTTTAAAATAGGTCTTTAAAGCTGTTTCTCCGCCAACTGAAATATACATGGCTAATTCAATGTCTAGAAGTAATGTGAGCCTTAATTCGGTTTCCATTGAAACCAATGGCAAAACTCCCATTGACCTCAAAAGGAACAGTTAGACCAAAGCTGAGTGTAACGCCAACAGACCCTAGTCAGTGAGATTGAACCAGGGATCTCTGGAGCTTAGTAGATGAGCCTCTACTGCCTGAGCTAAAAGCCGACTGGTTGTTAGCTAAGGCTATAGAGCAAACTCATTAATCTCTCTCTTTATGTGGTCTCGGTGCCACTAGATGGGACAGAACACTACACCCAGAAGATGCATGGTTTACATGAGCACTGCTGAAAATCCCTCCTCTAATCTAGCTTGAGATGTTCTAGCCCCAAAATTTTTAATTTAGGTGCCTAAAAATATTTGTACTTAGGTATGTAAATAAGTGTCCTGAACTCCTGCAGCTCTCCTTTTTTAACTCTTAACAAGTCAGGATTGACAGCTTTGCTCCCCAGCCCTAACTTAATCTGACCATAATTTAAAGAACAAAAAATTATTAATAGATTTATGGCCATTTGTGCTCCAACATTTATTGTTCTGTATTATTTGTTTAACGGCCAGTCATATGTTACAATGGTTACAGACAATTAAAAACAAAAAGGCCAAAATTTTCACAAGCTTGGAAATGGGTTACCTCTGTTTAATCTTCCTTGTAGTGTCGGTGAGGTTTTGACGTTACCCAAATTAGTCACCATATTTTATAAAGGGTTGCAAGAAAATGGAATCCTTCAGTCAGACCTTCTTTAAGTGTTCTCACTAGAAAGCGGAATGGTGATGTCTTTTGCTTAACATGATGGTGAAACAGCTTCTACAATGGGGAACCATACAGAAAACTAGAGTTGCCCAGAAGAGCTAGACCAGACCTGGAAATACCTAGAAGGAAGATGGAACCAGATTGGGATTGTCTAAGAAGAAGACAGAATGACCAAAGACATTTTAAGGGGAGGAACATGTGACTGGGTTTGGCCAGGAAGAAATAGGTGAGCCAGGATTCTGAGATTAATCAGGCTGCACTTGGTTGACTTTTACAAGCAAATGGGAAGAGACAGCTCAATTGCATCTTGGCTGAGTTCCTTTGGGTGACAAATATTTGAGTGGGAATCCTGAGGGGAACATCTCCTTATGCTAGTGTGATGACTGGAATGAGTAGTCAATCCATGGTGCAGTGAGATAATTGTAAGGAACCTTAAAAATTCAGAAGTGTTTAGAATTAGATGATATGCTGATAATACAGGAAAGACAATAGACGTGGGATTTATATAATTAATTTAGCCACCTCAAGCAATCAGAATCTACTTTTAGTCTCTCCCCACAATAGATAACTACAAATATGGAGAGAGGACTGGTACTTAATTGGGAAGGGATGGTATATATAATCTAATATTTATATATTTTGTCTTTAAGGGTGGGGATTGAATTAAATGGCTAACTGTAGTCTTTTTAGTGGGTTCAGGAATTCTTGCTGTAGTGAAGAGGTGAATCAAATGCAACTGAAATTTTTTTCCTTGGAACAACATTTTATCTGCGTCTGGGGTCCCTCTATTTCATATTCCTCGAAGGGAGCAATACGCAGGGTAAGTTCTGGGAGGAGTTCAGCATTTGTAAAGTAACATACCTAAATTGTATTTTTCCCTGTGTGCCACTAAAAATTAATTATTACTTTTTAAAAGGTACCTTCTTGCAATGTGGATAAAATTGTAGTTGATCTCTAAGGCTGCTTGGCGAAGGAACATACTCATGAGTGAGAACTTAAGGAAAATTTAGATGTATTTCATTTTTTTCAACTCTGATTTTTTAGGACCGTTAACTTTTCTTAGATAATTATATCTCCTATATTAGATGCACAGAATTAATATGGTTTGTATGCTGACTGATATTGCTGTCTGGTTTGTCTGCTGGATAATCAATGATGTCATGGTTTTTAGAAGTGTTATACACCCACAAATATAACTGAAATTGCAGGTGCTCATCGCCTTTGAAAGTTAAGCCAGTTGTCCTCTTCAATTGCCCTTTGCATTTTTTCCCCCACCCCCATTTTCAGGTCTTCTTCCATGCAGCCCCCTTCATCTCGATCATCTCTCCTTGAGTGGGTCCTCCGTGACTCAAATCACAGGATGAAATCCTGTCCCCACTGAGGCCGAATGCTAATTTCCCATTGACATCAATGGACCATGATTTGACCCTGGGGCTTGAGAGACTTCTTAAAACACCCTTCTTTCAAAATCTGTTAATTCCATCCATCCCCTCACAGGAGTCTTATGTAAATTGATAGCTGCACCCCCATCACCTTTTCCCCCTAAAAGAGATAAAATAATGGAACTTAAAATCATCTGTGCAAAACTACATCAATCAAATTGTTTTTTGTCACTTCCCATCTTTCATCTATGTGCTTGTGTATGTTTTGCATAAATGAACATAAAAGCTATTTTGAAAAATTGTCCCTATATGTTTAACACTATTTTAAAAAAGGGGGAGGGGGGAAAGTGAAGGATTGAAAATGGGAGAAGAGAAATTTTTCTGAAAATTCCAGATACCAATTGTTTTAAAGAGAGATTTCTCAGATGGTGTAAATTGACAATGCCCAATTGACTTCAATGGAGAATGTCTATTCACACCAGCTACGAATCTAAAAAGCGTGAAGCTGCACTAGAAGCCAGGTAAGCTGGTAACCTACATTGCATCTGAAGAAGTTTATGGATGTTTCCCTTTATAGCTCTTGCAACTTTTTTCAGATTAAGCTGGAAGGCTCTTGTCTCAGTGTGCAGCCCTGCTGCTGCTAGTTGGGAAACAATGCACTACGGGTGAGTTTACAAAAAAGGTTACTGTACTAACAGCACTTAGCTTTGTATTATAGGAACTGTATTAACTACACCACTTGAGACCATGGAAGAGACACTGTGAAAATAGCACCAATTAATGGCGTTGTTGCTCCTATTCTGTAAAAGACTATGCACTAGGGGACAACTTGACAAAATATCAGTCACTATGCTAAATGACAATGCTGAGCCTATTCCACATAGCTGCCAACCATTCCTAGTCAGGAGGAACAGTTCCTGTTTTTACCATTTATTACTTTCTGTCTCCAAAAGAAGACCAATCACTCGAAAGCATATCAGTGTGGTTTAAAGGCATGTCCCTATTTCAGCCCCAAGTATTCCTATTAATATCCTTCAAATGCTGCAGTCTATGTTAGTGTGGGAAATAAGCCCTCCTATCTTAAAATTAGTTAGTTATAACCCAATATTGCACTATTGATTCTGTTCCCACAAATATGCTTCCACCAGAGCCAGCTTTAGCATTTTGGGGTTGGCCCGAGAAACAATTTCTAAGGAACCCCACATAAATTTAGTTGGCTCCTTTCCACTCTTCACCTCAGCTTCAGTTAGGGTGACCAGATGTCCCGATTTTATAGGGACAGTCCCGATACTCGGGGCTTTTTTCTTATATAGGCACCTATTACCCCCAACCCCCATCCCGACTTTCACACTTTCTATCTGGTCACCCACTTCACTCACACCTGCCTCGTCTATCCTCTCCTTCTCTGGCCTTCCCCACACATCTCTTTTCTTTCCATTTAGCTGATTCCTTCCTAAGTAACACCCCACCCCTCCAAAAAAACCCCATCATGGAACTAATGTGCTGTTTGTTTCTATCATATTGTTCACTCTGCTTATGTGTTCTACTCCTTCCCACACGCTTTGTGTGCCTTACCTATTTAGACAATAATGTCTCGCTGTATCTTTGTACTCTCCCGACCATCTGTATCCAGCTGTTGTCTCTTGTCGGATACTTAGATTGTAAGCTCCTTGGGGCGCGGACCGTCTTTTTGTTCTGTCTTTGTACAGCACCTAGCACAATGGGCTTCTCATCCAGGACTGGGGCTTCGTGGTGCTACGATAATCCAAATTAATTGTATCATACCCATCATGCAGATTTTCCCCACCCTCGGTGGAGAGGAGGAAGCATTTCTTTCTCCCATGGTGCCATTGCCTTTTTCCCAGGCCTTGCTGAGGACCCTTCATAAACCAGCAAAGATGCACCAACAGCAAGAGCTGAAGTATCAGTTGTGGAGCAGCTCTCCTGCCACATAATGGGCCTGAATGTGCCCTGCTGAGCTGTGTGCAGACGAGATCCTTGTGTGAAAATCACTCTCTTCCCACAATGCCTCCAACCCTTCCCCCAGGCCCTGACTCCGCTGGTCTGGAGATTTGTGTGATAGGAGGAAGCAAGGAGTTCATTGTCACCCTCCACCAGCTCTGAGGAGATCAGGACACAAAGGTAACTATGCCTTGGGCTGTACTACCTTTTCCGCTACCCCTTCCAAGGTGGGGAACTGCGCTTTTTAAGGAGGATCATAGTGGCAACCATGGGCAGGGATGGCTCCAGTAGAGCTCTACTGCAAGGGAACAGGAGAGGTGCCCCAGAGTCCCAGAGTGGAGCACCCATATACATTTCCCTAGGTTCCTATAGATCCCCTGGAATCCATGGGCAGAACCTATGGCTTGTTCAACAGGCAGGGCAGGGCAACACACCTGAAATTTTGTAGTGGAAAAATATCCCACCAATAACTGCTAACCCTTTCCTGAATCCAGCCCTTCCTTTCTGGTGCAGACCTACTGCACACTGGCAAATATACAATGTCTGATAATATTCCCCTGGACCCTAGAACAATTTAAAAGAACCCCTCCTTAATTAACTTGGTTTTCAGATTATTAGGAAGTGCTCACTCCACACCGTCCCTCCCCCACATTTACGAAGTTTCACTGTAGCCATTGTGTGCAATTTCTCTGAAATCTTCAGACAAATCTCTTCCGCATTTATCATTTATAACGTGGCAAAACCCTCTGAATCTCTCAAACCATTAGAGTTCAATCAATCAGTGTGAGCTAATGAAAGGAAAACCTGAAGCAGAGCGAGACTGAGGAAACACTCCACTTTTCTATCTATTGTATGCCTAAAATAACCCTTTTTCTAGATCATTCCCCATGAGCAATGGTCTTTCTATAAGATGAGGGAAAGCACTAGGTGCATTGCATTTAAATGAGCTTTCCAGTCTAAGTACAGTAACTTCTAGGATCACAGCTATGCATATCAATACCCATGTTTTAAAAGGAAAATGGAAACATTTTTAAAAAGTTATCCCTGAGTCAAATTCTTCCCTCAGTTGCAGTTCTATTACCGCACGGATTTCTAGGAAATTACACTCATGCAATTGAAGTCAGATTTTTGCCCCATAAAAATCAATAAGTTATGGCATGTTTAGATCTTTAAATGATAAAAAAAGGCCCTAAGTGATATTGGGCCAGATCGTTAGCTGATGTAATTTGGTGTGGCCCTATTGAAATTAATGGAACTATTCTAATGTACACGTGCTGAGGATCAGATCCATTATCTGCTATTATGCGATACTTGTATGTCAAACCAGATGAAACTGCAAGTTTCCCATTATTTTGATGCAACACCATAAACTGGCCCATATTCATTTGAAAGATTCATGAACCTCAGCAAACTTTGATGAACCTGGTCCCAATTTCAAATACGCAACAAACCTTGATGCCAGTTGAGTTTCTTGTGGACTTGGGTTTCACCGCAAACATTTTGGATCATTAAAGAACTGAGCATTTGCCAGTAATTAACTCAGTGGTGGCTTCAATAGCACAGTTTCCCCTGTATTTAGAGTAGGGCATAGCTACAATAGCTCTGATACCATAGTGGCAAATGTGAAAAACATTG
The DNA here is from genome assembly GCA_033296515.1 of Macrochelys suwanniensis. Classification (NCBI taxonomy): domain Eukaryota; kingdom Metazoa; phylum Chordata; order Testudines; family Chelydridae; genus Macrochelys; species Macrochelys suwanniensis. Next base: position 83,197,388 of record CM065776.1, on the reverse strand, counting down.
AAAAAAAAACTTTTAAAAATTATTTTTCATTTCTGCGTGGCCCAGCAATTCCGTTGTTGTGAATAGGACGCAGACGCTTTGATTGCTCAAGCCCCTGGTGCCCAAATATGTGAACCATAAGAAGGGTCTGATCCTGCCAGGTGCTGAACATTTGCAACTCCCACAGAGGCCATCTGGAGTTCAGGTTGCTCAGTAATTCTCAGGACCAGGCTCCAAATCTCTAAACTTTTTAGGTGCAACCCTAGCTCCATTGACATCAATAGCAGAATTCCCACTGACTTCCATGTGGCCAAGATTTCACCCTTGGAGTTTCACGCATTTCTTAGGGTCACATCTTGCAATCCTTACTCACACAAGTTGCCTCAATGAGGATACTCGTGAGAGTCAGGGTTGAAGGATCAGGCAGGCACTACATTAGGAACGCCTTTATTCTTGTAGGTTTGGGATGACACTTTGTCTTGTTTTTCCATTTGTACTCATAAAGAAGAGACAAAGATCTATGAGGCCTGTTCCACCCTAATAATAGGCTTCTTAGGGCTATGACTTTAGTCTGAGGATGGTGCTGTTTACTTGTATATAACAGGTTGGCCCAAAGGTCAACATTTTTTTTTAGTTTTATAAATCAAATAATGTTAAAATTAAATTAACTGTTGAGCATCTTGCAACACAAAACATTTTTTAAAAAAAGGCAGATTAAACTATTTATATATTTAGGGGGGAGGGATAGCTCAGTGGTTTGAGCATTGGCCTGCTAAACTAAGGGTTGTGAGTTCAATCCTTGAGGGGGCCATTTAGGGATCGGGGTAAAAATCTGTCAGGGAACAGTACTTGGTCCTGCTAGTGAAGGCAGGGGACTGGACACGATGACCTTGAAAGGTCCTTCCAGTTCTAGGAGACTGGCATATCTCCATTTATTTTTTTATTTTTTTTTATATGCTAGGAATGTATTTTTTATTCTGTTTAAAGTCACTGGTGGTGAAGTTCTCTGTCTGCAATCTCCACTCTAGCAAACTGATCATGCTTTTTCTCAGAGCTACGATCTGATGTTCCCTCATCTAATTTGCTAAATTGGTAAACCTTAATCTATGAAATAACTGACAGTTGGGACCATAGAAACTTCAGAGAATATGATTAGGATAAATTCAGAAGCAAGAAAAACATGACCCACTTCTGGAAAATCAATCTCTGTAGTAACAGGTGATTCAGTATTGAGTTTCGCCTTAATTGGTATAGGAGCTACCATACATTTTATGCATTCCAAAAAAGTGTCATGCCTCTTACAGCTATTCTAATCCAAAACATACTTTCATTTTTTTCCACATCACCAAGTAACGTTACACATCCTGTGTTTGAATATGAAAGTCATGCCATGCACTCCTTTTCTATTTACATGAAGGTGCATGAAACAATCTGAACTTCCTTTCCCCCCACCCACTATTGCTATCAGCAGCATGTGATCCTAGTCAGTCTTTTTCTGCATCTTCTTCTTTAAGAGATGTTGTGCAATGAAACTCAAAACCACACAAAAGTACACCCAGGTTGAGGGTTTGCTACACATTCAAAACTGATACTAGGGGCCCAGTCACGAAGCTCTGACTCAAACAGTCCATTGATTTCAATATAAATAAAGGTTGCAAGATGAGGTCTTATACTTGTTCAAAGGTTTCCAAACTTTTTGAGTAGAGATGGGCCCAAACCAACAGCCTGATCCAAAATCCCTAAACTTTTGGGGGAGTGTTTGAAATTCAAACCCAGATTAGAATTTTGCGAATGCTCCCTGGGCCAAATTACTTGACCTAATTTCATTGACTACAAAGGAGTTATGCCAGCAGAGAATTTCCTCTCAGAACTTCGTAATGGGTTGACTGAACCTCACCAAACCTGAATAATTCAAAACTTTTGGGGTGTTTGAGATTCACATCTGAATTTGACAGCTCAGGCCTCTTTCTAGGGTAAACAAAACAAATAGGAAAAGAAAAAAAAAACAAAACCACTCCCAAGGCCAAGCTAGTTATGTTTTCTGAGCAAGGACCTCAGGTCTGGGCCCATAGCATGTGGCATTGAGATTTGACTAGTATACACCCTGCCCCCTATTTCCCACTTGGGCTTTGATCCTGCACTGTCCTTAATCTTGTGAGTAGTTCCTTGTCACAACCTGGCTCTGTCCCACTCTCTGTATGGAAACCACTCTGTTGTGGTTATATCCAAACACCGAATCCCATGTGCTTCCAAGCCCCCTGTGTCTGGGTAGTGACTGATCCCTATTCCTAGCTCTGGGTCTCTCAAGCACACTCCCAGGTGCAAACCCCATATCAGACACCCTTTTTGGGCAGTGAGATCCCACAATCAGGCCACCTAGACCTTGGAACCAGTGGCTCAGTGCTCCCGAGTTACTTAGACACATTTCCCCAGGGTCCACCTGGCTGTGGAGGTTCTGGTTTCCGAATTACACCCTTCGGGGGTAACATGGCATAAAGCAAGGTACGGAGGCTTAGCATAGGAATTTCTCATTCACAAACAATTTACTCTTAAAAAAAGCACTAGACAGTTTCAGATTGATGGAAAACAACCAACTCCTAAACATCCACCTCAGTCGGACCTCGACAGCCCTGTGAGCCTGGGGTTTGGGCCAAGGTTTTAGGCCAAGAGCTCTTCCTGCCTGCTTGGCCAGGACTTCTGCATGCGGTGATGGAATAGCTTCTCTTGCATACAGAAACACTTAACTTTTAAAATGGTCTTTATCCCTTTTTATTGCCCATGTGATTCTGCTGGGAAAATTCCAGCACCCCTCCTCCTCTCCCCATCCACCTCTGCATTGAGGTCTGTGGGGAGACATTAAAAGTCAAAGGTACTGCAAATAAAAAACACTTTGCTTCCATAGGGAAGAATCATTCAATGCTGCTGGCCCTTGACTGCTCTCTCAGCTTCTAAGACAGACTGTCCACTAGGTGTCAAGTCTCTGCTACAAAATGGTGCTCTAACCCACAATGGAGGTTACTATTGTAAATGGCTTACACACACACACACACACACACACACACACACACACACACACACACACACACACACACTTAATAATTTGACAGACATATTTTCCAAATTGTCACAGGCCTCTTGAAGTGAATGGGACAACTAACATAAGGAAGGGTTGCATAATCAGGATCCCAAAGCACATCTGGAATAAGATCATATTGCTCATTTTGATATCAGTTTCTGCAGCACCACCCACCCACTCCATGGTTTGGCTTGCCTGGTGGCTCTGTGGTACAATTTCCATCTGTCATCAGAAGCTTTTAGCCCAAGGCTCTAAACAAACTACATCTCTTAACCAAGATTGATTGGAGACACCAACTTTACCTGTTACAAGTATCACAGTTCAATTGTATCCACCCAGCAGCTTTTAATGCTGTCACAGCCTTGTTGGCATGCCTACACTTCCCACGTTACCTACCTGTGTTTGTATCAGGGCATTCTGGGAAAATCTGCACAGCCTCAGCAGGTGGATGGTGCCTGGAGGACTACACATACGGCACTAGCAACATGTGGAGCAATGCACTCTATACCACCATATGGAAGTAAGAGGAAGGAGGACCAGCCAAAGTGAAGACACCAGTATGGTTAGTGATGGGCCATTACAGTTAATGGGAAAACACTGAAACAACTTGAAACTGAAAAAAATCCCACCCCAATCTTGGAAAACTAAGAAAGGAGGGAATTTCCTCAGCATGAATCACCGTATTCGGAGAGAAAGGAACCCCCCACACACACACACACACATCAACAAGCCCTATTAAATGGAAAAGAAGTTTGAAGCAAAGGTTATCCAGAACTGAGGGACCACCTCGAAAGTAGGCAGGGGGCAGTCTGAACACTGGGTGCCCCCTTAGGGCTAGGGGGCATGCTGGGAAACTGAGTGAAAACAATAGATAACTTGTATTAGAAAAGGGATTTTTATCTGATGTATAAGTGTAAAACCTACAATTGCATCTTAGTTTATTTTCTGAGTAATGTGTACTTGTTTGCTCCCCTAAGGGCTAGTCCACACTACCCGCCCGATTCGGCGGGTAGAGATCGATCTTCTGGGATCGATTTATCGCATCTCATCTGGACGCGATAAATCGATCCCAGAAGCGCTCCCTCGTCGACTGCGGAACTCCTGCTTGCCGAGAGGCGGAAGCGCTGTCGACGGGGGAGCCTGCCTGCGCCGCATGGACCCGCAGTAAGTATACTTACTTCGATCTAGGAAACGTCGACTTCAGCTACGCTATTCTCATAGCTGAAGTTGCGTTTCCTAGATTGATCCCCCACCCCAGTGTGGACCAGCCCTTACTGTCTCATCTTTGAATCAGTAATTTTTCTATGAAATAAACATTTTGTTAATTTTTACCTCAAGCAGGTCTCTGTTTTGCAAACTGTGTGTCGCAAAGTGAACTGATAACAGGGGAACCAGAGGGGGAAAGTGAGTTTCTGGTAGTTAGAACTTGGGGTAGATGTATTTGGGGAGACTTGGGACTGGAAGGACTATTGAGGCCACCATGCAAGGAGTAAATAAGGTGGTGGAAGCCAGGGTGAGACCTTTATGCTTGTAGGCTGTCTACTGGTGTCAAGACTCTGAGCCATAGCAGCATAGCATGAAGGTGCCCAAAGTTATAAGGCAGGTGGTGAGATAACCCCTTCCCGTTCTGAGAGATCCCTAAAGCATCACAGAATGTCAATGATATTTCTGTCCCCCAAATCTATCCTATTTTTCCTATTTTTCAACCAACTGCACAGCTGGTTGATTCCCCCCGCCCCATTTTAATAAAATTTCAAACTTTTGATTTTTGAAACTAAAAAAACCTAAACAGATATTTTAAAATGCTGTGAACTGACTTCCCATTTTCTCCTAAAAGCTCCAGGTTCTAACCCTGCTGATTGCAAATAGAATTTTGAAAACAAAAATTGAGAATAAAGCGAGTAGAGACACCTCTGTTAGTCTATAAGGTGCTACAGGACCCTTTGTCGCTTCTACAGATCCAGACTAACACGGCTACCCCTCTGATGTCTGAAACAGTAGCTCAGAGAGGCATGAACGGTCTCATTCCTCTCAGATGGTACTCGGAAATAGAAAGATAACTGTTCCATGTCTATTCATGTTAAGCGTTAACAGAAGTATCTAGCTAATGTGCATCAGGCACTGCCTTCTGGTAGTTGGGCCTAGTGATTGAAGCGGAGGTCAAGGCCAGACGTAGTTGGTGCTGGAACCAAGATCCACGGACAGGTGAGATCAGAGTTCACAGATAAGCCAGAATCAGTACTGTCGCTGGAGTCCTGGTGCAAGGCAGGGGCTGGTGGTGAGTGGTCAGAGTCTGAGGGTCTAGGGAAGGTCAGAAAGTGGAGGCAAGGCTGGACCGTGTCAGTAAAGGGGCTGAAGCAAGGTCAAATTAGAGCAAGGACAAGACTGGAACAGGGCTGGGGCAGGAACAAGATCAAGAGCAGGCTGAGAGTCTCAAGAGTCTGATACACTGCAAGGCAGCAGAAGGGTTCCTGGTCAGGTAGTGCTGTTGCATAGACTGATCTGCAGCTCTGATGGGTTTGAGGAAATACCTGAGGCTGGGGGTCATCTGATCCAGGCTTGGCTTAGGGATAGGCTGCTGCTGCATGCCTGAAGGCTGAGTCACTGCAGACTCTTTTGGAAGGGTAAGGCAGTGCAGCTGGGTTATTGCTGCATGCAGGAATGGTGACTCACCTCAGCTCTGTTGGAGAGACAGCTAAGTGAGGAGCCCTGGTTTGGCCATGGGTTTGTCTCACAGTGTGCATCTCTCACAATCTAATGTTGCTTCCCAGGTGCCAAAAGTCCTCTACACTGCAGCCAGTTAATATTGGTTGACAAAAAACCCATGCTTTTGAAAAAATAATTTTTTTCCTGTGATGTGTCTGCTTCATGTGGAAAATTGACTTTACACCTATATTGACTTTTTATCAAAAATCTTAACACCCACAACTGATTCCCCTTGTAACTCAGCTGTACTATATATATGTATATAATGTTCAAGTGGATATCTTGAAAGTGGACTGACGTTTCTAAATCTCTATTATAGGTATAACAAGCTTGTAGGGGGTAAAGACAACGACAAGAACACACACTGCCTTTTGCCTCCAATTAAAATGAAGACCTGACAGCCAAGTACTAGGTGCATATCTATCTGCAGCTACACTGAAGAGATGGTATTAATAAAGTGCCCTGGTGCTGTTGCCTAATTAGAAGGAGAGTTAAAGTTATAATTTCTTGCTTTGAGCCACTGCAACAGTCTGTCATAGACAACAGAGAAAGTGAGAGTCAGAAGTAATATTTCTTTAATTTAATATACAGAAAATTTCATTTTCTAGCCACCAGCATGTATATTTTTCTCTAAAGAGTGAGGGAGAGATCGAAGGGAAAGGAAATAGCCCTGAGAAGCTACAGTTTAAAACAATGGCTCCCAGATTTTGGAAAGCTGAGCCCTCTTCAAGAAAAACGAAGCCCATCATGTCCCCAAGCAATCCTGCCAGGTGATGCTAAGGGACAACCCATCTTAATTTACACATCTTCGAAAACTACATGCCCCACACTTGAGCAATTGCTGATCTAAAATATATATTTCTTTTGAGCCCTGGATGGTTTCCAAGTTGTTGAGTTTTAGTTCCCTTGGCTGCTGCGGAGTGAGAAGCTCAGGACTGAAACATCTCTGCTAATTCTATTTTAAATGTTCTGTATGGATTTCAGACAAGACTTTTACCTCCCCACTGTTTTTGCTAAAGGTCCCTTTACCCTGAACGCATGGAACGTAAGATGAGGGATACAGTTTGTTCACTCTGGTAGAGCACCAGAAAGGGAGGGCTCCCCGCTCCATTTGTTTCCCCCACCTTCTCCTTTTGTTCCTGCACCAGTAGGGGAGCACCAGAATCTGGCCTCTTACATGCAGAGAGAGGTCAGGTCTGAAATTCAGTCATCTCTAGGGCACAGTCTTAACAGCACAAACCAGTACTACTACATAACTGCTCAGGACATTTCTATTAATAATATTTTGCCTGCCCCAAAGCTGGTGTAAAATGACATGGCTTCTTGGACTTTAATGGACCTATTCCCATCTACCCCAGCTGAAGTTCTAACCTATTATAGCCAATCAAACTGCAAGGGGAACTTTAGGTAGGCATAATATTGTTACCCTTACTGGAGTTTAGCCAGAAAAAAACATCGCTTTTGTGAAAAATGACAAGAGATTTGTAATGACCACAAGTGGTCAGGGCCTTGGTTTTATTTTCTTGTTGAACAGACAGCCTTTCCAGCAGCACAGCACCCCTAACGTTACACTGGGTCAGTGGATCAACAGCAACTCCGAGTGAGTGGTTCACCTGCTGAATCTGCCACTGCTGGCATCACTTTGGGTTTCCCATCTAAACAGTGATGAGACCCACTCTGACTTAGCTTATTAGACTTTATGAGACCATAGCTTTATGGTGTGTGCATGAATCTAGACAAACTGCAGCAATAGGTTTATGCTGGATTAACCAATAGTGTATTCCAAAAAACTTCTGCCGTGCATTATTTATTTACATTGCTAGTGAAAAATGTTCCATAGTAATATCAACAGAGAGCAGCTAGCACATAATATTTACTACTGAACTAGAGTCATTTCAAGTTCTGTTCCAACACTTGGAGTGGGAATCTTAGAAATTACTATTAATGTCATCTATTTACAGCATAATCGGAACAAGCATAATTATTCTTAAATGTTATAGTCTAGCTGCATATGCTTAGTGTTAAGCGTGAGGAAAGGTAAGACTTTATACATAAATGAGACAGGCTTTTTACTCCAGCTGCACAATTAAAACAGATTTTTGCTTTCATCCGTCAGGTGGCAAGAATGTACGTAAACATGTAGTTAAATGGTATGAGTCTCTCTTCCCCCGCTCTCCCTTCAAGATGGGTGATGGGATATATAAAGGTATGTGTTCAAATGCCACAGCATAGCTAACCATTTATCTGAGGCGTCCCACAAAAAGATGATGATTTCTTACGCAAACTCCCTTAAGCCCAACGGCCCTGGAACATTCCCTTGCCGCTCAGCATGGGAGCCTCCGCTGTACTGCACAAGTTCAGCAAGGAACTCAGGGTGGCTGCTCATAATAGTGATCCCTGTGCTCCCCAGAGCTTGCCCAATCTTGTTCCCATTTGTGGAGCAAGATGCTAAAAAGGGGCCGAGGAGCAGATGGGCAAGGCTTTGTCCCTCTCTCCTCCCTTCCCAGTAGCCTGTAGAGGGGGCCAGCCAAGGAGTAGCAAGCCTAAATGGAGAGAAAAGATTGTACTTCTGCTGTGCACAAGGAGCAGTGCGCAGGGCTGTGGCTTAAAAGTCACAGCCTAACTTTGTGCCATAGGCCTCTAACTGGAGCTGCTGCTTTTAATGGAACCCGTATTAATTTCAACAGTGCATTACTTTACATTTATCCACACTAAATTTCATTTGCCATTTTGTGGTAACATTTATAACATTTTGTTATAACAGTTATAACATTTATTAACAGCAGTCACTTTCTGAGAGCTCAGGCCAATATTTTCAAAGCTGAGCACGCATGAATACAGAGTTAGTGCTTAACTGGGCACAGAAGGGGAACTTGTAAGGGGCGGGATGGGATTCAAGGAGGAGAAAGGGACATGGGATTTCCAAGAGTATCTCTAAATTATAAAAACAGACCAGTGTGGTGAGATTTCCTTTCTTGCAGTTTCCTGACTGTTGCCTTCAGAGTCCACTGATAGGTTCTTCTCTCCTGCTGGCAACTTAGATGTTCATCTTTGAAACTTGATGGAGTTACTAGGCTCTCCCACTACTGGTGCCAGCATTTTGTGAAAATGGTAGAATAAGGAAGGTTTTGTTTCTGCTGTGGGGGCTTTGGTGCAATCACATGGGTATGAGGCAGACTCACCAGCCTGCAGGAGAAAGTGCCATGTCTAGGAGGTTCTGGGTGAGCAGCTGACTGACTGCCTCTGCTAAGGAAGTCTGTGACCTTCCAGACTCCCCCAGTCTCCATGAATGAAAGCAGGAAGCTAGATAACCCACTCACGCACTGCACTCATGCATGCCCACTTCAGCATTTCTCTGCTGAGTCCCAGCTGTTGTTTGACTCAAGCAGCATGTTCATGGGAAGGAGGGAACTCAAAAACTGAGAGGAACGGGAAAGTGATTCAGCTACAAGACAGATTGCTGGTGGTTTATTTTCATTAGGCATTTGATTCTCATATGGCGTGGCAGCCTGATGTTGCAACTGACTGCCTCTAAAAATGGAATATATGCTGATGGTGCCTTAAAATGCATATCATTCCAAAATGAAAATAAAATGTAGAACCACCTTAGCCTCAAAAAAGGAGATGAAACTGAAGTGAAACACACTGACCTGAACATTTCAGAGCTGCAAAAGAGGGCCAATTTGAATTTGATTCTGAAAAGTGAAATGGAGAACACCCGGTATCCAAAGTATTTTAACCCTTCCCTGCTCTTAGAACATGTAAAACTATAAGTGTTTTACTTCATTTACTGAGATTGAGGCCTCAATGTGCTAGGCCCTCAACAAATACCTAGGGCCAGTTTTCCAGGTGCTCAGTACCCATAAATGGGATGGATTTTCAAAAGAGCTCAGCTCTTGTTTAGGGACTCAAATGAGAACTAGATTTGCAAAACTACTTGGAACCTCTCCATCACGACACCAAAAAGCAGATTTTCCAAAGACCTCAACACTAGGGCCCTACCAAATTCACGGTCCATTTTGGTCAATTTCACGGCCATAAGATTTTTAAAATGGTAAATTTCACGATTTCAGCTATTTAAATCTGAAATGTCACAGTGTTGTAATTGTAGGGGTTCTGACCCAAAAAGGAGTTGGGGGGGGGGGGGGGGGAGTCGCAAGGTTATTGTAAGGTGGGGGTTGCGGTACTGCTACCCTTCCTTCTGTGTTGCTGCTGGCGGTGGCACTGCCTTCGGAGCTGGGCAGCTGGAGAGCACAGGCTGCTGGCCAGGAGTTCAGCTCTGAAGGCAGACCCACCGCCAGCAGCAGCGCAGAAGGAAGGATGGCATGGTATGGTATTGCCACCCTTACTTCTGCACTGCTGCCCGCAGAGCTGGGCCTTCATTCAGCAGCCGCCACTCTCTGGACATCCAGCTCTAAAGGCAGCAGCGCAGAAGTAAGGGTGCCATGATATGGAATTACCACCCTTACTTCTGTGCTGCTGCTGACGGGGTGCTGCCCTCAGAGCTGAGTTCCTGGCCAACAGCTGCTGTTCTCTGGCCACCCAGCTCCGAAAACAGTGCAGAAGTAAGGGTGGCAAAACCGCGACCCCCTCCCCTTAAAATAACCTTGCAACCCCCCTGCAACTCTCTTTTGTGTCAGGACACCCAATTTGAAAAATACTGGTCTCCCCCATGAAATCTGTATAGTATAGGGTAAAAGACACACAAGACCAGATTTCACAGGGGGAGACCAGATTTCATGGTCCATGATGCATTTTTCATGGCTGTGAATTTGGTAGGGCCCTACTCAACATCCAACATGCAGCGCTCTTCTGAAAATCTGGCTACTTATTTTGGTGCCTAAGCAATTTCTTGGGATCTAAGCAATTTTGAAAATCTGGCCCTGAGTATGCGGGCTGGAAAATTTTGACAAACCTGGCTATAGTAAAAAACAACCCCTGCACTGTTGAAATAGACAAGCCAGATATAGGGTAAGAGGACAGAAGTATTATTAGATTGGATCAAAATTTTTCAACATAACACTTTTTTTTCAAAAATTTTTACTGACTATATTATCAAAACACCAAATACTTTATTAACTGAAAATTGGGTTTTCAGTCAGCACTTTTGAGAATGCTTTTAATAAAAACTTTTTGGGAAAAATTGATTAAAATATCACAAAGTGAAAAATGGATCCCTTTTGCATCCTTCAATAAGAAAATAACACTGAAAATTTTCACAAGATTAAATTTGGCATGTTTTAACGATCTCTAATTCTTGGCTCCAGTTTTTCTCTACTGAATCCCAGACCAGTGCTTTGGCCACAAGACCACCCTTCCATAAATATGCTGCACGACTGCTCTTCCACACACACTGTCACTGATCGGTCCATCAGCCCTCAGAGAGAGAGCGTCAATCACAACACATCAGATGCGTTGTTTTAGCCAGTCCTCCAACTACCCACTGGCCAAGCTGTCAGTAGCACCGGACACCCGATTGACATAGCACACAGCATCCTAGGACTCCTGAGCGATCCACCAACTGCAGCCTCCTAAGCGGCTGGGATTATGGGTGTGTGCTACCACACCAGGCCCTACTCTTCCAGTACCGGGGAAAGTGTTCATTTTTAAACAAGGTTTTAATTCCACTGAAATGCAATAGAAGGAAGCAAGACTTCAGAAAACATCCAGCATCTCAGAGGATGCATTGTCCTCGCAGATATAAAACTGTAATTAATAATAGTTGCGGGAAGCAGCGCAGGCTGATGGATGTGCTGGCTGCCGCTTCCCGCAGCCCCCATTGGCCTGGAACGGTGAACCGTGGCCAGTGGGAACTGTGATCGGACAAACCTGCCAACGCTGCAGCTAAACAAACCGGCCCGGCCCGCTAGTGGATTTCCCTTGACGGGCCGCGTGCCAAAGGTTGCCAAACCCTGTTCTAGAACATACCACCAGTTTGGGAGTGTCTGCCCAGTTTTCAGACAGTCCGACCTGAGACTGATACTCACAGCTGTGACCCCATTCTAGGCACCATGACACTTTATGAAAACTAGCATCCAGGATCAGGCTTGATGCTTCCAACTCACTGAGCTTGTGCAGTATAGTCTTTTCTCTGGAGATGCGCTTTCAATTTCTGATTATAACAGGTCACTTATGAAACGGAGTTCAATGTCTTCTAATAGACAACATGGGGTTAAATGCCTAAGCCTTGTCTTAGGGCTGGTCTACACTACGGGGGTGGGGGGTGTCGATGTAAGGTACTCAACTTCAGCTACGTGAATAAAGTAGCTGAAGTCGACATACCTCGCTCGACTTACCTCGCCGTGTGGACCCTGCAAGGTCGAAGGCTGCTGCTCCCCCGTCGACTCCGCTTCCTCCTCGTGTCGGGGTGGATTACCGGAGTCGACGGGAGCGCGTTCTGGGATCGATTTATCGCATCTAGATTAGACGCGATAAATCGATCCCCAAAAGATCGATTGCTACCCGCCGAATCGGGTGGGTAGTGTAGACAAGCCCTCAGTTACAGCTTCCAGTGATGCCACCATTGGTGGGACTGGGCCTGTTGAGAATTGGGAGTCAGAAAAATACTAGTGTTGACAAGGCCCTGGAGCCTATGAACACAACTTCATCATTCAGCCAGATAAGGTGCTAAAGAGCAAGTCAAGGTGTAGCATCTGCAAAAAGCACCCGATTTTCCAGAGTTCATAGCCCTGGCTTACCTGGTATAAGGAGTAAGGGCCTCAGCTAGCTTAATGCCCAGACAATCTAACAAGCGCAGCTGGGCTCCAATTTAGCCACATCATTAGCCTAACAACCCATTGGGCTGATGGAATCAGTAGACCTGCCCTTAAGACCAGGAGTAGCAGGATGCAGGCTATTCACAGCATTTGCTCATGGCTGCAATAGCTCCTGTACCTGTCTTGGACTCAACCCTGCTCCTGCCTGGCCTCACTTCATGTAACCCGGTTCTGACGCTGGGCTCTGACTCCTGGCTCTGATTGTGAGCTCTTACATTTGGCCTTTGATTCTAGTTCTAATCCTAGGTGCTGGCTCCTGACTCCAGCTGTGACCCTTGGCTCTGGCACCTCGCCTCTGACTCCAGCTTTGACCCTGGGCTTTAATTCCTGGCTACTGACTTCTGTTCCAACTACTAGGAATGACTGCCTACATCCTGGTTTCTGGTACCTGGAAGGCATAGATTTCATAGATACAGACCCTGAGAATCATAGAATCTGGAAGGGACCTCGAGAGGTCATCTAGTCCAGTCCCCTGGAAATTGATCCATTTCAAGGCAGCACAATTGTGTTAGCCATTTATAGTTTGTTTCTGAGTGTTTAAAGATATTAATCATTTATGTGAACTTTGGTTTATAGTTCTTTAAGATGCATTGACATTGATAGAACTTGTGTGTGTCTGTGTGTGTGAGAGAGAATGTGTGCTCTCATACAGAAATACTTGTTGGTAGGATGACTGAATGATCCAGAGGTCTGAGAGAAAATGCACCTGGAAAACATTGCTGATGGATGCTCATGCTGTTGCAAATGATTTGCTTTGGAGGAGGCCAAGACACTCCTGTTGTGAATTCAGCTTAAGGAGGTCACTACTACAAAGACATAGCACAGGAGGGGAATGGCACAGTGATTAAAAGCAGCAGAACTCACAGCTCAGCAGTTAGCTAGTGTTAGGGAATTTTCCCTTGTGGACTTCCATACAGCTCTCTAAGGAAGCTAAATGGAAAAAACTAGGAACTCAGTATTATGACTCATGAGCCCAAGTTTTCATTTTAACTTATTTGTAACTTTTGTATCAAAAATACAAAAATAGCAGAATTCAGACACAGCATTTTTTTTTGGCCTGGAAAGATTTCCAAATAAACTTACCTCTAAACAATGAGTAATTCCAGTGAAGTACTTAGGAAACTAGCTCTGGCTTTGGAATATTTTCCTTACAGGGGAGAGGGAACTAAGCATGTTACTCACAAAGGGCTACATTGTCACAGACCTTACTCAGCTGCACAGGGTGGTAAAGGGGAGTAAGGAATGCACCTTGCTCCCCTGATCAACTCTAGTCAGATTGTGACGCTGGAGGTAGTGGGGAGAACAAGGGTACTTGTCCAATTCTCCCTGTTGTGAATCAGAGTGTAAAGAGGGACATGGAGTGGGAGGAGCTCTGGTTTTCCCCACTCTCAATTCACCAGCGTTGATCTGCAGCACAGCAGAGTGGGTAAATTGCACCACTAAAATGGTGAAGTAACAGAACTCCGTCCCTCCTAGAAAATCAGAATCACAATTAGTTCTCTGATCTTCTCCTCACTCAGGGCACATTGTAAAGTTACAGTATAGCTATACAACGCAAATTCTGCGCTCTGTTTCTGCAGCTACAGAATCTTACTTCTGTAAGATCAAGACCTCAGCCTAAAACTCCATTTCTGCTCATCCTGTTTTTAACTTATTATACCATTCAATTAGGAATGGATGACAAAACTCAAAGGGGGGGGGGAGAGCAAAGGAGGTGGTGAGTGGGGAAGAAAGAAAAAAAGAATTACAGAAACAGCAACTGAGAAGTCCAAATCTAAATTATGTGTAATATAATCTGGTTTTTCTTATCAGATTACATCTGAGAGTTTTGGTGTCCTTCTGTTTTCAGTTTCTCCAGCTATTTATCTGTGGACTTCCTTTGGTCCAGGAAACTCCCTCCCAAGGGAGGGGACATATCTCTTTGCCTGTATCTGTTGGCTCCTATCTGTGAACAAGACCTGCTGAACACTGAGGTTTATAACTTTCTTTCTGGCAAGGGTCAGGGCTCTCTTTACTACATAAGTATGATGAATGTTAAATCATGGTTGGTAGTTCTTCCACACTGGATTTAGGATTTTCTGACTGATGTGCAATCTGTCCGCTATCTAGAGTAAGATTCCTAACACTCCTGGCAATCATCTCTCAAAAACACTGCACACGTTTACCCTCAAGTTGATCCCCTAGAACCTTAAGGAACTTCACAATGTTTCAAGAGAAAAAGGAGAAGAGAGTCTCCCAAGCACTATGCTTTGTTTAATAACAAAAGCTTATTATTGTTCCAATATGAATCTCTCTCTGACAGCTAGGGCTTGTAGTAGCTGACTAAATGGTTCTGATCACCTCTTGACTGGGAATTTTGGCACTGATTTCAAGAGGGGCAGGAGCAAGCCCAACGTCTTATTTCTGGGCACGATCGGATAGGAACATCAGAATTTCCGTAGTAGATCAGACCAACAGTCCAGCTATCTAGAATGTTGCTTCCACCACTGGCCAGTATAAAAAGCTGCAGAGGAAGTTGTTGCTAGGGCCTAACCTGCCACACGGAAAAATTCTTCCAAACCCCCATCACTTTAGGTGATTGACTTATTCCCTGAAGGATGAGGGTTTAAACACTTATAACTTCTTGATAGTTATCTAATGCAACTATGAATGTTTTCATAGTTCACTGCCAATGCACCCAAGAGGAAGAGACTTAGGGTCCTGGTGGTTGGAGACTCCCTTCTGAGGGCAATGGAGGCATCCATCCGCCTATCTGACATGATGTCCTGGGAGGTGTGCTGCATGCCTGGTACCCACGTCCAAGACGTTACAGAGTAGTTGCTGATGCTCATAAAATCATAGAACCATAGGGTTAGAAAGTCATCCATTCTAACCCCCCCGTCAAGATGCAGGATTTGGGTCTAAACCATCTAAGACAGATGGTTATCCAGCCTCCGTTTGAAAAGCTCCAGTGAAAGAGCTTAGATAACCTCGATAGGCAGTCTGTTCCATTGTCCTACTGTTCTTATCTATGTGTGCCACTGCCTCTTATCCTGCCCTGTGTGGCAAAAGAGAACAACTTTTCTCCATCTTTTTTATGGCAGCCTTTCAAGCATTTGAAGACTGCCATCATTTGAGACTCCTCTTTTCCAAACTAAACATACCCAGTTCCTTCAGCCTTTGTTCATACGGCTTGCATTCCATCTTTCTCATCATCTTTGTCACTCACCTCTGGATCCTTTCCAGTTTCTCTACATCCTCTCTCTACATTGGTATCCAAAATTGGACACAGTACTCCAGCTGAGGCCTAACCAGCTCTGTCCCTCTAATCGCTACCCTACTCATCCATGCGGGCACTAATGAGACTGCCAGGTCTGATCCTGGGCAAATTAGCACTGACTACAGGGCTCTGTGAGCTAGGGTGAAGGAGTCAGGGGTGCAGATTGTGTTCTTGTCCATTCTTCCGGTTGAGGGCAAGGGCCCAGGCAGGGACAGCATCCTGCAGATGAATGCATGGCTGCACAAATGGTGTTGATGGGAAGGCTTTGGCTTCTTAAGCATGGGATGCTGTTTTGGGAAGAAGATATGCTGAGAAGAGATGGAGTCCACCTGAACAAGAAGGGAAAGAGCATCTTCACACATTGACTTGCCTACTTAATGAAGAGAGTTTTAAACTAGGTTCAGTGAGCGCAGGTGACAAAAGTCCACAGGTAAGTATTTTAAAAGGTGACTTTCACAGAGGGTTAGATGTTGGGAGGGGGACATTGAAAATTACAGTAGGGTCAAAGAAGCATCAAGAAGGAAATCAGTGGAGAAATCTGATCAACATTTTAGCTCTCTGTACACAAATGCAAGGAGTATGGGGAATAAACAGGAAGAGCTGAAAGTATTAGTACATAAGCTAAATTGGGGGGATAAGTCTCATGACTGAATTAGTGGCATAGAGGGGTATAGCTTGTTCATAAAGGACAGTCTGGGGAAAAATGGAGGAGGAGTTGCATTATACATAAAGGATATATATACTTTTTCTCAGGCCCAGGAGGATATGGGAGGCAGACCAGTTCATGGTGGGGATCTACTATGGACTACAAAATTGGGAAGAGGAGGTAAATGAGGCATTTCTAGAAGAAATACAGAAAACACAGGACCTGACTACCTAGATGTCTGTTGGGAAAGTAATATGTCAAAACACAACATTTCCAATATGTTTTTGGACTGTATTGAGGACAACATTTTGTTACAGAAAGTGGAGGAAGTAACCCGGAGAACAGCCATTTTAGTCTTGATTCTGACCAATAGGGAGGAATTGGTAGCAAATCTTAAGGTGAAAGGCAATTTGGGTGACAGTGATCATGAAATGGTAGATTTCATGATTTTATGGAAAGGAAGGAGGGAGAGCAGCAGAATAAGGATAACGGACTTCAAAAAAAGCAGACTTTAACAAACTCAGAAAATTGGTAGGTAAGGTCCCATGAGAAGAAAATATAAGGGAAAATGGAGTTCAGGCGAGCTGGCAGTTCCTCAAGGAGACAATATTAAAGGCACAACTGCAAACTATTCAGATGCAAAGAAAAGACAGGAAGAACAGTAAAAGGCTGACATGGCTCCATCAGGAGCTCCTTGATGACCTGAAAATTAAAAAGGAATCCTACAAAAAGTGGAAACATGGTGAAATTGCTAAAGAGGAGTATAAAAGAACAGCACAAGTATGTAGGGACAAAATCAGAAAGGCTAAGGCACAAAATGAGTTACACCTGGCAAGGGACATAAAAGGCAATATTAAAAGGTCCTTTAAATACATTAGGAGCAAGAGAGATGTAGGAAAGTGCAAGGTCCTCTATTTAGCAAGGAAGGAGTGCTAATAACTGATGACATCAAGAAGATAGGATTAATGCCTATTTTGCTTCAATCTTCACTAAAATGGCTAATGGTGACCAGATACTCAACACTATTGATATTAACAAACAGGGGGAAGGAATGCAAGTGAAAATAAGGAAAGAACAGGTTAACAAATATTTAGATAAGTTAGATGTATTCAAGTCAGCAGAGCCCGATGAACTTCATCGTAGGGTTCTTAAGGAACTAGCTGAAGCCATCTTGGAGCTGTTAGCAATTATCTTTGAGAACTCATGGAGGATGGAAGAGGTCCCAGAAGAGTGGAGAAGGGCAAATATAGCCTCTGTCTTTAAAAAGTGGAACAAGGAGGGACCCCAGGAGTTATAGACCAGTCAGCCTAACTTCAAACCCTGGAAAGATACTGGTGCAAATGATTAAACAATCAATTTGTAAGCACCTGGAGGATGATGGGGTTATAAGGAATATCATTATGGATTTGTCAAGAATAAATCATGGCAAACCAACTTAATTTCCTTCTTTGATAGGATTACTGACCGAGTGGATGGGAGGAAAACAGTATATGTGATATACCCTGATTTTAGTAAGGCTTTTGACACAGTTCTGCATGACATTCTTGTAAGGGAAATGTGGTCTAGATGAAATCACTATAAGGTGGCTGCACAACTAGTTGAAAGACGGTACTCAAAAGAGTAGTTATCAATGGCTTGCTGTCAGATTAGGAGTGAGTATCTACTTGGGTCTGCCAGTGTCAGTCCTGGCTCCCGTACTATTCAATATTTTCATTAATGACTCAGATAATAGAGTAGAAAGTATGCTTATAAAATTTGCAGCTGACACTAAACTAGAAGCAGTGGCCAGCAGTTTGAAGGACAGGTTTAAAATTCAAAACGACATTGACAGATTGGAGAATTGGTCTGAAATTAACAAGATGAAATTCAATAAAGACAAGTATAAAGTACTTTCACTTAAGAAGGAAAGAAAATCAAATGCTCACCTACAAAATGGGGAATAACTGTCTAGGTCAGGGGTTGGCAACCTCCGGCACATGTGTCAAAGGTGGCACGCGAGCCAGTTGTTGTCAGCAGGCGGCAGCGGCTCAGCCCCCCCCCCCCCCCTCGCGGGCTCCTGCCTACTGGCTCCTGCCGCTGGCCCCACCAAGAGCCCGCTGCCAGCCTGGGTGAAGGAACCCAGGCTGGCAGCAGGCTGAGACCCCTGCTGGCAGGAGGCCGTGGCGGGACCCCAGAGCGGCGGCAGGCTGTGCCGCCGCTCTGGGATTCCCCCATGGGCTCCTGCCAGCAGAGGTCACACCGCCGGCCCCACTCAGCAACCGCTGCTGGCCTGGGTGAAGGGAAACCCAGGCTGGCAGTGGGCTCAGTCAGACCCCGGCTGGCAGGAGCCGGCGGCGGGAACCCCAGAGGTTAAAATGTACTACTGGCACGTGAAACCTTAAATTATAGTGAATAAATGAAGACTCGGCACGCCACTTCTGAAAGGTTGCCGACCCCCGATCTAGGTTGTAGTACTGCTGAAAAGGAGCTGGGGATTATAATAGACTACAAACTAAATGAGTTGTCAATGTGATACAAGGAAGCAATGTGCAAAAAAGGCTAATATGATTCAGGGGTGCATTAATAGAAGTGTTGTATGTAAGGCAGAGGAGGTAATTGTTCCACTCTACTTGGCACTCTAGTGAGGCCCCAGCTGGAGTGTCCAATTCAGGGTACCACAATTTAGGAAAGATGTGAACAAATTGGAGGCCAGAGGAGAGCAACAAAAATGATAAAAGGTTTAGAAAACCTGGCCTATGAGGAAAAGTTTTAAAAAACTGGACATGTTAAAAACTGGGCATGTTTAGTCTTGAGAAAAGAAGACTGAGAGGGGACCTGGTAATAGTCTTCCAGTGTGTTAAGGGCTGTTATAAAGAGGACAGTGATCAATTATTCTCCATGTCCATTGAAGGTAGACCCAGAATTAAGGGGCTTAATCTGCAGCAAGGGAGATTTAGGTTAGATATTAGGAAAAACTTTCTAACTGTAAGTGTCGTTAAGATCTGGAATAGGCTTTTAAGGGAGCTTGTGGAGTTCCCATCGTTGGAAGTTTTAAAAAACAAGTTGGAAAAACACCTGTCAGGGATGTTGTAGGTTTACTTGGTCCTTCCACAGCACAGGGAGCTGGACTTGATGACTTCTCGAGGTCCCTTCCAACCCTACATTCCTATGATTCTGTGATTATCCAGTGAGTATGTGGCTTTGATATTTTTTGGCAATTATTTTCACATATTAATTTTGCATCGCATAAAAATAATTCCATTTTATGAGTTTTAAATTTTGTTGCCTTTCAGTTTCATTGAAAAGATAATACAGCATTCCCATTGAGCTGTATCAGGAGTAGAGAATGTATTTAAATAGAGATATGGCCACAACAGATTATAATCCAGGAGACTATTAGGCAAGTATGAATGAGTCTACTGCTAACTCGTCTCAGTACTGATTTTCCTTCTTTTTATTAACTAATCATCTGATTGATACAGATTTATTAGTATGGTACCTTAATGTACTGTTAATGCAGAGAGACATTACACCCAAAAGAGGAGGCAGAAAGACAGACACAAATTAAAGAGAAAGACAGAAAGATGAAACACCGGGAAATATACAGAGAACTTTTTTAGTTTAAAAAAAAAGTCATGCAAACTAATGAAAAATAAATCTCTATGCCAACAGTTCCACATAAAAACCATGTTATTAGGTATTATACATGGGTTGCAACAGATACCTGCAATTACAGAGATGTGCATACTGCATGGGCTTCACGGATCTTTTTAAAAAAATGATTGAGTTATTTTTTGGATGAATTTTATGCATAATTTAGTACAAAAGTATTTTTATACAAATAGAGCTAGAAATGTACCCGCAGAAACCAAAATGAGAGTAAACGTCCCTCTCACAGGGTTCTGTACAAAGATCCACATGAGAGTATTTCAACTCAGATATTTAAAGGGAAAGTTACCCTTTGCCACTGAAGACATTGTACCAAAAGAGCTGGAAAATAGCTGTTTCCATGGTTATGAGGAGACCAGGTGGAACACAGTGAATGCTTGCAAACTAACCATTCAGGTACACACAGGATAACAATGTAATGTTGCTTAGCTCTTTGCATATTACACATTCATACATTCACATATGCCACCGTAAACTAATTGTTTAAAGGATAAGACCTCACAAAAGAGGACTGCGAGTGCAAAACCTGGCATTGGAAATAAAGCATATTTTCCAAGACATCAAAGGGCATCATGTATGGTAAAGAAGGTAAAGAACTCACCAAATCTTCATTAAAAATGTGGCATGTAAGAAGAGTGCAAAGAAAAAGCCAAGCAAATTACAATAGCAGCTACAACTGGAACAAAAATTCTAAATCTAGGACAACCAAGCCTGAGTGCAACTCATCAGCCCATTGCTGATGATTCTTGTACACAGCCATGACAGTAAAACCCACCCAGCATGTTCTCACAACAACACACGAAGGGGTACATCGAACTTGCTTTAGCCATGTGTAAGCACGGTCTGAATGAACTCTCCCCTGACAGCTAGCTGGGAGAGGGAGAGACTTCAGGAGTAAACTGTATTTACATGAACACACCTACTCTGCTTAGATATCCAGCAGATAGAGGTGTGTTGCTCAAAGTGATCAACTTTGGCTGGTATTGGGTTACAAATCATTTTAGTACTGAATGCAGAGGTAGTGAAATGTTGTTGCCTTTATTGTATGAATAAAAGGGAGCAGAACTGTACATAACCTATCCCAAATGAGGGGGTCACCCTCAGCTGAAAGGATCTCGTTAAGCCAAGGGCTCGAATACCGGAGCTCTGTGAAAGTAAGATGGGTAGGGACAAGTGTTGCAGCTAGGAGGTGTGGACTCTCTCTCTCTCTCTCTCTCTCTCTCTCTAAGGGTCCCCAGTCTGGTTTAACCTGTTCCTCCCCAGTGTTTAAAGATAGAGCTAAATAGGCTCCATTAGGAGCCTTTGTTATCTTAAATGAGAGCTGAAATCACTTGTGGCAGGACAGCATTTCTGCCCAGCCTGCTAAAAGTTGAAAATCATTAAGAGCTGACAATCACTAACAGACTGACCTGCCCAGGTCACAGCAGAGAGGCAGGTGGCAGCAGACGGTAACTGACAGTTAGCCGGTGGGAGCGGCGAGCAGTCAGTCAGCAGGAGCGGCCCAAGCGCAGCCAGCAAAGAGGAATGAGCGGCTGGCGGGGCGGCTAGTGGAGAGGAACGAGTGGCTGGCAGGGTGGCCAGCCAGAGCAAGTGCTCAGACAGCGGAGCAAGCAAGGTGCCTTCGTCTCCGGGTGGGAGGTGAACTGATACTGATGCAGATCTGAACCCTGGGTCCTCACTGACCAAGGACAACCACTGAGAGTGGGGTATGGTGAGGGCAGGGGTGAAAGTAAAATTGAAAACTTACTGATAAGGAGGCCGGCTCTGCCTCTCCGGAAGGGGCGGGGCCTTGGGTGGAAGGGGAGGGTCTGGGGGTCAGCATCCCCCAGACAGCCCTTCCAGGCTGCCTGGCCCACGCTGCCCGGGGCTCCAGCGCTGATTTAAAGGGCCTGGGGCTCCGGCGCTGCTTCCTCTACCACAGCAGCGGCCAGAGCCCCAGGCCCTTTTAAATCGCTGGCCCCAGGGTAGCTGTTCCTTTTCCCCCCTGCCCCCATTGGCAACCCGGGGGGGTGGGGGGCAAAAGGGGCAGCTTTAAGCAGGGTCCTTTGCCGCGGCAGCACTTTAATGTCACTGCCTATTTTGCACTCCCCCGGTAGGGGCTGGTACCAGCGGCCACTTTTTACAGGTACGCCATACCGGCCCGTACCGCCTTACTTTCACCCCTGGGTGAGGGAGCAGAGAGGGGCACAGAAAAGGAACTTTTGGGTGTAGAACCCAAGAACATGAGGCAGAAGACACTGCAGCACGCACTCTGGGGTGGGTGTCGTGCTCACAGTTTTATGATTATGAATCCTGCTTGTGGCATTTTCCCTAATTAATGTTGAGTGATGTCCCTCCTTTCATTAAAAGTTTCTTTTCTACGCTCAGACTCTGTGCTTGCAAGCTCACAGCCACCCAGGGGTGGTGTGTAATTTTCCCATTTTACGGGTGGGGACTCGAACTGGTTCTGTGTTTGTACTGTTGAAAAGGAACGCCTATATGTTGAACTCAGTCCTGGTTGCTGCTGGCTCCACCTGGCAGAAGGGTTACACATGTAAGTAGTCCCACAGGTGAGCAGGATTGGGGCTTCATTTACCAACATTCATGGTTGGTAGCACAACATGCATGTTTCAAATTATTATATGAAATAAAACTCCCTGCAGTATTATTCATGAGAAGCTGAGAAGGCACTGAACATGTACCAGTTAGGGGCATACATTAGGCACGGACCCTGCTTTAGTAATGGGAGAGGGAAGAAAAGGGATCAAGAAAAGGAAGATATCACTGTAGATGTTGAGAGTTTGGTGAAAATTAGAGTAAGCAGAACAAATGTGGATAGTTGCAGAAAGGTCGCTTTGAAAGGTGTGAGCTGCTGGTCAAGTCTGAAGAAAAATGACAGATACTGAAACATGGGCAGAATAGCTAATTTAAAATTTAAAAAAAGCCTTCCAGAAGTTCATCTCCCCAGTTACAGAATGGTACTAGTGTAATCCACAGGTGAGTCTGTTATAGGTTCCACTCAGTGCCCAATCATCAGAGCATGACAGTCTGTTACAGCCCCAGCTAGGGAACATTTCCATTCAAGTGGTAGCCGCTCATACTTTTAGCTCCAGAGGTCCCTGATTCAGTCCCTTGTGACTTGGCCAAGGTGGTGGCTACCATAAATTGTACAGAAGCAGCAGTTTTGTCAGCTTCTTCCAGTAACTCATTCTTAATCCTCGGTTTAGTAAATGGCGATATCTGTCAAGTGACTGTCAGTGGAGAAAAGTGGATAGATCTTAGGCCTGTACAAACAGGGAAAAGAAGATTCTGTGGTTTTGTCTTCCCAACCAGAGAACAATTAAGGAGAGAGACTCTGAACCCAGAATAATAGCAGCACAGTTAAGTGCTGGTGTTTTTTTCCTGTATGGAGATTTGACTATCAACTTTAATTAAAGTGTTTCCTCTAAATGCTGTGTAATGCAACTTGACTGAGCCGAAGCACCCAGACATGTCAGACTGAGAATATGAAAAGACTTGATTTTTCAGCAAGCAAAAACTATCATTTAAAATATTGATCTGTTTAAATAGCCTCTTTCCACGTTTTGTCATTGGTGTCAGTGTAACAAATAAGAAAACTCTTAACCTAAAGGCTCTGCCAATATATGGATTATTGTTCGGCTGTTGCTGAATTCTTGAAAAAATCACTTGGTCTGATCCTAATTAACATACAGCTCATTAAACTGTGTATTATATATAACTCACATATATATGTAAATCGTATATAGCGTCTTCTTCCATATTTTGCCCTGAACTCTTAAGCAAGAAGTTGTAAATAAATCTTTATAAAATAACTGTGTGATCTGTTTGGTTATAACAGCATGTTTTATCAATGATATAACGGAGTAGGTTTGGATCAACTAAAGAATGCATAATATTGAAGTCCTACAGTCTTTGCAGGATCAGGATGCTAGAATCAAACCAACCTCAACTCGCCCCTCCTTTTTTGTTGGTTATGAAATGTTCAGACGAGGGGTTTTTTTAAAATTATTATTCCTACTTAATTTCCAGGCAGATCTAAAATACCAAGAGAGAGCCTTTTGTGATATTTCCAGCCCAACTTTGTAGACTCAAGAGGTTTGGATAGTTTAGATATGTATCAGAATTTGTGGATGCTTCTTCAAACTGAACCGGACCTCTGACCCTTTGTAGGTTTCACCTCTCAATAGGGAGCTTAATATCAAAGCGTTTAAAGTTACCCAAGATCTGGCAATTTATGAAGTAGTTCCAGGGATGAAAAGCTGATGAAGGATGTTTAGGAGGTGCTGCTTGAACCTTCCCTCCACCCCACACCTCTCTCATTCGTCTCCCCTGTCCCCCAATGGCTGCTAACCAGCTATATGCTGGTGCTGTCACAAAGACCCACACTTAAATGCCCTCTCAAGATGTTATTGGGGGTGAAGCTTATTCCTGTTAGAGGAGAGGGGCTTCTTTGTGATCCTGAATAGTAATCATCCCTCCAAAAACTAACTATTGATAAATAAATTAGACACATTGTGGGCCCCAGCTACCCCAAAGCCTAACTTTTGTACAAAGTGAGGGTCAAGCACACAGCTATGTTTTAACTTCACAGAAGTAATTTAACCCTGGAAAATGTCAGAGCATATCTAAGGACAATCTTGTCCATCCACTAGGAAATTAAATTGCAGTCAGCAGTTTAAGTTGGACCACCCTGCTCTCTTCTTCCCAGAGTAACTATTTCATCCCAGTTCTCATTGCTTTGGAATACAATAAATGGAAAAAACAACTTAAGAGTAAAAAAGAAGCAAACTAGCAATCCCCAAGTGTGAATTGTTTTCTATACCACATCTCTATCCACTCAATATAATATCTATCTTCCCTACTTATATGTAGGGTGCCCACACACGCCTCCCCCAAAATACCGGACATTCCAGTATTTCTAGACTAGTGTGGGACTGCTCCTGCCAGAGTGACCTTGCACGTATGGTCTGTGCGAGATCACTCTGACCGAAGGTTGCCATTTTGAAGAACCCGCACCCATTGAGAGCATGAGGTCATGCTGGCAGGGGCAGAGCAGCATGCTCTTCAAAATGGCATCCTCTGTGCATGGTACCAGACATAGTACCAGTTTTATATCAGTAGTAGGCAAGGGACAAACCATTTAAAAACAGGACTGTACCTGACTTAAAACCAGATGAATGGCCTGCCTACTTATATGGTCCCCATCACCATAGTAACTGAGTGCCTCACAATCTTTAAAGTACACTGTCTTCTAATCCGAGGAAGAGCTATTGTCCCCACTTTACAGAGAGAACAAGTGACTTGCCCAGGGTCACACACAGTCTGTGGTGGCGCACAGAATTGACTCCAAGTCTTCTGAGTCCCAGGCTAATACCCTAAACACTGAACATTTTCCCTCTCTCTAATACACACATTAAGACAGCTGGTGCTGTCCCTTTGGGGGCCCTAAGCAAGAATATTTTTTGGCTCCTTCCCACAACACATACTTAAAAAAAGCAAATAGGGGGCTCCTTGAGCTGCTTGGGGCCCTACGCAATTGCTTGATCTGCTTACACCTAGTGCCGGCTCTGCAATAAGATATATATAGTCTGATAAGTATTTTGCCAGGTTATCTAAATAAAGCTGAGCGACACTATGAGCAGTGTGCCGTGTAACTGAAAAGAGAAGTTGTCTTGATATTTTCCTTACATTGCACCTCTAACTATCGAGGACTCATCCTGCTTGCTGCAGGGGCAGCTGCCATTTTGTGTCTCACTTCCACTGCAAACATTAGAGTGAATCACTGTGTTCTTTCTTTCCCTCCCTCATGTACACTTTCTATTTTCATTTTGTTTTGTTGTTTACCTTAATGTGAAATAAACCATGGTTTTGTTCTTTGCTTTTGGAGATAAACAGTAATGTGTACAGCAGGTACACTTAAAGTTCATTCTCACTTCAGTGGTATTACCAGTTCTATCACAATTCTCCATTTTAAGCACAGGGAATTTCTCTGGAACTGTTAATACTGCTAAAAGAAGCAGCACGATTTTTTTTTCAGTGAATCCAATGTATTACATTAAATATGCCAAGTATAATTATTAGAGCTGGTCAGGAATTTTCCATCAGAATGATTTTTCCAATGGAAAATAGTTACTGCAAAATCATTTTGATTTAAAAATGATTTTCTGTTGGGAAAAGCTAAATTAAATATTTAGTTTCAGGTTGGTTTGACCTAAATTGGATTTTTTTTATCCAAAATGGTTCATTTGACTCAGTTCAAGAAAAGATTAAACTGTATTTCTGTATAATCACATTGCCTCCTAAGACTTGTAGTGTCCTATAGGCCCCATTGTCTCTTATGACCTGGACTCTTTCGAGGAATAATCTCCCATAGTGCAATGTGGAGAGTCCACTTTGACCAAACTTGATGTATGGTGCATCTTGGGAGTCACATGACCCTGGGTTTATTATGGGAGTTGCAGTCCATTCAGGGAGCCTGACCCACAGCGGAGAATGCGAACATCTGGGTTCTGAACTATAACTCCCATAAAATAATGTGTCACACTGAGAAAATTTAGCTTTAAGTTGAATGGACTTGAAATGAAGTGTATTGGGTCAAAAAAAATTCATTTCAGTTGAAAGTGTTGAAATGAAACATGTAGACATTTCCAAATCCAAATTTTCAGGATTTCTGATCCACAAAAAGTCTTAAAATTTCAACTTTTCATTCCAAGGTGGGACGCAGTCAAATGGTGAAATTTCAGCATTTCCCATGGGATGGAGATTCTGAAATTTGATCCACCCTAAAAAAATATCTCATGAAAAAAAGCTTTACCATTCTGTAGTGCTTTCAAGCTATCCAGGATGAGCTGCCAGCACGTAATAGTGATGGGCAAAGCATCTAGCATCTCCATTGAAATAGCTTAGAGAAAGAATTCTCTTTAATCTTTAGGAGCCAAAGCCTGGACTTCACATCTGTGCAAGGCAATAAGAATAATCTCATTACAATCCTGTATGGAGAATGGGCAGAGCCTTTGCTTCACTCTCCACTTATTGGCCAGCAAAGCTGAGCAAGTGCAGCAGGTGTCACAATTTGCTGATGGCAATAGCCATATCAGAAGGTCAGACTGGAACCAACATGTAAGCCAGCAGTGGGGAAAGACAATGAGGATCTAGTAGTTGGGAAAAAAGGAAGGGAATAAAAAGCAACTGGCATGCTGGGGTGAGAGGGTTAAATTCTCATATTTCATAAATTGTTGCCGCGGTTTAGAGGTTTTGTGTTATGAAGGGAAGAGGAGTCCAGATTCCTTCTGTGGAGGACAAGAAGCAGGAAGCTTCCTTCTGCACCTTTGTGCAGTGCTTCGGTATAGAGGTCTGAGGATGAATAGCCTCAGTGTTCAAACGTTTAAAACACACATTAAGTTAGGACAGAAAATGTCTTTAGGCAGCAAAGAAAAACCTCACACAGGGAGGACTGTACTGCATTTAGGAGAAATAATTACTAAAAGTAGAATCTAATTAAGACAAGGCATTTAGAGCATAGGAGCCCAAAGCTGGAATTAACTAAGTAAAACACTACGCTCAAGGAGTTTTTGGTTCATGATATGATGCCTCCTTCAGCCTCTCTCACAGTCAGTGCTATTCTCCTACAATTCTTTTGAACAATAGTTTCCCTGCATGCAGCTCTACACATGTAATTTTGCTACAGTATATAATGGTTTCGAAATACATTTATTAAGTCTAATGCACAAGTTTCCATTTCTACACGTTGAAGATTCATGTCCATTAATGGTAATTTAAATCAGACATTAGTAGAGAAATAATACAAGAGAGTCCATACAAAACCAGCTTGAAGAATTAAGTAATATTACTTTGCAATTCTGCTTTACTAGCTCCTATTTAATGACCTCAAAGTATGTTGGCAAAGGTTTTCAAAAGTGACTAGCGATTTTAGGTACCTGATCTGAGATACCTTAAAGAGGAAAATGAGACACCCTTTTTGGTGTCTCAACTTGGGCACCCAAAACCACTCAGCATTTTTAGAAATCTTGGCCTTTCTAAATGTTAATCAATTAAAGCTCAATCCCATTGAAGTCAAGGGATCATCCTCTCAGATGACGTAAAAGGGGTCAGCCTCATAAAGCTGCCATTCTTCTTCTGCAGCATCTCCATTATTGGAGATCCGCAACCACGGTAGCCCATTCTGTATAGGGTGACCAGATGAGAAGACCCGAAAATCGGGACTTCCTGCCCAGAAATTGTCGAGCATTCGGGACATGGGACAAATGATCAAAAACGGGACGGTCCCGATTTTATCGGGACGTCTGGTCACCCTAATTCTGTATGATCCTCTGCTAATCTCTTTGTGGATAAATTGTCCTTTTGATCCACCCAAGATACCACATTGTTCATACAAGATGAAGTTGCAATTATCACCCCTATATTACAGATGGGAAAGACAAGGGAGGCAGAGGATAAGTGACTTGCTCAAAGTAGCAAAGGAAGTTAGTGGGAGAGCCAGATAGAGAACTCATTTGTCTGACTCCCAGTCCAGTGCTTTAACCATTAGACTATCCTTCCAGAGGGATTGACACAGATGAGTACAGTATGCAATATCATTTTTATTTGTACTATGTCCTGCTTGCTTCAAAACAAATGACTTAAAGCAAAGGAAACAGCCATATAAAAAGGGACCAGGGAATTACAAAGAAGGCAAAAAGTGAAAATTCTAGTTATTCCATTTTATTCCTCATTCAGGGTGTGAGAATCCCTGGGTCTTGGACTTGGGTCTGTGGATTTTCAGCTCACCTGCTTCCTAGTAGCTGGAGCGCTGAGTGGCTAATGGAACTCTAGGTTCAACAGAGGCACCGCCCACAGGAATCCTCATTGGAGCAGCACCCGAACCCACTGATTTTCTGGCTTAAATAGTAGAGCTGGACCAAAGGCACAAGAAGTTGTCTATGCAACTGGATGAACTCCTGGCTGCTGCTATGTTGGACCATACCTTCTTGTCTGTCTCTTGAGCCCAGCTTGCCTGATTTGTCCCCGGTTCCTGCTTTCCTGCCTTGTTCTTGCCTTCCTGCCCCTGTTCTTTACCTCTGACTCCAATCGTTGGCTCAACTCTGATTTCAGCTGTGATCCTCAGCCCCAGCGTCTGGCCTCTAATGCTGCAGCTCACCTTCAGCTCCGACTCCTAGGCCTGACTCCTACTCCAACCATTTGGCCTGCCCGCCCATGCCCTGGTCCCTAACACAGGGCATTAACTAAATTGACTTGTTTGCATCAGTTATTTGCCAAATGTTTCAAACGTTGGGGACATTTTGGAAAATCAACTAAAAGTGTGAATGCTTAACCAAACTATCTATAATAGCTGTGTCTGAACAACTTGGCTGGAAAACAAGAGGCACCCTGGTGAAATTCAATAGTTTTTGTTTCTATTTGAGCTGAATTTAATGGGAGGATTTATTGGTGTTATGTTGACATTTAGCATTTGAGCCCTGGCAGACACAAATTAAAAAAAAAAGAGACAAAAAAATTAACTGGATTTTTGTTATTAACTTCAAATGATGTTTCATTCAAGGTTTGTGTGAAAGAGCCCCATAAAACCCATTGTGCAGCAATGCTGGGTTGGAGCATCAGGGAGCTGTAACCAGTTCTCTGCTGGCTGTCATATCCACTGGAATGGGCAGATCTTGGTTGCTGTAGAGAATCTGGCCCAGAAAATAATAAACACCTACTGAATCCTTTAAAAAGAAGTTCATAAAAATCAACTCAACAAAGAAAACAAAAACATTCACCTCTAGTGGGTATCTAGTTAATGAACGACAACTATAAATTACTATGCTTAAATACAATCAGGCCACAACAGACTACATATGTAATCCCACACCATGGAAGGAACAGAAAATCATCTCCTGTCAAGAATTAACAGTCCAGAATTAACTGTACTGGCCTCTGAGAAAGTTCTTGGATATCCATCAATGCAAATTTAATGATGCCAGCTGTCTATCACATGAATATTGCGGTCAAGTTTGGGGAATTTTCATAGGCAGCAGGGTCATATGTAATACTTCCTGTGACTAGTTTAATTGTATTCTGGCAGTGCGTTGGCCATGCTAGGTGCAGTTCTACAAAATTTTATTTCTGTGCTTTACATCCATGTTATGTGCTGGAGCAATGTGACAAAGAACAGGTAGCAACTTTCCATGGCTAGATAAAGGAACCCATTAACAATTAAATAGAAATATGGAACATGAATCATTTTTTGACTGTTCATTTAAATTTACTTAACATTAAAGTACTAATAAGTCTACTGAGATATAAATCTCATTTCCAAGAAGATCCGGCAGTTATCTAGTTTCCAGGACACTTTTTTAATTGCGCTGAAAGTTTTGGGTTAATACACCAGAGAGACTGTCCTTAAAAGTCAACACATTGAAACATATACCCTACTTCTGTTGCAGGACATAAAGAGCAATGTCTATAATTAGACTTACCAGGAATAACCATGGTAACAGACATCAGAGTCACTCAAGGACACAAAGCCAAAGCAACGCCGAAATATCTGGGATTCCAGTTTTTAGATGGATGAACTTGAACTATATCTTTAATCAGGAATATCAAGAAATCCTACCACATTTTCATTCTAAAAACTCTTGTATAAGATACATATGCATGTTAACTTTGTGGAGTCTAGATTTTATCTTAATCACGACTACTCAGCTGCATGGTATACTATAAAAAACTGCTAGAGCGCAAGGGACAAATTTATGTTTGATGTAACTCCATTATCTTTAGTGGACTAATTTATACTAAGGATGTGTTTGCTGCTAGAGCAGTGCAAAATTACACCTGTAGCCAGTGTGGCAACTTCCTGCTGAACTGTAACCCTCAGGAACTAGCTGAAGGTCAAAGTGTCAGCCACACTGTCTGTGGTGCCACCAGTAATCCTGCAATACCTTCAATGTGGATATTAGATCTGGCATGTGAACCGGAGAGAGAAAATTTGCTCTGTATGTATTTTTTGTACCCTTTAAAATGTCTTTTTGCCCTAAATATACTGGAGCTGCAGTTATGCTTTTGGGGCATCTGGTTTAGCTTATAGCATCATGGAACACTATCTTATTTTGGCCAAAAGAAGCAATGTACCATCTTGGATTTCTGTATACAGTAAAGCTAAGTTTTACAGACAATATTTTTGTGCACATCTCCTGATGCTTCCAGGAGAATATTCATATGAAAAGCAACTTTCTTGGCAAAATATTTTCTGAATTTCCTTTGGGACTGAAATGAACTGGTTTGTGTGTGTGTGTGTGTGTGTGCGCACGCGTGTGTGCGCACGCGTGTGTGTGTATATAACATTTATGTAAGCGTGTACAGCTGTGTATCACACTTTAGACCCAGTGGGCCAAATTTGCAAATTAGTTCAGGAGCCACAATTGGGTTCTGGTTTTTTAAGGAGCTTGGCTCCCATTTAGATGCCAAAACAAACAGCAAGATTCTCTGGAGAGCTGAGCACTTCTGACAACCGGACCCATATTTAAGTGCCTAAATGGGAGCTGTGCTCTTTTAGAAACATAGCTCCGAATGTGAAAATCTGGTCCCACTTTGTGAACAGCAAAGAAGATTCACCTTTCTTTTAAGCTGTTCTGTGGTTTTGTGAGCCAAGGTTCTGTGCCCTCTTCCCACTGCTACCTTGAAGTTCTGAGGAAGCTTGGTGTATGGCAAATTAACGACTGCCAACTTCTATGGGGCCATGGATTTGATACAATATTAGTTCACATATTTTGGATTGCATTGGAGCTTTCTCTCTGAGTCCAACTTCTCTGTCTCCTGGATGCTGTTGTGATCATTCAGTTTTTGTGACCCTGTCTATGGTCCTGGAAATGGAAATGGACTAAAGACACAGCTTTTAATTCAGTTGAAATATATTGGGCTAGGAGAGATTTTTTTTTTTTGAGGGGTGGAATGGAAAAAATGATAAATCCTTTTGCTAAAACCTAAGAACTGTCCTTCCTAAAGAGCAGTCCTCATGCATAATTACATCATAGTCTTAGTGTGATGACATCATACTACAGATTCAAGCAGGAGGCAAAGTGGAGCTGAGAGGAAGTAAAATCATCTTTGCACCTACACATCTTCAGTAATCAGCAACTGGGACTAGGAAAAAAAATAACTAAGGTGATAAACTGTGCATATCTGCAAGGTCCTAATATGAAAGAGCTCTATTAAAGCTATTGTATAGTAGTTGAGCGTGGAGGAAAAGAACTCAATCCCACCAATAACTTTTTAAAAAGCATGTATAATCGGCACTAGTTTGGGAGCAACACGCTCCATAGCCTCTGTCACTTGAAGATATTGTTCCTAAGCATTAAGGGAGCATTTTTTTAAACGGTTACATGCATTTCCAGAGGCTTGTTCATTCCTGATGCTTTCACTACAGCTGCGTCAAGATAGCCCTCCTGAAGACAGCAGGGGACAGCGGTGGCATACGGGAAAGAACCAGACACACAACAGAAGGGAATAGGAGAAATACAAGAGGGCAGAGGGATCTGGAGCGTTAGAGTGAGAGATGGGGATTTCATTCCCCTCTTCAGAAGAATTCAGCCCAAAGAAGTTCCTTAAACATAAAAACCCTTGCTTGGAAAATTTCTCTGATGTTGGGCTGCGACTCCCCAAGTCTCAGTATGAAGAGCTGCCTAACTATATACACTGGTATCAAGGACTGTTCTTAATCCTGCCACTCCAGCACTTGGAAACAATCACGCTGCTACAGTTTCTAAGGCACAGCCTACAACTTGTTAATTACATGTACAGTGGCAAACAAAGTGAGCTTGATGCAGCCCCTTATTTAAAAATAACAATGACTCCCTGTTTAAAGACAGTGATGCAGTTTTTGCAGAAATTGAATAATGATCACCCCAACCTGTAACCAGTGGGCCCAAAATACGTTGTACAGATCTGATTGTATGTGTCATGTGCCAGCGTGAAGTGAAATCATCAAAAGGAAGGATGTGATTTGAATTGGCAAACAATGAATGAATGGTAGTAGACATAAGCACTTTGTGTCAAGGATTTGGCATGCCATTCATTGTTCTAATTAATGTAATCCAAGCCTCCTACATCTCCCACGGAGGGTATTTTAACCTCTTTCTAGAAAAGTGCTTTATGCCCAGTGCTAGTTGAGTCCTGCTAAAATGCTCAGGTTTATAAAAGGGCACATACACAATTAAAAGCCACAGTGAATCCATGTATACTTTTTGTTTTATTCAGTGGAACAAAAATCTATATAACAAGCTGTAATTTTTCCAAGTGAGTTAGATTACTGACAGGCACAAGGGTCTGAAAAGGTTTCACATCTCCAGTCCAGAAACATCTTCCTCCCATAGTGTTCAAGGATAGGATCTGCATGGTCTGAAGTGCCCATTCGCATCCTGAACACTGTACTGAGAAAATTCCTCTGTGGTTTCGTCATATTTCAGCATCTAGCCATATTGAACAAACCCGAGCACTGGCTCTCCTGATCAGAGGGATCTAGGCTGGAACTGCATACCTTCTGTGGTGGCTAGGAAACTCTACAGTAGACTGAGTCTTGCCCCCGAGTCTGATGACAGAATCCACCCACATGCCCCAATACCACCTTGTCTCCGACAAAGGGACATGGACAAACATTTGAACACCTGGATAAATAATCTTTCGATGTGTAGGTTCAAAGAATCAAATGTTCTTCCTTTTGCCAGAGGCTCTGTGTTATGCTACCTTCTGCATTTGTTCACCCAAACCATAGGGCTTACCAATAATGCGCAATTACAGCATTAAGGGCCCAGGACAAAATCCATTACAGTTAATGGGAGGCTTGAGCTCTATTGCTTTTCACTGAAAAATATCCAAAGACCCTCTCCAAACATTAATTAATATTGCTATTTATTGGAAGTTATTTCAGATGGTTCAAAAGCAACAATTTGAGCATCAAGGACCTAATTTAAAACCCGCTGGAATCAGTGGAAGGACACCCATGAGCTTCAATGGGCTCTGGACCAAACTGATAGCTAGCCTATGGAATCACATGGTCATTTTACTGTTACCCTTGTCCTCACTCCCACCTTGTTTCCTATTGTTAATTACACTCCCTTATTGCATCAATTAGCTCTTTGAGGCAGAGCTTCCAGTATGTTTGTAAACTGTTCAGTATCATGAAGTTTAAGCTTGTTTGGGGTTTCGGGGGGCTACACAAACAAGTGAACAATTCATCACCATGCTGTGAATTAGGGTAACATTTAGCTCATTTCAGAGGAATTGTGATAGGGTGTTGGCTAAGGAACCCTGAGCCAGGCCTCTGTCACGCCAGTTCCAATCCTGAAAGGAGAATTGGAGCTGGCTGAGTAAGCCCAGGCCTGATTGGCAAAAGGGGAACAGCTGCCGGCCTCGTTAGCCATTGGGATATAAACAGGATGGCAGGAAAGAAGCAAGGGGGAGAGAGGAAAGGGAGGAGCCAGAGAATTAGAGTGAGCAGGGGCTCATCTTGTATCCTGGCTGCAGGAACGAGTAGTCCCTGAGGCTGTAAGACTGAAGCTGTGTGTAACTACAAGCTAGTGGGAAAGTAAGCTGTAAATAAAGAGTATGGGGGATTATACCAAGGCAGAGGTCTCTGGCTGGTTTCTGGGTGCAGCAGGGGAAGAAGCTAGAGGGGCCCAGCTGCACCCCATTACAGGAATAAACTGAAGACCACAGAATTAAACAATTTGCACAAGGTGATTCTTGAAACAACACCAGAACTCTAGAAGCCTCAGTCCCTTGCTCCAACTAAGAAATATGGCTTAAACATCTCATTTTAATTAACAATATATTGTATTTATATAGTGCCTTTATTCCAAAGGATATCAAAGCAAATTAAAATGTTACACACAAAAGTACCATCCGTGAGAGATCACACTACACCACTGAATTAAAGCCACTGCTAGGGCAAAACAGCCTATTTCAATAGTAACTGATACCATTTTAGCACCCTAAAGAGTTATTTTTAAGAAACCTCTGATTGTGTGACTTTGCTACGTTCACCTGTGACATACCACTTTAGCATAGGTAGCCCAAGCCTATTGACATTTCTTTGGATATAGGCGACCCTTGGATCTGTGACCCCCTTGAGTCTGTACCTCTCAAGTTATTTTTCATCTGCAATTAACACACAGCTTTTACATGTGATTAATTATAAAGTGGCAAGATTCCCTAATGAGATAAAAACAGAGTTTCTCAGAGGGCAGAGAAGTCTCTTTTTCAGAAGATGACTCTAATTGCTTGGTTGCCCTTCATTAAGGCTGCATAGTGTCACTGTGCATCAGAGAATGGATCACTGGAACACCCAAATGCTCTAGGTTCTATGGTTCTCTTCCCCCTCCTCCGCCTTTTCTGATTTGGATGTTTCCTTTGTAAATTGGCCCTGTTGCGTTTTTTAACATCTATAACTCTCATTATGAATTGACCAACTGACTATAAAGTACATTAGCAGCTTCAGAATGATGAACCATTAGTAAAAATAATCAGTAACAGTTAATGAAGCTATGTCTACACTACAGACCTTACAGTGCACAACTGTACCACTGCAGATGCGCCGCTGGAGGTCTCCCGTGGGAGAGAGCTCTCCTGCCGGCATAATTAAACCACCCCCAACGAGCGGCAGTAGCTATGTCAGCAGGAGAGTGTCTCCCATTAACATACCCCTGTCCACACTGGCACTTTTGTTGGTGAAACTTTTGTTGGTCGGGGGGTGCTTTTTCACACCCCGACTGACAAAAATATTACCGACAAAGTGCTAGTGTAGACAAAGCCTTAGTCTAAGGGTATGTCTACACTACAACTGCTACAGCGATACAGCTGCTATGCTGCAGCTAGGATGCTGTAGAGCTGTAGTGTAGACACTTGCTACAGCAATGGAAGGGGTTTTCCATTGATGTAGTAAATAAACCCCTTTGAAGAATTCTTCCATTGACCTAGGGGCATCTATACTGGAGGTTAGGTTGGTATAACTCTGTCTCTCAGAGGTGTGAATGCTTCACATCCTCTGAGCGATGTAGCTATGTCAACCTAAGTTTTAGGTGTAGAACGGGCCTAAGTAATAGATTTTTCTGGCTCAGAAGCTTTGCAATTTCTAAACCGTTAAAACAAGAGAAAATGGTTTAGTTTCAGTAAACAAACATTTACTATGAGAGGACCCCCTGTGCTCTGATTCCTCATCCTCAGCCATTTATCAAGGCCTGGAGGTTAGATTGATGACAAGATACAACTCCTTGGGAGTATCATAAGACACATCACAACCATCTTATTTATAAAAGGTACCACAGGGCAGATGTTTCAAATTTGAAACAACATGGCAACATCGCATTGCAATGTTCTACAAAATGGTGGAATATCTCAGCCCCTTCCCTCAATTTTCTAACTTAGATATGAACTCTGACCTATCATTCAGTTATAAGATGATGGGGTAAAGATTTTAAACTTCCAAGTAAAATGCCAGAAAGAGTGTGTATGTGTGCGTGTGCACACAAGCGCAACAAAATTTAAACTACTAATATTTACAATAGCCACTAGTTTTGAAGACCCTCAACAATGCTATGGGCCAAAGCTTGCCCGCTGTTACACCCATGCAACCCCGATGTTGCAAAGACACAAGTGTAGGTAGAATTTTATTCACAGATTTCAAGAAAGCTGATTTTTTGGAGCTTTTGGCCTTTGCAGGCATTTAGAAGTAGAGCCAAAGGGCCAAATACTGTAATCAGAATTGGACTCTGTGTTATATTCAGGGCGTGAGACGGTGTCAGAAATTGGCTACAATTTGGAGGGGAACTCCCTGCCAGTGCAAATATGCGAACTCAAAGCCCTCTGCCTGCTGATTGCCCCCAGCACCCCCCACCCTGCCCACTCAGTGCTGGGGAGTCATTAGGACTGGGAAGTGTCACACCAGAGTTAGGGAGGGGACATAGTGGGGTTCCACCTACCTGCCACTGGTATAGGGTCCACAAAGAACTGTCTAGAAGCAGCTCTGACTCTTGCTAGAGAATCAGGGAGCTGGAGCTGACTGTCGAATGCCTTATCCCTCTCATGAGCCAAACATGAAGCAGCACTGCCACCCATGGGCTTCCTGCCATGTCTGCTACTGTTAATCCATAGAGCATAGTCATCCCAGGGCACCATGATTTCAAAGGTGAAAAGGAAAGGTGCTAGAAGGATCTCTTGGGCCCCCAAATCTCTACAGTGGTGGCAGAGAGAACTCCAACCCAACCCACACTGTGTGAGCCAGAACTCCCTGCACTCTATCCAGGGGAAACAAAGTGAGAAAAATATAGCCAATATTTGTAAGACCCCAAATGTGACCTATAGTAAAGCACTTGTTCTATATTTTTATTTTTTAATGTTATCCCTGCTTTCAAGATCCATTCAAAAACCCAGCAGTCAAGTTGAATTACAAACTTCAGAGGACTTATTATAAATAGCACAAAGAGGGTGGGGGGCGGGGCGAGAGATTTTAAAAATAAGTAGATACTTTAGCAAGGACACACTATTTCCAGAGCAATGCTGACATCATTGATGATGCTGGTGCACAAACAAAGATGTTTTGACAGGATAAGGTGCTATGTACTGCAGATTCAAGTTGTCAAATAAAAATAGCAATGATAATTTCAGCTGCAAAATATTTGCAAAGTGGAAAAGTTCAAAATTATTTGCAGAAAAAAAATATTTCCAAGGTTCTCAGAGGGTATTGCAAACAAGGGAGAACAACAATCACAAATCAGACCTGGTCTGCACACGGATTAGGTACTGGTATACTATGTTCGTTAGGGGAATGATTTTTCTATCAATATAATTATACCACAACAACCCCTAGTGTGGGCACAGTTATGCTGGTATGAAGATGCGTACCTCGCTCGACTTACCTCGTGGTGTGGACCCTGCAAAGTCGAAGTCTGGTGCTCGCCCATCGACTCCGCTTACTCCTCGCGCCGAGCTGGATTACCAGAGTTGACAGGGAGCGCTTCCAGGTTCGATTTATCACGTCTAGATGAGACGCGATAAATCGATCCCCAGAAGATCGATTGCTACCCGCCGAATCGGGCGGGTATTGTAGACTAGCCCTTATACTGGTATAATTATTCCCCTTCCCATATGGAAATAGCTATACCTGCATAAAGTGCCTTTATACTGAGCCCTGATCTACACTACAAGTTTAGGTCAAATTTAGCAGCGTTAGATCAATTTAACCCTGCGCCCATCCACACAACAAAGCCATTTTTGTCAACTTAAAGGGCTCTTAAAATCAATTTCTGTACTCCTCCGCGACAAGGGGATTAGCGCTGAAATCGACATCACAGTGTCGAATTTGGGGTAGCATGGACGCACGCAATTCGACGATATTGGCTGCCGGGAGCTATCCCAGAGTGCACCATTGTGACCACTCTGGACAGCACTTTCAACTCAGATACATTAGTCAGGTACACAGGAAAGCCCCTGGGAGCTTTTGAATGTCATTTCCTGTTTCACCAGCGTGGCGAACTCATCAGCAGAGGTGACCACGCAGTCCCAGAATCACAAAAGAGCTCCAGCATGGACTGAACGGGAGATACTGGAACTGATCACTGTATGGGGAGACGAATCAGTGCTATCAGAACTCCATTGCAAAAGATGCAATGCCAATATATATGCCAAAGTCTCCAAGGGCAAATGCGAGGTGCTTATTTACAAAGCTCACAACTGCAGCAGTGATCTGAGCGGACTCCCGCTTGCAGAGCTATGGCACATGCGCAGGCACTCCAGGAAAAAAATCGCAAAATGATTGGCTGCCGTTGCTTTCACAGAGGGAGGGAGGGATGGGCGACTGACGACATTTACCCAAAACCACCCACAAAAAATGTCTTGCCCCATCAGGCATTGGGAGCTCATCCCAGAATTCCAAGGGGCAGCGGGGACTGCAGGAACTGTGGGATAGCTACCCACAGTGCACCGCTCTGAAAGTCAATGCTAGCCACGGTACTGTGGACGCACTTCACCGACTTAATGCGCTTAGTGAGGATGCACGCATTCGACTTTATTCAATCTGTTCCCAAAAGTTTTGCCTGTGTAATTACGTGTAAAAACTGAAGGCTTGATTCTCCACTAACTTGGACCTTGCGTAAAAATGAATTCAATTTACACCTGTGTAAAGTGAGTGCTAAGTAGATAACATCTGCACATTTTATACTCACTTCCCATAGGTGCAAGATGCACTGGAGTTGTGAATCTGGCCCTGATCATGAACTTTGGGATTTGGCCCCATAAACACATGTTTATTTGATAGAAGCCTTTTAAATGTTATGAATACAAGGAGTTTAGATCAGTGTTGCAATATCACAGCTATGAACGTGTGCAAACCCCCCCCAACCTTATGTATGTAAACACACACATAGAAGCCTATCACAAACAACAGAGCTGCTAATTAACAACAATTGGGTCCTCCGATCTGAGGATATGACAGTGATTCACTCTTCTGTAACTGATCAAATGCATATCTAGAGGAGGAGCTGCAAATCTGTACTGACTGACCAAAAATAGCCTTCCAAACAGAACTGGGGTTTGGACATCTTTGCATTCAAGAAGTAAATGGGGCAAATCTTCACTGTGAGCAATGGTGTGTTTTGAGCAGAACACTGCCCACAAACAATCACAGGAGTGTCACTAAATACAAGTGCTTTAAAAAGTCCTGATAAACACTGATGCACACACATTACAAAAGACTGCAGCCATCATCAAGAGGGGAGTTACCCATTTTTGGCCCTTAATACAGCCTTTGTAATGTACTGGCTGGTGTGTATGTTAGTGTCTTTTTGCTCTGTACAGCTGGACGGAATTAGTCTTTTTCAAGAGTTTGTGTTTATGACACCCTCTTGTGGCTGGCCTACAAAAAGGAGCTAAACCCAAGGACCAGGGTCAACTCAACCAATTTCCCAAGTAAGCGGAGACATGCCAGGTGAGAGGGGAAAGCACCACTTCCTTGGCAAACAGTATGGAGCAAGTAATTGAAATGCCTTCTCCCACTATTCCACCCCTGACACGAACCCCTGTACACAAACCAGCAACCTCCTCCACTCAATCCAATTCTCCTCACCCACTACCCATGCCTTCACCCACACCCACTACCCCCACAAACATATCCTACCCACTCTACACCACACATCTGGCTAGTACTTAGAACCATCTCTGAACCCTTTTGCACACACAGAGCTTCCTAATTCCAGTTTTAGAATGGCTCTAAGTTATGGCTGGCTGCCAATCTGACAGCCAGAAATCACTACAGTGCAGTGTCATTCCGGCTATGTCCTCTTTCCACTGCCCAGGCCTCCTACCCCAGGGGCCAGAAGGGAGGTGACATGGAGCTTCTCCACCCAATCTATGCCACCCAGCATTTTTCTCTACACTGAAGGCATCCTCAGGAGACTGGTCAAATCAGCTTTCCTGTCCCCTT
Source organism: Macrochelys suwanniensis (assembly GCA_033296515.1). NCBI lineage: Eukaryota > Metazoa > Chordata > Testudines > Chelydridae > Macrochelys > Macrochelys suwanniensis. The sequence continues at coordinate 83,156,831 of CM065776.1, read as the reverse complement.
GCACCAACAGAGCAACAAGAAAGGGTTGTAAGTGGGACCAAGGTCCTGGCCTAGGGCGTGAAGGAGCAGAGTGGGTGGATGAGGATGGGTGGATGGGGATGGATGCAAGAAGTTGTACTCAGAACATGCAGATTTTTTGTCTTGACAAATTTTTAGTTTGAGCAAGTCTTTATACAGGAAAGTCTAGTCAAAGAAGAGGTGGAACTGGCTAATATAGAGGCCAGTATATAATATAAAATATATAATATAATATAATATAAAAGGCCTGATTCTCTACTGCCTTTTACATTGTTTAAGTCCCTTCTCTCCTCTGAATTCTTTGAACCCGATTCTCTGGTGTCCTGCACCTTATGCAGTCATGTACACCTGTGCAAAATCAGTGAAAAACACTATTGGCTCAGAGTGTTGGCATTTTACACAGGTGTAAATGACCACACAAGGACAGCAGAGAGTCATGTCGAAAAACTTTTAGCTGTAGAGCTGCCCCCCCCCCCCCCCCCGGAGCAACACCACTGGAGCCCGGTAGCAACGATTAGAAGGAAAGGTAGGTGGTACTACAGGGGGTTTGAACAATGAAAATTTCAGATCAAAGTGTGTTTAAACAATGTAGCAGTGAGACTATAAGAGCTTTCAATACGCATTTCTTTTTAAGACTCCACTTTCTCCAGTTGCTCAACTGGATCAACTCTCTTTAGCAACAAAGCTGAATACTCATGTTCCTTTAATCTCAGCTCCTCTTTTGCTTTCCTTTGAAAGCTCTGACTAGGCTGTCTTGTCATTTCTGAAAAGACGTTCTATTGCGTACCACTAGGGTCAACAAAAAGGACTGCGTAATATTACTGTGTGTGTGTGTTTTAAGACTGCATGAACACAGCTGTCGCTGACTGTGTTAACTGAAGCAGTGACTCAGACTATATCCAGGGTATTGATGGAAGTGTGGGTAGTATTTCATATCTCTTGAAAAGCTATTATTTCAGATTACATTTAAAGAGAGAAGGGCAATGACTTTAAAGAGAGTAAACGATAGATTATCGATGATGTATCACATATTAAAAGAGTTTGGTCATATTTTACACAGAGCTGTCATCATCAGGCAGCATGAGGCTCACAAGTGATAGGAAAGTTCACAGGAACTTTTCAATAAACTGTACCCGATGGAAAAAATTAAGAACTGGGCACTTTAAATATGCTTTATCTAGTCACCAGGACAGATTTTCTGTGCTATGCTAGCAGAGACACGCAGAATGAGGTCTCTTGTTTGCCTGCTCCACACGCAGTCATTCACACCTGTAGAAACTGGGTGCAAAACGCTACCATTTTAATCTGATGGCAATTCCACACCCATTTTGTGCTGGTGTAAATGACTATCCAAGGGGCATGGCAATGGAAAATGAAGGGCTTGTCTACATGGTGCTCAGGGTTGTAAAGTGTAGCGCACACCAGCGGGTCACCCACTTCCTCTCAGTGTGGACCCCGTTGGCATTAACCAAAAATTCTTTAGTGAACAATGATGTAGTACTGTTTGAATGTAAATGCATGCTGAGAACTTTTAGTACAGGCCAGCAGGCGCCACCTGGACAGTTAGTGCATGACACATCGGTGTCCACTAGAATGTACACCATCCCCCGCTGGTGCACTCTAACACACTGTGTAGACAAGCCCTGAGAGCCAAGGAATTCACAGGGGAAAGACCTCAAACCTTGCTTTTTCCTCTTTCTCCACCCAGCTCCACCAAACATTCATATCTGGCATGTAAAAATATGCATGTTACAACTGTAGCATTTTGCTTCTCCTAACTACTTAAAGGAAAATGAAGCCCAAAGTAAAAGAAACTGAACAGAAATAATCAGTGAAATCTCTAAAACATGGTTTTGGTCAGAAACAAAAATTGCTTTCTTGATATATCTGCTTTCCTGGGCTTGCTGGATTCTTTCACAGACAAAGGCCAGGTAATAGCCAGTGGAAAGCTCTACCACTCACATTTCCTGGTCTTCCTGCATGCACTTGGATATTATGGTAATGAGGGCCATATAAGTGCCTAGATAAATAGACCACCTATGGCGTGTCAAACTCCTTTTGAAATCATCAGCACTGTTTAATGAAGGAATTTATTGATGAGAAACCCAGGCCACTTGTCTTTTCCCTGGCCTGAGTACTTAGAGCCTGTTGACCTAGGAAACACCAGGATTAAGAGACCAAGAGACACCAGCATGATGAGTACTAAGATTGTTTTCCCATACTACCTCTTTTGTGGGGAGAGAGCATAGTAGGAGAAGAAAGGGCTATAAAGCAGCTATTTTCCAGCTGTTTCCATGGGAACTTTAACTTCCACCTGGCTGCCCATCAGAGAGAGAGAAAATTTAACTCTCTCGGAGGACAGCAGCCTCTGCATGCACTGCTCAAATGGGCATCAGTCTGGTGTAGGGTGGAACTTACAATCCTCTGGCTGAGTGGCAAGACAATAATAGGTCAAACCCTAAAAGGCTCTAAGTGCTTGCTCAGCACCCCTTAAGATTTGGACTATTTCAGTCTATAGCATAAGATTTTCCAAAGAGCTCAGTGTTGGACTAATTCTGCTCCCTTTAAAGTCAATTGGTTTCAATGCCAGTAGAGTTGGGTCAACACTGAGAACGTCTGAAAATGCTACTGCTACCATTAATAGTGTTTTGCAAACTATAAATTAATCTTCCCAATAAACCTGAAGTAGGTGGGGAAACTGAGGCATAAGTGACTTTCCCAAAGCCACCCAACAAATTGGTATTCAGTTGGCTGATGTTAAATGCCTTTAGACAGATCAATTCTAATAATGTTTATAGTCTATGAATAGTACAGTGCAAAACTGGCAGAAACTGGTGGCTGATCAGTCATGCTTTGGAAAGTGGATTGTTTACTTTGGCTTTTCATATAGATGTATTCCTTCTAAGCATTATTATTTCAAAGGCCCTGAATTCATTTGAGATTCTCCCTTGATCGTCTTTCCTCCTTCCAACATTTGCTATGCTAATTTCATATTACCCGGTGATGCTTCATCTGATATAGTGTGGCATTTATTGTTTCTGTGTTCCAGGGCTTTTCCTTTTTTTTTGGCATGTGAATGTTCGTTTTCAGCTTCAGTTGATGGTGCTGGTCTTGTGTGACATCTGATTTATGCTGCTGATTTTCTGGTGCACTGAGAAAAATCAAAGTAATGAAAATGACAACCAGCAACCTCAAAAGTTGCAAGTTTCATCACTTTTTTCCTTCACACTTTTTATTCAAAGGCCATTTAATAATAAGCTAACCAGCCTAAATCACAACACGCACAAACAACAGGAAACCAGCCTCACTGTACTCCAATGGTGGTCTAAGTGCAACTTACAGGCTTTTCTATAATGTGGCATAAACCTTCATCTTTAATACAGATCCCTGTTTACATTGCTCCATCTTGATCCAAACTTGGGCATCATACAGTCATCTTAAAGATGTTGACAGCTGTCAGAGTCTTTAGTTGATGGATATCAGTTGTGACCATAAATACAAGGAGTTTAGATCAGCTTTGCAGTATCACAGGTGGGAACGTGTGCAACCCCCCCCAAAAAACCTTATGTATGTAAACAAACTATCCAACCAACCACATACCAGCCTATCACTAACAGCAGAGTTGCTAATAATTAACAATCCTCAATCTGAGGATATAACAGCAACTCACTCTTCTGTGCTGATCAAATGCATAACTAAAGGAGCTAGAAATCTGTACTGACTGACCACAAATCACTCCTGTGATTGTTTGTCACGGTCTTTGGTTGATCAAAGATTGAGAGCTGCTGCTCTAGATTTTATTTCAGATTTACTTTTTATCTATCTGCTCTGAAGTGCATGATATGCTCTTCCAAAGTAGTGCACCAGAAGAATTCTATCTGCAGGCTTTCAAGTAAGTAAGTAGGTGTCTTTGGAAAATCCATACAATTCTGGTCAAGATGTATTTTGCTGTCAGATGCTTTTTCTTCCTTCCCTCCTATAGACAAAAATTCATTCTATAAATGCCAACTTGTGTTCTTTGATGTAACAGTTTCCTGGGGTGTTTGATGACCACTTCATCTGTTCTGAAGGAAGATGGAGGACACCTTTCCAGCACCAGATGGGAAATAACACAACCTATTTGGTATAAATCTTATAGCTAGCAGCTTAAAGGCAGTAATTGGAACAGCTTGATGAACACTTTCTTTTTCAGATGCTCCAAATTGCAATCTGGTGGAGAATAACCTTAATTTTTAACAACCTTCCTTTGTTGTTGTTGTTGACTAATACTGATTAGAATAATTTCAGATAAGGTGCCAGTTTTGAGGCACACTAAGGTAATCTGGCAAGTTAAGCAGTTTATATTCCAGGAGGGTTTGGAAGACTACATTCCAGTAACTCTCAGCGTACTTTTGAGCACCCACTTCTTCCACAACGCCTATACAAGGGTGAGTCAGCCAAGACTGTTTTATTTTATTGGCAAAGTGCATGCAAAGCACATCTGAATAACTTGCATATTATTGCCTATTGCATATTGTTGTCTTTCTGCCTCTGCCATGCTGGTTTGCTGCCCCTTTCCTGCATCCAGTGTAAAATGATGTATTACATTCCTTGGGGCATGGACTCAGTAGCGGTGCCAGCTTCTTTGCCGCCTTATGTGGCGCCTTTGGGATAAGCTGCCGCCGAAATGCTGCTGAGGTCCCTGGCGGCTGAAGAAGGTAAGAAGTGCCTCCCCACAGAATCCTGGCACCCTAGGCGACTGCTTAGGGTCGCCTAGTGGTAGCGCCGGCCTTGCATGGACCATGTCCCATTCATTGATACTGCGAGGCACATACTTGACTGCTGTAACATAATAAATACATACAAATACATGGCATGCAGAATTTTGGAGTAGAAATCTGTGAATTGTCGTTAGAGTGGTTATTCAAATCTCAGACGCTAGCGCCGGGAAAGATCTATTATAATTAGACCCATCCAGTTCACCATCTTGTCAATGCAGGAATGCCCCCTCCAATACATCGTCTATTGTTCTGACCAATAGTTTTAAATGTCCCATTAGAGAAGTTTTCCCATTATTTTCCCTGGGGAGACTATTCCACAGCCCACTACATCTCATTGTCAAAAGGTTTTTCTGATGTTTGTTCCATATTTGCCTTTTCTTAATTGTATCCCAATTCCTTCTAATTATATTGCTTGGAACCCCCCCAGATAATTCTTGTCCTTTGCTCTGGTCAGATTGTAACTGGCTCTTGCCCAGTATGCCCTAAGTGTGGTATGTGTGTAGAAGATGCTTCCCCCACTTTACATTTCCTACAGAAAGGTCACTCACAATTCCACTCCCAGAAGCACCCTGAGGAGGAGGGGGCCATGGCTTCACTTCCACTCAAACCAGCACAGAAAATAGCCCAGGCACACTGAGGGGAGTAGGTTGTACTATCCTAGACGATATTGAAGTCTGGTCACTGCCCATACCCTGGGGAGGTCTCAGGAAGGCCATTCTGCCTCCCAAAGGCACAATACTTTATCATGCTCTCTGTGGGACAGCATGGCTTTTTCTAAAACCCATAATCTAAACCTTTGCATAATATCTAAGGGGCATAAACACAATGACAGTAGTTGAAAGCTGCTGTGAAGTTTCCAACAGGAGCCCACAAACTCTGGAGTTAGATCTAATTCCAGCTCTAAACTTTGGGCCCCATTTCTAACCCATTGACTTGTCCCAACCATAAATAGAACCAAGGGGTCTTGGCCACCCAGTTGCCTACTCGAAGCATTTGTCTCTGGCTGTCACCCTAAGCAAAACAACTAAAATAGTTTCCCTCCTCCCCACAAGCAAACAGGGACAGAAAAATATTTTTGAAATTCGATACAGACAAAAAAAAAAATTAAAGAAGTGACGAGAGGATCAGGCAGAAATAGCTGTTACTTTGCTGCTGGGGGATTTCCGTCATTTGTTTTTTAAAACCTTTATTTAGATGTGCAGCTGCCTCTTTTGCCTTCCATCCTACCCCCTTCCCCATGAGTCAGAGTGCTGCTGATTATATTGAGAAGAGTCAACCTATAGAACTGTGTAGAAGCAAATGGAATGTATCCCTTTGCATTCAAGTTCCTGCCCTCTCTGGTGCATGTTTGTCTTTGCACAGAGAAAAGCAGCAAAACAAATCTTTTCATGGCAAAAATAAATGAAACTGGAAAAAAGTCACCTTCACTCACATTTTGGTAAAAATGGTGTCTTTGGCACAAATCTAGGAACCTCTCCTTAGCTGAGATGAGAAATAGAATGCAAATGCAAATGTTAACTGTGTGCCAAATCTTCTCTGTTACCTGTATGGTTGGGGCTACTTTCTACCTTCAGAGGCATGTTTATGGCCCTACAGGAGCCGCTCCTGCATCCGAGGACACATTTTAGAACAACAGGAAGTGAACTGAAACACACAGGAGGGACCTCTGCAGACCTGCTGGCAGCCTTCCAGCGACCCAGATCCTGAAGACTGCCATTACAGAATTCTGTGTTAGCAGCTCCCAGTGCTGCTCTTTTGGAACAACCAACACCTGGGCACTAACCACCTATGATATTAGCAAATGGGATTCATGACCCCCCTCCCTTCATCATCCTGTCCTATGGATCACACCCACAAAGCCTTTGGGGCTGGGTTGTGTGGCACACTAGTTTGTGGAGTCAATTCCCGTATCTTTCTTTTTCTCTTTATTAATACTGCAAGGGACGGAAGAATTCTCTTCCCTGCTCCAGAAAACGCTTGGGAAGATGGGGCTTGAGAGTCTCCTTGCTGTGGTGGGAGTGTGTCTATTCTGTGATAATAAACTTATTTTTGTTTTCACCATAAACATATTTAGGTGCTGTGGTGTTAAGTGAAGCGGTGAGCCTGAGGCTAATCTTACAAGTTGGTGAGCACTGCTCCTATGGGAACAGCAGGCCTGGTAACTCTGTGGAGAAGGGGCTGGACACTGCAGGGAACACTAAGAGGAATCAGGGGTTAGTGTCTGCCTTTCAGTAACCTGCACAAAGAGAATGAGGCCTGCAGAGGCCTGGAAAGCAGTGCGTGTGTTGACAGAGACTGGAGGTTTCAGGGAGCTGACTCACAGCAAGTACAGACAAGACTCCTTGGTGCCTCACAACCCTAGGTACCCCCCAAGGAGTTTCAGAGTGGTCTAAACAGCAGAAAATATCTCAAGAGCATGTTCTCTAGCTATCTAGAACTTCCTAATTCTGGTTAGGCCAGAAATGCCTCATGTTATTTTGGCTCCTTACTTCCAGTCTCCAGCTATTACCAGGAAGGGTAATGGGGTGCAAAACTGGAAGGAAAAAAACCCCCTCTAAATACTTATCTAAACTCTTTCAACATCCAAAAAAATTTAAAAAAAAGTTCAAGTTGTGAGCAGACTTTTCCACTGGGTCTCAATTTATCCAGTGCATTTTGCCAATCTCTAGTGATAGTTCAACAGACAGTAGTCATTGTTAGGCAATTAGTTCAAACACAGACACCTTCTTGAGTGCCAAACAACTCAGATTACCCAGGAATACTTTGGGACTCCTATTAACCGCAAGCATTTAAGACAAGAGAAATGAACAAAACAGGCACTTCCAATTTAGAGACATTCTTCATTTTAAGTGTCTTAGAACAATATTAGCTAACCCTATTAACTATGACACAAAGGAGATTATTTGATAGCTTCAGAAGGCTCAATACAGTCTAGATGTTCCTGATTATCTTGCCTAATTGACTTCCTACAACAGAAGTCTGTACCATTATGACAAACACTGTGAGGAAAGAATTAACCCTGAAAATGCCACAATGTAACAGGACTACTTTTAAAGTGAGAAACAAGTAACATTCTTTTAAACCAGGGGTTCTCAACTGGGGCCACAAAGGGTATGTCTGTACTGCAATTAGACACCCGCGACCGGCCTATGCCAGCTGTCAGAGGCCAGCTGTGGGGGTCTAATTGTAGTGTAGACATGTGGGGAGGAGGGGCACAAAAATGCTCATAGCTACATGGGAGACATCCTGGCTACATGGGAAAGGGTTCCCCATATGGGGAAAGAGGTCCAAGTATGGAAAAGGTTGAGAACCACCATTTTAAACATCTGGTAAGACAATTTTAGCAACCTCCTTCAAATACACTCTTAGTTTTACCCATGAGGGAAAATCCAAACTAAACATGCTGGATCAGATTTAATATTATTTGATATTTATACAGTGATTTTCACTCTGAAGCATTTTACCAACTATAGGGCCAAATTCTCTGCAGATGTAAACTGCTGCAGCTCTACTGAAATCGATGGAGCTGTACACTGTCCCCTGCCCAATGAACAGTGCCCTGTTTTCTCTTTCCACTGTCCTCTGAAGGTCCTGTCACTTTTTCTCCCTTTTGCTATGGCCCCTGTTCCACTGCACCCTGTATGGAAGCTGTGCAGTGGGTAAGAGTGCTCTAAACACAGCATACCCCTTATACGCAGTCAGAAATAAAGGAATTCAAAGAAATGCACAGGAGAGATCAGGTGAGACAGTGAGCACAATTAACATAAACAAGAGACAGAGAGAACTGCAGGGCAGGGAACGGTGCTGGGGTGAGAGCAAAGAAGAAGATTCCTTCTTCTTTCTCCTGATAGATGGAAAGCACCCCTCCACTCCCACAACTCCTACAGCTGTGGCCACATAGCTAGAGCACAGGACTGGACTCAGAAGACCTGAGTTCTATTCCCGGGCAAGTCACTTCACCTCTCTGTGCTTCTGTTTCTCCACCCATAAAAAGGGGGTGGGGATTATACTGATCTCCTTTTGTGAGGTTCTTGGAGATCTACTGGTGAAAAGCAAGAGTTAGATATGATTTCAAGTGGAATTTTTTAGTAAGGCAAAAGGGTTCAGTCTACAAAATGTTTCATTTTTTAAGTCAGGACACACCCCCCAAAATAAACAAAACACACACACATACATGTGTGCTTTTTCCCTTTGATGGATCCAGCCCCAGGAATGGAACAGACCTGTTCATCTGTAAGCTCTGGCACTCTGCCTTTGAAGAAGAGGAAAGAACATTCCCTTTCTTTTTTAAAATTAAAATGAAAGACGTATTTGTTTGACAGAGGCTTTGAACTGGCAATAAAATCCCCTGGTTTTATGAGCTGTATTAAGGTATATTGTCACAATATCCGTGTGCTAATTTGTTCTTCAAAGTCCTTTGGTATGAGTTCTGTGGGTGAGATGCTGCATAAATATTGATGGGACAGCATTGCGCCTTGCATTTATAAATGAAATATTTATGGCATTCAGTGCTCCAGACATGTCAATGCTATAGGAAGTGGGAAACCACATTAATATGTAGCTGTCATTTAATAATATATGCCTTACGATTAAGAGCAATATAGAAGCAATCTCTACTTTGAAAGCTACCAGAATAAGAAAAAAGTGGTACTTCCCCACCCCCGCCCCAAAGAAGAATTCGAACCCTAGAAGACTCAGAGATAAATTAGGAATTTTAAAATGATTTTTCCAAGAGGAAGAAAAATCATTGCAAGTTAAAATGAAATCCATGCACATTTGGATCCGATTCCAGAACTCCTCCCTCAAAGTTCAAGAACGTGAAGGTCCATTACACAACACACTGGTCAGGTTCTCTGCTAGTGTAAATCAAGGAAGCTTTAGGGGAGTTAGAAATATACCTATTTGCAGCAGCCAAGAAGCTGGCTCAGTGTATTGTATATCCTGTAGCAGCTTTAAAACACTTGGTCCTTCACAGAGAATCGATCATAGGCTAAAGAGAAATGGAAGGGTTTTAAGAAGAAATTTAAAAAGGAGGAAGTAACTTGGTGACATATAAAGAATACATACACTGGGCTAGATCATCTTGTGTCATTCAGTGTGGCTCCACTGAAGTTGATTTATAGTAGCCGAGGATGTGTCTCATTGTCAAGCAGGTTGCTTCAGTGTGGGTAACACATTGCATGTGCATATTTGGGCATACAAAGAAGGACATTGTTAATGGTTGCCATAGTTCTGCAGGTGCGCAGCTGCAATGATCCTTTGTTTATCATTGTATTTTCAAAGATCCTGACTGAACATATTTTGTTGTGCGTTCCTTCAGATGTAAGGGCTCAACCCCAGTAGCGCAGTCAGGTTCAGAGCGCAGGGGGAGCGGCGCTATAAAAAGGCGCCTCCCCCTGTACTCACCTGGTGGCGCTCCGGGTCTTCTTCGGTGGTACCCGCCGCCGAAATGCCGCCGAAGACCCGGAGCGCCACCGCGTGAGTGTAAGAAGCGGCGCTTAAAAAGAAGCGGAGCCTTTTTTTAGTGTTCCTAAAAAAAGGCGCCGCTTCCGCCGCTTCTGCTCAAGGGGGAGCGGCCGCTCCCCCTGCTCCCCCCCGGCTACGCTACTGCTCAACCCTATACACTTTCACTCTCCTGAGTAGTCCTAGTGAAGTCAATGGTTTGCAAGAAGTTAGACTTTGCAGGAATAGGCACAAGGACCTTTTCATTTCATTTATCACTGCTGCTAGAAGTGTCATTATTAATGCTAAATATTACCCTATGAAGTGGGCCTTCGGTTTAAAAAACACCATGTTTATATGACCATTGCATTTCCACTTTCCTTCCTGGGTACATTGCTCCATCCTGCCACTTTCCTGGCCTCCTCTTCCCTGATGAGCTCAGCATGGAATGAGAACTGATAGAACCTCTACACTCTGAATGCTTCCAAATGGCTGCCACTCAGTCAGTTTCAATCGTTTGCTGATTCACAGCAATGGGTATAGGCACTTCCTCAGTACAGTTTCATCCAGTAGCTGGCATAACAGGTCCAGCTGTGCCTGTAAATGGAGATTTGAGTCCCAGTAAGACTAGTTAAGTGTTTGAAAAGCTTGCATTATGTTGCAGAGTAGTAAGGGCCTTCTTGGTAAATATTACTGGTGGCAAATACCTTAAAAAAATGATAGAGCTAGTTGGAATTTTAAAAGAAATAGCCATGGGAAAATGTTATTTTCAACTTTATTTTTTGAAAATTCTAAATGAAACAAAAAATTTCATAATGCTTTCAATGGAAATTTTGGTTTTTTATTGCTTTTGGCAACTAATTTTTTCAAAGATTTCTAATTTGTTTTCCCAAACCATCTTTTTGCTATAACAAAATAAATGGGGTGTTTGTTTTGTGTGTGCTACTTTTCTCTCTCTCCGCCACCTTCGCTTTTGGCATTCTAAATTTTCAAAGCCTCTCCAGTTTTGAAAACAGAGTGACAAAAGGAATGATGAAACAGTATAACTTTGCCACTGTAACTTTTCAGAAGCTCAGGACTTCCTCCCTCATGTCATCATTCATTCTACTACATTTGGTGACAAATGAGAAAAATGAAGACATGGAATAATAAGCATCTAAAATTTTGAATAATTTTCTAAAAATGAATCAAAATGAAAAATGTTCCATTTGAACTGAACAACTGAAAAATGTCATTATAAAAAAACCTCAAGTTTTTCAACCAGTTCTATAAAAGGAACTCTAAAAGCACTTAAATTGGTGCTTTTGTTTACACTGTTTTAAAATCAGGATTATGGCTAATGAAATTATTCAGTCTTTAACTATAGGATGTTGTATTTACTATTTTGGAATAATTGTAATAACAATAATGGCCTCTTATACATGCTTTTCATCCTTAAATCTCACTGTAGCATGTACTTGTAAATTAGTGACTAATTAATGGAAATCTGATGTATTTGAGTCTCTACCCACACCCAAAATAAAAAAAAAAAAGAACAGTTTACATAAGCTTTAACTTAAAGTGAAAAATGTAATGGTATTTTCAAAGCCATAATCACACTCTTTACAGATTCTAAGCCCTGCTTTGCTAATTTTAGCAACTGTACTAAGGAGTGAAGGCTTTAAATTGTTAATCAATTGAAACATTATTTACACAGCAGCATTCAAACAATGTGACTCAGAGGGCTTTCTGAAAGCGGCAACAGAAATGTTGAAAAGCTTGAACACCAAATAACAAAAATGGGTTTTGGAAAGAGACAAAGCTAAACAAACTATTGGCAGGTGGAAATAAATGCAAAATTACTGTTTTTGTTTAATGCCAATAATGCTCTCAGGACAGTCTCCGCCCTAAAGAGGCCCCAATCCTGTAAATGATTCCACTTGTTGAGCACCCTATTGGCTTCTCTGAGGTTCCACATGGGCACAGGGGGCTATCTGGGTGGAGAAAGTTGCAGTATTGGAGCCTATAATGCAATAGAATCCAGGACACACTGGGAAACTCAGATGAGAGTTAGCTTCGATTTTTTTAAGTGACTCAGCAACCTCTTTTTGACTGTCCAAGAAGTGAGCTCTTGTGACAAAGTGAGAATTTTTTGTACTGTTTTTATGAAACCTATATGTGCCTCAGTTTACCTCTAACATAGTAGGCATTGCTATCTAGTGGGTATAAAATGGTTAACACAGCTTCTGCAACAGCACAGGAGACATGAAATGTGTCACCTAGCTACCTGGGTGGAATGAATAGGTTGTTAAAGAACTGGATGAAATCAACCTATATCAGAGAATCTGGAAAGACAACGAGAATGAACGAACAATTCACACCTAAGAGCAGGAAACTCCGGCAGGAGGACAGAGGTGTCAAAAGGTGTCAGGTGGCTGGAATAAGGGCTGCCCTTTGGAGGGATTCAACAGCTCTCACCTGGGCTAAGGACAAAGAGAGGGAGATGGAGCCAGTAATTGAGTCCATCACTTGGCTGGCTTATTGCACTGGTTTGGCCAGGACAGACTATGACTTAACCATTGTCTCTCTTCACTAATCCTAGGATTTTCGGATTCTGTATGCCAGTTGACTAAGTAATCGTAACTTTGGTTTGACAATGTTGCCTTCTGTCGCTGCAAATACTCACTGAGAGCATTGTGCCCTGAAGGGTTACAGCAGAAGCCTCCTGCAGGAGTCTGGCTTGACTGGATTCGCTGCAGGGAACCACAGAAAGAGTCAGGGATTGCTGGTGCCTGAAAGCCCAGTCTCCAAGTCTTGGAAGCCATGGGCCTGCCCCTGTGGAACTGTGTGAACTCTTGAGGTTCAGCACAGTAAAAAGGGTCACTCCCAAGGGACTAGCTATAGGTTGGGACATAGACCAGATCCTGTGGCTCTGTGACAGTTCCTATATATGTTTTAAATAAGAGGAATGTGGTGGTTTAATTCATGGGGATTCGGTGGATGTTCCAGGCATGGGAAAATTGCATGGGCATGGAAGCATGAGAGAGAAACGGAGTACCCTGGCTGTGGGTGCAGAGGGATGCATGTGTGGGGGGTTGGCGGTGCAGAAATGGTTTGTGTTTGGGGGTAGGAGATGGGTGGTAAGAGACAAGGCATCAAATTTTCAAAGTGATTTAGGAGCTTAAATCCATTTTCCAACGTAATGTAAGCTCTTAGGAGCCCAAGTTTCATGGAAAGCCTGTGAGATTTAAGGCTTGTCTACCCGCAGAAGTTGTAGCATGTGAGCTATACTCCAACTATAACAGTGCTCGCCCCCGCTCCTGAGTGTAAACACAATTATACTGCTGTAAATGAGATTATATCAGTATAGTTTATTCTTGTAAGGGATGAGAATCATCTATACCCACATGAAGCACTTTTACACTGGTCTAACTGCACGCACACTAAGGGTTTTACTGGTATTAGTGTATGTGTATAAAAAAAAATAATTTCACACACTCCCAATTGTTGTATCATTAGAAAAAAGTGAATGCCATGCCTATGGCTCCTCAGAGTGCCCAAGTTACTTTGGACAATGGGACTTCAGCACTTCTGAAAATGTTACGCAAGGTCTGTGACGTATCCGGAGGCAGAATTGAAAGTGAGGGTGAGAAGATTAAACTTGAGGCAGTGTGCACCATGGGGAGTGAAATAGGGTTCTCAAAAGATTCATTGACTGGGGTGTAATTTTTCTCTATATATAATATAAAAATAAAATAAATATAAGTATGGGTTATGGCTTTACATTTTTCTGACTAAGTCCAAATGAAAACTAGGAGAATTGGCAGTGCTGATACAAGACTCCCACAACCCTCTGCAAGCTTCTGCTACGCTGCTTCCTAATGGCCAGGCCCTTGGGGCTTCTGTGCTACATCCAGATGATAAAGGGAAGTAACCATTGGGACCCCACAGTGACTCAGTCCCATGCTGTGTGTGTACATATGGAGAGGAGAAGCTTCCATGGCATGGGAAGCACATTTTAAATACCAAAACATTCAATTCCCTCAAGCTTTGCATGGGCTCATTAAAAATGCAAGGGCTAGACAACATGGTAGTAAAATGCTGAGTGACAGCCTACACTAGACCTCGAAGCCTTGCTCCCACCAGTGGAGTTGCACCAGTAGTAACAAGAGTGAGAATTTTAAGTGGGGGCAGGGTGAGGGGGGGCTGTAGAAGAGGGACATTTGTTTATGTAGTTGTAAGGTGGGAAGGAAGAAGGCAATTCAGTTCTCATTATGTGCTCTGACATTTCTAGTCACAGAATCATTTAACTGAGCAATAAAACAAACCACCACGGCCAGACAAGCCTCTTTTTCACAGCTTCTTTATGGGGAATGCTGGAATTCCAAAGTACTTTCCCAAATTTGCGGCAGTAAAGTATGCTCCAATACTTATTTTTTTAACCATTGTCAAAGTAGTGCATGAATGCCTGATGAGGTACAGGAACATAGGGTTAGTGCGCAGGTGGTCTACATGACCATCGGCAACAAATGCATATTGTTGCCAAACCTTCAAGGTTTAAAAGGGACATTTTTACAACAATTGGTCTCTGCCTATCAAAGTTATATAAGAGCAGGTGATCCTATTGTAAGCAGAGTCAGGATGAGCTCCACCCTGACATCTGGTGGTGAGTCATGGCAAAGCACTCCAGGGGCTGATCCAATTTGCATAGGCACACCCACCCTGCCTGGTACGAACCATAGTGGCCCAAATGGGCATTTTGGGCTGCTGTAGGATCCTCAGTTTGCTGTATTGGGGCAGGAATTTCTGTTACTGGGGCAGGAAGAATAAACTGTTATACTGCTTATGTAAATCATGGCCAGTGGAACTGTACTTGGCCTTTTGTCATGTTAAAGGGGAACTTGCCATGAACTAAACAACACTCGCCAGCCAAGGGACATGGGTTCCAAAGCCCAGTGAATTGAGAGAGGCTGGGGACAGGGGATTGCTTCTTGGCCTTTTGGCTAAGATCAAGCATAATACCTGGTGGTGTAGGACCCTTGTGAGGGTCTGAGACACCAATTGCAGCATCTCTGCCTCTCTCCACTGTGGAATATCAGAGCTAATGTTGAGTTCCTTGAGAGTCTGGTTTCAGACTGCTGAATTGAAATCACTCTGGGCTAATAGTGCAACTGAGCACTAGGGCTCCCCTAAACTACAAGCTGAAATCACTAAAGTGCTAACAGCCTTCTGAGCTGAAATCACTAAGCTGAAATCACTGAGCACTGTGTTAAGTAGTGGGGGAGCCTGAAGATAAGTGGCTGGTGGAGCAGTTGGCAAGACAGCTGATGGTGTGGTGCTGCTGGCAAAGCAGAGCAGTTCGTGAGGACAGTCGGAGTGGTGCTGCTGGCAGAGCGGAGCAGTTCGTGGTTGCAGTTGGAGCAGCTTGCAGGACGGCTGGTGGAGCGGCGCTGTTGGTGGGACAGAGCAGTTCGTGGGGACAGCGGTAGCGGCTTGCGGGACAGCTGGCGGAGCAGAGCGGCCAGTGAGACGGCTGGCGGAGCAGAGTGAAGCCCCATGGAGGGGTGAGGCAATCATCTTCACGCCACGTAAGGTGCCCCTTACCCCCCGCCCCTTCCCATTGCTGCCCAGGCGGGTGGCGTGTAGCACCCTGCAGATGAACTTTTGAACTCTGGGACTGGACTTTTGGGTTCGTGGACTTTTGGGGACTTTGGGTGACGTTTGGGTTGCTGGACTCAAGAACCCAAGGGACGGGGCATGGCCCAATTGGCTGGGGTGGGTCTTGCTCACAGTTTGGCTTATAGATCCTAGTTGCGGTGTTTTCCCAATTTAAGGCTGGTATCGTTTACCTGCTGCTATTAAAGATTTCTGTTACACTGAGGCTCTGTGCTTGCGAGAGGGGAAGTATTGCCTCTTTGAGGCGCCCAGGGGTGTGTATAAGATTTTCCCAGGTTACTGGGTGGGGGCTTGAGCCGGTTTTGCATTGCATTGTTGAGAAGGGAACTCCTATGTACTGAACCTGGCCCTTGCTGCTGTCAACTCATCCTGGCAGAAGGGTTACATTTTTGGGGGCTCGTCCGGGATCTGGGTCAGTACCCCTCGTAAGCACATCTTGGGTGAGCCATTAAATTGGGAAAACCCAAAAATTTTGTTGTTGTCTTGATCTGTTAAATTTGGAAAAAATTACAGTTTGTATAATGGCCCTACACTTGCTAGAGGATTGGTGCAAAGGGATGACTATTGACCCTAAGAACTGTCTTCTGGTGACGGGGGTGTCAGAGGCGTTCAATGAGGGATCAATAGAACCTATATTAAGGACATCCACTGAGTACCTGAGTAAGTGCAAAATGCGTGGGCGCATGTTTGTGAGGGAGGAGGGGGCTTTTGCTGTACTGTGTGAGCTGCCATCGGCTGTGGACCCTCTACAGGTTCCAGGCACGATAGCAGTGGAAGATGGTGTGTGGAGGGTAATAGCCACTGGGAGTCAGCCCTCACCAGCCCCTGCCTCCAATGTAGAGTTTTTAAAGAAAATGTCAGCCTTTTTGGGGAAAGAGGGAAAGACTTTGGCTGATATGCCGGGTCTGTTGGGCCTTGACCCAGGAGTCCCACACCTGGAGCCTGCTCCTTCACCTGATGAGTGGGTGAAGGCTTTGGGGAAAGCATTAGAGAAGGTGGTGCTACCCCACCCTGAGTCAAGCCCGTATCATAAACTGAGGTTATTTTCTGGGGGTCCCACCCCAATACCGGGGGAGGAAGCATTTGAACCCTGGCTTGAACACACCACTGAAATGCTGCAGGAGTGGGCAGTGCCTGATGCTGAAAAGAGACGGCGACTAGTAGAGTGCCTCAGGGGGCCAGCCCTAGATGTGATTCGCACCCTGAAGCTCAGTAACCCTGGGGTCAAGGTGAAGGATTGCCTAGAGGCCCTTGATCACGCCTTTGGGAGAACCGAGGGCTCAGAGGATGTTTACTGCAAGTTTCTCAATGCCAGGCAACAAAAGGGAGAGAAGGTTTCTGGCTATATCCAGAGGTTGGAGAAATTACTACAGAGAGCCATCATGAGGGGAGCGGTAGTGGTTGAGCAAATGGACCGGACTAGATTGGCCCAGATTGTGAGAGGAATTCAATATCAGAACCCAATTCTTCTCCACCTTCGGTTAAGGGAAAGGCAAGACAATCCACCGAGTTACTCTCAGCTGATAAAAGAGGTCCGAGAGGAGGAGGAGAGGCAGGCAGCTAGCGAGGTCTGGGAGGCTCAGCCACACCAGGCGACTGGATCAACATCCATACGAACGCCCAAGGCACTGATGGTGACTCCTCAAGAGGAACTTACTCAACAAGTGCAGGTCCTGACACAGAAAGTGGCTGAACTAGCGAATACCATCGATTCAGCAAAGACTTCAGGGTACAAGGAACCCCCCACTACTTCAGTCCTGAAGACCACATTTGGAACCTCTGCCCCACCCAGGCGACAAGGGAAAGGACAATCCTTCTTCTGCTACCGGTGTGGCCAGGGTGGGCCCATTGCTGCAAGGTGTCAGAATACAGAGAATCCCACGCTAGTATATCAAAAGCTGAGGACCACCTGGGGGAAGTCGGGAAACGGCCCCAGGGCCTGGGAAGGGAGCCGCCTAGGCCTGCAGGATTTGGAGGCTCCCCCAGAGAGAACCCTGCCGCCCGAATCCCACCAGGATTGATAGGACCTCGAGCGGAGGTCACTGTAAGGATTGAAGGGACAGAATGTAGAGCAGTGCTTGACACGGGATCCCAAGTGACTATCATATTCCAGTCTTTCTACCAGCAGATGCTTGGGCATCTGCCTATACAGCCCCTGACAGGGCTTGGCCTATGTGGCCTCAGCATGGATGACTACCCCTATCAGGGGTATGTCATAGTACACCTGGAATTCCCAGAAGAGATCGCTGGAGTAAGACAGGAGGTGGACACTGCTGCTTTAATTTGCCCCGACCCTAAAGGAGTCTCTGACGTGTCCGTGCTCATAGGGACCAACTCCAGCCTCTTTAAGGTACTGGCAGATTACTGCAGACAGCGAGCAGGGGAACAATACCTGAACACCTTGGTGATACACACACATTGTGCCGCAGCCTACAGGAAAATTGAGGACACAAGAAAAGTGATGCCTGATTTGCCGGTGGGAGCATTGAAGTATGCGGGCCTGGTCCCCTTAGTGGTGCCTGCAATGACAGAAAAGGAGGTGATTGTCATGAGTACCTGCCTGAAAGGCAGTAAGGGAACATTAGCAGTGGTAGAGCAGCCGACCCAGGGAGGGCTCCCTGAAGGAGTGCTGGTCCTCAGTGGAGTCATAACCCTACCTGCTGAAGCCCAGGAAGAGGTGACTATACTTATTGCTAATGAAACAAGCCAGAGTGTGCTCGTAAAACCAGGGCAGAAGATTGCAGACATCTTTGAGCCTGAAACCATTGTGAGACCCCAGTGTGAAGCTGAAGTTCCGGCGATGGATCCTGCAAAGTTAGACTTCGGTGACTCACCGTTGACTGAGGAGTGGAAGGATCGCCTGAGGAAGAAGCTTTGTGAGAGATCCAAGGTATTCTCACTGCATGAGTGGGATGTGGGATGTGCCAAAGGAGTGGAACACCACATCAGGCTACAAGATCCCCGACCCTTCAGAGAGAGATCTAGGAGGATTGCTCTCTCTGAGATGGAAGACGTACGTCATCACCTGCAAGAACTGATCGCGAACGGTATCATTACAGAGTCCTGTAGCCCCTATGCCTCTCCCATTGTGGTGGTTCGTAAGAAGAGTGGGAAGATCCGGATGTGTATTGACTACCGCACCCTAAACAGGCGCACTATAGTGGATCAGTACACCATGCCTCGAGTACAAGATGCCTTGGACTGTTTGCTGGGTAGCCAGTGGTTCTCTGTGTTGGATCTTCGGAGTGGATACTACCAGATCCCTCTGGGAGAAGAAGATAAGGAGAAGACAGCCTTCATCTGCCCATTAGGGTTCTACCAGTTTGAACGCATGCCCCAAGGGATTTCTGGGGCACCTGCTACATTTCAACGTCTTATGGAGAAAGTTGTGGGAGACATGAATTTACTGCAAGTGCTAGTTTATTTGGACGACCTGATTGTGTTTGGAAGAACCTTGGAGGAGCATGAAGAAAGACTTCTTAAAGTGCTTGATAGGTTGGAGGCATATGGTTTGAAGCTTTCAATTGACAAATGCCAGTTCTGCCGAACCTCTGTGAAGTATGTGGGTCACATTGTGTCCCAAGAGGGTGTGAGTACTGATCCCGATAAAATAGAAGCACTCACTACCTGGCCATGCCCAAGTAACTACAGAGAACTCAAGACCTTCCTTGGATTTAGTGGCTACTATCGTAGATTTGTGAAGAACTATGCTACGATTGTAAAACCTCTGAATGATCTTACCAGGGGATATCAGTCCAACAAGAACAAATCTAAGACCAAGAATAAGAGGGGCCCCCGAAAGCCTCCTGTGCAGAGACACTATGGCCCCTTCGAAGCGTTTGGGCCACGGTGGAGTGAGAGATGTGAAAGGGCTTTTCAGGAAATCATTACTCGCCTAACTCAGGCTCCAGTCCTAGTCTTTGCTGATCCAAGCAAACCCTTTCTCTTACATACTGATGCCAGTTTGGAGGGTCTGGGGGCAGTACTGTACCAGGAAGTGGAAGGCAACCGTAAACCTGTAGCCTTTGCCAGCCGAGGACTGTCTGACAGTGAAACTCGCTATCCCATCCACAAGCTGGAGTTCTTGGCCTTGAAATGGGCCATCACTGAGAAATTTCGAGACTACTTGTATGGTGCTCAGTTCCAGGTGTGGACAGACAACAACCCACTGACATATGTGTTAACAAGTGCTAAGCTGGATGCTACAGGACAA
Source organism: Macrochelys suwanniensis (assembly GCA_033296515.1). Lineage (NCBI taxonomy): Eukaryota > Metazoa > Chordata > Testudines > Chelydridae > Macrochelys > Macrochelys suwanniensis. Next base: position 83,136,743 of record CM065776.1, on the reverse strand, counting down.
AGATGGGTGGCCGCCTTGGCTGGCTATGAGTTCAGCATCCAATACCGATCGGGGAGAAGCAATGTAGATGCTGATGCATTGTCCAGGCGTCCGCAGGCTCCAGAAGTTGCTGTGATACCCACGGATGGAGTGAGAGCTATTTGCAGTGTGAGTCGTCGAGAGCCACAGGCCCAGGAGAGCCTTCATGGATGTGTTGCAGAAGCTCTGGGCCTGCCCCCTGAATGCGTGCCTTCTGCTTCAGTGAACTATATTGCATTGGACCAATCTCCTTTGCCCATGCTTAATGCGGCTGACTGGCAAGAGGCCCAGCTGCAAGATGTTGACATTTGTGATACCCTACTGGCCAAAAGGGAGGGGCGAAGCCCAGCTGTGGTTATCCCACCTAGCCCCGAGGGTAAACTACTATTAAGAGAATGGACCAAACTAAAACTGATTCAGGGAGTGCTACACCGAATGACCACTGACCCTTTACAAAAGCAACGAGCACAACTAGTGCTGCCAAAAGAGTACAGAGCCCTGGCCATGAGGGCTTTGCATGATGACTTTGGACATTTAGGGATGGAAAGGACCCTAGAACTTATTCGTAGTAGGTTCTATTGGCCCCGGATGGCTGAAGATGTTCGCAGGAAATGTGAGACTTGCGCTCGATGTGTTCAAAGGAAAACTCTGCCCACAAGGGCTGCATATCTCAAGAACATCACCAGCACCAAACCTTTGGAGTTGGTATGCATTGATTTCTTGTCCTTAGAAGTAGACAAGAGGAATGTTGGGAACATTCTAGTAGTGACCGACCATTTCACGCGGTATGCACAGGCATATCCCACACGTGATCAGAGGGCCACCACTGTCGCTCGAGTACTGTGGGAGAAATATTTCTCAGTTTATGGATTCCCAGCCCGGATACACTCGGATCAGGGGCGGGACTTCGAGAGTCACCTTCTGAAGGAGATGCTGAGGATAGCGGGAATTAAGAAGTCTAGGACAACACCTTATCACCCCCAAGGTGATCCTCAGCCAGAGAGGTTCAACCGAACCCTATTAGATATGTTGGGGACTTTGCGACCAGAACAGAAGGCAACCTGGAGCCAACATGTCGCATTTCTGGTGCATGCCTACAACGCCACAAAGAACGATGCTACAGGAGTCACCCCATATCTCTTGATGTTTGGGCGAGAACCAAGATTACCCATAGACTTGTGCTTTGGTGTATCAGCGGATGGTGATAGCTATGAAACTCATCAGCAATATGTATCCCAACTACGAGAAAAGCTGCGGGATGCTTATCACTTGGCTACATCTGCAGCTCGGAAGAACGCAGACCGCAACAAACATCGATATGATGCTAGGGTACGTTTGCAGGAGCTCCAGCCAGGGGACAGAGTCCTGCTGCGGAATTTGGGTATTGCTGGCAAACATAAGATAGCTGACAGATGGAAGGCAATACCCTACCTAGTGATGGAAAAGCTAGGAGATCTGCCGGTCTACAAGATCAAACCTGAAGAGGGTCCAGGGCAAATAAAGACGGTGCATAGAAATCTTTTGCTCCCTGTGGGGGAGTTGGTTGGCACCCCTTATGAGATGGGCCACGACAGGGCAGCCAGGCAGAACAGAAGTGCCAGGCCACAGCCGCCATCCAACACGGACAACAGGTCCTCCGAAGCTAACCTACCCCCATTCAGCACGTCAGAGAGTGAGACTGAGGAGGAAGACATGACCCTGGTGTATCCTGGAATGAAGACAAGATTTCAGTCTCGATCAGCTGAGCCAATAGAGAGCTCCCCCTCTCCAGCCCTCAACCCCATGGCAGAGATATTTAGGCCTGTTCCGGGCACTCCTGTGCCACCGATGGGACCCCCCGTTGATGACACCCACAGGTTATTGGACAGTGGAGAATTCCAGGTGGAGGGGGCCCTAGACACGGTGGACCTTCCACTGTCGGAACCAGAGATGCAGGGGCCTATGCCAGTAGCCGAGGGACCCTCACAGGAAACCTCTCTATCCATCACTCAAGAAGATGTCCCTCCTACCCCTGCAACAGAGATTCTCAATAGAAGGGACAGGGTAATAAGACCAGTAAAACGGTTAACTTATGACGCACCTGGGGTGACTAGTGAGGAGCCAATACATTTAGCACACAGGCTGGTGGAAGCTAAAGTGGGCTTTCTGAGGCCCTTTGGAGGAAACCAATGAGTTGGTATAAGGGGAGTGTGATTTGTCGGGACGACAAATTCTCGGCTGGGGGGAGGATGTAAGCAGAGTCAGGATGAGCTCCACCCTGACATCTGGTGGTGAGTCATGGCAAAGCACTCCAGGGGCTGATCCAATTTGCATAGGCACACCCACCCTGCCTGGTACGAACCATAGTGGCCCAAATGGGCATTTTGGGCTGCTGTAGGATCCTCAGTTTGCTGTATTGGGGCAGGAATTTCTGTTACTGGGGCAGGAAGAATAAACTGTTATACTGCTTATGTAAATCATGGCCAGTGGAACTGTACTTGGCCTTTTGTCATGTTAAAGGGGAACTTGCCATGAACTAAACAACACTCGCCAGCCAAGGGACATGGGTTCCAAAGCCCAGTGAATTGAGAGAGGCTGGGGACAGGGGATTGCTTCTCGGCCTTTTGGCTAAGATCAAGCATAATACCTGGTGGTGTAGGACTCTTGTGAGGGTCTGAGACACCAATTGCAGCATCTCTGCCTCTCTCCACTGTGGAATATCAGAGCTAATGTTGAGTTCCTTGAGAGTCTGGTTTCAGACTGCTGAATTGAAATCACTCTGGGCTAATAGTGCAACTGAGCACTAGGGCTCCCCTAAACTACAAGCTGAAATCACTAAAGTGCTAACAGCCTTCTGAGCTGAAATCACTAAGCTGAAATCACTGAGCACTGTGTTAAGTAGTGGGGGAGCCTGAAGATAAGTGGCTGGTGGAGCAGTTGGCAAGACAGCTGATGGTGTGGTGCTGCTGGCAAAGCAGAGCAGTTCGTGAGGACAGTCGGAGTGGTGCTGCTGGCAGAGCGGAGCAGTTCGTGGTTGCAGTTGGAGCAGCTTGCAGGACGGCTGGTGGAGCGGCGCTGTTGGTGGGACAGAGCAGTTCGTGGGGACAGCGGTAGCGGCTTGCGGGACAGCTGGCGGAGCAGAGCGGCCAGTGAGACGGCTGGCGGAGCAGAGTGAAGCCCCACGGAGGGGTGAGGCAATCATCTTCACGCCACGTAAGGTGCCCCTTACCCCCCGCCCCTTCCCATTGCTGCCCAGGCGGGTGGCGTGTAGCACCCTGCAGATGAACTTTTGAACTCTGGGACTGGACTTTTGGGTTCGTGGACTTTTGGGGACTTTGGGTGACGTTTGGGTTGCTGGACTCAAGAACCCAAGGGACGGGGCATGGCCCAATTGGCTGGGGTGGGTCTTGCTCACAGTTTGGCTTATAGATCCTAGTTGCGGTGTTTTCCCAATTTAAGGCTGGTATCGTTTACCTGCTGCTATTAAAGATTTCTGTTACACTGAGGCTCTGTGCTTGCGAGAGGGGAAGTATTGCCTCTTTGAGGCGCCCAGGGGTGTGTATAAGATTTTCCCAGGTTACTGGGTGGGGGCTTGAGCCGGTTTTGCATTGCATTGTTGAGAAGGGAACTCCTATGTACTGAACCTGGCCCTTGCTGCTGTCAACTCATCCTGGCAGAAGGGTTACACTATGATAATACAGCTTTTGAAAAAAAAAATGCAGACAACGGGTAAGCCTAACTCTCCCTATAGTTGCTGTATAAATGGAAATATTGATGGTTTTTCAGGTCACCATACCTATTCACAATTATTCTGATATGTTTCCGTTCTTGTGTCTTGCCAGTGACATGCAGGAGTGATACAAGGATGTGTCTGTGGCTGAAATATTAAGTGTGCATGTGGAGACCAATGCTTCCCTCAGTTACACCTGTGTAACTCCAGTAAAGCCATTGTCATTTAAAGGCTTCAAAGGCTGAGGGCAGAATTTGGCCCTTGGTGTTCTAAAATCCCTAAGCAGACAGCTTGATGAGTCTTCTCCTTTATTCCAAGCACAATGCATGCATACTAGAGAAATGGATAATGCAGAACTTACCACCTCTAGAGGACCACATGCTGAGAAAACCTCAGAGTACAGATCCAAGTATTCATTCCACTTAGCGCAGAACAGCAAAGGTACCTCACCTTCATGGTTAGCTGATCATGAGTATGTTACAATGTATGTTTTATGCTATTTTGCTTATGCAGTCATGATAGATTAATAGATTCCAAGGCCAGAAGGGACTACTGTGATCATCTAGTCTGACCTCCTGTATCGCACAGGCCAGAGAACATTCCCAAAATAATTTCTAGAGCAGATCTTTTATAAAAACCATCCAATCTAGACTTGCCAGTGATGGAACACCACCATGATCCTTTGTAAATTGTTCCAATGCTTTCATTACCCTCACTCTTACAAACGTATGCCTTATTTCCAGTCTGAATTTGTCTAACTTCAGCTTCCAGGTATTGGATTATATTATACCTTTTTCTGCTAGACTGAAGAGCCCATTATCAAATATTTGTTCCCCATGTAGTTATGTATAGAGTATAATCAAGTCACCCCTTAACCTTCTCTGTTAAGCTAAACAAATTGACCTCCTTGAGTCTGTTACTATAAGACATGTTTTTAATCCTTTAATTATTCTAGTGGCTTTTCTCTTAACTCCCTCCAATTTATCAAGATCCCTCTTGAATTGTGGACCCCAAAACTGAACCCGGTATTCCAGAAACTGTCGCACCAGTGTCAAGTACAGAGGTAAACAATCTCTCTGCTCCTACTCAAGATTGCCCTGTTTATGCATCCAAATGTTTAAGCTTTCACTGATTAATACAAACTTGTTTTAACATTCTTTACAATTTGACATGAGATACAGCACAAACCTTGCCTATATAACCAAGTCTTGGATTGAAACTGAGCCATCTGTATGTAAGCGGGGGAATAGTCCCGCTATTGTGGGGAACTTTCCTCATCTCTGCACTACCCCGGTGAAATGGGCTAGCGGAAGGATCTCAGTCCTCGCTCCCACTTCCTTTACCCCAGAGGCCTCCCTGCCCTCGAGGACTCTCCTTGCACTCTCCTGTCTGGCAGAGTCCTTGTAACCCCAACAAGGCTGGGCCCAAGATTCCTGGGGGGCTCGACCCCCAACCTTGCTGTGGTCACCTAGGTCAGGGGCTAGGGTGTCCCCACTCCGGGGTACTCTCTCTGAACAGGATGCTTCCCTGACCCACTGATCACTGCATACAATTCAAAGCAAATAAAAAATTAATTGTTAATTAAATAATTTGCAACAGGAATAAGGAAAAATGGGAAAGGCTAATGAAAACACATCACCCCGCTCTGTGGCAGGGAACATCACAACAGTGTCTCTGAAATGTCAGGGCAGTTCAGTCTGTTCCTGTGTAAGTCCCAGGCCTCCTTCTCAGGCCCTGGCTGTGCTGCAGGGATGCTGTGGCTTGGACACTTGTTCTGGCGGTGGCCACACGCTCGCAGGCTCTGGGTGGCAGGACCCTTCTTCCCAGCATCGCCCCCGCCCTGTCAGGGTTTAGATCCCCCTGCAAGTCTGGCCTGCAGGGCCTCTTGGCTGAGGCATCTCCCTGTGCTGGGCCCACTGCCCAGGGTTCCCCCTCGCTCTCCCCAGCTGCTCACCGCACCCGGCTCTGGACTGCTCCAGCCCCAGCTCCACTGCTCTGGATCAGCTCCAGCTCCTCTGCCTCAGCACGGCTGCTGCTGCTGCTCTGCCTCCAGCTGCCCTGGCCCCTCTGGCTCTGGCTGCTGCAGCTTCTCCCCCCAGGGCAGGTCTGTCTCCCTGGGCTGCACCTCTGCTCCCAGGGCAGGTCTGTCTCTCTGGATCTGGGGCTGCACCTCTGCTCCCAGGGCAGGTCTGTCTCACTGGGCTGCTTTTCTGGCCCCTCTGGATATGGCCCAGCTCAGCTCTGGCCTCTGCCCTCTCCTCAGCTCAGCCCCACTCACTCTGACTCAGGCAGCTTCAGCTCACATGGAGGACGGGATCCACCCTGACCTCCTGACTCCCTGATTCGCCTGCCCGCCCTGTCAATCAATCAGAGCTGACCTGGGGAGACACTATGGATGCAAAATCCATTGTGAGTACCCTACATGGCATGGGAATCCAGGAATGGAAATCTCTCATCCTCCCCCCTCCCTAAGTGGTATAAAGACAACCCCCATTCCCCTCCTGAGCTAACCAAATGACATGACACTAAAGACTTAAGGACCCAATACACCATTTATTGAATTTAGTGGGAATCTTTCAATTAACTTCCATGGACATTGGATTAGGCCCTAAAATACACCAAAATAACATAGGGGCATTGACAGCTCAAAGCTATTCTGTTGTGATGACGTGTGAAAGCTTTGCTTAAACTTGCAGCAAAAGACAAAAAGGTGAAACATTTGCTGCTCTACAGAAGCTGGCTGCACTCGAGACATTCTGCCAGTAAATCATGGCATTTTAGATGCAACTTGCCAACTAGAGTTCAAAGCAAGATTTTCCAGTAGGCTTTCTAAGCAGAAAAATCTTGCCAACAAGTACACAGTAGCTTGATTTAATGATATTTAACGTGAATAGCCTCAACAGTACTTTTCTTTTAATCCAACCATGTTACCAATTTCAATATGAAGAATAGATTTATTAAAACGGGCATATGCTTTTTGATCAGTCCAGAAGTTTGCCATAGTGACAACGGTTGCTCTGAAACAGTTATGCTAACTGTCTACCAATCCTCACAAGCAATCCTAAATCAAAATTTGTTTTCCTATTTTATGTTATTTGAAAGAAATTATTCCACTCCAACTGAACTGTCATGCACATTTCTCTACTATGTCATACAGTTTAATTAACTGGCTTTCGATATAATTTTTTCTCAACTTTACAAGGCAGTAATGAATATTTGCATACATAGATCAAATATCAGGCTTCAGTCTGAATCTATTCAAGCCAATAAATTTGGGTTCAGAGATCAAGATTTAAAATAGCAATGCTTGACAACAGACATTAGTTACTAATAGGGCTTACGCAAGATCTCAGAATAACAATGCAAGCGATGGAAGGCGGTTGGCTGAAAGGTGATTAATGACTAAAAGACCATGTGCCATTTGGCAACTTCCTCTAGGTTAGGTATGAGCTAGGGATTTAGAATGACAGCTCTTTGCTAATGAGGTTTCTTACTTAGGAAACAGATTGACCTTTCAAAGACAAGTTTCTTGGTGTTATCAGTGTCTGTCTCCATCGTACTTGCAATCAGAAGAGATCTTGAAGGTTACCATCATTAGAGCTGAGCAAATAATTTGCAACAAATAATCTATTCTGTGACTAGTTCTAAATATTCAAAGAAGTGTCCACTAATTTCGCGGTCTCTGTTTTTGGATGCCCAGCTTTAAACTCTGATGGTTTGATTTTTGGAGGTGCTCAACACCCACACCCACAACTCCAGGTGAAGTCAGTGGGAACTACAGAAGCTCTGCACCTCAAAAAAACCCACAGGCCCTAATTGTCTCAAGTTGGACAACAAGCGGTCAAGACACCTAGAATTAATGGACATTAACAACAAAAATCTGGATTTAGTTTCCCTGCTTGTGGAATATCCAGAGCAGATTGCAATTTCCCAGACACCAATTAGTTATTAGATTATTTTTCTAATTTTTTAAAATCAATTGACCTCAAAGAGTCTGCTGTATTTGGCATACAAGGTGCATTGCTTAGTTGTAACTGATCAGATTGTCACATGACACTGCCATGGGATTTCTTCCTTAACTGGTCAATTTTGCAAGCACTTCAAGAGCACATACTCATGTGTGAATTGAAAACTTGTTTTTTGTAAATGTGCTTTTGGAGAACATTCATGCTGAGTGAATTTGATCGTTCAAATGTTCATGAAAAGTGAACGCTGATGCAATCCACCCATAGAGTCTCAGATTTTTAAGACCAAAAGAGCCCATTACAATCATATAGTCTAACCTCCAGGATAAACACAAAATGTGACCCATTAATTCTTGCAGTGGAGGGACTTATTCTTCCTTACTATTAGTAAGGAAGTCAAAGCAAATTCATTAAAAAAAATTAAAATCAAGAGATTATTCCTGAAATATGGTGTGAAGACTAGGTGGAGCCATGGCTCCCCCCTCATCCCCCTGCATTCCCCCCAAACAGCTGAGACCCTTTGGAGGAGTCTAGCTGTTGCAGTCCCTCACTCAGAGGGATTCTTCTCTGGGGATGGTTCTGGTTCCACCCCACTTCAGCACTGAGTGGTACCTTCAAGGCACGGTCTAGCCCTAAGTGCTTTAGGATAACTTGAATAAGAAAAGTGATATGACTATAAAACCAAATTCTATTCTAAATAGAACACGGCACTGGAACCCACTCTGAATACATTTCGGCCAGTGTCTTAGTCCCCTGCTTTGCACTGCAGTTCATGCTGACAACATATATTGTTAGCCCACATGTGACAGTGTGGTTAGTATTTTCAGACCAGCTTCACAGTATTCAGGGGAGAGGAGAGTGACACAAATGACCCTTCATGAGAGGCTTCAAACTGTAAATTTTCAGAACCCCCTGAAATTTTAAAATGGCAACACAAAAGATCATCAGAAGTATAAGCACTGCTCTGCCAATCTCATGGTTTAAATACCCAGGCCTGCCTCCCTAACTTTTACTTTCTCTAGCTCTGAATGAACATGTGACCTGCTGGCGTTTCAGCCTCTTTCCTGGCCCATCTCACAGCTCGCACATAAACAGCTACTGTGCTTATGTGGAGCTCCATTCTTGTATTTGTCAGTTTAGTTTATGGATCTTAGTATGACAGCGCAATTAGTAGATAATGTGCATGTTTCTTGTTTAGTAATAGACAGCAGGAGCCTTAATTGAAAATATGCTAATTTCAAAATGAACTGTTATTTTTAGAGATGCAAATGCATTCATACCAGCCAATTCATTGAAATAAATTGCATGAATTCTTAGAGATTAACTTACTTGGCAAGTAAGTTAGACTGACCACAACTCTGTCAGTTTATTTTGGAGCTCAAGCTTCTCAATCTGCTAAGGCATGATCTCCATGCCAGGGAGAGGTCCCCTAAGCATTACATCCCTTTAGCCGTCACATCACATCAGGGGTAATTGTAATCTTCATCTGGTATTTTACTTACCATATTGGAAGTACATCACAGAAGGGACAGTATCTTCAATATGTCTTTATACTGCACCTAGCACATGGGAGGTTGATCACAATTAGATCTTTGGGTGTCACCACAGTATAAATGATTAGCATGAGATTTTTTTTGAGATAATGCTAATCACATTTGTGTGTGTGTGCGTGTGTGTGCGTGAGAGAGAGAGAGAGAGAGAGAGAGAGAGAGAGAGGACATGAAGAGGAAGAGAAAACCCTTGTCTTGGGCCATGGCTAGAGCTTGGAAATATTAATACACAAAAAATTGAAAATACAAAACTTCACAAAACTCCATGAGAGATGGTGATTCCCATTGTCCCACAGTGGGGTCAGGAGTTTGCTGGCTGGGAGAATGAGCTGAACCACTGATAAACCTGTTTTTTAAAAGCAAGGTTAGCTGGGAAGAATAAGCCAATGAAAGATGAAGATGCCTCTCCCTCGGAACAATTAGTGAGGGGCAGTCCACACAGCCTCCTGGATGGTCTCCCAAAGGTTTTTAATATTGGTAGCCAGCCATCTCTCCGAGTCCTCTCTGAAGTTCTTTGCAGAGATTCTGTCCTTCTGCTAGAGTTTTGTGGTGGCTTAGTCCAGCTCCCACTGAAATCACTGAAAAGAGCCAAGTTGTCTTCAGTGGGAATTGGATCTAGTCTACTGTCCTCTTCCCAATTTGCCCCGGCACGTTGTAAAGCTAAATCCTGTCTGCACATACCTGCCAACATATTGTCGCAAAAAACAAAACAAAAAACTAGTGGATAGGAAATGGGATAATATTTTGATATACATTCAGATACAAAGTCAAAGTATGTACCTTCCCACGTTTAGCTATTGTAACAAAATCCCAATAATGGGGAAAAGCTGAATATATTTCCATACCATATTTCAAACATTATTCTTATTCTCTGTCATGATGACACATCCTAAGAAGGTGAATGGTTGGGGGTAATTAGTGTCTGTGATAGCATTATCCATAGCTTTATCATCACTTAATTAACCCTGATTAATATCAAAAGAAAACAGAAATGTCAACGCATTTTCATAACTCTCTACTGGTGTAATTAAAAGAATTGGTAATGTCATCTTAAAGATGACTACTGGAAAGGCAGGGATCAAGATATGCATTCCAGTTTATTTTTTTCTGCAAGGGGTTTCCCTGTTGACTCCAAGGATCAACAATCCCATTCAAGCCTAAATGGGATGAAGTGGGAAGAGAAGAAATGTTGACATTAAAAACCAAAAATGAAAGGTAAATACTTGAATGGAATTAAATCATAGGAGTGCCTGGAGGAAACTGAATGTAGACGGTCTAACTTATTACAAAAGTGAGGGAAACAAAGAATTGCTTGGAAACATTTGAGTAATAGTAGTATTCTATTGGACTTCCATTCACTCACATTTCTGGTTTCATATGAAGCCACCCTGGACCGAACCCAGAGCTCATTCCAAATCTCAGCACAAGTCTCAAACTGAACCTTTTCAGAGGTTGGAAAAAGTCCAGGTAATATTTTTTAAAAGTACACTTCATTGGCCTCCACACTTTCAGGCCTCTATATGTCTTGATTGCAGCCTAGATCAGAGCCAGAAGTTCCAAAATACCACAAGAAAGATAGTAGTTGCATTACTTCCAGCAAGACTGGAAACAGCAAGGAGTGGCTTCAAGTCTTGTAACAGCCAACCTGTGCAGACCTCATGGGTTTAGTTATACATCTGGGCTGAGATTTCCAAAACAGTGCTTTAAAACTTAAGTGCTCTGCATAATGGAAGGTGTGTGGTTAAATATCCTGCACTGATCTGAAAATGTCAACTCCTTAGTCTTGATGTGTTTCATGTCCTGTCTAATGTCCACAGTTAAGAGCCTAGTTTGTCAGAAAAATACTATTTAGAAAGTTTGAGACTTTTAGAATCACTTAGCCAATACATTACTAAATTATTGTATTACCACATTTTCAAATTACACAATGATGGGGAAAGAGGGTTTATACTTTAATATAAAGTATGACAAAGTGATCAAAGTGGTGTCTACACAATTGGGTATATTCACATTTCCAAAATCCCAATGGATTCTTATCTATTAGTATTATTTCCTAAAATATTGGAAACCTTCAATAAATGCACTTTAAAAAGGAAAAACCCAGGGAAGTTACTGAGTTCAATGATGTAACGTTGGAAAGCCACAGCTCAGCTGAAGACCTGAAGAAGAGTGCTGTGTAGCTTGAAAGTTTGTCTCTCTCACCAACAGAAGTTGGTCCAATAAAAGATATTACCTCACCCACCTTGTCTCTCATATATCTCAGATATATTTTGTAATACACACACAAGTTCCCATTTTCATATAGTTACTTTACATAATATACCAGAACTTACACGAGCAGGGAGCACTGAGACTCAAAGGCAGGACACTAAAAACACTGGACTAAATTAATCTTGCACAAGTTAGCACAGTTACATTGAAATCACATCCATACCTGGAATATGCAGTATTTGAAGGGGTCAAATAGGTTCAACAGCAAGTCTGTTGCTTGCCTTCAATGATCACTTACTCCAATATGTATTTGGTCCATTATGTGCAATGAGGATTTTAGATCACTAAGTTTGAATGATCACTAAGGACAGCAGACAAGTTGGTTATAGGCAGCCTAATGATCAGTGGGCTAAAAGCACGGCTACACATTTCTATATTTTCCTCATATAAATTGTGCTAACTGTATTTTCCCTACTGGATTCCTCCCCCCTGTACTCCGGCAGCCTTGTGCAAGTTTTTAACCTAACATTTGCATGGATTTAAGACTGCTCCCTGACCATTAGATTGTCAACAGAAGATGGTTGGTATGTGCATTCATTTTACTAAGCCTTTACTTAAATAGATTAGGGGAGAAAATGTTGCTGGAACTAAAAGGAGATTACCTATTTGTATGTGAAACTCAAGATGCAACAGGTTTTATTAGGCAATGATACCACCCTGAAATTGGGTACATTTTCCTGATCCCCGTTACAATTTATCATGAGCAAAGAGCAGCTGTGCCAGCATGTATAGGGAAGAAACTAATGAAATGCAAATTCGCAAAGGACTAATTACCAAGCAGGCAGAAAAACTTCTATTTTGAGTCTGTTGAACAGGGGATTAATTTCTTATGCCATGTAATGGAACATGAAATCTGCCAGATCAGGCTGCTGTATGCCCACTGTTTTCAGATTCTTACTGAACCACTCTAGAGTTGCATGAATTTCAGCTGAAAACAGAGGAAAAGGGCTCTCAATTATATACAGCACACTTTGCTAAATGGTCTGTCAAGCAATCCTACAACATCTCCAAGTACTCTTAACAGATCTTTCTAATGAAGACATACTTCTCAAGTATGAAATAAAAATGCACGGTTCTTATTCTGGCTCTCAGCAGATGCTGAAACCTGGAATCAGATTCCACTAAAAGAAAAAGAAAAGAAAAGAAAAGAAAAGAAAGAAAGAGCATCTTTGAAGTGTTTATTTTGCTTGGATTAACAACAACTGACATTTAATGAGCATGTTTTCATTCTGTTTAGTGATAATTGCTTGCAATGCTTGAAGTTAAAGTGAAGTACATCAAAAGACCTACCTGTAGGCAGAAGGGCAGCAAAACAGTTACTTTCCCTCCAAAAGATCTAAAGAACTGATCCCCTATCAAGTAAATAGCTTCATTTCAGAAGGATTTCATTGTAGTATTACTGCCACTCTAAGTCACAGAGGCCTACTACACTATAATACCTTAGATTTACGAGGTTCTAGTAACTGTATTTATAGCTAGCTACATGAACCATATATTTTACCTTTAATCCCCTGCAAAATACTGATTTTTTAAGGCTATGAGCTATCTTTTTATTCTGTTACAAATTCATGGGCCTCATAGAAAGTAGAATTTTACCCACCCTGAAGTTCAAAGAGCAGCATTACCAACTTGACTTATTCCATTAGCATTCTAGATCTCCAGTAAAGAAAGAAGCAAAACTGAACTCCCTGATGCTGAACTATTCTCCATGAACTCAACGAGACTTGGATTTGGCCCTATTTGCACTGAAGTTTTTGGGGGGTTGTAAATATTGTGGATGAATTTTAGTATTTGTGAGCCACTTCTGTCAATTCTACAGTATCTGGGGTCCCTGCACATCCTTTACTAGTGCAGTTTAGGCTTGAGGATTCACACACAGTGGCATCCACTGGCCACTCCCCCATCTGCTTATCATAGAATCATAGAATCTCAGGGTTGGAAGGGACCTCAGGAGGTCATCTAGTCCAACCCCCTGCTCAAAGCAGGACCAACCCCAACTAGATCATCCCAGCCAGGGCTTTGTCAAGCCTGACCTTAAAAACCTCTAAGGAAGGAGATTCCACCACCTCCCTAGGTAACCCATTCCAGTGCTTCACCACCCTACTAGTGAAAAACTTTTTCCTAATATCCAACCTAAACCTCCCCCTCTGCAACTTGAGACCATTACTCCTTGTGCTGTCATCTTCTGCCACTGAGAACAGTCTAGATCCATCCTCTTTGGAACCCCCTTTTAGGTAGTTGAAAGCAGCTATCAAATCCCCCCTCACTCTTCTCTTCTGCAGGCTAAACAATCCCAGTTCCCTCAGCCTCTCCTCACAAGTCATGTGCTCCAGCCCCCTAATCATTTTTGTTGCCCTCCGTTGGACTCTTTCCAATTTATCCACATCCTTCTTGTAGTGTGGGGCTCAAAACTGGACACAGTACTCCAAATGAGGCCTCACCAGTGCCGAATAGAGGGGAATAATCACGTCCCTCGATCTGCTGGAAATGCCCCTACTTATACAGCCCAAAATGCCGTTAGCCTTCTTGGCAACAAGGGCACACTGTTGACTCATATTCAGCTTTTCGTCCACCGTAACCCCTAGGTCCTTTTCTGCAGAACTGCTGCCCAGCCATTCGGTCCCTAGTCTGTAGCAGTGCATGGGATTCTTCCGTCCTAAGTGCAGGACTCTGCACTTGTCCTTGTTGAACCTCATCATATTTCTTTTGGCCCAATCCTCTAATTTGTCTAGGTCCCTCTGTATCCTATCCCTACCCTCCAGTGTATCAACCACTCCTCCCAATTTAGTGTCATCTGCAAACTTGCTAAGGGTGCAGTCCACACCATCCTCCAGATCATTGATGAAGATATTGAACAAAACCGGCCCCAGCACCGACCCTTGGGGCACTCCACTTGATACCGGCTGCCAACTAGACATGGAGCCATTGATCACTACCCGTTGAGCACGACCATCCAGCCAGTTTTCTATCCACCTTACCGTCCATTCATCCAGCCCATACTTCTTTAACTTGCTGGCAAGAATACTGTGGGAGACTGTATCAAAAGCTTTGCTACAGTCAAGAAATAGCACATCCACTGCTTTCCCCTCATCCACAGAGCCAGTTATCTCATCATAGAAGGCAATTAGGTTAGTCAGGCATGACTTGCCCTTGGTGAATCCATGCTGACTGTTCCTGATCACTTTCCCCTCCTTTAAGTGGTTCAGAATTGATTCCTTGAGGATCTGTTCCATATTTTTCCAGGGACTGAGGTGAGACTGACTGGCCTGCAGTTCCCCGGATCTTCCTTCTTCCCTTTTTTAAAGATGGGCACTACATTAGCTTTTTTCCACTCATCCGGGACCTCCCCCGATTGCCATGATTTGTCAAAGATAATGGCCAATGGCTCTGCAATCATATCGGCCAACTCCTTTAGCACCCTCGGATGCAGTGCATCCGGCCCCATGGACTTGTGTTCGTCCAGCTTTTCTAAATAGTCCCGAACTACTTCTTTCTCCACAGAGGGCTGGTCACCTCCTCCCCATACCATGCTGCGGAGTGCAGCCGCCTGGGAGCTGACCTTGTCTGTGAAGACAGAGGCAAAAAAAGCATTGAGTACACTAGCTTTCTCCACATCCTCTGTCATTAGGTTCTCTCCCTCATTCAGCAAGGGGTCCACACTTTCCATGACTTTCTTCTTGTTGCTAACATACCTGAAGAAACCCTTCTTGTTACTCCTAACATCTCCGGCTAGCTGCAACTCCAAGTGTGATTTGGCCTTCCTAATTTCACTCCTGCATGCCTGAACAATATTTATATACTCCTCCCTGGTCATTTGTCTAATCTTCCACTTCTTGTAAGCTGCTTTTTTGTGTTTAAGACGAGCAAGGATTTCACTGTTAAGCCAAGCTGGTCGCCTGCCATATTTACTTTTCTTTCTATACATCGGGATGGTTTGTTCCTGCAACCTCTAGAGTGAGCTGGTGTGACAGCACCCGCTTTGGTCAGAGAGACGTGCACCAGGTTCACTCAGTCTGGCAGGGCAGTCAGTCAGCTCTTCTTGCCTGAGTCTCTATGGTAGTCCCATTCTGGGCTATGAAGAGTGTAAGTTTCAATCCTGCTGGGGTGTGTGGGTTTTCCCCTTATACTTGGTGCGGTCAACTGACCCTGGTACTCAGGGAGTCTGGAAACCCCTTCGGTCCTTAAGCCTCTGAGAACAGGTGACCTACAGATATAGGGGAACCCAGGCCTTAAGTCAGACAGGTGGTATCAGGCCTCAACAACTTCTCCTGCTATGCCCTGAGCTCCTTCTTACTTCCCTGGGTTTCTGTAGGCTTCTGCAACCTGTGGCTCCAGTCATCCCTTTTCTGGGTGCTGCCTCTGAGCAGCTTCTCAGCAGCTCGTTAGCAGGAGTTTCCTTCTCCAGCCTGCGTGCTCCTCTGGCAGCTACCCTCAGCTCCATTATTTTCCCAGCTGTTGTGAAGCTGCCAATCAGCACTGGCCAGCAGTTCCTGCATTCAGCCCTTGGTTGCCAGGCCAGCATGGGGTATACACACCCCATGACAGTACGTTTCTAGCATCTGAGAACCTTTCACATATATGTTTGTTTTCAATAATAAAATTATAATAATTATGAACAGCTAACTCATATTATTTCAATTTTACAGATGGAGATTGGAGGCAGAGATACTTGCTCAGCATCACGCAGGCAGACTCTGATAGAGCCAGGGAAACTGAACATAAATCTCTTGGATACACTCTGGGCCTCACTGAAGCTAATGGTAAACTTCCATTGACTTCACTGGGATCCAGGATTTCATCCCTGGAGTCCCAGTCCATACTCTTAACTGCAATACCATCCTCCTATACGGCTGTTCTCTAGCCATGCCTTCAATATCCCTTATGCACCATTATGGAGAGAGGCACCTCTGAGCAGAGTTTTGCAGTGAGCACATGGTATGAAGTCCTCCCATGCCCTCTGTCTGCTGCCAACTCTGCCAGTGGTGACAGTCCTATGACAATGCATTTAAGGTACTCTGAGAAAGGTGCGGATGTGGCCTAAAGAGAACTGGAGAGAGAGATGGAGCATGCAATGAATGACCCATCACCAAGCTATGCTCTTATGGAGGTATTGTGAATGTCAGCACAATAGCCATAAAAACATTTACTCTAGTTTCCAACATATGATTCTATGATTACTGATTTTAGGCCACAATTCAGAACAGCAACTAAGCATATGCTTAAGTCCCCTTGAAGTCAGTGGGATTTAAATACTGTGCTTAGGTGCTTTTCTGAATTGGGGCCTGTAACAGAGGTGCCACCCCAGCACACCCTCTTGTGGAACGGAGTGACAACGCAGCATTTCTGCCTCAGTTTCCCCACAGGGTCTTCAGCCCATGTCTGGTGTAGATGTGGCTTAGCCATTCAGCCAACTTGTTTTAGAGAGCTCAACCCCTTCAGGGGTAGGGGAGCCCTTTAGTCAATATCCAACAGATGCACAAAACAATAGAATGTTTGGCCCGGCTGGGATTGGCTATCAGTCTCTTTCCTTGCAGGCAGGCCCCAGCTGCAATGGCTTGTCTCAACACCCAACAACAGGTTCCTGGGATTCAATCAAACCAAACGGCTGGTCCAGGCCCACTCTCCTACCAAGGGGTTCAGGCAGTCCGCAGTCTCCATCCACCTCCTGGCCCCAACCAAGCTTCTTGTCCCATGCCGAGGCTGCCACTCTGTTCTCCTTCACCATCAGGCCTCAACTGTTAGGCTTCTTGCCTTTGAAGTCCAGCTCCCAGGCCTGGTGCAGGTGAATAGGGCTAACTGAACCAGTCTCCTCTTTAATCTCTTCCCATCTGGCATGAGGTTTGTATGCCCGGTCACAGGGCCTATACACACAGTGCTACAGCTCAATGGCTAATGAGAGGCAACTACCAGCAATTGTTTGGAAACTCATTCTTTTAAAATGTAAACTCCAAAGTAAATGATAAAATATTTGGTAACCATGGTTTTATTAAACAGTCTGGATGCTATGATATCCTGTGGCCAATATTTTTTACTGTCTATTTTAAAATAAGATATTTTAAAATTATATTTTATTCAGAAGTTATAGGGTAAATACAAAAACATTTATAAAGTAATATTTTCATTTAAAATAATTAGAAATCCAGTGCCACAGTCTGGATGTATAAAACAGATATTGATAAATTGTCTTTTCCCCTTCCCTGAACATTTATCTTCCCTGGAGAAACAGGATGGTACAGTTTGAAATTCCAAAGTAATTTACCACTGTTGTCAGCAGAGGTTTATTATCTGATGCACATCTGTTTCTCTGATATTTAATCCTGTTTTGTGTTGCTGCCTCTTCCTTTCCATAAATGTTATTTGCAAATAAATTACAATCCTCATGATCTCAATCTCTAGAATTTTCTTCCTTTTGCTATGGAAACTAAATTCGATATGCTCCTTCAGTGACTTAAGATGTACCTTTAGGTTCCCTGTCCAGTGAAGAGTACTTAATGTTCTGCCAAGCTTCTGTGGCCATTTGAATTGCAGTCCAGCCTCATGGACAGTATAAAACAATTTGTCTCCAGGCAATTCTCTTCTACAGAGCTATTTTATGTGTAAGCTGTAATGTTACTCATACTGCTAATCTCTCATTTTTCCCCATGCCATTTCCATATTTTTACAAGCTCTTCTCGTAATAGTGTCCCATATATGGTCTGGAGGATACCCTACGCGTGATGGGAAATGGTAGAGATGTAGTGGGCGGGCTATACAGAAACACTGAAATCAGAGATATCTTTTCTATCAGATATTGCAAGCACCAGAAAAAGTAATGCTCTAAGATAGAACTACCCTGATTAGCCCATGAGCAAAATCTCATATCCTATTATAAAGAAACCTGTTATCTAGAAACCAGGATCTATACCCACCCTAACTGACAAGGTATTTGCAAAGCTAAAATGTAACTTCTTTGGTCCATCTCTACATCCTGAGTATTGTTGAACAGATTACTTTTACGCCAACTGTTTCACTTCTACCTTCATTTCAGGTTTTGGTACAAATCCTTACCCAAGGAACTCATGGGATGGTACATAGGTAAACCCTTCCCTTCCACAGGGAGCATAGAAGAAACACAATCTAGCCCTTGATGTTTTCATCACTTGCTTTTTAATTTTTTACAATTGTAAACATTTTCATTCACAGGTTGAAATTAGAACCTAATGATCCCAGCATAAAAACCTCCAGATATGTTACAGTCATATCAATGCTTCAGAATGATGGATGTTTTTGAAAAATACTGGTAAACTCTCAAAGAACATTGGGGGGGAATGGGATACATCTAATTTAGGGTAGTTCTTCTAATAAAAAACAAAAATAAAACCTGTTTTTTTCCCACAATGCTGAATACAATAGTAGCTCCTTAAGGGAAGTGGTGTATAGCTTATCAGTAGATGCATTACCACTAAAGAATATATAATTGGGAACACTTCAGTGTCTCTGGCTCTTCAACTTATGCAAAACATAAAAAGCTGAAAGCTATGTTCAGGAATGGTGTGTTTTTTCTAAATTTATATAAAATTACATAAGCAGGTCACCTTATATTTTAAAAGAAATCCCAGAATAGATCTGGAAACTATAACATGTTCAGCTGCATTGTATAGAAGAGAATGGTTGAAGGGTAATGGTTGTGGATGTTGAATACTCAAGAGATCTTCAAGGTGGTTATCAGCACTGTAAGGATTATGCTAGCTACAGCTTATCCAAGTAATAACCACGTCCTTGGAAACATTTTTCTACATTATGCACCATAATTAAGGCTTTCATATTGATATAGTAAATACCATATTTTCAGTTTAAAAGATTTGTTTTTTGTATCTGGACACTTGAAAAATCCATTGATGCAAGTAGCTTATATAAATGTGTTAAATGCATCAGGGATAAGCATTAAAATACATGCTCAAAAACTCTCAAAACTTTGACTGAGTCACTGCAAGTACTGAGTCTGCAGAAGGGGAAGGGGAAGAGGCTTTGGCAACATAAACCACCAGGATACACTGCAAAATGACATTTAAAATAGGGCTGTTTAGCTAAGAGGCTTCCTTTGGATGCACAAAGAAAGGGAAATGGGGAAACTCTTTATGTAATACAGTGGACTTAATTCTTTTGACATCTATTCTGCTGTCCCTCTCTGTATGAAGTACATCTTGTTCTTGTTGACTCCAGTGGGAGCATGCTTGGGCCTTATGTTTGTGAGGCCCACCAATGCCATTGGGGTTGCGGCACAGGCAAACAGAGCAGACTAGCCTTGAGGTATGGTAGTTTGATAGTCTATAGTTTAAAGGTAAATTACTCCCTCAGTAGAAGAAGAGTCATAGTGAACTTCAGAATGTTCCAAGTTGGGTGAGCTCTAAGAAACTCAGCTACTTGCTTTAATCACTAGAGTCTACAAGAACTGGCTGGAAATTGCATAAGAATACAAGCTCTCACAGGATTTCTGATACTTGTTTGCAGTGGGGTCAGAAATACCATGACAATAAGAAAGGAAAAGTTACAGGAAAACCTAGGCAAAGTTTAAGACACTCACCAGCTGGGAGGAGAGGGAGAGGCAGCAGGCAGCAGCCAGTTACAAAATGGCTACATTAGGGCTGCAGCTTTCTGCCTCTGCTAAATTTAAAAGGGCCAGCCACAGGAAGGCAAGCTGAAAAAGAGTCCTTATAAAAAACAGCCCTGTGTGAAAGTAAGTAAGTAGGGACCAGGCAAAGGTAAAGCAAGGGTCTTCTGAAGTAAGAGCTGCTTCTGTGTTTTGCATACCACCACTACACCACCATACATATAACTAAGTAATTACAGCATGTGCTAGTTGTGACAATTTGCCTTCAAACTGCTTATGCACAAAATAGATCAAGAGCATAGATATAAAGCACTGCTTACATTTGAATAGTGATGGCTACTGTGACAGGGTTGGACTCACCCCCACGGCACCTCCTGCTGGTCTCTCCTGGGAATTAGCTCACCAGCCTCTGGAGCACCCTCTGCAGGCCAGTGATCTGCCTGACCACTCAGGCCCATGTCCCTCCCAGGACCCGGTGCCCCTTTAACTGGGGTGCTGCCCCCTGGCAGTACCCCCCAGATCTGGGTCTCCTCCCCAGGGGAACCCCCAACCCACTATCCCCACCTCACCTCGCTCATAGGCTACTGCCAGTCACCAGCTAGCCCCCACGCCCTGGGGCAGACTGCAGTATAAGCCATTCATCACAGGCAAAGGGGGTTTGGACCTGCTGCCTCGGCCTACCCGTGGGTTGCCCCCACAACCCCAGTACCTAGATGGGCCTAACCCTAGGCCACAGCCTGGGGTTTTCTCAGGCCAGAGCTCTCCAGCTCCTCAGGCCTTTCCCAGCCCTGCTCCACTCTAGGTACCTGCTCAGGTCCCTGCAGCCAAGCCCTTCTCCCTCTAAAAGCAGAGAGACTGTTTGCTCCAGGCCCACTGCCCTCTTATAAGGGCCAGCTGGGCCCTGATTAACTGGCCACAGCTGTGGCTGCTTTGCCAGTCAGCCCAGCTCCTATTGGTATCCCCAGGAGGTGGGCGGGCGCAAGCCCGCCCACTGCTAAAAGCCCCTCCCCCAGCCTAGCGGGAGGGACCACTAGACCCAGGGGCCAAGTAAATCCGGGGGACAACTAATGAAAAAACAGGGATCAAGTGAGGGTCAAAGGTTCAAAACAAGGAGACCGGAGGGGGAGACCGAGCAGAGAACCCCGGACAGCGCCCACTGCTCCTCAAAGCTGTCGAGGGAGCCCAGTGGAACTCTGCCCGGATCCGTGACACGAGGGAGGATCGGAAATAGGCCCCACAGTCACAGAGCTCCCCCTCATCTAGCATCCTCCTCCTGGTCTTGTAGATGGACACTTTAGCTAGAGCCAGGAGGAGGTTGACGAGGAGGTCTCGCGACTTTGTGGGGCCACGGACAGGGTGTGCGAACAGGAACAAGTGCGGGGAAAAGTGCAGCCAGAACCTCAGCAAGAGGTTCCGGAGGAGCCGGAATAGGGGCTGCAACCTGGCGCACTCGAGGTAGGCATGCGCCAGGTCTTCCCTCACGCCGCAGAAAGGGCAGGCTTCGGGGATTGGGGTGAACCGCGCCAGGTGTACGCCCGTGCTCACGGCTCCGTGAAGGAGCCTCCAGCCAATATCCCCGGCGGGCCGTGGAACCAGGGTGGAATACAGGCTGGCCCACCGGGGCTCCTCACCCTCCTTAGGTGGCAGATAGTCCCGCCATTTGGTATCGAGGCGGGACGCGAGGGTGAGGAAATGCAACGTGTGAAGCACGAGCGTGCAGAGATGGGCCCTGGGCGCGGTTCGAAACCAGACCGGCTGCAGAGCGTACAGCCGGCTCGGCGCATGGGTGCGGGGGTGCCGGGGGGGCTCGCGGAAACGGGGGCCAATCAGCTCAGCGTCTGAGCCTCAGCCCTCTCCTAGAGCTGTTTCAAGCCCCTCAGGGCAGGGGCGGGTATCCATCCCGCCACTCCATGTAAAACACTTAAACTCTGAGCCAGATCCTCACGAGGAGGTCCCGACTCTTGTTCCTGCAAAGGCAAACACTCTCCTGGCCTGGCTGATTGGCAGGAAGATGTAATAGGGTGGCAATGAACCGCAACTCCAATATTGCATGGCTGTGACCCACAAACATCCATACGGGAACAAGGAGCTCATACCTATGAGATTCACCTCTCTCTCTCCTCGAAGGGTCTTCCACAGACCTTCCCAACTCCCACGTTATGACGGGCTGCAGGAAATTTATGGTGCAGCAGTAACCTGCACAGAGAAACCCCAGTAATGGAGAGGTTCGGGGACCTCAAGTAGAGCCCCTAAAAATAATAGTTGGAAGGAGTCATGATGATTTCTTTTGCCCTCCAAGTACACCACCTACCCTCACACCAGGGTGACCAGATAGCGAGTGTGAAAAATTGGGGCAGGGCTAGGAAGTAAGAGGCACCTATATAAGACAAAGCCCTGAATATCGGGACTGTCCCTATAAAATCGGGACATCTGGTCAGCCTACCTCACACCATTCCCCAGGCTGCCTCTGTGGGGGAAGATGACCTCTTGGGAGGCTCAGTCCAATCCTCCTCATGTAATAGACACCACGGAGTGGGGTTGACAAGGGTCAGTGATGCTCACCTCAGTCCCCAGTTACCTGTGAAAAGGTAGCTCTTCAGCCTCTTTTTCAAGTGACAGCTCCATTTCAGATTCGACATCCCTCTCCTGTGTCGTTCAGGGGTTATGTTCCGTCCTCTTACTCAGTGCTTGAACCAAAGTCCATTGAACCTTATAGGGTCTTTCCATAGACTTCAGTAAGCTTTGGATCAGGCTCACTTCGCACCCTGAGACATCCTGTATGTATATGCATATAGGTATATAAGAGGAAAAAAAATAACTGGTTTCATTTGGAGTAAAATGAACAGTTCCTAAAGACAGTAAAAGAATATGGACTACTTCTGAGACCGCCCCCAGAGATTCCTTAGGGGGTAGTGAAATAGTATCCAGAAGGGCAATGATGTATATCAGCACCACAGTCTAGTTACAGATACCTTTCTCTCCAGGAAATAATTACAATATCAGACCTGAATTGCTATACACGGCACTCCTCTGGTAAATGGTAGTAATGAAGCGTAGAGCCCTCTTCATTTTGCATTAACATTGGAGGAACTATTTCTCAACTAGATGAAAGACTAAAGCAAGAATAAGAACCTAGCTTATTATTTAGTGAATTCCAAGGCATGTGCCATCCATACAAATAGCCAAAAGATAAGAGCTTTGAGTACTGCAGTCCAGGATCTTAAAAATTAATGAGACATTCTATAATTACAGGGCATGCACTGAAAAGAAGGTTGTTTCCCCAGTCACTGGGAATCACAATTATAGTGGCTCTGTAAACAGCACACCCACTGAATTCATTTTCTAAATTTTAACATTCAATGATAGGACTGTACATTTTTCTTTAATTCAAATCAAATTTTTAACATGCATTGCTGATTAATACTTGGGGGGAAAGCAGCTGTGCACTGTAATGATTAGGAGACAAATAGCTCATGTAATGAATAAATTGAACAAAGACAAATTAAAATATGTCGAGAGACTCTACTGTAATCTCTGCAACAAATATCTTCTGATTCCCCTTGCTTCTATACACCTCGATGTGCATGTGTATCTCCTATTTATGTTAGTAATGAACTGGGAATGAGGTCTGCAATTCCATCAGGTCTCATGCTGGGGAAGTTTGCTTTAGCTGATATAAGAGTGTTTACTCCCTCCAGATCTGTGCTCCCATTTTCATCTCATTTTCCTGCTGCAGAAAGTGTTCAGACAACATACAACCCGAGGAGATTAGCTGCTAGTAGTTAATAACCTAAGTGCCCCACTACTTTATATGTTTGTGGTAGCACCCATGATGTGGTAAGTGCTTTCCAGACATCCAAGAACATTCAAACTGAACTTGTATGATGTATCTGAATCTAACACCAGAAGCACATAAGGAGACAGATGGCAAGAACTGAGGCTTGGTCTACGCTGCCAATTTATGTCGGTATAACTGCATAGCCCAGGGGTGTGGAAAATCCAGTTATACCAACTTAACCCCAGGTGTAGACAGTGGAGTATCTACACCAATGGGAGAAGCTCTCCCGTCAACGTAGGTAGTGCTTTCACTATGCACGGCAGCTCCCTCCACTCCTGCACTGGTGCAGCTGCTCTGTTGCAGTGCTGTAAGTGTAGACAAGCCCTGAGTTTTTGTTGTCAATTAGCTCCTATCCCTATAGTATATAGATGTCAACACATAAACTGGCATTTACAGGGTGCCAATCACCAAAGAACTAGGCACTAAATATATTAAAATTAATCAAAATCAACAGAAATGAACTCTGAAGGAAGCTGACCGTGTCAGTCTAGGATGCAGTTGCTCAGATGTATTTTTTCCTTTCTTTTTCTCCCAACTGTGATTGCAGATAGACTTCTGTCTACAAAGGTGTTTTGGGTCAGGTTCCAAAAATGGTTCAACTGGGACTCGACTGCTTTTAGGAGGCTATTCCATAGGCTAGGAGCCAGCCCCCAATTGCATATTCACAACAGTCACAATGACGCCTCTGTTGTAGTTGTGAGACACAGTATGATCAGATCATGTCTATTACTACCTCAGTTTGGGACATTTCAATTTTTGTGTCAAAATTTTGAAATTTGAGGGGAAAAATGTGAAAAAAATCACCCCAACTATTTACCCTTTTTATCGATCAGCTATAGAAAGCCAGTCCTAAAATTTCAATGACAAATTTAATTGTCAACTTTTGACAAAAAAAGGGATGATTTTTTGTGTGAAAAATTGTCCTGAAAAATATATTGCTACTATTTGACCCACTCATTTTATGTTTATTTTTCAGATATATCAATTCTTCTAACTACAGTCCCAAGCCTGCATCCATTACTCATGTATTCAGTCCTACATGGGAAGACTCATTTAAAGTCAACAGGATGGATGCATTTTTTAAAAAATTCCATCTCCAGGCTGTTCCAGAACTTTCAGGTGCAGTAACTACGCACAATCATCCCAGCTCTTAAAGCCTGATTCACCACATTTACATAAGCAGATATAGGCCTATTCTGATGCATACACTAATGTGAGGCATAGAACAACTTTTAGCACTTTGCTTGGAGAGTCACTGCTACACAGCAGGATTCACAGAAGATAGATTGCAGTATTGCCAACCTCAAATGTTCAAAAATCATGAGTCAGGCTTGTCAAAAATCACAAGATTGGATTTAAAATAATCAGATTATGTAAAAACAATAGATTTGGTGTTCTTTTTATTTGTCTTCTGCTTTTTGAGCCTTTTAGGGTGCACTGGGGATACATTTTGAAGCTTTCTCCACAGCCATGAGGGCAAGAAACTTTTTCTTTTAAGAATGAAGGCCAAAATCATCACATATCCACTTGAAACCAGGAGCAGGGGCTTTAAGGAAAACAATAATTATCATGAAACTTATGACAAAATCATGAGAGTTGGCAAAATTGTAAAGATTGTCAAAACAGCCCATGGATGTTACCGTACTAATATTCAACCTGTTTCCATGTTCAGTTTTCTAGTTTACTTACCATCAATTTGTCTTAATTTGTTTCAAAATGAGGATAGTCCTCATGAGTTGTTACCAAATGACATTTTAATCAAGTGAGACAGTTTTAACACTTTTAAAAAAACAATTATAAAAAGCAGCACACTGTGCGAAGAGGAAATAGTGGGGGAGCTATTTCTAGAAAGCTGCCATTCATTTTGTTTACCTGTGTGAGTCAAGAGTGTGGTTCATGTGGAGAGACTTACAATTAACATGCGTTGACTGATTTCCATTATACTTCTTCACAGCGGGTTGCAACATTAAAAAAAATAAATATAACAGCAGCAATAAACAGCATGATTTATAGTCAGAGCACAAAGCATCTCAACGGTGTTAAGCAGAAAAATAAAAGGTAAATAAATGAGTGTGTCTAGGTTTAGCAAGTCAAATAGAATTAAATAGTGTCACTTTTGTAGCAAACTGAAGACTGTAGGACCAGTCACTGAAAGCCCCATCACCATTCCCCATATTCTTTAGGGGATGCCTTCTCCTAATTTCAGTTTATCAGGGGAAACAGATCTCCTACTGAATGAGTACATGCACTGGACACCTGTCACTAAGAAGCGCCAGCAATTTGCTCAGCAGCTTCCTCGCCCACCCTTAGCTAAATGAGCTGCAACAGCATGAGCTAAAGAAGTGGTCCCCAACAAGGTGCCCGAGGGCGCCATGGCACCCGCTGGGGCATTTATGTGCGCCTGCTGTCAGGGCCGGCACCAAGGAATGAAGAGGAGAGGAGCACTTCCGGCGCAGAAGCGTCACCACCGAAATGCTGCCGAGGAGCGTCGCTGCCCGCCACACTCTTCTGAAGGCATGAATGTGCTCTTGGTCACAGAAAGGTTGAGGATCACTGAGCTAAAGAGTCAAAGCTTTCTGACTGGTGCTGCAACAGACTCATCTCCTCTGTGGATCAGGCACAGAAGGAAACCCGTAGCACACACTCACCGATGGGTTATATAAACATTCTTAAATACAAGCATGCATTTGGCCTTTAAAAAGTTTTTAATAAGGCCAGTGATGTGTGACCGTAGCCATTGTAAGCACTTCCTGCTTTGGGTAGGAGCTGTCCTTGAGGACAGAGCAGAGGAGAACGTCCTTTCTTGTACTAAAGACAAAGGAAGTCAAAGGAAAGCTCAGTGGGAAGAACTATTGAGGTTAACTGCTTTTTCCATTCTGTTCTATTTTGGCTCAATAGAGCTGCTTTACCCTAAGGTAAAGTGAACCTCACTGAGACAGGCATTGCTACAGCAACAATGCTCTTTTAATTGGCTATTACTGAAAGGTGACCAGGAGAATATTTCAGCCTTATTTTTTGAACAGAGATTAAGGTACTGATTTACACTGACTTTAAAGTGTTGTTTCACTGTCAGAGAAGTGTAAATGGGCCTTAGTGTAAAAAAGAATAAAGCCCACTACATTTATAAAGCATAATTTCATTTTGAATATTGATTTGTCTACTTTTATTTACTAGAACAATAGAGTAGGGACATGTCATCTGATGGCATATATACCGTGCCTAGCACCATGGGCCTGATTGGGGTTGCGGATATGACTGTAATGTAAATATTAAAAAATAATGTAAACTTCTAGAGTGTTTTGTCCAGTGTCTCAAGTGATAAGGCTTTTTGTCACTTTTAATGTCAGATGAATGTACAGTCTAATAGACCTTACTGCTATGAAATTTTCCTTGATATTTTTAGTAGCTTAACTATTCACTCACATCTACTGCAGTTTATGCATCTAGTGATCATTTAGACAAGTGCATTTAAAGTTCAGATATTTTTAAAGCTTTAAATGTCAGCAACATATTATTTTGTATTTCCATCTTGTAGACTTTCTGTAACTACCAAAGCTATCGTTACAATATTTGGTGTACCTAATAATCTCCATGTCAAGAAAGATAAGTACATTTGTTAAATTCACAAGCATAATAGATTTTGAAATGTGGTCATACAAAACTAGGCCACAAACATTCCTCGTTGGTTATTAGTTTGAATTTAAGAATAACATTCACTTCCTCTCTTCTTGTGACCCTTTGTGTTCCATTTCAAGGCCATTATTGCAATAGAATTTTACTCATTTGATGTATTATGGGAAATGCATGCCAAGCTTCCATGTTTGAGTATTTGCAGAGGAAACTGCCTATTTTATATGGGAGGGTGCCTTTGCTGAAACAGCAAATCCCTCACCAGAGTCCTGCCACAGAGGCAATTCAATGACTAAGATAAGGGTCTGACTACACCCTTTGCAAGTAGAACAGCAAATGTATTCACAATAACTTTCTGTGAATATGATGAGAGAAAGTTTATATTTAAACTCTATGCCCATCCAATAAATCCTACATTGACCTAGTTTTTTGTAGAAATGATGCCTCGGGCAAGGTCTGCATGCCCCAGAAAATAAAAACCCCATTAAAATGTTCTAAAATTTCTTAATCTTATTTTACTGCTACCTCTCCCTGAGTGATTTAATACCCCAGTGCTTTCTTCCAGCACTCCTGGTTATAAGAATTATGCTCATTTAAATGTCAAATAGAAACACCATGTGAATTCGGTGACCCATTGCAACTAACCAACACAGCACAAATTTCATACATCAAATGCATCAAATGCTGTATCCTTGCAAGCTTTCCAAAATTCAACTTATAAAAAAATGTCACCAAGTAAATTTGAATAAACAATGCCTTTGAGAAAAAATGACCTGCTTGCAGACATTACACATCAGAATAGGAGATTTAATTCATTGAGTAACCTATTTGCTGTGAATTATTTATTCGGTACCATTCAAAATGGAAATACTTGTACAAATCGTTTGCTGTAGGCACTTAGAAATGATGAATGTGTTTGGGAAGGGTTAGATTCTGACCAGCCCCTACATAAGTATGCACAGGTGAGTGCCTGAAATTTTGTCCCAGTTTATTTTAAAAATACAAAAAGTTTGTTCTCTTTTGAATAATTCTACTCTGCAGAGATACTCTTTGTATTTCAAATGATAATCCTGCTCAAATAGGTAGAAAATTTTAAGTGCACCTATTACAGTCTATAGTCTGATGTGGAATGTTGACAAACAGATAAATTCCACAAATGCATTTGTTATTCAAATTCTATAACTGCATGTTCCCAATATATGCAGGGGTAAATCTATTAGCCTGCACAAAGAAGTGTTTCCTTGCAGACACACATAACTACAAACAGCTAGTCTAGAGGGACAGGAAGGTCTTGTAGTAAAACGTGGTAGTAGGCCTCAGGAAATCCAAGTTCAACTAGGGTGACCAGACAGCAAATGTGAAAAATCGGGACAGGGGGTGGGGAGTAATAGGAGCCTATATAAGAAAAAGAACCAAAAATCAGGACTGTCCCTATAAAATCAGGACATCTGGTCACCCTAAGTTCAACTCCTTGATTTTCCACAAACTTCCTGTACGACCTTGGTCAAATTATTTATTTCTGCTTTGCCTCAGTTTTCCTATCGGTAAATTAGGGATAGATAAAGGGCGGGGAAAAGGAAGAATTACTATTTAGGTTGTAAGCTTTTTGCTGTAGGGACTGTCTCTCACTACAGCTGGTACACTGCCTAGTACAAGGGGGCCTTGAACTTGGTATTGGTCTCTATGTATTATTGTAATTACTGTAATACAAAATAATAATAGAACTATATTATATGGTAACTGTAGATCTAGCCAGGGAGTTTTATGCACAGTTACCAATTTGCACATGCAACTTCTGGTTTGCTTTCACAAATGCAGGTTTTTGCACATGCCTATGTATTTACCCTTCCTCCCCCTCCCCAAAACACTCCAAAACAAAACCCCACCAAAAAACAAAATACCAAACTTGAGTGATTATTTTTACAGAAAAGTCGTGCCGAGAATTGGTCTTACCATAATTCAGAAGATAAACAAGTATACTTCACCTTCATCCTCTAAATTCATTTACCTCAGGAAATTGAGATGATTATTAAAAACAAGAGCTTTTCTAAATTACTAATTATTCCTATGCCTGTTGTTTCTTGAGTGTGAACCCTCCGAATAAGGAAGCTGCAAAGGATAATGGATTAATTTTTTTTTTAAAAAAAAAGCTCTTCAGCTTTTAAGAGTTTAAATTAAATGTGGCCTATCCACTCACCAGCTAAATGGAGCAGTTTAGCTATGGAATATTGTTTCTGTTTTGGGGTAGTGCATCTTTTTATTACTTCCTCTTTTAACCTGCCAGCCACCCAAAATGTTTCTTTGATTGAACCAAAGAAACAATCATGGTAACATTTCAAAATAACAGCCCAATTAATACTGATTTATAGTGAGACTCTTGTAGAATGATTTATAATCTCCATATGGCTACAAAATGGGTTCAAAAGGATTAATGCTTTGAGCATAAATTCTGAAGGATGCCAAATCATTTAAGCCAGTGGTTTATCCCATGGCACAGT
Organism: Macrochelys suwanniensis; assembly: GCA_033296515.1. Taxonomy (NCBI): domain Eukaryota; kingdom Metazoa; phylum Chordata; order Testudines; family Chelydridae; genus Macrochelys; species Macrochelys suwanniensis. The sequence goes on along the minus strand of CM065776.1, from coordinate 83,106,674 downwards.
ACATTTCTTTCTGCAGAGCAATCCTGAAAATTTAGGGGGAAACTATTAAGGAGCTGCTTGGGAATTTAGCAACATCACTTAGTCAAAACTCCATACCCTAAAACTCTCCTGGGTAGCAAGGTTGTCATCTAATGTAGGTAATAATTCTTTACACAGGCAAGCCAAGAGCCTCTTGCTGCTGAATTATTTATTAGTAGAGCAGGTTGTTTGTCGAGGCAGATAAGTGTGTGCAGCAAAAATACAAGTCATACTTTTAGTTTAAAAAAAATAAAGCCTTTGCACACAATGTGTTAATTACGACATTTATTTTCCATTTGGAACATGTTTCATAGCTGACATGAATACTTTCAAAACCTATAAAGACCGCAAGACACCAAAATAGATATACATATATGTAATGAACTGACTAGTATGTTTTGTTTTGATAAAGCATCTTATACATTCCTGAATTATTTGCTTTTACAGCTCTCTCATCTCTAAATGCATCATTATACAAAGAAAAGGGGTGGGAAAATGATGACTTTTTAATGAACCTCCCCTAAGAATCACAGAAGCCTTACAGCTTAAGTTATTGGGACTCATAAAAGGGAAAAGGAGGAGCAGTTCTCTCGTGTAATCTTTGAGGTATTGAAACGTTATAATAAGAAACCCTAATAAGAGGTGCTGCTGGTAGGCTCAGGGCACCTGCTGAGTAATACACCCTCCCCGATAGTTCTCTCCTAATGCTATCATCCCTGCCTCCTGCTGCTAGCAAAGGCTCGGTGTGACATTGGAATCCAATGTAGCTTTTGAGACGCATATCTCTAAGTATCATTGGGAGTATCCTACTATGACTTAAGGAAGGATGCCAACTTGTGATCCTTGATTGAGAGTGAAGTCAGGTGGCTATGGATCAATGTCGCTGTTAACATCTGGCTTTATTGTGGTAATTCATCATTCACTCTCTAGGGGCCTGATGCAACTCCAATTAAAGTCAGTAGAAAGAATCCAGACGACTGAAGTGGAAGTTGGATCAGGCCCTAGAGTCACAGAGTCCAAGGACAGAAGGGATCATTGTGATCATCGAGTCTGTCCTCCTGTGGAACACAGGCCATAGAACTTTCCCCAAATTATTCCTAGAGCAGCTCTTTTAGAAAGACATCGAATCTTGATTTTAAAATTGCCAGTGATGGAGACTCCATCATGACCTTGGTAAATTGTTCCAATGGTTAATTACCCTCAGTGTTAAAAATGTAAACCTTATTTCCACAACCTGAATTTATCTAGCTTCAACTTCCAACCATTGGATTATGTTATACCTTTCTCTGCTAGACTGGAGAGCCCATTATAAATCATTTGTTCCGCATGTAGGTACTTATAGACTGTTTTCAAGTTCTCTCTTAACCTCTTTGTTACACACATGACAGTGATATGCTCAAGGAGCTCAATCTAAGGCAGGTTTTCAATTCCTTTAATCATTCTTGTGGTTCTTCTGTGAACCCTCTCCAGTTTATCAACATCTTTCTTGACCAGAACTGATCACAATATTCCTGCAGTGGTTGCATCAATCCCAAATATACAGGTAAAATAACCTCTCTACTCCTACTCAAGATTCCCCTGTTTATGCAGCCCTGGATTGCATTGTTCCTTTTGTCCACAGTGTCACACTAGGAGCTTATGTCCAGCTGATTAACCACCAAATCTTTTTCAGCGTCACAGCTTCCCAGAATAGTCTCCCATCCTGCAAGTATGCCCTACATTCTTTGTTCCTAGATGTATACATTTAGCCCTATTACAAAGCATGTTGTTTGCTTGCACCCAGTTTACCATGTGATCCAGACAGCACTGAAACAGTGACCTGTCCTCTTCATTATTTACCATTCCCCCAATTTTTGTGTCAACTGAAAACTTCATTAGTGATGATTTTATGTTTTCTTCCAAGTTATGTTAAATAGTGGAGGGTCAAGAGCCAACTCCTACAAAACCCCACTGGAAACACACCTGCTCAATGATGATTTCCCATTTACAGTTACATTTTGAGAACTATCAGTTAGCCAGATATTAATCTACTTAATATGTGCCATGTTAATTTTATATCATTTTAGTTTTTTAATCAAAATGTTGTGTGGTACCACATCAAATGCCTTACAGAAGTCTAAGTATGGTACATCAACACTATTACCTTTATCAAACAAACTTGTAATCTCTTAAAAAATTATGTTAGTTTGACAGGGATATACTTTCCACAAACTCATGTTGATTTGCATTATTTAAATTATCCTCCTCTAATTCTTTATTGATCAAGTGCTGTATCAGTTGCTCCATTAACTTGCTAGAGATAGACATTAGGCTGCCAGGCCTATAATTACACAACTCATCCCGTTCACCCTTTTTAAAAATTGGTACAACAGCAGCTTTCTTCCAGTCATCTGGAAGTCTTATTGAAAACCAACATTAATGGACCAGCAAGCTGCTTAGCCAGCTCTTTTAAAATTCTTGGATGCAAGCTGTCTGAATCTGCTGATTTAAAAATGTCTAACTTTAGTAGCGTGTTTATCATCCTCCAGAGATACTAGTGGAATGGAAATAGTATTATCATTACCCAATGATGAGACTATAGCATCAATTTTCCCCCACATACAGAACAGAATATTTATTGAACACATCTGCCTTTTCTGCATTAATACTGATAATTCTACCATTTCCATCTGGTAATGGACCAATACCATTGTCAGGGTTCCTTTTATATATATTCCTAATTTATTATAAAAACTCCTTATTGTCCTTAATTCTGCTGGACATAGATTTCTCTTTGTATCTCTTTGCTTCCTGTATCAGTTTTCAACAATTCCTAACTAAAAATACATATATATTAATTTTTTATAGCTGCCTTCACTTCCTCTCTAGACCAAGTCACTTTTTTAATCAGCATGGTCCTTTTCCTCAATTGCAAGATTGTGGCTTTTGGGGCATCCAGTAAGATGTTCTTAACTGATTCCCAATTATTATTCACATTTTTCTGATTAAATTCTTCCTCCCAGCTGATTTGGCTCATAACTGTTTTCAGCCTTGTGAAATTGGTCTTATAAAAGTACCAGATGTGTGTGTGTGTGTGTGTATATATATATATATATATATATATATATATATGACTTATCTGACTTTATGCTGCTTGCACATTAGAAATATGATCAAATCATGATCACTTGTACCTAAAGTACCATTAATTTTTAGTTCTTTGATAAATTCCTCTTTATCTGGTAGGATAAGGTCTAATAAAGAATTCCCCCATGTTGGCTGCAACATATGGACTGTGCAGAAATTTAGATGGTCTCCAGCTTTGCAGCATATGGCCACAAGGTACTTAAACTCCTAATTTAAAGCACATGAATAGTCCCCTTGAAATCAATGGGACGCCTCATGGGCTTCAAGTAATCTCATAATCACTATTTCCTGAAACTAAATATAATCTCAGTTTTTTCACTCTCACATCACATATAAGTATCATAATTTGTTGCCCAACATTACTCCATCCAATTTAACTATACGCTGTTCAAATATTAGCTGCACAGTTCTATACTCTTGGGAGGATCTTCCCTTCTGTCCATAAGATATCAGAACACCCTGGAAACCAGCGGGCATTTGGATCTGAAAGGGTGCATATGCAGTCCTTAACATCCAAAAAATGAGGCTATGACATAAATAAAAGGTCCACAGAATACTTGGCCTACAGAGTATTCTTCAATTCTATTTGTTCACTAAAATCAGTGCTGTTGGGGCAATACCTTTGCATGCTTCCAGATGGAGAGTCCTTAGCTAATTTATATGGCGCATTAAACTTATTTGACAGAAATGAGCCCCAGCTACAAAAATTCAGCTTCAGAACTTGCATATCCCAAATTCCAAGGCTGTATGGATCTGAAAATGTATTAATTGTGTTATTGTAGCACTTAGAAGCCCTCGTCACAGGTGGGTACAAACATAGAATGAAAAGATGGTCCCTGCCCCCCTTCAGAATTACATTCTGAATTTTGGTTTAGATTTCAAACTTCCCTCTCCCTACACCTCAACGTTCTGGTGTTTGGGTGCCTGGTGTTATTTTGATCTCATCTGTAAACTGAACTCAAAACTAGTGTAGAATAAAGATTAAATTGAACAGAAAGTTGTTTGCAATGTAAGTTTCTGTTTTGCCAATAGAGACAGCTTTTCTTGTCATGCAAAAAATAAATTGTAGTTAAGGAACAGGTGGACTCTCTGTCTGCATGTGTATCTTTCTGACATATATGCCTGTACACAGATGCTGTATTTGCCATTTTAATAATCCATAACACTCATTTTGTACAGATTCCTTTACATTTACCCAGTGCTCCACTTTATTTCCTGCCTAAAATAAAGACAGAAAGTAGTTACCATATTTCATGAAAATGGCAGCACAATTCTCTGAACAAGCAACCTTGAATTTCCTTTTCTTTTTTTAAGATTTAGTGGCTGCCTCCAAGCTCAGTCTTTAGTTTATCAATCAGTTTCACATAGACACACCACAATCATCACAAATGGCCCCTCTTTGGATGTTAACAACATGGTACTTCAGTTACCAGTGACATGTTTGAATCACTGACTCCGTGATTACAGCTTTCTCCAAACCCTTCTGCCAGAGGAAATCAGTGTTCCATTTGCAACAGAAGAGTTAGTGCCCTTTATATTTAAAAAGCAACTATGATGACTCACTCACAGTAGACAAGCAAAACTTGAGGTCTAAGTTCCAGTGCCTTCCTGACCAAGGAGTGTATAGTATGTGAAAGTATAAGATACAGAAACTTGAAGGGATTTTTTTTGCAATTTTCTGAAGATGTATGTGAAAACCTCCAGTGATGCAGATTCCACAACCTCCCTTGGAACTCTATTCCAGAGCTTTTGCCCTTACAGTTAGAAAGATTTTCCTAATATGTAACCTAAATCTAACCTGCTCCAATTAAGGCCATTACTTCTTGATCTACCTTCAGTGGACAGGGAGAGCAATTGATCACCATCCTCTTTATAACAGCACTTAGCATATCTGAAGATTTATTAGGTCTCCCCTCAGTCTTCTTTTCCTAAGACTAAACATGCCTAGTTTTTTTAACCTTTCCTCATAGGTCAACTTTTCTAAGTCTCTTATCATTTTTGTTGCTCTCCTCTGGACTCTCTAATTTGTCCACGTTTTCTTAAAGTGTGGTTCCCAAAACTAGGCACACTACTCCAGCTTGAGGCCTCACCAGTGCCAAGTAGAGCAGGACAATTACCTCCCGTTCTTACATATGATACTCCTGTTAATAGACACTAGAGTGATATTAGCCTTTTTTGTAACTGCATCATACTGTTGACTTATATTTGATTTGTGATCCACCATAACCACCAGATCCTTTTTCAGCAGTACTGCTGCCTAACCAGTTATTCTCCATTTTGTAGCTGACCATTTGATTTTTCCTTCCTAAGCATAGTACTTTGCACTTGGCTTTACTGAATTTCATCTTGTTGATTTCAGACCAATTATCCAATTTGTCAAGGTAATTTTGAATTCTAATCCTGCCTCCAAAATGCTTGCAACCCCTCCTAGCTTCATGTCATTCATAAATCTTACAAGCACACTCTCTACTCTATCCTCCAAGCCCAAGGATAGACCCCGTGGAACTCCACTAGATACAGCCTCCCAGATTGACAGCGATTCGTTGATAACTACCCTTTGATTATGGTCTTTCAATGAGTAACCTTATAGTAGTTTAATCTAGACCACATTTCCCTAGTTTTCTTTATGAGAATGTCAGGTAGGAGTGTGTCCAAAGCCTCACTAAAATCTATATGTATATCACATATACTTCTACTGCTATGGTTTTTTTTCTGTTAGGGGTGCACTTTGAGATGTTGCCAATAATCTTTAAAACTCTGAATGATCTGGAACCCACTTGTCTAAGAGACTGGCATACCCTACTGCGTAACCTCCAACAGCAGACAAGATCACCTGGGAAGCTCCTGTGATCAATTCCCGGCATTAAACATGCTGGGAATTTCTATCTACAGCATTTTAATCATACTATGATCCATTCCAAGGGCCAAATTTGACACTCATTTACATTAGTGAAAATTCAGAGCAACTCCCCTGAGTTAAATAGTGTCACTGTAGGCCTACATCCCTGCTAGTGAGAGGAGAATTTGGGCGTAAGTGTTCAAGTACTGAACTTTCTGCCCTTGAACTGAAGCAGTCAGCCCTATATCAGTGTGCCACATTTTTTACATCCCATTAGCGTGGATATTTCGTGGGAAGAAAATAACATCTGCACTCACTCCATTTAGACTCCACATGTAGCCCAATATATAATGGCCTCTACCATCATGGGAGAAAAAAAGAAAGGAAGTCCATACAAAATGAATATTGAGTAAAATGCCAGTACCAAGCTTCAAAGGATGTTTCCCTTTTGGGGAATTATGAAACCACTTGGGTCAAGTCCATTGAAGTACATGGAGTTATGCATACTAACTTCAGAGGTGAGTTTGGCCTATTGGGTATTATTTGTCTTTATCATCTCTCTGCCACCTGCTCAGTCCAACAGAAAGCTGTAACATGTGTTTTTAATAGTTCTGTGCTGTCTAGATAATCGTGTTATTTTTCATCACCTGAAAAAGAGCTCTGTGTAGCTCAAAAGCTTGTCTCTTGCAAGACAAGAGAAGTTGGTCCAATAAAAGATATTACCTCACCCCCACCTTGTCTCTCTAATGTCCTGGAACCAACATGGCTACAATCAGGGCCGGCGCTTCCACTAGGCGACCCTAGGCGGTTGCCTAGGGTGGCAGGATTTGGAGGGCGGCATTTCGTCGCTCTCGGCAGCATTTTGGTGGCGACTCATTTCCCAGTGGCGATTCGGCGGCAAGAAAAATGGCCACCGAAATGCCGCTGAGAATGCAGCTTCAAAGGAGCTGCCACCGATTACAGCAGAGGAGCGCTGCCACCTAGGGCGGCAAAAACCCTGGTGCCGCTACTGGCTACAACAGCACTGTAATCAAAATACTACCTACTGTATCCAATTGAAAGGTGACGTTTTAGACCTTTATAGAAAGGTGAAGTGTTTTTTTCTTATTCAATAAGTGGAATTTTTGATGTTCAGATTATGATGATTCCATCTAGAATTTGGCTAGAATCTTCTTTAAGCGGGATGTTCTCTTCATTCTTCAAAGCACAGATTTAAAATCCAACTACCCTCTGTTTTTCTACAATTCTTTATTCTTTGTGAACTACCAGAGATACATGTGTTAAAATAAGGGTTTCCTCTCCTATGTCTTGTTTTCTGTTAGTGATCTTTGCATTGAAGCTATAAACGCTGAATATGTAATATTACAATATTTTCTACAGTTAAAGGGTAGACATCGAAAACACTATATGGCTGGGGTGCTGGCTTACACCGAAGAACATGTGGGTCTTTGATATTTATTAAACTTGATTTTGCATAATGGTTTATTCCATCAAAGGAAACACAGGAAACTTCTGAATAAGTATATTTATTTTTACACACACACACTTTCTTGAGGCTTCCATCAGTGTGAACACTTTCTTTAGGTGGTAACATGGAGCTGGAAAAGCTCAGAGTGCAGGATGGCCCAAGAAAGCCAGAATCAATGTACTCTGATAGTAGATGGGTTTAGGATATCTTGATGGAAAGACAGGAGAACCTGGTATGGGTAACAGCAAGTGTGTATGCAAGTGCGTGCATGTAAATATGGGGAAACGGACTAAAGGGCACTTCTCTTTGTAAGTCTGGGATCTTCAGCTAAACAGTATCACCAGAGTTTATGGTCCAGCACAAGAACAGAAACGAAATGGCTGCAAGAGACCCAGACAACACAGTTTTCAGCTGAGTTTCACTTTGAGGGCCTGATTCACCACTGTGTTATACTGATTTTGAAACCAATTTACTCTAGTGTAACAGTGGAGAATAGAGCCCTGTGTTTTTACTTTAATTCAACCCAATATCCAAAGCTAAACGTATAGAGTGTCATCTGCCAGGAATAAAGAATATCTATGAAATCCATGAAACCAAAACTGCTAAATGTTACACTACTCTCCTCTGAACAAATCCAAACATTTCAAAGGGTTGACACATCCAAAAGCTGCTGTCTGAGATGGCGAAGATTTTATGTGGAGCCAGTTCACCTTTCTTAGTTCAGAAGAGATACTGTTCTGTGACTGGATTGAGAATGGTTTCAATGAACATCAATATTAGCTTTTCAAGCGCTAATGCACTGCACTCAACGTGAAAAATCTGCTGTAATCACTACGCTGAGAATTTGCTAATTAATCTCACACAAGAGCGATGGGATTTTGTGGATCTAAGTTGGAGCTACAGTAGCTAGTACAGCAGACGAGAGCTTGTTGGAACATTTTCAGTGAAATGTTTTGAAGAGATGTAATGGTTTTTGACTAAATTTTCATCAGGGGCAAAGACAGATTCACTCACACTCTATAATCTGGTAGTTAAAACACTGACCTGAAACATAGAAGACCTAGGTTCACATCTCTGCTGTGCCTGATTGAGTGATGTGGGATGAAAAACCTTGCTCTGACCGAAGACAGAACAATGGCTTGAACCTGGATCTCCTTCCACACACCTTCCCAAGTCGAAAGCCTCAGGTTTTGATTGAAAATGGACACTGACAATTCTGTTTTCATAAAAACAGGCTTTGTTTTCATTCCAATGTTAAATTAAAACAAATTTTAAAACCTCTGAAGTTGCTGCAAGAAAGGAATTGTCCTCCGGTCAGCTCTACAGCAAACACACAAAGTCAGAAAGACTTTCCATTTTCATCTCATCATTGAAAATCATCTGTAGCTAATCATTTCAAAAAGAGAATTGGCACTTTTTTGTCTTTAAGAGGCAGTTTTACTGATACAGCATAATCAAGGAAACTAGGCTGATAAAGGAAGAAAACTGATCTTCACAATAGGTGATCTGAATTAGGCCCATGGGGTAAAAATGAAAATGTATTTCGACCAGAAAGTAAGCAGCTTACTGTATAAATCTGAATTTCAAGCAGAGATGCAGGAGTAGAGGAGTTACACTAAAGCCCTTCAGGAAATACAATTCAAGCAGGGGAGCTCATTTTCTTTCCACGTATGTGTGCTTGCACATCCAAGTGTGTTCTGAAGCTTCTAATTCCAGCATTCGTCTAATATCAGTGTATCCTGGCCATCAAAATAATCAAAAAGAAAAAGATAATGATAAAGCCTGAAGAAAGAAGAGCACTCAGGGAAATTATTATAATATTTTGGCAAGTGTTTCTCTGCTTTTCCCAAAGAAGAGCACAGTTATGGCGGGAAGGAGAAAAAACAAAACACCCCACACAAAATGGACTAAAATAATCAAAGCTTACAGACCCCATCTCCCCTGCCCTCTCTCCCAGTAGGAGCAGGACACTGGTTGGAGAAAAGGGAAAGGGTCACCCCCGGTCCCTGAAACATAGACATCTCCTATAAAAATAAATGTAAACAGAATAGATGATGACTAGCCATTTCCATTTCATGGAAAGTGAGGGTCAACTGAAATAAAAAGAGAAAAGGGTGCAGTTACACTTTAAGCCACTTGCATATGTTCTACTGACTTCTACGGGACCTTTGCCTGTGGTTCGGGGTAGGGTGTGGTTATAGGGCTCTATAAAAAGCTGATACACAACCTGCATACAATAAAGAAATGAAATACCAAGTAAATCATACAGCCCAGGGAAGTTTCATGTCTCTACACAGAGCTGTAACTTCTTGACCACCCTGACCATTCATCACTGTTTTCCAGATGGCACTTTCTCCCCACACCTGTTTCCTCCATCCGTAATATCAAAAAAGCTGCTAATGTAATTTATTTCCTATCACCATTCCAAGTACTCACAGAGTGGAAAGAGGGCTGCCAGTTGGCTAACGTGCACCGAAAAATATCATTCGCCTAAGACAAAATGTCTATTTAAAAAGTCTTAATGGGGGGAATGACAAGCACATGGGTTCACTGTCACGTTCCCTCAGAAAAAGATGTGCAACAAACTTGTGGCAGTAATTGCCAACGCGCCAACTTATGCTACCCTGACCTGGAGTAATGCTGTACTTCCCAAGTAGTCCTATTGAAACTAAATCAGACTTCTTGTGGAGGAAGATATTTTTCAAAGGAAGGGTTTCAGAATCTGGCCAATAATAATTTCATGCATGGCTCACTCTGCAGTCACTGTAGTAGGCTAACATTTTCGGTGCATTGCTTGGGGCAAGTCCTATTAAAGTGTAGGGGAGTGTTAGCGCAGGGTGAACTCCAAAAGTTTCAGCTATTTTAATTAATTCAGATAAATATCTAAAAGGCTGGATAATCTGGACTTCTTGAATTCTGCAACTTTAGGAGGGACATTTTCCAAGAAAAGGGTTTGCCATGAGATTTTTACAACTTGCTACCTGCGGGAAAGAAGTTTCATGATAGCAGTGTTTCTTGGGGTGCTCAGACACTTCTCTTTCCAGGCTGAGCCAAACCTAACAAAGGAGGTATAGAGCCATGGCAGAAAAAGGAGAGAAAAAAGTATAACTTTTTAAAAGTTCTAACTTTTTCTTTTAAACCAAAAGATGTGATTTGAATGTTGGGCAACTGTATAGCAGGTTCTTGTTTTGTCCAACCTGATTTGCGCTCTTGAAACCTATTATAAAAACCCATACATTACCCTATTTTCAGATTAGACTATGATGTAAGTTAAATATACCTCTAATACTGGGAGAGTTATGACTTGATAAATTAGTTTGTCTGATACTGTACACATGACATATATAATGTCACGGAACCATCATGAAATGGCGTTTGGCAGGGAAGGTAAACTATTTTACTTTTCAAATGCCAAGTTTCCTTTTTTAGGGTTATTTTTTTCATAGTGCTTTCCCCATCAGTCGCAAAGCATTTGGGATGAAATTGTGGACACATCAAAGTTAATATCAAAACTGCCATTGACTTCACTGGGCTGGGATTTCACCCTTAGCCTTAAGACCATCCTTAAAAATGGCCTTCTTTCAAAATCGTATTAATTCCATCTATCCCCTTAGAGGTGTATTAAGTAATTTGATCAGTGAACCCTACCACCTCCCCCACCCAATAAAGAGAGAGAGAGAGAGAGAGAGAGAGAGAGAGAGACAAGAATGGAACTAAAATCACTTATGCAAAACTACATTGCGTATCATGTTTTTTTATCACTTTCCTTCCTTCATCTATATGCCTGTCTATTTGTCTATGTAGAATGCAAGCTCTTTGGGACAGCAGCTTTAGCTACGATTTTCAAAACTGATCAGAGATTTTGGGTGTCCACTTGTGACACCTTCAAGGGGCCTGATTTTCAGAGGCTCGTCACTTTCTAAAAGGTGTCTTGAATTGTGTCTCCAAAAAATGGAGACACACAAAATCACTAGCAATTTAAGAAAATCTGGCCGTTGTCTTTTTAATTGTCTATAACCCTTGTAACGCATGAGTGGCCTTTCCACAAATAATACAGAACAATACGAGTTGGAGAATAATGGCCAACAGTTTGTTTACTTATATTACTTTTTTAACCCCCTTTAAATCATAAATTAAGTTTGGGACCAGGGGAACAAAGCTGCCAATTCTAGTTAACTGCTTAAAAAAATGAGAGCCGAGGAGTTCAGCCAAATTAACATCAGGCTACTTATTTATACACCTAAATACGGATTTAGGTATATATTTTCAGATTCTGGATTCAGCTCAGAATTCAGGGGCAGGCAGATGGGAAGTTAACATGTTTTGTTCCAGATTATGCCTGTCTCTACACTATAGGTCATAACCTACTATGTTTTTATTTTCTGTTGCCTTTCTTTGGAGTCTCTAGTGTTTCAAGGTACTGTTTTTAATTTAAACTCCCATCCCAAAGACGTTTTCCCTCAGGAATTTTATGATATATTTTATTTTGACTTTTATTGTGGGGCATAATATACCAAAAATATTCCAGTTCAAGTATCTGTTGTCTGGGTATTTTCTGTATTGGTTTGAACTGGCTCCCTAGACCCAATTCTTTCAGGGGTTAGAGAATGTACATATCTAGGTCCAAATTTCAGCCTCATTTCTGGGGTTTTTTGGGTTGTTTGAATCTTATGGGTACTTTGGATGGCATGTTTTTGCAATGAATGCTCTTGTAAATCCATAAACTGTGCATGCTGGTACATACTAGGAGGCAGCAGTTTCAGGGTAGTTGTATTTTGACTTGTGGAGGACTATTTGGAATTGGAACTGGTACTTCTTTAAACAGGTCCAGCGCAAAAGGCTTCTAAGTCACACATCAGTATGTAATGTGTGAGTTCAGTTTATGTGGTAAAAAGTGGACAATGTCTATCAGACAAGAATGACATAAAATACATCCTGGATTAACAAAGTCCAGAGCTGGTTGCTTACAACTGAATTTTTAAAAAGTTCCCAAATGGCAGTGCAGAGTTCAAAGCCTGATCTGAAATTACTAAAATAACAACCACACACTGATAAAATAGAATGGGCTTGTAAATCATTAACCATTTACATAAAACACAAATGACAACAGTGGAATATACTGAATTAGAAGTACTGGCAGCATGTTGACCTGCAAAATTCAATCCAACTAACTTTTATTTGCATTTCCAACAGTGGCAAAACACCTAACCCCAATAAACAGATTTTTATTTTATTGTTTCTATGACAACTATTTGCCTTTCATGCCTGTCCAAGGAGCTGAATTGTGGAAAACACTTTGTGGTAAATTGATTCCCTCTCTTTTATCCCCTTCCATATGGTGCTGTTTTATTCAAAGATATTATTGGTTTCAGCAATTTCACCATGTAGAGTTCAGTGCCATTTTTGTACAGAACATTAATCCAAGGCTATGAACAATCAAGGCTTTAATAACTTATGTTTTTATATTTTCAGTGGACTGCATAGTCTCTTTTTGCTCACACTAAGACAAAATGACTGTTTAGTTTTTGCAGCTTGCAGTAAACTATTGACAAGGATTTAAAAACAAAAGTTTGCCAGCATTTCATAAATGACCCATTGTCATTCTTTCTAGATATACTTTCTAAGTGCATTTTCTAAAATGTTTCACATTCAGCTAATTAATGAAACCACCACTATATTAAAAGAGACCCCTCTCTAGACCAAGTACTGTTGATTAGTTAAAAATCAGTGTAAACATAAGAAGCAACAAAGGGTCCTGTGGCACCTTATAGATTAACAGAGGTATTGGAGCATAAGCTTTCGTGGGTGAATACCCACTTCATCAGATGCAAGCAGTGGAAATGTGTAAACATAGTCTTTTTATAATGGAAAAGCCACTCTCAACCAAGCAAACCAGATAATGTGGTTCTGCACTGAAAAGTGACTATAAAACTATTAAGTATTAGAGGAATAGCCATGTTAGTCTGTATCCACACAAAAAACTGAGGAGGCCGGTGGCACCTTAAAAACTAACAGATAACTAATTATACCTTAACAGACTTATACCTTATTCATAGAGATCAAAACTTTCCAAGAGTAAGAAGTGATTTTGGGTGCTTCATGTTTTGGGTTCCCTACCTGATGTACCTGGGTGCTGTTTTTCACTTATGCTGACCACCTGCAGTCCTATTGACATCAACTGGAGTTGTGGGGTAGACTAGATAAACTGGTGTATTCACCTGCATAGAGGCAAAAATAGTTTTCTAGCTTTCCACATGTAATTGTGTTCAGGTGTCAATCAACTTCTGAAAAGTCCTGGGAATAGAAAAGGAGATGATTACATCGTAGAAGTCCCTGAATATGGTGGATCATGGGAGACATAGTCTGGCTGGGAAACTTGGCAAAGGGGAGAATGAAAACATGAGGACACCGAACTACAACTCCTATGAGAAACTATGGCAGAATATCTAAATTAAAATATTTCAGTTTTTTGACCAAAAAAATGATTTTTTTCTCAGAAAGCAGACACTAACAATTTTCATTTAGTCAAAAACCAAATTTTCAGTCAAAATGTTTTCAACTAGTCCTATTGCAAACCCACAGACAGCAACTGGTTTGCAGAGGGGTCACTAAGTCATCAGTTCTCCTGCAGAACCTATGTCAGGGTGAATGGTGATGGTTTGTGAGGCTACACCTCACTCTGAGTCTCTGATCCCATCCAGAGTTTACAAGGCTTGCAGTTAGAAACAAAAATGTAAGCTAAGCCAGTTCAATATGGAAATCAATAGAGGAGAAACATGGAGCACAATAATGATAGTTTTGTAAAAACAACAAGGAGTCCGGTGGCACCTTAAAGACTAACAGATTTATTTGGGCATAAGCTCATGCATCTGAAGAAGTAGGGTTTTTTACCCACAAAAGCTTATGCCCCAAAAAATCTGTTCGTTTTTAAGGTGCCACCGGCCTCCTCGTTTTTTTGTGTGGATACAGACTAACATGGCTATTCCTCTAATACTTGATAGTTTTATAGTCACTTTTTAGTGCAGAAGCACATTTATGTAAGCAAGAATTTACAGCATAAGTTAGAATTTATCCAGGACACGGGGGTTAATACTTGGGCTGGCTGGAAAACAAGATTTATGTTCCATAAATAAATCTGAACAAAAACATTTGTTTTTGTTCCATGTCAAAATGAGAACTGGACAGCTTTTGAACTCACTCGCTGTCTCGTGGGTTTTTTATGAGAAAATTCGAGAGCTATTACTCCAGCCCAAAATAGCCCAGTGGTTAGGGAACTCAATTGACCTGTATGAGATGCAGGTTCAAGCTCTTGCTGTGCTTAATTTGGAGCACATCCCACTTGGGGTGCAGAGGAGCAAGAAGCTGAACGTGAGTGTCCTACATCCCAGGTGACAACCAAACTATTGGCAGTTCTGGGGTGGTTATTCTGACAAAAACCTGTTTTGCTGAAAAATTTCTGACCAGTTCTAGTAAATACCTTTATTCTTGTAAATGCTGTGGGATTTTTAATGATGTGAGAACTAAGGGCTAAATTCAGGGGAGCTGGTCAGACTTTTTGGTTGACCAGATGATATCTGCCCAGGTTCTCAAAGGTTCTGGACCCACGTTGCTTATTCAGAGAAATTTGACTCACTATCAGTTTTATGAAAAACTATTAAACAAAAATAAAAAAGTATCACCAGAGCTAATCTGTTTATAATATTAGGTTAAAACTAAGAATAAAAGCAATACAACTGCCAAATCAACAAGTTCATCTCAGTATTGGATTGGAATTAAAATTGAACAAATCTGATGATTTACACAAGAAATAATCAATACTTATAAATTCTAAGAAAAGCTCTAACGAGGTGGTTGTCCATTTGGTTACAAACCCCTGCTGAATAATTGTCAGAATCAGATCTTCAACATGGAGCTGGTTAAATATTTTGATATTCAAACAAAAATTATTATAAATGTCTGAACCACACCCTCAGAGCCAATTAAAAAGTTCCCACCTTAGATTTCAGTTCTAGTGTGGTAGCTAAACCTTCCCTTCCCCTTCCCACCTCCAAAGAGACGTCATCATACAGATTTTAACAGAATACTTTGGTAAGCAGAAATCTGACAACTCTGATGTACCAAAATGTACATATGACAGTTTAAGTTTCTCAGGCCTTTTAAAACACACAACACACATCAATGGCTATTTTTAGGCCTGTTTAAACCTGGGGAACTTTCTTTCTGGCACCTTCCCTGTGTGGACATTACAGGTGTGCAGAGACACACATGCACACCACAACCCCCCCTGCCCCACACCTTAAAATTAAAGAACAAAAGGGTGGGATGTGTCTCAGCTAATAAAAACGAAAGACAACACTAGAAAACAGAAAACGAAGATTCTAAAAACAACACGGGGTTCATGAACTCTTCAGCTCTTGCAGTCTTCTGGACTCTCATGGAGTAGGAGCTGGCATTGCAGTCATAGAGCCAGATGTTGATATTGCTGGCAAAATGATTCTTGCTAGCAGACATTCTTTCTGCCTTGACTTTGTCTCCTCAAGGTGTGAGCCTGAGGGTTTTAGAAATGTCTGTCTTCCCTCCAGTGGCTTGTTGACCCCAGAAAAGGAGACATCTCGACCTTATCCTTTATTCATTTGGTTTGCTAGCTTCACTCACCTCTGTCTTGCTGCACCTCCCTCCAAAGTCTTCAGACAATGCCTATGTTGGAGCCATGCAACTTGATTCCAGCCCGTCTGAATTTGGTCATCCTTAGCTAGCGTTGATTTGGAAATGTCCTGCTTAACCTACCCATTTAAAAACCATTTGGCGATTAAGCCCATGACACCCCGTCCCCCAAAGTACCAAAAATACAGAACATGAGACCCACTTTGACAAAGGAGACATGGATGTCTGAGTGAAAAGGTCTCGAGATGACATGTCGCCAGTTTAGGGCACGTTCCACGCAAAGTCCTATAAACATAACTGTCTGGCGAGACCCTAGCAACAGCCAGCTGCTCAAAAATCCATCCATCAGCAAAATTAAAAATAAAGCTGCACGTTTTATGTCATTATTCTACTTATATACAAGACACTTTACAGCAATCTTTATATTTAGGAAGTGGGCCATAAATTAAAAAGCTTATCTTTGAAAGTTTTAACTTGAACGAGAGAAGCTACTTTAAAACCTCTCAGGATAAAGCCATTTCAAAAATATATTGACATAAGGGGTGTATTCCCAGGCGATGTCCACACCGCAGCTGAGTGAGCCTCCCATGGAGTGTAGACAGACTTGCATTAGCAAGGCTTGAGCGAGTGCACTAAAAATAATAGCGTTGATGCTGCAGCTCAGGCAGCCCCTTAGGATCTCACACCCACCTGACCCCCCTGGTTCTGAGCTTGGGCGGCTAGCCTGAGTGTCCGCTGTGAGCTGCAACATCCACATTGCTATTTTTAGCAGGCTGGCTCAAAGGAAGTTAGCACCCAGCTGCAGTGCACACATACCCCTGGACGCCCTATTTCTATTACGAGTCAGGAGTTTAGGTTTACGTGGCAGCTGGTTACCTGTGCATGCTTGTGTGGGAGAGAGGAATTTCACAAGACAGGTGCATGGGATAGTTTAATGGA
Source organism: Macrochelys suwanniensis (assembly GCA_033296515.1). NCBI lineage: Eukaryota > Metazoa > Chordata > Testudines > Chelydridae > Macrochelys > Macrochelys suwanniensis. The sequence continues at coordinate 83,089,620 of CM065776.1, read as the reverse complement.
TAACAGTTTCATGAGTGGCGTGGTTGTGGTTCTTATATTGCACTAATCACTGTGGTATCTAGTGGCCTAGGCGGGAGACAATGACTTTTTTATTTGTGATCATCATTTCCTGTGGGCCCCATCCTAGGACATAACTTCAATAAATAAAAGTCACACATTGCTTTGTGCTGCCGGGGAATGAAGGGTGGCATTGATCATTAGCACAGCTGTTTATCAAGCTCCTGCTGAGGTACACATTTCAGGTGTCTCGATAAAAAGGAAGGTGGTCATAGCCACTGTGATAGAGGTCATATTTCCTGGCTTACTAAACAAAGCTGAATGGAAGGCACTCTGCTCATGCTGTTGGTACACCATTGCTGCTGATATGGGCTACCTCTCTGTGTGGTTTCACCAACGGGGTGATGACACATACACACAGTCACCAGAGTACCATCCAGAAACACCAATACCGCAGAAAAAATAGTCTGGCCAATGTTTATTGCTGAACTAAACAAGCCAGTAAGTGCCTGAGGTTTGCAGAGGTCATAACTATAGTTGCAGTAGTGAAGCGCTGAAAGATATAGGGACATTAGTGAATGAAAAACAGGAGCTGGGGTGTAATAGCGCCATCTGCTGGTGTAGATCAATATTACACCCGTATTGTGTGGAAATTTCTAGTTAATAAGAACACAGTGTAAAGTAAGATCACTCTGTTTCGTGTTTACATCATCCAACGTTTAGTGTCACCTGTATTTCAAGAAAAACCCTGACCATGCCACCTCTGAACCCAGGAATAAGACAATAAAAATTTTCAGGAAGATATTTAATCACTGGTTAAGCCTCACTTGTGCTTCAACGGAAGAAAATAATGGCGAGTGATCATTAGCAAATGATGTTGTTGTTCTGCGCAAACAAATGTGGTGGCTTCACCTCCAAAAAGCTATGGCAAGCACAATACAGCTGTATGCCAGAGACTAGCTTACTAACATGCCAGTCCAGTCACTCGCAGGGGCTTGGCAGCAATAGGGGCTAGTAGACAAACCGAGTCTGAACAGCACAGTCAGAAAGCGCATTTATTTTCCTCCCCTCCATGAGGTTTTTGTTATGTTTCTTTTATTTTACAGCAATGACGACACAGTTAGCCTAATCCCAGCCAGTCATCATGGAGTAATAGATTAACCATTTTGAAAACATGATCTAAACTTTAGACAGTACCGTAGTTAGGACATTAGCTTTTTCTAATGTATTAGAGGGGATTTCAGTTCAGACAGATACAATTACGTTTTTTTTTTCTTGTGCTTAAATTTGTTTACATTGTATTTCTGAAGAAAAGTCATTTCTGAATTACAATGCCTACTATTTTTTTAAAAAAATCTCTTCTTTAACTATAGAACTGGTTGAGAATTTGAAAGTGGAAGGCAGCTTGGGTGAAAGTGATAAAAAACAATGACTTCATGATTCTAAGGAATGGTAAGAGGGAGAACAGCACAATGAAGAAAGTGGATTTCAAGAAGGCAGACTTTAGCAAACTCAGGGAGTTGGTAGGTAAGAGCCCTTGGGAAGCAAGTCTAAGAGTAAAAACAATTCAAGAGAGCTGGCAGTTTTTCAAAAGAGACATTATTAAGAGCACAAGGACAAACTATCCCACTGTGTAGGAGAGACAGGAAGTATGGCAAGAGACCACCCTGGCTTAACCAGGAGATCATTAATGATCTGAAACTCAAAAGAGAGTCCCACAAAAAGTGGAAACTAGGTCAAATTACAAAAGATGTATATAAACAAACAACACAAGTATGTAGGGACAAAATTAAAAAGGCCAAGGCACAAAACAAGATTAAACTAGCTAGATACATAAAGGGTAACAAGAAAACATTCTACAAATACATTAGAAACAAGAGGAAGACCAAAGACAGGGTATGCCCATTACTCAATGAGGAGGGAAAACAATAACAGAAAATGTGGAAATGACAGAAGTGCTAAATGACATTTTTGTTTCAGTTTCCACCAAAAGGGTTAGTAGCAATTGGATGTCTAACAGAGTGAATGCCAGTGAAAATGAGGTAGGATCAGAGTTTAAAATAGGGAAAGAACAATTTAAAAATTACCTAGACAAGTGTTTTCAAATCACCAGGGCCTGATGAAATACATCCTAGAATACTCAAGGAACTGACATAGGAGATATCTGAGCCATTAGCGATTATCTTCAAAAAAGTCACGGGAGATGGGAGAGATTTCAGAGGACTGGAAAGGGGCAAATTAGGACAATCAGGAGAATTACAGACCAGTGAGTTTAACTTCAGTATCAGGAAAGATAATGGAGCAAATAATTAAGTAACTGTTTTGCAGAAATCTAGAAGATAATGAGGTGATAAGTAATGGTCAGTATGGATTTTTCAAGAAATCTTTTGTAGGCATTTAATTTTGAAGGTATCTGGTTTTCTGTGTAATTTTTTAGTAGATCTACAGTTCTTGCAGCTGTATGTTAGTGCCAAAAGTATGTTTGAGTTGAAATGTCTGAGTTTTGTTTTGGTGCTGTATATCTTTCATTTCCATACATTGTTGAGTTTAGTGGATGCCTTTCTTATCCTTAGTGTCGATTCCTTCTTGAGGTCTCCATTGGCCAATATGGTTCTGTCCAGATAGGTGAACTGTTCTATTTCTGTAAAATTTTTGGCTTCTAGTGTGATTTACTGCTTGATATCTGGGTTTCAAAGATGTTCATTTTGCCATGACTGATTTTGAGCCCTGCTTGGCATAACTGATTTTGCCAGGTTGCCTGTCTTGGTAGCTTTTTGGGGGTGTTGCTCAGTAGCGCAATCTCATCAGCAAAGTCTAGATATTGTAGGCATCTGCAATTTACTCAAGCTATACCATTGTTTGTGTTGTTAATCCACTTCTTCATTAACCAGTCTATACCAATGCCACACAACAGTGGAGATAGAATGCACCCCTGTTACTCAGTATCCACTTTGAAGCACTCTGTTGCCTGATCGTTCACCCTTACAGTGCACTTTGCAGCTCTATACATGACCTTGATGATGCTGATGACTTTAGTGAGTAGTCCACGGGACTGAAGAATCACAGTACATGTCTGCAGTGTTCAGGCTGTCAAATGCCTTTCAAAAAATAAAATCAATAAAACTGATGATGAGGGGAGCTTGCCATTCTGTATGTTCTTCTGTGATGGTCCTTAATATGGATTTCTTGTGCCTGAATCTTCTCTACTGCCTCTTTCATCCTGTGCAGTATCACTGCAGAAAGCTTTCCCTACAACACAGAGTTGTGTGACTTCTCTCCATTTGTTAGTTGGTTAGAGACTTTTGGGGAATTCTAACAGTGATTTCATGTTTCCATTGGTCTGGGGGGGGTGTCTCTTTTCCCCACACCTCATTGAACAGTTCTCACAGCTTTTCATTAGGGAGAGGGTATCAAGTGCTATTTAGTATTTCTGCTGTGATTTGATCATCCTCCGCCACTTAGTTGTTTTTCAGCTTCTTGATTGTTGCCTGTATTTCTGACATCTTTACTAGGCTGATATTAACGTCAAGTTGATGAGGTTCGCATGTTTTATCAGAACCTGGCGTTCATCTGCTTTTCTCTTTTACTTGAGTTATGAGCATTTTTCCATCTTTGCTTTTTATTGGCCTATTTCCTGTTTTGAGATTTCCAGTTCATTCAACTAAATTATTTCCCATAAGCAGAGAGCCCTGAGGAGGGATGACTTCTCACAGTGCATACTTCCCTTCTAATCACACTTCTGCAAGAAATGTGCCAGCCAATCCTTCTCCCTACACTGGGTCCTTCCCACCTCAGCTCGACCAGTTTGTTCAGGGCGCAGCGGTCTTCAACTTCCTTTAAATCATGTATGTTAATAAGCTAGCACTGACTCACTAAGTCTCAGCCACTTTCAAAGTCACTGCTAACAGCAACCCTGCCAGACTGTTACACCACCTAACAAAGGCTAAGGGGAAGAACTCAACATATTTATATGCAGTATTAAGAGGCAAGGGTGCAGATGTCTAATATTCTATATCCAATACCTTATATTTCCCCACAAAAAAGATGCTTTTTTATTTTTTAAAACACCCCACAAGGTTATAATGTGAATTGTATTTTTAAAGGGTCACAGAACATATTGATGTTCAAATATGAACCAAATCTTCCTTTCCTAAATCACATGGAATTGTTTTTGCTCTGACTGTTGACTAAAAACTTTTGAACAGGGAGTAGAACAATTCACACAGAAGGGGCATTCTTGTTTGTGTTTAGTATCCTTTTATGGCTGGAATACTAACAGCAGCCATTCCCCAAATATTCTTGTGAATCAAAGCCCATTCACCCAGATGTATGCCAATAGTGAACAATGAAAGGATGCAACCCTGGGTCAACTGAACAGTGGTCCAGAATTCAAATCAATGTTCCTAAATACAGAGTCTGAAACTCATTCACTCTGATGTAAAGTTAACTAAGTTGCACAAGTATAAAGCTGATCAAAGTGAGAGGAGAATCAGGCCCAGCATTTTGCAGTGTTCAATCAGCTCTAGTTGTGTTGTTGCCCTAATAACCCAAATAATTAAGCTTGTCTGAGACTGGATACATTTTCCATTTCCCTTGTTCTGCTGTGCCCATCACTTATGATAATTCATTTTAACTAGTCAGTTCATCTGCATTGTGTCTTCTGAGATGACAAATTGATTTTTATTCTGGCTAACAGCCATTGCTCAAGTCCATATACCGAGGATAGTGCCTCACAGTCAGAGTGGCTACTAGTTTGTCCGTTGCTATTTGGAACATAAACAAGCAACTGTCTGCTGCTATGTGGTAAATGCTAACAATGGTATGTCAAGTTCCAAGTTATTGTAACATAAAGTCAAGAGAGGTTTATGGATGAGGACTCTGTAGTGAGGGAAGGCTACATATGGCTACACATGCTTATGCTAGTGATTTCTATTGTGGGTGGGGAAGGTAGCATTCTCACTTAAGAAAACTCTCTCTGGGTGTGCTACTACCACAATTCTGCCACGCACTGGCAGCGAGCACACTGCATATGCTTATAGGCTGTGGCATTTAATTTATTATTGTAATACACGGTCACCTGAGGAACAAAGTTGATCATTAATAGCTGCAGGACTCTCTCTTCATAATGTTTTGTGGAAAAGTTCAGGAAGAAAGTGAATAAAAAGGAAAGGAACTAAACTGGAGACTAATTATTAGAATTCTCCCCACAACAGGGACAAATTGACATTGGTTTCAGAGTGTTATTTTACCTTAGTAATCTAGGTGGTCCAAGGGCTTTTCCTAAAATGGCACTTATCTGGAGAAGGTACAGTCCAACCAAGTGAGAATGTGTTGTGCTAACAGACAGATCAGGGTACATCTGAATTAAACCATAGATTTAGGTTGTGGGGGCCGAGCCATGCCTTACAACCTCAGCTGAAGTCAGTAGAGTTGAATGTGTATCTGAGGGCAGAACTGGTTCCAGACTGGATAGGGTGGTGAACAGTAGGGTGGTGAACAACTGGAATGGGTTACCTAGGGAGGTGGTAGAATCTCCATCCTTAAAAACCTCTAAGGTCAGGCTTGACAAAGCCCTGGCTGGGATGATTTAGTTGGGTTTGGTCCTGCTTTGAGCAGGGGGTTGGACTAGATGACCTCCTGAGGTCCCTTCCAACCCTGAGATTCTATGATTCTATGAAAAGCTACCCTTTTTCTCCTGTCATTTGCACTGATGCTTCTTTCTACACAGATCATTGTGGACCATTTCTGACAGTAAACAGGTGAGGAAGAGGTGGACAGAATCACTATTTAGTTTTCAGCATACTGTTCCCCGTGATTCAATTTCTTTTAGTCCATGTGGCTAACTAATGCAGAGCCAAAGCCTTTTGGCATTGTGTGTCATGCTTCCTGACAAGAAGAGTTTCATGTACAATCATCTAACGGCATGCAACAGGTGGGTGGTCCTTGAAAAAATCTGACAAACTGATAAGAGGAAATGAGCAAGGGAACAGCTGAAGTGGGAAAGAATGACTTTTTACAAATGTGCGGTGGAGAAATTTTGATGGAGAAGAGATTAGAGTGATAGGAAACTGAGTGAGAGTCAGGAATATGTGTAGTCTTGCCTTTGTGACTAAGCTGAGGGTTGTGATACAGCAGAATTTAGGACCAAGACCTAAGGCCTGCCTTAGTTCTGCCTGCTGAATGGACCTGATTCAGCATGGCTGGTGCTGGGGGAATGCAAATTGCACTAGCAAAGACCACTATACTCCAGGGTGATTCACCCTCTGGTGGGAGCAGGGGGTATGTCTATGTGTCTCAGAGCAGTGCAAAGGGCCATGCCTAATGCCTCATTTTAACTGCATATAGGCATAACCACCACTCCTATATACGCTTGAATGTAATGACCTCTCTCTTTCTTACTGAACAGAGAGATACTGGAGGTAGCCAGGGACCGTAGCTTAAGGAAAAATGGAGAAGTACAGCAGATTGCAAGAGAGAGATTCATACCAACACCAGGGAGAGACAGGTCTATATGATCAGGGACTCTATATGGAAAAGAATCAACAGGCTTGTCACCAGAGCAGATCCAGAGAACAGAAGAGTGTGCCGTCGACCAGAGGCAAGGATACGAGATATGGATGTCAGGCTGAAGAGGATTGTGATGGAAGCAGGGGAAAAGCCACATTGTGCTGCATGTTAGGATGAATGACACTGCTAGATTCTCACTGGAACGGGTCAAGAATGACTATACTCAACTGGGTAAGATGATTAAAGAAGTGGCAGCCCAGGTGACTTTCAGTGGAATACTTCTGGTCCCTAGAGAATGCAGATGAAGGCATGACTATATATGCCTTGAAGATCAACAGATGGCCCAAGAACTGGTGCTGTGAGGAAGGTTTTGGGATGATCAACCATTAGAAGGCATTCATAGAAGAAAAATAAAAAATGCAGAGTCCTCTAGATTGATGGACTCCACTTGAGTACCGGCGGATTAACCTTCTGGGATCAAGGGTCCGTGATTGATAAGAAGGGCTTTAAACTAGGAGATGAGTGGAGAAGGTTGGGAGAGATTCATGAAATCTTCAGTACACAGGAGCAGGAAAATCAGCTAAATTAAGATATAGTAAGGGATAATGGTACACCACCACGCTAACTGGTTGAGGTCCCAGGACAACAACTGAAATGCTTATACACAAATGCAAGGAGACTGGGCAATAAAATGGAGGAACTGGAACAGGAGGTAAAACCAGATATTATAGGGATTAAAGAAATACCACTCATGCCTGGAATACAGAATTGAAGGGTATGTGCTGCTTAGGAAAGATAGGAATAAAGATAAAGGTGCTGGGGTAGTGTTGTACATCAATGAAGCGATAAACTATGAAGAGATACAATAGACAAAACAGAATCTGTTTGGGTCAAAATCACTTTGGGGAAGGATTGTCAAATAAGTTCTATTAGGATAGTGTTAGGGGTCTGCTACAGATGCCCAGGGACTGACTCAGAAATGGAGAGTGATCTTTTTAATATTATGAGAGAGAAAAATACTACTGGGAATTGTATCATAATGGGGGACTTTAACTTTCTGGATATAGATTGGTGAATAAATACTACTAATACTGGTAGGGCCCCATTATTCCTGGATGTGATACATGATAGTTTTAATCAATTGTCACTGAACCAACAAGAGGTGACACAGTTTCAGGCTTTGTTTTAGTAAGTAGTGAACACACCATAGGAGAGCTGGTTGTAGGGAATACCTTGGATGGAGTGATCACAAGTTGATTCCATTTAAATTTAAGTGGAAGGATAATCAAAGTCAGGTTGCCAGCTATAGTTTTTTTAAAATTTGAAAAGGCAGACTTTGGGAAATTAAGGGAATTTGTTAAAAAAGTCATCTGGACTGAAGACCTCAAGGACTTAATGCAGAGGAGGCTTCAAATCAACTACACACACACAAAAAAAACCCACTAAACCCCCCTCCCCCCCCCCCCCACCACCACCACCACCATGTGAAATGTGCATCCTAAGAAAGAGGGGGGATTTGTAGAGAAAGGTGCCGACTCAGCTGAATTAATAGCCACCTCAAAAAGTGTATTAGATATAAGCAGAGAGACTTTGAGGAATGGAAAAAGTGGCTGATAGTAAAGAAAGCTATATTGTGGAAGTTAGGAAATGCAGTAATAAAGTGAGAATAGCTAAAAATCAAGCTGAATTAGCTCTTGCTAAGGAAATTAAAATAAAGAGGTAGTTAAGTTATATAAATAAAAAGAGAATGGGTCAAAGTGCAGCATGGATGGGAAGGAGATTAAAGATAATCTAGGTCTGGCCCAAAAACTAAATGAATACCTTGTCTCAGTTTTCAGTAAGGATGATGTGGAACGTGTGCATGTACAGATGATGGAAATGAATCTCTAGCTATGCAAATTACCACATCTGAGGTGGAAGATAAACTTAAAGATCTGAATGTGCTCAAATCAGAGGGGCTGGATAATTTCCAACCAAGTAGCAAGGATTTTTAATAAATTTATCTACTCAGGCATAGTATCATATGACTGGAGAATAGCTAATGTCGTACCTCTATTTAAGAAGCGGGGGAAATGATCTGGGCAATTATAGACCTGTTAGTCTTACCTCAGTAGTGTGCAAGGATTTAGAGCAAATCATTACTGAAAGTATAAATTTAATTCATGGAGGTAAATGATAAAGGGGATGTCATATATCATTGGATTACCAAAGAAAGATCATGCCAAACTAACCCGATTTCCTTCTTTGAGAAAAGAATTGATTTTTTAGATAAGTGCAGTGGATCTAATGTATTTGGACTTTAGTAAAGCATTTAACACAGTACCACAAGGGAAATCAGTTAAATTAAGGAAGATGTGGATCAGTACAAGCATTTTAAGGTAGATAAGGAACTGTCTCAAGGGGAGAAAGCAATGGGTTGTGCTAAAAGATTAATTGTTGGACTGGAAAGATGTTTCTAGTGGAGTTCCTCAAGGATTGGTCTTGGAGCCAATCTTATTCAATATTTTTATTAAGGGCCTTGGCACAAAATGTAGGAGTGCACTAATGAAATTTGCTGATGATAGGAAGCTGGGAGGCATTGTCAATACAAAAGAGGACTGGGATATTTTACAGAAAGATCTGGATGACCTTGAAGACTGGGGTAACAGACACAGGATGAAATTCAATAGTACAAAGTGCAAGGTCATGCATTTAGTGGTCAAATAAATATTTCTTCTAGAAGCTGGGGGGATCAACAGTTGGAAGCAAGAGAGGAGAAGCAAGAGCTGGGTGTGTGGGTCAATCACAGGATGACCATAAGCCACCAATGCAATGTGGCTGTGAAAAAGGCAAATGTGAGCCTTGGATATATTAGGCGAGGCATTTCCAGGAGAGAGAGAGAGAGAGAATGCCATGGTACAAGGCACTGGTAAGATCTCATTTGGAATACTGTGTACAGTTCTGGTCACCCATGTTCAAGAAAGATTAATTTAAATTGGAACAGGTGTAGAGAAGAGATATTAGGATGATCAGGGGAATGGAGGGACTATCTTAGGAAACAAGACTGGGAGAATGTCACTTGTTTTGTCTCACAAAAAAGGCTGAGAGGGGATATGATTGCTCTCTGTAAATACATAAGGGGGTAAATACTAGGGAGGGTGAAGAGCTATTAACGCGAAAGGACAATGTTGTACAAGAACAAATGGATATAAACTGGTCATGAATAACTTCAGGCTGAAAATTAGAAGCAGCTTCCTAACCATCAGAGCAGTTAAGTTCTGGAATAGCCTCCCAATAGGAGTTGTGAGGGCAAACAACTTAATTAGTTTTGAGAGAGAGAGTTGAACAAATGTATGAGTGCAATGGGGATGCTTGTGATGGTGAGGGGCAGGGCTCAACAGCCATGGGCATCACTTCTGGTTTTTGTGTTATGCTCCTAGAGCTCATGCTTCAGTGTTTAAGTCAGTCACCTGAAAGGGTCAGGAAGGGATTTCCCCCCTCCAGTGTATGCTGGGAGAGTTTTTATCATCTCCTTCCTCTAAAGTGTCAGGGATGGCCATGTCTGGATATGGGACATTGAGCAGGGTGGCTCATAGGGTGACCACACAGCAAGTGTGAAAAATTGGGACGGGTGTGAGGGGTAATAGGAGCCTATATAAGAAAAAGACCCAAAAATTGGGACTGTCCCTCTAAAATCGGGACATCTGGTCACGCTAGTGGGTCAGGGCTCTCAGATGCTTGGCTGGCTGGTTCTTGATCACCTGCTCAGGGTCTAACTGATTGCCATATGTGGGGTTGGAAAAGAATTTTCCCATAGGTCAGATTGGCAGTGACCCTGGGTGGGGGGAGCTTCGCCTTCCCCTGCAGCAACTAGGTAAGTAGAAGCGACAAAGAGTCCTGTGGCACCTTATAGACTAACAGGGCTATTGGAGCATAAGGTTTCGTGGGTGAATACCCATTTTGTAGGATGCAAGCAGTGGAAATGTCCACTAGGTAAGTGTCACTTGTCAGGGTTATCTGGGTATATCTTATTTAATCATTTCCATGCCATTGCATGGGCCCCAAGCACAAGTTTACCTTGGTCCCTCCTATTCTCTGTCTATGGAACATAATAGCCTAGTCTCCCAGGGTGGGGGAGGAGTCTCATTTCCATTGTTGGAGTTTGTGTATTGGTGCTGGGTGGTGTTGACGGCCCATAGTATAGATGAGGTCGGACTAGTTGATCTAGTGGTCCCTTCTATGACTAACATTGCTCAAAGACCTGCTGGATCAAGACTGACATGTAGTACACTATTCCCTTCCCTCACACTCTTGCTCCAAGTCTCATTGGCTCTAGAAATGTCATACTGAAAATACGATGGCACAACTTGGTTGTGGCCATTAGCTCTTTATCGTCATTTTGCGTTGGAGTGCGCATGTCACAAAATGTATGGCAAACTGGTTAACCCGACACAAGGGCATACCGTGAACTTCTTGACCTGCAGAGATCTTACTGCTTCTTTCCACATAAAAAGTTAAAAGCTAATTTAGAAAGAGGAAAGCATGCGAAAGTCATGAGGTTTGCTGCCTGCTTCTGAATCATATTGATTGGGAGTAGGAATTGAGAGTTCCTTCCCAGGGCTGAATTATGAGGCAGGAAAGCAAAGTAAATGAACTGTAGTACTTGAACCCCTCTCAGTTCAGCATCTCAAAATAATTTGGTGTAGCTTCACTAGTAGAGCCATGCTATTTTACACCAGACTGCAGTTTGCCCCTGTGAGTGGGGGCTAGATGATGACTGGCAGTAGCCAATGAGACAAGGTGGGAGAGAGGGTTGGGGGTTCCCCTGGGAGGGGAGACTCAGAGTGTGGTGGGGTACTGCTGGGGCAGCACCCCAAGGTACAGGGCACTGGGGTACAGGAGGGCACGGGGGCCAGCAGCAGGTGAGACACCCTCCCGTAGGATGCGCTCTGTACACTGGAGAGCTAATTCCTGAGATGACCAGCAGGAGGCACTGCACCGGTCAGTCTTGCTTCGCTACAGCCAGATTCTCACCTCACACCAGTTTTACTGTGTAACTCCACTGAAGTCAATGGATCAATTCTTGATTGATCATTAAATTGTTCCTGATTTATACTGATGTACCTGAGGTCAGAATCAGGACCACTGAATATAATACAACAACCTGTAACTTTAGAGTTTGGGTGTTTTATAATGTTTCACAGATTCTCCAAGTGCAGAAAATGCCACTTTTTTTTAAAAAAGTGTGGCCTGTGTAATATTTCAAGAACAAAAGTCAACAATTGTATCAATGGCGGTATACGTGTGAACTAAGCTATGGGAGCATCGCTGGCATTCAGGCAGTGCATGGAGATTATAACTGTCAAGGTAAAATACCTCTCATGCTACATAATGCATCAAAGATTTGTGAACCCATGTTTATTTCACTCTACGATAACAATGAGATTTTTTCCAAAGTAGGCACAGGGATTAGAGTTAAGAATTAATGGTTGATCTGTAAATGAACCCTATAAATTACTACATTAGTTAGCCCTTTATAATGAAATGGTATATTCAGAATGCATGAAGTTCAGTAGCCAGAAATACAGAAACTGGCATTATTTCCTACAAGCGGCTTTTATGCTTTCCACATCAAATTCACTACCAGATAGACTATGATTTATGTCAACCAGACTTTAAATTCATTGATCCAAAATATACAGCTGCCTGACTCCCTTTCACATGAAATCTATGCTACTAAAAGCTTATGCAGAGACGGGGTTGTGTTTAATGGTAATGGAAATGACCTGGCAAAGTATCAAACTAAAATCCTCATCCCTCTAGAAATACATGAACTGCAAGCTCCTTTCAAATGAGCATGCTTCAAAGCCAGAGGTTTTGTATTTCTGTTCTACCTTCCGTGTGCTTTAGTGTGGGAGAGAGCCTATGGACTCAAAGTGACTGTAAAAACCATATTCACTAAGGTGATGGGTAAAGTACAAAATGTTTGCAGAGTCAGTTCAAACATGCATCCAAAATCTGAGATTTCTATCTGGAATTTTTCTGAACCTCTTTGGCCTAGGAATCAAGCTAAAGATCTTTGGAAAACAGGTCTTCTGGTGTTACCTGTTTCCATACAGGTGAAAAATGCAGCAAATATAGTCTTATGATTCTTTCAGTCTATCCAGTCCTGGCTGAAATCATGAAGTACATAGCACAGGTTTATGAAATCATAAACCAAAAACTTCTTTAAATTTCAAAATAGGACTGATTAATTGGGTAACTATTCAAACTGATTCATATTAAAGGGGGTTTAAGCTACAAAATTCAGATCAGGATCCAAATTTTAAAAAGCACAAAGTTTTTGGTTTAGAGATGTGGGAGGTTGGTTTGGCTGGGATAGGGAAATTTAGTTTATTTTTTAAAAAAAATCTAAAGATTGGGGCAAATGTACACTCAAAAATAATAAAAATATGAGTTAGGATCATTGTAAAAAAAATCCTCCCAGGTCCATCAAACATTCCCTGACCACTTTGTGCAACCCACATAACTGATTTTCCAAATAACACCTGGGGGAAAAAGATAAGCTTTGCAATATGACCTAAATACCAAATACTGAGGTTTGGGCAGACCAACAAAGAAGGTAAATTCTAGAGTCAAGGAACATTCATTAATTACCCTTTCTCCAGAATCCTCCTGATGAAGTTAGAGATCTGCTGGTATGGGTCACAGCAGATCAAGATTACAATGGGAGAGACTCAATCTCTAAAGTATCTAGTATCTAAAGCAGCTGTGTAATTCACATCGTGTTCTCTATTCAGATAGAGAACACTCGCAAAATTCAAGGGTACTTATTGGCAGGTTTTGGTTCAGGACCACATATGACCTATATTTAGCCTGACCAGTCCGCATATCTCAAAAAAAAAAAAAAAAAAAAAAAAAGAGAGAAATAATCATTTGCTATTTTCCCATTATGCCAGGAAAAGGTGATTCTGTGGTACCTGTTGGCAAATATTGGACATATAACGTCAAGCATTGTAGCTATATTAACAATTTCATATGATTCAGTAAGGTACCTTACCTAATTTGTCTTCTGTTTTATGGATGAAATTCTGCTATCATATTGCAAAGGTCTGATTCTGATCTCATGTCAGTTGCATACTGGCGTAACAACTCCACAGACATCAGTGGTTACTGCTGATTCCAACAGGTGTACAGGTAAGTAAAATAAGAATCAGATGTTCAAATACTGTACAGGACATTGCACCCCATATTCTTTATGGAAATATGCTTATGGTATGAATATGGCATAACAGATATGTTTTATGCAAGATTAATCTTGTAAGGTAACATTGGAAAGGTTATAATTTACTGAATGTGATTATGCAATTTGTATGCATGTATCATTTCTGTATCTAATGTTAGGAATATTGACTATGTAACAATTACAACTGTGTGTATACTTGGGAGACACTCACAACACGCCATCAGCCTTGATGGGCCATTAGGAAGAAACAATAAGACTTTGAAGATACTCTCCTTCCTGAGAGGCATCCTGGGACGTGGACTTCTAGCAATTTTCCACTAAAAGGAGGGAGAGGTCAAGACTGGGAAACAAAAGATTCCCACCTTATGTAAATCTTATTTAAGGCTGGGGAGTAAGTTGATCTTGCTTCACTCTTCACTGGATCCCTCCCACGATGACTGCTGGAACAAGGACAAAGGGAAAGGGGGAGGAGTACTGAACCCAGTCTGGAAAAGTGATTTGGTCTGTGAATAAGATACCTGAAGATTTAAGCTGCAAGCAGGGTAGCTAACCTTAATTTCTGCCACCTGCCCAAAATCAACCTTTAGGGTGAGAAATGACTACTTGTCACCAGTTTCTTTAAGATCTTAAGCTTAGTATGAGTGTTTTGTTTTATTTGTTTAGTAATCTGCTTTGTTCTGTTTGCTATCCCTTATAATCACTTAAAATTTACCTTTTATAGTTAATAAACTCATTTCTTGCTTATAACATAACCTAGTTTGTGCAATTCATATCTGGGGGGAAGGGGCAGAAGAAGCTGTGCATCTCTCTCTCCACATTGAGGGAGAGGGATTTTTATGAGCTTGAGCTGTGCAGACTTTTCTATACAGCTCAAGACAATATTATTTTGGGTTTACTCCCCAAAGGGTGTGCGCACATGAGTGCTGGGCAATTTCCTAGCTGAATTTTCCCATAGAGAGCTGCTTGCAGACTCTGTGTGATTTTACAGCTGGTGCATCCCTCTGTGTGTGTGTGTGTGCGCGCGCGCGCGCATGTGTGTGTGTGTGTGTGTGCTGCCAGAGGCTGGAGAGCCTGATTCAGCAAAACAGGGAGAGGAATCCCAGGCCAGTGGAGAAGGCAGGCTCAGTGAAACCCCAGGACATCAGGTGCCATCCCGGATGAGGGGGTGTGTGCGCAAGGGGTCCAACCCGTCACACTGTAGATAATGGCCTTGATTCCCCAATGACTTGTGTAGTCATTTATACCTGCACAAAGTGGGTATAAAATGCTAACACTGGTGTAAATGAGGGGAGAATTCTGCTATAGGTCATGTTTTACATCCATATTCCACAGGTATAAATGACTAGGCAAAGTACAAGGCAGCCGCAAATCTAACCCAATCTGCCTATTAAGGTATGGTCCAGAATATGAAAAATGGAAAGCCCTGAGTTATTCTTACGATGAGCTGACTGCACCTTGTGACGGTGTTCCCCATAAAACTTTATGGGGAGATGCTTATAAATGTATATATGTAACTAGAATATGTTTTATGCTACATGTGCCATGTAACATATCTCTGTGAAAGTTATGACCTACTGAATTTATTCCTCCTGTTTGTAGGCATGTATCATTGTTGTGGTTGAAGTTATGAACATTGGTTTTATATTTGCTGGTTTTATGCATAGCTTTTGTAAGAACAATGGACCAGGTCCAGAGGAAGGAATGTGCAAGTTAAGGACAAGTACTTAACAGACAAAAGAAGGTGCAGACCCCAATCCACATCGGGGCCCCAGTCAAGGATGCAACTGGTTAGGGCGCATGGACAGGTGACTTGCCCATGTGATCCCAACACTCCAGGGCAACTGGATCCTACGCAGGGAGAGGAAGAAAGGCTATAAAAGCCCTTGCAAGACCCTTCCATTTTGTCTTCAGCTGGCTAAAGGGAGAGGCTCTCCACCCCCCCAAGGACATTCCTGAGGGGAACTGAACAAAGGACAAAGACACTAGGGGGTGTGAGCGACTGCTGGACCCAGGCTAATTCTACAGCCTGTAAAAAGGAAAATATCCGAATCTGGTGAGGCTTTTATCTGTGTTAACTTTGAATAGACATAGACGTGCGTGTTTTATTTTATTTTACTAAGTAATTCGCTTTGTTCTGTCGGTCACTACTTGAACTCACTTAAATCCTATTTTCTGTACTTATTAAAATCACGTTTTACTTATTAAGTTTCCTTGAGTACGAGTTGGTACCTGGGGAAAGCGAACAGTTGTGCATATCTTTCTATCTTTGAAATAGAAGGCGAACTATTTATGAGTTTACCCTGTATAAGCCTTATGCAGGGTAAAACGGATGTATTAAGGGTTTGAACCTCCTTGGAGTTGAGCAGCTGGGTGTCAAAGGCAAGAGCACTTCCAGGGGCCTTACAGTGGTGAGTGGACTTGGTTTGGACCTGGGTCTGTGTTTGCAGCAGATCAGTGGAATCTGGCTCAAAACAGACAGGATTCGGGAGTCCCAAGCTGGAAAAGGCCTGGAAGCAGGGGCAGAAGTAGCCTTGGCACACCAGGTGGCAGCACCAAGCAGGTCTCTGTGGCCCCAACCCGTCACACACCTAACTTAATAACCCATTGCGCTCAGCCACCCTTCAAAATAGCATGACTCACCATAGCCACATCTACTGCATGTTTGCACTGATGAAATTCCAAAAAGGATCATAGCTAGATCAACATTTCACACCATTTGCCAAATAATTAAAATTATCCATATGTGGTCATCTGGAAGGGGGGAGATTTAGAGCCTATTATTAGGGAGAATAAATTACATTTGACATTGGAAATATTAATTTATGTGCCTGCGAGTCCTGGGACATGTAACCAAAGGGAATGTTTAATGTATGAGCTTACAAAACTTTTAAGCTAAAGCAAATGCAGAAATTAGCTCTAAGGGATACTGGGCCAAATTCCTCTGTTACATTCATGCAATTCCTTTGAAGTCAGAGTGGCTACAGTCATGTAGCAGAAGTATTTGACCCACTGTGTGGATTTGACATTCCATGCAGGATCTGGGGTCCACAAACATGAAACAAAGGATTTTTGTCAGAGTGCTATAACTTTGCATGAATATTTTGCATGTTACTTTAAATAAAATTGTACTCATTTTACACAACCTAGTAGTCCCAAAGTTCAAAGAATTTTTAAATACATTTCACCATAATTTATCTATGCAGAAAAGTGTTCCCTATCTTCTGAACTTTCAGATTGCAGGGGTGAGCAAAATGCAAAGCTTTTCCCCCTAAATGTTTCAAAACACCATGTGCAAGACAGAGTAAAGGAAAAAAACTAAGCTGCTACAGAATGGTACAATACTTCGGCATCAGGAATATCGCAATTGAATTATATGTAGCTGCTGATGAAAAGTCAGGAATAGGCTATAAGGATCACTGCAATATTTTGTGCTTCTCTCAAAGCACTTTACAAAGGATAAGTATTATACTTGCCATTTTACATGTGGGAAAATGGAGGCAGAGAGGTAAGACTTGTAAGAGTCACACAGTGAGTGTTAGTAACAGATTGAGGAATAGAATACAGGTCTCTAACTCCCAGTCCTGTGATAGTTTGCTATGAATAGGACCCTACCAAATTCACAGCCATGAAAAATGCATCACGGACCGTGAAATCTGGTCTCGCCCCCCACCCCCCCGTGAAATCTGGTCTTGTGTCTGCTTTTACCCTATACTATACAGATTTCATTGGGGAGACCAGCATTTCTCAAATTGGGGGTCCGGATCCAAAAGTGAGTTGCAGGGGGGTCACAAGGTTATTTTGTGGGGGGGGGGGTTGCAATATTGCCACCCTTACTTCTGTGCTGCCTTCAGAGTTGGGTGGCTGGAGAGTAGCAGCTGTTGGCCGGGTGCCCAGCTCTGAAGGCAGTGTCCCACCAGCAGTAGCGCAGAAGTAAGGGTGGCAATACCATACCATGCCATCCTTACTTCTGTGCTGCTGCTGGCAATGGCACTGCCTTTAGAGTGGGGCTCCCAGCTTACAGCTGCCACTCTCCAGCTGCCCAGCGTCACCACCAGAAGCAGCAGCGCAGAAGTAAGGGTAGCAGTACTGCAACCCCCCTACAATAACCTTGCGACCGCCCCCACCCCCCACAACTCCTTGTAGGGTCAGGACCCCTACAATTACAACACTGACATTTCAGATTTAAATAGCTGAAATCATGAAATTTATGATTTTTTAAATCCTATGACCATGAAATTGACCAAAATAGACTGTGAATTTGGTAGTACCCTAGCTATGAAAAACAGGGAGTGCCAGTTTAAAGAGAGAGAGAGAACACACAGGCCAGATCCTTAGTTGGCATAAATCAGTGTAGCTCATTGCCTTTAATAGAGCTGAATCAATTTAACCCAATTGCAAATATAGCCCTCTCTTTATAGAGACTATATTGAAGTTAGTGGAGTTATGCTAATTTATGCCAGCTAAGGATCTGACACACAGAATGTGTTACTACACAGGAGATGAGGAAGGAGAGGAGGTTGGGAGAGAATGAACAGAAATACATAGTGGTGTGGACGGCTATGAGGATCTTATTGTGGTGAATTTGGGATGGCCACGTTACTCATGAATTAGCCTGATCATTGCAAACAAATGGCGATGAATCTTTAGCATGCAGCACAATTGCATATTGTGTTTATGCCTCTCATTTATATCTTGCCTTTTTTAGTCATGCAGTGTGCTTTCCCCTTTGAAGTGTTAGTTACTATGGAAACAAGGATGGCATCAGGAAAGGCACAGCCTAGTGACATCTGAAAGGGCAGAATAAAGTAAGACTTACGTTGTTTTTAAATGTCTGACATGTATCCCAAAGCTAGTGAAGGCTAGTGTAATTTACATTTCCCTGCATGAGCGTGGCCCCTTGCACTGGGACTCTTCCCACATAAATACAGTTGGTGTTTCCACCAGGAATAGGGTGACCAGACAGCAAGTGTGAAAAATCAGGACATAGGGTGGGGGGTTATAGGAGCCTATATAAGTAAAAGACCCCAAAATTGGGACTGTTCCTATAAAATCGGGACATCTGGTCACCCTAACCAGGAGGGAACAGATTTCACATCTGCTGTGGGACATTTGCTGATTCATTGCATCCTCGCCTTAGCAATCACTGTGCTTGCCATGACCACCTCACCTCTCATGTAGCTGCCAAGTTAGGGTGGAGGAGAGGTAACAGCTGCTTTCCACTGGTGCAACTTGTTCCCCAGCAGACCTCCCGCTCCAATGGGAGTCACCCGTGCCCTGCAGTGTGGAGGTATGGGAGAGAAAGAAAAGGGATCAAATCAGGCACATCAAATTTTTGGTCATCTGTTTTTCCACTCAACCAGCATTTGCTCCCTATATGCCACCCTATATTGGGTGCACTACAGACACGGGCCAAGAGAGTGAAGTGACCTGCGATTTTAGGGGATTCAGTGTTTGTGTGCCAAATTTGAGACACCTTAAAGGAGTCTCACTCTCAAAATGCTGAGCCCCCACCCTCTGAAAGCCAAGCGTTTGTTTCAAGTGGGGCACTGAAAAATACAAGCACTGAAAATCCCTAACACAGAGCATAGGAATCAGGTAGTATCCCATTAAATAGTTTGAGAGTCCTCTAGTGGCCCTCAGTCTAGAAGCCACCAGAACAGCAGTGCATATATGTAGCCAGGCCTTGTATGTTAAATATGTTTAGTAAACAATTATTTGGACACCACAGTGACCATGTGGTTCTTCCACATTATGTATTGTTTAAGAGAGCAAAAGACAACACCAAGTCACCTTAAAAAATCATGACCATACATAGGAATTCCATTCTATTTGGTCAGCTAAAATGGGGCACATGGAAAACAACCATAAAGAGGCCTAATATAAACTCATATGGGCAACAGACTCTGAACCTGTATAGTAGAACTGCAGCCCTGAATACACACTTGGTTGAATTTCAAGGACAGCAAGCATTGCAGTGCTCCTACCTCTATGTTCTTCTATTATATTGCTGTCACAAGAAGCGCATGGAAGCCATGTGGCTATCAAATTACGGCTCTTATAGAAAAATCACAGGTTATAGCATTTGTTCAGTGCTATCTGACTCTGTTTCAAATAGCTCTGTAGCCCATAGCCTTTTATTTTCATTATAACTAAAGATGCAAAAGTAAGGGATGGGTATTAAGTTCTGTCAAAAAATTGTTTTGTTTCCTTTAGCATTTTTTTTTAAATACAGTTCATCCCTGTCAAGCCTTGAAACACTGCATTGTGCCAGGAAAGCCCTTCTGAAAAGAAACCCTTTCTTACTGCCTTTCAGCACTGTCTGTTCAAGGGCAATGGGTTTTAAGGTCCATTTATTATTTTCCAGCTTGTTTACTGCATTCATAAATGGTCTTATTCCTACTGCCTCAGAGCCCAGAGCTCCTTCTGGCTCGAAAAGCATCCCCTATACCTTGCTTTAATACTGTCCTCTTCATTGGAGCATCCCCCTCTTGGACTCAGACTATATGAATTAGATCATCACAATACTGCATCTTGTTTGCCAGGTGATAGTTTACTGCTAGGAGGGGCCACAATCCTGCATTCCTTGTGTAACTGAACCACCTCTGATTTCAATGGCAGTCTGGGCTGAACAAGAAATACAGAATTGGGCCCAAAGTGATGGACTGAGATAAAATCTGAAGCCACTAAGAGAACAGAAGCGACAAAGTCCTGTGGCACCTTATAGACTAACAGACGTATTGGAGCATAACCTTTCGTGGGTGAATACCCACTTCTTCAGATGCATCAGCGAACAGAATTAGAGTCCTTGGTGATTTTGATATCCCAGTGAAATCCCTCTCTAGATTTGGAAAACTTCTCACTTATTGTTTTTCTATATTCAATTGTTCAACAATAGAAATTATTTCTTGAGGATAGTGATCATTGTTCGAGCAGGCAGAGGCCTTGCCAGTAAATCTGTACAAATCTATACTGTGCAGACATGACAGGGATGGGTGCCCTATAATGAATACCTTGTGCAGAAATGAGACTGTGGCACCACACTGATAAACTTGAGGAATCAAAGTTTGAAAATGGGCTGAACTCCTTACTTCACATTATGACCTGATTATATTGTTCTATAGACGCTGTATTTTATGGCCCTCCATCACAGCTCCTTGTGGATTTATTAACACAGATATAAATAAAATCAACATATGTTTACATATTTCATGCAATCAGCTGAAGTGGAGGCATATGTGGAAAGGAGAAGTATTGTGGCCAGAATATATAACTCCAGCATTATTAAGAGACAGTTTAGGAAACGCTCTGTGAAGCACATTTCAAATCCTCAAACAGCCAGATAGATTTATTTCATATAAGGAAAACCCAGGTTATTGCACAACGTGGTATACTTTGTTCAACAGGTGATAATCTTCCCTTTGAGTCATTACTAAACCATTGTTCTAGCATAGCGCTAAGGTCAATATGATGCTACAGACACAATTGTTTGGAGGACACACAAAAGCAAGATCCAAACTCTTGGCCTTGCTGACAAGCATATGGAAGTTAACCCTGGTATCCTTTCATCCTACTCAAACTCCATTAGAACAAATCCTTTTTACTTACATAAATTTTCTCCTGAAGGTGTATTTGGTTGATGTCTTCTTCACAGTTTGTCCTAAACCTGAGAACAAACCTAAACATGATACTGATCTCACAATGGGGTAAACTCTGTTGACTTCAAGCAGAATTAACTTGGGTTCTGTACCTGCAACCCCCTCAGGAAGGGATGAGGGTTGTATGAGTGTGGGGTGCCTGGCCAATGGTAACATGGGTCTGAAGGAAGCCATGCTGATAAGGAACCAGATAAGCAGCACTGAGAGGCAGAGATCTAAATCCTAAAAGGGAGGTGGTTTGCCTTTTCCACGGCATCATAAATCTTTCCATGTTGAGGGAATACTCTCCAACACTGCATGGCTGACTTCAAAATTCTCTGGTTCTGTACGCCCTTTCTATAGGCATTTCCACAAATTATTTACAGTGGTGACCATTATCCTTCTAAATTCATGTACTGATTGTGCACACCACACTGGCACTCAAAATGCAATCGGCAGCCTAGGTAGATTTTGAAGGACAGTCCCCCTCATAGTACCAATAGGAAACAATGGGCACTTGCTTTTATATTTTAACTCGCTCTTTTCAGAAATTCTAAGCCACCATTGTATATTTTAACTCCAGAGGCCCCCTTGTGAAATAATCACATACAAATTAGAACTTTTTTCTGATTCTATCAGTGAAGGTAACAGCGACGAGGAACAGGAGGCGGTGAAGGCTAAAGAGGCAGGGCGACAAAACTTTGGTGGCTGAATGGAGAAAACAGGCTGATCCCTACAGCCCCAGGGAGACAGAAAGTGAGATTACAATGGGAAATATAACTAAGTGTAACACACCTAAATACTTAGAACATAAGGTTTTTGTGGCAATCAAAGGGAATTCCCCCCACTCCCTGGGTACTTCAGCATTGCATCATTAAATAGCTACGCTATGGCGTTTTTCACCTTCCTCTCAGGTATCAAGGACAGGATGTCCGAATAGATGGACCAATGAGCGAATATGGTTTTTCGTAGTTCCAGAGGTACGAACAGGGAACTGAATCCACATTTTTACACTTTGAAGCCATCTCCAGTTAAGCGTAAAAATGGCAATTGATGTGCTCCCTCTATGTATTCAGTCAGAGCTGCTAGCTTTAGTGATGAAAATAAATGTTTACTGCTTTTTACTCTTTTTAGCCTTGCAGCGCCTGTACAGATAAGGGTGAGTTACAGTTGTGCAATCTCAATGAAGGAAATATCACTGAGGTGTCACCGAGGACATAAGTAGAGTACACTAGGGTTGCATCGGTGTAATTTGGTCTCTGGAAGCTTTATTACTGCCGATGATGAATGAGATGGAAAGAACCCAGTTCAACCCCAAGAATCGGAAGTGAGTTTGTCAGACTCAAAGTCAGAGAAAATATCTTTTTACTTGCAAACTGAACACATTTGATAATTAAATTGTGTCATGCAAATATACACAGAACCCAACACTGCCCTTGTTTTACTAAGTTACTTTTCAGAAGGAGAACCACACTTTAAAGAGGAGTAAGATCAGCTGAAAAAGAAATACAATTGAAACCATAAAAGACGGTATAAGTGTTGCTGCTTGTTACAAAATATATGTTCCTTCACTTAAGAGCAATCTCATCCTAACTGAATTACTATTCAAATAGCCGATGAAGGCTTCTCTTGTGATATCCAATTAGAGGGGAATATTTCAGATTTAAGTCACATTTTTATAAAGAATAGAGATGTAGGGGGACTGAGTCTCTTCTCACTTGCACTGGTCTTACACCAGTGAAACTCCAAAAGACTTGAAAAAAATTGCAGAGTGGTCAGATGGAGGCTGAACCTAAGAATGAAGGAGGCTGAATATAGTCTCCCCTCAAGAACCAGGTGATAAGAGCTGTGAAGACTTCCCTGAAATGTTAAAGTCACTATTCCAAAAATAAATTTCCTAGCAGAAAAGATACCAATTTATTTTAAAGGGCAAGCAGAGGCAAATAGCATGTCTGATTTCCTGGTTAATATTACAAAGCTGTTCATTATCTGTCATTTTGCTAACTGTCTAAGAAAAGCCCTAAGGAATTTTTTTTAAAATCAACTGAAGACGCAGTTAATTAAGGAGATCTAACTGCCTTATTTGGATGTGGATATATGACATATAGCGCCTACAAAAACTCCTCAGCCATCTAAATCTTCCCCAATTGTTGAGCCTGATTCAGTACATAGCTGGCTTCTTTTTCTGAAATGGAGTGCCATGTGCCCTTATCTATCTAGTGCCAATCCCATCATTTGAAACTCAAAGATGAGTTGGTGTGTCTCTGTGGAACCTCTCAAGTTAGTGGGGCTCCACATGGACAAACAGGTCCATGCATGTTTGTAAACTGCCGCAGAGCCAAAGTCAGCATAGGGGCAGCCAAATAAGGATTAGCAGACTCTTTTACGTAACAGACCTGAACCTTCAAACAAAACTAAGCTCAAACATTTTAAAGTGAGAAATCTCCTGCAAACTTATTGTTTTCCTTCTTTTGTTCTTTCAGTCACATATTTCATTTTTACCCATCTCTTCATGTATTGGTTTTGACCAGAAACAGGAACAGCTGACATGTCATAAAATAACCCATGTTTGAAGAATTAGCAGTTTGCCTAGAAGAAAAACTCCCAAGAAGCTATTCCCATAATTTTCTCAGCCCAGTTTTACAAAAAGAGTTTTGTGAAGGTTCACATAAGTCTCCAAACTCTCAAGTGTTTATCTTAACTGAGTCTTTGAAACACAAGGAATCAAATTAGCCAATGGGCTGTGACATTTCCTAAATGGATTTAATACAGCATCAGGAAAAAGCAGTTTTAATAATTCAAGTACACTATCTCTATGATTTGTTGTCAGGGCACCCACATATAGACTTGAGTACACAGCCGTTATACAGCTGTCTAAAATGACACATTGTGCCCAATTGTCCTGTAACTCATACTGATATAAATTATGAATAATTCACCGAAGCCAGTGGAATCATGCTGCTTTATAACCAGTGTAAGTGAGCGGAAATCAGGCCCTGTGAACTGGATCCTGCAGTTCTTACTCAATGCCCTGTATGGCTATTGTATTGGTGAGCTGTTGCAGAATGTCTTCAGTTTCAATGGATAAAAGGTACTTGAGATTATTCTTTGAATTGCATAAATATTAAATGGTTTCCTAAAACTCCCATTTTAACATCCAATAATTAGTATTTTCTAATATAGTGCAAAATTTCAGGTGAACTCTTTCTTTAGCCATCTGTCTCCTCTACAAATAGTGCCACGGTTGAGAAGGCTCAGACAAACATGCTTAATCCCGATAGCTTTCCAACATTACTGAAGAAAAAGATTTCCCATAAGACCCACAATGCATTTAAAAATAAAACTTAACGCCATGCTATATCTTAGAGAATCCTGCATTCTTTACAACGTGGGGGGATATCCTTAGATAATATTTTCACTATCAATTTCCTTTATCATCAGTGGAGATAATTTAATGCTTCCCAATTACACCCAGTAGATCTGAACCTAATCTTGCACACTCCACCAATGGAGTTACATTTGAAAATTATCAACGGAGCAGAGCTGTACCTTTATAACCAGTGAGAAAGTCAAATCAAACGCATGGGCTGCATATTCCTCATAACACACTCATGAAAACCAAATGTCATCCCTGCAAGCAATCAAACTGGCAAAAAAGGCTTGGTTTTTGCAAAACATAGGATACCAACCCAAAGATTAGATCTGGTCATTTTTTTCCCCAATCAAAATGGTCTATTTTCTAAAAAAAAAAAATCATGAAAAATTTATAACTGTTGAAGTTTTTTGATTTGTGTGAAAAGGGTCATGTCTTTTGATTGTTTTAAGTAGTGCTATTGAAGTTTATTTACTAAAAATGGCTTTTGATTAATGAAAAGTTTCTAACTACAGTACTTCAATCAAAATATGAGTGAAATCTTTAGACAAGATGAAAAGTGGGTAAATTTTGCAAATTTGGAAAAGAAAACGAACATTTTAAATATTTTCCCACAAAATAGATTTTATTTTATTTTTAACACTAAAACGAAATCAGTATCTAAATTTTTAAATATTCTGCGATCTGAAACTGTCAGTTGGCTAATAGAACAGGGCAGATACAAGACATAGGTTACCATCATACTTGTTCTCTCTGGAGTCCTTGAAGGACACAACTGAATTGGGATGCAGCGTACCTGTGAACAGGTTTCTCCTTCATCTCCTGGAAATGCTGGCTGGTAGGCCCTCTGTGAATTAAGCAGCCCATGTAGTCCACCAGGGTAACTCCACCAAGTGCTTTTATTATTGTTTATGCTACAAGTACTTCACAACATTGCAGCAGTTCTATGGAGCCCCCTTCCCACTCCCTGGCTCAGCCTTTTATACCGCTTGCTTTTCTTACCCAGCTGGTAAGCGAATTACCTCACCAGCACATCAGGGTCCCAACCCGTGCAAGTGATCCCATCCCTTCTACCCTTCAAACCCAAACTATCTCAGTCCTTCCTACTCTAACTACACCCTGTGCTTTGGGTATTTTAAATGACCAGGGTGCTGGCTTCCATAGGGCTCCATTTTCATCTACTACCAGCACCATGTCACCAAGTAACCAAGACCTTGTATGTGCTTCAGCACACTATTAATTTTCAGGATGCTATAAATCTGATATGATTATTGTGATGTCTAAATATCTATAGTAAAGAGAATTCCAAAGACAAATAGCAATATGGAGTTTTATAAGTTTGACAAGGAGTGCCAAGTACTTCTGCTTAGTTGGGATTTGCTATGTAAATATTATGATTGTTAATTATAATTCACGGTATTTACTGTTGGATATGCAGCTTTTTAGAGAGGAATCCTAAATCCTCCACATGACCTAGATCAGGATGTTGGAAAAAGATGCATCATGGTATACAAACACTGGCAACAAAATGATTTTAAGTTTGTAACAGTGAATTCTTTCCTAGGTGTTTGGCTGGTGGGTCTGGCCCAAATATTCAGGGTCTAACTGATCACCGTATTTGGAGTCAGAAAGGAATTCCCCCCCCAGGTCAAATTGGCAGAGACCTGGAGGGCAAGTGGTGGGGTTGGTTGTTTTTTTCTTCCTGTGCAGTATGGGGCATGGGTCACTTGCTGGTTTAAACTAGAGTAACTGGTGGATTCTCTGTAACTTGAAGTCTTTAAACCATGATTTGAGGACTTCAGTACACAAGTTCAAAAGCAGAGGAATACTCCCATACAGGGAATGGAACTACAGCTAAAACCTTAAGCACTCCCTAGAAGCTTTAGCCCTGATCCAGACAGTTGCTGAGAGCCTTAGTCTCACTGAAGTCAAATAGGCCTCTGAGAGTGGATAGGAATTGCAGGTGCTCAGCACCTCTGTGGATCAGACCCTTATTTTGTACATCGATATACATGAAAGTAGGGCTGGGTGCTCACAACTCCTGTCAAAAGAAACAACTTTTAGAAGGCCCTCAGCAGCACAATACCACCTAGTTCTTATACCGTGGTTTTCACCAGTAGATCTCAGTGATTTATATAGGAGGTCAGTATCCCCATTTGACAGAGAGGTAAACCAAGGCAGAGAGACATGAAGTAACTTGCCGAAGGGTCACTCAGCATGCCAGTGGCAGAGCCCAGAATAGAACCAATTCTCCTGAGTCCCATTCCAATGCTTTATCCACTAGGACAAACTGCCTCCCTAGCTAAGCCATACAGGGCCCAAACATTGCACACCTAATTCCAACGGGCAGTTTTCTTCATTTGTTCCAGACTGTCAACAGTCAGCGTGTCAGGGCCTCTCGTCCTACATTACATCTATCAAGTCAATAATCAGGAGACAAGCCAAAGATGAGAGACCTGCAAAGTCAAACTGTTATAAGCATATCTTCATTTCACCCAGAAATCAAATGGTTAATGCCGGGAGATGCTGTGTTGAAGAGAAAAACATTTTCTCAAGACATGTAGTGCATTTTCTAATGAAATAATAAAAAAGTTTAGCTTTTCAAAAGCTACCTGTTTTATTTAAATTGAATGAGTGTCAATAATGTGTGACAGTCAGAATCAGTGGAAAATTGTCTTTAAAAAAAATCAGAAAAAAATTTAAAAAAGAAAGAAAGGGACTAACTTAATATTACAACATCAGAACATTTAACGATCAGAAGACTAATTCTGTAAGCAAATGATGCAAGGGCATCGCAGCTTGATTCAGAAAGAATAAATGGTTTACAGACAAGTTAATGACCCACATTTAGTTGTAAGTAAATGCTGAATAATGATGAGTCATTAACAGATTTCAGGTAAGTGTATGTTATGATGAAGGAAGGAAGCATGAGTAACAAAACAATGGTGAAAGCAAAATTAAAGGTTTTTAAAAAAGCAAATGGGGAAAGAAAAAAAAGCATGATTGTCATGGGGTCCATTATTCACTGCTGGGATGCCTCCTTATGGCCATGTCTGGGGATTAGCTCAGCTCACCCCATGGTCTCTCTCTTTGGGACTCAGGGTGCTCTTTCTTCATGACTCAGTCCTCTGGCTAGATCATTATAGTCCTCCTCTTCTGGGGTTTCAAAGTCCCACATCATAGGCAGTCTTGTACTCCACTGCTTAGACTACACCACTTCCCCACTGGTTGGTGGGGAAACCCGGGTCCACCCACTACTCCAGGTTCCAGCCCAGGGACCTGACAACCGGCAGTCAAATTGTGCACAGTCCCACTCCTTACTACTGTTTCCCTGTGCTGCTCCTACTTCACCTCTATCAGGCTCTTGTTCCACCATCCTCTGGATATGTCCTTCCCTCAGAGACAGGATCCCAGAGCTTCTATTCTCTCCCTGGTTTCTACCTTTGGAGCTTCCTGGCTTTATCATAACTCCACCTGTTCCTTCTCAGCTGTGCTCTATTTTCAATCAGGAGGTGCTTATCCAGTTTAATTCCCCCCAGGTGTGGCCTATCAAGTTAATTGGTCCCCTGTTCATCCTCATTAACCCTTTCAAGGCTGGTATGGGGTGACCACCTTGTCACAGTAATGAATAACTAAATCGTGTGTGTATGTGTGTGTACTTGAAACATACCAAATCATAAGCCTGGTGGAAGACTCGTGAATACAATTAAGTGTGAAAGGCCCAGATTTGTTGGCAGTGCATTTTGTGAAATAAAACCCTACAGTGAAGCGTGTGTTAACATTAATGTACTTAAGCACCATCCCACCATCCCATGTCTAATGGTCAGTAATCCCAGAATGCATTTGTTACAATGACCTGAAAACATCAGTCCTTCAGCTGCCATTAATAACAGATTTCACCCTGTTGTAAAAATCAGAGCTGGTCAGAAAGTAGTATTTTCCATGAAAATTTTCCAGAGAAACATATTTTTCATATTATTTATTATCTATATCATAGAAGGTTTCTGGTTTATCATTGACAATTTTTCAATTTTACGATTCTTGAGAACTGAAAATTTTTGTTTTCAGTTTTTAGTCAAAAACAGAATATTTCAAAAGAACCAATCATTTTCTGCAGAAACTTTTGTTTAGACAAAAGGCCATTTTTCACTGAAATTATGTTTCAATCAAAAACTGTGACCAGCTTTTGCATGACCCTGTACATAGCCCCAGCAATGTTTATATGCAGATTTGAAAGGACAGAAATAAACAAGCAGAGATAGATTAAAGAGCCCCCATATTATTTCCCTTTGTATGTACTTAAAGACTGTGGTCAAGTTATCCTTTTTTGGCTAAGATCGAGCTCTCTAAGCCTCATTGTTGGCAGGTTTTCCAGTCCACGAATCATTCTTGCAGTTCTTTTCTGAATCCTCTCCAATCCTGCAGGAAATGTACTGAAGTGCAGAACTGGACATAGTATCCAGCAATGGTCTCACCAATGCCATCAGCGATGCCTTATTAGCTGATTCAAGTCAAAATCTTGTCCATGGCAAAAAAACCTGCAGTGGGGACAGAAGTAAATGAACTTTTCAAGATGCAAAATACTTAATCTTGTTTAGCTAGTAGATTGTAACTTAAAATTCAGAGAGCCAGGCTGGACGTTTCTATGACATTTTATATTTTAGCTGCATTTAAATTTTGCTGGACTTATTTTAGGATTCTCTCTCCATTTTCTGTAATCCTGAGCTTTGATTAAACAACCTGAACTGCAGTTATAAGATGTGTCATGTTCAAAAGCTGTTGAATGCTCCTGCAGGAAAGAGACTGACTTCTGACCTTAAGGAAAGTGGAAGGAGCACCCACAGTAACAGCTTGAGCAGCCGCTTGAGGCATGGGAAATGAGAGACCCATCTGTAAGACAGTGCTGGGAGGATGCTGGCTGCTGAGAGGGCAAGCAAAGAGAGAGACAGCAAAGACCCAAAAATGTGGGTATGGTTACAAGTCCAGAAATATAACTGTAGCGTAAAAATAACCTCACTACACATCAATGAAGGGGGTATATATGATGAAACCTGGGGGAAGAGGAGAGCAGGATGAAGGGGTTAAGAAATGGACGCAGAGGGCCTTCCCCATTTCCCTCTTTTGCACATTTGCCTCACTATTGTACCATTATAATACACATACATTGCACAAGGGCACAAACTTCTTGATGATTTGCAGTTTAGTTTGGGGGTAAATTGGCAAAGTTTCCAGGTAAGGGCGTTTCCTCTTCCTTTGTTGAAGAAGAAATTAAAGCATAAATTCTGCAGGCAGAAGTCTGTGTTCATGTCTTCTATGGTCATAATTAAAAGGGAATCCCCACAAAATGTCATGATATTTTCAAAAGGACAAACGGCAGTTAAGCACTTAAGTTCCTAACTGTAATTTGGCTCTAGAAAATCTCCCGTCATCTTTTGTGTGATCACAAGAATCCCATTCAAACACCTGTAAATATGCGCCTCTGACATTCATAGATCAAAACTACCCAGAATAACTCCCCTAGGAGCTTCAAAACACAGAGACAAATTTATGAGTGCAAATATACATAAGCAGGTTGTAGCCCCCAAATTATCACATATAGGCACTGAATGCAAATACCACCAGATCATTGTTCTGAGAGAACAGGGCACACACAAATGTCGAGTATCACAATTGTGCCTGTGAAGAGAAAGGCTGGGATTCAAGTCTTGGAAAGTTATTCTCATGAGAGAATGTGTATGTGCAGCCATTTCCTGTCGTGATCTATAGATCTGCAAATTATATGCGGTGCTGCTCGGGTAGGCAGATTTTCTTGATGTCCATTACTGAGATTTTCTTTAAGAGTTTCTGTAATGATGACAGAAGCAGCTGCTTGATTAAAACTTGGGCATTTTATTAGACATGCTAATTTAAATTTAAAAAAGAGAGAGAAAGGAGGGAGGAAGGGTGATGTCAGTCCACGTCCCACTAGACAAGTGCCCATCCAAAAAAACAACAACAAAGAACCTTCCTGGCCAGACAGGCCATATAATGAATGGACACTCTAGGTATTGCACTGCAATTAGAAACCCGCGGCTGACCCATGCTCGCCAACTCGGGCTCACAGGGCTCAGGCTAAGGGGCTGTTTAACTGCAGTGTAGACCTTCGGGCTTGGTCTGCAGCCTGAGCTCTGGGATGCTCCTACCTTGCAGGGTCCCAGAGCGCAGGTTTCAGCCCCAGCCTGAACGTCTACCATCTGGTCCATTTTATGAGCACCACATTCACTTTAAAATTAAAAATATGAAGCCCAGAGTTGAATGATTTGGGCCTTGAAATAAAACGCTGATGGATATTGAATATTAAAACAATTTCAAAAACACCAGTATGACAAAACAAACAGACCAGTGCTCTCTTCTTCAGAAATGCTTTAACATCTTGAAGGTCTTATTGACTTCCTGAATACGGTATATTAAAAAGGGGGACAACATATATATTTTTTTAAGTGTGAAGGCCACATTTAAGTCATTTCTCATCCAAGAATTCTTCTGGGTGATTTATTTGGATATTTTAACCCTTGAGCTTACTCTATATAAATCAAGCTACAAGCCTCAGTTTTCTCATCACCCATGAATTTTAAAATTCAGATAAATCCAATTATTCTTCACATAACAGTAAAGGACTTCAGAGAATATCACTCATTCCACTTAGCTGTTTAGCTCATCTTAATATATTTTTTCCTCTTGACCACTTCCTGTTTTATACAACAAATTTCATGGTTGAATCTGATCAATATCCCAGTCTAAATCATTCCAAAACTGTCTACTGTTCTTGATTTAGGTGACTGTCTTCTCAAGCTTGTTTGTGGTGATATTACCGCCCCTGGCCTTATTACCCAGTGAAAATAAACATCTTTTAATGTATGTCCTGCTATGTCAGAGCTGAGTATTTATTAATTATTATTATTAGTGTCTAATTTTTTTACAATGTATTTTAAAATTGCAGAACATCTGGGGACTGATTCTATGGATCTGAACCTAACTGGTCAGCTTAGAATATGCCAAGTGTGGGGCAGTTTTCAGCTGGAATAAAGCGGCGTAGCAAGCTCCTATGCCAGCTGTTCCCTCCCCCCATATACTGGCATAGGGGTGAGAAGTGCACCTGAATATTCCAATCCACAGCTGGCAGAGGATCACAGAGAGAGTGCAAGTTAGAGCCACCTCACAGCTCTTCTAACTTATGCCACCGGGCTGGCTCTGGTGCAGATGTACCCTGGAGCAGAAAGGTGTTCTCCTTGTTCCGTGATGACCCCCTGTACTGAGCATATCTCAGTGTAGGAGAGTATGGACCTTCATGCCTAAACCATCCCTGACAGCACATACACACATAAATTGGAACTTGCTTATAAGGAAACACTGCAGCAGTAAGAGTGGAGCCTAGTTTTCCCGCTGCACGTTCCTTCAGAGCTGTGTTCCATTTATAGTAACTGTGGATATAATGAAATGGAGGGGGCAGGTGGGAGCCTAATGAAGTGAAGGATGAAAAAGAGAGAAACCTCCCCGTTGCTGCTGCTATGACTCCCTGGGTCAGGAGCACAAAATGGAGCCGGTAATGGGCAATGGAGGCAGCCTGGCAGATATCCCACCTGCAAGAGCTGCAGGAAGCAAAGGACAGAGAACAGAAATACCTTCAAAAAAACAGGGTCTGTTCAGAGTGAAACCCTGCTTATCATGTTAGAAAATCCTGTTTGCAGCTCCTGGCTTGAGCAGGCCAGTGGTGCTACAGGATGTTCCTGACGGGCTTGAGAGAGAGTAGTCTGTCCCTTAAGGCAGAGAACCATCAGTGAGCCACTCTCTCTCACCGTAACTCAGACCTCAGGAGGCTGAAGGTAAACTTCCTTCTTCCCTGTTCTTTACTCAAAGACTGACTTTCAAAATTTCATCCATGGAAATTGAAATTTTTAGAAATGTCACCAAAATAAAGGAGCTTGAATTTTTAAATAAGCATCCAAGTTTTTAAAAACACACTTTTCTCAGCTGCAAACAAGGCTCCAGTCCCATAACTGCCTCTTAATTTGAACAAACAACTGAAATCCAAAAATGTGTTAATGACTTCTTGGGCCACCCCAAGGGACATGTCCTTGTGATCAACAGACATTTCTTAAGTAGCTGGAACATGCCACTCCCTGACCCAAAGCTTTATTTCTGCCCATAATGCTACCACAAATTGCATCCCCTACCTTCTAATTTGTGAATACTCCTTGGATGAAGAACTGGTCTTTGACTGGCAGTAAATGACAAAATATCTCTTGGGTTCTCCCAAATAGCACATCTACAAGGCTTTTAAATGGTAATGAAGAGCCTATGACATTCCACTCCCCGACCTAAAGATTAATTTCTGTACAAAGCACTCCCTAATATTATCTTTCCTTGTGCAAATAGTTTTTATATGGACAACTGTGGTTTCAACATACACTGATGACAAAATGCCTTTTGGATCACCCCAAGTGACACTCTCCTGCATCCATTATGCTGTTGTGAAGAGACAAAGCTTCATTTCCTGGGAAAACCCTGATACATTATGCCTGCTCACTGCCACTTTGCATTTTCTGTGTAAGCAGACACCCAAGGAACGTGTAAAAAACAACAAAATTGAGCAATTTGTTGCAAATGCAGCTGCAATGTTTTCACAGAAATACTTACATTAATAATTACAAATAAATAAGGGACTGAGAACCAGGAATAAAGAAAACAACTTCAGTCTCATCCCCCCCGCCCCCATGCCTCCCCAAGAGAGGGCTATTGGTTGCACATAAGGGAGGAATCAGTGTCTTTCACCACCCCCAGTTCACCCCTTGACCCGTTATCAGATCTCTACTGTACAACAAGCACCCAGGAGAGTTGATCTCCATGGGAAGTGCTCAACACTATGGGAGGCCCCCCTATCCTGCCCTCCCCAATGCTGTGCAATTGTACTGATTCCACTGCAAGCAGGGCCCTTTGTGCCCATGGCGGAGAGGTCAGATTTGCTCCAATAAACAGGTTTCACCACATGTGTCATATAGACAGAGAGAATGTAGTGGGTGAGTGTGGTGGGGCAGATGCCCCACTCCCTTGCATCAGTGGGCTGCAGCAGGCCGGTGACCCTGCGCCGATGGGCAGCCAATGTAAGGAGGGCTTATTGGGAGCCAATCAGGGCCCAGATTGGAGACAGCCAATCAGGGCCAGGCTCAGCCCTATAAAAAGGCTGCTCAGCAGAGAGTCTCTCCCAGGCCTTCAGAGGGGAAGGTCTGTCTTCTGCTTAGGAGACCAGCACCTAGGACAGCGCAGTGCTGGGCAGACTCAGGGGAGCATAAGAGAGCTGCAGCCCGTAGCCTGCCAGGCTGCAGGTCCTGAATGGAAGGGCCTAGCTGGGTGCAAGAGCAGGCCGAAGGGGACGCAGCCCAGGGAAGAAAGATGGACAAAGGGAGAGAAGGAGGGCAGGAAGGCTGCCGTATGAGGGTCCCTGGGTCGGGACCCAGAGTAGAGGGTGGGCCTGGGTCTCCCCCCCCCTTCCCCCTTGGTACAGGCACCCAGCCATGGAACGTGGTGCTAACAGACTGCATCAGACCCTTGACAGAAGGGGTTAGACTTTGGGGTGTGGTGAGCCGCTGGAGCACTGAAAGGAACTGCTGATAACCCCTCCCCCCCGGAAGGGGGTGAGCGTGGACTAGGGGGCACTGCCAGAGGGCAGGATCCTGAAGA
Organism: Macrochelys suwanniensis; assembly: GCA_033296515.1. NCBI lineage: Eukaryota > Metazoa > Chordata > Testudines > Chelydridae > Macrochelys > Macrochelys suwanniensis. Next base: position 83,055,167 of record CM065776.1, on the reverse strand, counting down.
TGCCGCCGCGAGCTAAGAGCAACGTGGGTCCAGACACCAGCAAGGGAGAGGCGGACGGGACACCACTGGCAGAGGGTGCTCCAGGACTGCCGAGAGCTAATTCCCAGACAGACTGGCAGGGGGCGCTGCGGTGGTGAGTCGTAACTGCATCACAGTGAGCTTTCAGAATCAGGAAAATGCCTCCAAAGAGGTAAGGGGAGGAAGAGGAATCACAACTCATTAGCATAGGCTCCCAATTCCTTTCATCATTAATTAAATGACAACATGGATTTACAAGCTGCATGGTCTTTCTGTTGCAAGCACAGAGCCAAAAAAATCAATGACTGTGGGCCACAGATCACTATGGTTAAAGAACGAACGCCTCTAGCTGGGTGCCAACTCTTATGATCATCAATGAATCAGCTAGTTAAAAATGTGGAAATGTTTTGTTGGTTCATTTGTTTTGAGTTCCAGCAATTTCACTGCTCCCCCAGTAACACTTTCAAATGTATTTAACTTTATAAAAAGATTCTGATGGAGGATTGGAAACAACTCTGACCAAAAAGTTATTTAAAGTGAGATTAAAAAGATGGAAAGGAACAACTTAATATTTCTAACCTTTTCCAGAAGCGTGCAGTGTAAAGGACTCTTTTTCTCTCTGAGTCACTGTGTGGGTGATTGGCAGTACGCTGTTGAGTAGAGGGAGAACAGCGGGGGTAGAGGAAGATTACGTACACCCATTGACTGAGTAATTTAATCTAGAGAAATCACTACATTACCTTCTTTCTCAGCAGTACTACTACTCCCCTGAAACATCACATTCATCCTACTCCTGTCTTGAGAGTAAATTTAGAGGGATTCCTGTAGGTCTGCTTCAAACATTACTATGATTCCTCACTTTTGTCTGAAAAGGTTATTTGGCAGCATTTTGCATAAAGTTTAAACTCTCATTATTTTTAACCTTTCATCTCAGAACAATTGCTAAGATGGGCAATCAAAGGATGGCAATAACCAGTTCCTCATCAATGTAAATGAGGCCTGGCTTGAAAGAGGAACAGCTGATCTAAATCAGAATAATTTTCTCAGTCTGTTTGACCTCCTTCAGCTTTTCCTGTGGTTGCCTACCCTTATCTTCAGCTTCGTGCAAGTGTATCCTCCTGTGGTTGGACAACTGTAATAGATGTATCCTCCATAAAGTGATGCAGATAAGATTGGTTGCTCTCAGTATCCACCCTCCTTTTTTTAATTAAACAATATGGTCTTGATCCTGCAAATACCTACTCATGTGAATAGTTCCACGGCATTCAGCAAGACTACTCATGAGGGTCAAATTACTTGCAGGATAGAGGTCTATGACATTCCAATGTTTCAAGCCAATGGTGGTGGTGAAGAATCATAGGGCTGACCAGGACCTTGAGAGGTCATCTAGTCCATCCACAGTGCTGAGGTAAACTAAGTGTAGTCCTAGCCTATCCCTGACAGGTGTTTCTCTAACCTGTTCTTAAAAGTCTCCAATGATGGAGATTCCATAACCTCCCTTGGTAACCTCTTGCAATACTTAACTATCCTTACAGTTAGAAAGTTCTTCCTAATGTCTAAACAAAATCTCCCTTGCTGCAGATGAAGCCCATTACTTCTTCACCTTCAGAGGACATGGAGAACAATTGATCACCATCCTCTTTATAACAGCCCTTAACATAGTTGACTTATCAGGTCTCCCCTCAGTTGTCTTTTCTCAAGACTAAACACCTTTAAAGCCTTCCACCCTTACAGTCCAAGAGGGTGAGTCAGTGCTGCAAATTTGACCAACACCACCTTTTTGCAGCAGTTTCTGACCTTGTTGCCCCCGACCCCACCATAAAGCACTACTGCCTTCCTCCAGAAAGTCTGGGCAACGGCTCCCTGCTCTTAATGCAGGGCGGTCACTCCTGTACTGAAGGGCACTTATCAGTCAGGGTAGCACTAGTGACGCTGGTTTTCCAATACCTACTTCCTAACCCCTTCTCCCCTCTCCCCCAGCCTAGGAGGTAAATTCAGGGTGGGATGGAGCTGGAGCTGTGAACTCCAGCAAGCCTTGCTGGTATAATGGACTCATGGGAGCCATTATGAGCTAGCAGAATTTAGAGCAGACCCGTAGTGCTGACTTGCACTGGGGGGCTGAACTGGGATATGGCTTAAAGCCGAGTTGCATTCTCTCCTACAGCTCTTCCCAGCTCTGCTCCAGTGCAGCTAAGGATTCAGCCCATTACCTTTTGTGAAGAACTGATGCACAGAATGAATTACCCCTTTTGAGACTCAAATGCTGTCCCTTCACTACCATGCATGTGGCAGGCTGTAAACACAGCATAATCACGACAATTCAAGCCAGCACAGGCTGAACAGGATGCTGTGCCAAAAGCATGACCAACACTAGGCATAACCATCTGCAACACAGATCTTACCACTCCTCTACAGACCCCAACCCAATTTCTTCCTCAATCAGATCTCCCACTGGCTCTTCAGCTGGCTGGTAAATGACCTGTGTTTTTGGCTATCGGGACAATTAAAACCAGTTTAAAATGGAAAAACATTTATGAAACAAACTGAAAGTCAGCATGCTAAGCACCGAGGGCTAGTAGGCACAAGGCTACGCAGGACACTGCATGCCTGTTTGGTGCTCCTCTGCCTTGTGGTGAGAAGGGTTAGGAGCATGAGGGCTACAGGGAGCACTGTGCCAGTGGCTTGTGAATCTACTTCTATAGAGATCAATAGGCTATCCCCAGGTATTTGGCATTCACAGTCCCCATCTATTAGTACAGCTCCCAGGCTGTGTTAGTAACAGGAGTTTGGCTGTGCAGCTGCCACACATCAAGATGTCAGCTGGGACAGCTGTACTTCTCCACCAACTCTCAGTTCGCTTATGTCAAGCTTGTTTACTTTGGCTTTGCATGCAGTTGTGAAGGGAAACAGTATGGCCCTAAAAATGGAGGAAATCGAGATGATTCTGATTAGATATATAGATTCTGATATATATATATATATATATATATATATATATATATATATATATATATATGAACAGAAGCGGAATCTCACCACTGAATGGCTTGTAGCGATAACTCTTAGCACATATGTAGTACTCTGTGTCAGTGTAAACTTGTCATATACTATACATCAGGGATAGTCAACAGACAGAGCGCGGGCCAAATTCGGACTACCACATTCTTTTGATCAGACCCCAAAATCTTTTTATTTACTTATTATTATAATTATTATTATTGTTTTTTTAAATTATATTCTATGGAGTCTGGACCTTGACTATACCTTGACCAAGAAATTTGGACCTTGACAAAAAATGCAATCATGTACTCCTGCTTTACATGATTGCATATATCAAGCTGGTGAGTTAGTATTTGTGCAGTAGGTGTTTCATGTGGTGTTACCATGCTGCTTCTTTATTGTTCTTTACTTCCCATCTATATTTATTTAAATATGTTTTTGTGCAAGCTTTTTTTGTTCTGTTTAGTCATCTTTTATTCTATGATCTATGAAGAAAATGCTGCACATTTAAGACAGCTAAATGAACATCTCAACCTGAATTAATTTGGCACATTAATTGCCCTTTCTGATATACATCTCAATACAGTGTTGACTTTTTGCTCTGGGAAAGTCATTTGAATGCCCTCTGAGAATTGTTGACTTGCTTAGTGATCTCATGATTACGTTGCATTTGGTTACTGTTCGGATGTCCATCTCTGCATTGTTTTATGTCATTGTAAAAGATATATATTAAAACCAAGAATCACATCCTGCTATGACCTTTTAAAACCATTCTTTGTATTTCCATCTCTGTGTTGTTCCTGCTTTCTGCCAATGAGGAAAACATGCATTTTATTTACTTTTTCATATTATTTTTTAAATTCAGAGTGGATCTGTTAGAGAAATGATATATAAAAACACCTGACAAAACAACAAGGCAAATAATCACAAGAGACTTACATAAAGAAGAGTCCATCCTCATGTATTAAGCCTAGCCAACTGAACTACATGACAGAAACCTTTTAACCTTCAAAATCTGCTAGAAAATTTACCCAACACCATAGTGCTTCTGTTTTGATTTTAAAATGATAGATGTTTTCACGTCTCATAAATCACCCAAAAAAGTTCATTATTGAGTATTATTGAACACAGCCCCAGAGTTTCTAGAGAACAGCTCGTTTGAACGGTTAGATAAAACCAGTGGAATATCGTTTCTGATTGTAAGGTCATCTTGGCAGGAACTGTGTCTTCCTGTGTATCTGTGTAACGCCTAGCACATTTTGGTTGCTATTGTAATCTTAAAAATGAATAATAATAATTTGTTTTGTCTAGTATGAGTGATCAACAACCGGAAAATTAACGTTAATTCATCAAATTCACTACCTTTAATGTATTTCCCTTTCGTTTCTCAGAGCTCCAGATTGTCCATACATCACACTTTTTGTATCTTGGATTTTAATGTTGCTCTCTCATTTAGATGTCATGGACATGATATTTGACCCTCTAAAACGTGGTGTGTATTTCAGATAGAGTGCCTTTTGCAATGATGAAAAGACTTGACTACATGCATATCTTAAAAGGTAAAAAGAGGCCAGAAAACTGCAGTAAAGAACAAGTTACATACACTGTCTCTAAAATATTAAAAGCTGAACAAAATAGGCATCCTGGGAAGGCTTGCATGCTCGTGTCCATGAGAGATATGCCAGCTGGAGTTTTAACTCCTGATAGAACCACTCAAGACAGAGAAGTCAAAGAGTAAGGACCAAACCGAAAAAAAAAAAGCCCACTGGTCCTCCAGATTGGGGGTTGAGTGATAGGCCAACAATCTGCTCTCATATAAACACACACACAAACGCGCACACACACACACCCACCAAGATAGCCACTCCAACCAAACAGCATGCCAAAGAAATAGACTCTGTCTCAGCAGAAGTCAAAAGTCTTGGAGACAGCCATCAGGAAGCCAAGATTTCCTTGGTAAGGACCTTGATAAAGTTTTTACCGAAGGTAAAACAAACTATGAAAGTAGTTTCTGGACTATTAGAAAAATGGCTGCCACAACAAAAACCATGCTGTTGATGAAAGGAACGGACAACTATAATCTTGAAATGCTTGGAGTAAGTGAATGTCGATGGCCAGGAGCCGATAAAAGGTGATTCAAAAATGAGACTAAAGTCATAATATATTTAGGGAGGCTACTGAAGTCTAATTTCTGTTTTATACACTTAGCCTTTAAAATGTTGACCAGAAAAATGCGCACACACTCATTTACACACATCATTCTTTGTCCTTCCACTTTTATAACTCACGAAGTCTCAGGAAACAACAATATTTTGCACTTCTATAGCTCTTCGTTTAATCCATAGATCTCAAAATGCTTTACAAAGTTGAGCAACCATTATTATTCCTATTTTACGTATGGAGAAGCCAAGACAGAGAGATTACATAACTTGGCCCAAGATGCAATAAATCCATTGCATAGTCAGGGACAGACTCAAGGCTTCCTGACTCCCTGTGCATGTTTAAGCAACTAGACAGATCATGGCTCTTCTGAAAAAACAAAAGAGGTTCATAATTGTCTGTATTGATGGATAAATCACACAAAACATTAATGGCTGCTGTTCCCGATGGAGACTTCACTAATCTTTTCTAGTCCATCTCATGGGACTATAATGCCTGCCAATATTATCAATCCTATTATTTTAATATCATATTATTGGTAAAGCAGAAGGGTAGGTTTGCATGATAAAATTTCCTGTAGCTAGCCTAAACAAGCATATGAAAGAAGGAATTGTGTTGGCTATATAGAGACGCAAGATTGCACTGATTGAAAGAGAAATCATACAGAGATATTGAAATAGAGCTATAGAGAGTCTACACCAATACGTTTGTCAGGCTTGCAGACAGGCTTATAGACAGTAGCATACACAGCATACGTTATTTGCTCTGTATCTATTGAGAGGATCACACTAGAAGGCTGTGGGAATTCAAGTGACAGCACAGATATTTTACAGTATAGGTTGAGCTGTAAGAGTGAGTTATATAATTTCTTTGTTGTAATTGAATATAATCAGGGATGAGGATTGGTAATAGAGTTGGCAGAAGGAAAAGCCCAGTGCCATCTGTGAGCAGTCTGCTCATAGTAACCAGTGCTCTAACTGTCAACAATGCAGGAAGAAGACACGGTTTTATAGCACCTCACTTATTAATGCACTGACCTATACTGAGACCAGTGCAGAGTTGCACTATCTCCAAGATTGCTCCAACAGAGTTTTTGCCTCCCAAAGTCTCCCCACCCCACAGCCCTGGCTCTGACACAATCCTTGCCCCAGCTCCTCAGTGCATAGGAGAAGTGTACAACCTATGACATTCCCAGGATAGAGTAATCTGTTCCCCTTGCAAGGCTGACAACATCCCTAGGCTGGTGCAGAGGGGGCAGGGCCATGGCTTCATCTCCTTCTTGCCCCTCACCCTTTGGGGTGATTTCTTCCCCAAGGTGTCCTGAGTGCAAGGACTACAGTTCTCCCTAACTGTTAAGGAGGGTGGAATGTGACAGAAGACTGCTCACTCTCTCTCTCCTGGACAAGGACCAAGGGCAATCTGGTCCTATTAATGGATTATATTAAGAATTGCCTTGGTTTTTTCTTCATATGCAGAAGGCCATTATTACCAAAATTCCTTTCACCTTAGCAATGACAACTTTAACGTCTGCTCTTCCTGTGTGACCTTGGGCAAGTCATTTAGGGTATGTCTAGACTTCAAGCTGGTGGGATAGGGCTCGTTTATACTGGCATGCTAAATTGGCACTGTTGCGATCGATTCAGCGGCATTGATTTAGTAGGTCTAGTGAAGACGCAAAGTCGATGGGAGACTGCTCTCTCATCAACTTCAGTACTCCACCTCCCCGAGAGGGGGAAGGTAAGTCGGCAGGAGGGCATTTCCTATTGACATAGCATGGTGTAGACACAGCATTACGTCACTGTAAGTTACGTCATTCGGGGGATGATTTTTTACACCTGAGTGACGTAACTTACATCGATGTAAGCAGCAGTGTGTCTGGGTGTTGCTGGATCTGTGGAGTTGGGTGTGGTGATGAATTTGTTTCTTGTACATAGTTGTCTGTAAGGTTCCACTGCTGAAGCTGATCATGGTGTCCGTGAAGTTGATGCTGGTGTTGGAGTGTTCTAGAAAGAGTTTGATGGATGAGTGCTGGTTGGTGAAATTGCAGTGGAAATCTATTAGGGAGTTTAGGCTGTCCAGAAGATGAAAATGTCATTGCTGTATCAGGTATATAATTGGTTTTATGTTGCAATTTTTCCAGAAATTCTTCCTCAAGGTGGCCCATGAAGAGGTTGGCATACTGAGGAGACATCCTAATATGCTTGGCTGTTCCCATAGTTTGGACAAAGTGTTTGTTGTTGACTGTAAAATTATGAGTGAGGATGAAATGGATGAGTTTGGCGATGTGTCTGGGGTGGATGTCTGAATGATGTCCATTGTCTTGTAGATATTTGAGGCAGGCAGTGATGCCGTCATGGTGAGGAATGTTGGTGTATATGGAGGTAACATCCATGGTGGCAAGTGTTGTGGTATGAGTGAGGTTGTTGATGTTGCAGAGTTTCTGGTGGAAGTCAGTTGTGTCCTGGAAGAAACTTGTCCTTGGTGTGGTGAGTGGGTTGAGGATGGTATCTCTGAGTCTTCATATTCCTTCAATAAGAGTGTTGTGGCCACATATGATGGGTCTGCCTGGGCTCTCTTGGTTGTGTATCTTGAGAAGCATGTAAAACATCCCTGGGGGTGGGTTGTAGAGTTTATCTTAGAGTTGTTTGGGGAAGGATTTGATGTTGACATTCTTGTGTCAGCTTAAGGTTTTAAGATTGTTCTTCAAAATGTAAAATCTTCAACGGGGTAAAACAGAGGAACATTTTTTCACTCAGCAAGACCCTGGTATTCCTGTGATTTGCATGAGATTTTTGCTACATGCAAAAAAAATTCTATCATATGTTGCATATTTAACTCTATTTTACAGGTAAACAACAGATGAATTATGTATCCTGCCCAAAATATTAGACATCTTGGCGCATCATGCCAAAGCAGATGGATAATGATTGATTTGGACAAATGATTTTTTTAAAAAAAACTGCTTCCTGTGAATAATTAAGGAAGCTCATTATCTGCACAATTCAACAGATACCTACTCCCATAGGGCTAGCCAAATATTCACATGCTTATCTGAGCGGAAATAGACCTCTGCAACTTCTGCGATTTACCTGTCACTGATCCAAGTGAACCAGGTTGGTCTGGGAAAACATGAGTGCCATGGGCTGAATTACAAAAGGTCAGTATTAATTTTATACTAATTTCCATCAAGTTGCACACATTTCTGGGAGAGTTTCCCTTTTAATAAACTCCTTCCATTTGGAGTCTGCTATTCCCCCTCTGGATTCCTCTCTTATCAGTGAGAGTTAGTTTAGTACGCGAATTTTTTGATGCCATTGTGCCAGCCACCCAGGAGCCAAGACTAATTAATAAGAAGAATTACCAGTAAATCAGAAGTATTTTCCAGCTTCTTGCAATAAATATTATATTTAGTCTTGGAGGGATTAGGGGTTTTTTTCGGTAAAGGTTTATAAATGTCAATTTCACCAAATACACACAAACCAATGAAAAAATGTTTCCATTGATAACAATCATAGTTCACAGTAAGGCAAAAATAGAAAAAAGCTGATTGAGAACTTATTAGCATTTAATTTAAGGATATTTATTTTGCATATTTTGACATATGATGTTGACTGTTTTCACGGTTCTAAAGCTTTAACATTTTATATCTCAGTCTACTGTCATTAAATTATTATTGTCTGGCAACCTCCCCCCCCCCCCCCCACACACACACATTGTCTGACTCCCTATAATTTCCCACAATGTTAACATTTAAATTGAAGAAATTATGGACAAATATTTTCTCTAATTTTGTACAACTGTGAAAATTTAAATCCATAAAAAAATGCTTAAAAACAAAATATCGATGTTATCCACCGACATTATAAAAAAAAATTGGATTCTGGCAAGCCTGATTATATTTCTTCTATCTCTTTGGTTTCGACATACAGAAGCAGGTCCTCAGCTGATGCAAATCAGTGCAGTGCGGCATCTTCAATGGAACAATACTGATGCATACCAGCTGAAGGACTGGCAGAATTGGACAAGTTACTGTCAAAGATACAGAGCCAAATCCTAACTTGCCTGTTCCATGGGTGTGAAACTCAGCACAGCTACACATCCCGGCCAGGTCCAGCAGCCAGAGCCCCTTCACTGGAGACAGAGGTGCTGTTCAGCTGGCATCTGGCCCAGCCCCTCCTCTCTGCAGCCAGAGCCTGGGATATTTGATAGTGGAGCCAACAAGGAGAGAAGTTCAGGGGCAAGGAGGTGCCTTCACTTATGCCCCAGCAGGAGGCCTGGGGATTCCCACCTGGCGTGAAAGCTAGAGGGACACAGCACTCACCATCTCCCTCTTCCAGCAAGCACATGTCTCAGTTAACAGATCCAGATTGGAGCTGTCAGTCAGCAAGGAGCCAATCATTCTGAAGAAACACGCCCCCTTCTCAAGAAAATAGCAGCAATAGGGGGCATCTCTTCCCCAGGCACTGTTCTTTACAGGTTCATGTTTAGCCCTGGATGCTTCCCTCTGTCTCTCCACCATTCAGAGAGTTCAACCAGGGCTATTGCTGTGACCTCCAAGGGCAGTCTGTGGAGAGAGGGAGAAGCTGGCAATAACAAAGGCCAGGGATGGGTGGGAAGGTAGGTCCCTACTGTGAAGCTGTTGAGTAGTCACTCCGCACCCCCTACAAACCATCAGCCAGGTTGCCATGTAGCTCCCCTCCCCATGAGGAGAGCTCCCTGATGATGTGCCACACAGCCGTGAGCTATTTGCAAAAATAAGTTTCTTGTTCCCACGTCAAGGTCTTACTACACTGGAAATTGTTGCCGCTAATGATACACATTTCATAGACCAAACAAGATTACATTGACAAATCCCTTATTCAGATACACTTGTTGGCATGTTCAGGTCTTCCTTGAGCACCATTTATGGTCAAGATTGGTATGACAATCATTGCTAAAAGGATTGGCTCCTGGATATGAACTTTCTAGCTGTCTAGCTGAATTGCTTTTAGTCCGAAGGATAACACAGACTAAGTGTAACACTCACTTGGTAACAGATATTATAGTTCAACGGCAGTACAGTGTCTTCCACTTGAACTTCCAGTGTTTGAAATCTCTGATAATGCCCAAGGGAAATGTACATGTACGCAACTCAGAATATCTTATTTCTTGTCAGAGAACTGAGTATTCCAGGTCTAACTCATCAAAGCATCCCTGTAAGGCTATTGGTGACATGATCACGCTTGTGATGCTTGACTGTATAGAACTCCATTGCCTGGGTGAAAATGAACAGAAATTTACTGACACACACATTGCCAACAGGATATTAGCAGAAGCAAGAAAGAGGAAACATCGCTGACACTTGACAGGTTGCGATGTGCAATGAATGGCCACTGAAATGTTGACAGACACTTGTGGAAGCTTCATTAGCAATTCAGCTTCTAGTCTGCAGCTCCAGAATGGATATGTAACCCACAGAAATGCATAATGAGGCTTCTCAAATGAGTGTCAGGCTGACAAAGATGGCTCCCTTGGGCTGTCTAAATATCTATTTAAATGCAGATGCTAGCCTTCTAATGTGAAGGAAACAAACGTTTGCAACTTGTACATCATTGTGTGTAACACTCAGAGAGATGGGTCTTTTATATTGATATAGTGTTACCAACTCCCAAGATTTAATCAGGAGTAACAGAATTTTCGCCCCTGCTAGAGCGGATCTTGGAATGGCATTTCCAGGGAGAGTCATTGCAGCGGAGGCCACGGTCACAGTACTCTGTGCATTTGGGAGAGTGATAGCACTGGGAGATGGGTTCAAACATTAAAAGACAGACCAAAAGCACAATACAATCTTTTTAAAATTAATTTTAGGTCCAATCTCATGATTTTGTGAGGAAGGGGCTGACTCACGATTTTTTAACTTTTGAGCTTGGCAATGCTGTATTCATAATCAATTTTTAAGCATACTCTACAGAACATAATGTAGAACTATGGAGCCTACATTCCATACGTTACCCTTTTTCAAGACTTTATTGTGCCAGTTCTTATTCAGCCAAACAGGGGAGTAAGGCCTGCCTGCCCTGTGCTTGGCCTACCCACATCTTGGATTCCAGTTCTGTGTGGAGGGTAGACACTGTTCGCCAGACACTCCCATTGTAAGCCAGTGGGTGGAGGCTTGACTCCACGAGCACCATCTCTCACTGGAGGGAGAGAGAGCTGCACTTTTGAAAAGGGGAGCGGACAGACATTGTGATTCTTTGAGTCATGATTCCTTCCCAGTGTAGCTCCTAAGGTGGTTCAGTTACATGCAACCTCTTGTTAAGAGTTTCACCTAAAGGTTTTGTCTAGCACTTAGAAAATAACTCTGCTGCCTGATAATCAATTGTACCAAACAAGAGGGAGCAGCTAATTTGGAAGTTAAATACCATTTTTTAAAATCACCTGCTCCTGGAGATTTATTACCCAGGCAGGGATCTAAAAAGTCAGCCTGAGGTAACTAATACTTCTTCTTATTGAACTTATTTTTTACTAATAATCAACATTAAAGCATTGCTATCTACTTGGAAAAAGCTGTTTTACATATGCAATTCACTATTTTTTCCTGGAATCATTATGTAGATTTTGATCACTTTTAGAAGGGGTTTTGCTCTCTCACTTTTCACATTGTATAACGGTGGCAATCAAATCAAAGCTGGAGGGGAGAGGAAATGTGTAAAAATAGCGGTCACTGAAAAAATAGGGTGAGTAGTGTGGGCGATTCTTGCCTGCCATTGAAGTCAGTCTGTTCCAGTTAAATAAATAAATAATGCAATGTTTTTGAAGAAAAAAATCATAAAAGGGTCAAGGGAGTTTATAGTTAACTATCAGATGACGTTTTAACATCACAGGCCAAATCCTCAGCTGGTGTAACAGCATTGTTTCTTTGAAGTCAAGGGAGCTATGCTGATTTGCATGAGCTGAGGATTTGGCCCAACAACGTTAATGAATTCTTTTTGTGTGTCTGCAACCCTCTAATAATAACCAACAAGGGGTAGGATACACTTCAAAGCACTTTATTATGATCCTTTATATACCACAAACTTTCTAAATCTCATTCTATCACTATATTCTCCCTAGTTACAACAAAAACAACACACACACACACACACACAAAACCCTCTAGAAATTAAGAAATGGACACCTGGATTTGTTTAAAAAAATCAAACTTTTTAAAATGCTAATGTGCTGACAATATCCTTGGAAGAGATCTGAGTTATTTTGACTGTTCTTGCAGATGTCAAAGAAGTAAGGGCTCATGACAGTCTGAAAGACTGAGGTTAATTATTTAAGACCAGCAAGAAGCATGAGTAACTGTGATTCTGAAATAAAGCTATTTATTGCTAATGAAAGAGTGATTTTAATTAAGTAACCATGCTAAAGTTTGTTTCACCCATCAACTAGATATAACCTATATAGATTGTTTCATGCAACCTCCAAGTTAGACTGAGATCACCCACTTTCAAGAGCTATTTAGCCTACGCTAAGATACAAGTCCATCCCAGGTGGCTGCCCAAAAACAGATATATTATGTCTGGACAAAGAATGTGAAGGCCTCCTTAAACATTACAAAAAATGCATTGATCCAGAAATAACCAACAACCTCTTAGCAGTCTAAATGCAGCTCAAAAGCATGCTGGGAAAAAGTAGTCTCAGAAATGGACATGCCAATATCTAACAGGAAAGCATTGGCACTCAGGAAGTTTGGTGTAGCACAAAACCCACCAGATACACAGCAACAGTATGTCCCTCCAACCAGTGTCGCTATAGCAGACAAAGATACATTTTTGAGGTGTCAATCAAAAAAGAGTGGCATTAATACATGCAATCTCTACAGCTCAACCAAGACGAAAACGTCCAACCATTCTCTAGGGAAGAAACAGAAATGCACTGAAATAAATGAAAACAGGGAAAGCCTACCACTTTGACCATGCATCACCAGAACAACATCTTAGGGAGAAAAGCCAACACAAGTTGTCTATCTTCATGTCCTGTGTTATACAGGAGAACATGATAACCAAGCTACGGTGATAGCTTTACCAATGCCAGGTAAAGACCACTCTTTAGCAGCCAGCTATTGCCCAATATCATTTGAGTTATAGCTGCAAACTCCCAAAGCAGATGATCCTACAGAGAATTATGCCCACAACAGAACAACTTTTGATTGTTGATCAGGCAGCACCTGTGAGCAAATGTTAGCACTTATGACATACAGTGAGAATGGATTTCAAGAGAAGAAAACTAGAGATGGCTTTTTTGACCTTACAGCAGCCTATGACACATCTAAAACACTGGTCTGCAATACAATATGTCAAGAGTTCTTCCTAGATGGGCTGTCATGACAGTTGAGATGATACTCTGAGGTAGATGTTTGAGGTGGCTCTGGACCATAAAATAAGAACCTGGAGAGCCCAAAAGAATGGATTCCTACAAGGCTTAGTGCTGGCATAAACTATGTTTAATGTATTCACCAATGACCTATCTCCAGGTGTTTCACGTACGCTAACGATATCTACTTGGCCTCAAGGGACTGTGAATTACAAAAGACTGAAGAGAACCTGAACAGTGATATGGTCACCATAGGTGGATATTGAAGAAACAGAGAATTAAACCAAGTACATCAATGACAATGTCAAGATTTAGAGCCAACTTGAATTTAACAACTTTTTGAATGATCAGTGGTTGGCACATGATTCAGAGGTACTATATCTAGGGGACACCCTAGATTGCACACTCATATACAAATACCATCTCACTAAAGTAGCTCAACAGATCATGAGCAGAAATTCTCTCATGAACAAACCTGGGGAGACAATGTGCAAACACTGCATAGTTTGTGGCTCATTTTCTGCTATTTAGCTGGGGTGAATATTATGCCCCAGTTGGGTTAAATTCTGTCCATACTAGACTAGTAGACACACAGCTTAATCCTATCATGAGAATTATCACAGGCACACTGAAGTCAAAAAACCTGTATGGTTACTAGTCCTAGCCAATATTCCTCCACCTAATGTCCGGCATCAGAATGCGGCCAACGAACTGATTACCAGGGTACAGAAAATGCCACACTTACCACTGTTCAGGATTATATGGGATGCATCCTGCCATCAGCTGTATAGCTAAATCCTATCTGGCTGGTGCTACACGCTGTCCATCTGGCTGACAGGAGCAGCAGCTCACTATGGCAGACAGAATGGGAGAGTGCCTCAGCCACTACTAGGAACTCGCACATCAACACCAGGCAAATTACCAGCTACTTGGCTTTGGGCTCCCATGCCACCTCTGGAGCTAGTTCACTGCACCAAGATTGACCATTCCTGGGGCATCCAGAACAGTCCACTGTGCATCTGTAGTGCTGTGGGGGATGCTGCACACATGCTAGATGCTTGCTCTTTTTGCATTGGGCTCCCTGCTGGCTCTGAGGCCATTTTCTGGCTCAAGACAATTTAGCTGGAGGGTTGGGTTGTTGTTGTTTTTAAAAAACCTTGTCTTGCCCACATGCAAATGCACTATCCTCCTAACGCTATGTTGGCCCGGCTACAAGCAGCCTCAGACCCTTCACGTCATTTTGAGACCTGCCATGTGGCAACCCCCTCTCTCCGGTTGTTCTCCCCACCTCCTGGGGAAGAGCAGCCAATCAGAGCTGCTCTATGAGGCAGACAGCTCTCTCTTCCTCCCTTTAGAAGCTCAGAGGAGTTTTTACTGTAGAGAAGGAGGAGAGAAAGAGGGAGTTCAAAAATCAGAAAACAGACCAAAAACATGATTACTTTTTAAAATAATACTGTGATTTAGAGGCCAAGCCCATGACTGTCAGCCCTTCCTTTGTCCTCATTGCAATGAAGATCCACAGCCCCCATTCTAGGACCAAGAAACGGAGATCCCCGGAGGCCAGGGGAGAGAAGCACCAGAGTGAAGCACCGGCTAGCGAGCCTCTCCCAGCCCATGGAAGGTCCGGGGCTGAAAATCCCAGCAGAGGCAGCAGCAGCAGGTAAGTACAATGAAAAGTCTTATTCGGGTTTTGGATATCATTATGTGACTAGCAGGCCCCTCCAAGATTATTATTATCCAAATGAAAATAATATGAACTAAAAACTGAAAACATATACATAACTTAGCTCAAAGTCTGTGGTTTTTAGGCTAGAATTTGCCTTGTATAGTGTATTAAAACCACTAAACCTAGACAATGATTTTGATAGACTTTTACAAATATACAATAAATTCCTGGCACTTCCAGTTAGAAGGCAGTCTTTTACTCCCTATTAAATCTATACTAATCAGACCTAGATTCCAGCCCTGTCCCATTTTGACTCATGAGGTCTTGGACAAGTTACTCTCCCCCTATGTCCCACGTTACCTATCTGTAACATGGGCATTATAATAGTGTAGCAAAATTGGTAAAGGCATGACATAAATATCTGCAAGATCTCCTGCCAAAGGTTTGAACTGCAGGGCCATATCAGTAAACCCTCACATTGGTTGTACTAATGATTCACTCAGGCCTTTTGGTAGAGTATTTACATAAATGCTGGCAGGCTGAAAACAGTCAGGGCTATCAGCATGAACTGTCTTACTTCCTGACACTTCATGCACGTAGGGTACTGTCCACCAACATCACAGATTATTAATCAGGAAATGACTGGATCCTGGCAGCAGCAGGATCAGAAAAAGATAAATAAACTGGGCATGCTACAGGCCGCAAGAAGAGACAAGACAATTTCTGCCCTCCTAGGAAGACGGTTATATAACTGTCATCACAACAACAAAACTAGCACTAATGCATTTGGTGCCAGGGCTGGATCCATTCCAGCCTTGCCCCCCCATCCTGCTTCACAACCCGAGCCTCAAACTGCATTCTCAGACAGAACACATTCGTAAGAACACAGATCAGTACCAGGATCAAGTTTGTCCTTGTCCTGTGGCCAGAAAGGCTTGTCAGCCTTGCTTTCCCTCTCCTCCTTTCCTGACATTCCAGATTTGGATTCCTCACTGTCCACAAGCTTCATGGGTTCTGTGATAAACCTGGTTATGAGCTCTCTTTCCCAGACACCATATTATTCAAGCCCTTCACCTGTTTGGATTGCACTTTCATAAACCTCATAAACTAATTTTTCTCCTTGCAATCCATCGGAATTTGCTGCATCCCAACAAGGCAGTCAAAGATCCATGGATTGCACTGGGGAATTCAAATTGGCCTAATGCTTTCATTACTTCAGATAGCCAGCCGGGACTTAATCTTCCTTTCAGAGTTGGTATATTGTCTTGCCTTCTCCATATTAGAGACGTGGTTGATCAGCTGGTCTCAACAGCTTAGGCAGAGGTGTTTATTCAGGTAGCGGTGGGAGTAATATGCACAGAAAAACTATTTATGGTCACTTTAAACCTGCTGGTGGCTTACTGGTAATGTAGCCAGATGAACCGCTGGGATATCTTACATGCAGGGATAGTCTCTCTCTCTAGCGGTCAGACAGATAGAGGGGCACTCACAACTCATGGAAATGTGAGAAGTATAACCACACAGAGATATGGAGGAGGAAGGACTGGATTTGCCAGTTACAGTGGGAAGGTTGGGTGTCAGTCTATGCATCAACACAATCATATGCCTAACTGAACTTTGTACCAAGGAAGACCTCTGGCAAGTGTGGTTCACAGTGGGGATTAATTGGTTATTAACTAATTATTACAGTGTGCTGTGGGGGCATGACCCAGGCCCCTAACCAGTCAGTGGTACAGGAAAACATCACTGAGTGGCCAGGGCTTACAAATGTATGGTTAACGCCTCCTGGTGTTGCTTGTACTCATGTCAATTGATGGAGATTTTTGCCGCTATTATGACCAAAATTTAAAATTTTTATATTCAAGTTTTGACCAAAGAAATGGAATATTTCCCATCACCCATCATATTTTATACCTAGTGATTCTTCTTTTTGTTTGTTTAACCCCCCCCCCCCCCCGCCCCCAAATTTTTATTGCCATGCAAAAACCGGACTATAACTTACGGTACTTTGCTGCTCTTGGCCTCAGCAATATGAGTTGGCACATTTTTTACTCAGATGTTTGGATGCTAGAAAGTGACCTTTCTTGCCACTCCCTGCTGCTACCATGGTTTCCGCATACGCACTGGGATTATTAATAGTCAGTTTAACACTTCTAATGAGCACCTGCTGTTCCCTGTGGGTCAGGGTTTCTTTTTTTTCCTTTTTGTGTAGAAACATTCCATTAATTCAATCATAGGTTGCAATTAGTGTAAATAGCTTCTTTCTACTGCTGCCTCCTTCCCCCCCTACCATTTGACATTTAGTTTTATTTTCATTAAAATCCACTAAAGCTGGATCAGAATCAAAACACCGCCTATGCTCGAACCCACCACACTTACGTACAGTGTTCTTAGGGAGACGACTTACTGGTACCTGGAAAAAAATTCAAGTTCAAGATACAGCAGCCAGATAAATTACTTCTTAGCAATGAACTGGGGTATCCCTTTGTATGGAGGAGAACCTAACCTTCCTACCAGAACATCATAAGAATAAAAGAAAAATAGTGAAGATGAAAAAGGACCATGGTGAAATCTCAAGTGCAGGGATATTCTAACATTTTCACAGTGTCCACCGCTTAGTAGTTAAGGTCATCTTGTGGACTGACTCCTCTCCCAGAGTCACTAAAGTAGACCATGAGTTCCATATTGGGAGAGGGACCCTCAGAGTCAAAATAAAATAAGTTTTCCTCACTGCCACATTTAAAATCAATAACCTCATTTCCCAGTCGAGATAGGCTAGAGTGCAGGGGAAATAATTGTAATTGCAAAGGGTTTCACTACTAACTGCCCCCTAAGAGGAACAGGACTTTTCTTGGTGCAGCAAAGTTACACAGCATCCCTGACACAAGGCTGAGCCTAAAAACTTCATCTATCCCTATTTTTAGAAGTGTTGGAATTCAGGGTTCTGATTCAAACCATTATAGAGACTGGAGCTGGTCAAAAATTATCCAATGGAATGTTTTTCCATTGGAAATGTCTGACTCAACAAAAGCAAAACTTTTGGGGGAACACACATCAATTTCATCAAAATGTGCAATGGGAAATTATCTGAATAGTTTGTTTAGACTTTATCATTTCAACTAATATATAACATATCAAATTGCCAACATAGAAATGAAACAGTTAAAATGAAATATTCCAGATTATTTCATTTTGCGAAAAATCCCAATATTTCTACTTTTGGTTCTGAGCTGGGACAAAACAAAATTTCAGAATTTCCAGAGGGATGGGATTTTTTTTCCCTAGCTGTGATAGAGATTCAAGATGGGAGGCTCAAAAGCAACCAGGAGATTGTTTTTGAGAATCCCACCCATAAAGTCTGGGATCTGGAGTTTTCGGTTGGGCCTGTCTCTAATGTGAACAAAAGAGAATGCCACCAAAAAATGAAAGCATTTTTGATTTTTTTAAATCCATTTTTTCCCATTTTATATGATTGAGTATTCAATTACTCCAAGAATTACCATCACCAGCCATTGTTCATTTGTCTACCACTCCACTGCTCCTGCACCTGAGTGCAGCAAGCATGAATGAGAACCAAGCAGTTCAGTCAAGCCACGGGATCTTGGAAAAAATGAAGCTCTGGCCCAGAAGAAGATTTTTCATTTTTTTCCTTTAATTTTTTGATTTATCTCTGGATTTTTCCTTTCTCTATAAGAGCCAATATGTTGTTTGTTCTATTGCCAGAGGGAATCAGTAGTAGTATAGTGAAAAGCATTCTCACAGGCTACACTGATAAAAAATGGGGGGAAACACATAGTGGTAAATATGTATGCTGATATAAATAACTTATGTCACCTTCTTATATTGGAACAATGACCTTTTTTTGCCTGCCAGTGATAAAAGAACTTACTGTTTTACATCCACAGTAAATCAGGCACAAGAGGTGACAAACACTACGAGCTGTATCTGTAAGAAGGGCACCAGAGTGGAAATGCAGATTCAAATTGCTGGCATGTGTATTCATAGGGTGAGCATGGAGCTACCACCCCAACTGAGGAGAAGGGGAGATCTGGAGGGGAGCTCTGCCTACAGAAGCCGTGATGGGGAGTAGGAGCTCTCGTCCTGCGTTCAGCAGCTGACCATCTCTCCTGCATTCCCTTCTATTAAACCTTGCTTCCAGCCAAACTGAAAACCAGTCAGCCCTGAAAATCTGCCAGCTCCCACAAAGTTTCCAGCCCCATCCAGACCAAAGTTGCTTAGCTAAGCAAATCTCATGGCATTCAAAACATTGTGAACCTCTCACATTCGGACACTTCAAAACTAGTTTGACATTGCTGACCTATCATTTTTTAGCTTTTCTGACCTCTAATTTGTATCCATTTTCCATATGCCCCAAGGTTGATACAATATTAAAAGACACCGGACCACATCCACAGTTGATATGCCTCATAGCTTTAGCCGGCTCAGTATGTTTTTCTAGTTATGCAAGCTGTTACAGAGCAAGAACAGCTAGGCTGGCACAAGAGACGTCCCCTTATGTGTATTTTTCTGCTAGAAGTTCTCTTTCCCTCTCTGCGATACACAGCAATATTTGGGGGTTTTCAAAGTCAATGGAAGTTAGGTACCTAATTGGCATAAGTACTTTTGGGAATTCCACACAGTCAGACTGGGTTCTTTCCTTATAACCAAAGTATAAAAGTCCTGGAAGTCAAAGTACACCCCCAGTTACACCTGTACAGCCCACTGTATTCTAGGTATGCCCTGAGTGACAGCTGTACAAGCACATTTTCTTCATTAGGATTACACAAATGTAACTAACTGGAATTTAGTGAATATTTAGTTGATAATGCATGAGATGGAATAGAATGCAGCTTTTAGCTGTACTGGCCTAAAAATAGTAAAAAGCAACGAACACTTATTTTCATCACTAAAGCCAGGAGTGTTGACTGAATACACATAGGGACTGTGTCTATTCAGTAAGAAGTTGCTGTTTTTGCACAGTAACCAGTCAGTTTGGAACTGCAGTTTAAAAGAACATTGTGAACTGGAGATGAGTTCAAACTGCAAAAATGTGGATTGAGGTGCATATTCTGAAAAACCCAATTTGCATTTAGGAACATCTCCTAAACTGTCTCATAACAACAGAAAAGAGTTACATACTCTGATCATAATATTCCTCCTTGCCACGTATCCCTCCACTTCTGCTGATTACATGAAATATGTAAATATATGTTGATTTTATTTCAGTGGATGAAAATGCCCCAATTATGATGATCTCAAACCAAAGCAAAATTGCTAGATTTTTTCACAGACATCACACACTAAATTAAGATCTTCCTCATCTAACTTCTAAACAAGTTTTCACCAGTAAAAGTTGGCTCTTTGACAACTATGCTTCCAGTCCTGGGGAATGCTGAGACCTGTCAACTCAAATTGACTTCAGTGGAAGTCAAGGGGGCTCTGGACCTCACAGGCTCAGGTCCAGCTCAGGCTCCTCAGGTCTCCTAAATATTGACAAACATGTTCTCCTGCAGCAAGATGGCTTTGTTTCTCAATGCTAGAACTATTTACTAATGCAAGTATTTGTTGCTGTAGTTGTTCACTGAGGAAAGCGTATATGTCTGAACAAATAAGGAATCTATGATAATAAATTCACAAGGAGCTGTGATGGAGAACCATAAAACATAGCCCTTGTGGAGCAATATAATCAGGTTATTATGTGAAGTGAGGAGTTCAGCACCGATCTCAGACTTTGATACCTCAAGTTTCTCAGTGTTGTGTCTCAGTGTCTCATTCCTGTACAAACTGTTCATTATAAGGCACCGATCCCAGTCCTGTCTGCAATTAGAAATTTGTAGGGAGATTTACTGGCAAGGCCTCTGTCTGCTTGTACAATGATGATCACTATCCTCAAGAAGTGACACAGGGTCCTGTGGCACCTTATAGACTAACAGAGGTATTGGAGTATAAGCTTTTGTGGGTGAATACCCACTTCTTCTTATCCTCAATAAATCATTTCTATTTTTGAACAATTGAATGCAGAATATACAGTTACTCCTCGCTTAACGTTGTAGTTATGTTCCTGAAAAATGCGACTTAAAGCAAAACGATGTTAAGCGAATCCAATTTCCCCATAAGAATTAATGTAAATGAGGGATGGGAGTTAGGTTCCAGGGAAATGTTTTTCATCAGACAAATGCCATTATATACATATACAGTATAATTTTAAATAATTTTAAACAAACAATTTAATACTGTACTCACCAATGATGATTGTGAAGCTTGGTTGAGGCAGGGCGTAGCTGGGTCAGGGCGCGGGGACTTGCCCCGCTCCCACTCGTCAGCAGGAGCACCGGGTGGGCAGAATGGGGCAAGCCAAACAACCTTATAATGGAACATTGCACAACTTTAAATGAGTATGTTCTCTAATAGATCAGCAACCTAATAACGAAACAAGGTTAACCAGGAAGACTTTAAGTGAGGAATTACTGTAAACACATAAAGTGAGAAGTTTCCTCATTCTAGTGAGGGATTTCACTAGAATATCAAAACCACAAAGGAGTATATTTAATTCTGTTCTTTTCGTGGCCTCATATGTTCTCTAAGTCTATCACCTTGGGCCCAATCTTGTATTTCTTGTTCAGCCCAGACTGCCATTGAAATCAGGGGGGTTCAGTTACACAAGGAATGGAAGATTGTGACCCCTCTTAACAGTAAAATATCACTTGGTAAATAACATGCAGAATTGTAATGCTCCTAATTCATATAGTCTGAGTCTGAGAGAGGTGTGGTCCAATGATCTGGAGACTATCAAAGGAAGGTATATGGGGGGATTTACAAGCTCTGGGCTCTGAGGCAGTAGGAGTGAGGAGAACATATACAGCAAACACGTTGAAAAATAATAAATAAACTTTAAAACCCATTACCCTTGAAGAGACAGCTCTGAAAGGCAGCAAGAAAGGATTTCTTTTCAGAAGGGCTTTCCTGGCACAATGCTGTGTTTCAAGGCCAGACCATGATAAACTGTATTTAAAAATGCTAGAGGGGACAAAAAAACAATTTTTTTGGACAGAACTTAATACCGATCCCTTACTTTTACATCATTTGATATATTGGCAATAAAAGGGTATGAGCTACAGCACTATTTGCTACAACAGAGTCAGGTAGCACTGAACAACTGCTATAACCTCTGACTTTCCGAAATGGGTCAGTAATTCAATAGCCACATGGCTTCCATTCACTTCTTGTGAGAGCAGTATAACTGAAGAACGTAGAGGTAGGAACGCTGCAATGCTTGTGCTACATTCAGGCCCTTGAAATTCTTCCCTTGGTGCCACAGCTTTAGCCAAGAATATATGCAGAGCTGCAGCACTAGCACACAGGGTCAGGGGCTGTTTCCCGTACATGTGCCCATGTGAGTTCATTTTTTTGAGGTTTATGTAGTTGCTTGCCGTGTGCAAGGGGAAACATTTTAACTGCTATTCAAGTTATAACTAAATCAACATGTGTGCACAACACATAGACTTTGATGGAAGGGAAGCACGCTTACGCTTGATTGACTGGTTCTGGGCATACACATCTAGTTGATTAGGGCTGGGCACACACAAATCTGATTGATTAGGGGTGAGGGAGTGTGAGCACATGCAAATCTGATTAATGGGGGAGTGGGGTAGGGCTGGGCAAACACAAGTCTGAATGGTTGGTTGGGGCTGGGCACACTCTGATAGGCCACCCCCTATCACCTCTAACTACCCTTCATACCTCATTGCAACCAAACCACCTTCTCCCAGAATAATCCATTACTACCTCAGGTATCCATGACTAAGGTTGTTGGTGGAAAAGTAATCTAATGGAAGAGTATTCACAAAAGGGAGGAAAGGGGCAGAGTGAAGGTAGTGGTGCATTGGCTGTGGTTTATAGGAGTTGTGCTAAAGAAAGGTGTATGCTTGTGGATGGATGCATAGAAGGGGCAGTAATTTTAGGTGGCTTAATTTTTCATATCCTTGCTTTTGTTGGTTTGCGTCAGTTGTGTTGTGTATGTAGCAACTCTAACTCCATTACAACTAAGTTTTTTGTGTATGAATATATAGTAAATACATATTTTGTGAGCCAGATCCTTAGTTAGTGTAAAGCAGCCTAGCTCCACTGAAGTCAATATAGTCTCTGTAGAGAAAGGGCTAGATTCTCACTTAAGTAAATTGCTGCAGTTCTGTTGTAGTCAGTCAATGACCTATCCTGATTTATGCCAGCAGAAGACCTGGTCCTTTCTCTATAGAGGTCTAGCTACACACTCCTGTTTCCCATAGCAAACTAACAGGGGACTGGAACTCCGTTCGATTGCCATCCCTATTACTAGCATCCACTCTGAGATTTTACAAGTCATGTGACTTCTTTGTGCCTCAGTTTCCCCAACTATAAAATGGAATGTATAAAAACTTAACCTTTATAAAATGCTTTGAGCTAAGGACAAAGTATTACTGCCATCCGTATGACCTAATCATGACTTTTAATCAGAAAATTCACATAGCCCAGCTGCAGTGTGCCTAACACAAATGTTGTGACATTCGGCAGCAGCTGTTCCCCACTCACTATACTCGCTCACACGTGGTGTTTTGAAATATTTAAGATGAAATCCTTTTTATTTTGTTCACTCCTGAAATCTGAAAAATTGGAAAATAAGAAACACTTAACTGCATAAATAAATTACCCCTGTACAAATGGGTGTATAATGCTCCCAAACTGCAATTAACTCAGGACTTTTGTGGATCACATCTTAATAGACAGATTGAGTCAGATTAACAGCTGCATTGTACTTTGTTTAGTCATTTACATCTGTGCAAAGTGGATATAACACAACCTAAAATGCAATCTCTCACTCACACCAGTGATAGCATTTTACACCCACTTTGCAGAGGTATCAATGACTACACTGCACCAAGCCTTGGGGAATTAGGCCCATTGTCGAAAGAATCTGGAGAGCTCAGGCTTGATTCTGATTTTACTTTCCAGTAAATCCTTCCAAGTCAGCAGTAACTCCATTGAAGTCAGTGGAGTTACACCAGTATAAAACTGGTGTGAGATCAGAGTCAGATCCTTGCAGTTTGATGGAAGAATTTCATCCATAGAACAGAAGTAGAATTAGAAAACAGATGCCTTACTGAATCATATAAAATCTCTTATATAGCTATCGTAGTTGACATTAAACATCTAATATTTGCCAATGGATACTTGTGCGCTACCACAGATATTTCCTATTCCAGATATAGGAGAAAAATCAGAGCCCACTGTGCGATATCTGTTCACATATGCTGACTTTCCAGTCGTTATCACTGTAGTCCAGTTATTGTCTGTTAATGAAATACTAACTGATTATTTAACAATGTGTTTTTTGAGATGTGCAAACTGGTTAGGATAAATATAGGTTCTGTGTGGACCTGAACCAAAACCCTGGCACTAAATATCCTTGGATTTGGAGATTCACGGGATCTGAGTGTCACAGATAGGTTGTATCCTCGGTAATTTAGAGACCGAGGGCTTGTCTACACTGGCAATTTACAGCGCTGCAACTTTCTGGTTCAGGGGTGTGAAAAACATCCCCCCTGAGCGCAGCAACTTTCAACGCTTTAAAGCACCAGTATAGACAGTGCCCCAGCACTGGGAGCTACGCCCCTCATGGAGGTGTGCTTTTTAGAGCGCTGGGAGCACTGCACCGCGACCACACAAGCCACATTGCTGGTGTAGACTAGCCCTGAGTCTCTCTCACTGTAATCCAGATCAGCTGCAACAGCTGTGCTAGCAGCCCTCTGGTTTAACCCTAGAGGTGCTGGAGTTAGGGCCTTTCAGTGAAACATCTTGGACCTCTAGAACTTGTCCCCTTTGTTGTTCTGCCAGAACCCCCGTTTTTGTACTTAAGGTCACATTGCAAAAATTATCTTTTCTCCCAGGTGTTTTTTGGGGAAAAATGGGCTCAGTGGCTTGTACTAAGTGTGTGTGTATAATGATACAGTCTTTAATAACATGATAACATACTATTTTTTCCTACAGGCTTCTTGCCTCATTCATTGCTCAGAGAATTCAATATTTCTTTTTATCCTCATCATTAAATCTGTATGCGGTATGCCCCATGCTGTATTTACTACACACCATTTAAATCCTGCACTGAACACGGTATTCATTTCCTCATGGGCTTTTCTATGCATTCGCCACTGTAGTACCTGAGTGCTTTATAAACATCAATGATTTTATCTTTACAACCCGTGAGGCCAAATCGTATTATTAATTCCCATATTAAAGATGGGAATCTGGACAAAGACAAATTAAGTCCAAAATTGTAAAATGTCCACTGACTTTAGTAAAGCTGGGCTGTTAGGATAGCCAAAGATTTGATCTGTTATGTCAAAAGAGCACCAGATTGCAAAATGCAGTTAGCAGTAAACTCCCTTTGGCTCTCATGTGTTTTTGTTCTTAAAAACAATGCATTAGCTAACTGGAACAGGCTGTGAGGTATGGTCGGCAAACGTCTAGAACATTACATTTTTAAATGGGTTTCATCTTGAAAGGCTTTAAAGTAACTTTTCTTTATCAAGATTTCAATTTTAGAGGATCAGCTGTCTGACAGATAGTCCATTTCCAAAATAGGAAGGTTACTGTAATTGCCTTGTTTGGAAGAAAAGTAATTTCACTTGTCTGTTTTTAGATTAACAGGGGAGAAAGGGGAGATGACAAAAATGTATCATAAGACTGAATTTTTTTTGGATGAATTAATATTGAGTGACTGGCTTTGTTGTGTTAGGGGTAGAGGGAAGTTATATTGAATTTTCTGTAAACTGGTGACAATGTCTTCTAAGCCATTTCACCCAGATAAGACCGTGACAGCATCCTCAAAAGTGGTCTTGTGTGTCTGGATTTTGTATTTCTGTAATATAGAAAACAAAAAATATTTTTTTTTAAATATTTGGCTTAAGCTCTAGGGTGGGAGCTTTCCTTTACTAATAGTGAGCTCCAAACTCCCCCTCCTGGCCTTGAGGTGAAGACCGCCTTTACAGAAACAGGAATTCACCCAGAAATCCCTCCCAAACCCTTATCAGTAGCAAACATTCAACCTTAGAAGCAGCAGTCACCTTGATCGGCAGCAAACAGGCCCAGAGTCCTCCCCCTCCCCCCCACCCCCCTCGCACCACTGATCAGGGGCCTCCTTTTCTTTGGGCTCTGGCTGACCTTTAAATACAGAATGATGCAGGTTCACCAGGGTCTCAGGTTCAGGATTCAACATGGGCCTATCCCCCTGCCCAGAGCTGCTTGAAATCCTGCCACTTTGCTGCAGCGGCCACCGAACCCACAGACTGCTCTTACTGCCAATACACACTGGTTCGTCTTCTTCCTGGAAGACTTTGCAACAGGAATTTGGGGTGGGAGTTCCTGCCCTCTCTCTCTGCAAATAGAACTTTGGGGGTGAGGTGTGGAGAGGCCAGTTTCTCCTTTTTGCTTGTCCCCCTGCCAAGCAGAGCACTGCCGCTCTTCTATGGAGTGGGGCTTCACACTCACTAACAATGACCTTATTCAAAACTTGATTGGACGGAGCTGCATGGCTCCAAGGCAGGCCTCACATCTGATTGGCCTGAAGACCTTGGAGGAGGTACCACAAGGCAGAAATGAAAAGCATATAGCATAAGAATCAGGGGTAAGCCACTTCGGGGAAGACTAACATTCCAGAATGTCCAAGACTGCTCACCTTGGGGAGCGGAAGTCATGACACCAACAAACAGGCTATTCCAGTCTTTGGCCAGTGTTCACGTGCACCCAAAAAAGGCCCACTGGCAAGAAGTGCTGTGCACCATCGGACTTCTTGTCTGCAGTACCAGCTCCTCCTCTACTAGAGTCCAGAAGACTACAAGAGCTGAAGAGTTTACAAAGCCCCTCTTATTTTAAGGGTTTTATTTTTCTGTTTTTCTATTCTGTATCTTTTCTTAACTGGAAGACAGCCCCACATTTTTATTTCCAGGGTTTGGAAGTAAAAGTGTGACAATCTGCATGCTTTTGTGTGAGAGTGCCCATAAAACCCACACGGGGAAAGTGCTGGGAAAGCAAAGTTCCCCAGGTTTGTACAGCCTTATATACTGTCTCAAAGATACTCATTAAAGTGTGCTGTCTGTTTAGAAGAATTGAGGCTATCATCTGTAATTTCTGGTTATTACAAATTATTAAACTCCTATATATTCATACAGCCTGTATTACAATGTCTTTATTGGGGAAGAGAGCTAACCAACACAGAAGAACTGAAGTCAGAGAAGGAAGCTTATAGTTGACTCTGAGATTCAGACATTAGATAATTTATCTTCCATATTAAGACACTTAACAAGCGTTAAATTACAGGTTTGACTGACTTTCTTAGAATTCACTAATTGGAATTTTTAATTAAATCGAAAGCCAACTTCTTAGACTCCCTCTTAAAATTTATGTAAGGATTGATTATTTTTGGTGTCCATTAGATGATTTAACTCCACTTAAAAACAAAGACTAACTTTGTTGTGATTTGTTGATTAAATCTTGATTTGACTCTGATTTAATAGTTTGTAACTGTTAGTTTAATATTCATAACATCTTAGCTTTGGTGAAAGGTTTGCTTGATTTTACTGTAATGTAAGATTTTTAACAGTAATAGAGAGTCAACATACCTTTCAGTGAGCAACCTGGATCCAGAACCTTGGAGGACTTGGGGGTGAGAACCAGCAGATCAACCTTAAATCCTGACCAGCTGCCCCTAATAAGGTTCTCCTACCACACTGTATTGACAGGAAAGCATCACACTAATCGCCGTGCTTTATCAGTGACAGCTGTTCTTACACACGGCTACCCCAACGTTTGATTTGAATGCTAGTGAGAAAAGAAACAGAAATTGTCATTTGCCCTGAGCAAAGCCCCTTTCCTCAAAGCACAGTAACAAACAAAGATTCGGGAGGGTGGGGGGGGGGAAGGGAAATGCGTATGTTGCACAGCTTTTTCCAAGTAGACCAACAGAAAAGTATCAATGTTGGTCATTAGAACAAAGTAAGTCCAGTAGGAAGTGGTATTCATTGCATCTGGGTGACTTTCTAGACCACTGGTTGGGTAACATCCCCAGGAACAGATAGTTTTAAAAATTTCTATACTAGTTCCTCCCTCTTCCTAGGTACAATTGATTATCAGACTGGAAAGAGCTAGGGGCTCAGTCTTAAGCAAAGGGCAACATGTAACGGTACCATCCCTGGAGCTACATGGGGAACAGAGAATCATAACCATTCCCCTTTCAAAAGAATGTGGCTCACTTCACTCCCCTTCCCACCTGGCCAGAGAATGGTCAAAATGACAGTGATGGTTGTGCAATGGCTTTCTCCTACCCTTCTAGCCCCAAGAGTTTCTGCAACTCAAACTAGCAGTGAACCTGGGTAATATTTCTTGCAAATCAGAACTAAGGAGAGATGCAGAACCAGACCTTGGGAGCTTCACATAAGACATTGATTTAAGTTTGCAGTTAAACACTGAAGTCAGGGAATTGACAAATTAAAGAAAACAGGAAACCCAGATATTAATATTATTGTGTTTTCTTTTACTTTAAACACATTAAACACAATGCCACTTCACTCTAGTTCGGGCTCCACCCCTCGGACGCCTCCTCCTCCTCTTCTCTCTCTCTCTGGATGTAGAGTTCCAGCAGTGAGAGAGGCTTCCTTGTTCTCACTCTGTCTGGTGTGGAGTTTCCTTGCCCTCTCAGAGGTGTGAGCTGGCTGTCATCTTAACCAGCTCAGCTGATTTATGGTCTGACACATTCTTTTTTTGTCTGTTTTTGTTTTCTCTTTTCTCTTGAGGCCATTTTGGGGCATTGTTTTGGTGTTAAGACTCAGGCGTGACTTTAACACTGTGAAACGACAGAAGGTATAAAATCTTTACCACACATTCACTTCCCACTCACAATTTGCACAGGATCTGGGTTGTGTTACTTGCTGACACAGTGTGTACCTATAAGCAGCCTGGGATTGAGTCTGCTTCATGGACAGACTTGTTATAAGCGGTTAGCTGTCTCTCCACAAGGCTGAGCGCCCGGGTAGGAGCAAAGCCAAGCCCTAGGAAAGCATTTCGATTAAAAAAAACTTTAGCTGAGATAATACTTAAACCACAAAGAGGAATCAAGCCTGTGTCTGCTGTTTAAGCACTGTCCGGTCACTTGAGACCTGGGCTGGATTCACTTTGATATAATAGAGGTCAACGTGAGAATATTACTGCCTGCCCTGGTTGCTTTTCTGGAGAGTTCAACTGCATGGCAAGTAATCTGGGAATTTGCTTTCAAACTTTTACTAATTTGGCACTCTCACTGTGACCTAATTAGGGATCCTTTTATAGAACGTTTAAAGTTTCAGTCAGCGTCTTTAAGAATATGGAGAGACATGGAGCACAGCACTAAAATGTCTTTTTAATATAAATATGTATTAATTAGAGACTTAATGACACAGTCAGTCTGCTACTAGGGAAATTCCAATTAGAAAAATCATGCAGCAGATAAATGTTTGGTGACAGGGCATATTCCGTAAGACATCGCAAAATCTAATTTGTGTTCATCATCCAAATGATTTTGATTTGCTTCTTCCTATATATTTATGGCTAGATTGTGCCTTTATTAGGCACAGCCCTGCATAAGGGGCATTTAAGCATTCACAATCCCAGGTATAGCCCCAGGATACACTGTGCTTCAAAGACATCCCTCTGAGGTACAGTCCCATCCTACTTCCCCCTTACTCTAAATGATGGGGTGTAGTAATTTA
Organism: Macrochelys suwanniensis; assembly: GCA_033296515.1. NCBI lineage: Eukaryota > Metazoa > Chordata > Testudines > Chelydridae > Macrochelys > Macrochelys suwanniensis. The sequence continues at coordinate 83,025,209 of CM065776.1, read as the reverse complement.
CTGCTGGCCTATCCCAACTGCACAGTGGAGCCAAGGTTCAGTCCATTTGCTCAAGGGGGATGGAGGTGAGAAGCCGCTGATTCCATGGCCCAAATAGCCTACACGGAGAACTAATGGGGATGGAGTGTCTTACTCCCCTGCATAGCCATGTGGTAATTTAGCCTCTCTCTATATCTAACAACCTGCTTTCATTACAGGCCTGTTGTAAAAATAAAACAGCATTAAAAATGAATAAGGAAACAATTTGTGTGAAAAATTATGGTCTAGTGCAAGCAATTTTAACTAGCACTAAGGCATGTCTCCTGTGAATCATTGTTTGATTTGCAGTGCAGGATATTGTGTAGCAAGCAGAAAAAGCTCTGTGCTGTTTATGTCACTGACATTTTATGCCAGAAGGTGCTGCTTCTTATTTGGTGTGTGTTTGTGCTTTCTGTCTTTGTCTATAAATTGTAGAAGAATTTTGGCCATTTAGTTCATCATATGGGCACTATTAATGGTTAAATGTGTGGAAGTCTGAGACTTGCATTTGTTTATCCAGAGTATTTTAATATGCTGAATATATCTTTGTTAGAAATCAATCAGAGCAGCACCAGCACTTCTTTTTAAAGGTAATTTTATGGTACATCTTTTATTATTGTAATAAATACAAATGTTATCTCAATGTTGTTAGGGAATATGGCTTCTGTTGTCTTTTCAGTTCAGTTTGACTGGTTGCTATGCAGAGTGCACAAGGAAAAAAATGTGTTGAATTATAAATATGGTTTACCCTTCTGAAGGCTAGGCAAGCACTTCAGAAGCAGGAATTGCTACAATCATCACTAAAATACAACCACTTCTGAGGTAGAATACAAGTGCTACTCGACTGCTTTTGCTTGGCAATAAAGAAAACTGCATTCAAAGTAAATTATCTAATTGTAAATTGGCCAAGACACCCTAAAGTCTTATGAAAAAGCCACAGGAACATTGACATCAGGAGTGTGATATTATATCTTATCCAAAAGAACATCTCCAGTATAATCCTCTATGGCCCTGTGCTGGGACCTATTGGTTCACCAGAGTGCTAAGGAACAATTCTAACTGGGGAGGGGGATGGGTCATTGACAGGCAGCATGTTCCCTGATGTGCATAAGGATGTGATGGGAAGGGGAAAGAACACAGGCACCCACCTTTTCCCTCTGGCAACCTCCCTGTGCCATTTTGTATTGATTTTTAATGCCCCCCCCCCCCCCCCCGGCATCCTGCAGCACAGCCACCCCCTTTAATCTACTAGGAGAAAGGTGTGGTCACACTACTCACTCTACAGTGAAACAAGTCTTCCCAAGTTGGTCAAGGGGGAAATGCAGCCTTGAGAATATGCTATCAACAAACAGTATTTTGTAATGGTACAAGCTTTAGATGAGAAAATGATGGTGCTGAAATTATACACAGTATTTGGATTTCCAGCTGTATTCATTCTCCCTGTGACAAATGGTTCAGAAATAATTGGGAGTGGGAGGGAAACTGCTACCTAATGAAATATTTGCTGCTTATTTACTTGGCTTCTACTCACACCATTATTTGGTCAGGATACTATGTTACCTGCTAGCTACAGCTGCTTAACCAGAGGTGAGAGAAAATAATTATAATACAGACCTTTATGAATCATTTCAAATGATCCTTTTCCTTTGGAGAAGATGGGCAGGGAGAATAGTTCCTTTGGAGAAGAAAGGTGATGTTAGAGACAGGAAGAAGCAGGACTTAATTTAAGAATTTTGTGAGTAGGTGGTAGATGGAGAAATCTGTTGGGGATGATGTTAGGCAAAAATCAGCTTGTCCTACTTACCCCTCACTGCCCGGGTAGGGCGGAGTTGGTTTGGAACTCCAAAGCTGTCAGAGACCAAGAAAAGCAATGCACCAACACCAGTAACTTTGATCAAAGGGCACGTACCCCCCCTCAGGGACATACGGCAACTTTATTAGTGACAAGCATCAGTATTTATAGTTTTAAGACAGAAGGAGGGGTACTGGGCAGCACGTGTTTTCCTCTGCATCATCTCAGGCTGACCTTGTTCAAACTAGTTTCTACAGTTATTCAATTTAGGCAGAGCAGGAGAGGGAACACCGCAAGAATATTTGTACAAGATAAAGGGATTTAAGCAAGGTCAGGAGGAATTTATGACAGGAGACGAGGAGAAATTCACTGCAAGAGCCCCTCTTATCTAACAGCCCCATGACCCCAAAGAGCTGTGTCAGGCTAGAAGAATGGCCTAACAATGACACTCCCCAAAATTCTAGAGACTGTAGGAACAGATGTGTCATATTTTAATACATTGTGTTTGATTAGAAATCTGAGCCTTCCCCCTCCATGATGGAACTCCAGGAGCTTAATAGTCAAAAACACGGTTTAAAAAGGTGATGTTAGCTAAGAAAACACTAACAGTTGGGTTTTCCAAAGCCCTTAACAGGAGTGAACTAGAACTCCTGTTGATTTCAGTGAGAACAAATTAGGCCAGCTAATACTGACGACTTTTGAAAATCCATCTTATGTGTCTAGGTCTGTGCCCACAAACAAATCCCAAGGAAAAAGGACGTTGCTTGGGGTGAAGAAGGGCCTGAGATATGTATGCAGGGTTGCTTAGACCACCATTTGATAAGATGTGCCTAGGCTGAGTTCAGCCAACAATGCTCCACGTCTCCTAAACCATTAAGTAGGCTTTACCATTGCCTGACAGAACTGCCCCTCTTGTGGTATTCTGTACTTCATCCTCTGGTCTCAGCTGGAACCAGGAAATTTAGGGTCATGGGAAATTAAAAAAAAACCCTAAAAGAAGGCTTTTAGAATATTAAAAGAAAGTTTGGTTCAAGTTTTGGGTGAAAGTGGAGATCAGTTCTTATTCTCTATGTTTCAGTTCTCTCATCCTCATTAAGGCTAAGGTAAAACCATCAATAAAATAGCCAGAAGAAACAGTAAAAAAAATCCTTGTAATTAGAGCTGTTTGAACAAAAATTCAGCTTAATATTCTGTTGGAAAATTTCATTGAAATCTAAACATCTTGTGGGAATGAGTCAATTCTGATAGGGAAAAAGTCAAAATGAATCAGTTTGACTTTCTCTTTTGCTTCAGTAATATCAAAAAGTTTCTTTTTGACTTTAAATGAATAAAACAATGTTGATATATTACATACATTATTATAATAATTTGACATTATCAAAACAGTTTCTCTCAACAAAACAGAATGTTTTTACGTTTTCTAAATAATATGATTCAATATTTCTAAATTGAAAAATTTCAGAGTTTTCATTCCAGGGGAACTTTCAAAATAACACCTTTTTGTTCTGATTTGGAATGAAAACAACTTTCAAAATGTTGAACTTGCTTGCAGAATAGAAATCCCATTTTCTTGCTAGTTATACTTATCTGACATGAAAAAGAGTCTACTGCATTATATGTCACACTATACATCACCAAAATCTAAAGCAAAAACTTTCACCAAGAGCCTGAGTTTGTAGGTTTTGATCTACAATGCTTTAATCTCTTACTACTTCCAAACCATGTGCATTTAGGTTTCTCAAAATATTTCCATCAACAATAGGAGTGTTCTGTTCTCCCCAAATGAGAGCCACATATTGTTTACAAAGTGAAAAATGGAACTATACTATCCACACAAAACTTAAATTTGATTGTAAATGTAATCTGCTTCAGGATCAGAACCTACAAACCTCTCTCTACCCTGGTCTCATTCATTCAAGCATTGGTGTTCCTATCATCCTTACCTGTAACATCTCCAACTGCAAACATAGAAGGGAGCTAGTCTTTCATGTTTCTTGTGCAGAAGAAGCAGATTAGAGGTAATATATTGAAGTGGATTCTCCAAAACCTGTTGGCTCATTTCCAGCCACTCTCCTTAATGCCCATATTCCTGAAATGATTTGTATGTCTCTTGAAGGCTAGAGATTTGCCTCCATTTCCAGTTCTCTCTCTCAGAATTTGATGCCAGACCTTTTAATGCTTGATCAAATATTGAAGAGGATATTGACAACACCTGGCCTTAGAAATAAAGATCATGAACACTCTTCAAGCTATTCCGACTAGCTAATTTTAGAGATCCTCTTGTCCCTTCTAGCGCTGAAGATAGCAAGAAATGACCCTGATAGGCATACAGTTATTTGTAAATAGAGCTGGCTGAAAAGTGGTAAAAATATTTAGTGAAACATTTTTAAAAAAATTTAAATATATATCTGACTGATCATATTGTATGTGACTTATGGTATGATATCAAACATTATAGCAGGTTAAGCATGAGTCAAAGTGGTTTAGGACTACCAGATCAACTATTCATCTGATAAGGTTTGTGTTTGTCAATCATAGTTTATTGGAGAAAGGCAAAGATAGCAGGACTTCCCCTTTGTGAAGAGAATGAGAAGGGCTTATATTTCTCTCTGTTGGTAGCTGTTGTTGCATAAGAACCTCCCAGTCTCTAAAACATTTTTCATGCCTCTTAAAATTCTTCAAATGGTTTATTATTTATTTCTTCAACTGAAGTACAATATTGGTCCCATGGCAGTAAGTGAAATTACTTTAAGGAATAATGCTTAATCTGCATATGCCCTCTGATTCAAACATGTTCCAAAGGCCTGAGTGCAGGATGCTCATTCCATTTGACACATTTGAACCTTTTCAGGGTAATGTCTACACTAGCAGTTTTACCTATAGTTAACTGAGTGGCAATTAACTCAAAATAAAACACTCTGGTGAAGACAAGCCCTTTAGTGCATAAATACAAGTTTAGTACATGTAACCCTAGCTAATCTACTGGAAAATTTAACCTCACAACATACGACAGCTCAATGCCTATGAACTTTATGACCAAGTTCAGCCCTGTATTATGTATAATGCCAGTATTATTAATTTGTGATGGGGTAGTGTTTAGCAGCCTCAACTGGGATTGGGATCCCCACTGTGCTAGGCATTGTATGAATAGATAACGACACACAGTCCCTGCCTCCAGAGATTAAGGTATAAACAAACTAGACAGACAAAGGGTAGGAGGGGAGACAGAAACACAAAGAGATGAAATCATATGCTCAAAGTGACACAGCATAGCAGTGACTGAGGCTAGGAGGAGACCTCAAGTCTCCTGACTCCTACCCCAATACTCTCCTTTAGACTACACTGCCTCCCCATTGGTCCTACAGGAAGGTTGTGATGGTTTGGTTTGGTTTTCCAATTAAATAAACTTTAAACTAGTAAGAAAACAATACCCTAAATCCTACTTATTTGGACGCAAAACAAAAAGAAGTTAAGCTATTTATAGTACCTCAGCACTTGGAGAAATAATTTACTATGCCAAGTTTCATACACAAATATTCTATTTGGCACCACCACAAATTTGATAAGAAAGGATCTAATAATATTTGTATAATACTCCTTAATTTAATGTGACTGAAGTTTATCGGATATGAAAAGATGGTTTCCTGTTATATTAGAGAAGATGCGAGCTCCTCTTATTGTGTTTGCCAAAGGTTGAGAGAACCTGTAACTGGCATAAATTGCTGACAGAAAATGTGTTTTATGTGACAGTTTGAGGACAATTTATGAACAGAGGGGACAGTCAGCCAGACAGTCTGTATGAAATATTGAGGGCTGGAATGTATCCGGCTCCTGTGGTAGCATACAAGGGTGCGGGAGAGACACAAGATGCCTTCACACTTTGTAACCCTGCACAAAGGCTGGTCATGCAGGGGAATGAGCAGAGAACAGCCAATCTATTTTTCACAAGATGGGAGGAGGAAGAAGAGTCTCCTTGAGCCACTGAAAAAATGTCTGTTCCCTCTTCCCCTGCTTTTTGAAAAGGATATCATCTGTTCCCTCCTGCCCATTCCCTACCCAAAAATGTTTGTCAGCTCCCAGGGGAGGCAGACAGAGCTGAGCCTGCCAATGGGTCTGTTCTTCCCCAGAGGGTGGGGAAGGCAACCGACCGGAGGGGATTTTCCCTTGGCAGGTCTCAAAATGGTATGAAGGCATTATCGCAAAATACCCTTGCAGCAGGGACCAAAATCACATTATTTGCACTGAAATTGTGGGAGCTGGCAATGCTGCAGGCCTGGGAAACCTCACAGTCTAAAGACCTGAATGGATACAGTGCAGTACAGTACCGCATGACCTAGACAATGAAAGGGGTGTGGGGTGAGGAAAGTTTCACAGAACAGGTGAGTCATTTTCATGAAGCTTTTGAAGGAGATGAGAGACGCCTGCCAACTACTTTCAGAAGTTTCTCAAATGAGTGCCTAATAACTGTGATACGCATCCAAAACCTCAAGTCTGAAAGAATGGGATGGAAAAAGAGATGGAATAATAGGTTCTTATTCTAAGGGTTCTTCCAGTTCCTGCTTCTGGGCAGTCTGGCAATACAGCAACTACATTCATTCTCTCTGTTGCTCTCTCTCCCCACCACCTTTTGCTTCTGATCCTTGTTGTAATCAGGAAGGGCATAGCATGAAGAGCATTTTTTAAAATATACATTTTTGAATGTGGAAATTTTTCAAACAAAAGAAAGTTTTGGTCCTGGTTCAGTTTCAATCAGTTTTCCAAAGTTGCTGTGAAAATCTACCGGCTCAGATACAGAATCTACTTGCTCTGGCCTTCACATTGGCGGGGGCGGGCGGCAGGGGGGGAAGATATTTAATCACTCACCTAAAAATAAATACTTGCCCCAAGTGAGTGGACAAACAGAATGTTGCAAGGTTAGTTTAAACTTTGAACACAGATTGAGATTGACATCTGATTAAGTACCATATGGACAGCCTCACCTCCACCTGGAAAAGAATCACTACCTCTAGGATCTATTTACCCTTCACTAGCCAGGAGACAGTGTCATGTGATACTTTTGTACCAGGGACCAGAGCAATGGTGATTCCATTACTCCCAAGCCTAGGCCAGCCTTCAAATTAAATATTATTGTTCCCCTCACCTCCTGCCATCAAACATGAAAAGAGAACACTTAAGAGGCAAGAGGGAATGCAATCACTGTGCACACGGTGAGTTTGAGGCTATTTTTAATAAGTAACTAAAGGGTTTGTGCTTTTATAGCAGAACCTTGCAGAAGACAATGGGTTAGTGTTAGCAAATAGCTCCATCTCCTGTTCTGCATGTGGAAGTTCACAAATCTGATTCCAGAAAACCACTGATGCTTTTAAAGTCACTGCTTAGAAGAAATATATTCAAGCATACATCTCCAAAACTGAATCCTGTGCTGTATAATTTAAATACCCTTACAAAAGAAAGGGGTATTCTAACTAGGGAAGTGGAATAGAGAATGAGTCTTAACCGACTGCAGAAAGAAAGATGATCCTATTTGCAGAGTCCATAATCAGAAATCATTGGGTTGGCTGTTATCAATGTTTTCTCAATAATCTTTTATTTGTCTTGCTGTGGAAGTCTATTATTTGGGACATGCATGTCCATTACTCTCCTGTTGCATCTGTAAGTTATTTTACTGAGGACATTTAAACTCCTCTCCTATAATACATCCCAGCTTGTGTCTGCACAATCTCCGCTGAATAGTTATGATTACACTTTATCTTACTGCATACCCAGAGCTGTTGAAGTCAGCAGGGGTTTTGTCATTGACTTCACGCTCAATTCTCTCCTGCATTGAGCAGAGATGGGGAGGAATATCAGGAAGCTAGCACAGTCACAAACCCAGTCCCTGACCCAGCCATCCCTCACCCATCCCCTTGCACACTACCGACTCTGAAGTGACCAGGGGTGCCTGGAATAGGGGCCATCTCTGCCCTGTTATACCAGCAGTGAGTTCCCTTCCAGAGGAAGAATTCTCCACTGTCCATGTACAGGCAGAATCTACACTCCCAGCAGAGCTGGCATTCTGGGCCACCTCCATACCACATTTTGTGCCACCACTGTGGTTCAAAGTGGTCAGATTGTACCAGAAAATCTGGCCCTTCAATTGGAGCAGAATCAGGTCCAGAAGCATATACTCACAGTAGACAACAAGTGTAACTACAAATCTCACCACATATTGCCATTTTTAAAAGTTCAAATGAAAAGGGTTGGAAGAAGAAAGTACCTACAATAGTATGAAATAGTGGAAACATTTGAGATAATTACACTGGTTCTGGGACAGAGTGCACAGCACCCGGCAGCATCGAGTCCATTATTCATAGATTGGAAGGCCAGAAGGGACCATTAACATTTCTTGTCTGACCTGTGTAACACAGGCCATAGAGGTCCTGTATTTAGCCCAATAACTTATGTTAGACTAAAGTATATCTTCCAAAAAGACATCCCATCTTGATCTGAAGACAGCAAGAGATGGAGAATCCAGCACTTCCCTTGGTAGTTTGTTCCATGGTCGGTCTCGCCAATGCCATATACAGAGGAAAAAGCACCTCCCTACTCTTACAAGCAGGGCCGGCTCTAGGCACCAACTAAGGAAGCAAGTTTCTGGGGTGGCAACTCTGAAGGAGCGGCACTCCGGCTTTTTTTTTTTTCTTGTTTGGTGGCACTGTTGCGGCAGCTTTTTCTTTTTTTTGCGCTTAGCCGCTTGAGGTGGCAAAAAAGGTAGAGCTGGCCCTGCTTACAAGCAATTATGAACAAGCTGTTAAAAAAACTATTTATCGGATGTGCACATTTCATTTTTGTTACTCTTTCTCAATGCACCGCAAGGTGTGGATCCTTCAACATTTATGCAGGCAAAATTCTGTTTAACTATTTCAGTGCACTGAGGATAGCCATGAATTCTTCCAAAGAACTGTGATGCAAGGTACTTGGCTAGATTAGAGGCAAAAAAATAAAACAAAGCCTAGGTAAGCTGTCTTAAGGAATTTTAGTGGGTGTTGTGGCTGACTGATTAAAGTTCCTTGAAAGAAGTTAGAATACTGCCAACTCTTAACATTAAAAAATCGTGAACTAGGCCCCACAAAAACTCATGAACTTGGCACAAAAATCATGATATATATAAATAAAATCATGGCTTTGATCAGTCTTCTGATTTGTAATTCCCCTTGCCCAGTATCTTGTGTTTGTCATCTTTCTCCTCCCTTCATCTATAGGGGAGCAGGGGGAACACATCTTCCTTCAGAGGTGGCAAACGGGACTCCCTGCTAGGACAACTCTTCTCCCATCAGGTGCTGGTGCTGCTCCATCTACTCAGGCAGATGTGCCAGCTCCTCCTGCTTTTCCCCCCTTCAGATTCTTCTGCATGGTGAGGCCTGACACCACCAGACAAGGAGGAGGAAGAGGCCTGGAGGAGCAGTGCACCTCTACCTCTACTCTCTTGGGATGAGTCATGAAGGGTATTCCACGCTTGGAAGATGAAACAGAGATGTGCGGGACTCTGACAAACAGAGGGAAGGGGCCGACCTCCTTTGTGGGGAGGAAGGAATGTGAAGAGACAAAGGCAGAGCCATGAAGAGTGAGAGTTTTCTAGTGAATTAAAGGTACTGACAGGATGCTTGAACTTGATGCAGTGGGGATGGGGGGAACTCAATGGAGGGATTCAAAGCCTAGGTGACATGGTCAGAACAATGGACATATGGACTGGAGCAATGTAGGGACAGGAAATATTTAGAACATTGGGTAAATTTCAAACTGATTAGAGGCACATAACAGGCTTGATGCCTCACAGTATAGGTGCAGAGTGAACAGTGAAAAGTAAAAAGCAGATCCAGGAGAACAAGGTGATGCCTCTCTCCACATTCTGTGCTCATGAGAGTACTTCTCTCTGGGACCATCAATATGATCCAGTTGCTAGGATATTGCCTGAGCCTTGGAAGACCTGCTTATGTGATCTTGAGCAAGTCACTTAGCCTCTCTGTGCCTCAGTGAATAGCAGTGCCCTACCTCACAGGGGTGCCTTGAGAATACATGCATTAAAGGTGCTCAACTACTATGCTAGCGGGTATATAAATACGATAGATAGATAGATAGATATTACTACTGCTTAGTAGCAGAAATAAGTCTAAAGAGAAGTGCCTGTGGGGAGCAAGAGGGAGGCTGATGGTGGTGCAGAGGAAAGTGAGGGTGGTGGGAGATGGATGGGACAGACTGACAGCTCCCCCAGCCCAGCCATGATGATGGAAAAGGGGAGCTCCCTCAGAGCAGCCAAGGGAAGGCAGCGTTGCCAACTTTGTAAATTGATCACACGATATGGGACCTACAGGTGGAGCTGTTATGCTGGTGAGAGAAACTCCTCTGATCCTGCAATTTTGCGGGCCTGTGTGAGAGCTGTGGGGCTGAGGACACTGACCTAACCTGCCACTGAGTCCTGCTTTCATGTACGGCCCTATGCCAGAGAGTGAATCCTGGAGCCCTACGAGGCAAGGGAGGGGGAAGTGGTGCTGCTGGGACCAGGCAGAGGAGAAGCCCAGGGACAGGGAAAGGGGAAGTGCTGTGGCTGGGTCCCAGGTAGAGAAATCCTAGGGCAGCAGGAGGTAGAGAAGGCTTGGGGTGGCTGGTTCTTGTCCACATGCTGAAGGTCAAACTGATTGCCATGTGTGGGGTCAGGAAGGAATTTTCCCTCAGGTCAGATTGGCAGGGACTTTGGGGTTTTTTGCCTTCCTCTGCAGCATGTGGGCGTAGGTCACTTGCCAGGATGATCTGGGTATATCTCACTATCATTTCGCTGCCACTGCATGGGCCCCGAGCACTGGTGCACCTCAGTCCTTCCTATTCTCTGTCTGTGGCAGAAAACAGTCTAGTTTCCCGTGGGATGTAATACTTTGGTCTTGCTTCAGTTGTTGGGTTAGCATGCAGGTAGTAGTGGCCTTTGATACACAGGAGGTCAGACTAGATGATCTAGTGGTCCCATGATCTAGTGGCCTTAAACTCTAGGAGAGAAGTGTTGCTACTGGCCAGTAATAGTAAATGAATGGCAGTTCCCCTACCTTAAGGGCGAGGCGAGGGCGACAGGGCCATCTGTGCAGCCAGAAAGAGGCTTCTTACATTTGTATGTGCATTAAAAGTTGACTTCACAACTGGAAATGATCACACACATTGGCAGAGGAATAGAGGGCAGTAAAAAAAAGTCACAAGACAGACTAAAAACATGTTTCGCGTTAAACAAAATTTCCTGATTTGGGGGGGCCAATCACCTGATTTTGGAGCTTCTGACTTACGGTTTTGTTTTAATCTCCGGAGCGGGTCTGACTCATGGCTTGATCTTTTGAGGTTGGCAGTACTGAAGAAGCCAATCAGGCCTTCTGTGAGCTGAAACGGTAGTGGCCTCCACCCTAGTCATAGGCACAGGTCACTGCACAAAACAAAGGCACGTCTGAGGGGAGGGGTTTTGCTGGATGTTGCTTTGTGAAGGTTTGTGCTTCTGCGAAACTGAGGCAGAAAGACCAGACAAACTGAGAGAGCAGCGAAAGCACCATAGATACAAGCTCTGTGCGCATGGCCTAAGAAAAAGCTGAGAGAGATTTTGGACTGAGCGCTCTGATTGAAAGAGCCTTAGAACCGTGAGTAAAAATAAAAAAAATAAAAAATAAAAAAAAAATACTGAGTCCTATTTCATTCCTCCTGAGTTCGAGGAACCAGGATATTTTCCATTCTTTGCAAATAAACATTATTGCACCAAAGATACCTGACTCCATCATCAATTTCCCTTCCTAGCTGAAACAATTCTCAAGACTGAATTTTTGGCTAACCGCTCTGGTCAAAAGGGGCTATTCTTCGTTAGATGAACATGTGCAAATCCTATTAGTATAAGTAACTTGAACGCAGCAAGAAGAGAACAGACCACTTAGAATGACACGGTTTGAAATCCAAATGTATACAGCTCACACACTAAAATGATTTAGCCTGTAGGAATAGGAATCTTTCATAAAGCTTCAGTTTTCTAAATTCAGAAGAAATTTCTGAGAAGTAGGGGGTTGAATAATAGTTCAAACAGCTAAACTCTCCAGGGTACAATCCCATCGTTTTAGATAATGAGATATGCCTCCATTTTCCAAAAAGCTTAAAGCAAGACACTCTCTCTATATATTCTGTATGTCAGCATGCAAAGGCTTCTCCTAACAGCCCCAACAACCACCATTTCATTGTCAGGGATCTGTCAATAAAAGATAATGTAGGTGAGCTGCCTGGTTTTGTGTGAGGAATAAAATCAGTGAGCAAGTGAGAATTCAAGATGTCAGGCTGCCAAAGATCTTTCTGCAAATAAGCAGCAAGCGAGAAAAGCAAAGCTAGTAAAGAACTACATCTGAATGTTTGCTGGAAAAGGAATACTGGGTCATTATCACATAGCATAAATTTTGATTTGCAAAGATCACGCTTTATGGGCCAACGTACATTTCACAGAGCAGGTGGCAATGCTACCCTTTGGGTGTTGGCAAGCCAAAGGACTTGTGCCTCAGCCATCTGGAACTCCATCAACACCCGTTCATGCTGAAAATGAAATGCACAAAGATTTGCATGGCTGTTTTTCTGCTTCATGCTTTGGTGAGGGAAGCAGAGACACAGCCCTGCCCTACAAGCCATCATGACAAAAATTCACTCAGCAAAATAAATAAGCTTGTGACCAAATAAACCAGGCCATCTGGTATGTGCAAAGCTACAGTCAGCAATTGCTGGAAAAGAAGGGTCAGAAAAGCAGAGCAGCAGATATTCCCCCGATTTTTCTTTTTCAACATTAGAGGGCGTTGATTCTCTCTATACTGTCTGTAGTTCATGCCCACTCTGTGCAATATGACATTCTGCAGTTCTCTGGTTTTATCACTTTCATGAATAAGACAAGGCAATTGTATTTATCAGGAACAGCACCTTTTGTATGTACTTTTTTACCAAAATCAAAAGATGCCCAAGAATTTAAATATTCTGGGACCAACACAGCTAAAATTACACTGCATGAGGACTAATGTGGCCTTTGGACCAGTTAAACATGTGTATATTCTCTTTTGTGAGGCTGGGAAGATGTATTTAATTAAGATGCAAATCAGTTATACTGAGCAGATTCAAAAGGCACCCACAGATAAATCATTTGGAAGTATTGACCCTTGAAGAGAACTTGCAGTTGTGCTGCTGGAAGTATTTCACTCAGTATGCCTGGAAAGTATTTGCTTCCGAGGGGCTAAATTCTTCCTCACACACTGACCCAGCAAGCTAGGTGTACCCACTCACCTAACCTAGTGTAATAGTTTCCCATAGCTTGGGGAGATTGCATTCTGCATGTTAGGGTAGTTTTGCACCACTATGGTGAAACGAATCTATCCCAAAGCCATCTTAGCTCCACAGGGGAAGGTTGCCCAAGCCAAGGGGGACTCCTCACTTGGTGTAGAGGCTCCTGCACCACCCTACTCTCCCTTTGTTGGCTAGGGAAAAGGCATCTCATTCTCTTCACTCTGACAATCTCCAGGGGTTTGGAGGGAAAAGGAAGCAGGGCTAGGCCTTTCACATCATCACTGACGGCTCTTATGTAAGACTTTTCATCCATAGATCACAAAACATTTACAAAAAAGGGTCAGTATCATTATCCCCATTTTACAGATGTGGAAACTGAAGCACCAGGCTGTAAAGTGACTTGCCCAAGATTACCATCCAGGGCAGCAGTAGAGCCAGGAATAGAATCCAGCTTGTCAGAGTCCCAGGCTCTGCCATATACACTAGGTCACATGGCCTGTTTCCTACAGCTTGCTTTTTGGAGTCTTGGTGAGATAAATAAACCAAACTTCCCATAGTCAGAACATCAGCAACATTCTAAGAAGCTTTGTGCTGCTGAGGCTCAGTCCTGCCAGAAAGGTGTTTTATGGTTAGCATCTTCTAAGCAGAGTTGGGGTCTTAGTATCAACCTGCTTACCTTCCCCAAAACTTAACTCACCCAACCCCATCATCCTCTTCCAGCAATGCTAGACAAATTAACTCCTGGCAGCCAGCCCAGCCTTGTTACATCCTGATAATCCTTGGGTACACAGTGAGGTCTTTACTCCAACAGCATTAACCCGTTCCCTCCCACTCCAGAAAGGAGGCATGCACCCTGTCACTAACTTATTCAATGCACATCACAATTAAAGGAGGAGAAATTTTTTTTACACAAATCAAAGAGCTGAAGCACACAGCCCAGTGAAAATAAAATAAAAGAAAGTCATTCAGATTCAAAGCATCACACAAAAAGAAGCCTGTACCGAATTCACAACTGGAAAACAGAGCACATGACCCCATGCTGCATATTCTCATCCAGAGATCGCTGGCTTTTCCATATATAATGTATGCTGCTGTGTCACTCATGCAACAAATTTGCAGCTTTAGCTATTCATGAAAACAAGGAAAAGAGACTCAAGGAAACTATCACTCACATTAGGACAAGATGCCATTTACTAGGAGCAAATGCTGTTAAGGCTGCCAAGTGCCAACATTATTAACTCCTGTTTTGGTATTTACAGGAAGTTCATTTGAATGGGCAACTGCAGCTTTGTTAAAATTCCTATATTTTTTTATTTTTAATATTGTGTTAGCCGTGAATAAATACTGAAAGCGCCATTTGTTTGGAAACATCTTCCAAATTTTCCCCTTGGGAACAATCTTGGGTGAATTATTAATTATTATTATTAGTAGTAGTAGTATCACTGTAGCACCTAGGAGCTCTAGTCAGTGATCGGGACCCGATTGTGCTAGGTGCTGTACAAACACAGAATTAAAAGGCAGTCTCTGCCCCAAAGAGCTTACAGTCTACATATAAGACAAGAGGCAACAGATGGATCCAGACAGACCAATATGGGAGTACAAGGAAACAATAAAACAATATTTAGTCAGCATGATGGGCAGCGGTCTCGACACACCAGCAGCCTAACGATTGTCAAGTGTTTTTTGTAGGCATCAAGGCACCAATGAATGCAGCCCAGGCCAGAAATGCATCAGAGGCCCAGTGATGGAGGGAATACAAGGACAATGGCTGGTTGTGAAATGCTTTGTGTTCAGAGGAAAAAATTCAAAACTTTCCTTTTTGTCCAAATTTTCTTCACGAGTTTTCAGGTTTTTGTTGAAAAACTGAAAAGCCAAAAAAAAACCTTGACTTGCCCATGTGACCCCAAAACTCCATTAGGTAACTGGATGCTACACAGGGAGAGGGAAGGGGTATCCACCCAGGGGAGAAAGTCTATTTAAACCCCTGGGAGACCCCCTCCATGTTGTCTTCAGCTGGCTAAGGAGAGCATCCAGTTACCTAATGGAGTTTTGGGGTCACATGGGCAAGTCACATGTCCATGCACAACTCAGTAACCAGCCCAGCCAGTCACATTCCTTGCCAAGCTCAGATGTGGATTGGTGTCTGCAACTTCTTTTGTCTGTTTAAGAGTTTCTTGATTGGGCTCTTAACCTGCACATTCCTTTCTCCAGGCATTGATCCAATGCTCTTACAGAGGCTATGTATAAACCAGCAAATATACAACCAATATTCATAACTTCAACTACAAAAATTATACATGCATACAACCAGGAGGAATAGATTCAGTAGATCATAACTTTTACAGAGAAATGTTACATGGCACATGTAGCACAAACCATATTCCAGCTTATATACATTTATAAGCATCTCCCCATAAAGTCTTATGGAGTACACCATCACAACCACCTCATGCCTAGTCTGAGCGGCGTAACAGGGTGTTGATTGACTCCCTCACTTCATGGGAATCTGCCTCGGAGATCTCCAGGAAACTCTCATGGAGATACTGGACAATCTGCTGCCGCAGGTTCTTTGACAGAGGTGCTTTGTTTCTTGCCCCATTAAGGGTAACCTTCTCGTGCCACTCTACCTTCACTGTGGGGAGCACCATTGCTTCACACAGGCAAGCTAAATAAGGGCCAGGGCAGAAGCCGCAGTCTTGGAGAAGACCCTCCCTTGATTCCCTGCTCACTCTCAGCAGCGAGATATCTTCCATAATGAACACAGTCTGTGGAAAATGTGGGGACAGGAATGATTATAAGTCCCCCACTACAGTGCTGGCCCTCCCCAAGAGCGTTTCCACTCGGCGCAAACCAAGCAGCTCTGTGCCCGCCCTCCCCTTCAGCCACTGTCGCAAAACTCTTTCCCATGCGCCCCCTAGACACCACCAACACACTCTTATCAATATCCTGGCTCCAGTCTGTACCCACTGCATTCCACTCCTGCCCCGTCACAGTCCAGCACTGCAGACTCCCTGTATCCACTGCACTCAACACCGCCCCCTCTGCAGCTTAGCCCTGCTGAAGTACAGTACCCGCTGCATTGTACTCCAAAGGACAAGGTTGCATATGATACCTTAACATACACAAATCATTAACTGTCCCAGGACCCCACCTCCTCCTGGGACTCTCTCTTCCCCCATCCTCCTCAGTGCTGATGTGTTTTTTTGTTTGTCTCTCTCCTCCGGTTGTTGTTTTTAATGAAAGAATTGTGTTGGTGTAGCGGGGTGTCACCCCGCTCCTGCCCTGAGGGGCTGGAAACAGCTCTGGGAGAGGGCTGAGGCTCAGAAGCTGAGCTGATTGGCAAGGAAGCCACAGGTTTGGCCAGTTAATCAGGGCCCAGCTGGCCCTTATAAGAGAGCAGTGGGCCTGGAGCAAACAGAGTCTCCCTTTGCTTGTAGAGGGAGAAGGGCTTGGCTGCAGGTACCTAGGGTGGAGCAGGGCTGGGGAAGGCCAGAGGAGCTGGGGAGCCCACAGTGATCCACAAGCACCTGAAGAACCATAGAAAAATACCCCTTCCGATTAATATACTAGGTACTAGGGTTGGGGGGCAACCCACGGGTAGGCTGAGGCAGCAGGTCCAAACCCCCTTTGCCTTTGATGAGTGGCTTATACTGCAGTCTGCCCCAGGGTGCGGGGGCTAGCTGGTGACTGGCAGTAGCCTACGACTGAGGCGAGGTGGGGATAGTGGGTTGGGGTTCCCCTGGGGAGGGGAGACCCAGATCTAGGGGTATTGCTAGGGGGCAACACCCCAGTTAAAGGGGCACCAGGTCCTGGGAGGGACACGGGCCAGAGTGGTCAGGCGGATCACAGGCCTGCAGAGGGCGCTCCAGAGGCTGGTGAGCTAATTCCCCGGAACAACCAGCAGGAGGCGCCGCAGGGGTGAGTCCAACCCTGTCACAGTTGGTTTGAAAGAAATCTTTATTCCATTAATTGAAAGCAAACAGAGCCCTACAAAGCAACAGGCAATTTTCTTAAACCTTCACAGTTCATCATCTTCACCAATCACCTCCTAGCATTACAAGCACTGCACTCCCGAGCATAGCAACAAATATTAGTGGCTTTCAGCTTCAAATTTCTGCCTCAAGGCATCCCTGATCCTTACGGCCCTGTGCTGCACCCCTCTAATAGCCTTGGTCTCTGGCTGTTCAAATTCAGTCTCCAGGCACTGAGCCCCAGCAGTCCAGCCCTGAGTGAAGCTTTCACCCTTCCTTTCACAAATATTATGGCACGTACAGCATGTGGCTATAAGCATAGTAATATTGTCATCGGCCAGGTCCAGCCTCCCATATAGGCAGCGCCAGTGGGCCTTTAAATTGTCAAAAGCACACTCAACAGTCATTCTGCACTTGCTCAGCCTGTTGTTGAACCACTCCTTGCTGCTATCAAGGTGCCCCATGTATGGCTTCATAAGCCACGGCATTAAGGGATAGGCAGGGTCTCCCAGGATCACAATGGGCATTTAGACTTCCCCTACAGTGATCTTCTTGTCTGGGAGGAAAGTCCCTATTTGCAGCTTCCTGACCAGGCCAGTGTTCTGAAAGATGCGTGTGTCATGCACCTTTCCGAAACAGCCTGCGCTAATGAACGTGAAAGGCCCACAGTGATCCACAAGCACCTGAAGAACCATAGAAAAATACCCCTTCCGATTAATATACTCGGTGGCTAGGTGGTCTGGTGCCAAAATTGGAATGTGTGTGACATCTATCACCCTTCCGCAGTTAGGGAAGCCCATTTGTGCAAAGCCAGCCACAATGTCATTCATGTTGCCAAGAGTAATGGTCTTTCAGAGCAGGATGGGATTAATAGCCCTTCACACTTCCGTCAACATGAGTCTAGCAGTCGACTTTCCCAATCCGAACTGGTTAGCGACCGATTGGTAGCAGTCTGGAGTAGCCAGCTTCCACATTGCAATTGCCATGTGCTTCTCCAATGACAGGGCAACTCTCATTCTGTGTCCTTGCACCAGGGCTGGGGCAAGCTCATCACACAGTCCCATGAATGTGGCTTTCCTCCTCTGAAAGTTCTGCAGCCACTGCTCATCATCCCAGACGTGCATGACGATGTGATCCCACCACTCAGTACTTGTTTCCTGAGCCCAAAAGTGGCGTTCCACTGTGGTCAGCACCTCTGTGAATGCCACAAGCAATCTCGTGTCATAGCTACTACATGTGGCGAGATCAATGTCGCACTCCTCTTGCCTTTAAGGAATAACTCCACTGCCACTCGTGATGTGTTAGTGAGAGCAAGCAGCATATTGGTCAACAGTTCAGGATCCATTCCTGCAGACTGAAGAGGCAGAGTGCACAGTACACAAACTGTTAAAAGATATCACCAAATGCGGATGGAAGCACAGGAATTGCTGGGATGCGAAGCAATGCATCACGGGACATTGGGACAGGAGCCAGGATGCCCCACGACCCCCTCTGCCTTCCCACAACTCTTAGCGGCAGAAGAGGAAGAGATGCTCTGTGGGATAGCTGCCCAGAGTGCACTGCTTCGAATACCGCTGCAAGTGCCACAAGTGTGAACACACTATTGTGCGGGAAGCTGACAGAGTGAACACACAACAGTGGTTTCCCTTCAGCGCTCTCTGAGAGGCGATGTAACTGCCAGCACTGTAACTCTTCCAGTGTAGACATACCCTTATTCTCAGAAAGTTTCCCACCTGTGATGGGTTGGACCACAGAAACCCCCTTTGGGACTGCCACCTGATGTGCCTAGACTACCTCTGAGCCTGTTTTCCCTGCCAGCTTGGGACTTCAGTCCCTTGCCTGGTTTGAGCCAGACACTCTTGCCTGTTGCAAACACAGATCCAAGTCTGAACCACATCCCCCACAAGCTGCAGGCTTAACTAAAAACCGCTTAAGAAGTGCTCCTGTCTCCAGCACTCAGATACCCAACTCCCAATGGGGTCCAAACCCCAAATAAATCCGTTTTACCCTGTATAAAGCTTATACAGGGTAAACTCATAAATTGTTCGCCCTCTATAACACTGATAGAGAGATATGCACAGCTGTTTGCCCCGCCCCCAGGTATTAATACATACTCTGGGTTAATTAATAAGTAAAAAGTGATTTTATTAAATACAAAAAGTAGGATCTAAGTGGTTCCAAGTAATAACAGGCAGAATAAAGTGAATTACCGAGCAAGATAAAATAAAACACGCAAGTCTAAGCGTAACACAGTAAGAAAACTGAATACAGATAAAATCTCACCCTCAGAGATGTTTCAATAAGCTTCTTTCACAGACTGGAAGCCTTCCTAGTCTGGGCACAATCCTTTCCCCTGATACAGTCCTTGTTCCAGCTCAGGTGGTAGCTAGGGGATTTCTCATGACTGCAGCCCCCTTTGTTCTGTTCCACCCCCTTATATATCTTTTGCACAAGGCGGGAATCCTTTATCCCTCTCTGGGTTCCCACCCCTCCTTCTAAATGGCAAAGCACCAGGTTAAAGATGGATTCCAGTTCAGGTGACATGATCACATGTCACTGCAAGACTTCATTACCCACTTGCCAGCACACAGGTATACAGGAAGACTTACAAGTAAACAGAGCCATCTACAACCAATTGTCCTGGTTAATGGGAGCCATCAAGATTCCAAGACAAAATTAATGGCCCACACTTTGCATAATTACAATAGGACGTCAGTTATATTTCATATTTCTAGTTTCAGATGCAAGAATGATACATTTATACAAATAGGATGAACACACTCAGTAGATTATAAGCTTTGTAATGATACCTTACAAGAGACCTTTTGCATGAAGCATATTCCAGTTACATTATATTCACACTCATTAGCATATTTTCATAAAATCATATAGAGTCCAACGTCCAAGACCATCAGTTCCCAACTATATACAGGCTTCACAGCTACTTTGCCTATAACAGGCCTGGGCAACAACAGACTAGGAGGCTCCCACTTCCTTCTGTGCCTGACCGTTCTCCCCTTCTCTGGCTTCCCCCCAGCCTTTATAGCTCTGGGCTTATAAGACTGGCAGGTGCAGCCAGTTACCAGGTGGGCACAGGGCTATTCCCCTTGATTGGGGCTGGAGTGGCAGGAGCTGATTAAGGGCTTCTCAACCAGCACCCTGCCACACACCTCCCCCCTTAAGCAACCACCAGGAGGGGCCTGGTCCAGCCTCTTCTCCCCTGGCCCGTGAGATTACTCCAGGGAAGCCCACCGCCTCCCACTGGGTGATCCCCAGGGTCCTCCTTGCAGGGTTTGTCCATCCCCCACCCACAGAAGGTACACTGGGTAGGGGGCAGACTGCCACACAGTTCTGCTGCTACCCACAGGTCCTCACACCAGTCACAGTCTCGGGGATGTCCTCCCGGCTGTTCCCCCATCCCTCTGGCAGGGGAGCCGGGTTGGTCTGGGCTTCACCCAGGCTGCCCAGGGCCTCAGGTTCAGTTACCTGGCCTGGGGGGGGGGGGTCCAGATCTCCCTGCCTGGGGGTTCTACTTTCAGGCCTTCCCTGGGGCCCTCCCCCTCTATTCCTTGGGTCCCCTTCCCTGGGTGTTCCATACGGGGGCACTCCCTCAGCCCCTCCACTCCTGTCTCCATTCTGGCTCTGTTGTCTATGGTTTGTTTCTCATTCTCCCTGGGGACCTAAGCCCTCCCCCTCACTGGGGTCCACTAGCTTAGGGGTTTCCCCTCCCTTCTTCGGAGTCCCTCCCCTCTTCCTGCACGTGAGTCCCCTCCTACAACCTCCTTTCCCTTTTGGGAAGGGAAGGGATCCCAGTCTGTCCCCAGTACCACAAGGTACGGTAACCCCTCTGCTACCTCAACCTGTTGCCATGCAAACCTGCCCCCTACTTCCAGGGGCACCTGGGCCACCGGGCAGCGCTTCCAATCCCCATGGATGCATTCTAGCTTCATCCTTGCCCCGGGGATAAACCAATGTGACTTCACCAGCCCCCTCCAAACAAGTGAACAGGCCATGGCCGTGTCCACCAAGCCCCTCTGGGGTTTCCTCCCCACTCATACGGGGATGGTGGCCAATCCTCGCTCCTTTTTTCACCCTCCAACCTCAGTCCAGCCGCAAAACTCTGCTAGGCTGCATTCCATCTCCAGGCAGTCCCTGCATTTATGTCCTGGCCATCCACATCACCAGCACACAAGCAGCCCCGGACGACTAGGAGCTCCCTTGGTCTCCTCTTTCCTCTTCTCTGGGCTTCTCCCAGGGATGATGATTCTCGGGGTTTTCTCCCCCACTCTAGGTCGCAGCCTATCCTACCCTCCTTTTGAGGAAAATCCGCCTCCGTGTATTCCTCCGTCAATTTAACAGTGGCCTCCACCGTGTTTGACTGGTGTCACTGGATCCAGACTCGCATGGTCTCTGGGAGGCCCTGTACAAACTGCTCAAGGATCACCCTGTCCATGATTTCCCCCACCATTTGGGTGTCCAGCCGCAACCAACACATGGCCCAGTCAGTCAACTTCTGGGCAAAGGCTTGAGGCCACAAACCCCCCATTCACCAGGCCAAACGAAATTTCTGTCGGTACTTCTCCGCCAAGAGTCTCACCCAGTCTAGGATGGCCGCCTTCACTGTGTCATAATCCTTGGCCTGTTCATTGTTTAGCACCATATAGGCAGCCTGCACCTCACTGGCCAGATAGGGGGTCAGTCGTAGGGCCCAGGTTGCCCTATCCCACCTGGCATCCATGGCCACCCGCTCAAAATGTACAAAGGAAGGCATTGGGGTCATTGGCAGGGCCCATCTTACATGGCCTAGCCCAGGCGCAGAGGTGCCATCACCTCCCAGGGGACTCACCAACTTCTGCAGGAGCTGCTGCTGCGCATTGGCCTGCTCCTTGATAAAGGCCTGGAGCGTCTTCTGCTGTTCGGCCTGCCAGGCGAGTAAGGCCTGCCTCTTCACCTGGTGGGATTGCTGGAAGGCCTGCAGTGTTTTCTGCATCTCCTCCTGCTGCTTGGCTAGCCACTGCGAGGTTCCCTCCATCTTTGGGCTGCCATACCCTGGTGGGCTTCAAATTCCGGACAAGCCCCCACATGTAACAGGATTCACACCGCACCCCTGGGTATTCAGCACCTGAGCCTTCCTCTTCAATGCATCAGCGACACTTCAGTCTCATGCAACACCCGTGCTCTTTATTCTCAAAAGATCTCCCGCTACCAGTTCCCAACTACATACAGGCTTCACATAGGGTGACCAGACAGCAAGTGTGAAAAATCGGGACAGGGGGTTGGGGGGTGTATTAGGAGCCTATATAAGAAAAAGACCCAAAAATAAGCACTGTTCCTATAAAATAGGGACATCTGGTCACCCTAGTTTCATAGCTATTTTGCCAGCAACAGACTAGGAGGCTCCTACTTCCTTCTGTACCTGACCTTTCCCTCCCCCAGCTTTATAGCTCTGGGCTAATAAGACTGGCAGGTGCGGCCAGTTACCCCTTGATTGGGGCTGGAGTAGCGGGAGCTGATGAAGAGCTTCTCAACCAGCACCCCGCCACAGTCCCCTTCTGTAAATGGACAGTTCTGTGGGCTGGTATGCTGGGGAAGCAACCATGGCCCCTCCCCACTTCTTGTTTCTCCTTGCCCTCGATGGGGTGGTAAGAGTTAGCAGTCACTGTGCTCACCCGTACACAGACGGTGATCGTGTCTAGCCATTGTGCAAGTGGTGTAAAGCTGAGTGAAGAAGGGGGTGGGGGAAGCTGCTTGTGCCCTACAATTCCCAAACACCTATGCAAGGGCCAGACAGAATCTAATACAAATACACACACACCGGGTAGGGTGACCAGACAGCAAGTGTGAAAAATCGGGATGGGGGTGGGGGTTTATAGGAGCCTATATAAGAAAAAGACCCAAAAATTGGGACTGTCCCTATAAAATTGGGACATCTGGTCACCGTAACACCGGGTCAAATTAAGACCTCATGCATATGCAAGAACAGGCTGCTGACTCCAAAGGAGTTGCACTTTGCATCTGCTTATGAGCTGAATTTGGCCACCTGTGTTTGGAGGGTGGGGGATGAGCAAGTGGAATGACTGAGTAGAAAATTAAAATGCAGTCACAGTCAGCAAAGTCTGTCTACCAAGGGAGAATGTTTCTTACTAAAGCCCAGATCCTCAGAGGTAGTTAGGAACCCAATTCTCATTGATTTCAATAGAAGTTAGGAGCATGAATACCTTTGCGGGCTGGGGCCTAAGCTACATAACCAGAGCGCTGCAGAAAAACTCTGCTTCTGGTTCAGCCCATTTTTTGGACACTGGGTGCAGAGCCTGACCTTCTCAGGGCAGCCACTCTGACATCTGTTCCTTTGATCACTGGGGAAAGAGGAGGGGCAACTGAGCAAGCAAGAGTTAATCTTTGTTACTCAGCCACCCAGTACAAGTTGTGCCCCCTACAGAGGTTGTGTTCTCTACAAAAAAAGCCCCAGCCCTGAACCAAAGCCCCAGCCTTTAAGAATTAAGGGAAATGTTGTTGCTTATAACCAAATGCAGCCACCTGAGGCAAGCGGGGAGGTCTTTTAAAAGAAAGACCCTTATTTTGCTCTAATATTAAAAAAAACCCAAGACTTAGAGACTGACACCTTTCCTTGATGGGGGTGGGGCAGTTGTTTTGGTTTTTTCATCCCTTACCCACACCACAGATTTCTTTTCAGGTCAGAAACACTCCGTTTACCCAGCTATTTTTAGCTACCCTGCTGGCCGGATTCACTGAATTATTCTATGAATTATTCATAGTTCCAAGAAAATGGCCCCAGCAGTTCCTCTGATATTTGAAAACAATGACAGCTTTTGGCATTTTTGCTGTGCAACTGCAAATCTCAGCTATAGCATGAGTCTCCCAGGTCTGTCTGGAAATAAGCCTGTTATTTTGCTCTGGACAACTGTCTACTCAAGAGCAAGAAGCAGGGTGGAAATCATTAAGAGCTATTACAGGGAAGGTTGCATGGCCTCTCCATTTATTTATGTCACCCATGGCCCTATCCAACAAGAGTTTTCATGTTTGCATTTAAGGTTTAAAGGGTCACACTTACTAAAGCTGACAAAAGTTCTGTAGAGCAGAGAAAGGAACAGCGGGGGGGAAATTGCTGCTGATTGTTCTGGAAAGACCCTTCACCCAACTTTCTAATTACACACTTGGCTGATCCCCTATAATTATGATCTGAAAGGAAATTCTACACCCTCTCAATTTAGTTGGTGTTTCTTTTTTAAAGTCAACCATTTCCACTCTAATGAAGATCCCTGTAAAACAGCAACACCTTGGAGGAGCAGGGTAAAGACCCAGGAATGAGGGATGCTACCCCATATATAAATATAAAAAAACCCCAAGACTTAGAGATTGACACCTTTCCTTGATGGGGGTGGGGCGGTTGTTTTGATTTTTCAAAACAACCCTTTAGCACTTTACTTCTTTGGCCAATAGCATTTTTTGTGTGACAAAGCCAGTTGAAGTTAACTGAAGTCAACTGTTTTTATGGCAAACTATCCTGAATAAGCAACAATATAGACGATGTACAAAAATGCAATACATTTCTTAGATTCGATTAAGCTTTAAAGAGTCCCAACTCAGCCAAAGCTCATGTAACTATGTCCAGAAGAAAACATTGACAGTGATGTGTGTTCTGCACTAGTTATAGTTCAAATAACAGTTTTTGCCTTGTCCCTCCCCACACTCATGACTCTGCCATCTTGCAAAGTTGACATTTAGTGCTAGTGTATTTTGGAGGTGAGGCCCAATTGTAAAGTTGAGATCTGGACTTTGCAAAAGTGTAAGGGGGTTTCAGTGGCGTAGCCAGGTTTAGAGCACAGGGGGAGCGGCGCTATAAAAAGGCACCTCCCCGCTCTCCCTGTACTCACCCCGGCGGCACTTTAAGGGGCCCGGGGCTCCAGCCACTGCGGAGCCCCCGGGCCTTTTAAATCCCCGCCCGAGCCTGGCTCCGGCTACGGGGCTGGGGTGGGGGGCGCTTTAAAGGGCCGTGGCTCCCTGCAGCGGCAGGAGCCGCCGGCCTTTTAAAGCCCCCCCGCCCCAGCCCCGCCGCCGGACCCGGGCGGGGGGGGCTTTAAAAGGCCGGCAGCTCCTGCCGCTGTGGCGCCTTTTAAAGCACCCCCTCCAGCCCGGGTCCGGCAGCGGGGCTGGGGGGGGCGCTTTAAAGGGCCCGTGGCTCCCCGCAGGAGCCGCGGGCCTTTTAAAGTGCCCCCGAGCCCGGCTCTTGCAGCGGGGCTCGGGCGGCGCCTTAGCGCCGCTTCTTCTCACAGGGGGAGCGGCCCCTCCCCCTGCTCCCCCCCGGCTACGCTACTGGGGGGTTTAGATCTGGAGTTTTGTTTCCATTAGAAATGAATGGCCATCTTCAAAGCTCAGGCCCAGAGCTACAAAGGTAAGGGTGAAATGAGTATGAAGATAAATCCACAATTTGTGTGTGATCAGAACAGGAGCTTTGATTTGGGCCTCTCTTTAGCTGAAGTTTGTTTTTTTAGAAGGTCGGGTCTATAGCTTCTTTCAGCCAACGATTTCAAAAAACTTGAGAGATTAATGTCTCAGAACATTGCAGCAAGGTGTTAGAAGGATTTGTACTTGAGTCAGATTTTGGTGAAAAATTTATAAGGGAAAAAAATCCAGACCAAATTAGTGCTAATGTTCCAGTGCAATGAACCCGTTCTGAATCCAGCAGACTAATTGCTGATGCCAGCTAGAGATGTGCAAGATATTTGTAACACAAACCAAAGCTGCTAAAAATTCAAAGCTTGTCACATTTTGCTACAAATTTGAAATGGGCTCATTTTTGGTAAAAAAGAAAAGAAAAAAAGGTTGATCTGTTGTACAAGTTTTTGGAGCGAAAAACTGGCCTAATGTACAAGTGGAAAGAATTCCATTTCTCAGGTGAAGATGGGGTTTGCATTGGAAACATGCATTTTTGTTGTTGTTTTTTTCAAATGTGAAAATAGCCAATTTTGTTTAAATTGAAATTAATGCACAAAAAGAGAGGGGATGAAATGTATAGTTCATCAGCCATTCCCATGCAAAACCCCATGGAAGAGAAATGGTAAATTTCATACAGCTCTTCCAAGAGCCCTCCTGCTGTGGCAGTGAA
Source organism: Macrochelys suwanniensis (assembly GCA_033296515.1). Classification (NCBI taxonomy): domain Eukaryota; kingdom Metazoa; phylum Chordata; order Testudines; family Chelydridae; genus Macrochelys; species Macrochelys suwanniensis. The sequence continues at coordinate 82,998,994 of CM065776.1, read as the reverse complement.
AGAAGGGCCCATGGAAAAGAAAGGAAAATGAAAAGGGATGTGAGAACAAAACAGAGAAGTGAAGAAAAGGAAAAAAGGTCAGACAAACAAAGAGTGTTGTGGATGGAGTATGATCAGAAAAAGGTAGAGGGAGAACAAAAATCCCAAGAAGCAGCAAAGTGGATATGAAAGTGTGAACTGCTACCACGTGTTTTTAATCAGAATCTTTCTGAGAGTTTGCTACCTATTTCTTGGATACTAGAAGCCAGGATTTCCTGAGGTGAGTCCATTAATTCATACTGACTCCTTTCCCATGCGGCACCGAAAGGCTAATAGCGACAAAACATCTATCATGCTTGTAACACTACATGAGTAATAACAACAACATTTGCGTGATTAAACTAGCTGATCCATTGCAGTTCTGTTGTTTATTCAAGCTTTCCAGTCCATGGATCCAATCCTACTCTCACTGAAGCCAATGGCAAACCCCCCCGCACTTCAAATGGTGCAGGTCTAAGCCCTATGTTTGCTTTTCCTTTCCAATTCACTTCCCCTGCTATAGCTTTCCAATTCCAATTCCAGCATTTGATTTTCAGCTTAGGCTAATGTAAAGTACTTATCTCTTATCTTTTTTCTTTGCCATTTCTTAGATTGCCTTTCTCCTTAGATCATCTTCAGCTCTGTTTATGCTGCCAGCTTTGAGTTTCTTTGTTATCCAGAGTGAAGTTTTGGAAATTCCAAGAAATGATTGGCCGATGTTGTGAATTCTAAGTGGCTGCATTCAAACATGTTCAGTACCATAATTCTTTATTGGGTCTAACAGTGATGGATGGGAGAGGTTGGGGGTTATGGAAAGGCATCTGGGTCTGGTGTTTATGGTCAGTTAGAATAGCCATTTTGTAATTTTGGTTAATTATTGCATTTGCATATAAATGTGTTTAATAAATAATTGAATTGTAATAAGATTACATATACATATATATATATATATATATAAATTAAATGTGTAACTTTTTCATTATGCTAGTGAACATCATTACTGAACAAAATAATTCTGAGTTAAAGCTAAAATTGAATGTTAATTTTCAGGCATTAAGCAGAGGGTCCTATTGTATGTACTGCAACACCCTTGCAGTAGCCTGAGTCTTCTCAGATTTTCTTTCCATATTACATAATCTCAGTTCTACATACAAGCCTACATTAATCAATTGTGTGCCCTTCGAAAATACACTGTGTACCATGGGTCAGATAATATGGCTTTTATGGGCACATCATATATCATGATGCATAAAACAAAATATAGTGGGATGGCACCCTCCCCCACAACACGGTGCTGAAACCAGGCAATCATCATACTCGGTAATTATTCCAATACACATTTACCTATGACAGAACTATTCCTCTTTCCTAGCTACAGGATAATAGAGTGCTCCTTATCAACCAGCCATCGAGTAGTAGCCAGTCCTGGGCTGTCCAGGACCCAGGTTGCTTGAGGTAAGAAGGTGGGAGTGAAGAAGAATTATTTCTAAAATACCTTAAACAGTTTCAAATTAAAAAGAAAAAGAAAAAAGAATTAAAAAAAATAATTAGTTGGGATTCTTAAACTATTTTTTAAAATTGGGATTGATTTTTTTGACCTAATTTGCCACATATACTAATAAGAACAATAATTCCATTAGTTCCTTTCTTTATATTTAGTCTGATGGAACTGGAAGACATAAGAACTCACACAGTATAATGTACTAGACTGCATTGTAGTGAAGGACTAGTATTACAGCATTTGATGAATTGCTTCCCCAGTCTTGATGTTTGATAAGAACTGCTCTATGTCATAACAGTTATCCTGGGGGCTGGCAACCCTAGAGTGGAATTCAGGAGGCCTGTGTTCTAATCCTGGGTCTGCCACTGTGATCTGTGACTTTGGGCAAGTCACTTCCCCTCTCTGTCTCAGTTTCCTCATCTCTATAATAGACATAATGAGTCTTACCTTGCTTTGTAAAGCACTTGGAAATCTATGGAAAGAAAGTGCCTCATAAGAGATAGACTCCTTATCCTAATGGTCCTAATAATACCTATCATCTCAGTGTTTCACCTAGGGGTGGAGGGTGAAAAGTGAAAATCATAGAATCATAGAATCTCAGGGTTGGAAGGGACCTCAGGAGGTCATCTAGTCCAACCCCCTGCTCAAAGCAGGACCAACCCCAACTAGATCATCCCAGCCAGGGCTTTGTCAAGCCTGACCTTAAAAACCTCTAAGGAAGGAGATTCCACCACCTCCCTAGGTAACCCATTCCAGTGCTTCACCACCCTACTAGTGAAAAACTTTTTCCTAATATCCAAACTAAACCTCCCCCTCTGCAACTTGAGACCATTACTCCTTGTTCTGTCATCTTCTACCACTGAGAACAGTCTAGATCCATCCTCTTTGGAACCCCCTTTTAGGTAGTTGAAAGCAGCTATCAAATCCCCCCTCATTCTTCTCTTCTGCAGGCTAAACAATCCCAGTTCCCTCAGCCTCTCCTCACAAGTCATGTGCTCCAGCCCCCTAATCATTTTTGTTGCCCTCCGTTGGACTCTTTCCAATTTATCCACATCCTTCTTGTAGTGTGGGGCCCAAAACTGGACACAGTACTCCAAATGAGGCCTCACCAGTGCCGAATAGAGGGGAATAATCACGTCCCTCGATCTGCTGGAAATGCCCCTACTTATACAGCCCAAAATGCCGTTAGCCTTCTTGGCAACAAGGGCACACTGTTGACTCATATTCAGCTTTTCATCCACCGTAACCCCTAGGTCCTTTTCTGCAGAACCGCTGCCCAGCCATTCGGTCCCTAGTCTGTAGCAGTGCATGGGATTCTTCCGTCCTAAGTGCAGGACTCTGCACTTGTCCTTGTTGAACCTCATCAGATTTCTTTTGGCCCAATCCTCTAATTTGTCTAGGTCCCTCTGTATCCTGTCCCTACCCTCCAGCGTATCAACCACTCCTCCCAGTTTAGTGTCATCTGCAAACTTGCTAAGGGTGCAGTCCACACCATCCTCCAGATCGTTGATGAAGATATTGAACAAAACCGGCCCCAGCACCGACCCTTGGGGCACTCCACTTGATACCGGCTGCCAACTAGACATGGAGCCATTGATCACTACCCGTTGAGCATGACCATCCAGCCAGTTTTCTATCCACCTTACCGTCCATTCATCCAGCCCATACTTCCTTAACTTGCTGGCAAGAACACTGTGGGAGACTGTATCAAAAGCTTTGGTAAAGTCAAGAAATAGCACATCCACTGCTTTCCCCTCATCCACAGAGCCAGTTATCTCATCATAGAAGGCAATTAGGTTAGTCAGGCATGACTTGCCCTTGGTGAATCCATGCTGACTGTTCCTGATCACTTTCCCCTCCTTTAAGTGGTTAAATCGCCTGTTTAACCTTTGCCCACAGTTCCAGAATAGCTGGATGTTTCAACTAGAGTTACAATGAACTAGTTAAACATGCCACTTCCTTGAGCTATTGTTTTCTGTCTGTCTTGTGTGCAGATTCACTATAGTCCTGTCTCCTCTGTAGTTTCTACTATGTTCAGGGATCCAGTGGCAACATGGCAGTCTCCCTACTTGCTGCAAACATGGGAGCTGCATGCTGTAAAGACATGCATAGGGTGGCCCTGTGTTCCCACATGGAGCCCCATTGACTTCACTGGGTTGTTGCACGGGTTCAGGAGTGTGCCTGTACTCATCTCTTTGCAAGATCAGGGCCATGGTTGAGATGCTGGGATTCAACCATGTTACCTTCAGGGCTGGCTTTAGCAGGTGCAGGGGCCCACATCAACAGCGACGACGGGGCCCCTCCGCCGAAATGCCACCGAAAGTGGGGGCCGCGTACAGCACCCCCTGCTGAGCCCCCACCCTGCGAATAAGGCGGCAGCGGCGACCAAGATCCCGCCGCAGTTCCACCAAATACGGTGGCGGCAGGCAAACGCCGAAGTGCCGCAGAAGCGACAGACGTTGCGGGGCGCCGACACATACATTGCGGGGCCCCTTTAGGTGCGGGGCCCGCTTCCAGGGAATCGGCCAAATCGGCTTAAAGCCGGCCCTGGTTACCTGGCTTCCTGAACCACATTAAAGCCCTATAAAAGTCCAGGGCTGAAGAATGGTTATGGAAAATAGTTGGAATACAATTCGATCTCACCTGAAGTCCAAGTCCAAGCAATATTTCAGCTGTGTCCCCTAACATGATGGCATTACTGTGTAGACAGGACCAAGCACAATGCTGCATCACCTTATATATCCAATTTTTCCTTTGCAACCACAAGGGCTAAGAACATAATTAAAAAATATAACCCCGACAGAGTAAACTGATGATACCACTAGATCAGTGCTGATATGAGGTTTTCGCTCAATCCAACCACTGTCTCACCCTGAATAGCTCAGACTCACATCCACCTATTTCTCCTAACACAAGACTTGCCCTCTCTCCTGCAACATTTTGTTCCACCCCCATCTTCAGGCTGAGCCCTATCACACTTGTTAGCTCACTCTTCCTTCTCCACCTACCCAGATATAGCTAATCCACTGCCTACCACTTTAGCATGGATCCTCACCTCACATCACTGACAATGAGTTACTCCCAACTTGCACTGACATAACTGAGGTCAGAATTGGGTCTGTTGTAGATTCACAGATGTTAAGGACAGAAGGGACTGTTACAATTATATTGTCTGAGCTCCTGCATACCACGGGCCATAGAAGCATACCCAGTAAGTTCTTCATCAAACCCATAACTTTTGGTTGAGCTGGAACATACATCCAGTCTTGATTTAAAGTGGTGGAGAATCCACCATATCCCTAATTAGGTTGTTGCAAAGATGAATTACCGTCACTTAAAAATTTGCACCTTATTTCTAATCTGACTTTGTTTAGCTTCAGCTTCCAACCTGTTGGATTCCATTATGCCTTTCCCACTCGATTAAAGACCAACAAGTATCAGAAATCTCTTCCGAGTGAACATACCTGTAGACTCTGATCAAGTCACCTCTTAACCTTCTCTTGGAAAAATCTAAATAGATTTGAACTTAAGTCTCTCACTGTAAGGCATGTTTTGCAGACCTTAGATAATGCTTGTGGCTCTTTGCTGAACTCTTTCCAATTTTTCAACAATTATACATATTAAATATGATATGGGGGTTATCTATAAAGAGTTTTATAGTGTTGACTATCACAATACTATCTTAGTGCCTTCAATGTAAAATAGAATAGCAATAGCAACGTCCCTAGTGAATGTTATGGAGCATCTAGTCTTCTCCCTTTTGGGGGGTATAAAAACTGTTTATAGCTGTATTATTGCTGGTTTGGACCACTTTTTGTTCTTTATTTGCTCTGCCCCTTTTTCTTTAGGTGGAGAGGAATTGTTGGATTTGTTGGGGGGGAGGGGAAGAGGGTTGTTCTGTTGTGAATATCATTCTCTACCCACACAATGTCTGAAAGGGGGGAAAAACCTGGAGTTTTTCCTTTAAAATTAAAAAAAAAAAAGAAAGAAAGAAACAATGAATTCCCATGGGTAAAGATGTTTAACTATGTTACCTCCTCTGAAGTACTTCAGAATTAACTTTGTTAATCTTTGCTGTTTCTGCCTTTTTGTGGCACATGTAAATAAATGTGATGATCCAGGGGAGAAGTGAAGCCTGCTTTTCTGCTAAAACAATCAACTTAATGAACGGGTAATTAGTGTAAGAGTATTAGTAACATTAATGCTTAATGAGTTGCAGCTTCTTTGCATCACATCCCTTAACTTCCACAGCTTGCTAAATAAAAGTTTATTTATTGTCGTGAATTAAAGGACATTGCCAGAGATGAGATTTAATAAGATTAAAAGGAAAGGAAAGTTAATCAAGATAATTAAAATGAAAAACTTAAAATAATTCACTTTAACCTGCAGTTGCAGTATAGATGGACCAATAGTTTCCAATTAAAGCAGAAAGTTTGTGAGATGCAGAACAACTGATTTACATTTATGGAACTGGAAGAAAATATTACCTTATTAAGTAAATTTCAGAAAAAACGTCAGAGCATAGAGGTTGGCCAGACTTGACTTTTTAGCAGATAATGCAGTCATTTCACTGCTTACAGATTCAGAGCCAGATTCTCTCCTGCTATAAATCTGCATAGCCCTACTGAAGTCCATGATGCTAGATCAATTTGCATCAGCTGAGAATCTGGCCTACTATCATTTCCAATTTTTGGCAAATATACCTGAATGTATGCCAGAAAAAGTGCAGAAATATGCCAGTGGAAGACAGCCTAACACTTCTGTGCCTGGGCAATCAATGTACCCATAGTCTGCAGGCTTGGTGACTCATTCATAAGGGTGTTTTGCAGGAGCCTGGCCTGGATGAGATTTGCAGAGATGTGCATGTTCTGTGTGCATCTCAGCACATGCACATCATTGCTACGAGACATGGCATTGCAAACTATTCCATCTCAGAGCTGGAGGGAGGCAGGTTCCTGAGTGTGTAGATCTGCTATGATGGGCTCTTACAGCTTCGTCTCTGAACTACAACTTCATATAATCATTTTGCACAGCAACTTATTTGACCTTATACAAGCCAGAAATGTTGCCAGTATTTTTGCTGCTTATGATGTGTTATTTCCCACCCCCCACTCCCCGCCACGCACACATTTTTCTGAGCCTCCACAGGCTTTTTGGAAGGTGGTGGGGTGGGAGGGTACCAGAATTTGTCCTATAACATTTTTAATAATGTAGGAAAAGATTTAAACTGTGGTTTTTTTACATTTTCTGTATTTATTGCCATCTTGTGAGAGAAAAGGACCTTTTCCAGCCAAACTAGTATGAGTTTCAATGGGAGGTTTGCCTGAGTAAGGATTGTAAGATAAGGCCCCACAGTTGTCTTTTTTTAACACGGTTTATAGTAAACATATTTTTTTATGATTCAAGTACGTAGTGGTCAAATTATGTGTTAGATGACATATACTGTAGCCGCTTGCTCGCAGAGATAACGAGATGATTAGACACAATGGAAACTTCAGACAGAGGGCTCATTTCCAGGGCTGCTCCTTTCATTGCTGCTACAGGCTTAATTTAGCCTTGCAAAATTGTCATGAAAATGTATCAGCCCAAGCACAAATTTCACTCAGCTCAACAGCTTTCTATCAGGATGGTGAAGAAAAATAATTAATGATATTTTATTCACCTGTCAAATAAATTGCTCAGCCCAGATGAGTGAGCAATAGTTTTGTAAGGCTGGTTTAGCTGATGAGCTGTAGACACAGCTATTGCATGGCATTATTTCCAATCAACATGTCTCACTGTAGCCAAGGGCTGCCCATCCTGTTCTCCTGCTCAAATACCGGAGATAACTGGATAGCTGAAAAGCACAGGATGGTTTTGGTATTCAGTATAAAACGCCTGGCTAGGTCAAACTATGCTTTTGCCTGGATTTATTTAAGCGACATTGAGTTGGCTTATTTTAAAAAAATTGATTTCTGTGTTCAGTGATAGCGACACCATTTTTATATGCATAGAAAATCCACTTTAAAGTATGGAATTGCACTAATGCTGAGTTGGCCACAGTTTTTAGTAGCTTACATTTATTTTGATTTCCTAAAACATACACCTTAGGAGCCTTCATTTAATGCTCTTTTGGGCCCCACATCCAGTATTAAAGACAATATTCAGCAATTACACTGAACAGCTGAATTGCAACAGAAAATCCAGCAGTTATCAGTACAGCCAGTCATTAAAATTAGGAAGGCAGCTAAGTGACACATAATCATTGCCAGTTAGAAACTGCCATGGAAAATACCTACTTGTTATCTCATAGCTTCATCTGGCCCATTGTCTCATCAAAGTTTGGCAGCATTGCCAGAGCCGGAAGGGAGGGAAAATGAAAAAAATGGAAAAGAAATAAAAGGAGAACAGTAAAAAAAAACCTCAGCAAGACTCTTAAGGGCAGTGGGGACTCTTATCGGTCCTGCAAAACTACTCAGTGAGGAGGGAGAAACAGTAGCAGGAAACTTGGAAATGGCAGAGATGCTTAATGACTTCTTTGTTTCGGTCTTCACCGAGAAGTCTGAGGGAATGCCTAACATAGTGAACGCAAATGGGAAGGGGGAAGGTTTAGAAGATAAAATAAAAAAAGAACAAGTTAAAAATCACTTAGATAAGTTAGATGCCTGCAAGTCACCAGGACCTGATTAAATGCATCCTAGAATACTCAAGGAGCTAATAGAGGAGGTATCTGAGCCTCTAGCTATTATCTTTGGTAAATCATGGGAGACAGGAGAGATTCCAGAAGGCTGGAAAAGGGCAAATATAGTGCCCATCTATAAAAAGGGAAATAAAAACAACCCAAGAAACTACAGACCAGTTAGTTTAACTTCTGTGCCAGGGAAAATAATGGAGCAAGTAATTAAGGAAATCATCTGCAAACACTTGGAAGGTGGTAAGGTGATAGGGAATAACCAACATGGATTTGTAAAGAACAAATCATGTCAAACCAATCCGATAGCTTTCTTTGATAGGATAACGAGTCTTGTGGATAAGGGAGAAGCGGTGGATGTGGTATACCTAGACTTTAGTAAGGCATTTGATACGGTCTCGCATGATATTCTTATCAATAAACTAGGGAAATACAACTTAGATGGGGCTACTATAAGGTGGGTGTGCAACTGGCTGGATAACCGTACTCAGAGAGTAGTTATAAATGGTTCCCAATCCTGCTGGAAAGGTATAACGAGTGGGGTTCCGCAAGGGTCTGTTTTGGGACCAGCTCTGTTCAATATCTTCATCAACGACTTGGATATTGGCATAGAAAGTACGCTTATTAAGTTTGCAGATGATACCAAACTGGGAGGGATTGCAACTGCTTTGGAGGATAGAGTCATAATTCAAAATGATCTGGACAAATTGGAGAAATGGTCAGAGGTAAACATGATGAAGTTTAATAAGGACAAATGCAAAGTGCTCCACTTAGGTAGGAACAATCAGTTTCACACATACAGAATGGGAGGAGACTGTCTAGGAAGGAGTACGGCAGAAAGGGATCTAGGGGTTATAGGGACCACAGGCTAAATATGAGTCAACAGTGTGATGCTGTTGCAAAAAAAGCAAACGTGATTCTGGGCTGCATTAACAGGTGTGTTGTGAGCAAGACACGAGAAGTCATTCTTCCACTCTACTCTGTGCTGGTTAGGCCTCAACTGGAGTATTGTGTCCAGTTCTGGGCACCGCATTTCAAGAAAGATGTGGAGAAATTGGAGAGGGTCCAGAGAAGAGCAACAAGAATGATTAAGGATCTAGAGAACATGACCTATGAAGGAAGGCTGAAGGAATTGGGTTTGTTTAGTTTGGAAAAGAGAAGACTGAGAGGGGACATGATAGCGGTCTTCAGGTATCTAAAAGGGTGTCATAAGGAGGAGGGAGAAAACTTGTTCATCTTAGCATCTGAGGATAGAACAAGAAGCAATGGGCTTAAACTGCAGCAAGGGAGGTTTAGGTTGGACATTAGGAAAAAGTTCCTAACTGTCAGGGTGGTTAAACACTGGAATAAACTGCCCAGGGTGGTTGTGGAATCTCCATCTCTGGAGATATTTAAGAGTAGGTTAGATAAATGTCTATCAGGGATGATCTAGACAGTAATTGGTCCTGCCATGAGGGCAGGGGGCTGGACTCGATGACCTCTCGAGGTCCCTTCCAGCCCTAGAATCTAGAATCTATGAATCTCTCATACAACTTTCTCTAGGCACATCTGGTGTTACATTGGCTGCAACTAACGCAGGTCAGCCTGCCAACATAGGGAGAGGTCAGTGCTGGAACACACCCTGGCTCATTAGGAAAGTATTTGGCTATTTGCGCAGAAGGAGCAGTTGAGCCAGTAGTCAACATTTAACATCATAATTCTCAAACTTTGAGGAGAAACAGGTACAACACACCACACATTTTTAAGCAAGCTTCCTGGGGAAGGTAAGCGAGTGAGCACCACTGAGAGCTACTGTATACTAACATATGGGCCAGATGAGCAAAAGGAAAGGAGGGGAAACTGTCAGAAAGTAATGCATTATTTTTCCATATTGATTTGTCTTAATGCTGTGGTGAGCAATAGCTCCCTGAACAATTGTCTGATTGTTTGGACACCATGCCCAGTGCATTCTTTTGTGTATACTTGAAGTTTTGCATGTTTGATGAATTTGTCACAGGTATCTTGGGCAATCTACGGATATTTCCACTCTTCTGACTGTGTGCATGTCGAGCTGTGGGTTTCCCCCCTACATCTTATCATCCACACTCAGAGCCCTTAGACGCGCACTCAGAGCATGTAGAAACTGAGTTAGTGTATCCATCAGAGGTGTGAGTAAGACCACATGTTGATATGTGACCTGCTTCTCTACCTACCCACTTTGTGGTGTGGACATAGCAATGATGCGTTGACCCACCTTCGAGTCTACTTACTCTTCCACTGTCATCCCAACTTCCTGTCCTGTCCTGTATCTTCCAGCCTTTCAACCTCTTCAGTTCCCTCCCACTTGTTCTCCTTGGACTGGAAATTACCTGCTGTTTGTATACCCTTTCCCAGTGTTTAACCCTTCCTCCTTCCACACAAGCTGCTCCACTTCCACAACTCCCTCCTACTCAGTCCTGCCTCACCATTTGGAAATGTTCACCTCCAGTGTGCTGTCAGCTGGCCAGAGAATCACACAAGGGTGCTAGTTAACTTCTGGTCAGGCCTGGCACAAGCTATTTTGCCACCCTAGGTGGTGAAGAGGAAAAAGGAAAAAAAACCTGATGCCACAGCGGAGGAGCTGCCACCAAAATGCCGCCGCAGACTGAAGAGGGAAGGAGTTGCCACCACCAAAATGCCGCTGAGAAGAGGAGGAGTCACCGCCGAAATGCCACCGAAAAGAGGTGGGGTTGCCACCGAAATGCCGCCGAGGGCGCGAAAATGCTGCCCCTGAGGAACTTGGCACCCTAGGCGACTGCCTAGGTCACCTAGTGCTTGTGCTGGCCCTGCTTCTGGTCTGAATACACTCAGGACCATGACTTCAGCAGAAGCCTTAGGAATAGTCACCCCTATTGCAGTAGCTCACGGAAGCTGGCAGGGTCAGGCAGCTATCAGGCAATGGTGCAGTGCAGGGAGCGGATAAAACATCTGAAATGCCTGTACTGCAAGGCCAAGGACTAACCGCAGCTCTGGTATCATGCCCCTACTAGGAAGAACTTGACAGGATGTTTGGCACCACACCCAGCACAGAGCCTACCATATCTTACGACTTCCTTCTGCAACTGCGGGGGTCTTATCGTGAGGCTGGAGGAAGGGGAGGTGGGTGCAGCAGCAGATGGGACCACAGGGGACTCACGATCCCAGAAACAGATGGAGGACCTTGAAGCCCTGAATCATCCCACCCAGGTGGATGGGGTAGTGGATGTTCTGAGCCCATTTCCCGAGGCCCTGTTCAGGAATGGAGCCAGGGAACAGCTTAGAGAGACAGAGTCTGGAGAGAGAGAGAGGCAGGGCCAGGGCACTGATCTGCAGCCCAGTAAGAGTCAACCAAATTTATTATTGTTATTGCCATGTGCTCAATCTTGGATTTGTTAGGGCAAGATTTCTGGGTTAGGCCCAATGAAATTATTGTTATGGAGGAGGATATTACATACCAGGAGGATGGGTATTTATACAAGGGATTCCCATAGGGTATCTCCTTCTCAGGATTGTCCCCTGCCACCGCATGGTATCCAAAATGGATGCCAAGCAGAGAACATAAAGTTAGACACTACTGAAATGTAGACAACACTGTTTCAAACTTAGTTTTCTATTAAAACTTTCAAAACTGGTAAAGGAGAACTGGCCTAGTGGGCAGGAGTGCATATTTTTGCATACAGCTTTTTATAAAACGGGGATGTTTATGTAATGCTACAGGTGTATGCTTTGATTACCAAATTACTGTCTCATAGAGTAGTGGTTATAAGTCCATTGGGCTTCAGAAACTTGAAAAGTTCTTTGTGATGGTCAATGCTTGTTGTGCATTCATCCTGTAGGCTATAGATGTATACTATGGCTAGTCCCATAGAGTGTTTGTATGTCCATCACAAGTCCATTTTTATCCTGCTTTTTCCTTGACTTCTTGAAAGATTATTTTAGATGACTGTTGCTAAAGCAGGCATTCTTGTGCTCTCTGTCTCTTTCTGTGGCCTGGTTTGGGGAGGGGATGGGAATCAACTCTGCCACTTCCAAAAGTATGCATCCTAATCCAAAAAGTGGTTAATTTTACTCCTGATTTTCTTCTACTCCTGGTAGGTGACATTTGAAAAATTATCCCAGAGCACAAATTCCAGAAGATTTTTTTAGATTTCTGGGTAAAGAAAATGTATTGGAAACCCCTGGTAGCTCACTGAACTGCTCCACTCACTGATATCCTGTTCAGTGACGAGATCCTTAAATACTGTATCTCCTTTGCAAATGTTGATGGGAGACCACCTAGCAACCTGCCTGGACAATTACTTCTTCCTTCCATTCTGGTCTTTCAAATAATACTGTCTTCAAGGCCTTCCCCTGCCTGAAACACAGTCAAAGTCGCAGTAAAAGCCCCCGAGATACGCTTTCATCCCATCCTTCCACTGGCCCAAGCCTCCCACTTAGGACCATGGGTGCTACAACTGGCCAGCGGCAAGTCAGAATGAGAAGGCCCATGGAGGAACTTTTTGTCGTTGCTGCAGAGAGTGAGGAGCAGGTGCATCCCCCAGAAATTTTTTCTGTGGTACTTGTCTTTTGGAGCCATCATTGGTGCTGCTGCTGGCCCCAGAATCAAGTCCACACCACAATCAGCCTCCACCTTTCAGCCCAGTCTGCCCTGGTGCAGTGTCGCTCCCATCCCTGAGCAGAGACACAAACAGCTGGAAGTGGAGTGAGGCAGGGCAGGCCCTTGTAGGGGAGCCCTGCTGTGGGAGCCAGCCCCATGGCAGCAGTGAAGAGGAGCAGGCCAATCAGAGTTAGCCCCATGGCTCCTCTGTTACGGACTGAATGAGTGGGGTGTGACGTGGTGCATGGGGGTCGCAGCACTGCTCAGATTTGGCCCTGTGGCCTGTGGGTCACAACACTGCCCATCACAAAACAAGTACTAAAACAGCTCCACGTGGAGAGGACACCCGGACTATGGGATATGCACTAATAAATCCAAGAGTGAAACACCATGTAGCTACAGTGTCAGTGTGGATGCGCTACTCCGGGTATGGCCTGGATGCAGCTCTACAGGGTAGACTCTCGCTACAGACTTAGCTAATGCACAGACCATGTGTGCGAGCCAGGACGCAGGTGCACACAATGCAGATATAGCCTAAATGGGCTTTCTTCATTGAGGGAGTGGGCAGGGGGTTGCTGCAGGGAGGCACTTAATATTTTTGGTCTGGGCTGTGAGCACGGAAAAGGATTTGTGCATCACTGACAAGTGGTGGTTGGGGGGCATAATCCCTAGAAAGTGTTTAAGTCTAAGTTTTCAAACTGTGTCCACTAATTTGGGATGCCTGATTTTTGAGAGTCCAACCTGAAACAGCCAGGGGCTGATTTTCAGAAGCATTGAGTGCCTACCACGTCCATCAAAGTCAGGACCTCTGCCAAACAGATCCTGGTGTCTCTAAAACTGATACACTCAGAATTAGTGGGCACATTTGAAAAGAGACCTTAAATAATCTCAGAACATGCAATTCCCTGGATTCTAGTGAGCAGTTTTAAACATACAAATCTATTATTGTGTGCACTAACATGAGACAAGTAAGGATGGGCAGCGGACAGTTACTAGTACACCTGGCCTCTTTCCTGAAGAAAGGTGCGGTATACCAGCAAAACAGGCACAGTAGAAAGGTATTTCATACTTTACATATGATTATTGATTACAGGGGGGAAGTATGTTAACAATGGTGTCAAGCTGTCTTGAAGTGGCTTAAGAGCCAATCTCAGAGCAGACTGTTAAGAAGCAGGGCACAAACCCCAAAGTGGGTGTGAGTTCTATATTTAAATTTCACTAACCAAGTATCAAGTGTGAACTCCTCCAGAACTATAGCAACCTTAGCATGGAGTCACAGACTCTTGGGTACTCAAGTCTAGCTTGCCACCTAGGCAAGCTTGCCTACGTTGTAGATGGTTCCTTACACCAAAAATCACAATATTATTCAGGTTACTCCCATTCCCAAAGGATGAGTCACTTATGCCCATTCAACTGCACCTTTGGTGTAAAATCTAAGGGCTGGTCCACACTAGGGGTGGAGAGGGGAATCGATCTAAGATACGCAACTTCAGCTATGTGAATAACGTAGCTGAAGTCGAATATCTTAGATCAATTTAAAAAGTACTTACTGCTGGTCCACACCGCAGCAGGCAGGCTCCCTCGTCGACACCGCTTACTCCTCACGCGGAGCTGGAGTTCCGGAGTCGACGGGGCGTGGCTCTGGGATCGATTTATCGCGTCTAGACAAGACGCGATAAATTGATCCCAGAACATCGATCGCTACCCGCCGAATCGGGCGGGTAGTGTGGATGTAGCCTAAGACAATGCTTGTAGCCAATCCTATAGTAAACTATCTAAAGATTTATTAAATAAGAAAAAGAACTATGAGAGTTATTTACAAGGTTCAAGCAATAATACAAATGAGTTATAGTCTTAGTTTCAAAAGGTGATGGAAGCTGCTGCAATATTCATGCTCTCTATGTCCTTTAGGGCTAACCCAGGCTAATCAGCTAGGGATCCCTTGCTTAGGCTTGGAAATCTTGCCCTCCCAAAGTCCAAGCAGCATAGAGATACAGTTTCTTCTCTCAGAGTGGTAGCCGTGTTAGTCTGTATCAGCAAAAAGAACGAGGAATACTTGTGGCACCTTAGAGACTAACAAATTTATTTGGGCATAAGCTTTCATGGGCTAAAACTCACTTCATCAGATGCATGGAGTGGAAAATACATTAGGAAGATATATATATACAGAGAACATGAAAAGGTGGGGATTGCCATACCAACTGTAGCGAGACAAATCAATTAAGGTAGGCTATTATCAGCAGGAGAAAAAAAACTTTTGTAGTAATAATCAGGATGGCCCATTTCAAACAATTGACAAGAGGGTGTAAGTAACAGTCAATAGCGCAGCCAGGTCCAGAGCGCTATAAAAAGGCGCCTCCCCCTGTACTCACCCGGCGGCGCTCCGGGTCTTCAGCGGCACTTCGGCGGTTCTCTCTGGGTCTTCGGTGGTACCCGCCGCTGAAATGCCGCCGAAGACCCAACGTGCCACCAGGTGAGTGTAAGAAGCGGCGCTTAAAAAGAAGCGGCACCTTTTTTTAGTGCTGCTAAAAAAAGGCGCCGCTTCCGCCGCTTCTGCTCAACAGTACTACGCTACTGGTAACAGTAGGGGGGAAATTAGCATGGGGAAATAGTTTTAGTTTGTGTAATGACCCATCTACTCCCAGTCTTTATTCATGCCTAATTTAATGGTGTCCAGTTTGCAAATTAATTCCAGTTCTGCAGTTTCTCGTTGGAGTCTGTTTTTTTGTTGAAGAATTGCGACTTTTGGGTCTGTAAATGAGTGTCCAGAGAGGTTGAAGTATTCTCCGACTGGTTTTTGAATGTTACAATTCTTGACGTCTGATTTGTGTCCATTTATTCTGATTTGTGTCCATTTATTCTAGAGACTGTCCGGTTTGGCCAGTGTACATGGCAGAGGGGCATTGATGGCACATGATGGCATATATCACATTGGTAGATGTGCAGGTGAACGAGCCCTTGATGGTGTGGCTGATGTGATTAGGTCCTATGATGGTGTCCCTTGAATAGATATGTGGAAAGAGTTGGCAATGGCTTTGTTGCAAGGATAGGTTCCTGGGTTAGTGTTTTTGTTGTGTGGTGTGTGGTTGATGGTGAGTATTTGCTTCAGGTTGGGGGGCTGTCTGTAAGCGAGGATTGGCCTGTCTCCCAAAGTCTGTGAGAGTGAGGGATCGTCCTTCAGGATAGGTTGTAGATCCTTGATGTTGCTCTGAAGAGGTTTTAGTTGGGGGCTGAAGGTGACGGCTAGTGGTGATGACGTTCTGTTACTTTCTTTGTTGAGCCTGTCCTGTAGTAGGTGACTCCTGGGTACTCTTCTGGCTCTGTCAATCTGTTTCTTCACTTCAGCAGATGGGTATTGTAGTTTTAAGAATGCCTGATAGAGATCTTGTAGGTGTTTGTCTGAGGGATTGGAGCAAATGCGGTTGTATCTTAGAGCTTGGCTGTAGACAATGGATCGTGTGATTTGGTCTGGATGAAAGCTGGAGGCATGTAGGTAAATATAGCGGTCAGTAGGTTTCTGGTATAGGGTGGTGTTTATGTGACCATCGCTTATTAACACTGTAGTGTCCAGGAAGTGAATCTCTTGTGTGGACTGGTCCAGGCTGAGGTTGATGGTGGGATGGAAATAGTTGAAATCCTGGTGGAATTCCTCAAGGGCTTCTTTTCCATGGGTCCAGATGATGAAGATGTCATCAATGTAGTACAAATAGAGTAGCGGTGTTAGGGGACGAGAGCTGAGGAAGCGTTGTTCTAAGTCAGCCATAAAAATGTTGGCATACTGTGGGGCCACGTGGGTACCCATAGCAGTGCCACTGACCTGAAGGTATACATTGTCCCCAAATGTGGAATAGTTGTGGGTGAGGACAAAGTCACAAAGTTCAGCCATCAGGTTTGCCGTGACATTGTAGGTGATACTATTCCTGATGGCTTGTAGTCCATCTTTGTGTGGAATGTTGGTGTAGAGGGCTTCTACATCCATAGTGGCCAGGATGGTGTTTTCTGGAAGATCACCAATGGATTGTAGTTTTCTCAGGAAGACAGTGGTGTCTCGAAGATAGCTGAGAGTGCTGGTAGCATAGGGCCTGAGGAGAGAGTCTACACAGCCAGACAATCCTGAGTTGATGGGGCGTCCAGGATTTCCAGGTTTATGGATCTTGGGTAGCAGATAGAATACCCCTGGTCGGGTTTCTAGGGGTGTGTCTGTGCAGATTTGTTCCTGTGCTTTTTCAGGGAGTTTCTTGAGCAGATGGTGTAGTTTCTTTTGGTAACCCTCGTGGGATCAGAGGGTAATGGCCTGTAGAATGTGGTGTTAGAGAGCTGCCTAGAAGCCTCTCGTTCATATTCCGACCTATTCATGATGACGACAGTACCTCCTTTGTCAGCCTTTTAGATTATGATGTCAGAGTTGTTCTTGAGGCTGTGGATGGCATTGTGTTCTGCATGGCTGAGGTTATGGGGCAAGCAATGCTGCTTTCCCACAATTTCAGCCCATGCACGTCGGTGGAAGCACTCTATGTAGAAGTCCAGTCTGTTGTTTCGAGCTTCGGGAGGAGTCCATGCAGAATCCTTCTTTTTGTAGTGTTGGTAGGGAGGTTTCTGTGGGTTAGTATGCTGTTCAGAGGTGTGTTGGGATGGGATGAGTTCGCATGCACACCTCGTTTTCATGGGGGGCTTGAGAGGGAAGGAATGCAATTAACAAAGTATTTGTTCTTTGATGTTTCACAATGGCTCATTTGGTTTCAATGGGCCTTCTTGGTGGGCAGACCTAACACCTTCGGTAGACAGACAGAATTTTACATTAACTAATGTTTCCTTCCTGATTGGTGATTTACACAATTACAGAGGATTACAATGCAAAACCTTAATATCACCTTATAAGATGGGGATACAGATGTTGTAAGAGAGATCAACACATGCAGCATCCTACAAGCGTTTCATTAAGTCTAAACACATTCTTATAAACTTAACATCTATTTTAACAATAGCAACACACAGATGAGCCAGGCTAGTTTCCAGCCATGTGTCCATGTTCAGCTGAAGCCTAGGACCCTTGGCACGAGCTGGCATCTGGTCTGCTAGCATCACAAATAGGTCATCCCACTACATTCCCACTTGACAAGTATTGAACAAATATATAATTCTATGGAACTCTAAATTACTGGGAACAGTTGTTTGGTTTAGACTTAGTGATCATGGAGCCTTCTGGATGAGGTTGGATTGTGCAGCATTCTGGCTCTTTTTTCATGTGTCTGGGTACTGCTCGAAAGTAAGGCCTTGTCTACACTAACAGGAAAAGTCGACCTAAGCTACACAATTTGAGTTAAGTGAATAGTGTAACTCAAATCGACATCACTTAGATCTACTTACCGCGGGGTCCACACTACGCGACATTGACGGGAGCCGCTCTCCCGTCAACTCCCCTTACTCTTCTCGATCAGGTGGAGTACAGGAGTTAACGGAAAAGCGATCGATTTAGCGGGTCTTCATTAGACTGCCGCAGTGTCGATCCTCTGGTAAGTGTAGACAAGCCCTAAGGAAGTATACAGATAATTCAAGTACTGACAAAAATCAGGCTCCTATCATGCAAAACTATATTTAGGAAATAGTGGCCTCTATCAGTTCAACAGGACCTACATTTCAGAGACCTCCTCCACCCTCTCCTGTAGTTTTTTATTAGACTTCTTGTAACCTGGCTTCCAAGTTCCAATTTCTTGCCCTCATGAGACCACTTGTTTTTGCTGATTCTTTATGGGGGAGAGGGTGGAAAGGCAGAGAAGAGGAAGAGATTATTTCTTCAAATATGCCTTTGGCTTCTTTCTGGGTTCCACTGCTACTCTATTCAGATTGAGGAATTCCTCACAGAGCAATGAGCCCTAAAGTGTATAAGATTTGAACATGGTGGCATCAGAATAAACCAGGCTGGTGCTGAGACATAGTGTACATCCTACAAAATGTATTACTTATGGGGCTGAGCAAACAGTTAACAATTTATTCAATGGGTTCAGCTCCTTTTTTCTACTTGTGAATTATGCACAGGCTTCAATTTTTGATGAAATTGGTATTCAAAATTTTTCAGTGAATGCTTTATGTAAACATATTTCAGCCTGTGGATTTTTCATCACCACTATTATGTTGAGAACTCTCTAACTGTAATTTGGTATTCATGCTGCGTGATAGGTCACGGTATTGTTTCTGCTTCCTGATTAGATGAGTCCCAAACCAATAAAGAGTGTCTACTGCTTTGATGTCTACATGGATATCTGTGACAGTCTGTCCATGATTATTCTTGAGAACAAAATCCATTTGTACAAATGTTTCAGAAAGCAAATAGAAGGGGTCACAAATGCTATCAGAGTTTTTATGGAAGTGAATGTTCACAAGGGATACTTTGCAGCATTTGCCCAGTTCTGATAGCAGCTTAGATATACATGGAGTGGGTAAAATATACTTAATAAAATTGATTAAAATGAAGATCTTAAAATCTCAGAGTCACACATAGGTACTGTACAGATGACAGGATCCAGTGTAAAGGATTTTGGGGTAGGGGCTGCAGTGACAGCTGGCAGGCATTGAGGCATGGGAAGGAGCTGGGAAGCAGTAGTCTCACAGGGTCCATAAGCGGGGCAGGAGAGAGATGCAATAGCGCCCAAAGCCAACCCTCCTCAACTTCAAAGGGATTCCAAATATATTCTTTCTGTTGGAATGCTAGTATGTAGCAGGGTTTTTCAGGACCTGAGCACAAGCTAAGATCCTAATGAGACTCGCTGGAGATTGAGATTAAAAATTCCTTGTTGTTTTGACATCCAACCCTTTGGCAATAAAGCAGGAGAAATATTAAGCAAACAAAAAAGGATGTGTGACACTTTTCTGTTCATAATGCAACCTAGGAAGGATGCTTCCCGGTGTTTCTGGCCCTTTCCCTGTGTCCCCCCACCGTGAATCATAAGGGACAGAGTCTACCATCCTTACTCACAATGAATAGGAATAAATCAACAATTCCTTGTGGATTTCCTAAATTGTACAAAATGTAAATTAATCCTGGATGCAATATCCATCCCCCCACTGGGAGGTTAGACGTTGAGGTAAGCTAGGAGTACTAGCTATAGTGCCATTAACCAGCATACTGTTTGCCTGACGCTTTAGGGAGATTTACAGAGACATGAGACCTACTGCTGTGAGCACATGCCAAATTATAACAGTGACATTTCAGTTGTAAGGCTGTTGCATTGCAGATTGATAGGGTATATTGTGGTCACCATACATTATAAAAGCATCCAAAACGCAAGGCGATTATGCACGCATCTCCTTTTCTTTCCTTTCACAGCAGGCTATGGAGGAATCCAACACAAGTTTGCAAAAAGTCACTCCACACGAAGCCACTAAAATATTCTGTCCCTGAGACCGTCTATAGTTGCCTCTAGAGATTTAAGTGGATTTGATCAAATAGCCAAATCTACACATCTTGTCAAATGCTGACAGGTGTTGTGATCATCCCATTGGTATTCTGGCCAGGGCTTTAAGGTGGCAAGCTATGATGCTCTGGAACAAATAATCTAGTGAAATCACTCAGACTAATGTCCACCCTTGCCCTTTCAGGTACAGTACCATTGAAAGGGAAGCAGCATTCACCGTGGAACAGGTTAGGCATTTGGAAAAAACCCTGCAAAGCCAGCACCACCACCAAGTGCAAACAACGAGGTACTACAAGACTTTCCCCCTGCATTGTGTTGTAGGTGCCGCAGCTCTTCTAGGGCTTGTCTACACTCAAAGCACGGCAGCGGCCTAGCTGCACCGCTGTAGCACGGGAAGATTCTACTGACACCAACAGGAGAGCTGCTTCTGTCAGTATAGGTGCTCCACCTCCCAAGACGGGGTAGCTATGTAGGGTTGCCAACCCTCCAGGATTGGCCTGGAGTCTTCAGGAATTAAAGATTAATCTTTAATTAAAGATTGTCACATGATTAAATCTCCAGGAATTCGTCCAACCAAAATTGGCAACCCGATGTTGACGGGAGAAACCCTCCCTTGTAGACAATGTGTAGGGGGGCATATGAAGTCAAGTATTCCCCAGATTTCTGCTTCACATGCCGGGGGGTGGAGAGGGGAGGAAAGGGGCTCTCTCCTGCTCCGCCTGCCCCAGTACGCTCAGCCCTTCTCCCTGGCAGCCAGGCCAGGACAGGGAGTGAAGGGGTGGGACCAGCCACTTCTCATGCTGGCTGCTCCCGGTCACTGCTCTGTGCAGTGCGGCATCTGCTTGTGAGGGCCTGGCTGGGGAGGCGGTGGCACTGGGCTTGCCCCCCCCCCCCCACCTGGGCCCTGCAGCTGGGTACAGCGGCGGAGAGAGCTGGAATCCCCTCCCCCCCGGCACATTTCCGGCTTGCTTGGCCCCTGTTCTTGGCAGCCGGGCCCAGGCAGGGGCAGCCTGCCTCCATCTCGCAAGCCGGGCTCTTGGTCAGGCAGCTGCTGCGCTGCACAGAGCAGTGACCTGAAGCAGCCAGCTTGAGCCAGCATGAGAAGTGACTCCCTCCCGCTCCCTGCCTAGGCCCACCTGCCAGGGAGAGCAGCTGAACATGCTGGGGGAGGCGCAGCAGGAGAAGGACAGATCCCCTCCCCCGCAGGTAACTCTCATGGGGTGGGGAGAGCGCGGTGGCCCTGGGCTGGGCAGAGGAGACATGTTGGGAAGTCAAGTGTCCACACCTTTAGATTGTGTCCCCTCCTCACACACAAGTATCGGGAAACATGAGTTGTCTATGCCTCCCATTGACATCACTGTCTACACTGGAGGTTAAGTCGGTATAACCACGTAGCTCAGGGGGCATGGATTTTCCACTCCCCTGAGTGACATAGTTATACTGACATAAGTTCCTAGTATAAACCAAGCCTTACAACTTTGTTGGCTACGATTTCCAAGAGTGACTTTGGATGCCCGAGCTTTTGGGTGCTCAACTGGAGATGCCTTGAAACAGCCTGATTTTCAGAACGTTCTACTCATCCACCCTTTGAAATTAAGACCACTTTAAATAGGCCTCAAATTGCAAACCCAAGAAGTTTAGACTTGAAGTTAGATTACTGTTTCTAACCATCAGAGGAGTGAAGTTCTGGAACAACTTCCAAGGGATGTAGTAGGGGAAAAAAACCTAATGGCAAGACTGAGCTTGATATGTTTATGGAGTGGATGATATGATGAGACTACCTACAATGGCACGAAGCTGACCAACGGCTGGTGATGGGACACTAGATGGGGAGGGCTCTGAGTCACTACGGAGAATTGTTTCCCAGGTGTCTGGGTCGTAGGTCTTGCCCATGTGCTCAGGGTCTAACTGGTTGCCATATTTGGTGTCAGGAAGGAATTTCCCCCCAGGATCAGACTGGCAGAGAGTGTTCCCTCTAATTTTTTCCATCCATGTGTGGAATGAATTTTGTTATGTGCACCAATATCGAGGTAATGTGCAGATGTGCACCACCAGTAGAAATAAAAAACCTAGATATAATATATATATTTTAAAAGTTACCATAGAGATAATTACTCCAGCCAGGATAGGTTAGGCATTTTAGAACTCACTACTCAAAGAATTAAATTTAAGCATAAGAGAGAAATAAAATTATTAAATGCATAGACCAATCAAAAAACTAAAACAACGGTGCTTTGAAAGAATAAAATTAAGGAGAATATATGTACATTGCAGGAAGTACCAAGAGGTAACAACAACAAAACAAGTAGGTGTTGGGAGGGGAGTGTGAGACAGAGACAGAGTGTGTGTGAGACAGAGTCCTGCTCCCAAGCCCTGTCCCCCATCCCATACTCTGCAGAGATGGGGTACATGGGCAGGGGAAGAGGACCTCCTGACATCAGCACCTCCCTCACCCCTCCCCCAACTCTGCACATCAAGCAGGAGGGTCCGGGGAGCAGCTGGCCAGGTACTCCAAGGTAGAGGACAGGAACAACGCAGCTGCAGAGCAAGTGGGGGGAGGGCACCTGAATACACATACCCGGATGTGCGCAGCTCTGCTAATCAAGAGTACAGTACTTGATTGACTCTTGGGCATCCGCGCGGCCATGCAGCTTAAAGGGAACCACTGGCAGAGACCCTGGTGGGGTTTCACCTTCCTCTGTAAATGGTGGATGCTCTGTAATCTGAAGTCTTTAAATCATGATTTGAGGACTTCAGTAACTCAGCCAGAGGTTAGGGATCTTTTACAGGAGTGGCTGGGTGAGGACCTGTGGCCTGCAATGTGCAGGAGGTCAGACTAGATAGTCAATCATGATGGTCCTTTCTGACCTTAAAGTCTAAATTTGAGTTTGAGTCTGAGAATAATGGATAGCTTTTTATTACAGTAAAAATCATGATTTGAAATAGACAGACTAGTTGCTAATTCAGCTTCTTAAACAAGGATTTTGTTAAACATCAGTTAATTGAACATCCTTGATGTTCATCTAAGGGAACGTCCTTCCACAGGAACAAATACTCCAGTACTCAATTTAAAAACCGGCATTGCTAAGCAAGCGGAGTCCCATCCAGGAAGAAAGATAACTACATAATCTAGTTAACAAAATCCATAGCCTATGTTTAATCCATCCCATAATCCAGTTACATACATTTCTCAGCCCAGAATCTAGTGAGGTCTCAACACAAATAGCTCACAGGCTAGAGAAATTCAATGAGTCAGTTCTCTCTCTGCAATATTTTATAACAACCAGTCAAATAAAAAGGACAGTAGCTTCTGGCATTTTAATTTCATATGGCCACTGGGAGAACCAATCTCAAGGAGCTGGCCTTTGTGTCTTCAAATATTTTAGGAACTGTATAAGTACATGTGATCCCCATGAAGGATATTGCTCAAACATTATATTACAGGAGGTTATGGCAGAGAGAAAAGAGTCAGATAAAATAGTACAATTGAAGGAACTAGAATATAAGGAAAGTTGTGGGGGGGGGGGAGGTTTTTTTTGTATTCACTGTCTCTTGAGGATTTGTTTGAAGTTAACATGATTGATCAGAAGCCAAGTTTTTTATTTTGTCTGAATCTGTCTGTCCATAACTGCAGACATAAAATGGCTGTTCCAGTGACACTATATATAATTCCTCGCTTTTATATTGGTATAAATCAAGAATAACTGAAGATTTTGATGGGGCAATGCCACTGGAAATAATACAGAAAAAATTAGAGCAGAATTTGGCCCACTCTATCTACTCATGATGAAAGGTGCCATACAGAATTGTGAGGCGTTTCATTGTATGTTCCAAGTTAGTGAACAAGTGTAAAGCTGTTAGCATCTGTCTCATTTGCTCACATTCCACAATAAAAACAACCAGTTAAGTGGATACAAAACATGTGAAGTATTGGTGTGAACTGAATTGAAAGAGCGGGAGGGCACAAAATTGTGTTATGTTAAATCCACTTTTCAAAGAGCCAAATATAACAATGTGCATGTTCAAATCAGCATTATGGAGCATAAAACAGGTATTTGCATACCTTCATGCCAATATGAGCTTCCAAAGACAGGATTTAGTATCCCATTTCGTAGTCCATGTTAAAAAAACAACAACTCATTTCTGAGAGCCAAATACATCCCTTCATCAATGAAGCCAATAAAGTTACACTGGGGACCTGAAACAATGTCTTAAATATTTGATAAACTGTAAATCGTCTGAAGTGAAGAGTTCCTAAGCAGCCATTCAATGACTTAAAATGTACCATCAGATAAACCATATAAATCATCTCAAATTTAAGATCTAGAACCCTGGATATAAAATAGAGTCACACATATGAGAAGTGGCAGGACATATTTTAAGTGCTAATATATTGCTTTGAATTATGGCAATTCACAATAGTGCGGCAATAAAAAAAATAATTGTTTAGCGTCAATACACAGTAATAAAATTAGTCAGGACTACAGAAAAATTATTCTACACTACAGTGAAGCCAATGAGACTGAACATTTAAAGATCGTATTGCAATAAACATTCAAATGGAAATCATATTAAGCCAATTCATGCTGAATGCAAAACACATTGTTGTCAGCCTCGTCAACTGAGCTGTTTCATTGTCTTAATCATACCAGAGGGTGGTTCTGCAGAGCCCTGTGGAAGGATTGTCTCCTGTAAATCAATACATGTTTTCCCACACAAGTTGAGGCCGAACATCTTTGCACTTGAATTCTATGAGCGGGAGAAGGTCAGGATGCATGGCTGGGAGGGTGAGGTGGGGAGGATAGTTCCAAACACGGAGGTGCACAGATGCGATGCTCAGAGCTGAGGCAGCTGGAAGGTGGACCACAGTGAAATGTCCAGAATGTAGGAGGAATGCTAGTGCAACGCTGAGCTGTGTCAGGCTGGGCTGGACGCCAAGGTGAGGCAGAGAGCTGGGAGGTGGCGCAGATCAAGGTTGATAGCTGGAGCTGCTCAGAGTGAGAGGCAGCTGGGAGTAGAGGATCAATGCAAGGCAAACATCCAGAGGGCTGAGGGAGGCCAAATTGAGGTGGGTCTTTAGAAATGTGCTAAATGAGACCCAGCCAGGGACCAAAACTGGGCACACGTCAATGTATAGAAGAAAGTTTGAGGCAATTAGAAGGTGTATTGGGTTAAGTGGTCTATAGAGGGGAAAGAGTGGAACCCACATTCCAGTTGTGCCATATGCCTGACGCAGAGACCTGAAAGGGTTTTATTTCAACATATTGAAAATTATAGTTAATCTCCTGGCTGCTGTGAAGGGATTAACAGCATGAGAAATCAGACTGTCATTAGACTTTTTGAGATCACCACATGCATTTCAGCAGCCCATTAGAAATCAATGGTATAAAAGGCCATTTCAAAATGGGAGCCCTCCCCTTAAAATGTTTTAGAGCAGGCCTGATCCATCATGATGGTGGGGAAAACCTGCATTTGCTCAAGAGAATGGTTCCTGTTTCAACGTCTAAATTAATCTGGGACCCAAATGCCCAAAAACAGACACAAAATGCTAATGACAGAAGCCTCTTGCCTGTAAGAAACAGCATTTTTCCTAATTAAAAAGAAATCCAGCGTGTGATGGGAGGGAGAAGCTGATGACCTGAGAGACTGGTTTGATTTCTGGAGTTGTTGTAGCAGCTGTGGGATTCCCAGTGGTGATGTTGCAAAAGAACGCAAGGTCAGCATTGATTATTGTACACAGAACCACTGAACCCTACTGATCGATCTCAGGGAGAGGAGCCTTGTAACTCAGCCAAGGAGACCTTCTCATGTAAATTGTCAGCATCCGCCTTTTTTATTAGCGGGCCAAGCCCTGAGTCCTTGCTCTCTTTGGACTCACTGACATTAAATGGGGCATTTGTGCTTGAGCAGGTAAGGGTAAAAAGCAAGTGAAGATTGCACTATCCGATGCCTAACTATAAAAAGATACAGAGTGGTAGAATGGATGGGTGTTAATATCTTTTGAGGTTCTCTTTTGTGCCTTTTTAAAAATTATATAAATACAACTGTTGGTTCTGAAAACCCACACCCACACACCAACCCCCAAATTCTAGAGTGGAATGCAAATTAAAACTAGTAGTAATGGTCTTTTCAACATACGTCGCATCCTTTTAGCATTCATTTTCTTCTGTAATTCTTTTGCAGCAGCCTATTATACCTTTAAATCATCCCATTGCCACTGTTTTTAGAATTTATCAAAGTCACCCCTCATGTATTCACTCTATTGACTTTGGGCCAGAGCGTGTAAATTAGACTTTTTATTCTGTCTTAGCAATGACCTCGGAATGAGATTTGCAGCCCCACTGATTTCAGTGAGGCGGGATCCAGTCCACCTGCATGGGGGATCAGGACTGTGGTTTTCTCTGGTGAAACTCACACCAGCACAGAGGACTAGCACAAGACCAATACATAGGGATGAATTTCACCCGAGAGGCCCGATCCTCCAACTTTAGTGAGGTTGCTCAGCATTTCTCAGGAAGTGCTCAGCACCTCCTACTTGTGGGTCCTCTCTCTCTGTCCCATGGCATAAGGCCGTGCCTGTTGGTTTCTACATTCTATGCTTTTTAACGTGTCCCATGTTTGTGGTGATGCTCATGATGAGAGCGTATGGGTTTCGTTCCTACACAGAGCCCTTTGCTCATGTATTTAACAGTGCAGTCAGTCTTGCTTAACAGAAACAGACAGATTAAATACCATTTCCACAAAGTACACTAGTAGGTTAAGTCTCCCGGTAATTATTTCGTCACATTGTCAATAAATCAGTCACCAGGTTAAAAAGGCAGTTAATGTGGTCAAGTGCAGAATCCCAGGATTGGTTGGGGGAGATCTGAGGGTAGCACTTACAAATGTGTTTCATTTGCTAGTCACTGCACTCTAGCCCTCATTAGCTCAGTGAAAACAGGTGGACACTAAGTCTTTCCTGGGTGCTAATAACCAGACGATATGAACCAGTCATTGAACAGTTTTGACTACTGTACAAGTTTGTAACAACAATCAGTTTGCAGACATTCACGGACAAGAAAAAGGGTTGCATTTGGCTCACTATGTTCTTCATTGTTAAACCTTTGGTTTGCTCTAGTTAACACATTGAAGTATCAAGATGTGCAGAGTGAAAAGAGCAGAAAAGTCAAAACCGGAATTGTCCCATCATGATAAAACCTTGTGGTCTTTTACCAAAAATCAGAAGAGAGTCAGTTCAGCTCCACAGGAGAACAGCATTGTGGATAAAGCTAAATAGAAACACTACATGTGTATTATTATTTGTAGCAGCCCCACCAAGATTGGGAATACGTGTTTAAATCTCACCAGTTTCAGTGTATAAATGTGTATAAATGCTTTGCTGAATCAGGGCCACACTACTGCAGATTACTAGTTTAGAAAAGCCTGTCAAATGTTTCTTGACCATGCAATGAGCTCTATGTGGATGGACTCTAGCAGAGAGCCCCACTGAAGTCAAGGGGGACAATCACAAATGCAGGGGTCAAGCCTCATAGACTCATTGCAAGAAGGGGACTAGGAGAGCCTGTCTGCTCTGGTAAGTTAGCTGTCTTGCTTCAAGACCGAGTTCTGTGATTATTCAATGACATCCCTGTAGCCGTTATAGCTTGTCTGAGATAGGCAATAATGAGTATGGACCTCCCCCTTTCCCAATCAAATACAACTAAGATACATTAAAGTCTTGGGGAAAGGATTCTCAAGATGTATTTTTTTATATTCTGAAGGATAAAGTACCTGTGGGGAAGGTTTGGGGTTTTTGTCCTATGGACTGTAGCTAATTTACTACCTAGGGGAAATAAGATGGCAGTAGGAGTCGAGAGTACTCTTTTTCATTTTGGCTGTACTCTCAAGCCACTATTGGGTATGCTGGTTTTTCAGGCCCTGGGGTAGAATCCCTTCTGTAAATATGGAGTAACTCCTTGGCTTCCCTGAAGTCACTCCATATTTATTACAGTATAACTGAGATCACTTTGGGAGTTTGCTAAGCATAATATTGCCTGAATAGTCTACACATCAGGCAAGATTCATTTTGCCCAAGTTGCACTGATGCCATCAATAATCTTGTCTCATCAGGACATATATGCAGACAGGCTTCAATATTGATTTTATTTTTGGCATATGGTTTGGAAGCATTAGCGGGTGAGATGAAGGCTTTATTTAGAAAGAGGCTTGAACCCAAGATACAGATTTTGAATAGAGCTGGTGGAAAAATTTTCAAAATGTGAAGTTATTGATGTAAAATATAAAAAAATATTGGGGGAGAACAATATTTTTTGCATACTTTTAGTGGAAAAAAATTATCACTTTTCAACCAGTTTTAATTTTGAACATCCCAAAGTTCTAGTCTAAGACTGAGGGCTTATCATCACTATCGGCTAAATCGGTGCCACTGCGATCGATGCAGCAGCGTCGATTTAGTGGGTCTGGTGAAGATGCGAAAAGTTGATGGCAAAGCGCTATCCCGTTGACTTCAGTACTCCACCTTCTCGAGAGGCAGAAGCTATGTCAACGGGAGAGCATCTCTCGTCGACATAGTGCGGTGTAGACACCGCTGTAAGTCCAGCTATGTCGACTTCAGTTACGTAATTTATATAACTTAACTAGAGTAACTTAGATCGACTTACCTCATTAGTTTCAGTGTAGTAGCCGTGTTAGTCTGTGTCAGCAAAATGAAAATAAGAAAGAAAAACTTGTAGCACCTTAGAGACTAACAAATTTATTTCAGCATAAGCTTTCGTGGGTTAGTACCCACTTCATCGGATGCATGGAATGAAACATACAGTAGACAGATATTTATACAGTCAGAGAAACATGATAAGGTGGAGGTGCATAGACCAACCTTAAGAGGCTAATTAATTGAGAGGAACCATAACAGCAGGGGAAGAAAAACCTTTGAAGTGATAAACAAGATGGTCACACAGGTGTGAATGAGGATCGTTAACTTAAGGGAAATAGATTCAATTAACGTAATGGCCGAGCCATTCGAGGTCCTTATTTAATCCTGAGGTAATGCAATCTAGTTTGCATATCAGTTCGAGTTCAACAGTTTCTCTTTGAAGTCTGCTTTTCGAGTTAATCTGTCGCAACACTGCTACCCTCAAGTCTGTCAGTGAGTGATTAGGGAGGTTGAAGTGTTCTCCTACTGGTTTTTGAATGTTATGATTCCTGATATCAGATTTATGTCCATTTATTCTTTTGCATAGCGACTGTCCGGTTTGGCCAATGTACATGGCAGAGGGGCATTGCTGGCACATGATGGCATATATCACATTGGTAGATGTGCAGGTGAATGAGCCCCTGATGGTGTGGCGGATGTGATTAGGCCCTGTGATGGTATCACTTGAATCGATATGTGGACAGAGTTGGCATCGGGCTTTGTTGCAAGGATAGGTTCCTGGGTTAGTGTTTTTGTTGTATGGTGTGTGGTTGCTGGTGAGTATTTGCTTCAGGTTGGGGGGCTGTCTGTAAGCGAGGATTGGTCTGTCCTCCAAGATCTGTGAGAGTGAGGGATCATCTTTTAGGATAGGTTGTAGATCTTTGATGATGCGCTGGAGAGGTTTTAGTTGGGGGCTAAAGGTGACGGCTAGTGGTGTTCTGTTATTTTCTTTTTTGGGCCTGTCTTGTAGTAGGTGACTCCTGGGTACTCTTCTGGCTCTGTCAGTCTGTTTTTTCACTTCAGCAGGTGGGTATTGTAGTTGTAAGAATGCTTGATAGAGATCTTGTAGGTGTTTGTCTCTGTCTGAGGGATTGGAGCAAATGCGGTTGTATCTTAGAGCTTGGCTGTAAACAATGGATCGTGTGGTGTGTCCAGGATGGAAGCTGGAAGCATGTAGGTAAGTATAGCGGTCAGTAGGTTTCTGGTATAGGGTGGTGTTTATGTGACCATCACTTATTAGCACAGTGGTGTCTAGGAAATGGACCGCTTGTGTGGACTGGTCTAGGCTGAGGTTGATGGTGGGATGGAAATTGTTGAAATCATGGTGGAATTCCTCAAGGGCTTCTTTTCCATGGGTCCAAATGATGAAGATATCATCAATGTAGCGCAAGTAGAGTAGGGGTGTTAGGTGACGAGAGCTGAGGAAGTGTTGTTCTAAGTCAGCCATAAAAATGTTGGCATACTGTGGGGCCATACGGGTACCCATAGCAGTGCCACTGACTTGGAGGTATATATTGTCCCCAAATGTGAAATAGTTGTGGGTGAGGACAAAATCACAAAGTTCGGCCACCAGGTTAGCCGTGGTAGTATCGGGGATACTGTTCCTGACAGCTTGTAGTCCATCGTTGTGTGGAATGTTAGTGTAGAGGGCTTCTACATCCATAGTGGCCAGGATGGTGTTGTCTGGAAGATCACCGATGGATTGTAGTTTCCTCAGGAAGTCAGTGGTGTCGCGAAGATAGCTGGGAGTGCTGGTAGCATAGGGCCTGAGGAGAGAGTCTATATAGCCAGACAATCCTGCTGTTAGGGTGCCAATGCCTGAGATGATGGGGCGTCCAGGATTTCCAGGTTTATGGATCTTGGGTAGCAGATAGAATGCCCCTGGTCGGGGTTCTAGGCACGTGTCTGTACAAATTTGTTCTTGTGCTTTTCCAGGGAGTTTCTGGAGCAGATGGTGTAGTTTCTTTTGGTACTCCTCAGTACACTAACCCAGGAACCTATCCTTGCAACAAAGCCCGATGCCAACTCTGTCCACATATCGATTCAAGTGATACCATCACAGGGCCTAATCACATCCGCCACACCATCAGGGGCTCATTCACCTGCACATCTACCAATGTGATATATGCCATCATGTGCCAGCAATGCCCCTCTGCCATGTACATTGGCCAAACCGGACAGTCGCTATGCAAAAGAATAAATGGACATAAATCTGATATCAGGAATCATAACATTCAAAAACCAGTAGGAGAACACTTCAACCTCCCTAATCACTCACTGACAGACTTGAGGGTAGCAGTGTTGCGACAGATTAACTCGAAAAGCAGACTTCAAAGAGAAACTGTTGAACTCGAATTGATATGCAAACTAGATTGCATTACCTCAGGATTAAATAAGGACCTCGAATGGCTCGGCCATTATGTTAATTGAATCTATTTCCCTTAAGTTAACGATCCTCATTCACACCTGTGTGACCATCTTGTTTATCACTTCAAAGGTTTTTCTTCCCCTGCTGTTATGGTTCCTCTCAATTAATTAGCCTCTTTAGGTTGGTCTATGCACCTCCACCTTATCATGTTTCTCTGACTGTATAAATATCTGTCTACTGTATGTTTCATTCCATGCATCCGATGAAGTGGGTACTAACCCACGAAAGCTTATGCTGAAATAAATTTGTTAGTCTCTAAGGTGCTACAAGTTTTTCTTTCTTATTTTCATTTTACCTCATTAGTGTAGACCATGTCTTCGATTTGTTCTGGACCACCTTTAGTCTTATTTGGCAGAATCTTCTGCTGTCACACTTTGTGGACCTCCACACTAGCACCAGAGTATCGTAAAACCTATTTTGAATAAGTATAGAATTGTTAAGAATTCTATTTTATGAATTCCTAATGCAAACTTATTATCCCAATTCATCATGCTGTAGCGTACATGTTCCATACATTCCAGGAATTGTCATCTTCCCAGTTTGGAGTGTTTCATTCAGGACACCAGCTCATGCTCAGCCTCAAACAAAGCGGAAAAAGATGGAATCATTAGAACTAATAATCAAAGACATTTTTATGGGTCCCAGTGCCAAAGACTCTCCAAGTCCTATAACAGCAAAAACTCACTTAGAGAAAATGATGATGTTGATATTCTCTGTTGCTGGCACTTATAGCATCTTTAGGGTACTGTTCAAGAAAACAACAAGACCTACTGTAGAACTGCATACTGTCAGTATTGAATGCCAACTTGAATAAAACATAATTGAGCAATACAAAATGTATCTTCCACTTCCTCCTCCAAGAAATAGAGGGGGACCAAGAGATATTCCAGGGATAGTGGACACCAATGTACGCGTAGCAAGAGTTACAAATGGAATCATTATTACTGTATCTGTTCTAATCTATCTTCTGCCAAAGCAGTCTCCAAATGAGAAGCCGATAATCTCACTGACTCAAAGTCAGGTGAATGAGACTATTAACTCCAAGTCACATGGAAAACCTAATGCTTTGACAGTCTCTCTGTGCAACACCCATTATGCTGCTCAGCTGTATAGGCTTGCTACTCCTCTCACCAGAATACATCTAATTGAAGCCAGTAGAGTTACACCAATGTAAGATTGGGGTATGTTTGAGAGGAGTTTCAGATTCTTTGCATATTGCTGCTGATCTGTTTATAGCACACAGTTACAGCTTACTGCCTTACTTGTGGTTCATTGGATGGAGAATCAGCTAAAGACAGAGGACTAATTAAAGACAGAAGAGGAGAAGATGAAACTTCCATGGAAGTTTCAGGGTCAAACTCAAGAGCAACATAGAGAATGGCTTATTTTACAAGTCACAAGGTAATAAACCAAGTGACGCTGTCAAAGCCAAAGAACAGAGTGAAAATTTACTCTATTTGTCCACTTCTTTTTTATTATTATTATTGATACCGAGACAGAGAGACACAGGCTGCACAGGGTGGGCAGGGCAGAGAAGCACCAGCATTAGTAATGGCTGCCGTGCATCTCAGAGTCCTATCACAGGTAACGACTGTAATGTTAAGCATAATTTGCTCTGTTCTTCCCTCCTCTCGGCGTTAGCACAGCACACTCTGCTAGAGCCCCGCTCACACTCACTCACTGCTTCTCCCTCCTTTTCTCTACCCGCCACCTTCCACATCCTGTGCCTCAAAGCACAGGAAAAATCAAGATATAAAGGGGGAGCTTAATGTGTCCATCATTTTGTATGGACAAGAAGAGCAAGATTTCTTTCTCCTTGTTGTCTCTTCCAAGAAACACAGGAGAGAGCGCAGAAAAGCATTCAGCGCCAACACACCCTAAACAACTGAAGGATGACTGCAAATCAGCTGTCACAACATAGATCAAATGGCGGCGCCTCAATCCAGCTGTTGACTGGGAAATCTCTCTCTCATCCCTAACTCCTTTCGGGGGGCGGGGGCATAGCACGTCTTCTCAGTCATGCAGTGACTGGAATTTTCCACTGGATACTCAGAAATATCCATCTCTCTGAATGTAGACGTTTGTGATCTTACTCTCCTATCTCTGACTATGCCTGGATTATGGGAGGGAGGTTTTCTTTCTATCCTTCCAACTCAGCTATGCACTGTCAGGCAGGGCTGGCTCCAGGTACCAGACGGCAAAGTGCGTGCCTGGGGAGGCACCCTGTAAGGGGCGGCAGTCCGGGGATTCTGGGGCGGCCGATTTTTTTGTTTTGTTTTTTTTTTGCTTCGGCACTTTGGGCACTTCGTCTGGGTTTTTTTTTTTTTTTTGCTTCGGCACTTCAGCGGCGGCCATTTAAAAAATTTTTTTTTTTTGCTTGGGGCGGCCGAAAAGCTGGAGCCGGCCCTGCTGTCAGGTTATGAATCTAGTACTAAAAACCCATGCCCAGGATTCTTTCAAGGACAGGTAAGTAAATCCACTTAATATACAAAGCATAAGGACTTTTGAGTCCAGCTAGTGATATATCCTGCTTGGCTGAATAAAGCAAATAACTTGACAGAGTACTAGGCTCTGGAATGACTGAATACCCCCGTAAGCAGTTCCCATACTCAGGCAACAAGTTATATTACACATGCTTTAGTCAAACTCATTCTAACTCTGCCCACTCTCCTTGATTGGTTTGACACTTCCAGCAGCTCTCCATTAACATTCAGGGGTCAGTTCACTTATTTAATGATCTGGATAAGCTGTTTCATCAATTTGCTTTCTATTGATGGAATTACAAAAAGAATCTCTTTGTGAATTCATGATTCCTTTCATGCTCAGTGCAAACTGTGAAATAGGTAATTTATGCCAGCAGTTACAGATTACATGTTTGTTTAGCTAACTGACTGAAATAATAAAACCCCATGGGGGGATTGGAAGAAAGGGGTGGGGAAGAGATGTTTCCGGATCTTCATCTGAATTCTCTCTCTCTTGCTCTCCGTTAAAAACCCTGCAATTAGTCAGGTGCCAGTGACATGGATTTTTCAACCCCACGCAGAAAAGCAATCAATCCCAACAAAACTATATGTGCATATAACTCGTAACCTATTATAGGCCTTGTATCTCTATCAGATTTAATTTCCATTCACAATGGGAAGTGCTAGCTTGCTTCCATACTTAGCTCAACAAAGCAACACATCAAAAATGACTTTGGCAGAACCTGACATTCTGTTCCACTTTACACCTCTTTCTCCGAGGTGGGATTCCTCTCATTCACTGCAATGTTTTGGGTTGTATTGGGCAGGTGCCCTCCTGCACCCAGCAGCATTTCTTTAGTAACAATGAATCAAATGAAAACAATCAAGCAGCAAGACATTTAAGTGATTCATCCAGCGCTTACATGACCCATCATTTCTACAGAGCAGTCCTGTTAAGAGGGTCTACAGTGGGACAGGTAGCTTTCAATTAAAGTGTTTGCTCTTAAACATCAAGGGGTGATGGAAAGGATATTGTGTCTGAAGGGCAGAGATGGATATGTCCTACGGTTTCTCTGTTTTCTCCCTAAGGTGTCCAATATCTTTCTATTGTCTGCAATATTTCTATCCATTTCCTTTTCAAATTCAAGAGCTCACTCTTCCTCAGCTAAGATTTAGTTCCCTACTTACAGCTGTGTAAACGTGCAGGCATGTGTGGCCCTCCCTTGCTGTCAATCTCAGAGGGAGGCCATGTCTCTTGGCTTTCACACCCCTGGAATAACAGACAATGGGGAAGTTAGTCTTGAGCCTCAGTCCCTCCAGCGGGGTCAAACAGTGAGTGGTCCAGAGGCCCAACCCCTCAGGCAGGGCAGGGCACCAACAGTTTAAAGACCAACCCTGAGACAGGGTAGAACCAGGTACAGTCTGGGAATCCAGACCCTCAGACAGGGCAGGGTACAGAGCACAGTCTAGGGCCCCAACCCTGAAGCAGGGCAGACCAGTGAATAATCTGAGGACCCCAGACCGCAAGCAGGGTGGGATACCTGCAGTCTAGGGATCCAGCCCCCAGGCAAGAGGCGAGCACCCAACACAGTCTAGGGGGCCCAGGAAGATGATAGACTCCCACAGGCCTCCTGGCTGAAGGTGGGGTGGCTGCCACCCTAGGGGTTGAGTGGCAGGGGGTAGGGAGACGCAGGCCCACCCAACTCCACTGCATCCCAGTTCAGGGCCCTAACAGTGGCAGCGTGGTCTGCCTCTGGGTCAGCGGGGATCCAGCCACAACACGCTGAACTGGACTCAGTCAGACCACTTCCTAGTCTTCCCTTGAGGTGTACCTGGATCTCTGGGTTGTCCTCCATCTTCCCTGGGTCGATGCAAGTGGTAGTCCTAGCCGATCCTCAGCATCAGGCATGTCTGGTAGCTCAGGCAGTTCAGATTAGTCCTCGGGACAGCAGACGTCCTCAGCAGGTTCAAGCTCCAGCAGCAGGGTGGAAGCATCTGCCTCCCTCAGTGGCTTCTCCCCAAATGAGCTACAGGGGCTGCCTTTTATACTTCCTATTCCTGTTCCACCCCTCCGCTTCCGGTGTGGTGGGTGTGGCTTTCCTGGTTCCACCCACCAGGGGCATCTGGCCCTCCCTTGCTGTCAATCTCCGAGGGAGGCCACACCTCTCTGCTACAAGCTATAAATACTTCTATTTTCCCCTCAGCATAACAGTTCATCACTAAGGAGAACCCTGATAACCTCCCAGGTTTACACAGGGAATTTGATAGACTTCTGAAAAATCTAAAATCAGCCCTTCCAACATCCCGCCCCATTCCAGCTCCACAACTTGCCTATTCTTCCTATATTCAGTTATGGTGAAATTAACAAGTTTGCTGGATACACTTTCCTTTTTCATCCCCTTGAAATTTACCTGCAAGTCCACATAAATTCAACTCAAACCACCAACCTTATCTTCAATTCAACTTGTTGTGCTTGCTCCTATGGAACAGACCATACAAGTTCTGGTTGAATCACACATGAGTTTGTCTTTCTGTACTACGCTCCCAAACCTGGAGTAAAATATATATCAATAAAACTACATCTCTGATGTTTACAAATGCTCTGCTATTGCCTGGACCTTTATGTAAATTAAGAGGATTTTAAGGAAAGAACAAAGGCCTAAACATATAGTTATAATAACTGGAACAGACTGTGATAACATTTTATACTGAGTGTAAATATATTGACGTTGAAATCAGATTCTGAGATCCTAATCTGGCCCCAGATTTTGATACAAAGGATTTAAGATTCACTGAGGTCAAGATTTTCAAAAGCAACTAGTTATTTTGGATGTTTTCATATTTGGATGATGTCAGGGATTCACAAGATCTGGTCTATGCCTGGCCTTTTGGAAGTGACCCTAAGAGCCCATCAGTGCCAACTGGAAGAGGGCCTACTGCCAGGGGTGATGGAACAATTTTTATAGTGGGGGTGCTGAGAGCCATTGAACCAAACTGTAAACCCTGTATATGATGGAAACCACTTCAAGCCAGGGGGTGTGGCAGCACCCCCAACACCCCGGGTTCCAGCACCTATGTACTGTGTTCTTTGAGTCCACCTTATGGACCACCTCTGGGATGCTGGCTTGAAGTGAGCTCCATCTGGTGACGGGCTGAATGAAGCAGCCAATACAGAACTGCTTTCCATCCCCTCCCCAAGCTCCTCCCACACATTCCTGGCAACTTCCCTGAATGTCTCAGTACCCCATTCATTCCACCCCTTCGGACAGCTTCCAAAACGATAGCTGGACTTACATACAGCTATGAGAGCCTACACTTCCCTGCACTCTTATCTCCCTTCCCACCAAGACTTTTGTGTGTGTTGTTAACTGGTATATAATAAAAACAAATTCTCTGAAAGATAACCAATCTTTATTTGTCTTCTACATGTGGTGGTTGCTGCTGGTGGTAGTAATATATAGTGGTAGTTTGATCATTTGCTGACAACAAATTCCAGTCAGGAATCATCACATTTTCATGCAAGATGGTAATTTAACGAAGCATGACAGAATGCTGTATAGAAAGACTCATTACTGGGGATCATTATCAAAATGTTGCCTTAAAGCTTCCTGGATTTGAATATTCCCCCATTGCCCGTCTAACAGTCCTGGTATATGGCTGATCAAATTCAGCAGCCAGGTGATCTGCCTCCGTGCCCGACCCTGGGGGAATTTTTTCATCCTTAGCATTACAAATATTATGGCACGCACAGCAGGATGCTATGACCATGGAAATATTTTCCTCATTTAGGCCTAACCTGCCATAAAGGCAGCACCAGTGCACTTTTAATCTGCCAAACACACATTTCACAGTCATTCTGCACCTGCTCAGCCTACTGTTGAAGCTGCTGTCCAGGTTTCCCATGTAAGACCATGGGAGTAAGGGGTATGCTGGGTCTCTCCTGATTACTATGGACATTTCAGCATCACCCTCACTGTAATCTTCTGGTCGGGAAAGAAAGTCCCTGCTTGCAGCTTTCTGTACAGGCCAGTGCTACTGAAGATGCGTGCATCATGTGCCTTCCCAGACCACCCCGTGTTGATGTCAATGAAATGGCCATGGTGATCCACAAGCGGCTGCAATACCATAGAGAAGTACCCCTTTCTACTGATGTACTCTGTTGCAAAATGGTCTGAGGCCAAACTTGGAATATGTGTGCCATCTATTGCTCCACTGCAGTTAGGGAGTCCCATTGCGGTGAAGCAATCCAATATTTCATGCACATTGCCAAGAGTCATGGTCCTTCATAGCAGGATGTGATTAATGGACCTTCACACTTGTGTTAATGCAGCCCCAGTGGTCAACTTCCTGAATCCAAACTGATGTGTGACTGAGTGGTAGCCGTCTGGAGTTGCTAGCTTGCACACTGCGGTTGCCACACATTTCTCCACCAAAAGGGCAGTTCTCATTTTGGTGTCCTTGTGCCTCAGGCTGGGGCGAGCTCCACACACAGTTCCAGGAAGGTGGCTTTCCACATCCAAAAGTTCTGCAGCCATTGCTCGTCATCCCAGAGCTTCATAGCGATGCGATCCCACCACTCAGTGTTTTTTTCCCAAGCCCAAAAGTGATGGTCCACCATGTTCAGTTGCTCCATGAATTCCAAAAGTAATCTGGTGTTGTTCCTTTCTTTGGCACACAGCAGGTCAGGCAACTGATGCCTGATTGGATGTGCATGATATATTGCCTGACCATCCGCAATGTGTTCATAACTGTGACCACAACAATAGAGAGCAGTGTGGGATCCATCCTTTCAGACAGAGACGGTGAGCACACAGTAAACAGGCCATTGAAAAATGCTTCAAAATGCAATCGGAAACCCTTGGAATGCTGTGGTGGAAAGAACTGCATCATGGACGTTGAGCCCGCACCCATGATGCACTGCAATCCACTCTGCTTTCCCACAACTCCTAGCTGCAGAAGGTGGAAAATAGCACAGTGGGACAGTTACCCACAGTGCATTGCTCTCACTGTCAATGCTAGAGCACAGAAGGAGCGTAGTGTGAACATGCACAAGCAATGCAATTATACCGGTTTTTGATTGTCAGCTTAACTTGAATCAACAAAACTCTGTAGTGTAGACAAGGCCTTAGATCCATGTGAGAGCTGTTACCTCTGAGAGATCAGCTCTTAACACAGCCAACCACACCTTCCCCTTTGTTCTTCAGCTCTGAACCTTTGCTCTGCTTCTCTCCAGAGAGGAAGGGAGGAATCCTTCTCTTGGCTATTGTCACTTGGTGTGAATGCCTCAGCCAATTTGGTTTCCATTGTCTTATCTGGATCCTCCAGTCACACATATAGGCTCTATTCAGTTTGTTAATGACTCTTGTCTCCAGCCAGGCAGCTACAACCATTCCTTTCCCTTTATTCTCAGTGCCTAGTAGTACAAATTCACAGATACACAACTCAGAAGTGCTGAATCAGCCACCCCCTCTGAAAATCAGTCCCCTTTAAGGTGCTTCAAATAGGTCACCCCGATAGCAAGGCACTCAATATCACTAGTGGCTTCTGAAAATCCTGGCCTCAGGGTATGGGGCCACCCAAAAGGCAGAAATCTCCCTCCCGCACTTTCAGGGAAGCATCACAGTAGTGCAACAAGAGCTGGTGAGAAAACAGAAAACATTTTTGTGGTGGAAGTTTATGAATTCCTCCCTCCACCACCATTTATTTTATTTTGTTTTTGCTGAAGCTGGATTTTGCCAGAAGATTTCTGACCGGCTCTACCCACAAATGGCTAAATGTTTTAATATTGTTGTGCCCGAATGTGACCCTGGATTCACAACCCACATGCAACTGCAATAATCTTTGCACAAATATGCCTCGTGAGGTATCATTTGAAAACTAATAACCCAATGATCAATCATATCACGGTGAAATATATGTAGTAACATTATATGTAAAATTATGAATTCATCTGTATGATGCTGATAACACATGTTCAAACCCACATAGCCCGATTAGGCAGGAGTAAGTAAGCAGGTTCATCTTAAACAAAGGAATGTGTGTTTACCTCAGTTTACATATAAGTAGTAAACAGGGTCCTTGAGACAGCAAGAGGGAGGCAAGGCAAATCTGCATTTCAGCGTACACAGGGAAGAAGAAATAGCATTCAGGCATCTTCACCCCCAGACTCCACGCTGCCTTCGTCACTGTTTAAATAAACTTTGCTTTGAGGAGTAATCTGTAGAAGCATCTAGTTCAAGGGGGGACCAAACTATAAAAATGAGGGGCAAAAACACCCTAGTCTCTCTCTCTCTCTCTCACACCTGAGAAGACAAAGGAACCAGCCCTTTGGAGACATATCCTGACTTGAGAATTTGCTCAGCTATGTTGCTGGGAACAGGTGGTAAGGATTTTACCTTGAACAAACTCTAGTTTGTTAAGTCTTAGCTACGAGGACGCATTTTATCTTTTTTTCTCTTGTGACCATTTCTGACTTTAATATCTTGTACTCGCTTAAAATCTCTCTCGTTGTAGGTGAATAAACTTGTTTTATTCTTTAATCAGAATGAATCCAGTGTTGTGTTTAAACGGAATTGTTTGGTAACGCCAATTAAAATAGAAAATGGTTTTATATTGACCTCATATAAGGGCATCAGACCTCTAATAGCAGAGCTGTCGAGGAGGGGGCTGGACAGTGAAGAACCCGTCTTTTTAGGGAAAATCCAGGACTGGGAGTGTGTTGGGGTCAGCCTGCAAGTGGTAGCCAAGCCTGGCGGAAACCAGAGTGTTGACTGGAACATTGCTGGCAGGCTGCAGCTATACACAGACATGAGGGTGTGACCTGCATGCTGTTTGGCTGTGTATGGGAGGCCCCAGTTGGCAGCTACAGCGGCAAAGCATTGTGAGGCACCCAAGGTTGCAGTGCAGGTGGTGACACAACCCTTCACTAGTCTGGATTGCACCCCCCAAATGTGATAAAAAGTAAATGCAAATGTATACATCTAGGAACACAAAATATAGGCCGTACTTACAGGATGGGGGCGGGTGTTATCCTTTGAAACGGTGACTCTGAAAAAGATTTGGGGCCTATGGTGGATAATCAGCTGAACATGAGCTTCCAGTGTGATGCTGTGGCCAAAAGAGCCAACACAATCCTAAGATACATAAACAGGGAAGTGTCGAGTAGAAGTAGAGAGGTTATTTTACCTTTTTCACTGGCACAGGTGCAGCTGCTGATGGAATACTCGGTCTAGTTCTGGAGATGTCCACCATGCAAGGAGGGTGTTGATAAACTGGAGAAGGTTCAGAGAAGAGTCACAAGAATGATGAAAGGATTAGAAAACTTGCCTTACAGCGATAGATTCAAGCACAGTCTATTTAGGTCAACAAAGAGAAGGTAAAGACATGACTTGATCACAGTCTGTCAGTACCTTCATGGGGAACAAATATTTAGTAATGGTCTTTTCGGTCTAGCAGAGAAAGGTATAACATGATCCAATGGCTAGAAATTGAAGCTAGACAGATTCAGACGGGAAATAAGGCATACATTCTCAACAGAACAATTGACCAAGGGTCGTGGTGGATTCTACATCACTGGCAATTTTAAAATCAAGATTGGATGTTTTTCTAAAAGATCTGCTCTAAGAATAATTTTGGGGAAGTTCTCTGGCCTATGCTATACAGGACGTCAGACTAGTAGATGGCAGTGGTCCCTTCTGGCCTTGGAATCTCTGAACATATGAAACACACTGGGGTGAAACCCTAGAGTCCATAGGAGAGCTCTAGAGAGTAGATGGATAGGGACAGAATACCTTGGAGATGCACTGATTCGCAGCATCTTCTGGGCAGTCTCTGCCAGTGCGGCTCCTATGTTGCTCTGGCCAAAACCCAAAGTTTCTTTCCTGTGCTGTAACCCTGCATGGGAGGGGGGCTTGAGGGGGCAGCTGCCGTATCACCCCCAGCCTCATCCAGCGGAGAATCCTGGCTCTGGTGCCCCTGCCGCTGAGAGTTTGGAAAAGAAGGGAAAAGAATGCAATTGCACCCCCTTGTGGCTGTCAGAGCGAAGGAAACCCAACACATTTAAATATGCAGGTTGCTGTAGGAAAGATGGAGTAGGTCCATAAACAACATATTTGAAATATATTCCCAATTGAAAGTCCCCCTCCATCCATCATTATTCATGGGTGTTCAATATAAATTATTTTTGCATTAATTAACACACTTCTACCTTGGCAAAAGCACCTAAAATAGATAACACCTTGCAGCGAAGGACTAGGATTCCTCTCACCCTTCTTTGTTTTTACAATGAGAATAGTGTCGATGGGCTTGTTTATCCGGAGCAGCAGCGCGCACGATGAGAGTGTGATTTCTAAACGAATGTGTTGTGAGCTAATTGGCCTGTGTAGACCCTACTGGTGAACACTACAGGCTCCCTGCTGTGCTTTAACGTAGGGCTGTTTCAAAAAAGTACATGAGTGTGCTTTAGAAATCCCCTCCCCGTGGGGCACGTTACCCCACTGTACAGACAAGCCCTATGTCATAGATCCCTTACAAAGCTAGTCATAGAGTCTCAGGGTTGGAAGGGACCTTAGGAGGTCATCTAGTCCAACCCCCTGCTCAAAGCAGGACCAATCCCCAATTTTTGCCCCAGATCCCTAAATGGCCCCCTCAAGAATTGAACTCACAACCCTGTGTTTAGCAGGCCAATGCTCAAACCACTGAGCTATCCCTCCCCCACATGGCATCTCCTCATGCGTTCTCCTGTGTCACAAAATCTGGCTTCAAATTGTACCAGTCACTAACCACGATTTTTTAGCTGTTCCAAAAAATTTACCTAAAATAAAATAATATGCCTTTTGCGCCATACTCAACAAAAATAATGTGAAGCAAACACATAAGCACAGTTTGGGTCCCATATACCTGCGTTTACTAAATAAACACAAACGTGCATGCCCTGGCTGCATACATCCTACTGCTCTGGCTGGTTCCTGGCAGCTTATAAAACATTGAACACAGCACCACTGTAGGGCTCAAACTATTTAGAGGGATACCACCCTGAATGCACACACCAGGAGAAAGAAAGGAGGGGGGAAGATGGAGTGAAACTAGAAAGAGAAACAATTCAGATATACAAGTCCGTGGCATAAACAAAATTAGCCATGTTACAAATGTCTGCCAATGAAATGGCCACATTAAATAAGAGACAATTCATACTAGTGTAAGCGGGGGAATAGTCCCGCTCTTGTGGGGAACTTTCCTCGTCTCTGCACTACCCCGGTGAAATGGGCTAGCGGAAGGATCTGAGTCCTCGCTCCCACCTCCTTTACCCAGAGGCCTCCCTGCCCTCGAGGACTCCCCTTGCACTCTCCTGTCTGGCAGAGTCCTCGTAACCCCCAACAAGGCTGGGCCCAGGATTCCTGGGGGGCTCGACCCCCAACCTTGCTGTGGTCACCTAGGTCAGGGGGTAGGGTGTCCCCACTCCGGGGTACTCTCTCTAAACAGGATGCTTCCCTGACCCACTGATCACTGCATACAATTGAAAGCAAATGCAAATTATTTAATTAACAATTAATTTGTAACAGGAATAAGGAAAAATGGGAAAGGCTAATGAAAACACATCGCCCCGCTCTGTGGCAGGGAACATCTCAACAGTGTCTCTGCAATGTCAGGGCAGTTCAGTCTGTTCCTGTGTAAGTCCCAGGCTCCTTCTCAGGCCCTGGCTGTGCTGCAGGGACGCTGTGGCTTGGACACTTGCTCTGGCGGTGGCCACACGCTCGCAGGCTCTGGGTGGCAGGACCCTTCTTCCCAGCGTTGCCCCCGCCCTGTCGGGGTTTAGATCCCCCTGCAAGTCTGGCCTGCAGGGCCTCTTGGCTGAGGCCTCTCCCTGCGCTGGGCCCACTGCCCAGGGTCCCCCTCACTCTCCCCAGCTGCTCACCGCACCCGGCTCCGGACTGCTCCAGTTCCAGCTCCACCGCTCTGCCTCTGCACGGCTGCTGCTGCTCTGCCTCTAGCTCCCTGGGCTGCTGCCCTGGGCCCTCTGGCTCTGGCTGCTGCTGCTTCTCCCCCCCAGGGCAGGTCTGTCTCCCTGGACTGCAGCTCTGCTCCCAGGGCAGGTCTGTCTCTCTGGGCTGCACCTCTGCTCCCAGGGCAGGTCTGTCTCCCTGGACTGCACCTCTGCTCCCAGGGCAGGTCTGTCTCCCTGGACTGCACCTCTGCTCCCAGGGCAGGTCTGTCTCCCTGGGCTGCACCTCTGCTCCCAGGGCAGGTCTGTCTCCCTGGACTGCAGCTCTGCTCCCAGGGCAGGTCTGTCTCTGGGCTGCTTTTCTGGCCCCTCCAGATCTGGCCCAGCTCAGCTCTGCCCTCTCCTCAGCTCAGCCCCACTCACTCTGACTCAGGCAACTTCAGCTCACAGGGAGGACGGGATTCACCCTGACCTCCTGACCCCCTGATTCGCCTGCCCGCCCTGTCAATCAGGCTGACCTGGAGCATTGGCCTCTCCCCATTGCCCCTGGGGACTGTCAGTCCCATCGACCCTTCCCCTTTTGGTACTG
Organism: Macrochelys suwanniensis; assembly: GCA_033296515.1. Lineage (NCBI taxonomy): Eukaryota > Metazoa > Chordata > Testudines > Chelydridae > Macrochelys > Macrochelys suwanniensis. The sequence continues at coordinate 82,954,688 of CM065776.1, read as the reverse complement.
GGAGCTCTGAATGTTAGTAAGGGGACTGTTATCCCCTTACACTAGCTTAACCACCCATCTAAGGGGATACAAAACCACAGAAGGTATCAAGCTCGCACTAACAGGGTCTTGTTTGACCTGACCATTTAAAAAACCCTTGCCATCATATCTGTTTTCACCGATATCACATCTTTATTTGGCTGAACTGTTCTTTGCCTAAGCTTACATATGAGATGGCTTTGATCTGATCTCTGTTTTATTTTATTCTTTGCCTCAGGTTAATGAATCTTTAATCACATTGATGGGGAAAAGTTAATAGAAAAATTAATGAAAACACAACATCAGTGGCTGCAATGTGTAATGAATAACAATAAGGAGAACAACAGATGCAGCCTGTTTGATGAACCGAGTTATAGTACATCATGCCTGATTACAGACATGCTCATTTTCTACAACAGCCAGCATTGCACATTAAATAGATCAGCTACGGGTATATCTGTACTATGCTGAAAACCTAATGAAATAATAATAAAGAGGGCTGGACCAATGAACAATCCTGTTCTTTGGTAAAGAGGCAGCCCTAGAGCCAGCACAATTGGCCTCTAATTCTTGATTGGGGCCCCTAGGTGTTACCCTGATACAAATAATAATAATAGCTAGAGGGATAACTATAAGCTCGTTTGAAGAAAAATTCTGAATTGGTTGGGACAAAGAGAAGCAGAGTGAATAGTGATAACAGCAAAAACGCCTCCCCTTCTCCAGTCAGCTGAAAGGGAGGACTCCATTAGGGTTAAGTACATTTGATTGACCTATTAATAATTTCATGGTATAAAACAAAAACTGCACGAGACCAACCTCAGGAGGCAATCTCCTGCCTTAAGGGATTGTCTTAAAGGTGCATCAAGCATAATGAGTACAATTCTGCTCCGCTTTTAGGCGGCCATTTCTGATAAGTAACAAGACTTGTGTCAGATCCTTGAGAGGTCACTTAAGACGTATTTCACTATGCATTGTGGTGCTTTTGAATACAATATATATTGTCATCCATTGTTTCAGTTTCCTTTCCTCCAGGGTTTTTCCTTTGGGTGAAATTCACCTCTGTGCCGAGCAACCAGCACATGGCCAATGCATCACCTTAGTCCCACTTTGAGGATTTAAGTGAAATTTAAGTGATTCACAGGCCTACACTGTGCCTATATGCATGGGGGTTAATTTCACCCTCTGCACTGCACACTTTAATGGCAGAATGGAGAGTACATACATGGCTCGAACCCCTAGCCCGCATATGACTAGCAGTGTAGATGGTGAGGCATTGCTCAGGCAAGTAAAGACACATCTGAACTCTGTGGATATGTATTTAGGTTTATTCCCTTCACAACTCTCTGCTGCCCAAACAGTGCCTCCCCTAGCTACACTGCTATTTTTTAGCAGTGTAGTTTCTATGGGTGGCGGGTATCATAGGCCAGGGGAAGCTAAGCCTCCCCTAAGCCAGGCCTTGGTCCTGTCCACACTCCGCCCTCTCCTCCAAGCTGGTGGGAGCTCAGCTCCAGCCAGAGGCCAGCGTCCCGGTGCTGGGGGCAGCCAGCAGTCCAGCACTGAGGCCTGTGGGCGGCCTGGCATTGGGGGCGACGGGTGGCCCAGCCCTGGGGGTGCGGCTGGGGCTGGCTGGCAGCCTGGGGTGGTTCAGCTGAGGCTCCTCCGGCTGAGGGGAAGAAGGGCAGAGGGGCTCAGGGCTACGGTAGAGGGGGAGGGGGTCCTGGCCTTGGGCAGAAGGGGTGGGGCCACGTGGTTAGCCTCCCCAAAGGGGGGGCAAATATGCCACTCATGGGAGTTTCCTGCTGCCTCTCTGCTGCTGGAGCCTTTACCTGCCACAGGAAAAGCTCCAGCCGCGGAGAAAAGGCTTTGGCAGGAGGGAAGCCACAGGGAAAGGCTCAGACAGCTCCCCTCTGCCGAGCCTTTCCCCGCTGCCTCCCTGGCGCCAGAGCCTTTCACTGACATCTGGAGCTACACCTCATAGTTTGGAAGCAGCCTACTTTTCACTGCGGCGTCTAGTTACGCATACTCTACACACTGCCACAAGTGGTGTGAAGTGTAGACATAGCCTAAGAGTATAACTGAATGCCTGTCATATCAGATCCTAGGTTTGTACTTCCCCAGTTTCACAGTTCAGAGTAGAACTGGTTGGAAACCGGATTTTCTGTTTAGTGAGATATTCCATGATTTTGAAAAAAAATTTGCTCTGAAATGAAACAAAAATAAAAGTTTTCAAGATTTCCTACAGATTGACATATGAAAAAAAATCATTTTGATCAAAACATTTTCTTTTGATAAAATGCGAACACTTTTCTCTAGTCTGATGTTTAACCTTTTATTTTATGTATATTTATATTCTATAATGTCATTTCAAAATGTAAAATCAAAATGTTTCATTCTGAAAAGAACGTTTTGACTTTTTTGGAACGCGCCATGCACTTTTCCCCCTAAATCCACTTTTATCAAAAGGGACATGTTTCTGCGAAAAATGTTGCTTTCAAAGAATTGGCATATTCTGATGGAAAAATGTTCTGTCGGAAAACTTCCGAACAGCTCTAGTTCAGGTTTATAGATAAACCGGTGTAAAACTCTGCATGCACACTCTTCTGTTTACAAATATACTTATTCACTCAGGGGGCTGACTACACCAATGCAAGCGTGTGCATAAAATAGCCCTTAAGCTTAAGAGTTTCTCCCCCCTGAAAGTGAAAGCCTCAAAACCTAGAACTGACCAACTTGATTAGTCTCAGAGGCGAGGGGGAGTTTGACACTCCTATTGAAAGAGACACTTACCCCAAAAGGAGATCTGGTGAATTATTTAAGCATCTTTAATGGAGTTAGAGCATAGGGTCACATTTTTCACAGAATCTTAATTGTGCAATCTCAATTTCATTGATTTTTATTAGAACACAAGGACTAAGGGTAAAAAATACAATATATTTTAAACAAAAATAACTTTCACATTTGCATCATAGTCAGAATACAATGAGGTCTGAAATAGGTCAAGTCCTGTTTTCTCAGCCACTATCATAATCAATCTAGACCACGGGTGGGCAAACTTTTTGGCCCGAGGGCCACATCGGGGTTGCAAAACTGTATGGAGGGCCGGGTAGAGAAGGCTGTGCCTCCCGAAACAGCCTAGCCCCTGCCCCATATCCGCTCCCTGCCACTTCCTACCCCCCTGAGAACCCCCCACCCATCCAACCGCCCCTGCTCCTTGTCCCCTGACCACCCCCTCCCGGAACCCCCCCGCCCTAACCACCCCCCCGGGACACCACCCCCTATCCAAGCCCCCCCCCCCCCCCACTCCCTGTCCCCTGACTGCGCCGACCCCTATCCATACCCCAGGACAGGCCCCCATCCAGGACTCCCATGCTTATCCAATTCCCCCTCTGTTCCCCCCCCGACCACTCCCCCCAACCTCTGCCCCATCCAACAGCCCCCTGCTCCCTGTCCCCTGACTGCCTCCTGGGACCCTCTGCCCCTTATCCAACCCCCCGATCCCGGCCTCCTTACCATGCCTCTCAGAGCAGCATGTCTGGCAGCCATGCGGCCCGGCTGGAGCCAGACATGCTTGCGTGCTGCCCCCTCAGGAGCGCGCAGCCCCGCCTCCCAGAGTGCTGCCCATGCGGTGGCGAGGCTGCGGAGGAGGGGCCGGGGTCTAGCCTCCCTGGCTGGGAGCTCAGGCCCGTGGGCCGGTTGTGGCCCGCGGGCCGTAGTTTGCCCACCTCTGATCTAGACCATGTGATGTTGTTAACTATCCATATACCAATTGTATCTAAGCAATATATATATTCTGCTGTGTTGAAGTAATCTTGTAAAAGGTTTTTCTCCGATTCATGAACTGGTAAATACTGGTTCTTATAAGGTCATTCATAAGTGAAAGTTTCATCTATTTTGGCCAGGTACTGCTAAAGTATGAAATACCTACAACAAGTCATTAACCAATTCTGAAATCTATAAAGAGATAGAATATTATCATACTATAATATAGTAGACCAAAGTTTTTAAATCCATTACCAACCTAGTAGATATAATGGCATATCGATTGTAGGGGCCCAACCCTTCTAGACTAAAGAAAGGGTGCAAAATGCTCCAAAATTAATCCAAAACAGGGTTTTAACAAGGGCTGGCTCTGGCTTTTTTGCCACCCCAGGGAAAAAAAAAAAAAGCTGGCCGGAGCACCACCGAAGCACAAAAAAAAAAGGCAGAGCAGAATGTGCCGCCCTAAGATTGGCCTGAATGCCGCCCCAAGCATGTGATTCCTAGGCTGGTGCCTAGAGCCGGCCCTGGTTTTAATTAAAACAATGCAAGTTTGTGCATAGACAAGTCCCCCTAGACTCCATTTCTCCCTGCTGATACTGACTTCTTCAAACCCTAGAACTGACCAACTTGCCTGTTCTCAGAGCAGAGGGGGGCGAGTAAACAGGAAGGAGCAAACTACACACTATCATCCTCCTATTGGATCTATGCACATTTTCAGTGTGTGCAGCAACCAATAGCTGTGCTTTCAGAAAAGGAAGCCGTTACATCAAAGAAAAGGTAACGTTTACTTAAAGGCTGCAAAAGCACCTTCTTTTATATGGCTCTTGGTAACACAAGATACAGAAGGTTGCCTGTAACCAAAGCAATAGAGTCAGATGTGGGAGATCTCTGTTACGCATAACTTAGTGGTAGTGGCAGCAGATGGTATCAGCAAAAGCAAGCAGACAGTACAAGTATGAAAGTTGAGTGACTAATGGGTTTGCAGTCTTGAATCCCAGTAGAGATATTAATCTACAACCAGCGACGGAAAGCAGATGTGCATAAGAAGTGTTCAGTTGACTCAGACAATATTATTTCTTCTGTATCTTTGCAGCCCTGTCAGCTTGGGAACGGGCTTATTTTCCCCACTAATGCACATGTAGTTGAAAGTGCAGCGCGTACAACAACACAATAAAATGAAGAGGGAATACAACTATACCATATATACCTCTGACCCATTCAGACACACATTTGTAATGTTCCCCACAACTAACAGCATGCGACTCAATGCACACAGGCTCTGCTACATATATAGGGTCCATTTGAGATCAGTGTGATATCCATAAGGCCGATGAGTTCCGTATTGTATTGTATTCATATTGTACTGTAGATACGCTGGAGTTCCTTGAGGACCAAGAGCCCATGACTGACAATATATTTTGAAGTCCTGTGTGTGGAGTGACAAAGGTACAAAGCAACAGCTATCTAAAATGACAAGTTCATGCGGCTATTGGGAGGTTTCATGCTGGCTGAAGGATTTGGCCACACCCACCTGGCCTACAGTCTTCTGAAAAGTGTAGATGCCATGATCACATTATCCTTGGCCTAGGATTATCAGGTAGCATCTTTGTCTGGTGTCAATTACATCTAATCACCTTAAAAAAATGGAACTTGTCTCTTGACAGGTGGGATAACTGGATCCCTGATGATGCATGTAGGGTATAGGAACAGGCTAATGCACCCTATTAATTATCCAAAAAAGATTTGATCCAGGGTAACACAGCCACGGTCATTGTATATAGTGGGTAGCTATGCTGAAAGAAGATGGAGTTTTCAAGCAGGCCTTGTATTTAGGATGCTCCGATTTTACTCATCATGAGGATATTTCATGCTGCTAAGGCAGAGCATAGTGATACATATTGTTATGATTTCAAGACTTTGAAATAGTTTTGATACCCTTAGCTAATCTTCCCTGCTAACAGCAGGAGGAGTTTAATAGGAGGTATTAAAATTATGTGTCTAAAAATAAGGGAGATCTGATCTAATTCTAGTTTGCCTCTTCCATATAACTGAGAGTTTACAGTATCCACAATTCAAAACAGAATTTGTAGTCTCCTTGGGAATCAATATCCTGGAAGGAGCCCCAGGGTCCTGTTAATAAACAACATACATTATTTATAAAGGAGAGAGGGATTTTGTTTTGCATATACAATAGGATGCAGATTCTGTGACATATATTCCAGCCCAGCCTTCCTGCTTTCCTTTGATAGAGCATTCCTGAAGAAAGCCTCAAGGTCATAACTTTGTTAACTTTGTGTGTGGGGGAGGGGGAGATTGTGTGTGTGTGTGGGGGGATGCTAACACCATTTGCTGCCCATGTCTTGATGCTGAAGTTCTTAATTGCATATACAGTACGTTATATATCACTCTTATTCTTCAGAGCACTTCATATATATTAACTAATTTTTTTTCAGAATACCTCTGTGGAGGACAGAAATAAAAGTTATCCCCATTCCGTAGATATGGAAACTGAGGCAAAATGCTCACAACTCATCCAAGTCCAGTGAGTGAGACAGTACCAAGTGGGATTAGAACTCACAAATGTATTGGCTCTCAGGCCTATGCTCAAGCCACATCTCTTCCCCTACTAGGGAGGGGAACACACACACTATATTAGGGAGATCAGTCCTCCAGCTGCCACATTATCAACTCCTACAGAAATCAGTAATCTACTGTAGCTCCATAATCAAGGCCAAGGTCTAATTAAATAGGACCAAATCCTGGTCCTAATGAAGTAATGGCAAAACTCCCCCTAACCTCAATGGATCCAGGATTTGACCCCAGTTGTTAGTTTTGTTCCAGTGGAATTTCTGAATTAAAGTCTCATTCTCGCTAGAGCTGGGTTGGTCCTCAGGCTGGGAAAGATTTTGCATGCAACTCCTTTTGGCTTATGTTAGTCTTGTTTTGATTTGTGTTCATAAAGACACTTTGCTGCTAAGCAGACCTTCCTGTCTGGTACAGTGCTTCATTTTTGCTCAGTCATCCTCCTGCTTACATTCAGTTTTCATACAGTGAGTACTATTGCTTGTGAATAGTTAGGGCGTTGCATTGGAGGTTTAGGTCATTGGCCTAGCAGCTCTTCAGACGAGGGACTACTATGCTCCTGTGTATCGCTTGGAATACACAGGCCATTATTTCTTCCTTGCAAGCACTTGCCCAGGAAATTTTGTATTTAATTATAGTCTTCTTTTTATTTTTTAAATCACCTCAGGTGTTCTTGCTGGTGATACATGGAATTACCTAATAAAGAACACAGGGACAGAAACAGGTATTCGTATGAAACAAGTATACCCTGTGGCTTGTAAATCTAGTGGCCAAATTCTGAGGCTGCACAGGTATGAACTGACAGCCCCACTGGGATCACTGCAGTCAAGGCCGGCACCATCACTAGGTGACCCTAGACAGTCGCCTAGGACGCCAGGATTTGGGGGGCGGCGGGTGGCCGCCTCCCAGCTCCACGCTCAGCAGCTGAGCTTGGAGCCTGGAGGCAGCTGCGGCGAGCAGCCCCCTGAGCATGGAGCTGGGAGGCAGCCGCGGTGAGCTGCCCCCCTGCCTCCCGGCTCCACGCTCAGCTGCTGCAGCCTGCGGGTAGGGGGGCTGAGCTCCCACAAGCGGGGGAGCTGGCTGGGCGGGGGGCGGCGTTGGGGGTGGGGGGGGACGGCACAGGGCTGGTGCAAGGAAGTTTCACCTAGGGCACGAAACTTCCTTGCACCGGCCCTGACTGCAGTTACACGCTATTTTTAGCATGAGAGCTGGATCTGTGTGATCATATCTCCTCCAGCTGGGAACCACACCCTCATCTGGAAAAATAGTTATGTTTTCCCACAAACAAAGACCAGACATACGTTTTTCTGCCTGTGATTCATTTTGGATTAAGGAAAAGAACATAGTTACAAAGAACAATTATGAAGTCTCCATGAGAGAAAGAGAGAACACTCTGTGGCATTCTGTATAGGAATTGGAACACAAAACAGCTGCCTCACAACTGACCCTGCAGGAGACTGGCAGAGTCCTCTACACTTAAAGGTACAGTACACAGAAAAACAGACAAAGTATCTCCACTCCGTTGCATAGCTATGTGCACCACAAAATTATTTCAGAATCTGGCATGGTCCAATGGTCTGGGCATTAGGAGAGTTGAGTTCTATTCCTGAATCAGCCAATGATCTGCAGTAAGACCTTGGGCAAGTCACTTCTCTGTGTGTCTGTCTCCTCTCCCACACATTGTCTGTTTAGCTTGTAAGCTCTTCCCTGCCTCTTTCCCACACTTTGAGCTTGTGTTTGAAACTGGATCCAATCAAGTTAATCCAGTTTGAGAACGCTTGCACACACACGACACAACCCATCACTGCACACTAACTCCAGAGTCCTCTTGCAATGTGAAGTAGGTTTGCTTCAAATGTCATTAGTCTGATCTTTTATTTGTGGGCATGCAATTGCTGAGCACCATCTTTTGCATGCTTCCAACAGCTACCCCAACCACCGTGGTTGCAGGTCAACCATTGCTGACCTATCTGTTTGCTTGGGTGCACTCCCTGTTCTGGTGTCAAGTTGCCAGGATAATCCTGGCCCCCTTTGAAAGGTGGCACACGATCAGATTTTGCCTCTTTGTTGCAGTGTATTATGATTATAGCTATACGAGCGCAATTCTACTTCAGAAGCCCCTCAACATGCCTCATGGAGCTGCCTGGAGCCATGCTGAGGCCCTGGATCTCATCACCACCTGGGGAGAAGCAGCAGGTCGGGAAGCTCTTATGGCCAGCCACAGAAATAAGGAACTTTCCAGGGACATTGCAAAGCACGTATCCACTAGTGGTCACAACTGGGATGCCAGCCAGTGACGGGCGAAGAGCAAGTAGCTCAGGAGACAGTACGTTCACATGAGGGATACAAGGAGACTGTCCAGCAGAGAACATCTCACCCACCCATTTTTTTGATTAACCAGATAGGATTCTACACAATTATAGCACAACCCATCCCAGGCACCACTTGTCGCCTGCTGCCTCCCCCTGCAACGGATGGCCAGTGAGACCCATCGGAGGACGAGCAGGAGGAAGCCACAGAGGAGCTCTCCCCTGACAGCCAGGATCTCTTTGTGGCTCAGACCTTGACCACGTCCTGCCCTGCTACAGCCAGCCCCAGTCCTGCCCTGCTATGATGGATCCCTTCCCTGCATCAGCTGAGCCCAAGTCCCAGCCAGAAACCCAGGCTGGGATGGAAGAGTCTGATCCCCTGGAGGGAACTTCAGCATGTAAGGACCTCTCTTCACAATGTATTATTATTGGTGGTGGCTGTGAGCTAGAAGCTTGATCTTCCCCCACCTCTCCTTGTGCTGCTTCAAAATGGCTTCTGCTAGCAAGGCACAGTGGCCGCCGTGGCAGACTGGAATACAGAAAGCATTCCTTTGTGCAGAATTCAATGGTTTATTGAGACTATGCTTACAGGAAAAGAAATGAGGTTAGTTTTCGTAGGGTACATGAGGTATAAGTGCACATTGCCCGCCCAGTCAAGGCACAAACAATACTGTTCCCTGCTGAGGTATAAATGCCCTGGAACACACATTGTAGCTGACAATCATGGATCCTATCTATTTTTCTCTGCAAGTTCTCCATGTCTGCAGGGGAGCTATAGCAAAACTTAAGACTGAGAAATAGTTCAATTTTGTTTTACACTTTATAGGGAATGCCCGTGGGTATATATTACAAGCTCCTTCTACTCCTGCAGCGCTTCTGGGGGACCATCCTGGTGAATAACTTTACAACGTATCTCAGTGGTCTGCCTTTTGCCTTTTTAAATAAAGCCATTCCCTGCCGCCTAGTCACCAGCCTCGGTGTGAAATCATTGAGAGTCAGGACAGCCTAAAAGGGGTGTAGAGGGGATTACTATCCCGCTTGCCTCCCGTACCCCTGTAACTCCCCCTTTACCGCTCTGACACTTCCAGCACAGAAACTGCAAAAAAACAACAACCCTGGAACATAGCTCCGGCCACCCCTTTCCCACCCACCCCTAGCCGCATGAAAGCACATACTGTAGACTGAAATCCAAATGCTTCCAGCACCTTCCGTACATACAGACCACTTACCATCTCTGAGCTTCCCATAAGAATGGGAAGAATCTCAGGGAGGTAACGTCACTTAGACATACTAAAAATCTATCATGACTTGTCTGTGATATGAACAATAAGCGACTGTTCTCCCCCCCCTCCCCGCCGATCATCCACAGCACCTGAAAGAGCAAGACTGTCAAGGACAGGGCCTCTATGTACTGCTGACAGGCTGGCCTACCTGAGGGGGAGAAAAAGGAAGTCTTGGGACGAGATGTTTGCAGAACTCATGGCTGTCACAGAGGAAAATCAGGCTGGCTGAGAGGCAGAGATTGTATATGTGGACCCAGAGGGAGAAAACTATGCAGCCCTCCCAGGAGATCATGGCAGTGGCCCAGGAGAGCATTGCCATGGTGAAGGAGAGCATGGGAAAAGACAGAGAGGCAGAGGCAACTCATGGAGGCTATCCTGAGCCAGAATGCCCTGCTGCAAAACATGCTCCTGCTAGGCAAACAGGCCCTGCAGTTTGGGACACAACCATGTGATACAGCCCCCTGGACAATGCTGGCTCCTGGGACCAGCAGCAACTGCTAACCTCCACATCCCCATGGCAGTGCTCCCAATGGCTCTCATTCAGCTCTCAGATCCAACCTCTAGGCACCAAGAACACCTGCACCTGGGAGGCCAGCTCTTCTGAGCCCTGCAATTCCCTGAACATTTTGAGCCATGGTACTCAACCCCAGAACCCATGTGGACAAGAAGAACCAGGTGTATACTCGCATGTATCTTTATCAGGGCCGGCCCTAGCTTTTTGGCCGCCCCAAGCAAAAAAAAAAACAAAAACCCACAAGCGCTGCCCCCCCCAACAATGCCGCCCCGCCAAAACGCGGGGGGGGGGGGCAGCGGGGAGGGCGGCATGCCCACCGCCCCGCTCCCCCTGCCAGTGGGGAGCGCGGAACGCCTACCGCCCCGCTGCCCCGGCCAGGGCGCCGGCGGGGAGCGGAGCACGCCAGCCACCCGGCTCCCCTGGCCGGGGCGCCGGCGGGGAGCGGAGCACGCCGGCCGCCCCGCTCCCCTGGCCGGGGCGCCGGCGGGGAGCGGAGCACGCCGGCCGCCCCGCTCCCCTGGCTGGGGTGCCGGCGGAGAGCGGAGTACGCTGGCGGCCCCGCTGCCCCGGCGGGGAGCAGAGCACGCCGGCTGCCCCCATCCCCGGCAGGGGCACCAGAGGAAAATTAGGTTTTTTTGTAAATTAAAAAAAAAAAAAAATTTTGAGTGCCACCCCCCTCCAGGTGCCACCCCAAGCACGTGCTTGGTAGGCTGGTGCCTGGAGCCGGCCCTGATCTTTATGCACTCTCACTCCCCAGATTGTTCCACTGGGAATCTTCTTACTGTTGTGCTTTGAGTTTTGTTTGCACTGGTGCAGTAATTAAAGGTGTGTGTATAGCCGCTTAGTTAAGAAGATTGGTTAGTTAAGTATATTTCCAAATACAAAGATGTTATATTTCCATTGATTCCATTACATGTTTTGATTGTGGTTTCATAACAACATTGTTTACAATACATCCATTATGAGTCATACAGTTTAAGGCCAGAAGAGACCTCCTGTAGATCACAGCACCCACACACCAAACCCCTTTAACACAGAACATCCTTAAAGGAAAACTGAAATAATTCCTAGGGTTTTGACGAAAGCACATAGGGAACATTACATTGCAGCCACCAACCTGCAATACCCTATTGCTAGCAAGGTCTGCATCCCAACACACACCATGGACTGACATGTTCAGGCATGTGATTCAAAATAGGAACAGTAGGCAGGCATCCCTGACAGCATTCCCATGGGTATGTGTGTTCTCTTAGGGACACTTTGCTGACTGCTTGCACCTTCAAGCAAGTCTCTGCACCCCAGCCTTTCACCCATTGGTAGAACACACACGTGGTTATAATGGCTGGAACTTTTTTATTTGTCTGCTTCCAACCTATTCATAAATAGTGTCGACAGCCTTTCAAATGGCCAAATGCAGAACTTATTACCATTTGGCAGCTACTCAGGCGATAGTTAAAATGTTCCTGAGTGGCTTCATTAGCCAGGGCATCACAGGATAAACTGGTCTTCCTGAAATACCAGATCAATCTCTGCACCATTAATGTCCACAGTGTTCCAGGGGCCAAACAGACCGTTCTCCGTTCATTAAAATTGTACTGAGTTACGAAACATCCTAGCATCCTACCTTCCCAGACTATCCCCATTTATTCTGTAGATCTGCCATGGATCTCCAGCAGACCTGGGAGCACCATGGAGAAATAATCCTTCCCATTTATAAATTCTGCACCCTGGCAGGGCAGGAGGTGCAAATGATAGGCACATGGGTTCCATCAACTACCCCAATACAGTTTGGGAACCCTATGTGTGCAAAGCCATTAATAATACCTAGAGTATTACCCAGCTTCATGCCCAGGTTAGATGGCACCTTATGACCTGCATGAGAATGGCTCCAGCAGTTGATCTCCCCACGCTGAATTGCTTGGCTACAGACCACTAACATTCTGGGGTAGCCAGCTCCCACATGGCCATGGCGACCCGTTTCGCCACAGGTACAGGGCACCACACATTGGTAGTCTGGTGTTGAAGTTCTGGTGCCGGTTCTGCACAGATCTCAAACAAGGCACCCACACCCCCATCCTGAAGTTCTCTCAACTGCTGGTCATCCCAGTCTGCAGAATGATCCTTTCCCACCAATGCAGGCTGGTTTCCTGGTCCCAGAAATGGCACTGAACACTGGGTAGGTGACCCAGGAACCGGTCCTTCTCTTCCAACAGCTCAGCATCCTCCTGTTCTTCCGCCTTGATCGTCTGCCACTGTGGCAGAGTATCCTCCTGCTGCTGCCGCCATAGTATATTCTCCAGCTCCCACATCATCTGCTTAGCCATGTGGCCAGTGGTGCAGTCCTGATTTAGGGCCCCACACGTACAGTGCACGTGAAGTCACACTATGCCAGAGATGCCATTTTGGTCTCAAAATGGCATCCTCAATGTGGCAAAAGTGCTGGTATGCTCTTCCAGCACAATTTGGCCCCACTACAGGACTGGGTGCGACGGGCAAAGTCCAATGCCAAATGTGTCTGGCTCTGATACTGCAATACTTCCCAAGCAGCCTGTGCACATATATGCTTGTCACCAGAGTGGTGCTGTTTTTAATTTCCTTTTTATCGTTATTTGAAAATTAATAAAAAAAAAATTAAAAAGCTAAGATGACCTATCCTGCAATGGATTGCTCCTGTTGTCAGAGTTTCAGAACTACTGTCTATAGCGCTGTTAGCCATCTCTTAGGAGAGAAATAATGTTACAATTTTCATTGCTGTGTAGTTGGAGTTGGATAAAACAGAGAAAACCGCCATTCCTGACCCAAAGATCAAACAAACAATATAATTCAGGTGATGGCCTAATCTCAAAGCAATGCAGTTTTATTATTTAATAACTTCCTTCTGCTGTGGACTGAATGAAAAATGGCCCCCACAGAATCTTCTTTTTTCTTATCAGCTGTAATGAAGTTGGTTTCACAGAAGCCCTCTCCCAGTTGTAATGAGCTGCCTGTCTCCTGCTATGAGAACCCAGTTACAGAAATGAGACCAGCTGAGAAATACTTTACACCTTGATCTGTCTTGACAAATCAGTTCAAGATTTCTAAAACAGAAACCAAGGGCGGGGGAGAGAGAAGATTCACACAGCGAAGTTTTAAAGCGACATTTGATTTGTCTCACCAAGGCTATAGTCGGAAAAACAAAACAAACAAACAAAAACAAAAAAACAGCTGTCCATCTTTTTCAAATACTCCTAGGTTTTGTCTATGGACAATTTAATTCAGTAGTAACCAGACACAAGTATATATTTTTTTAAAAAGTGATATCTTGAAGAGTGAATATAAAATGCTGAGATGGATTTCTCCTGTCACTAGAATTTCAGCAGCACTGTCTAGGGCCATTAGCTGACTCTTAAGAGAAAATCAATTGAGCAAGAAGACAGAGTAATAGTAGATCTGGGTGTAAACCACACAAATTTTGCTCCTGGCCTTTGAAGTTAAGCAGTTCATATGCTCAAAACAGGCAAGCATGAGTCCTACATCTGGAATTCAGACTATACCTGCACCTGCCAAATGGGAGATAGGGAATTCATTCCACATTTCTACAATGCTGGTGTCTACAAGTTTTACCTATCTTGCAGGAAGGAGTTCGTCTCACTCTCTTTTTAGGGCCCTAGTCTGGGACTCGGGAGATCTGGGTTCTATTTCCAGTTCTGCCACTGAATTTCTGTCTGATCTTGGGTCAAGACACTTCACTTTAGTGTGCCTCACTTTTCCTATCTGTCAGCTGGGGATTACACTTATTCTTTGTAAAGTGTTCTCTGAGATTTACAGGTGGAAAGTGCCATGTAACACCTGGGTATAATTATTACTGAGAGGAACTCAATGTTATTGAATGGAATACCCTTAGAAGGCCAGGAAATCCCCTGTAGGATAGGTAGAATTTTAAGACTCCCAGGGCCAGATTTGAAAGGTATTTAAATGCCTACAGATGTAGTTAGGCACCTGGTAGGGTTTGCAAAAGGGCTTAAGTGCCAAACTCCCATTGAAACCAAGGGGAGTTAGATGCCCATATGTTTTAGAAAATCCCACTAGGTTGTTAATTGTATCTTTAGGTGCCTAAATACCTTTTAAAAATCTTGCCTCAAGTCTGTATGGTTATTACATAACATAGCAGAAAGTAGATTTTCAGTCACCAGCTTCCACTTGTGCACCCCCAAAAGTGTCGTCTTCCCTCCCTCCCCCCCGGTACAAATGCTAATACAATGGGATGCCGAAGTTAGCCCCTGAAGAGAGTGCATATATGCATGAACAGCCCTTTTCATGTAAACATGTAGAGACCAGAAGCTCCGTGTTAAAAAACGTGTCCTTTGAAGCTCATAACTGTATTAAGCTCACATGTAGGAGGAGTCTATCACCACAGCACATACAAGGAAGAAGAAATACTGTACGCGCGAAGCACCACGAGCACCCAGCCACTCGGATGCCACTATTCATTCTTTCCAGCCCAATAACTCAGTAACTGCAGTTGGATTTTATACTGTGGATTGGTACATTCATTTAAAGGGACACTGTCAAACAAAAATCACATCTCTTGCTTTTTTTGTACCTATGTTACTAATACCACTTAAGATAAATGGTTAGAGGAAAAAATACTTTTCAGTTTGTTTAATGGTCTTTGTGCACTTGACAGCACTGTGTATTGTCAGTTTTCCCTGTTTGTCTGGGTCTTTCCCACAGCAAGACAGGAGAGAGAAACATTAACAAAAATAGGAAATGGTGATCGTAGAAACCACCAAATTTGGCAGGGATGGTTTGGGGCAGGCGTAACTTGAAACTTCTCTTCATTTCTTTTAAGTAACCAGATGACAAATAGACAATGCCTGTTTAAGCATGTACATAGCTTATGAAGCTGTTCTGTAGAGGTTCTGTAGAGTACATTTTTAAATAAAAAGCATTCTGGTTGACATTTACAATAGTTAACTATTTAAATATGTCCACCTATGTTTACTGCCACCATTTATACGTATTGATACGAACCTGGGACCATTTAAAACCTTTTGTTAACGTCTGAAACGTAAATGATGACTGCAAGTCAAATAAATCAAGTATTGGGTTTTCAATAGCGCTCAGCATTGGCCTAATTCTGCCCCTACGTGTTCTCAGAGTTGCTCTAATTCAGAATTAGGATTGGGCCCACAAAGAGGCTCAGGTGAGAACGGTCTAGGATCACCGTTACCTTTTATATCAGACCTTTTAATTCATGCTCACTTTTTCCTCCCAGGAGAATAAATACAATTATTCCTTAGGCCAGGTCTACACTAGGGGCGGGGGTCGATGTAAGGTACGCAACTTCAGCTACATGAATAACGTAGCTGAAGTCAACATACCTCGCTCGACTTACCGTGCCGTGAGGACGCAGCAATGTCAACTGCAGCTGCTCCCCTGTCGACTCTGCTTCCACCTCTTGCCAGGGTGGATTACTGGAGTCAAAAGGAGAGCGATCAGGGATCGATTTATCACATCTACACTAGACGCAAAAAATTGATCCCCGAAATATCGATTGCTACCCGCCGAATCGGCAGGTAGTGTAGACCAGCCCTTAGTCCTGTTCTCACCTCACCCTCTTTCCAATCTAACATTTCTCCCTTTTCATGTCTGAGATGAGCTATCCTGGTTGCCTTATTTCTGAGATGATCCAAAGTCATTTCAGTCTGAACTGGGGAACAGGGCTTATATTTTAAATAAAAAGGGACATGTTAATAGCTCATTACACTTATATGAAAATCTCTTTAGGGACTGATCCTACATTCCTTGCACACTGAAAATTCCTATTGAGTTGGATCCATTATATATGTAATATTAACCAATGCCTTTTCTATACTAAGGTCATAAATCTGGTTTCTAGGATGCCTTAATACATAGATTTTAAGGGACAATATTTGTATAACTGTAACATAGAGGAAATAAAACCTTAAAAGAAAAGTTTCCTCATACATTTGCAGAGGGGGCTCGGGCCTTCTCAGAACTGAGTATGCATGATATTTACACTAATCATATAAGATTACTTAGTCACTGAATCTTGCCAAGTAATTATCATCACCCCTCTAGGATGACACACTGCCATCACTCTGAATTCCAGCATTACAAGAATGAGCCTCTATAATGTGATATTAGCTTGATGTAGGTAAGCAAGAAACAAATGAAGGATTAAGTATCACAGCACATTACTGAACTAGATGCTTGTTTTATCATGGCTGTATGCTTGACAGATGCTAGAATGACTAGATCTGCGCAAGTGACCAGAAGGTCACATAGCTGCATGTCTGGGACCATGCACACAAGACACTATTTGCAAACTAAGTGTGGAAATAAACCAAAACTGACCGACAGGAATGAGCAGCTGCAGAGGCAGTCAGTGTCTGCAAATGGCATTCTCTGCTATCTGATAACCACTGAGGACAGGGACGCATGCTGTCAGGGTTTTTAATTAACAGGTATTCTCTCCGGGTTCTTAACTAACAGAATTCTCCAATTCTCTCATTAACTACTGTCCACCATTTTATTATTAAATGGACCAAACGAGGCTACACTAATCAACTTAAAAGTCTCACTACAGTTGCTGTCAGAAAGAAATATTGTGGATCAGTGGGGCAAAGGTGCAACACAAACACTAGATTCAGTGTCGTAGTCGCTCTTATTTGGGGATTTGCAGCGGTTTGACACTTAAAGATTCTTGGGTTATGTTGGGTCAATAAGAAAGAACACGTGATGAGTGTTTCCCCTGGCTTCACTCAAATGTAGGTACAGTCCTACTTCAGAAGAAATACACTATTCTAAATAGACACATTACAGAATTATAGACGTTCTCTCCTGTAACTATCCACATGGACCCACTACGATAGGGTTGACCTGGCAAATCATAATGGTAAATGAAGAAAAAGTTTAAAAGTTGAACTCTGCTTTAATGTCACCAATGGCTCATCATAACAGAGCAAGGCATGCATGCAGCTAAAGTAGTCAGGGAGGGGTTCTGGCAATGCAGTAGCTGATGATCATCCCTGTGGAAGAGTATTACACTAACACCTTAACCAGGCGAGAGCTGTGGTGCTAGAAGTTCTCCCCTTGGAGGTGAGATTAAAAACAGCCTTTATCAGTTGTGGTCATTAAAAATCCTTGAGTAGCTTTCATAAGAGTAGGCCTTTCAGTCTCAACCGTTTGGCCAAATTCTAATTTGAGTGATCACCTTCCTCCTGGAGTTGCAGCTGGCATTCTTCACTGCCTGAGAAAGGCAAGGCAGGACCCCCGGGGGAGAGGGCTACATTAAACAGCATGAACACCTGGTCAAGTTGCATGTGGTGGGGGTTTTTTTAGCTTTCAGAAATGCACCGAAGCAACCTACAGAGCTTGGGTCTAGCACAACTCTTCCAGCTGGAATAGGTTCACAAGTACAAAGTGCCTTGTATCACAATGAAATAAGATGGTGGAAAAGCGTCACAATTTCACTCTTCATGAGTCTGCTGAAAACATTCATTGTCAGTGGGGATGAATGCTTTGGTTTGTTTATGTTGGGCTTTGCTCCAGGCCTGGGATTTTCTGGCTGTGGTTCTCTGTGGTCTCAATCTAGCAGTATTTTTCTATGAATCTCTATATATTACATGGTTACCGTTGTCTATTTCATCTCACTTTGAGATCCCAATGGACCAAAATACACCTTTATCCAACAGTATCAATATTATTCATTTTCAAAAGGTCTCAATTGGCACCTTGAGGATGGACTCACTAGTCCTTTCCACGCCTATACTACACACAGAGTAGCACAGCACTGTCTAATTGCCTGATCATAGTGAGCAGGAATGCCTTTGTGTTATCCCATTTACCAGCTAAGCTGATATTGAGTCACACGCATTCTCCCACCCTGAGAGTGGTTTTATTTTTGGATAAGGGTCGGGCACTTGTTCTCTTGACTTCAGAGAGAGGCTGCAGTTGGCTTTGCCTCCATAATCTCTTTCTGGACTCAACAATCATGCTTACAGTACATAGCATCACATTATCTGTTCTGCCTCACCACAGATCTCATTTCACTCTTTCAAAAGCAAGCTACCAGCACAGCTTTATTGCTGAAGTTTGAAACAGTCACACTTTTTATGTGCTAAATTTCTGAGCTCTCTTCACCCCAGCGCCCTGCAATAGTAGCTTACGCGTGTGGAACAAAGCTGTTCAGAATGATGAAGGTAAAAGGAAAACAGAAAGTAAAGGTTATTCTGTAGACACTCCTGTTCATATCACAGCATCTGAAGATCCTGCAACATCAGTGGTGAGCAAAAGGAGCTTGCCATTATGGCACACTTTGAGATATTGCCTCTGCTTCTTCTGTTAATAGAGGAGCTGTTATCCCCGATTATGCATATTAAAGGTGTGTTTATTTGCCAAAAACAGTGTCAACAGCTCCCACCATTATCTTAGTGGTTAATTGTGGCTCTCATTTTTTGTAAAGTACACTTTTTAGCAATGAGAAAACAGCCATTGATTACAGTCACAGCAGAAGGGTCCCACAGTGAGTGAACAATTTGAAAGGGCTACAGTTTTACATCATACACACTTGTACTGTGGATAATATCTCAGCCTTTCACTAGCCTAGTCCTTTTGCTAATTGGATACATATAGCCTCACCGTCAATTAGCCTTTCAACTTCAAAAAGCTTGATCAAAAGCGAAATTATTATGAAGCCTTAAGAAGCATGTGTTTCAGGCATAGAGGAGTTTCTGAGACCTACAGCCCCAATCCAGTCAAGCATAGAAACCCATAAGTAAATACGTATTTCAAGGAGACTACTCTCGTGCTTCAAGTTATGATCATGCTTAAGTACTTTGCTGGATCTGTGCCTTATGTCCATAGTTCATTATATGCGAGTTCTTATCTTTATCTGGGGAGGAAGTTCTTTCCATAGCATGACGTGCACTTAGTCTGTGTGTTCCGGAACATTGCGCCTCTAGACTTGGTTCATGTAACAATTATGACTTATCTTTAATTTTTTCCTCTCAGGATATCCTGATATGCACAAACAGATTCCAAGCATGGCGACCAGATTTCCTTTATATCTTTCATTTTATTCTTAAACATATGTTTATTTCACCATTTCTGAAAACTGCCCTATTTATTTTAGCCATGTGGGAAAGGATGGAAGCGTCAGTGTCCTGTGGTTTTTGGAGATCCATACCAACAAACGAGGCGCCAACCTGTGAGCCAACTTATAGTCAAGGACATATGTTGCCTAATAGGCAGACTTGCAGGAAGGTGTTTGTCCTACAGCCAAGATGAAGCAGGACTACAGATGGCTGAAGCAAGCTCCAGAAGGACCCTATACTGTACTTGTTACTGTTTCATATCTTCAGAAATGATACAAAATGAAAGAGTGGCCTTCAAGACAGGTGGGAGCTTCCTTTAACGATCAGATACAATAGTAGCACAAATGCCTCCCGACTTGTTTTGTATTAGAGCTGGGCCTGAGCTCCCACCAGCTTTGGGCTGGTTCAGAGCAAGATAAGGACCTCCCTAAATGTTGGGGGGTGTTTGGACACTGGGTTTTGGTTTGGACTCATCTCTGCCTGTGATCAGTGCAGTTAACTTCCAGAAACTGTGCATGAGAGTTGCACTGGGAATGGCTACTTACAGAAGGCTTAAAAAAAAAAAAAAAAAAAAAAAAAAAAGGATTGAATACATTTCTTCAAGGTACGACCTATAAGACCCTTATAGTGCATCACTCATGCCCTAAAAACATGGTATTTGAAGCATTAGGGGATTAGAAAAACCTGTTTTGTTCTGGGGTGAGGGTTTTTTTTTTGGTGGAAATCCTCTCTAAACCGTGTGAGCCTTTCATGTAAAGCAAAGGCAGAATTCTCCAACAAAATTTAAATTCAAACTTTTCTCCCAAAGTCCATTTTTCCCTTTCTGCATGGTGTTATTCCAGATAAAACAATTAGATGCCCAAATATATTTACATGAAATTGTACACATGGGTATTATGCGGTGCTGTCACAACCGCATCCTTTGGACTCCGGTGCCCTGCGATCAAATATCACCTTAAGTAAATTGGTCGAGCTACTTAAACAATGGGAACACACATTTCTGGAACATTTCTTTCAAAAATGGTTTCTTTTGTGTTAAAAATGAACTATTTTTCCCCATGAACATTTCTGAAGAAAAAAAATAAAATCCTACGCCCCTAGCAGCTCTGCTGATTCACCCACCATCATTCCCAATGGACATGACCTCCTTTGTAGGACGCTTTGAGATCTACAGATGAAAAGTGCTATAGAAGAGCTATGTAGTATTATTATTGCTACCCAGAACATAAACATCCCAAAATTGTATAAACTTGCCATTTCTACTTGGAGGGACACCCCGGAATGAACCAGTAGGAGTGCTGTTCATCACGGTAGATTTATATACTGTGGAGTTCTTGGTTATATCACTGCCCTCTGCCCATATTGCCATTTTACTACTGCCACTCTGGGTTTTATGCTGTGTGTGCAGTTCTATCAGAGTCTGTTCTTTCTTTTTCCTAACAAGCCCAAACAATTACTCCCTACATAGGTCAGAGTCATTTTAAACACAATGTGTCGTTAGGCTCATCTTGTAAATGTGTAGCTGATGTCTTTAAATGAAAACCAGGACAAAATTCAATACTGTTTTTCTACAAACCATCCACCAGTTTACACAGAAGCACCTATTACTCTTTCAGCTTTCAAGATAATCTCTCTAGGTTCCTCTGTAGCCTATGTGTGAAACTCCTACATCAATTAACCTCAATTAAATCAATTGCAAACCCTGTTAATACTGCTATAAGTGGAACATGCATCTACACCTAATGTTCAGGAAAGTCAATCAATATTTTTAACATGTATTTTTACTGCATCTAAAGAAAATCACCTGCCTGAAAAAAATCCAATTATTGTCAACTAAAACAATTCCCCCAACCCCCAATTCTTACTGGATAAATACCACAGGCTTTGCATAATTAACCTTTAAAATACTAATGAACAATTACCCACTACAAAGAAGAGATGGAAGGAAAAGGGAAAGGACAGTTACCTGTTCCGTAACTGGCGTTCTTCGAGATGTGTTGCTCAGGTCTATTCCACCGTAGGTGTGCGTGCTCGCCACGTGCATCGATGCCGGAAGTTTTTCCCTTAGCAGTATCCGCAGGGGGGAGCGCCGCTGCGACCCCTGGAGTGGCGCCGCTATAACACACCATATAGGGGGCTGCGTGCTGCCCCCACCCTCAGTTCCTTCTTGCCGGACCAACTCCGACAGAGGGGAAGGAGGGCGGGATGTGGAACAGACCTGAGCAACACATCTCGAAGAACGCCAGTTACGGAACAGGTAACTGTCCTTTCTTCTTCGAATGATTGCTCATGTCTATTCCACAGTAGGTGATTCCAAGCAATACGGCATGGAGGTGGGTAGGAGTTCACACCTTGTCTGGCTGGAGCACAGCTCTACCAAAGCCAGCGGCATCCCTAGCATGGGAGATGATCGCATAATGCGAGGTGAATGTGTGAACCGAGGACCAGGTAGTGGCCCTACAGATGTCCTGGATAGGGACATGGGCTACAAAGGCAGCCGACGAGGCTTGCGCCCTGGTCGAGTGCGCCCTCACGATAGGCGGTGAGGGGACTTTCGCTAACTTGTAGCATGTGTGGATGCACGAAGTGATCCACCGGGAAAGCCTCTGGGTAGAGATTGGCTGACCCCTCATACACTCGGCTGAGGCAACAAAGAGTTGCGGGGACCTACGGAACGGCTTAGTCTGATCCAAGTAGAAGGCCAGCACCCTGTGCATGTCCAACGTATGGAGGCGGCGCTCCTCGCTCGAGGCATGCGGCTTTGGGCAGAGGACAGGGAGGAAAATATCCTGGTTCATGTGAAAAGCGGAGACCACTTTAGGAAGGAAAGCTGGGTGTGGTTGGAGCTGGACCTTGTCCTTGTAGAAGACCGTAAAGGGGGTGTCTGAGGTCAAGGCCCTGAGCTCCAACACCCGTCGGGCTGACGTAATGTCCACAAGGAATGCTACCTTCCAGGAGAGGTGAGACCAGGAGCATGTGGCCAGGGGCTCGAATGGGGGCCCCGTGAGGCGAGATAACACCAAGTTCAGGTCCCACTGTGGAACATGGGTCCTGGCATACGGGAAGGACCGGTCTAGTCCCTTGAGGAAGCGCCCGGTCATGGCATGCAAGAAGACCGAGCGGCCCTGGACCTGCGGGTGGAACACCGATATAGCCGCCAGGTGCACCCTGACGGAGGAGGGAGCTAGACCTTGCGTTCTAAGGTGGAGGAGGTATTCAAGGATAACCTGGAGCTGGGCACCCCTCGGGGAGGTACCCCGCTCGCCCGCCCACCTAGAGAACCTGGCCCACTTTGCCAGGTAGGCCCAGCGAGTGGAAGGTTTCCTACTTTCCAGGAGGATGCTCCTAACTCCTTCCAAACACATAGTCTCCTCCGTGTCTAACCACTGAGCAGCCACGCTGTCAAGTGAAGGGAGGCTAGGTTGGGGTGAAGGAGGCGGCCCCGGTCCTGGGACAAGAGATCTGGTTGGAGTGGTAGCAGACGTGGAGGGGCCGCCAGCAACCATAGGAGAGTCCCGTACCAGTGCTGTCTGGCCCAAGCTGGGGCGATCAGGAAGATGCAGGCCCTGTCCCTCTTTACCTTTTCCATAACCTTGTCTATGAGGGGAAAGGGAGGGAACGCATAGAGGAGCTGGCCGGACCATGACAGGAGGAAGGCATCTGAGAGCGCATCCTTCTCCAGCCCTCCCCCAGAGCAGAACCGGTGGCAACGTCGGTTCTGTTGAGTCGCAAACAGGTCTACTTGGGGAGTGCCCCAGGCTCGGAAGAGCTGACCTGTGTCCTTCGAGTGGAGTGACCACTCGTGTTGGGAGGAGAAGACCCTGCTCAGGCAATTGGCCTGGGCGTTGTTGACACCCAGCAGGTGGAAAGCCCTGAGGGAGATGTCGTGGGCTATACAGAACTCCCATAGGCTGAGGGCTTCCTGGCAGAGAGCCAAGGACCTCGTCCCTCCCTGCCTGTTGATGTAAAACATCGCGGCCGTTTTGTCCGTAAGGACCCTGACCGTCCTGCCGCTCAGCTGCGAGCTGAACGCCACACAGACCAAGTGGACTGCCCTGAGCTCCTTGACATTTATGTGTAGGGATAGCTCTGCGGCCGACCACAGTCCCTGGATTTGGGAGTTCCCTACGTGGGCTCCCCAGCCCAAGTCAGATGCGTCCAACACCAGGTCTAGCGACGGGGGCGGTTCCCGGAAGGGGATCCCTTGTAACACATTGGTCGGGACGGTCCACCACTGAAGGGAGGTTAGCACCCGACCCGGTACCATGAGGACCTTGTCCATACCGTCCCGAGCCTGGGAGAATTCTGAGGCCAGCCAGAGCTGGAGAGGCCTCATTCGAAGCCTGGCGTGGCGTACCAAGTATGTGCACGCCGCCATGTGGCCCAGAAGCTGTAGGCAGGTCCTGGCCATGGTCACGGGGAACTCCATGACCGTGGCTATGAGCCCTTTGAGGGTCTGGAATCTGCCCGGGGGGAGAGAGGCCCTGGCCTTGGAAGCATCCAGTAGAGCACCAATGAACTCTATGCGCTGGACCGGGACCAACGTCGACTTGGCCTTGTTTACCCGAAGGCCCAGATTGACACAGGTAGCCAAGAGCAGCTGCAGGTGGTTCTGCACCTGCGACCTCGAGTTGCCCTTGAGCAGCCAGTCGTAGAGGTACAGGAATAGTTGGACCCCTCGGCGTCTGAGAAAGGCCGCCACAACCGCCATACACTTTGTGAATACCCGAGGTGCGGTGGACAGGCCAAAGGGGAGGACTGTAAACTGGTAGTGGTCCTGGCCAACCAGGAAGCGAAGGAAGCGCCTGTGTCCTTCGAATATGTGGATGTGGAAGTATGCGTCCTGGAGGTCCAGGGCCGCATACCAGTCACCCGGGTCCAAGGCAGGTATAATCTTTACCAGGGAGACCATGCGGAATCGGCATTTGACCATGAACCGATTGAGACCGCGCAAGTCTAGAGTAGGCCTGAGGCCCCCTTTTGCTTTCGGGATAAGGAAGTAACGGGAATAGAACCCTTTCCCTCAGAATTCCCTTGGGACTGCCTCTATGGCTCTGAGACTGAGGAGCCGGCCCACCTCCTGCTGCAGCAGGGGTAGATGTGACGGGTCTACCGTGCCATGCCCGGGAGGGGGGCGGGAGATCGTGGGTGACACGAACTGGAGCGTGTAGCCCCGGGCAATAGTACTCAGGACCCACCGGTCCGAGGTTATATGGGACCATTGCGAAAGGAACGGACGCAAGCGGTTGCTGAAGGCCAACTTTATTTGTCGGAGGGTCCTCTCGGGGTTCACCCGGGTACCTTCCTGCCCCCAGTCAAAACCGCCTCTTGCCCTGCTGCTTGCCCCTGGAGGGCCCAGGCTGCGGGGCAGAGTGGGACTGCTGCTGAGGTCACCTCTTTTGTGGTCTGGACCTCTTGTAGGCTAGCTCGTAGCGTGGTTGGGGTGCCTGGGCGGGAGCCTGCAGCTTAGGCTTTTCCTTAGCCGGAGGGACGTAGAGCCCGAGCGTCTCCAGGGTGGTACAGGAGTCCTTCATCCCATGAAGTCTCACGTCCGTTTGCTCCGCGAACAGGTCCTTGCCGTCAAACAGGAGATCCTGCATCATGGACTGCGCCTCCGAGGACAGCCCCGACAGGAGGAGCCACGACGCCCTGCGCATGGACACCGCCGAGGCGATGGATCGCGCCGCCATGTCCGCCGCATCTGATGCCGCCTGCAGAGCAGCCTTTGCAGCGGCAGCCCCCTCCTCTGCCAGCGCCTTGAACTCTTTGCGGTCACGCTCTGGGAGGGAGGGCTCGAATTTTTGTAGGGACCCCTACAGGTTAAAGTCATAGCGACTGAGGAGGGCCTGGTGATTTGCCACCCTGAGCTGGAAACTCGAGGATGAATAAAACTTCCTTCCAAATGAGTCCAGCCTTTTTGAGTCCTTATTCTTAGGAGTAGGACCCGGTTGACCCTGGCTCTCCCTGTGGTTTACGGATTCCACGACCAAGGAGTTGGGCGCCGGGTTTGTGTACAAGAATGTGTGTCCTTTCATAGGGACAAAATACTTGCGCGCTGCCTTTTTGGATATGGGCGCAAGTGAGGCTGGCGTATGCCAAAGGGTTTTTGTGACATTGGCAACCCCTTCGTGAAGCGGGAGCACCACTCTGCCCGGTGCCGAGGACGAAAGGACATTGAAGAGCCAGTCTGAAGGCCCTTCCATCTCCTCAGCTTGGAGCTGGAGGTTTGAGGCAACTCGCTTCAATAGCTCCTGGTGAGCCCTGAAGTCCTCCTGCGGTGCGGAGGGTGGCGGGGCAGCGACCTTGTCCTCCGGTACCGGGGAGGACGTCGGTACGGAGCTTAGTGCATCTGCTGGCACCGCGGGCTCGACGCCTTGCTCGGAGTCCGCAAGCTGTATTATTTCTAATTCTGAGATAGGAAGGAAAGTTAAGTGAATAACCGTAGTGTCCTTCATGGAAGAGAAGAGATAGGACTCAGATGCAGTGAATACAAAGGGGATTACTTATTCAATGTACTGAATGCACACACATAGACAGGACTCCTGTACTGCAATCTTGCTCACTAAACATAGCCTCCTTAAGGCCTGGCCTGGACTCTCTGGTCTTGGAATGGATGGCTGATTACACTATAGTCATGCCAGTGAGATTTTCATTCAATTCATAGTGGTTTGTGTCACTCAGTTGTATCTAATTACAGGAGTGATGAGAAGAAACATAGATATTACATAAAATAGTATAAAGAAAATAAAACTCAAACACCTGCGAGTGTAACCATGAGTTCAGGATGGCAGCCAAAATCCAAATGCTGCAGCTTGAATACAATAAAATATCAATCAGTAATTGAGTAATTGAGGACTGAATTCTGTTTACATTACCTGCCCATGACTTGACTGTTTCTCAGCAAACCAACTGTGATTAATTTGTACAAAATTCAATGTTTGTCTTCCTATGATCCTGTACAATTCCACATTTTAGAAACTTAAGTTACACAAGAAGAATGATCCATGAAAAGGCTAGTTGTCATACAGTAGTGAAGACTATTAGATTTAAATATGGACTGTAGCCCTTTCCCAGTTCCTACATTTATGACAGGTAGATGTATAGAAGCTGCAGCCCTAGAATTAAAGGGAAGAGACAATAACGACATACTTTTATGTGTCTAAATTAGCGGACATCATAATTTGTTTCCTCCCGGGGTTAGAAATGCTCTTGAACATAGAGAAAATCTTACTTCTACAAATGTACATTTGTAGTAGGGTTTCTTTAAATAAGGAAGTGCTTTTTACAACCAGTATATGCAAAATTCTGGGGTCTGAAAATTGCACCTGTCCTGCAGAAGTTCCGAGTTGATCAGTGGGCTTCACCCGAGAGCCCAAGTGCAGGCTGCAGGACTGTTCAGGGATCATTCCCCCACCACTGAGCGTAACCATCACTGGCATGGAACACAGCTGTCTTCATCAATGATTCTAAGGGCAGGTCTACACTACCTGCCAAATCAGTGGGTAGCGATCGATCTTTCGGGGATCGATTTTTCGCGTCTAGTGTAGATGCGATAAATCGATCCCTGATCGCTCTGCCGTCGACTCCGGTAATCCACCCTGGCGAGAGGCGGAAGTGGAGTCGACGGGGGAGCGGCGGCAGTCAACCCTGCAGCGTCCTCATGGCGCGATAAGTCGAATGAGGTACATCGACTTCAGCTATGTTATTCACGTAGCTGAAGTTGCGTACCTTACATCGATCCCCGCCCCTAGTGTAGACCAGGCCTAAGTAACATTTTTCAGAATCAGTGTGAAGAATAACTTTCCAAATGAAACTGAAGTGGGTATTTTCGTGAACCAGGATGTAATCATGAGGCACAGTGTAAGAATTCTATAAACCTTTTAACAGTCATCCCAGCCAATTCCATTTTTCTACAGGACGAATGTGTTTTAAGATTCAAGGTGACAAATGCAAAAGCCACCCCTGCTGCTTGAACATAATGGATCAGACCCTGGGCTACAGTCCAGACAGCCTTTTACTGCTCCCTTGATGCAAAGTGGCACTAAAGCTAGTCACAGCACAATCTCTGCAGTGCTGAGTGATCCTGGGGTGTTGTGGCACCACCACTACAGCTCTTAAACCAGCCTCATTCCTTCTGCCAGGGGTGGTGGCGTGGCTGGGAATTCCTATGCTATCCCCAGCTGTAGTAATGGCTTCTACGGCCACTGTCAGTCAGCAGAAGTTGAAGCAGGCTTCAGGCCCAGTGTAGGAATGGCCCCAGGATTGGGGGAGCATAAAGGTATCAGAATTGGAAAAGGTGCAGAGAAGGGCAACAAAAACGATTAGGGGTACAGAACAGCTGTCATATGAGAAGAGATTAAAAAGACTGGTCAGCTTAGAAAAGAGATGACTAAGGGAGGATACAATAGTGGTCTGTACAATCATGACTGGTGTGGAGAAAGTGAATAGGGAAGTGTTATTTACCCCTTCACAAAACACAAAAAGCAGGGGTCACCTGATGAAATGAATAGGCAGCGGGTTTAAAACAAACAAAACTAAGTACTTTGCACAACGCAGTCAGCCTGTGGAACTCATTGCGAGGGGATGTTGTGAAGGCCAAAGTATAACTGGGTTCAGGAAAGAATTAGATAAGTTAATGGAGGATAGGTCCATCAATGGCTATTAGCCAAGATGGTCAGGGATGCAACCACATGCTCTGAGTGTCTTCCACAGCCAGATGCTGGGAATGGGCAATAGGGGATGGATCACTCAAAATTGCCCTATTGTCTTCATTCCCTCTGAAGCATCTGGCACTGGCCACTGTCAGAGGCAGGATATTGTGCTAGATGGACCATTGGTCTGGCCCAGTGTGGCCGCTCTTATGTAGCTTAAGATCATCTTTGGATCCTCTTCTCAGCTGCACGGAGCACTTCCTGGGGGCAGTGGAGCATCTGTCCCAATATCCTACACCTTTCCAAGTTGACCCTGAACCTGCATGTGGAGACCCAGCTGAACGCCTTCAGCAAATTGCAGCAAGCCCACCATTAAACAGCTTTCCCATTAACTGGACCAGAAATCAGGCAACACAAAAGACAAAGGAGAACAACATTCAAAAAGAGAGAGGAGAACAAACAGGTGGTAGAAACATGACCTTTCTCCATGAGGTCAAATAGCTTTATTGTGATTAAACACTACAATACAGTATATGTCCATAAAAAAACTCTATAGTGTATATAAATTATTCCTTCCATTCAGCAATTCTTTTTTTTGTTGTTTTTTTAAATTTCCATTACAGCTTTGGTACAATGTGATTTTATTATATATTTTTTTAAATACTTTTAGCTTCACAAACTCAACACAAAGTACAAAACTAATCCGAATCAGGGATATTACAATCTACACAGTGGTGTTCAGTGGTAGGAAAAAATCTTACCTCAATGAATTCATGTCACTAGCTAAGCTATAAAGGCATACCTAGCAGACATGACAAAATATGCACCATTAACCAGCAAACATCTTTTTAATTTAATTTTTTTTTTACAGAATTCCAGCAGCAATCACTTGAGCACTGTCAATACTTATGTCCCCAACTGATTATCCTGTTGTGCTCCTCTTCATTTGAAGGCCATGAGATATTTGTCAAATAATGCACCGCTATCCTTGTATATCCACACTAAGCCGCAGTATCAGTACTTGACCTGCCACCCTGTATTGTTAATACTCGCACAGTTTGTCCTGCAGCTGGCAGTGATAACTGGAACGTTATTGGAGGGGCAGTGTGGGGCAATCAACCTTAAGTTGTTCTGCGGGCTGGGAGGTATGACATTACAGTAAACAGGCATTCCAGTGGCTGTAATTGTTCCTTGACCTGATTGATTAGGTAGCATGATTGGTTGTTGATATGATTGTTGTGGCAGTCCTTGAGAACCCTGCGTCATTGGCACCTAGAAGACAATATATGAAAAGCAAATTGGTAAATTAGATCCAAATGAATTAAAGTATCCCCAGTGTATTCCGAATTGCCCATTCCCTTTTATTTTGATTTGCATGTCCAGTGTGTTTTACAGGGCATATCACTTTCTGTTCAGAACTATCACAAAATCTACTATTGATTAGCCATGGGTTGAGGAAGAAGCACTGGTCCACCAAGTTCATTTTGTACTGCTTATGCCAGGGGTGGCCAACCTGAGAAGGAGCCAGAATTTACCAATGTACATTGCCAACGAGCCACAGTAATAAGTCAGCAGCCCCACATCAGCTTCCCCCCACCACTCCCAGCGCCTCCCAGCCACTGGCAGCCCCACCAATCAGTGCCTCCCCTTCCCGTTCAGCTGTTTCGTGAGGTGCAGGAGGCGGGGGGGGGGGGAGGGGGGAGGAGTGAGGGCACGGCAGGCTCAGGGGAGGGGGCGGGAAGGGGTGGAGTGGGGGCAGGGCCCATGGCAGAGCCAGGGGTTGAGCCGTGAGCACCCCCCGGCACATTGGAAAGTTGGCGCCTGTAGCTCCAGCCCCAGAGTCGGTGCCTATACGAGGAGCCACATATTAACGTCTGAAGAGCCGCACGTGGCTCCGGAGCCACAGGTTGGCCAACCCTGGCTTATGCAGTATAAAATGAACGTAAAGCAGTTGGAAAAACTCTGCTGATGTAAAGCTGGTGCTCCCCAGGAGTTTTACATCAGTGGTGCAAGTTTGCAGTTTTAACTTATGCCAGGGCTAGGCACCTGCAAATCAGTTCTCCTCCTCTGTTCCTGATCAGGGCTGGAGAGTATTGGAGAATCAAGTCCACAAGCTATTTTGTTTCTGTTGAGCCAAAATCTCATCTGTTGGGTTTTGTGTTTGCAAAACCAGATGTGATTCTAAACGAACTTCTGTTCTGTTTGCACATGGACGAAAGGTTTTGGTGACACGTCTCATCCTTATGCTGGGAAAAACAGGGGTGTTATGAATCCTCTTTCTATTTTACCTAAGTTCAGGTGGGAGGCTAAAAGGAGGAAGGTTTTGTTCGATGGGGTTTTCACCGCACACTTGCCCTGCACAGGTTAATGTAGACTAAGAAAGGGGCCAGTTAACAAGACAGGCCATAGCTGAAGGGAATCAGGTGGTTTAAGTAATCCCCTGACTGAATAACAAGGGCACCCAGCTGAGGAGGAACGAGCTGGGCTGGCTTTATAAAGGCAGGAAGTTGGCTACAGGGAAGTAGTCTGTAGTCAGTTTCTGGGTGAAGGGTTTGGGGGCTACAGTTACTCCCTGGGAGGAGGGAGTTTGGGGGCTGGGAAACCCAGAGAATTGGGGAAGCCAGAAGGTTAGGAAAGGCTCAGGGAAAAGGCAATAAGGGCCAGAATGGAACAGACCTTGGCTGCTAATTCAAGGATCCCTGACCTGAAACCTGGAGTAGAGAGTGGGCCTGGGCTCCCCTACCTGCCACTGAGGAAGTGTATGGGAAGACTGCCTAAGCCCGTTCGTAGAGATGAAACTTTGATGCCCCAGAATGGGAAGACACATGTGACCTAAGTTCCCTCTAAACTGCGTGGCGCAGACGCTCAGGGTAGCAGTGGGGAGAGATGCCTCTGCCCAAGCCCTGGACCTGCCGTGGTGTCCTCCCCCTGGCCACGACCCAGCCCAGCCCAGCTGCCCCTCCCCCAGCTCCAACCCAACCCAGCCCAGCTCTGTCGTGGCCAGGGAAGAGGAGCTTCTCCCCCCCCAGCCAAGGTGCTGCTGCAGGGAGAGAGAGCTGGTGGTGGTGGTGGTGGGGGTGTTCCTCTCTCCCACTGTAGTCCCAGGGAGCCACACTGCACCTCAATCCTCTCATTCCCAGCCCCACTCCAGAGCCCACCCCCCACCTGGAGCCTGTACCCTCTGCACCCAGCCCTCTGCCTCAGCCCCACCCCAGAGCCCTCACCCCCCTGCACTCCAACCCTCTGCCCCAGCCTTGAGCCCCCTCCCACGTTCCAAACCTCTCGGCCCCACCTATGTGCAGAATGAACTTTGTTATGTGCACCAATATGGAGGTGATGTGTGACACATCACCTCCATATTGGTGCACATAACAAAGTTCATTCCACACATGGGTAGGAAAAATTAGAAGGAACACTGCATGTGACTTGGGCGGAGGGCTAAGCCATGAACACAGATCATCTTGCCTCGCTGTGAGCCAGGAAGAGAAGGCAAGGCGTGTGGTGAGAGGCAGAAAGGAGGTGTCGGACCTGGAATCAGCTAATCTCTGGAGTGATCAGGAGGAAGCAGACTAGCTGTGAGCAGACCCCATGACATGTTGATAAAAGGTTCCTATGTTAGCCCATTTCTATTACCTTTGTATTGTGTAATTATACATTGAATGGGTTAAAGATACTGGCTGAGATTTTCAAAGCCGCCTCACTGTGTAGGCTATAACACAGATTGATCAACCTACTAATATGCGGCACTGTCAGATCCTAGCTGGACCAAAAGTTTCCAGGATCAGTGCGTGCAAAGGATCCACACAGGCTACACTTATTTTATCTCACACTTCTGTCTTTAACCCAGGCAAGGGGTTGTTTACCCACAAACCTGGGGCTAAAGGACAGAAAAACAATTTCTACCAAAGACTCATTCCCCTCCTGTCCCCCACATTTCCAGCAGACTTATCCTTACACTTTAGGCACGGACTGTGGAAAAGACGAGAGGCCTCGCAACCACCACATGCTTTTAAAATGAATTAATCTTCCTTTGGTTTTCTAGGAACTAGTGGAAAATAGAAGCACAGGCCCTCTCGTCACCACACAGGCTCTCACGGTACTTCAATCAATCTAGCTGAAGTTGGGGGTCAAGAAATCTGTTTAAAATCAAGTTACTGGCTTTCTTCTCAAAGTCCAACAAACATAATTCCATATGGCTAGTCTGCCTACCAGTACACATCGCGTAAAGTCTGTTTGATTCTGGGACAGTGTCCCCTTGTGAAGTGGCAGGAGCCTCCACAGACATAGGTGCTGGAATGAAGGGTGCTGCCGCAACCCCTGGCTTGAAGTGGATTCCATTATATGCAGGGTTTACAGTTTGGTTCAATGGTTCTCAGCACCCCTCCTATTCAAAATGTTCCAGCATCCCTCTCCACAGATGAGTAAGTTAAAGCTGGATTAGACAAAGGACTCATGCATGGTAGGGAACGATTTGCATTGGCCTAGGAATGAACAAAACAATTTCTCTCGTTCTCTCTCTCACTTTCTAATTCCAGCTCCTCAGGGAAGGAACCAAGTCTTCCTTTATACCCAATGCAGTGCTGACCAGTTCGACCATAATTAATATAATGATCACATCAATGTAGTCCAATGTGGAATGAAAACGGAAGTACAAGGGAAGTTAAAGACAGCATGTAGAGTGCACTAGATTTGAGTCAGACATGTGCATAACGAGGCCTGAAGCCAGATATAGGCAAAGAAATATTTTTAAAATACTAAATAAAGACAGCTCACCCTCCATGGCATTATCATTTACCGTAAGTATGTATTTTCAAAGAGAAATTCAGGACAGCTTGTAAGTACCTGATAAGACGACATGGCTGGATACTGAACCATCATGCCTTGCACCTGATTTCCCTGCTGATTATTCATCAGGTTCTGACTTTGGGGAGGTTGCTGCATTCCCATGAGTCCTTGGAACCCTTGTTGCTGATTAGTCAAGACAGGCTGATAACCTGGAAGAAACAAACAATCATTTGCACTTGGCTATGAATCATCGTTCGTGGCGGCAAAACTAAAGCCCTGTTTAAAAAAAAAACAGGTTATCCCATCACATGTCCCATGAAATCTCATCCCCTTTGAGAGAACCACTATCAGACATCAAAATCTAGGTGAATATAATGGTCAGGAATGGAGGCGAATTGACAGTTCTGGAAGGTAAAGTACTGTATTTAGACAGAACAGGGGCATCATGAGCAATGACAGTGCAAGTTTCCCTACACTGTCCAGCTAATGTTCTTCAGTCCTGAGCCAGACACATCCCTGAGGGACACTTAGCTGAAACCATAGCATTTGACAGACGACCCTGAACAGACATCAGTTTTTAATGACTTTTGGCCACTTAGAGTTAAATCCTAGACCCACTGAATTCAATGGGCAAAATTTCCATTGACTTAAAGGGAGCCAGGATTTCACCTTTAGTATCTAATCACAAAGTCCTCGCTCAGGCAACATTTCCACTGAAGTTAATGGAAGTTTTTGCCTAAATAAGGACTGAGGTTTGTGCTCTTCGGCTGGCTCCTAAACAATGACTTAAAGGTGAAAGGCAACTTGTCCTGTTATTTATTCTGTGAACCATCAAGTCTCTAACAAAGTGTGAAGATACTAGCGGAAGTGAGAATGGGAAAACAATGTTTATCACTATGCACACACATCTCTGCTTCCTTATGAGGTTTGTCATCATCAGGTTGCCTCTAATCTATGGCTAGTGCATGCTGATGCTCATATTTTGCCCTAGTGACTTATTCAGTGCCTAGGAAAGAGAATTTTCTAATAATTTCAAGCCAGGAACTATCTGGTTCTTCACTTTTGCTCCAGTGTAAATAAAGCCAACTGACCAAGAAGGCAGCATAGAGGAAAAATGACTTTTGCTTTCAGTTATTATCAGCTTTGCATGCAAAGCCACCACAATGCGATAGGTTTGAAAATTTCGAATGGGACTGCTCCTTTCGTAATGTGCTGTCCCTTTAAGGTTAAGCGAGTGGGGCTGAGGGCTCTGCAAAGAGTAGCAGCTTACAACCAGGATGGCATGGAAAGGAGAGAAGGAAGAGAACCAGCTGTGACCGGTGGCAGTCTTAGGAGATAGTATGTGCCAGTGTCAGTGGTTTCACCGGTATCATTTGAACAAGGGGACTGGGGAGTTTTATTGAAGACAGAGGGCCTGCCTGCAGTAAAGACAGCAACTGGAGGTGGGTGGACATGTTGCATAGTAACCAGGTGTGGAGAACATAGAAGGATTCCAGCCCTACAATATATCTCCAGTGAAGAAAAGTTGTAAATCTGAGCTTTTTTCCCCCTTAAAGATACCTCTTCCTCTCTAGTTTTGTTGTTTAACATTCAGTTATGCATAGTACAGCACTCTCTACTTTGTGGTGGTCGTCTCTGAATAAGCATACTTCAGGCAAATAAGAGTTATTACAGAGAGCAAATACTGTGTTATTTCCATGTGACAATATACGTGTCACATCTGCTCAATTTATATTCATGAATACAGTGCATTTTTCATTATACTCCACAAATTGGAAATCATCATCTGGGCATTTCTTGATTATATAAAGAAATATAAAGTAACCAACTGCACTGTATATGTCATATCATTGTGTGATGATAGCTTTCCTCTTAAGGTTTTTATACAGGAAATATGTATGGCACCTCTGAGCAGAATTTTTGGCTTGCTTCCCATGAAAAATATTTTCCCAATAGATATGAGATCAGCATTTCCAGTAAATCTAACTTGATGAAAAAGAATTAATTCCCTTGGTGACAAATTAATTTGGCTGGAATATAGCATCATATCTCTCTCAAATGCACTGGGATTATGAGACTCTAATTTGCTGCTTTTCCACACAAACCTGGTGTCAGCATATTGCCTAGTCCTGTAAATTATCAACATCACAAATGTGAAACAATGAAATAGAGTTTGCACAAGACATGTGTGTTGTGTGTGTGTGTTTCACGTCCTCTTCTGCTCCTCCATATCCCTTATTTGGGGTGATGTCATACATTAAAAAGCCTAGCATTACACATCTGGGATTTGAAGGACTGAGCTAAAACATGTGCAATCACTTAAAAGTGGGAGCAGAATTAATTCATTTTAATTCACCTGTTTCCCCAAAGTACCACC
This sequence comes from Macrochelys suwanniensis, assembly GCA_033296515.1. Lineage (NCBI taxonomy): Eukaryota > Metazoa > Chordata > Testudines > Chelydridae > Macrochelys > Macrochelys suwanniensis. Next base: position 82,919,308 of record CM065776.1, on the reverse strand, counting down.
ATACTTCAAGTCTACTCTGCAGAGGCAGTCAACTGGGGATCAACATGACAGCCTATAGTAGGAGTGGGAAAGATTGCAGGAAGAGGACATCAGGTAGCAATGTGACACACCTATACAGTAAGGCAACTGGTGCCTTAGATAACTTGGGTCAAACAAAGGAAATCCTTCTGTTATCCCTCAAAAATACTATGAGATTACCACAGCTATATACGGCTGTAGTTACTCATGAACTATTTGTGTGTGTTTTTACTTCTAGTTGTACCACTGATTTGATCTATTTCCACTGACTGAATGAGCTCAGTGGTAGGTAACGACACTTGTTAAATCTTCACTTCAGCTTACTATGATGTGGAACCACTGTGTATCCATTCTTATGCAGAATATATGGGAATCACCTCACTTGAATACTGTACCTCTTAACCTCTGCCCTAGCAAAATCCATACATAAAATTCACCACTACATCAGCAGTAAAGTACTGATTGGCACTCAGTGATAAGCATGGATTACCATAGTTTATGATAGGTAAGGGAATGCACAGAGGATGGAGGGTGGGGGCGGAATGACGGACAGGTCAGAGATGAGATCCCTTGGACAGCACAGCTACTTCCTATTCTATACTCTGTAATTTTTACCATTACACCCCCTCAATATTCAGATTAAGCAATTTCTCCTATTTAAAAGGGCACTTTTGCATCTTCCAGCTGCCACTCCAAGTTGGGGGGAGAGCTAAGTCATACTGCTCCACTGAGACACACCATGGACCTGATTCTCATTTACACTAAAGTCTCTTTACACTGCTCTCATTGTGCAAAGGAGCTTCAAAGTGAGGAGGAATGTAATCTAGACACACTTTTTGGCCCCTTCCCATTGTTAGAACAGAGTAAAGGGGCCTTAATGTCAATGAGAATCAGGCCCAGTGTCCCTTGGAGCTTGCAGTGTGTGTACCGACTCCTAGAATCCTCACAGAGGTACAGCACTGTCTAGCCTGCTGGCTCCTATCGGTTATATGTAGCGGGGATGGGTCTATATCCCTAATCCCTTCAGGATGGCTATTGCTCTCTCTTGTGGACATGCAGAGAGGCTGGCCACAATCTAGCCCTAAATTAATACTGAACTGATTGTTTGTTTGTTTTTTAAAACAAATCATATCCTCTTGGCTATAACAATATTATGGATGTCACACAATGGACCATAATGCAGAACCCCAGTAGCTGGCGCCATTCTTTACCAAAATCACACTCCTTATTTAGGACTCCAACTCAAAGGCATGCAATGCAACTCAATGGAAGCCTCTTGTTTTTGTCCAAGAGCAGAATTTGGCCTTTTCACATGTTAGATACATGCACAAACACAAGGAGCCCATACATGACACAAATGTAATAAGCATAATGAAACTGGCAAAGTGAAAAGTGATTGACAACTGCACAGATGGGTAACAGACGTTAAACAAAGTGAGTTCCTTAATTCATAGCAAGATTCATGAGCAAGATGCAAACACTGTAGAAAATTAGATTTACCGGGCTAGATGGTTTGCTGCTTCAGCAAAAGAACTGGGGTTGGCGGGAGAATTTTCACACCCTTTGGCTATATATATTTTTCTACAGTAACACATGTATTCAAATGACTTTTGTTTGAATGCTAGAATTTCACTGCATTATTGAATGTTTGACAAGGTACACAGAAAATGTAGCATTTTAATGGGTCTTATTCCCAGAGGAGACGACAACTAGAAGTCTAAAAACACTACCGTTTTGGGGTGGCAATGGTGATGAGAGGCAGTGGAAAAAAGATGCTTGCTTCACCAAGGCATATTTTGTTGCTCCCAGGATATTCTACATGGGCTTGATTTAAATCTCATTGACTTCTTTGGGAGTTGGATCAGATCCTATATCCTGCTCCCAGAATAAATGTGTATGACTGTGATCTAGCCCATTAAAAAATTTATTTGAAAAGGCTAAAGTGTGCTCTTGATACGCGCATACAACTTCCATTGATTCAACTGTTGCTATTTGCATGGACTAAGGGAACAATATGGCATTTATGTGTTTTTCCTTTTGAAAACACACCTATTTTTCACTATCTCTTTGTAGACCTTGTATGGGTCAAGACATCAGGAACTGCTGCACAGTACGTAACAAATACAATACACTGTCATGGCAATTAGATTTCAAATTTGGCAGAGGGATTCCATTTTTTATTACCATGAAAAAGACAATGGACAAAGTCTTCATCTTAACCGAAGATGTTCAACAGCAGAGATGCTTCTTCAGTATTTATACAAGCCCAGCATCAGGAAATAATTATTTTTATACTATGGGGTGAAGACTTTGGACTGGGACTCAGGAGAGCTGGGTTCTGGTCTCAGCTCTGTCAAGGATATCCTGTGTGACCTTGGGTAAGTCATTTAATCTCACTGTTGCAGTTCCTCATCAGTAAAATGGGAATTAAACTCTTCCCTAAATCCTAGGGCACCATGAGGATAAATTTACTAATGTATCTGTAGCACTCAGATACAGTACTGTGGTTATGAGCCCCACAGAAAAACCTACATATCCTATTCCACAACATACTGCAGGACAAACAAATTAATGTGGGAATCCTTAGCATCACACACTCTCAAAATTATGGTGTTAGTGATTCCGAAATATTGGTCCCTTATCTTCATTTTTCTGTTTTCACGTCACACTCTCAGGCAAGGTGTCAAGGTGGGAAATGCTAGGTCACCACATCACAAAGAGAGTCTGCATCAAGCTCGAAAGCAACAATGCTGCTATGAAAAACCATTAAAACCTACCACTACTTCTGTGGCCTTGTGGCCTTAAAGGTTATTAAACTGTATGTTGTTTTTTGTAAGTGTGGAATATGATCCTGCATTACAAGCACTGAAGAGAAAACACAGAGGATTCAAACATAAATGGAGAATGAGACTTTCATTCTAATGGCAATAAAAATGTATTTGTTCCAGGAAAACAAGGTAGAAATGAAATGCCTGAATTCGTATGCTGACAGACAGCTAGTCTCTGTCTGACTAGAAGACATTCAGACATTCTGTGGAAAAGAGCTTAAGCGTATATATTGGTGTAACTTTGGGTCCATCAGCATGTAAGTTACTCCAATTTGAGCCCCCTTCTACCCATTTACTTGTAAATTACATGCAAATTATACCCCCTTGCACATCACCTATGAATCTGGCCCATGTTCATCTTCAAGGAAACCACGTCCTTTGCAAAACTGACAAGGTAAGTTTTAGCTTGAATTCCCCCTCATGGAAGTGCAAATGACACAAGTTGACCAGGTCAGTTTCGTCTCTAAGTTTTGCATTTGTGGATCGGAACAACTTGCACAGTTGGGATGGTTCCCTCCCTTGTTCAATGTTCACTGCCGTGGGTTGGTGTCTGCATCCCCTTACTGCACACTGACCAGGTGGGCTATGGCATGGGGAAAGGATGAAGATGGAATATTTCAGACTCTGTAACAGAGCTTTATTTTATCACCTTCTCAGTGAGATCACGCAACTACATTATCCTAGCAAATCTTTTCTTGGGGGGGGTGGGGGGAGAAGAAGGGGAAGGGAGATGGAATATCAGAGATTGCTATCCTACGCTATTATTTATTTGATGCATACAGCAGCAGTTTCAATCCTGCATTCAATGTTGCCACGCTTTTGGCATGCTATTTATTTTTAGATGAAAATGAAAAAGATCACAGTGTTGTGAAAATGGGACCAGAAATTGACTCTACTGCATGAAAAGTATCACATTACTGTGTAGAGGAGAGTATATTCAAACTGGATGGGTTCCAGGAGATCAGTAAAGGACAGGAAGTGGAACCATGCCTTTTGCAGCAATAGTTTTTCTTCAGACTTGCTCTTTTGCTCATTAGCTTTCATACTACATAAAGTGTAATCCTTAAAAGCCTCTTTACTGTCCCCTGAGAACATACATAACGTGGGTTATTTTCTAATGGCAATACACATCAGATGAACCATCCTATTACGGCAAGCTCCAGGGCCTCTTTACTGCAATTATATCATCCTGCTCCATGTTATCTCTGCTACAAAGGAGGATTTTTAAAATCAGGGCAAACATGAGAGACATTGTTAAACAACCAGAGGAATGAACAGTGCATGGAATTTCAATGAATGCCTGAGAGGGAAAAGGAGTCTTGGATTCCAGTCTAAATGGAAGAGGCTGTCATACTGTTGAGGTAATTCTCTGAACCTTTATGGCCCATATCACCGTGCTGACAGTCAGATAACTTAAACATCCCAGAGGGAGATAGACTACATGAAAGGCCCACAAATGTTTTAATTTTTTAATGAGGCAACAGAGCTTAAAAGATAAAATGCAGTGGTCTCGCCTCTGCCAGCAATGTAAGCCAGAAGTATGATTAAAGCAAGTTTGGTGCTCAACTGGTCATAGTGGACATCCTTTATGAGTAGCATGCCCCTGTTTGAAAGGGCTCTTTCCTTACTCCCAGATTCAGAATTGAGGCAAAGATCAGCAGGGTAGCTTTATAAGTATATCAACAGTCTGCTTAGGCCATGTCTACACTACCACTTATGTTGGCAAAACGTATGTCACTCGGGCGTGAAAACACACACCCTTGAGTGCCATAAGTTTCGCCAGCATAAGTGGCAGTGTGCCCAGCGCAATGTCGGCGGGACAGCTTCTCCCGCCGACATAGCTACCGCCGCTCACTGGGGATGGTTTAATTATGTTGTTGGCAGAAGCTTTCTCTCGTTAGCACGGAGTGGCAACACGAGAGATCTTACAGAGGCACAGCTGCATCAGTACAGCTGCACCGCTGTAAGCTCTCTACTGCAGACATAGCCTTAGCCTTTAGATAAGGAGGATTTGGGTTGGCAAGTCTCTGAACTTTGCTCTACTCTCCCACATGAACTGGGCTCTTGCAACTAAGTAGCATTATTGATGTCAATGTATAATTTTCACAAAGTGTTTTGCAGGAACTAGCTTTAGCACTCACTACTCTTTCCCCCACTCCACACGCAGATGTGCCAGAGAGAGAGAGTCCTCGGTGCTATAATGAACCAAGCCTTTGCAAGTTAAATCCAGAAAAATTCATTGTCCGAGCAATTCAACAGAAAACCTGATGGGATCACATTCTCATGAGAGAGATTTAGATAGGATTGAAGACAGCAGAGCCCAAGGAGGGGATATTCTAGTACTACACATCCCTCCGCTCATCCCCTCTTTTTTCAGGAATGGAAATAAATTACTAACTAGTCAGCTTTATGGGAACACTCCTCCCTCCTTGTGAAAGGGATTTGACTGGTAATTAGGAAGTAGGCAGTAAGTTGCCAGCCAGCCTCTCTCTCAAACACACATACACTCCTCTCATAACTGTCAAAAAGATACCTAGAAATGCAGGAAATGATCAAACCCTTTTCCTGTGAAATAGGATTTCCCATTAACTTTTCTGGGACCCACTGAAAGATATGTGTCATCACACAGACTTTCTAGGGGACCTGACTAGAGATTTGCAGCCACTACATTATATGACATAGCTGGTGGACATAGGTAAATATCCACTGAGATACTCCCAAGGAAGATCCAAGCAGCTCACTACAACTGGCGTCAGGAAAATTTGGAAAGAAGCAGGGTGTTGAATTCATGTCTTGTAGCGATAAGGAAATTCTTCTATTCCATCAATAAGTAGGAAGGATATTAAAAAGCTACTCTGAAAGTTACACATATTAAAATCAGCAGGACCAGATAACTTGCACACAAGAGTTCCAAAAGAACTGGCCTAGGAGCTCTCTGATCCATTAATGTTGATATTTAACAAATCTTGGAATGTTGGAGAAGTTCCAGAGGACTGAAAAAAAACTAAAGTTGTGCCTATATTTAAAAAAGGGCATACAGGATGGTTTGGGTAAGTATATATCAGTTAGGTTGACTCTGACCCTAGGTAAAGGTAACATGGTTTTATAGATAATAAGTCTTTTGTGTCAAAAAAAACTTAGTATAATTTATGATGAGATTACAAGTTTGGTTAAGATGATCATTGATGTAATGTACCTAGACTTCAGTAGGCATGTGGCTTAGTCCCATATCACATTCTGATAAAAAAATGAACACTATACAAAATCAAAGTAGTCCACATGAAATGGATTTAAAACTGGCTGACAGATCTCAAAAAGTAACTGCATGGGGGATCTTCATCCTAGTGGAGTTTTTGTTTTGTTTATTTTTCCTACTGGGTTCGAGAAGGTTCATGGCCCAATGGTATTCAATATCTTTATCAATGATCGAGAAGAAAATATAAAATCATTGCTGGCAAAATTTGCAGATGATACCAAAACTGTGGCATGGTAAACAACGACAGGTGAGTAACACAGGTCAAGCAGGATCACTTGGGCTCGTTTGAACAACATGCATTTTAATACAACTAAATGCAAGGTCATACAACTAGGAACAAAGAATGTAAAGGTCACACTTATTCCAGGACTGTATCCTGGAATACAAGGACACTGAGAAGGATGTTGGGGTCATGGTAGATAACGGATAGAACATGAGCTGTCAGTGCAATGCTGTAGCTAAGAGATTGAATGTAACCCTCGGGTGCAAAAGCAGGAAAATATCAAGCTGGAGGTGGCATTACATCTGTATATGGCATTAATAAGACCTTCACTGGATTACTATGTCCAGTTCTGGTGCCCACACTTCAAAAAAGTTGTTGAAAAGCTGGAAAGGGAAAGAGCAACAAACATGGTTTGAGGTCTGAAAAACATGCCTTATACTGAGAGAGACTTAAGGAGCTCAATCTACTTAGTTGATCCAAGAAAAGATTCAGATGTAGCTTGTATTAAAATGCATGTTGTTCAAATGAACCCATTTTACCAAACAATCCAGCTCGGCCCATATCACTCACCTGTCTTTATCATTATGCAACTTGGTTGAAGTCCATAGGTACCTACACAGGGAAGAGATTTCTGATAGTAGACAGCTCTTTAATTTAGCAGACAAAGGCAAAACGAGATCCAACCTTGGAAACTGAAGCTAGACAAATGAGGAATAGAAGTAAGTTGCAAATTTTGGGCAGGAAAGGTAAGTAAGCATTAGAACTTCCCTAGGGATAAGGCAGATTCTCCATCACCGGAAATCCTTAAATCAAAGCTGCATATCTTTCTAAGAGCCATGCTCTAGATTAAACAGACGTTATAGGCTTAATGTGGCTATCCCTGGTTCTATAGCCTGTGTTATGCAGGAGGTCAGACTAGATGATCCGTTTCTTCAGGGTTGGCCATTTAGCACTTATTACATCCCTAAACTTCCAATGACAAGGATCACTGGAATGTGTGTGAGAAATTCCAATGATAATAAATAACAATGCATTTACTTCCTAAATTGTCCTTCACTGGACACGGAAGAGAGGGGGAGCCACCAGGGACATTGTTGCAGCTCCCTGATCCCACACCGCCTAGCCCCACTGTAAGACGGAGCTCCTGAGGAGCACCCAATGGTGCTACAATCTTTCTTCCCTTGCTCCCTCCCTTCACCCCATGTCACCATCACCTTGAAAATTCTCAGGTTTTGGTAGGCTGTTTGAAAAATTAAATAAAAAACAAACACCACCACAAAAGCTGACATGGGTAGTATCTACGGGTAAGTGCGTCTGCAATTCTGCCCCCTAACAATGGAACCTTACAATTCTTGTACTGAGTTTGTAGTTACAGAAAGCCAAGGCCATGGCAGCACTATGACTCAATACTGCAGTCATCAACTTGAATAGAAATACAGTGTAAAGACAATCACGACACAAGACACATAACAAGACACAATGATGACTAATATACTTGTTACCATCTATCTACAGTAAACAGTGATCCCTCTGACAGGACAAAAATGCGCAGATGCATACAGAAGGGTTTGTGTCCCTAAGGGCTGGTCCACACCGGGGCGGGGGATCGATCTAGGATACGCAACTTCAGCTACGAGAATAGCGTAGCTGAAGTCGACGCTTCCTAGATTGAAATAAATTTTACTTACTGCGGGTCCACGCGGCGCAGGCAGGCTCCCCCGTCGACTGCGCTTCCTCCTCTCGCCGAGCAGGAGTTCCGGAGTCGACGGGGAGCGCTTCTGGGATCGATTTATCGCGTCCAGATGATATGCGATAAATCGATCCCAGAAGATTGATCTCTACCCACCAAATCGGGCTGGTAGTGTAGACCTACCCTAACTCCTCAATGTCACCTGGTAAAGGGTTCACTGTTCTGTAATGGTAGCCCCCTGAGCGGCCTGATAGTACACCCCACACACTGATGTCATAGTACTGATCTATAAAGAATGCCATGGGAGATCTTAAATGAAAGCCAAGATCTTACTGGTCATTAATATAGTTGTGGAATGTATGTACAGATGATATTTAAAAAGTTACATCTATATACTGATAATATGGCCTTATAGTTTGTATCAAGGTGTTACCACTCAGCAGAGGTGAAAAATTGGTTTTGCCAGACAAGGGGATGTATATTCACCTATCTGCCTAGGTACATATGTAGATTGAGTATTGTAAAGCAATGGAAGCCCTATTTACATACAAGTCAGCAGGGGGGATGGGAAGTCAAAAGGAAGGGAAGAACAGCAGGGGGAAAAGAGCTTGTCTAGAGGAGCAACTTCAAAAGTTTATTGGACTATAACTGGAGGATAGGGACAGCTTTTACCTTTCCTTGAGGGAGCAAAAAAGACAGTGCTTCTTGCATCCACAAATGGCGGATCCCAGCCATGTGGGCTGACGATGCTAGGAGATTACTTTAGGTGAGAAACTATCTTAGACAAGGATTTTAGCCTGTTAAACTTAAGTTTAGACTCTAAGATGCACGTTCTACTTTTTGTTTGATCTGTAACCATTTCTGTTTCCACTTATTAACCTTACTCACTATCTCTTAAATCTTAATCTTTGATAATAAACTTATGATTGTTTCACTATAAATATATCACAATGCTGTGATGTTATAAAGGAGCTGATCCTGAGTTGTAGCATTCAAGCTGTGTGTATTCGCTTCCCTTGAGAATTTCTGAGTGTCCAGTGACAGGGGCTGGATACACTACAAGGGGGCACTTTCAGAGGGGCTCATGGATAAGGGGTATGCCTATTGTTAACCTGCAAAGCAAAGTAAGAGCTGGCAGAGGCCTGAGGAGTTTGGTTGGTTAACAAGCTGGTGGTATTAGGGAGCTGAAAACCAATTAAGAACAAGCAAGTCTCTCTCTTGTTGAGGCAAGGGGTAACAGGGTAATTGACAGTTCTGGGCACCCCAAGATAGCATCCCAAAGGCACAGAAAGTTCCTATTCTTCATACTGTGTCCTCTAAGGAGATCACAGGTAGGAGAGTAAGACAGGAAGCCCTTTTCCTTCCCGGTTTTGGAGCATGGCAATTGTCAGCCTATAAAAAAAAGATTTCCTTGGTTCAGAGCTGTATTGTGTAAAGACCTGAAGAAAGAGGAAAGGTATCTAGTTTGCACACAGTTCTAAAAAAGACCGATACCCATGCAATTCTCACAAAGAAAAGCAATTTTCTTGTACACTGCTTCAACATATGTTCAGAGTGGTTTTACTCTTTCCTGTATTATGTAATAGACTTTGGTGGCTTTTTGGGAACCATTTTTTCCTTATGTAGTTGGTAATGAGCGTGGCAAGTTTCACCAAAATCTGACTGTAAAATTAAGCTAATTCTGATTTTAGACTCACTCCAGAATTACTGTAGTTTGGAATGCTCCCACAGAAGCTGTACTAATTAATGTCTCCAGGCTCATGTGGCATTTCCAGTATGTGTCTGAAGCCTTAAACTACATCTTGTAGATCTGAACAGGAATTCAATATGCCTTGTGAACAATTTTGTAGTTTAATCTTAGATCTAAAATCCAGGGATGCCTTTTGGATTTGCTGAAAACCAGACCTGCTGCAGATGTTCAATCTACTCCAAATGTATCTGCCATCTCTGCCGTGTTAGACTTAATATTTGTATCCAACTGCAGGGTGTCTCAGACAGTTTGTGGGTGTAAATTTTGACACTTTGTGAACTGGAAGGATAATTGTGTAATGGTTTACTACCTCCTAAATATGTTGATATATTTATTTATTTGGATTTCATATACACAATGAAAAAAAAAAAAGCCTATACTTGAGACTAAGGTGTCCTGACAACAATTTTACAGATAATCCATGTAAGGATTCCACCCATCAGCATAACACACAAAAAATAGAACATTAGTCAGCAAATACAGCAGCAAAATAGATACCCAACTACTCCATCCTAAGACCCAGACCCTCAGCCCTACCCAGAAGCTCTATCAAATAGATGGCTTACATAGTTATAATTTTTCACCAAAAAAGGTACCTTTTATCTTAAAAGATGCTGCATCCCTGCAGTGAGGTTTGCAGGAGTCTGTGTGGGGATTATGATAATTTTCTCTAAACGCCATACAGCTAATCATATCAGTAGTTTCAAATTGTGCAAGATCAAAACACATTTTTAGTTGATGGCCTTCTAGTTATTTTTACCGAATATACAAAATGTTGCAAATATTCCTCAACTGATCACAACAGCGGAGATTTTAACACTCCTTTGCACAGCTGGAGCTTACACAACTGCAGCTCTTTGAACAAGGACTCTCTGAACATTATTATCTGTAGCATATTAGGATTCTGGTTCTTTTTAACTCCACTAAACATACCCAAGTTTCCTGAGCGTGGTGTTATCCAATCAGCAACACATTTGTTGACAGACTCACAGAAAAAGGACAGCACTCAGTTGTATTTAAGGAGCTTAGCATGTGACTGTGTGTGTGCATCACTGGAGGTATGATGTTGAAGGAATTATTATTGCAATAGAATGAAGAAGACACTGGTGAGAAGACAGTTTGTTTTCCTCCTAACCTTTCTGCCTCTGGCTAATGGAGCTCCTTCTAACGGAAAATCAATAGTGCAAAACATGGTATTATCACTCCCCCAGCATTGGAAGAAGAAGAAATCAAATTGTGCTACTGGCTGCAATTTTGCATTCTGTGAGAGCAGCACATTTATTAAGTTTTGTGAAAGCTACTGATGAAAATATCGAGATTTTCTGAGGAAAAAGATATGTCCTGTGAATAACAGCTATGAAATCCTAGATGCAGCTGGTTATAACCGCTTGTTAATGCAGGATCTTAATCGAGCTGAACCAGCCAAAAAAAAAAAAAAAAAGCCATGTGAAATGCTGATTTCACCCACTATGCAATCTCAAAAATTGGGAGATGGCCCAATAGCCACAGAGCATCCAAACAGTGGCATCCTATGGTGCTCCGAAACAGAATTATCAGCTGGAGTGCACATCTCTAGTGCCAAACAATTGAGGGGCGGAATGGGAGAATAGCATAACTACTATGACTATCCAAGTTCTCCCACTCACAAAGATCAGCCCACACAGAGTCAGTTGAAGGACTGGGGCCACATGGGATCTTTGTACAAAAGCTTAGAGTGTTTTGTGCAGAGACATTCTTTCAAGGAAAGTAACAGCATAAACTAACCGGCTCCATCTCTGTGGTGGAAAAGCTTTTGTTGTGGTGGTTTTGTCTATGCCAGTAAGAAATGTGGAAAGTAACATTTCGCATCACATGTGAAATTCATACCTTCCTTTCCACTTCCTGTACAACAACAAAAAGAAAGACTCACTCCATTGTCTTTGATGAATAATCCTCTTGTCCATTCTAAATTCCAACTGCAATAGACAAGGACTAGAAATAACTTAGCAGTTAAAAAAAATAGTCACTCTCTCAGGGGAGAAAAATGTACTCTCGCTTTCTGAAGTGGTAACACGTTGTACCTTTAATAATGTACCAATCTTAAGATATTTTTCTTCACAAAGGACACTAAACCAGTATTTAAACCCTTCTATCTCATCTGTATGGCAAACATGCAACTTCCTGGGCACTAAGGAAAAGCTCTATGATTCATTGAAAGCTGCAGACACATGGATTTGTCTACACCTTTGCAGAGTTGCTTTAAAACTCAGTGTCACCACTTCTAAATTACAAAAGCCATGACAAAGCAGAGACATGATTAAGTGCTTTCATTATTTACTTAATAAAAACACATAGTAATATCTTTTGAGACCAAGGTTTTAATTAAGGTAGGTTGGTATTTAAGCTTTTTTCCCCAAAGGAAACAGCAGGTAAGGTCAAACAAAAAGCATATGCGATGAAATTGCATGAAATATAGCTCCTAGGAGACCTGGCATTATTAACAAGAACACGAAGAAGGGCACAGTTGAACAGTTTAAAGATAAATGATTGCACTCAGTTACCTTTTGCCATCAGACTGGAGAACCTGACAGAGCTGTTTTTTGAAAGAATGTAAATGAATAGGCATTTAAAGGGGCTTGAATGGATGCAAATGTAAGGATTTAAGGCTGGGGAAGCATTTTTCTTCAGTTTAAAAAACACAAGTCTATTCTTTTATTTCTATACAGAAAGGATTTCCAAATTACAGGAACAGCTTTAAGAATAACTTGCTATTAGAAAGTGGCTTGCTGCTGAAAAATAACCTTGTTCCTCCTGCTGTGTAGTACTCCAATCACTAACTTTATCCTCCTTCAGAAAGTCTTTTATTTCATGTTTCAGGACACTTTTGTTTCTGAGGGTTTTTAAAAAATTATTTACTATTTTCTCTGAAATTAAATTCTTGCTTCTAGAGAAGCACCCTTTATAGATAGAACATGCAACTCAAAGCTTCTGCATGATTCAGAAAAGAAACTTCTATTTTTAAGAACAAAATCCTTTCATCTCACTTCTGTAAAAATATATAGAGAACAGCCAGCTGCAAGCAAAAATAATTGCAACACAATAATGCAGGGTTTCATTACAGCAATATCATTCCGGTAAAACAGCTGATCTAGGATCTTGGCACTTACCCAGATCCCTGAGCCTGACATAAATGCATTAAACCCAGATGAAGCATGTGCAGCTGTTTTTAGTAATCTGAAGCCCTTGAATTTTATTGGAGACACACACACACACACACACACACACACACACGAGTGACCAAGCCAGTGAGGGATACAGGTGATATACAGAGGGAAGGAAAGTATTTTACACTGTTGAGATAATTTACTCCACTGAGTCATATGGACAAGCCATGGCTTTGAGGAGTTGCACACTGGAAGAGTATGTCTTGGCTGGTGTAATTAGGTACAGGGTAAAAGTTGCAAAAGATTTTTCTTTATATCAGAGTGAGGACTCTGTGGCCCTGATCCTGCATGATACCCAGCCATGTGGCTCCCTACAGTCAAATGAACTCCATGTAGGCACCTGTAGGGGAAGCCCCATCTTGTAAGGTGCTGCGCACTCTGGTCCCAGTAAAGCTAATCCATTAAACACGTGCTTAACTGTAACCATGTGCGGAGACCTACTGGCGTCAATGAGGGGCTGAAAATGTTCCAGAGAAGCAAAGTATGATCATTCTGCTCTTCATGTCCACAGGTTACTCGCAGTGACAGTAATGAGAACAGCAGACTCAGAGAGAACAACACGTCCCTCTCGATGAAATTTTAGTTTGCCGTGGGAGAGCTTTAAGCAGGGAAACTCCCGCACACTGGAAGCAAAGCCTGGCAGCAGCCTCTCCTATAGCCCATACGTTAAAACAGTGGCTGCAGCCTGCTGCTCTCCTTCTGGGCGGGGTCTTGATCAAGTGGATCTGTGTAATACAGCAGAAGCGCATCACCGATGATGGCCCTGATGATCCAATGTCCATTGAAGTCAATGGGAAGATTCCCACCTGCTTCATTAGGCTTTGGCTCAAGCCCCAAATTAAATGATATTGAAAGGTATGTATATCAGCAAGATGTTACAGCAGATCTTTTGCATAGTCCTGTTTGGAAGGACTACAGAAAAGTAACACAAGTGCTGGAGGGTCCAGGGAAGGATTGTTCTTTTGGATTTACAGAGAAGCACAATTTTTTTGTGTGCAAAATCTAAGAGCTATAGTAATTGTTAAGAAATATTACACGTGGAAAACAATTTCACTGCTGTCATTTCATTCATTCCCTCTCAACCCCCCCACCCCACCCACAACAACCCACTTCAGTTGGAGATAAATTCATGATTTTGAATAGGAGGGCTAAAAGAGGAGGAGAATTTCTCTGTCTCTCTCTCTCCCCCTCCCGCCCCCCCCCACTTTCCTCCTTTGGAAAACTGTGTTATTCACTATTGAAAATGGTGAATTTTCACCAATCATTGTGTTTGCAAATTTATCCCTTTTAACATGTGAATACTTTTCAAGTGAAAAGGGTTTGTTGGCCTCAGCCCTGATCATCATCAGCACTAGCACCCACATAACAATATAGCCACAAATAATAAAAAAAAAATCTTACCATAAATGGCATGTACCTGTTAAACTCTCATGCACCATTTGTGCGTGTATATATAGATATATTCAATACAAGTATGTATTAAACTGCTTGATGCTGTGGTTCAGGGGATAGTTTCTCTGACATCCACATGACAAAACTTGATTCCATGAATCAGTGTTCGGGGGTCAATGGGAATTTCACATAGGTAAGGAAAGCAGAGTTGTGCCCTTAACGCCGACACAGGAGAGATAATAACGTAATGATAGGCTTGTTGCTTTGCCCTTCTAAGTCACATTTGCGTATGAAAGTGAAATGTGCTTTACACCCCAAGAGAGGGAATGTATTTCTCTCTCTCCACACTATGTATAGGGCCCATATCCCCCATTTCCCCCCCAACCACAATTCTGCACCCACAATTATTTGTTCACACAATTAACATCACTTAGATGCCCAATTACCTGATAACTGTGTGCAATGAGCCAGCTGGACAACTAAGTGACATTAATTGTGCCATAAAATAATGGCAGCTGCAAAGCCTATAATGCATACTGTATGCACAAACAGGTTGTCAATGCATTGTTTTTATTGTTACCTACTATTTCTATTACAGTAGGTGGCTTTCCTCCCTTCCCCCCATCCCCAAGAAAGAGCAGGACAGGTCAACCGACAATCCATCATTTATTACACTATTATTTAATATTAGTATTATGGTAGCATCTAAAAGCACCAAATGAGAATGGCGGCCCCACTGGGTTAGACATGGTACAAACACACTGTAAAAGACAGTCCTTACCCAAAAGACCTTATAGTCTGAATTGGTAAGACAGCCAAAAGCTGGAAGGGGGAACAGAGACTCAAGAGGTGAAGTAACTTGGACAAGGTCAGACAGCAAGTCAGTGACAGAGCTGGGGGTAGAATACAGGTCCCTTGGATACTGGTTCAGTACTCTAGCCACTGGAGCAGAGAGCAATTTTGCCTACTATAGTCTTGCTTTAAAAAATGATTATGTAGGCAGACTGTCTCCCGTGGGGAGAATCACTTCAATGGCTGAGAGGGGGCATAAACCCAATATGTTGCTTCCATTCTAAAAGCTATTCTGTTTCCAGAATTCTTATGGACTTCTGTGAATGAAGGGAGGATTTCAGCATGTTGGTGGAGTACCAGTCAGGGCAGAACTGTGTAAATCACTTCTGAGCAGTGTAAATTCTCTCCAAGGATACACACTTGTCACACTTACAGGTTGAGCTTTGTTCTGCAGCCCAACTCTGTGGAGTTCCAAGAGACAGTTTTGTAAATGGGACATCGACTGTGCAGTAAATACCATTTGCAGCAAAGACCATTGCTTCATGAAATTCTCTCCCCCCTGTGCTTCTGAATATATAAAAGTGTGCAGGTTAAAATCCAGAGCAAGCAAATAAAAAAGTACTTTTTGAAGAAAAGATAAGTGCATGGCAAATTATAGGCCAGATCCTTCAACTGGAGCCACACAGACACAGGGATCACATTAAAGTCATCAGAGCTCCAACTGAGCACAGGGGGTCTCCCAGTGTGGATCTAATTGCAGAGTCTGGCCCTTTACGTGCATCTACACACCCACACAAGAGCTGACTCAAAAGCATATTGAAGTCAATGGGAGCCGTCCTATTCACCTGCATCGGCTTTGGATCACCCTCTGAGGGCTCAAACCTGTAACATGACGATTACTCTGGCCCTGATCCAGCAAAGCACTTAAGCACATGCTCAATCCTAAGTGTGTGAGTAGTTTCCTTGACTCCAGTATGCTTAAATGCTCTGCATGCTTTGCTGGATCAGGGCCATAATACGCAAGACTTCACAGGGTGAAGCTCTTCTAGTGCAAGATTCTGTTACTCTTAGGCATGCAGAGCAGTATCTTAGTCCATTAACCATCCCCAAGAAATCAATTGGACAACTTGCCGAGGAAGGCACTACTCAACAGAAACAAAGGTGGCCCATGTCAAATAGAATTCAGTTCTATGAAATGTATTAATACAAATCATCTCAAGGCTTGTCTCTCACAAGCATGTTAAGCCACCTCTCATTCACCCTTATGGAAAGTGGGTTGTGGGTGAGACAAAGAAAGGTGTCAGCCTATCATCACACTGAACTGTTAAAAATGTGAAATATGCAAGACTTGGCATCAATCATTTATGAAAGGACTGTACAACTAATAAAACAATGGCCACCACAGTAGAGTCTAATCGTTTGGTCTTGGAGAGGGGAGGAGAGAGAGGGGGCAGAGGCTACACGTGCTGCAAAGGAGCCATATGCTCATCCCTGGAGCCAACGCTTCAATCCTCTTTCTTACTCCGCTCAGAAGAGCTGATGGGGCTGCCAAAGGAACCATATTTATTTTTCACCTACAAAACCAATTGTCAGCACAGGACCCCTACCACCATATGCCCCAAGACAAAAGGACTTACAGATTATTTTTTTTGCAGCACAGAAAGTATACTCTATACATGAAGTCAACTTGATATCATTGTGTATCTACAAACATAGGGCCTGATGAGATTCTGCTATATTTATACTGACTAGTATATTAAGAACATAAGAACGGCCATACTGGGTCAGCCCAAAGGTCCATCTAGCCCAGTATCCTGTCTTCCGACAGTGGCCAATGCCAGGTGCCTCCGAGGGAATGAACAGAACAGGGAATCATCAAGTGATCCATCCCCTGTCGCCTATTCCCAGCTTCTGGCATTCTCGGCTTCTAGTACACTCATATTCCCATTAACTTCAATGGGAGCTGCAGACGTTCAGCACCTTTGAAAAACCAGGGATCTAACTAAAAACGGCCTAATTATGGATTCAGGTGCTTAACTTCAGGCACACAAATTTGAATATTTTGCCTGTGGGACACGTCCCAACACCATATCGAAAACAGAATATTCTTATCTACACTTTGGCCAGACAGAATAACCATTAGGACAATAAAACACAGGAAGGGAAAGCACAGCAATGTTCCCATTTAGTCTTTTATTTCTTCTTCCATTTTAAAATGAGTCTAGCGATGTTGGGAAAGTGACAGGATTAATACCTGGAAACTGAAACCTCCTGTGTAGTCACAGAACCAAAGAACAAATACAGCAGTGTCAGCAGCGTGCTGCAAGCTTCTCTCCAGAACTACACGGATAGGCTTGAGTCATAAGCTAGAGAGAGACTGTCTTTAGAAGAAGAGTGAGGATTCGGCAGTCTCCATGTCTGCTTATTGCTGAACCTCTCTGCTGAGATTTTCAACAGGACTGAGAGTGAGGACATGGGCACCTGCTGTCTAGGGAACTGGTCAGAGATCATCAACTCTCTTCATACAGGGCCTGGTCCAAACCCCAATGTAAGTCTTTCCACCGACTTCAAAGGGCTTTGAATCAGGCCCATAGTCAGCAGATGCAAACATTTTCAGCCACTAACCTGGGCTGGATTTGAACTAGTCATCTCCATGTGAAGAGCTCCCTTTTTCGAGTACCAATCCTCAAGTTTCCACTGCATAATATATTTGCCATTTTGAAACTCAGTATAACAGGATAAATCTTATGTTTCCAAAAGGAATCCTGTAACACTTGTCGTGGTCATTGTTCCGTGTACTACCATGTTATGGGCAAACTGTCAAATAAACTTGTTTTGTGAAATACTAAAAATCCAGCGGACCAATTCTGCCCTCTGTTGAACCTATGCAATCCCATTAAAATCAATGGGAAATGCACAAGTGCAAATGAAGGCGGAAGTCATCCATATATGCAGACACTAACGTACAGAACAGCATTTTAAATTGTACATACATCTTCTGAATGCTTGTGAATTTCAATATTTGTTAAGGATTCGCTTTTCTATTGTAGACCCACTGTGCATGACTGAAATCACTGGGTTTAAGTTGCCACTCTTGACCATTGGTTGCTACATGCAATGTTCTGTAAAATCAATTACATTAGCAAACAAGTAGTGGATTTTACAAGCCATGTGGCAGTTGGTATTTGCAGTATCTGGGGGCAGGATCAAATCCTAAATATCTGTAGCTATGACAAATAGACAATAAGGACTAGGGCTGTATGAAATGTTCAACTTAAACAGCTTAAATACTCAAAATCAGTCCAGGCTTGCATTCACACTACATTTCTAAACCAGCAGTGGATTTTTTTTTTCCTTCTGTCCAACAAAAACTTTGGGTGATTTTTTTTCTCTGTCTGGGTATCTGCTGCTCACTAGGAAATTTAGGCCCTGGCTACACCTGTAGTGGAGGCGTGGTGGGTATGTATAGCTACACACTGCAGTGAAAGGCAGGCTGCATCCACATTCTGGTGTGTAGCTACATGTGGTAGTGAAAGACACTGGCAGGAGGAAGGCAATGGGGAAAGGCTCCAGCAGCAGGGAAGAAGTAGGACACTACTCTGCTAAAAATAGCAATGTAGATGTGGAAGGCGCCGCTTGGGTGTATAGATAGCCCTGTAGGGCACACACACCTATGGTTCTTTACCCTACTCTAAGCAGTGCCTAACCATCTACATTGCTATTTATACCCATGCTAGCTGGGTGTGCGGCAGCTGTAAACCTGCCCTCAGAGTCTAATGCTTGGAGGATAGAGTGTTGGACTGGGACTCAGGATACATAGGTTGAATTCCCAGCTCTACTCCTGACCTGCTGTGTCACCTTGGACATATCACTTTATCCTCTCTGTGCCTCAGTTTCCACATTTGTAAAAAAGAGAGGTGGTGATACTGTGCTTCTTTGTAAAGCACACTGAGATCGACACATGAAAAGCACTCTATGGGACTGATCCAGAGTCCTGTGAAGTCAGTGAAAAAACTACCACTGACTTCAGGAACTATAAGAGTTAGGCATTGACATACACATACTGGGTAAAGAAATATGCAGCAAGGCACATGGAATCCCCTAAGAGCGGTACAAATCCCCCTCTGGTTTTAGCAATACAGTGGATCCTATAAGAATAGGAACAGCTTGAGCCTTGCCTTGCCTATGGGTGCACAATGAGATCCAATCATGGGGCCATGGTTCTTTTGAACCCAATCTTTGCAAATTTCACAGCTTTCTAACAGTGCACGAATCCATTTTGAAATGAGCTTGGAAGCCTTTGTACAGGTTTAATAATGGTTATTGATTGCTTAAACTAGAGATGGGTAAAATAGCCACACCAGAATGCTAACAGCCGAGCTATTGCCAGACCTTGGAGGGAGGAATATCAAGGAAACGGGACAGTATTAATCCTAGTGATTTTTTCTAGCAATGCCACCAGAGTGAATGATTACCAAAGTCACTTCTCTTCACTGACTTGGGTTTCAACCCTGCTAAAGGATCTGCATGTGATGCAGGCATTCCCTTGCATCTGTGTGAAACCTCTCTACTCAAACTAAAACTGCCAAACACAGCTGCTCAAGTGCCTCCATGTGAAATTTGCAACACCCATTTCAAGAGCAAAACTTTTGCTAGCCAACCTACTCAAAATGTTTATGTGTTCAAAATTTGTGAAGAGAAATATAAAAAGGAATATGTGGGAAAATATTAGCACAATTTGTCAATGACTCATGCCCACCCCTAGTTTAAACATTAAAAACAAAACAATCATACAAAACAATTGTAACTCACACCTGTAAATTACTTCTAATGGCAAGGGACTCAATCTCAGATGTAAATTCCTCTTGCAATACAGCTATTATACAATGGTGACAATTAGTGTAACTTTTTAAAATTAAGGACAGAGCAACGTGATCCACACATCTTGAAAAATATATCTGCAGCAAATAAATTATTTTCTAATTACAAAAGCTGACATTTTTATAGGCCTTGTTTTCACATTCTGGAATGAGCTATTGTGTCAATTAAAAAGAAAAGGACTTTTTTTTTCCATCATAGGAGAAGGGATGGCAAATTAAATCACTGATACTTTAGGCAAGGCCATAAAATGGAGTCAATTTATTGGCTGCCTTATGCAGACCATATTTAGTGTTTGAACATTCCCGAGAAAGGAGAACTTTGAACAGGCTATCTGTCATGCCAATGAACACATCTACTTTGGGGTCCTAAATGGCTTGAGTAGCAGAACTAACATATAATGTAACTTGCTTCTATCCTCAGCTTAGAATGACGGGACCAGCTACTTTCCTCCATCTTCTCCCCTTCTGAGAGCTTAACTCTGGTCCACGCTTTCCTCTGCTGTGCAAATGTGCTCAAAGGTACACTAATGAAAGCACAGACTGTGGCAGCCCTGCAGCCAAGGAATTCAGTCACATCCATAGTCCACAGAACAGGGAGGGTGTAGAGTGGGCAAGGAGCGGGCTCAGAAGAGTGCTTGCTCCCCACCTGTAGAGTGTGTCCATCTACACAGAGGGATACATCTCAATGGCTCTCCTCTCCCCACCTTTCTGCACCCTCACAACAGGACCATTCTGCCATGGCTCACTGCCCCAGACTTCTCCACAGAATTGTAATGCAAGAGTCCCAACATACACAGTCAATTACAATTCACTCCTTGTAGCTTCCCCGGTAGATTGTGATGAAGTTTTGAATGGGAGGAGCACTTCACTTAGTACAGCTGCTCCCCAGCACCTGCCCCTACTTCATTTTGTCCATGCCATCAATCAGGCTGTGTGTCTATTTTTTGCAAAATGGACAAATTAACTATGTGGAGTAGGGTGCATCCTGCATTACCCCTTTGTTCTACCTTTGCTCTTCTCCTGACTTCACAGCAAAGGCCAAAAGGAAATGCATATGCACCTCAGACTCTAAAGGAAAGTATTCCCAGCTGCATAAACTATTTAAAACAATGAAAATGAACAAATTAAACCAAATTGCATGTATTTTCATAGCCAAATAATAATTTAAAAAATTAATTACTGCTATAAAGCAACCACCATAAAAAGCACCTTCTTTTCAGGGTAAGGCAAAAGTTTCCACCTTAAAATTAAAAAAAAAAATTATGGGCTACCTAATTTCATTTGATAAACTAGGTTATGATGCATTACAATTTACAGAAATAAAAGTCCAGAAGAATGTCAAGACTATGAAACATGAAGATAATATATTGTTCTGGCAAATGATAAAAATGCTCACAGTGACAGCTGTGATTTATTGAAGCAATTCAAATATACTTCGAAAGTATATTAGCTTCGCCTCTGCCCACAAAGGGCGCATTTTAGCAGGGTAGGCCACTCCAGTGATAAATTACATACCAAAACCAAGTGAAGGCAATTGGCACATCAGATACCCAAAGGCTCCAAATTACTGTGATAATGTGGTTTTCATAATAATACCTCACATGCAATGGCATCCACAGCACGCAGACAAACATCAGTACTGTATTTTTGTTACTTTTTGGAAGATAATATTGTGGCAGCAAGAGTGGTTGAGTCTCTGTACTTAAATTTGAAATTTACAAGGGTTTACAAATTGGCTCCGGAATGAAATTTGGCACAGAAGGTCACAGCCTAGAAACTACATTTTTAAATCAAAGTGGAAAAAACCAGCCTGCTTGTTTTTAGATAATAAGAGTAATACAGGCTATTAACTCTAGGACAGAAGGCTTGAGTTCTCAGTTACTGTAACTGTCTCCACATAAAAGTTGTATTACTTTATTAGTACGGATATAGTAATACTGTTATAGCTCTCCCTAGTGTGGATGCAGTCATATCGGCATAAAGATATTTATAATGGTATAGCTTATTTCTTTACGGGAAGGGGAATAAGCTATGCCAGTATAACTATATCCACACGAGGGGCTGTACTGGTGTAACTATGTCAGTAAAAAAATCGCACCGCTAACCAAAATAGTTATACAAAACCTGAGTGTACACTTCCTTACACAGCTCTGGAAATAAAAAGGGGCCTTAAAATGGCCTTTTACATTGCCAGAGCAGCATAAGAGGGGCTTTGTGTAACTGAGAATCTGGCTAGCAGTTATACTAAGGTTATACACAGGTACAAATATAAACATTCACTTGGCCAAATTCTACTCCCCGTTTCATCAGTGTAAATCTAGAGTAATTCCACTGACCTCAGCAAAGTTGAACAGGATTTACACAGGCATAACTGAGGCTTGGTCTACATTTAAAAAACTTTTACTGGTATAACTATATCAGTTAGAGGTGTGCTTTTTTTACTGAAATAATTATACAGGTAAAAGGCCCAGTGTGAATGCAGTTATACCAGCATAAAGGTGATTTATATTGGCATAATTATTCCCCTTCTCATATGGAAATATTAATACCGGTATAAAGTACCTTTTATACTGATATAGATGCATCTACACTTAGGGGTGCGGGGGATTGTACTGCTTTAACTATACTGGCATAGCAGTACAACATTCTAATGCCGGAACAGAATGTGTGTCTTCATTCTTAGGCCCTGATCCTGCAATTGATAGCACATGGGCAGAGTGCAGTGCCTGCGTGGAGCCCACATTGGCTTCACCACCCACATGCAGCAGCCGGCCTGTGTGCTAAAAATTGCCAGATTGGGTCTTTAACTTACCATATCCATCTCTAGCTATTAGAAAGCCCTCCTTTCAGTGCCTTAGGAAACAGATCTGTGTTGTTAGGATACCGAAATTAAACACAAGTGGAAGAATCAATGACTCAGTCAAAGTAGTTATCTCTAGTTACAGATTGAGAGAAGTTTAGTACCCATCATGCTGTAATCTTGTCCTCACCATAAGATAAATCACATTTAGCAAGGAGTTCCAACAGGGCAGGGATTCCTGGGCATTTGCTTATTTGTGATTTTTAATTATCGCCAT
Organism: Macrochelys suwanniensis; assembly: GCA_033296515.1. Lineage (NCBI taxonomy): Eukaryota > Metazoa > Chordata > Testudines > Chelydridae > Macrochelys > Macrochelys suwanniensis. The sequence goes on along the minus strand of CM065776.1, from coordinate 82,896,199 downwards.
ACTGCAAATAGTATACTGGGGAATAGCAACCGATATCGGTCTGCTTGGTTTTTACATGGTGTCCATATAATATCTGAGGCCTTCATACCCGTGAAAAGATTTATAGAATTTGGTATTACAACTTCTAAATAAGATGATACTCTGTGAAAGCTGGCAGTTTCTAGACTGCATATCAGAGAATCCTTGGGAGGACCTGTACAGTATATACAGCCTCCTGAGGGTCCAAGTGAAAATAACCTGATAACTGGACTACTGGATTTGGGTAAAATATCCATCAATATAAGAAATATTTAAAGTGAAACAGGGTGAAATACTTTCCCTAAAGGTGGCTGTTTAGAAAAGCTGGAAAAGTAGCAAAACCTTAAACTGAAGGTGTGTTGAACTGAAACTCCCAGGGGCAGATTCTCAGCTGGCAATAAATGGGGACAGAAAACAATCAGATCTTCCCAGCTGGTTGTTCTCCCAACAGGATGGAGTTGCCAGTGGGTGTAGAATTGGGATAGTCATCATCCCCTGATGTAGGGAACAGGACAACGGGGTGTCGTCGTCAACTGGTGTAGAAATAGCCCTAGCATCAGTGATTTGCAACTGGCTATCATCTGGCGGCTAGGCACAGCTGACAATCTAGCCCTTTATTTCTGATATTTTCTGATTCACGTACCTGCATTTAGTACCAGATAGCACCTTTAGTCCACATGCAAAACTCCTACTGGTGTCAATGACGGTCTTGCATCTGAGTTGCAGGCAATAGGAGTTTGACTCTGCAATCATAAGACAGACAAGGTGGGTGAGGTAATATCTTTTACTGGATCAACTTCTGCCAGTGAGAGAGACAAGCTTTCGAGCTTACACAGTTCTGAGACACGAAGAAGAACTTTTTGAGCATACACAAGCTTGTCTCTCTCACCATCAGAAGTTGGCCCAATAAAAGATATTACCTCAATCACCCTGTCTCTCTAATATCCTGGGACCACCATGGCTACCACAACACTGCAATCCTAACACAGACAAAACTCTAACTGAATTTAACAGGACTGTTGCCTGTGTCAGGATAAAGCTTTCTAGGGCTGTTAACAGTAACATTAACCAGTTTGTGGGGTACCATATTTAGAACAGGATTCTCATTAAATACTAACATCGGGACTGAGCCTCTATGGTGCTGAGAACCCTGAACTCCCATGGAAGTTGGAGCATGGGAAGGAGGTACTCAACACTCTGAGATCTGGCCCCTTATCTCCTTATCACCACCTTAAACTATTTCATAGCTTGAATCTAGCAATTAGGGAAAAATATACTTTGCTTGAATAAAAATTCATACTTATACAGGTATTATGGCACAGTACTTGCTATCAATTGCATTTCTTCATTGTGCCAAAGCACCATTTAGTCTTCAGAAGCACTTGCAGGAATTTAATTGATTATATGTTAAGTGTTATTCGTAATAGTTTTTTCATCGCTAGCTAATGAAAATTATATAGATTCAACATTATTTTAAGCCCAATGTAGTGTAAAAGGATTAGTTTAACACGCTGTAATTATGATTTTTACAATATTTTACAGAACAGAGATACAGGAGTACAAGATGTGAATGAAATTCTTCCAGCCAGAGAGAAGGGACCACTTGGAGTCTGTAAATGATGGAAAATGCAGATGTTCTCCTGGAGTCCAGCTGCTTGTTCCTTTCAACCTTAGTAAATGGTTTACACTGGTTTAGGATTACAAGGTTACCTTTGCGAGGAAAAGAAGTAGAGTGTGTGACAGATATGGCAAGATCCTTGAAAGACCTTACGGTATTCAGTTTATTGTGGTACTATTGTGGTCTGGGATTGTATGTAACTTCTTTATGGGGGAGATGTGGCAAATATTGAAACCCAACGCAGTATTTTTGGGGTCCATTGTTTTAAATGAATGGCTTATGTCTAACTGTGTTCTACTCCAGCAGGGAGGGTTACCACAGCTCCTTCGGGAATTAAAAACAGTGGGTGGTGATGAAGGCAAATCAGCCAGGTTGCAACCCTCCTCCACCTCTGCAGAGGTACAACTTATTGGAGAGGTACAGGTATACAAATTCAAACTAGATTCTCCACAGACCAACAGACAAACAAAGGACTTTTGGATAAACAGCCTGAGTTTAAACGGACTCAGAGCCTTTGTTCTGATCCAGCAAACGTAGAGACCTTCTCTCTAAGGTGGGTGCCCCAATCCTTGAGGAAGGGTTGCAAGGACCTCCTAAAACTGATGGTTGGGTTAGCGCCCATATAGGAACTTTTATGATTTTAATATCTTTTCTCTGTAATACTTTCACCTTAAGCACGTGCGTACTTGGTTAGAAAGAGCTCTATGTGGCTTATAATGGTGAGCTATGACACTGTTTACAGCCTTTCAAGAGAAAGCAAAGTGAAAACACGGGCCTGTTGAGATGATTTGGCTTGCTGGGAACAACACAGTGTAGGCAGGGGGCTGTGCTGCCTGGAGAAACCCTCGTCAGGAGGGAGAGTGAGATGGGTCTCCACTCAAGAGAGGTGATGGCTGAAGAGTCGGGAGCTGACAGTGGGTGCCCTCGAGGACCACTGAGGGGGAACGCATGTGCAGTTACCTTAAACTGTGACAGCGTACTCTAGAGGCTAGGACACTGGAGCAGAAGCCAGGAGACCTGAGTTTTATTCATATCTGTGCAAAGGCCACCTGCTGTGTGACTTAGGCACCTTGAGAAGAAGTGACTTGCCCACTGTTTCCCCTCCCACTCTGACTTTTGTGGAATCTCCTCCAGGCAGGGATTGTTTTGTGCCATGCGTTTGCACAATGCTTAACACAGTGGTTCCCGAATCTTGGTTGAGGCCTTTAGGCACTACTGCAATACAGATAATAAAACAAAACAATAAAATATGGACATGTACATTTAAAAAAAGAAAGAAAGCGTAAGTTCTCCTTTACAGATTTAGTTCCCCAGGCCCAAGTGGGATGTGTGGCTGCAGGCCTCCCAGAGCCCGAAGAGCAACCAAGATCGACTCAAATAAATTCCTGGACTGTTGCACCACTTCTCCATATCACCTATCACATGATAATACCGTTCGCTTTCATATCTGTGATGTTCCTTAAATGAAAGCAAAATTATTCCCATATTACATTATATTGACATGGAAAAAATTGAAAATTAACCACTATTTACAATTAGGAGACAAAAGCCTTTCCATCATCTCAGGACCCTGCACAAAGAAGGGTAATTTTGTTACCTGTTTTTAAAAAAAGACTTCATAGTCCCATGTACTGACAAAAGCAAATACAATTCTGACTCAGTTGGTAATTTATTTTTCAGGCCAATGGCTGAAGTAGCCTATGTAGGGCACTTACATACCCTCCCCTCCAACACCGTGTGGAAGCCCATCTCCAAGTCCCACCCCACCCCATGAGAAGAGCAAGCTTCTGCACTGAGTAGAAGGTGCATACCCTCTACAAGGCGCCCTCCCATCCAGCCCCACATTTGTGTAGCAGAATGACACCAATTCCATTGCCAAGGGGCCCTCCAAGTTCATGGAGCAGCTCTTCAGAGAACAGCAGGGCCAAATAGCACCCAGAAGTCAGGAAATGGTCACATTAAGGCTGCCTGTGCAACCCCAACTCTAAATGCATGTGCATATGAATGAAATGCAGGATTTAACTGCATAATAATCACAGACACTACAACAAAATTTGCTCTAAAAATTGCTAAAGTGCCTAACAGCAGAGTTTCTCTCTTTCAGATCTCCAATATTATGAACCATAGGAAGATCTTTAAAAGGTGCCAGGAATGCAGAGAGAATGAGGGCTTAAAGAATCCTTGCTTCAGCCTCTGTACACCTAACACAACATTATTAGGGTGCAGGAAAACTATCCAGGAAGGCCTAACAGGGTGCAATTTTCCTGAGCTTTACACTTTGCGAAAAATCTCATGCAAAGTGCACTGTGCATGCAAATCCAAATAAGTTTTCACTGGTGCACTCAACAGGCTACTCCTCAGGAAAGACTATATCCTTTTCACAGGTTCAGCCTTCTAACCCCAGCTGTCTCGGCACTAAAGCTGTACTTCAACAAGTTGCAAGAATTATTTGTTTAATACATTTGGAACTGACCCCCCCCCCCCTTCTCCTTGTACTCGAAAGTGGTTTATTTGTTTTCATTCATATATTCATCTTTGGGAAGAGACGGCTCGATTCAAAGCCCATTGAAAAATCAATGGAAGCATACTCATTAGCTTTGGATCAGGTCCAAAGTGCTCATGAAAATTTTCAATCTAGTAGGTGAACATTTCAGAAAAGTTATGAGCAACTGATGAAACGGGACTAGAATGGAAATGTCCTGCCACTTTAACTGCAGTTGTGCTTAATGCCGCTCCTGTTATTGACCTGACTCAGGAAATCATCCCTGTTCAGAAAAGCATTCAGGCCTGAATACAAATCCCCTCGAAGATGGGCGCAAACACATACAGTAATCCACATGCTTTCCTAAATAGGAATTGGCTTAAGCATGTGCTTATGTGATTTCCTGGACCAGGGGCATAATGCACAAGGCAGATGGACAGAAACTTTTTCTTGCCAAATGAAAGCACCTGAATTGAAATAATTATTTCAATAGCGCTTGCTTACTTATTATCTCAGAGACTGTCTCACTGACCACCTTCCCGCCCATTCACAGTCATCTATCCTCCCCATGGCAACTGCAACAATAGTTTCCATGGAAAAGTCAAATTAGGGATGCCTGTAATGTGACTTCGACCCTGGAACTAAGATGTTGTTAAAAGGGCACGATTCAGTGACCTATCACAGTTTTGTTCCGCGTTATCCATAGATAACGTGTTAAGTAACATTAACACGATCCATTCTATGTAGCAAATTTGAAGTTGAGGCTGACACTCCTTCCTTACCTTATGTTTTTGTGCCTAGACTGTGCAGCACATATAGTACAGTTATCTTCTGAAGCAATTCATGTGCACCCTGATAGTGAATGTGAAATTATCCACAATTCCAAAACCACAGTAATATCAAAGCAAATCTGAACCTAGGGAATCAAACCATTATTCAGAATTGTATGGCTTGATTTACATCACAACCCAAATGTTAAATGTTGAATTCTCCCCTCCTGTGTGGCTCGGTGAATTTGTGAATCAAAACCTGCAGGCTGGTTCCTGGGGTTTGGAAGTACAGCAACTCTTACAAATTAACATGGATCTTCACATTTAAAGGAGCTGAACATGGGTGCCACCCTGCATAAGTCAGAGCCTTTCTTATTTCTCCCAAATGTCTCTCAATCCTCAAAGCAGCCCTTTTCAACCCCAGCAAGTCCTGCCCTCTCTTCCCGTTGTCCCCCTCCAAGAAATCTAAGGTAAGAAAGTAGGATCCTAACACTTACTGGGCTGTGAAAAGAATCTCAGTCCAGGACTGCCAAACATTCATGAGAATGGGACAAAATTCCTGTGCAGTTCAAACCCAAGACTAAGGCCCGATGTGGCAGGGGGGCTTGCCCAGTGGGCTGGAGAGCCTGGGCTAAGTCAACCTGATTACAGAATGGAGACCCACCTGAGGGGACTCAGGCAAATTCCCCCATAAAGAGCAGAAGATGGCTACAGTAATGGGAATGAGAGTCAGGCTTAAGAGGTGACAAAGCCCAGCTGGGGAAAGGGCTGGGTGAGACCCTGACGAAAGCAGGGAAAGCTCAGAGTAAGGAAAGCACTCCAGGCAGGGAGGACTGGGAGAGACCCTGATTAAGCAGGGAAGAGGCAAAGAGACCCTGAGGAGAACTTAAAAGGCTGTGTAGGACGTGGCCAAGGGAAAACAGCAGTGCAGGTAAAGGAGCAGAACTAGCTGCTAAGTACAGAGCCCTGAGCTGGAATACAGAGTAAAAGATGGAACTGGGTTCCCCTACCAGCCTCAAGGAAGGGGGAATATGAGCTCATGAAAAGGGTTAGTGAGCCCAACCAGAGGTCTAAACGCTGAGCCAAAGACAGGTTGAAGAACCACCCCAGAGAGGGGGAAAGACATTTGTTTGTGTTAAAGACATTTTGGGGACTTTCAGTTTGGACAACTGTGAACCAGGAAGGGGTAGACTTCAGATGGTAACCCAGCTGGAGGGCTGAGTCACACTGGAAGAGGAACCACTGCAACACACTAGCCCAGTGAGAGAGCTGCTACACCGTGCCTAGCCACAAGGAAGCACGTAGAGATGAATGATTCAGTTATACCAAGCTACACACCACAAATAAACAGTGTGCATTGTGGAAAGGCAACCTCTCACTGCTGCGAACCTGCTCTAATAAAGAGCAAGGTCAAGTTAAAGAAAGATCTCTATTTTCATTGAAAATGAAGTTGCGCAAATGGCAAATACGCAAAGGTTTTGAGTTACTATGTTATATGCTATAAACAACTGAATTATCACTTGCTTTATCTTATACCTAATGATATAATTTTGGGAACAGTGTAATAGACAAGTTAATGCTGCTGTAAAGTGGATATCTGATAGAACTTTTTATGACATCCACATTAATGCCAAGAGAGTTCAGTGCCATTAGTGTTATTACGATGAATACCAAAGCACTCAGATACCACAATGAACCTGAATAGACAAGAGTTAGAATATAATGAGCAAGACCATTATTTTAAAGCATTAGCAGAGATTTGTTTTGCTCTGCCAGCCCTTTTCTGTGCCATTATCTGTCTCTCTCTTTAAACATGCCCAGTAGCTGCTCCCAAACTATCAAGACTTTAAAATCCTATGGGAAACACAAAAAGCAGGAGCTTCTTCTAGATTCAGTGCCACAGCAACTCACCACAGCCTGCTGGGAATGCTGCAAAGAAATGCAACCAGTTTGCACAGTTGAGACTGAGCGCTTGTACTGCTGCGATTTACTTAGTCTCCATCAGATGGATGGCGAGTCTGTTCCTGAACATGTAGAGAGTTATGGCTGATTAACTACAACCTGTCTGGAAACAGCAGCATATGCCACTTGGCCAGTTAATTACAAGCAACAGTGTGAGGCAAACCATTACACACACACACACACACACACACACACACACACACACACACACACACACACACACACACACACACACACACACACACACACACACACACACACACACACACACACACACACACACACACACACACACACACACACACACACTTCCCCAATAAATCATTCTAGTCTATATTTACACAGAGGTCCATACCAAGGCATAAATGAACTGCCTTCTGCATTTTAAACACCAAAGCACCCTTGCATTACATATTAATCAGGACTGAGTAGAAGTAGCAGGCATGGATGATCGGATGAATTTTGCTTTCCTCGAGAGTTTAGACTGGTCAGACAACATGAGGAATAGAAAGGCTCAATCCCAGTATAGACTACTAACCTGACTGCAACTCTGAATAAGGAGGGAATGGATGAACAGAGAAGCTCTTGAGATTAATTTGATAAGTAAATATATTAAGTTCTATAAATAACTAAGTGCTTCTCTTTTGACTATATTTTCTTTTTTTAAAACAGCTGCTGTTAGAAACATCAAGACTAAAAGAAAAAAACAGCACACACACATTGTGCTTCCTTTTATTTACTACTGTAAAGCAACTTGAATCACCTTTTGTAGCCATCTATTGCTGCAGTGGCTATTTCTAAATTAGTGGAGAAGACTTTGTGTGAGTGTGAGACATTTACATTGCATGGGGACATTTCTACAAATTTTGTCCATGACCCTGCAATCAGACCCACTATAGTAGACCACTGCACTCAGACAGATCCCCATGGAAGTCATTGCGGTACAAGAGCAGAGCTCATTATTTTGTGATATACGAAAGGCACCTTTCAAAACCCAATACCACTCTTCACACACAACTCATATCCACGTTCAGACTTTTCTGGAACAAAGTACATCAGGCCATCTTCATTCAGCTTTCCAGTTCCCATATTATATCCTATGATTCAGCAGCACCAAATCACTTTAGTGTGCAATGTATCAGCGTTCATAATTATTTATTGCCCCACACAAGGTTAAGTGAGGGAATAGTGCCACCGACATACTGTTAGACCCACATTTTTCACACTGCCTTGCGGATGAGGCTAAAAGTTTCATTGTTTTCAGGGTTTGTTTTTTTTAAATGAGGGATGACATTGTACTTGATTCCTGATGGAACTATTAAAGCAGCAGCCATTTTGGAGAGGCACATGGATTCTCACAATGTTTAACGTCTCTCTCCACTTCTGCTCATGTTATGAGATGGCACCTGGCAACTTGTTCCAATTTCTTTTTGTGCAAGTTCTTGTACAGGAAATTCAACAAATGTTTCCAAGCTCCAAAATGCCTAGAGTCCCAGAACCTGACAAAAGATAGCATTTAACAGCAAGGAAACCAAAAGGTTCAACACTATTCAATGGATGCAGTTCTATTTTATCAGTGTGCCATTAACAAGAGCCCAGGGGACAGCGATGAACCGTATAATCAATGGCTTTGGTAACACAGGCTGACAAAAAGAATCAAGATATATACTAAGCCTAAATATTAGCTTGTTCAGGAATGTCGGCTTTCTTTAAGTGAGGCCTCAGGCTCAGATATTTCCGAGAAACACTTTATTTTTAGGCAATTTGAGTCATTTAAAACTAGACTGGACACAGCACATATGAATGGAATATTCCTACACTGGAAGCACAAGGTGGATTTGTTTATCTAATAGGTCCTTGTTACAGATTTATAGGACTCTTAACTTTTAAAAAGGATTGTCCATATATGTGTATTGGTTGGGCTCAAACTCCTCAGCACTTCGTACTACTGAGGCTTTAGTTTACACTAAAAATTGAAACAATATTCCAGAAACCACTAGTCCATTACCCCAATTAAAATACATTCTTCATTATGGCTGCGGCTCACATTTATGGTTGTAATAAAAACCAAATCTAACAAATGTCAAGCAGCATGCAGTTCTAACTATCACAAACATGGTAACCTTTCCAAAGGGGCTTTTTAGGAGGGCCTGAATAATTTTGCAGGGCTCTAAGCATCCTCAACTCCCACTGAAGCCGATGGGAGATGAGGGTGCCCATTATCTTGCATGAGGGGGCTCTGAATGGCCAAATGTAGAGATGGGAAAGGGGCAGCATGGACATTAAATGCAGATAAAAGAAACCTAAGGGAAGATGAAGGCTGGACTGAGGGAAATAATATCCACAGGGGAAAAACACTCTCCTTCTACCTTAAATAATTGAATATTTCATAGTATGTTTAGTCACATAAGCCATAACTAACTAACTAACACTTTTATGTGCTTCATTATTTTCTCCCATAACTTTAAAAAATGAGGGTTACTAGGTTTAAAGGGCTCCATGCCAGCTACAGTATTTATGCTATGAAATGTTAAATACATGGGAATTTGTAAATGGTCTACTAATCCTTTGATTTTCATTACCGTGGTATCACCTAGAGACAGGTAAGAAATAAAAGCAGCTGGGAGTTGTTTTCCCCTAGGCCACCCTCCTCTCCTTCAGATTAAAAGCAGCAAACCAAAGTGAAGTCTCCAGACAGACTCTGATGCTACAACTTGTTCCACATGGACAGACCTCTCTGCCTGCATGGAACCCCACTAACCTCACTCAGTGAAGGTGTATAGGGGTGCAGGTTTCCACCTATGAAGAACAAGCTGCAGGATGAGGAACTTGCTCCCCAGGTTAGCAGACAGGGCTCCAAGACTTTCCCTGAGAAGTTATATGTAGAGCAGAGGTTGTTCAGGCACAGTCTGCCTCTCATTATGGGTGAGAGCCTCACTCCCATTCTTTTAAGTGGGTAAAAGGGTCAGGTTGGTGTAAAGGGTCTCTAGAAGCCCCAGTTCTAGCTGGGGGAGGACTCCCCTGGTATAGGCATTGTGGAAGACGATTGCAGTTCTCTTTCAGAGGAGCCCATCGCAAGCCCTGGAGAAAGGAGTGTTTAGGGAATGGGGATGGGGATTGGAGGGGCATGTTGGGGGTGGGATGGCCGCACTGTGACCTACTGGGCAACCCCAGAAGGCTGTGATAACTCAGACAACACCCCGAAGAGTTGCCTAAGTTGATACAGGGGCCTCTCCAGCCCCCAGAGCAGCCCAAATTTGGTAGGGCACAAAGGGGCCTTAAAAACAACCTTAGCCCCTTCTACTGGGTTACAAGTTCTGTGCTGTGCCTTTTAAAGATGCATCAGAAAATCTCACCCTATATATACTTACTAAGCCTAGCACAACAGGGACTTGATCTTGGTTGGGGCTTCTAGTCCTACTGTAATATAAATTAATCATAACTGACTGGCTTCTTCTTTCCCTTGTCGTTATTATTAAATGTTTATGTTCTGGTAGCACCCAAAGGCCCCAGTCAGAATTAGGACCTCATTGTGCTGGGCACTGCACAAAAATAGAAATGAAAACCTCTGCCCCGAAAGGTTTGCACTCTAAATCTACTTCCATATAGATCAGTTGGGGGCAGGTAATTTGGTTAGTGCAGTACCATGCTACAGATCCATTAGCCTTGGTTAGTGTAGGGCAGTGGTTTTGAACCTATGTACCATTCTGGACTGTATCTGCAGCTCTCTGTGTATTATGAGGGCCACAGCCACACAAATATAAATATATATATACACACACACACACAACCTGTATGGCCCTGAGGGTGTCATATGGGTCACAGCTGTGTGCTGATTGGGCCACAAGTGGCCCACGGGCTGAGAACCATTGCTTTAGGGGATCCTCACCAGAGTCCACAGTCTGAAAATTCATTTTCCATAATTATAAATGCCACTGAAAATCCACCAGGACTCCTACTAAATTCATACATCAGGACAGTACTTGTACAGGAAAAAAGGCCACTTACATTCTTTCTTAAAATCGGACAGTACTTCTTCTAAACCATAAATATGAATTAACAGGAACTCTGTAGTAATAACAGAAACAATCAAGCCATTGTTAAAGATGGACACTCAGCAAATTCAACATTTACTTTTGTGGCCAATAACAGTTGTTGCTACTAACCACTGTGAATTTCATCTAGCTCTTTCTGCAGGAATGGTATCTGCTTTAGCAAATGATGAGCAAACTGCAGAATGGAACAGACCCTGAAGAAGAGGTGAGGAACTATTTGGAGAGGTTTTCCTTCTGTTGCTAGGGAAACCATCTCCTTTGTTTGGGAATAATCAGAAAAGCTGCTTCATGTCATTCGAAAACAAAGGGAAATTAAGACAATACTAAACAATATAACAGCATAATTCTAAGAAATGGCAGGTTAGTGCTATGAAGATTCCCATTTCTCTTTTTTAGAGGAAGGCATAGTAAAAATAAAAAGATTGTTATTAGGAAATATTTCAATTGGATTTGTGATATGAAACAGAATTCAAATTCATTTTTTAATCATTGTTACTGACGGATGGCAAATCAAAATGAAAATATCCTGGAATTTGTACAAGTAAGCACTTTTATTCTTGCATTCTGTGTAGGCAAAACTCCCACTGACTTCAACTGAACACCATTTTCTTCTGTTGAAGTCAACGGGAGTTTTGCTTGCATCCGGATTGTGGGATTGGCCCTTGAGTTATTGCCTCAATTACACAGGAGATCTCTCTTATGTGTCTTTGCTAAAATACTGAATACACGGAGGACCCTTTGTTCCAGTCATCTACAGTGTGCAAACTCTTCTACTCAGTACCCAAATCAAAACAATTCTTCTATTTCACAATTTGTATTGATGTAAGGTTTAAGAGTTTAAGCAAATATCGCAAATATAAGGCAAAAGTCTCCTCTCCTATCTGCATTGCTGATCTCTATTGTACACTTAAACAAACAAACCAACACAAACTTGTTAAATGTGAACAATGTGTTTAGTACTGTACCAGACACAAAAACCTTGACTAAACTGGCTGTTACCCCCCTAAAATTCCCCACCATTGGGAGTGCTAATGTAGGCAAGGCACCAGCTGTTGCCATTTTAACAAAAGCATTGTCTAGACCTGCTGTGAGCAGGGTTAGAGGATGTGGTGACTGAGATGCCAACAGCCACTCTGTACTGGCACTTCCACCATTGCTACAACCATTGGCATTACACTGGTGATAGCAATGATGGGACGTTTTAGGGGAAAAGGTTAGTGTAGAAATAAATATGCAAACAGTCCTTGCCTCAAAGAGCTTCATATATAAACCTTTCAATTGCTCAGTGCTTAAAAATTCCATTGGCAGCAATGGGAGCATTGTGCATTGACTGAGTGATGAATTTGCAATAGGGATTATGCAGTGTCCCTCATGGCAGAGAGGAGACAGGATTCAGATGCAATGAATACAAACAAGACTCTTCATGCCAGCTATTGAATGCCATCAGGTGTCCCTCCATATCCAGCACTCATGGAGTGGACAACACTAAAGAGCCTATCTACATTGCATGTTGTTCTTAGCTGGCTGTTCCTCCCTACATTTGTTCATGCACAGTAACTGATACGGGATTAGCACATGCATGTCAATTAGAGAATCAATATATTACTGTGAAATTCCTGACATTTCATCAGAAACTTTCAAAATGACTGCCATTTTAACTACCGCTGGTAGGACTTGAAAACCCCACACAAACTGCACTTGACCTGCCTATGGCTCTTCCCTCATTCCCAGCTTCCTCTTTGTGTATAAAATGAATAATTAAGCTAGTCTGTTGAATGAGAAGCAATCATCTTTCAATAAAAATGTTGCTCTTACCCCTGAATTGTCCAAGTGAAATGTGATGCAGTGAGTTTAGCAGCAGGACTACCTTTGATCTTAACCAAAATCACATGACTAAATCCCCATATTATTTAACACTGAATGTGCCGAGTGCTTGTGTGGTATGACTGTGTTCTTAAACTTAGAAGGATGACATGATTTCATGAGGGGTACTGGAAGCTAAGAACATCTAAATTCTAGTCCTGGCTTTCCCATTGACTTGATAAGAGGTCTTGAGAGTTTATTATTGTACTCTCTCCATCAGTGTCTCCACCTGTATTACAGGAATAACACTTACCTACTGTTCCTCACCAGAACATTGTGAGCATTAGTCAGTAAATGTTTATAAAGTGCTCTGAACTGGTACCTCACGAGGCTCTCTCAGTGGGAAACAGGGTTTGATAAATTTAGCCCTTACTGTTTTGATTATCAAATATAAATGAACACCGGAAGTACAATTCTGTTTCATTAGTGCAGTGAACAATTACCACTAAGGAATTACTTTCTCTGGATGAGCTATTTAAAAATAAATAAAAATTGTTTACTGCTTGTATAAGTACAAAGAATGTCCTGTAAAATACAGATGGAATAATGTAAACAAATCTGTCATGGACCATGAGATCTTGCTTGTCAGGCTGCTAATGAAGGTAGGAAGCTGCAATCCTTCTTTGGAAGGTTCTGTAACAACCCTAATGGCAAATAAAATTATTTGATTTTTTAAGCCTGACACTTTACAAAAAAGAAAAAGAAAAGTTTATAGTGGAAGATGCTTTAAGTAGCCAACGAGGAGTAAAGGAAATCTGAAGATAAAAACCCTTCAATTATGCTGACACCTGACTGAATTTTAGCTTAGCTTAAGCATTATTTCATTGTCAGATTGACTCAATTATTCTAGTTAAACACATTTATAGCTCCATTAAGGTACATCTTGCCCTGCTTAAAACCTGTTTCAGAGCAACATTAAAGAGGCAAAACCCTTTTTTTCTTACTGGAGACTGTAAATGCTAACAATATGGTATTACAACAGAAATATTACCCCTCCTTTGAGACAAACATTTGCTGTTGACAGAATATCCATGCATACCTATCATAAAAGGAACCACTGCATCCACGTAGTTTTCAAATATATATCTGCCTCCCATAATTATATTCTTTTGACAGAGGTGCTATTGTATTCAGTCAATTGTTCTGCTTTTCAGGAAAAAGCAGTGATGATTAAAAAAAGAGAAAGATAACGTTGGAGCAACGCAGGCAGATTTGAATAGGAATTGGCTACTTTATGTAAATTGAAAGGAGTTATAATGGCAATGTTTACTGGGTCTCAAATGCCTATGAAATCCTAAAATCTGTACATTCAAACAGAATTACAGAACAAAAATCCAATTACATCCAACCCCGTGTTAATCTCTGTGGGCTTGTTATGTTTCTGAAAAGTTTTGGCAGCAAGGTATTCCAACCAAACACAATAGTGCTTAGGCTTCGATTTGCTCTATAGATAATCTTAATTACTGAGCTCAAGAAGGTACTGTAGGATTTAGTTACTGTCAGTGCTTAATTTGTAATGAAAGAGGTACCGGGGCTCAAGCAATTAGGTGCCAGGGCTCAAGCAAGTTTTTTACATTCATAACTAATGCAGCAAGCCCAGAGGCGCTGGGGCTATGATCTGCCAAGCAAAGAGGTGCTGGGACTCAGTCCTGGCAAGCCCTGGAGCAAATTAAGCACTGGTCTCATAGATTCATAGACTTTAAGGTCAGAAGGGACCATTATGATCATCTAGTCTGACCTCCTGCACAATGCAGGCCACAGAATCTCACCCACCCACTCCTGCAATAATCCTCTCACCTATGTCTCAGCTATTGAAGTCCTCAAATCATGGTTTAAAGACTTCAAGATGCAGAGAATCCTTCAGTAAGTGACCCGTTCCCCATGCTGTAGAGGAAGGCAAAAAACCTCCAGGGCTTCTGCCAATCTACCATTGAGGAAAATTCCTTCCCGACCCCAAATACGGCGATCAGCTGAACCCTGAGCACGTGGGCAAGACTCACCAGCCAGACACCCAGGAAAAAGTTCTCTGTAGTAACTTCTAACATCCCATCATTGACCATTGGTCCTATTTACCACTGATGGAAATTAATTGACCTTTGACTAAGATCATGCTATCCCATCAAACCATCCCCTCCATAAACTTATTTAGCTTAATCTTGAAGCCAGATAGGTCTTTTGCCCCCACTGCTTCCCTTGGAAGGCTGTTCCAGAACTTCACTACTCTGATGGTTAGAAACCTTTGTCTAAACTTCCTGATGGCCAGTTTATATCCATTTGTTCTTGTGTCCACATTGGTACTGAGCTTAAATAATTCCTCTCCCTCCCTGGTATTTATCCCTCTGATATATTTAAAGAGAGCAAGCATATCTCCCCTCAGCCTTCTTTTGGTTAAGGTAAACAAACCAAGCTCCTTGAGTCTCCTTTCATACGAGAGGTTTTCCATTCCTCGGATCATCCTAGTAGCCCTTCTTTGTACCTGTTCCAGTTTAAATTCATCCTTCTTAAACATGGGAGACCAGAACTGCACACAGTATTCCAAATGAGATCTCACCAATGCTTTGTATAACGGTACTAACACCTCCTTATCTCTACTAGAAATACCTCGCCTAATGCATCCCAAGACCGCATTAGCTTTTTTCATGGCCACATCACATTGGCGACTCATAGTCATCCTGTGATCAACCAGGACTCCGAGGTCCTTCTCCTCTTCCGTTACTTCCAACTGATGCGTCCCCAGCTTATAACTAAAATTCTTGTTATTAATCCCTAAATGCATAACCTTACACTTCTCACTATTAAATTTCATCCTATTACTATTACTCCAGTTTACAAGGTCATCCAGATCTTCCTGTATGATATCCCGATCCTTTTCTGAATTGGCAATACCTCCCCACTTTGTGTCATCTGCAAACTTTATTAGCACACTCCCACTTTTGGTGCCGAGGTCAGTAATAAAAAGATTAAATAAAATTGGTCCCAAAACTGAACCTTGAGGAACTCCACTAGTAACCTCCCTCCAACCTGACAGTTCACCTTTCAGTATGACCCGCTGTAATCTCCCCTTTAACCAGTTCCTTATCCACCTCTCAATTTTCATATTGATCCCCATCTTTTCCAATTTAACCAATAATTCCTCACGTGGTACTGTATCAAATGCCTTACTGAAATGGAGGTAGAATATATCCAGTGTTTCTTTTATCTAAAAATTCTGTTACTTTCTCAAAGAAGGAGATCAGGTTGGTTTGGCACGATCTACCTTTTGTAAAACCATGTTGTAATTTGTCCCAATTGCCATTGACCTCAATGTCCTTAACTACCTTCTCTTCCAAATTTTTTTCCAAGACCTTGAATACTACAGATGTCAAACTAACAGGCCTGTAGTTACCCGGGTCACTTTTTTTCCCTTTCTTAAAAATAGGAACTATATTAGCTATTCTCCAGTCAAATGCTACAACCCCTGAGTTTAGAGATTCATTAAAATGTTTTGCTAATGGGCTTGCAATTTCATGTGCCAGTTCCTTTAATATTCTTGGATGAAGATTATCTGGGCCGCCTGATTTACTCCCATTAAGCTGTTCGAGTTTGGCTTCTACCTTGGATATGACAATATCTACCCCCACATCCTTATTGCCATTTGTCATGCTGCCACTATCCCTAAGCTCCTCATTAGCCTCATTAAAGACTGAGGCAAAGTATTTGTTTAGATATTGGGCCATGCCTAGATCATCCTTAACCTCCACTCCATCCTCAGTGTTTAGCGGTCCCACTTCTTCTCTCTTTGTTTTCTTCCTATTTATATGGCTATAAAACCTTTTACTATTGGTTTTAATTCCCTTTGCAAGGTCCAATTCTACATGACTTTTAGCCTGTCTCACTTTATCCCTACATGCTCTGACCTCAATAAGGTAGGTTTCTTTGCTGATCCCTCCCATCTTCCACTCCTTGTATGCTTTCTGTTTTTTCTTAATCACCTCTCTGAGATGCTTGCTCATACAGCTTGGTCTAAAACTCCTGCCTATGAATTGTTTCCCCTTTCTTGGGATACAGGCTTCTGATAGCTTCTGCAACTTTAACCTGAAATAATCCCAGGCCTCCTTTGCCTTTAGATCCATAAATTGTTTAGTCCAATCCACTTCCCTAACTAATTTCCGTAATTTATTAAAGTTAGCCCTTTTGAAATCAAAAACCCTAGTCTCAGATTTTTCTTTATCCTTCCATTTAGTGTGAACTGAATTAGCTCATGATCACTCAAGCCAAGGTTGTCCCCTACAACCATTTCTTCAATGAGGTCCTCACTACTCATCAAAACCAAATCTAAAATGGCATCCCACCTTGTTGGTTCAGCAACTACTTGATGAAGGAATTAATCAGCTCTCACATCTAGGAAAATCTGAGCCCTATTATTATTACTAGCACTTGTTCTCCAGTCTATATCTGGGAAGTTGAAGTCTCCCATGATCACGCAGTTCCCATTAGTATTTACTTCCTTAAAAACATTAAAGAGGTCTCTATCCATATCCAAATTAGATCCCAGTGGTCTATAGCACACCCCAAGCACTATCCCAGGGGAGGCTCTAGTAGTTTTCTTCCCCAATGTGATTTTTGCCCAGACAGACTCTGTCTTATCCATTCCATCACTTTTTTATTTCTTTACAGTCTACCTCATCATTGATATACAATGCTACTCCCTCACCTTTACCTTTATTTCTGTCTTTCCTAAACAGCACATACTCTTCAATACCTGTACTCCAGTCATGACTATTATTCCACCATGTTTTGGTTATTCCTATAATATCTGGTTTCACTTCCTGGACCAGTAGCTCTAATTCCTCCATTTTGTTACCTAGGCTCCTCGCATTGGTGTACAAACATCTTAATTTTTGCTGTTTGGCCTCACTCACATTCTTTACCCAATTTCGTATGGACATTGTACTGCCAGTATGACCTATTAGACTAGTATCCACTCTGCCCTTCCTCCTTATGTCCATTCTCCTACCCCCGGCTATATCCCTTCTTACTTTGTTTTTTTCCCTCTCAATGTTAAAATCCGGCGTGGAGATTACCTGGACATCTCCCAACCGTCTCCCCCAAATTCCTAGTGTAAAGCTCTCTTGATCAGTTGTGCCAGCCTCCATACTAGAAGTCTATTTCCCTCCCTACTCAGGTGAACATCCCAAGAGAACAGTCCTCTGTCCATGAATGCATCCCAGTGGCCATACATCCCAAAGCCCTCCTTATAGCACCACTCCCTGAGCCATCTGTTGATCATCATAATCCTGTCACACCTTTGTTGCCCTTCTCTAGGAACAGGCAGAATCCCACTGAAGATCACCTGAGCCACGATTTCCTTAAGCGTCTTCCCCAGCCTGGCACAGTCCCCCTTGATTCGTTCCAGTGAGAATCTAGCTGTGTCATTTGTTCCTACGTGAAGGACAATCAATGGATTCTTTCCTGCTCCCTTTAGGATCCTCTTCAACCTCAGGTCCACATCCCGTATCTTAGCACCCGGTAGACAGCACACCCTTCTGTTCTCTGGATCAGCTCTGGTTACAGGACTGTCTATTCTTCTCAGTAAGGAGTCCCCAATCACGTAGACCTGCCTTTTCCTGGTGACAGTGCGATTCTCCAGTCTATCCCCTGTTCCCTCTGGCTGCAAGTCCTTTCCATTCCTATTTTCCCTTGTAATCCTCTTCAACCCATCCTGTATCCTCCTGCGGCTCATATTTGGTGTTGTCTCCATCAACTCTTCCCCTTTTTCTATGGGACTAGCCGCTCTTCTCTTCTTCCTTGCCCTTCCACCTTCAGTGACCACCTGCTGTACCCCTTCTTCATTCTCCAACTTCGCAAACCTGTTCCTGAGCTCTATTTCTCCTTCACTGGCCCGTCTTTTCCTCTGCCTGCTTCTCTTAGTCACATGCTTCCACTGTCCATTTTCTTCACCCAGCAGTCCCCCCTCAGAGGCCTTTGATCCTGCTTCCATCTGCATCTCTGAGCTTTCCCCTTCAGCCACCTCGTGCCTTTGCTCCATCAACTGCTCGAACCCCCTTCTAAACTCGACCAGAGTTTCCACCTGCATCTCCAATCCTCGGATCTTTTCTTCCATCAGCTCTATCAGGTGGCACTTCATGCAAACAAAACTCCTTTCAGGTACCCCCTCCAGGATCATGTACATACTGCAGCTGCCACATCCAGTCATCCTCATTGTGTCCTCCACCGCTTGGCTCATGACCACTGCTGCCTCTGTATCTGTCAGCCTTCTCACCTAAATCCTGGTAGTCCGGAAAACACAAAACAAACCAAAACACCACCACCCACAGCAAGAACAAACCCCAAACGAGTCCCAAAATACAAACTCCCCTTGCAAACTCCCACTCAAACTCCCGTTTACAGCTCTGTTTGCTGGCTCCTGTGCCGCTGCAGCGCTCTATGCCACTGCCTGACTGGCTGGCTACCTTTATAGGACCCCTAATCAGCAAAGCCCAGCCCCCTAAGCAGGGCTCAGCTTCTCTCCCAGCACACTGCCCCTACAAGCCTCTACACATACAAACAATACATGGTCCCGGTTTATATCACAACTTGCCAGTGAGGAGGGCATGTGATCAGCCAGACTAACTGCCATGGTTCAACTATAGCCCAGACAAAGTGATGTGTATATAAAGTGATCCAGCAAAGCTCCATCACACTTTGGAAATATCTGGAACAGGTCTGATCTATTACATATATAGTGTACACTGAGGCAGAGAAAGTAAATGGCTTGTCCACTTCAGATTCTTCTTCACCTGTGAACGGGCGTAATAACACTTACCTACCCCAAAGTGGTGTTTGTGAGGCTTAATCAGCTCATATTTGTAAAGCACTTTAAAAATGAAATATACTCTCAGTGCTAAGCATTATTATTTTGAAAATAAATACACCAAACACACGGATATAAATCATTCCATTGCTGATTTCATCAACTGTGGTAAAATACAAATGTTCATCACTGAATACATTTCCATTTTATCATTCAAGGACAAGAACGAGGCTCAAATGCTTTCAAACTACTACTACTGAAAGACCGATGTTAAAGAATAAAATTCTTGCTGATAGCGGCCGAGATACAATTCTATAGTACTGCTGTATGAAAATACAGAAATATCATTTCACTCAGTGAAGAGACCAAGCATTCCAAGGTACAAAAAGAGATACATCTATTTGCTTGAAATGGCCAGTATTCTTTATATTGAAATATTAGCGACAGGAGACAAAATCAGAGTGGTAAATGTTCATTGACCAGAGAGAAACTTAACTCCACAGTTCAAGGAATACAGAGATATATTTGGGAAGGTCTAAAAATTACAGAAATTCCTTGTCACAACACAGACCCTTACAACATTCACTTGAGCCCAGACCTGTACAGATGTTATATCCTGATTTTCAAAGAAAATGAAGGCAATGTTCTTTACTATAAAGCTCAAAGATGAACATATTGAGAGTACTTCTACATATAATTATTATTTTTTGAGAAAAGTCATTTGAAAATATTCTAATGATCAATTAAAAAATGTACTGTGCATGTACTGTGTACTAGCCAATGGCTTGACCCTGCTCTCATTAAGTTAATGGGAACACTTTCATTGACTTCTAGGATCTTTGCATTTTGCAGGATTGGGCCCAAGAGCTGGTGCGGAGGGAATGCAATGAAGAACAAAAAATTATTTATTTACATGAAGTAAAACTAAGCATTTCAAAGGCTACATCACTGCTCTGTAATAAGCAACACTGTTAAGGCTGTCTCTTTGTGGTTCCATTCTGAATTTAAATTAATATACTGTAAACGACAAAAGGTTTCTATGGGAAACCTTTGTGAAGCTGCCTCTTGCAAGAAATGGGTCACTTATCTTCTCATACTAGGCAGCACTCTAAAATATGTCTATCTATCTATCTATCCATCCATCAAGAGTTCTCATCCCTCTCACCAAATGATTTATTGCTGTTAGATCCTAATCTAATTTCAGGTGAGCTCATCTTTTTTTCTGCCCTGGAGCCATTTTAACTTCATATTGCTCTCTTTTCACACAACCATGAGAGAATACAGAGTCCCTTAGCCATTAAGGATGCTGTACTGACATTTTACTTTAGCCGTTTGCTGTAAAAGTCACTATTATTGCTCCACTCATAAAGAGACCTTTTCTAAGAAAAACAAAAACAAATTGGTGGCATTAGATCAAACCTTACCCTTTGCAGCCCGAAGTGGGAAAACGACAGACCTCAACACCCTGCAAGAGCTAAGAAAGCTTCCAAAGCACTCCTGGGCAGGCAAACTTTATTTTAATAAAATATTCTTTGAGCTCTTGAGGATACCAACATCTCCCTGGTCACATTCATTATTCTACTGGTAGGCACACAACTCAGATTCCCATATGCCTCTCTCTCCCATATGCCTCTCTCACAACGTGCCCTCCTCACTGGCAAGTTGTGATATAAACCGGGACCATGTATTGTTTGTACGTGTAGAGGCTTGTAGGGGCAGTGTGCTGAGAGAAAAAGTATATTGCAGCACTTTTCTCTCACCAGCAGCAAATAGTGCTAAATCTTCAGGAAGAAGTTTCAGGAGTAATCTTTTAATCTGCCTCATTCATGTCTGCCTCCTTTGTTCACCCTTAAACAGTCTTCTTCTGCACTCTCTGCAGCCATCATGACTATCTGCATGTCTCTTTTACATTTCCATGCTTAGCCATGGCTGCCTCACATTCTGCTCATATGCTAAATTCAATCTTGGTCCTTAATTCTATATTTGCAGGTAATTTCCTGCAACACTGCATAAAGCTTGAAATATTTGCCTTTTGATTGGAACACGTACATAGCCAACCCAAAGTAACATAGCTCCAAAAGGTACTGGGTGTTGAGTGGTTGTGTGTATGTTCCTGCAGTAGCTGAATAGATATCCAAAGAAGTTTTTTCCCCAGAGTTTGAATGTCTAGTGAATAGCCTACAGTAAATTTGTAACATAAGCAGTGTGCTTTATTATATTTCATGAAACATATTTTATATCCATCAATCAAACTCCGGAAGATTAGTGACTTTCCAAATGCTATGTGAAGTAAAGGAACATGAAAAAACAGAATAATCAATCCTTACCCATTTATTCACTGGCTACAAGTATAAAGAAAATATCATCTAAATATATAGTTAATGCCCAAGAAAAGTTTCCGTCACTCCATACTTACCTTCTCAGAGGCATTTTCAGACATTTCAAAGCATAAGTCGATAGCAAGATGGATATCCATATTGCTTCAGGTAATGGAAGAAAATGCATCTCTGCAGATAATTAGATTTACCTTTATAAATAAATACGAGTGAAAATTTCAGGGCATGAGTCAGTTCAGTTACAAAAATAGACGAAAAAAATGCTAGGACCTAAGTGTCCTCACTGCTTCTTCAAGCAGAGAGGAAGCGGGTGGGATGGATCACCCTGGAGTTCTGGAAGGTGGGGGTAAGAGCACTGACTTCACATCCTCCTCCTCTCTACTTCACCCCACTGAAGTCCCTCTGTGAGCTCAGTCTCCTTAGGTTCTGGCTGCATAAGGGGCTGTAGGAGGCACTCTCTGTGGAACTCTCTCCCACAAAGGCAGAGGAAAACCTTTTGAGTATCTGTCCTTCAGTTAATTCTTCTTCACACTGCGGCTGTAGTGATGGCCCAGGAGTTGTTTCCAATAGAGCACGACTCCAACAGGAGCGATGGTGTCTCAGCAGCAGCCTGGAGGGGCTGACCTTGTGCATGGGACTTTGGGTTCCCCTCCCTGTGAAGCTGAAGGATCAGCAAGATTGGGAGGTTGGCATCCCATGCCTTGTCCCCTAATCTCTCTTACTTAAAGAGAAGGTCTGTAGGAAACTGCAATATTTTCTTTGTGGAGGTTCCTGGCACCCCTATTCCCCTCATGCAAATATCTCTATGAGAGGGTTCAATCTGGCCCATAGTTAGGACCCATTTAAAAGAGTTGATTTTGAAGCAAGTCTTAGGACCTGGGCAATGGGTAAAGATTTAAAACAACCGTCAAAGAAATACTAAACTCTCATCACAGAATGTTGACATGATGTAATAATTATTTTTCCAATGAAGCTGTCAATTGAAAGGAGGGATTTTAAAGATACCGATATTTTCCCAACTCAAGAGATTTTTCTTGTAGTATCCAAACTCCTTGGTGCACACACAGGTGAAAAACAATATGAAAAACACATGAGCAAAAATACAACTGATGTCCCTATGTACTCTGTACCCAAACACAATGGTTACTACACTACGGTATATAATTAAACCTGGTATTCAGATAGTCTCTCTGAAGATCAGATAGTTGAATTTTTTGCGAAAAATTTGCTGAAGCATTTCAGAATGTGTCCCATGTGTACTTTAATTACCATAATTTTCACATTACTGATCTACCATTTAACTGATAGAGTAAATATGGTTTTATAACAACACAGTCAACAAAAATAGTACCATACAATTCAATCTGCACTTAGGTTCAAAGATCTACTGCATATGGATAATAAATATGGTACCATACTGTAAGACAAGATATATTAGAAGAGACAGATGGCCTTTATGGAATATTACATCTCTCTGAGAATTGTATTCTCCCAAAGCTCTGAAATCTGAAAGTAAGCGCCCCACCAGCCACACTGACCAAAACCAACACCTGTTTTATTAGAACACAGGACAGCTTTAAAAGAAGAATCATTGATCATTCAAATCAATCATAACTGTGTATTGCTATGGCTTTTTTTCTCTGAATACCTAATAAAGTGTGACAAACCTGTCAGCAGTCACCTTAAAGAGATTGGGAGTAGGCTGGATGACCCCATAGATCTTTCCCATCTCTCATCTCTATGCTATTGACTTTTATCTTAAAGGACTTGTGGATCAAAGCCTTAGCAGAGAAGCTGATTTTCCATTAAAAAAAAAACAAAAAAACCCCCCACCACCACAAAATTAACAGGAATTTCTATCAAACCATTTGCATTTCTGGAGCTAGACAGTAATAGACAGACAGACAGCACGTTTTATCCTACATGACACAATTATGATTGTGTACCCTGTGGCGAAACAATCCCTCTCACCAAAGTTAATACTTGTCTGAGACACAGCATGGGGGAGGTTTGCATTGGAAAAACAGACAATCAATGATTTTTACAGAAGCTCTGTTTATTCATTAGGAACACAAAGAACCTCGCACCAGCACAAATAAATCAACCAACATCAGTCTCACTCTGTTTCCCCCATCCTTAATATGGTTTAATTAGGAGTGGCATGACACAGTAGGAAAAGAGACCGGTTCACTGTGAGACCTGCTACTCACTCTCTTACAGTGTAACGGCCCCCCTTCCAACTGCCCATCGCTGCAGGGAGCTAACATCCAAGTGGGTGCCACACAGACTCTAGAGCACCTCATTGCCTGCTGTTTTCAAGAACACTAACCTCGAAAGGCGGAAAATAGTGGAATATTACCAAGGTAAAGATTGCCTTTTATCTGGCTGGTTCCATATGACAGATACAGTTTCAGGTTTGCAGAGCAGAATGCCCCCTAAATGTTTCCATTACTGGTTTCTTGTTTTAAAAATGTTTAGGGCCCACATACCATGAAGGAAATAAAATGTAACTCTTGGCTTGCAGATGAAGTCTGAATGATCACAGTAATTTGCCACTTGTCTTACTTCTGATCCAAGATGTAACTTATTAATGCAGTAAGAACCACGCTGTGTGACGCATGCTAGATGACAGCACTGAAGCATGCTTTCCTTGCTTGCATGGTATGGCTTTCCAAGCAAAATTGTTGTTTGACTGTTTCAACTTACTTACATGGCCAATTTCCAATGCTAGCTTTTCAAGCCCAAAATTAAAGTACAATCAATAGGTTCATCAGTAAATGCAACACAAACTGCTGAAGAAATGAGTAACAGATGCAAATACCTGCTTGCTGTGCAGTCTGGGGTATTTGTTGACTCCGCTGTGCATTGTACTGAACTGAGGCAATGGGTCTATACTGCTGAGTTGCTGAGGTAGGGTATTGACCAGATGGGTAGTAATACACTGGCATCTGTGGAAAGCAAGAACACTGACTAAGTACTTATGACAGAAACTGAAGACATACAGAAAAAAGTCAGGTGAAGTAGTTTAGTTTTACAGTAATCAAAAGAAAAGATTTGCATAGTACATTTTCAAGCACTATCACTTAGTTCTAATTTTCTCTTGCAATGTGATCAATGTCTTAAGGATTAAACAATGTTAGTGTGTATGTTGAAAAACCCTAAATGAAGCAGGAACATGAATAAAAATGTTCTTCAAATACTGAATTACTTTGTTCTCAACTAATTTAATGTCACAGAGAGAAGCAGAGAAAAATAGCTGATATTTTAAAAAATTGTGTAAGCAATGTTGCATATTAACAAGAGACCAAAAAAATAATAATCACAGAAGTACCATATTGCACAAAATTATAATGCTAATATGAATGTATTGTAGACCATATGGAAAACAATTAAATAAACTCTGGGGAAGATATTAGACCACATGGAAAACAATTAAATAAACTCTGGGGAAGATATTAGACCACATGGAAAACAATTAAATAAACTCTGGGGAAGATATTAAATGGACAATTGAGAGCAGAAATGGCCTGGAGACAAAATGTGCATGTTGCATGAAAGTGAGATATTTATTTGTATGTATGAAAGAGTCTCCTTGTTAGCTTAGCCCTCTTTAAGGGATAAGTGCTTACCTGCATGAATCTCTCCCTTTAAAGCTTCTAGCACATTTGGCAAGAATATATTATGGATTAAAAATGATTAGCCTCCCTCCTCTTGCAAAGCTTTTAGTAGGTATTGAGTCAGCTAGTGTTGCTAGCTATTTTATGTTACAGAACAGGGTATACTAAACTGCTTCACCACACATTTGAAAATACAAGTTTGAGGGCAACTGAACACAGTGACTTTTCTTGCACACTCTTCATCACCATTACAGAGACATCTGAGCTAAACAGTTTTAGGCTGGCCCTTAGTGAGTTCAATAGCACTCCACATTTCTCATTTTCATTTGAAGCAAAGTATACAGGGGCACCTCTACAAGATCTTCAAGAGAACCTTTGTTGTTGTTGTACTATTTGAAATGTATGTCTGTGCTTCTTTATAAACCAATGGAATTATATTTGTTTCCACATTTAGTATTTGGCCTGTTTCAAAAAAGAGACACAAAATGCTTTCTATTTTTAATACAACAGGAATCAGTAAATGTGGGTCAGATTCTGCCACCTTTATTCATACTGAGCAGTACCTTATCTCAGGAGTAGTTCCACTGGAGATAACTGGACTACTCATGGAGTAAGTATTGCTCAGTGAGAGTAACGGTACACCGAATAAGGTCTTATATGACAAGTATTTAAAGAGTCAACAGAATCCCTTTAAAAACAGGCTCAAACTCTCAGAGATACAAGGCTCTTTATCACCAGAGAAAAACTACCAAGTGAAACAGAACTAAAGTTACAGAAATATGCAGTGCCATGCTGGCACATGGAAGTGTACTTGAAAGGGGTCTAATTAAGTTTTTTATCCACTAACATAATCACCTCAAGATGTGACATTTTGGCTAATGTTTCTATAGCTCTGTACGAAAACTCTCACAAAAGTTTCCCAGTGGACACTG
Source organism: Macrochelys suwanniensis (assembly GCA_033296515.1). Lineage (NCBI taxonomy): Eukaryota > Metazoa > Chordata > Testudines > Chelydridae > Macrochelys > Macrochelys suwanniensis. The sequence goes on along the minus strand of CM065776.1, from coordinate 82,869,753 downwards.
TTTTACAAAATGGTGATAACTACAGGAAAAAGAGAACAGGAAGAACTACAAGGAGGAAAGTGAGAGGAGGACACAGTTTATGAGGGTGAACCATAGCTGGGAAGTGGAGAGAGGACTGAGGGAATTATAAGGAGAAGGGAGACTGAGAATCAGGGAACCTGGACTGGGGGAGGTGGCTGAAGGGAAGAGAACTCCAGGCAAATTGGCAGACTTTAGAGGACGAGATATCAAATCTTTGCCCACGTTTTTCTTTTGAACCCATGTAAATACTGTTGCTTTGTTTTGTCAGGTACAACAAGCCAGAATCAAACCAAGAATGCTTTAATTTGAACATGTTTTGAGCTATTCCAGCTCTGAAGAACGCAGAGTAATGCTGAATTGTAGCCTGCCTCTGAACTGTGCTTCATTTTTGAATACTGCAATGCAAGCGATGGGCATAGTGTAAGAACATTTGTCCCCGATCTAATGAAAGCTCTCTAACTGTCTGGAGTTGAAAATACCAGTTTTAAATGCATGATATAATTTTACCCCAGCAGGACAAGGTTAGTGAGGCAAACTCACCATGGGTAAATGTGGCTACACTCTTAAAACTTTTAAAAATAAATGGCCATCTGAGAACAATACGAGTTACCTCTTGACAGTAATCATTGCATGGAAAGTTCATAGGTATTAAATTAAAAACGTAGCCCAAACAGTTTAGGGCTGGAACTGAAGTTTTAGTTGAACCTGCTTAGCTCATTCTAATAACTGCTATAACACGTAGTAGCACTTAACATTTTTTAAAGTACTGTACAGCCATGAACTAACTCATCTCTGTAGCTACAAGGATTTTTTTTAAAATTCACTGGAACTGAATACATTTGTTATATACTCCATTTAGAAGCTTATCAGTACAGCAATCTATCACTTTGAAAAATGTTGTTAGTGGCATGGAGCATTAGATGGAAAATCATTTAATTTGGGGGTGATTAATGGTTGAATTTGATAGTAATCATGCATGGATGACTTGCTAAGAATAGACATTTTTGTTAAAAGACTAGACACGAAAAAAATGGCTTGACACAGAATATAGACATGGGTTAAAGTGGATTTTAGTCTGACAATCAATGATTTATTGATCTGGTCGGACATACTTTAATTTGTCTTCTGTACAGCTCTCCTTCAGCTTACAGACCGAGTTTCCCCCCACCCCCCCAAAGTAATCCAAGCCTGATATTTGCCCACTGTGGTATTACTTTAATGAACAGCAGAATTCATAGAATCCTAGATACCAAGGAGACCACTCAGGTCATCTAGCCTGAACCTCCTGCACTTTGCAGAATTACTCACTACCTCAATCTCACAAACACCTTCTTTTACTTGTGCTTGACTACAAATAATTACCATCTCCCGGCTAGTCTACCGAAATGCCCAACTGTACTTGATGTTTACAGCTTTTCCTCTAATCTAAGGCTTGGTCTCCATTATAAACTTTTGCTGGCACAGTTTATTTCATTCAGAGAATTGGTATAAGCTGGCCAAAGCTTTGCCTAAACTAGGAGGGAGTGCCAGTACAGCCATAGCTCTATCGCTCAACAGATTTATAGCTATACAGATATAACTATCTCAGCAAACCTTTCTAGTGTACACTGACTGGACCTAAATGTTTCCTTCTTCAGCTTCAACTCATTGCTTCAATCCTCCTAACATTGTGAAAAATCCCCTTTCTTCATTTATGTTGTTATTCTGAAGCCATGTATAGGCTACCATTTCCTTCTTGAGTTTACTTATTGAATTATTTAATAATAAATAATTATTTCTAAACTACAGTATTTAAGCTTAACTCAGTCTCTCTGCATGTTTTGTCCTCCAACCCTTATGTAATTTTTGTTCTCCAGCATATTTTCTTCCTGTCTATCCTAAACTGTGCCAGAACTGTGCCTAATATTCCAAGGACACTCAGACCAGTGCTATGTAGAATGGCATTATCACTTTGACATATTTCATGTGATCCCCTATATAATGAATAGAGATCTGTGAACAGCAATGGCTTTTTCTTGTTTTGTTCCTATTTAATTTGCTTTCTATCATCATCCTAGGGTCCCTCTAAGATGGCTTTCCAGATAGGTTCTCTCTAGTTTCTTGGTGTGCTGTTTACGCTAGGTGCAGGACTTTACATTTATTTGAAAATCTATTGTTCAGCAAAATGCACTCTCCTAACCTCTCCTGGTCAATTTACAATTTGATTCTGACTGCATATAGGTTTTCTATTCTAGATGTTATCAACAAATTTGGTTAGAATTGAATTTCCACCTTCCTTGAGAGATTGTTCATGAAGCCAGTTGTAATGCTGTTATATTTCATAGTTCTGCTAGGGGGTGGAAAATATAAATTCTCTCAATAGGCATGTGTAAGTCCCATCAGCACTAATGGCAATTACACTTACATAAGAGAATTTACAGGGTCTACATTGACCTATGGAGATTTTGGATACACAAATGCCTCCCAGTCACCTGGCTGGCTTGCCTTTGTCTTAATTTAGGGACTTACTGTCCTCTATGCTGGCTACTCCCATGCTGAGGGCAGGAAAATAAATTTAATGATCTGTGAATTATTCTCTCAGGGGGACGGAGTCCCTTGTGTGGAACAATAAAGGGGTATGTCCCCCAAAACTAGTGAACATTCCTAAGCTTGAGTCAAGGACCATGTGCATGGCGGCTTTTTGACTCTTTTTGAGTAAATTTCTTGCCTGCTACTGGCTCTGGGTCCCCTACCCTTTGAGAAGCTTCCACAACACAGGCAAAGAACCAAGTGAAGTTAACACAGACTGACCACCATCAGAGAATGTGTAGGTGTAAGGTGTCTGAAGCATTACTATCCTCCAAGCCCTATGTCCTTCTCATCTGTGGATCCCATTCTCCTAAGAGTGGTTTGTTTCCATGAGGGATGCTGCTTCTGTTACTATCTCTCTGTTCAGCGCAATTTTTTTATCCCCTCAATCACGCAGGCAGAGGAGTCAATCTGCCCTTTAGTCAGTGCAGGAGAGGATGCTGGTGATATTTTCACTGAGCATGGCGATCTGGTCCTTTATTGGTGTGCTTGGGCCATGAGCATGTCAGAATGGCTGTCAGCATCAGAGGAAAACAGACAGGATGGACGAAGTGTATTATTGTGACATGGCCGTAACCAGGGCGGGCGAGCGGGGCAGCTGCCCAGGATGCAAAGCCGGAGGGGCGGGGTGGGGGGCGAAAAATGGAGAGGAAAAATGACGAAAAAAACAGTATGGGATGCAAACATGCTTGCTGGTCCCAGGCACAGAAATGCCTACTTACGGCTATGGAAAGCAACTTAAAGTAGGAATTTGCCAGTGAAATGGAGAAAAGCAAAGCCAGATCACTGTACTTAGTTTTCACTAGTGAACTTGTTTCTCACAGGTTGATGCTCACAGAGGAGAGGCTAGACAGCGACAGATTATGTTTATGTTACTGAATAATGACTGTTAACCAGCTTTAGAATATGCAGTGGGGGAGGAGGAAGCAGAAGACGACAAAGGACTCCCCCCGCCCCCCCCCCCCCCCCCCGATGTATCACTTTAAAATCTGTCGGTTCCTCTTTTGATGAAGAATGGAAAAGGGAGCCTTGGAAATAGCAATAAAGCCAGCATTAATTAAACTTTAATATATTAATGTAAGATCTCTTTAGGCTTGCAGGCTTGGACAACTTATTCTTTCTTCTTTCTAGATGGACATGCTCCTAAATTTTCAATGCTCTGCTATATTCAAGTGGCATGATACCAGAGGCAAACTACTAGAAACCTCATTGCCACTACATTTACAGGAACTAATTAGCCATTTAGACTGAAGCCTATGTTGTATTGGAATAAATTCAACAGCAATGTCTATGATATAGAAGTGCTTTTACATTGATTGCATTATATTGATTATTGCATTATAACATTTTGCATGCATAAGCATCTTAACTGGTTTTTTAGTCTCTCTGCTTCTTCTCCTACAGAGAACAACAAAAGCTTTCACCCTGGATCAGTTAATCAGATTTCAAGGCCTGCTGTAAGAAACAGCTACATAGCAATGACAATATTAGCTAGAAAGATGCTGACTCTATAGGGTAGGTCTTTGTGACACAGAGCATATGGGTCACAGTTTATTCCATTTTGCTTCCCTACTCTGTCAAAGCAACATCTTCCTAGCCATTATTGCCACTGCTATATAATATAGCTACATTTCAGAACAATCCACTACATCTGCAGCCTACAGATCACTCAGTCCATTCCGCATCTCCAGTGGGAGTTGAGTGGGTTATTTTACCTCTGTATTTGGCACTGCTGGAATACTATGTCCAATGCTGGTGCCTACAATTCAAGGAGGATGTTGATAAATTGGAGAAGGTTCAGAGAGGAGCCATAAGAATGATTAAAGAATTAGAAAACATGCCTTATAGTGATGGGCTCTGAGTCTAACAGAGAGAACGTTAAGGGGTGACTTGATCACAGTCTGTAAGTACCTTCATGGGGAACAAATATTTAATAACAGGCTCTTCAATCTAGCAGAGAAAGGTATGGCAATCCAGTGGCTAGAAGTTGAAGCTAGATAAATTCAGACTGGTAATAAGGTGTACATTTTTAATGGTAAGAATAATTAAACATTGGAGCAATTTACCAAGGGTTATGGTGAATTCTCCATCGCTGGCAATTTTTAAATCAAGATTGGATGTTTTCCTAAAAGGTCTGTTCTAGGAATTGTTTTGGGGAAGTTCTATGGCCGGGGGTCTGACTAGATGATCACAGTGGTCCCTTCTGGAATCTATGAATCCAGGGGAATCCCATCCCCGTACTGGGATGCTACTCTCTAATGCAACTATCTCCATGTATATTAAAGTTTAATTACAGTAGAAGAGGGCATTTGCATAAGAGCTCCACACCACATCAGCAGTTCTGTGGGTTCCAGCTAAGGAACCTGCTCTATGTCCCAATCCTTGAAGCTCTACCCATCCTCCGAATCAGTCGGACCAATACAAAGCTTTCATACATGATGCTTAGATACCAAAGTGACAAGTGATTAAAAATGCCACGGATATGACAGTGGGGCAGAGCTGTTAAGCACTTTGAAAACAAGGACAAGTTTGAAGTTCGTGCAGAGGAAAAGGAAGTCAGTAGAATGATTCAAAGGGGCGTGACATGATCAGAACAGGTGAGGAACACACATCCATTTATTGGTTAACTTTTGGTTCATACTTTGAAGGTTATCTTCAAAACCAGGACAGCAAGAGATTTGCATTATTCTTCAAAATGACAGCTCAGCTACACAAACACAATTAAGCTGCAACTTCCGAGCAGATGATTGAGTGGCTGCATAATATGAGAGACCTTGCATGGATATTTATATAAATTAATTGTGACACTATTTAAAATGATTTTATGGTACATATATTTAAAATTAAAACATGGTCAGTTAAGTAATTTGTTTAAAGATATATATTGATGACCATATATATTGATGAAACATGCCATGCAATTGATATATGAAATATATTTTCCATCTGGGTACACAGAACATTTTTTTTGTTTTATTCTATCACTAATTATAGTGTATAATAATACAGAACTGTACCTCAACGGTTGCTAACCATACCGAGGCTACCTTGGACCCAGATCCTATCCAACCAAAGCCCGCCCCCTGAAAAATTACCCTATTACCTACAATATCCTTTCAAAAGACAAACATGTTCAGTCTGATAATGAACATCTACTTTTGATTTGAGAATTTCCCATACAATGAAGAAATCATGAAAAATGATAGTACAGAAACATATGGAGTTACACTGTTCTTTGTTCCTGCAGTTCAGTGCTACTGAAACCTCATTTTTGAGAAAACTTTTTCAAAAAGTCATTAATTAAATATTAGAGCCAAGCAAAACTGGAATAATCTGTTTTTGTAACAATGACCACCAATTTGTCATTTATTATTTTCTCCACAAAATTTCAATTTTTTCGTATATCAGACAAATGTGCAGACTCTAAAAGCCACTGTCCCACAAAAATTCACAGTTGTGAATTTTTAAGAAGTTGCTGCTGGTGGCTGGTATCTGTCCTCTCTCCTACTCAAATCCCATGGATTAGAGAAATGAACATAGTATTGGGAAGCAGGAGGCTCTTAGTTCCCATCTTCACCACTTAACAGTTCTTTGAAAATCTGAATTAAAGGAGGAGCCATAGTTCTGGGCCCCATGCTGGGAGGAGGCTTACAGACCCACAATATTTGGATCCAAATGTCCAATATCCATGGTCCACCATGGTGACTGGAGAGCCAGATGTGACAGGCAGGAAAGCCACAGTTGACTAGGCTTGGTTGGATTGGATCCAGGTCCAAGGTAGTCTTAATCCATTATTGATGCTTTGCACCAATATAATCTACTAAAATTATTTAATTGTCTCATAATGCCCCCCTGAAACAAGCACCAGTACCCCCTGCTTATAGACATGGAAACTGAGGCTCAGAAGTTAAGTGATATGTACAACATCACACAGTAAGCCAGTGTCAGAAGCACAATTAGAACTCTGGTTTCTTGACACAAAATCCTATGGCTAATCTATTAGAACACAATGCCTTCCCCCCACTTCCCTACCAGCCCTAGAAATGTTGGTAATGTTGTTTTCCATACACAAAATCCAAAAATATACAGGATTATAATATCCCAGCCACAGGTAGGCAGGTACCTGTAGGTAAGTATTATTATCCCCATTTTACAGATTTGGAAATTTAAGATCAGAAAGGATAAGTGACTTGACAAGACACACACAGTAGTAGTGCAGCATCAATATGGCCCATTAAGACAGGAGACCTGTGTTCTAATCCTGATTCTAATACTGACTCACTGCAATAGCCATGAAAAATATCTCTTAGCTTTTCTAAACCTCAGTTTGTAAAACAGAGCGGGCTCATATGTATCTAGTTCACTAGGAGTGTTCTGAAGTTTGATTAAATAATACTTGAAAATGTTATAGAACACACAGTATTAAGAAAAGCTAGTGACACATGTGGGAACAGAATCCAGGGCAGCTTGTAAGATTTTAGCTTTCTGCTTATTCACGTAGATAATGTAGTTTGGGTTGGGGAAAAGGGGATATAACAACTTCTTCTGTCTCCCCTGCTCCCCCAAATTCACACATGTAAATTTTCGACATTTGGCAAATCGCTACATAGTGAAAAATATTTCTTGTAATATTTTATATAATAAAATAAATTCATAACATTGCCCTTTTGTTGAATTTTTGCAATTTGAAAAATAGGCAAATTCCACATGTAAAAAGCAAGCTTTTCTGCTAAATATTTTAGCTCTATTAAATATTTTGCAAGCTCTTTACTCAGGAAATTACATACATGGGGCAAATAGCTGTACAATATTTAGACTTAGAAATATGTGCCACTGTATCTTCTGTGGCATGAACAGCCCTTAATCTTCTAATTTTCTGTACTAATAACTAGTAAAATAAGGAGACATTAACTCCCAAGGCTGTTAAAAGTAGCTTAGTAGTCCACATTCTTTGTTATTACAACAGTGCAGAGACATACCAACAACTGCAGCTGTATTATCAATAAGGAATAACGAACAGAAATAACACCATGGTTTAAAATCATTTTATGCTAGAGTGTTTGGTGGGATTTTTTTAAACAAATATTTTTCTAGAGGATAAAACAACTCCCCCACCTCCCCGACTAATGACATTTTAGCATTTTAAGCTGCACGTTAAATGCAGTTTTCTATAATTAAGTTGGAAATTTGACTTTTTAAAAAGTATACCTTGAAAATGGGCCAGAAAATCATCCGTGCATTTTACTTCTTGACAGTAATCACTTTCTGTGTTCTGCAAGGATACCCAGGAGACATCCATGGATGTTTGGTGGCGAACAGTAAAACATAATCAGTCTTCAGGAAGACAGTAAAAATTACTGATCTGTGGTGTCTTACATGTTCAAGTCAATTAAATATGATGAATGGCTACCTCTGCTAGCATGCATGTGGCTCACAGGAGAAAAGGGACTCTGAATGTTTGTTCACCCACCTCCTTCATATTCATGTACAGATACATCCTGGAACACAGATGAATGCTCAGAAAATGATGGTGGGGGAAGGGAGGAGTTGTTGGAATCAATGAAACAACAGAAAGGATGGAACCGTCCCACTGCCAAAAAAATCTGATCCACAGTAGCTGTGAATTCCTTGAAAAGATATTCTCCAGTTACCCCCACAGTCTATGCTGCATGTTCCATTTATGATGCTATACAGAGGTCCCAGAGTTTGGAGCTATGTGCTAAACTCACAATAAAGAGGTAAAAATTCTACTTACCTGAGCAGGTGGTGGTTGCTGTACGTAGCCCTGTGGGGGTGGTGGAGGCTGCAGTACTTGTTGGGATACTGGCGGACCTGAACCTGTAAAACTTCCTGGGGGAAGCTGCTGACTTGGGGATGCCATGACATAACCAGTCTGCTGGCCAGATGGCTGTATAATAGGTGATGGGTAGACAGGACCAGAAGGCGACTCGGGGTTGTCTCCTGATGACTGACGACTTAAGCTCATCTGGCTAAATTGTGTTGTCATGTCATCTCGCTGTGGGGCAAAAGTCAGTTGAAAATGATCAACATGATTTTTGCAGCAGACATTTGAAAAACAAAAAGCCAGGTTCTAAGAATAGCCTGAGAAGCAGGTGAAAATAAATTCACACACCACCAAACAACTCAGGGTAACCAACAAATAAAAATAAAACACTAAAAACGGCTTGAAAAATACTTCCAGACTGTAAGGTAAATTACACCACATGGAGAAACAGCAGCTCCTCATTGGTTGGAATTCTTTGATCCTATCCATATTCTAAAGACTAGTGAACTCAAAAGCTTTCAAAGGGACACATTTTGAACTGAAAGGACATAAACTTTGTAAGTATGGGTTCACCTCACAAACACAGAATTCCTTAACCAAGGATACTCTAATAACTAGAGTTGGGATTTTGTAAGTATTCCAAGGGCAATTCAATGTGATTGAGGCACCCTTGATTCCATACATTTTAATATATTAGGCAAAAATATGTAATCTGGAGACGGAGCAGTTTGCAGCTCTCAACTGCATGGATTTTTAAATAAATACACCAGAATATTTGTTGTAAGCCAATTTTCAAATTCACAGTCACATGCAGAAATCTCATTTTTTTAAGGCTTACACTAATTATTCCATCTGGGAACAGATATAATGGGCCATCATTCTGAAAACTGTAGGCCAGGATCTGGTCCTGCATGCCTAAATCCAGGCACCTGCATCCATACTGAGGTACCTGAATTAATTGCCTGAATATATCAGAAACGTGGCGCATCCACAGCTCCCATTGATTTGATGGTAAATAGTTTTAAACAAGTGAATTTGGAAAAGCAATTATGACAATTCACAAAGAGAAAAATGAGGAATTCAGCTAATAAATTAACCATTAACAACCTACCTCTACCCATTTCTATGAATGAGACACTATGAAGCAGATGGTCACACACTTGTCATGGGAGCTAGCTGGGACACACATCTGGTGTGCAGGACAACAATTTGTCCACAGCGTTTCCAGTGTGTGGGGATGGGTAGAATAAGTCACTACTGAGCCTTTAAACGTAGTGCTTCTCTCCTATGTGTTAGTAGTACTATTTTGGCCCCAAAGGCATTATTCCATTTTGTTTCTATCTTTTCATATGACCAGGTGACATCTCTAGCTTGGGGATATCAGCCACAAATAAAAAGTGAGAGAAAGACAGAGGACAAAAGAATCCTGTGCCACCTACTAAAATGTCAGCTTCATTCTACAGTAGAATCATTTTAACCTTGTAAGCATCAGGCCAGATTCAGACTCCAGAGGTATACTATTTTTATTCTCCATGTCCATTAGTGCTTTGTCATGATGCACAGTACACATCACATGCCTTTAGAGCTGCAGCTCTTTCACAAATATTCTGTTATCCAAGTGCTCCAATATGATCATGGAATAAGTTCAGCCAGTGGATTTAGAGTACAATGGTTTCTACAGATTCCGAATCAAGCATGTCACACAAGTCTTTCACCACATCCATAAGAGGTTTTCCTCCAGACTTTGTGGACATAAAATGCTAAAGTATTCAGAAGTGCAGAATAAAAGATAGATTGACCAAGACCTTGACACAAGATGCCCTGCATTCCTACACATTGCTGTCAAACATACACATGCTCACCTCAGCCACCCCACATCAACAATCATCACAAAAATAAATAAAAATCTGTAGTACCACAGGAAACTGCTGCGTTGGAGAGACTGGCAGGAGGTGCTGGGGTGGATAAGAAACTGCTGGATATTGGACTGACTGGGAAGATGGCTGCAAAGCCTGAACAGGCTACAAAATAAAATGAGACAATAAATACAACACTCCAAGACTTATATAATAGCAAAACAGTGTTATTGGGAACTAAAGCTCTGGCAATGCAGGTGATTCACCTTCAGGTAAAGACAACAGATCAGTTACTGTGACTTTAAGCCTGCATTTTGGTCCCTCAATCTTGTGATTCTTTGATATTGTTTTCTGATGACTAACAGACTTTCAAGTTCATGAGACACACAAATAAAACCGTGGTTACTTTCTTATTATTAGTGTGCTGCAGTGCTAAAACAAGATGCTATATATAACTCACAGAGATCACAGGGGGAAAGCACTACAGATGCATAGATATGAATTTTTCTGTTAATGGCTGATTTAAACTCCGAGTGTTTCATAGTAGAAAATTAATGATTATAAAGCTGAAAAGTAAGAACAAAATTGAGATTATCAAATTACTTTGGAGGAGATGTTTAGGTAAATGAAATAAAGTGTTTATACAGAACTATATGGAGAGTGTTTTACCTAGGAATAGCTTTAGCATTCCTCTCATTTTAGTCTCTCATTTACATGAATCCTACACAAGCTTGGTACTATTCTACTTTTTCTGTTATAAATTATTGGGAAGATCTGAATCTTGAAATTGAGGTTATAGATATTAGGCCATATTCTGTACTCAGTAAAACCAGATTAATTTAACTGGCTTCAGTGGAGTTACTCTGGATTTACACCTGGGTGATCTGGGACCAGAATGAGTCTCCTTAGATCTACATATGGAGGAATTCTCCAGGCACAAATCTGGACTACTCTCTGCTCATAAATAGGTGACTGCAATACTGTCTATCTATCCCCTACCCTTGCCCTAAAGAGAGCTCCCCATGTAGTTCTGGGTTGATGCTAAGGGAGTAGGTTGACATTCACCTGGGCCAGCCAGGGCCCCCTCTCTGGTCTCGTGTACTATACAAAGATAAGTTCATCGAGCCTTAGGCGGCATTTACTGTTTTATGGATCCAACCTCACACCTCTGTAAAAGCTGAGTCCTGAAAGTTCTCTGGCAACATGACTCCATTCACACAGTACTGCGAGAAATCTGGGGGACATCCAGAGGCTAGAGCCATTGGGATCTAGACAGAGGTTTGTGGATGGCTTTTCCCTAGAGATTTGGGTGTAAAAATCTCTCAGACCCATTAACTGATGTGTGGGAATCTCCATGAACAACCACTCAGTTTCTCTCGTAAAAAGTCCCCTTTTATTATAGGAGGGACTGATTTGGGACCTAAAGCTCAATTTGTACCAATATATTATTTACACTGACTAAGGCTTCCAACATTATTATTATTAGGTTCCAATGTTGCCCTCAGTGAGACAGATGTTATACCAAACTAACTGGGTCCAGTATTGAGCCTTCAGGGCTTTTCTTTTGTCCCACATTTGGACTTCAGCATATTGAGAAGTAGAGAATAAAAATGTGACAACTAAACACTCAGCCATGCTATCCGCTTGTACGTATGTTCATGAATCTCCTATTAAAGTCAATGGGAGATATCCATACACTATACGGGGAAAGGTGCTCAGGTGCTACATCAAAGAGGGTCATATTATATATTTTAGACAATCAGAAGGACAGGGCCCCTAATGCTAAATTAGCTTTGGGGGACCTAATTTACCAATAGTATTATTATTACATCATTATAATTGAGAACATATAATGATCTCAAGAAAACCTGAAGAGAAACTAACAATCTGAAGTTAGAAACAGTTAACAATAGAATTGATTTCAGAAGCTGTGAGTATTACAAGGTGTTCAGCAAAAGATCAACAGAGCTATGTACACATCTCCCAGCCCTTTACAAAATGACATATTGCATCTCTCTATGAAAGAATAATTAGGGCTTTTTGTCACATTTAAATTTTTCCAAATAGAATCTAGAGACTTTCCACATATACACCACCTGGTTTAATAATCATTTTCCAAATGAAAATCTTTCTACCTGTTCCATCCACCCAGAAAATATTTGATAGCTTTTCTTTTGATATTTATTTCAAAAGAAAAAAAAGACACCCTGACATTTTGTCTAGTTGCTTTTCTGAGATTATAGTGTTGCTCTGCGAGGAAGATAAACACACCTGATCATTCCAGCCTTGATGAAAGCTTGTTCTCCCCTTTCAATAGTTGCCGTACCTGTGTGACAAGGTGACTTGTCATTTGCTGCTGTGGTTGTTGCACTTGCTGCTGCTGTTGGGATGAAGGCTGCTGCTGAGACTGTCCCACAAGCTGGCTCCTGATTGGCTGCTGGCCGCTGGGAGGGTTGTATATTGCAGGTGTACCATCAGGATTTACAAACGGTTGGCCTGAAACAAAATACACTTAATTTGCTGAATACTTTTAAGAACATAACATCCACTAAAAGAAACTAGATGGGCACATATTTAGAGGCAGCTCTCTCTTTGTACTAATTGACCTTGAACAGAAAAGTGCTCATGGCTCACAATGCCTCCAGTTAAGGGGGCAGCTATCTATTTTTGCTGCTGAGCCTGGTAGCATCTGTTAGTTAATAGCACTTTAAGATGTAACTGATCATTTTTCTTCCACCAGAGAGATTTAATGCATCTCTGTACATTGGCTCCCTGAGTGGTACTTCTGACTACATATTTGTGCCTCAGTCAATACCCATAGCCTTTTGCGTGCAGCAAGAGAATGACAAGCCCAGTGGAAAGATTACGGAGGGCTCCTACTGATCTGATCACAAACACATTTCAGGTTTGTTCTCTAACTTCTCAGGCCACTACTGAAGATCCTTAAATGCAGGGGCACAGACAGGCATTAAGGGTGAGATCAAAAATATTCCATCATCAGTTTACACCAGAGTAAAGCACAAAATGGGACTAGGCTGATAAATTATAGAGTTGCAGTACCACACGCAATTACATGAGTGACTGAAAGTAGAGGTGTGCATGCACTCTACTGTACAGCTTTGCACGACATAAATGAAGCTTAAATTCGTAACCCCTTCACGTATGCCAGAATGCGCTTTTCTTACAACAACCTCTTTTGTCCAGTGCATAAATGAGTGGAAGGTTCCAATGACTGTGCCAAAGATGTCCAGATGCTATGGTTAGAAGCTGAAAGAATGTACTTCAAGGATGTACTTTATGTTAATTCCAGCAATGAAGCTGTTAATGCTGAAATTGCATCCTGGAACAAATATTGGGGATAGAAGATATTCATGCCCATTTCATCCCTATGTAAATGGAATGCAAACTATCACTGGTCTACAAGTTTTGAGAAGTCGTCTGCTTCAGAGATAAAATGTGCTATTTAGAATGTATTTTGATGTGCTGAATTCAAATATGACAATTAAAACAACTGATTGGCTACTGTTTCTAAGATATTTAAGTTTTTACATGTTATGTCTATGTATATTGTGTAGATAGTAGAGTTTTAATAATAAATTCTAAACCTAGGTCTTTTCATGCGTTTATGGTTGCTTTACATGATACTATTTCACCTGTCCTGTTTATGTAACACTTTAACAATCAGCAAAGGGGTTATATAAATAAAATTTATTATGAAACAAAAGGCAAAAAACTATTATGTACATAGTTTAGTCCTATTCAGTGTCTACTCGGAGCTTCTTGGCTTGTCTCTTGTCTTCATTCAATGGAGCATCTCTTGTCACTGTCCAGCAATAGTCTGCAAGCATTGATGGGCTCCATTTGTCCTGATAGCGTTTCTCCATTGTTGCAATGTCCTGGTGAAATCGCTCGCCGTGCTCGTCGCTCACTGCTCCACAGTTCAGTGGAAAAAAATCTAGATGAGAGTGCAAAAAATGTATCTTTAGTGACATGTGGCAACCAAGGCTTTTGTATGCCTTGAGGAGGTTTTCCACCAACAACCTGTAGTTGTCTGCCTTATTGTTTCCGAGAAAATTTATTGCCACTAACTGGAAGGCTTTCCATGCCTTTTTTTCCCTTGCCGCGCAGTGCATGGTCAAATGCATCATCTCGAAGAAGTTCACGAATCTCAGGACCAACAAAGACACCTTCCTTTATCTTAGCTTCACTTAACCTTGGAAACTTTCCACGGAGGTACTTGAAAGCTGCTTGTGTTTTGTCAATGGCCTTGACAAAGTTCTTCATCAGACCCAGCTTGATGTGTAAGGGTGGTAACAAAATCTTCCTTGAGGCAACAAGTGGTGGATGCTGAACACTTTTCCTCCCAGGCTCCAATGACTGTCGGAGTGGCCAATCTTTCTTGATGTAGTGGGAATCTCTTGCACGACTATCCCATTCGCAGAGAAAACAGCAGTACTTTGTGTATCCAGTCTGCAGACCAAGCAAGAGAGCAACAACCTTCAAATCGCCACAAAGCTGCCACTGATCTTGGTCATAGTTTATGCACCTCAAACGTTGTTTCATGTTGTCATAGGTTTCCTTCATATGGACTGCATGACCAACTGGAATTGATGGCCAAACATTGCCATTATGCAGTAAAACAGCTTTAAGACTCGTCTTCGATGAATCAATGAACAGTCCTCCACTCAACTGGATCGTGAACGATGTTGAGGGCTGCCATCACACCATCGATGTTGTTGCAGGCTACAAGATCACCTTCCATGAAGAAGAATGGGACAAGATCCTTTTGACGGTCACAGAACATGGAAACCCTAACATCACCTGCCAGGAGATTCCACTGCTGTAGTCTGGAGCCCAAAAGCTCTGCCTTACTCTTGGGTAGTTCCAAATCCCTGACAAGGTCATTCAGTTCACCTTGTGTTATGAGGTGTGGTTTAGAGGAGGAGGATGGGAGAAAATGTGGGTCCTGTGACATTGATGGTTCAGGACCAGAAGTTTCATCCTCTTCCTCGTCTGACTCAAGTGAGAATGGTTCTGGTGCATCAGGAACCGGCAGTCCTTCTCCATGGGGTACTGGGCGTATAGCTGATGGAATGTTTGGATAATGCACAGTCCACTTTTTCTTCTTTGACACACCTTTCCCAACTGGAGGCACCATGCAGAAGTAACAATTGCTGGTATGATCTGTTGGCTCTCTCCAAATCATTGGCACTGCAGAAGGCATAGATTTCCTTTTCCTGTTCAACCACTGGCGAAGATTTGTTGCACAAGTGTTGCAGCATATGTGTGGGGCCCACCTCTTGTCCTGATCTCCAATTTTGCAGCCAAAAGAAAGGTGATAGGCTCTCTTAACCATAGTGGTTATACTGCGCTTTTGTGATGCAAAAGTCACTTCACCACAAACATAGCAGAAGTTATCTGCACTGTTCACACAAGTACGAGGCATCTCTGCTCACTTTGGCTAAACAGAAATGTGTCCCTTTGCAAAATCAAACACTGACAAATAAGAGAGCACGACACTGTATGATTTCTAGAGCTGATAGAGGGCAATTTGTTCAGCAGAGTGATGTAAGCTTCGTTA
Organism: Macrochelys suwanniensis; assembly: GCA_033296515.1. Lineage (NCBI taxonomy): Eukaryota > Metazoa > Chordata > Testudines > Chelydridae > Macrochelys > Macrochelys suwanniensis. The sequence goes on along the minus strand of CM065776.1, from coordinate 82,853,942 downwards.
TGATTGCATCATCCATGACTTCTAGGAATAACATGATGCAATTCATATCATGTATGACGCAATACCAGCTTCAGATTGCATCATTCATTGTTTTGCCTAAAAAGCAAGTACTGTCCAAACCCAGTCATAGATTTATTCATCGATCCAGTCAAAGATGTATTTTAGTCATTTCTGGTTTAAATTGAGATCCCTTCCCTTTATAACTCACTTATCCTCCGCCATTCCCAAGTCAAGGGTTGTATATACTGACCCAATAGCATGTCTTGAAAACTAGAGCCAATCAACAATTTTAAGCATCATTTTCGTTCTCAGTGACCCAGAATTAGTAAAGTTTGACTACATTTATTTCAGAAGCATTTTGGCTGTAGAGCAGTGTAAGACTATGCTGAATGCGTTGTAGTTCAAACAGGGAAAAAAACCCTGCTAATTGAACGTAGTTTCACATCTCAGAAACAAGGCGTTATACTTTTGAGGACAATGTCCTAAGAGACTAGAGGAGACAGTTCTGGAAATTCACAAGGAGAAGCCCTAGAAGTGTCTTTGAATGTATGGGGCAAATTCTTCCCTCCGTCATATTGAAGGTAGAACTTCATCCACAGTATTAATTTTGTTTCCATTTCCTGAATTAGTTGGAAGTTTTCTATTTCCACAAAGTCTTTTTGCCTTTTGCTTTTCATATTTTAATATACCGGGGGGAGAGGGAGGGCAGGGAAAGAAGCAAGTGGGAAACCACCTTGTAAACAGCAATGGCAATAAATCAGTCTCTCTTTCTCCAATTCGCACAAAACTGTTGAACAGCCAAAAAGAACTAGATTATTTTGTGTGAAATGTTTTAATGCAACTTCAGTCCCTTTCTCCCTTCCTTTTAAAAACTGCAGGGTTAAGTGAAACACTTACAGTAGGTAATTGACTCTATAGAACAATTGTGAGATTTTGGCAGGAGAGGGAAATGCAGGTGAACTGCATGGCCTAGAGAACTGATAGTGAAATAAAGAGTTTCTCGCCTCAACATTACAAGACTCTCACGATTCCTGACTGAAGCAAGGCTCTCTTCCATTAGGTACTTTTCTCTCACTCCCTAGCCAGTCTCTCCTAATCACCCACCAGCTTCCAATTCCTCTCACCGCCTGCTCAAGCTGTCCAACACCCATCTGTTTTTCTCACTTCTGACACACTGGGCCAGATTTAGGAGCTAAGCACCTTTCAGAGGAGTGTAGCCTGATCTACTTAAAATGTGAACGCTCCAGGCTGCATGCTCACCATGGGTTTCACTCAGAATGGAGAGGGACATTGATTAAACTGCTTGAAAGAGAAGAGGGGCCCAGCTCTATGGGGGACAATGATGGCATGGAGAGCAGCAACAGCATGAACTCGGACCCAACCATGCAGTCTGATCCCCACCAAAGAACTTCAGCAGGGTCTGTAGAAGGCAGAGATGATGCCACAGAGGGGCCCTTCATGCCTCCTCACCCCAAGTTTGGGTTCACCTCATGGAATTGGAAGGCATGCTCTGATTCAAAGTGCTTAAAAGGAGATGGGAGACTGGGGGGGGGGGGGTTTGGTTAAGGATGATCTTCTTTTGAAACAAAAGGGAAACAGCTATGAGAATGCCAGGAACTGATGAGGCAGAAAATAAAGCAAGCACTGGAACAGTGAAGGAGGTAAATTGAAATAGTATCTGCACAGAAGGGACTTGCCAAGTTCAATTCAGAAATGGCCACCAGGGATAGGTAGAGAAGGGTAACTAAGGGTAACACCACAGTGGAGAAGTCTAGAGGGAAAGCGGTTCCAAAAAGGAGCAACTGGACAGCTAGGAGTGAAACTATGTGACCAAGATGATAGCATTGCCTTCTGGAGTCTAGGTGCTCAAGAACAATATCAAAGAAGACTGTTTCAAATACAACACTTCACTCAAGAACGATGACTGGACAGAAAGAGGTAAACAAAGATGAGACTGGAGCATTAGCTAATGGAGTGCAAAATTTTGAAACAGGAAATGAAAAGGATGGTCTAGTGTTAGGGAAGACACTTGCAGGGCCGGCCCACAACATTTTAGCACCTGAGGCAGGGAGCTCAAATGACGCCCCCATGCTCCCTCGCTTGGGCCAAAACTTTGAAAGATCTCAATTCTGCCTTCTTCCTCTTCTACTCCTCTCATGGTATTGCTCTGCTACCTACCCCAATAAAGGAGAACCAACAACTTAAAATGCCTTGTTCAAAACTTTTAAGTAACACTTAACTTTCAAACGCCTGAACAGCAAATGTAACTTTTCTTGTCTGCATAGTAAACACCGGCATTTGTATCTGTTTGAATAATCGAAGTGCTGCTTTCCGTGCCCTTCTTGGTTGCAAAGATTTTAACTGCTTCCTGAAGGTCCACAGTCTGGGCCAGCTCATGCTCTACTGAGATGGTTGCAAGGCTGACCAGCCTCTCCTGTGTCATTGTGGAGCGTAGATGTGTTTTTATTAACTTCAGCTTGGAGAAGCTGCGTTCTTCACTGGCAACTGTTACAGTAGGCGCAGAGCAACAAAAGCATTTGGAAAGAGGGTGGTCATCTTATTTGTGCACATATATTCCAGAACAGCCTTTGGAGTTGATCCTGCTGAAATGTATCTTGAAAGGGCTTTCAGTTCATCACCTAAATCGCTTGCATCAATATCGCGCATGTCATCATGTGTCAACACTGTCTCTAGTGCCCTGCATTGCTGGTGTAGGTCTTCTTCAGGTATAGTGAGAAGTTTTGGAATATCATACAACATCCCAAATATACTGCTGTGTTCCTTGAGCTGCATTAAACGTTCTTCAACTGACTGTACTGCACAATCTAGCACCTGGTTAAAGAATTCAACTTTGAATTGTTGTTTGGGGTCTCTTATGGGATTATCCCGTGCCTCGTAATCAAAATGTCGTCTTCTTCGGTGACTCTTGTATTCTTGAATGGGTGGGAAAATAGCATCAGTGTGAAGTTCCTCTGCCAACTTCTGTGCACTCTTCAGAACGTTTTGAAATCCCTCATCTAACCGGTAAGACTTTAGGTATGACTTTGCTTTGTCCAATTGTTCCATTGCTCCAGATATATCAAGGTCAACACCTTGGAGTCTCTTGCTTACAACATTTATTTCAAACAGTATGTCATGCCACAACACTAAGCCACACAGAAATGTGAAGTTATGTATGTTTCTGGTGATTCCATTTCCCTCTGCCACTGTTCTCCCACGAACAGTTCCTGTCATAGCATTATCCTCCATAATGGCAACTATGGCATCATCTATCTTCCCAATCTGGTGTTCGATAGGCTTTATCGCCTCCATTCGACTTCCCCATTGTGTGGCACTCAGTGGTTTCAGTGTCAGAGAGGATGTTCCCAGATGTTGCTTCAAAATTTGCCATCAATGAGTTGATGCAGAGAAAAATACATAGATGCTTTGAATTACATTAAAAAATTCAGAGTGGTAGCTGTGTTAGCCTGTATGAGCAAAAAGAACGAGGAGTACTTGTGGCACCTTAGAGACTAACAAATTTATTTGGGCATAAGCTTTTCGTGGGCTAAAACCCACTTCATCAGATGCATGGAGTGGAAAATACATACATACATACATACATACAGAGAGAGAGAACACATTAAAAGATGGGGGTTGCCATCATACCAACTCTAACGAGACAAATCAATTAAAGTGGGCTATTATCAGGAGGAGAAAAAAAAAACCTTTCGTAGTGATAATCAGGATGGCCCATTTCAAACAGCTGACAAGAAGGTGTGAGTAACAGTAGGGGAAAATTAGCATGGGGAAATAGTTTTAGCTTGTGTAATGACCCATCCATTCCCAGTCTTTATTCAAGCCTAATTTAATGGTGTCCAGTTTGCAAATTAATTCCAGTTCTGCAGTTTCTCGGAGTCTGTTTTTGAAGTTTTTTTGTTGAAGAATTGCGACTCTGACAGTCACCATGACAGGGACATTTCACTAGGTTCTGTTGTTGTTACAAAACGTACCATTAAATTCATTTATTCCATATGGCTGATGTCAGGTGTGCAGTCCAGAATAACAGAGTAATATCTTGCTGACTTCAGATCTGCCACAACCTTCTGTTTGACTTGTGTTGCCTGTTACTGTATGATCTCATTTTGAATAGTTTTTCCAAGGTAGTGGTGTGTGTACATTTCCTAGGTGGTGACTATTCTTAGATGCTCCTGGAGTACAGCATCAAACTCAGCATTAGCTCCACAATTTTAAGGAATTTTCCATTGTTTGGCACATACAGCTGATCTGAAGTGCCACGTAATGTTAGGTTTTGGGTAGCAAGCATTCTCACAATGGCAATGAGCCTTTTCAGAACATTTTGCCAGTAAAGAGACTCTGATGCAATCTTCTCTTGATGCTGAGCATCTATGGTGGCCTTTAACCTTAGTCTCATCTCAAGCTCTTTCCACGTATGGAATGCTCTCTGGTTATTTGCTGCCTTCTCATGGCATGCCAGATTTCTAGCCAGATTTTTCCAGTCCTTTCTTCCTGTACAACCCAATGTGGCTGGAACGTTAGACTGGAAGAGTTTGCAACAAAAACAGTATGCAGCATTCTGGGGTTTTGAGTACATAAGCAATGCCCAATCCACTTTGTCACCATTGGGGATTTCACGCCAGTAATTTATTCGATGGAAACTTCTATTTTCATTGTCTTTGGGGAACATGAAGTTTTTCACTTGCTGTGGCCCATGCAGTACAAGGAAGTCCGTCAGGCTACTGCTCAAGTGGGTTCACAGTCCTGGATCATCTAGCCTTAAGGAACTAAACACAGCAGCAGCTGTTTCTTGCGCCTCCACCACACTCTTCTCGGATCTACACTTTTCATCAGGAAAAGTGCATAGTTACATCCATTTGAGATGGAGATATGGATGCTGCAGTAGCTGCGAGGTCACCTGTACTCTGACTAACTGGAAGATCAGGCATCTCCTCACCACTCACATCCTCACTGGGGCCAGAAGGCTCACTGTGAACATTTGTGTCTATGTATCTCAGGAGAGCTCCTTCCTGCTTAGATAGAAAAGCTTCCCTTGCTTTCTTTCTTTTTCTGAATGCTGCCCCAGAGAGGCGTTTTCTTTTTTCACTCATGACTGCTGTTCTGTGCCAGCTATAGTGACTCTCACTCAATTGAAGGGGACAAATAAGCAGGCTGGTAGCAGGGAAGATATCAGCGTCTTAAGGGCCTAACTGGCTCCTACTACTTCAGTTGACTGCCTGTTCTCCTCAAGTGGGTTCAGGGAAGCAGCAGGAAACAGGAAGCTCCCTGAGAAGCTGGTGTTAATCAGTCCAGGTTCCTGGGAGTGCTAGAGAGGTATATAAAAGGCTCCTCCTCTCTCTCTCTCCCTGCAGCTCCTGCTGCTTTCTGTTATTCCCTCTCACCTTTTCTCCTGCCTGCCTGTTATGTCACTTGTGCCCTCCTTCCTCCAGCACAGCGCTCCATCATCTCTGTGCATCTAGAGCAGAGAGAATACATATGCACCAGCAGCAGACACAATTTTCTACACTCTGGGTCCTAGTGGTGCCCCCCCCCGCCACCATTTGGCACCTGAGGCAGCCGCCTCAGTTCGCCTCATGGTAAGGCGAACACTGAGGAATTAATTATTTCTCTGACATAGGGACAAGCAAGGAATGATGGAGAAGCCAAAGTGATAAGGAATAAGAATGAAACAAAATGTTTTTAATTGTTGAAGGGATGATGTCAAAGAGGGTATCAGGAGAGACCAGAAGGAAGATGAAAATGGACTGATGGAATGGGTGGATTGAAGTATAGGGAAAGCAGAGATGATATTGCTGCACATGAAAACCTTACACACACACAAGCAAACATCTTGCAGGTGGAGTGAAGAAGAAAGAGCTGGAGGAAAGAGGGAATACTTAAAAGAGAGAATGAGGGTTGCCAACATCAGAGAGGGTGTTGAGAGGTATCTGGTAAGATTTACAGATCTCATGGAGAATAATCAGACTAGAGACACCATGGTGCCTCCCTGATTATTGTGTCTCTGGGTGCTGTAAGAGGACCATGTAGTCAGAGTGACTATGCAGTGTGATAGGAAGGACAAATCTTTAAAGGCCAAGCAGTGAGAATCAAAAAAGAGGATAGAATTGGAGGTAACCAAACTAACAGAAGAAGAAAAGAAGACAGAGCTAAAAAGCGATGATGCACTGTGAAAGAAAATCTACTCATTATGAGAAACAAAGCTTCTTTTCATTTATCTTCTATCTGTTCAAAATATTTGATCATCTCCTGTAGTATCAGTGCATCCTTCTCATGGAAACTATTTTCTATTTTAATTTAAAAAGATGTAGAGCTTTAGGTTCAAATCATAATGAGGAATGTATAGCATGTATTTTTTTCTTAAAAAAGCAGGCATCGCAGTGGGGTTTATTTCCAACACAAGTGACAATGCGATGTATGCTATAAATCTGAGACTAGGACCTGATTGTTTAAATTGAATTGCTTCTTCTACTTTTTTAAAATTAGACTGTATTTAAAAATCAGCTTGAGTAACAAACAGAGCAGTTTGTCTAGTGTTAAAGCACAGATATGTGCTAATAAACAAATATAAATCACAAACACTATTTGAACAACATTTTTACAGATACAGACTATTCACCCTCTAATCCCCACCCCCCAACACACACACAAACACTGTATGTCTACATGGCAGCTGGGAGCATGCTTCCCAGTGTAAGTAGACAGACATGCACTAGCTCAAATGAGCTAGCATGCTAAAAATAGCAGTGTAGCTGAGGGTAGCACAAGCAGCAGCTAGGGTGTCACCCACATATGTGCCCAGGAGATCTGGGTGTGTTTGTACTCAGGTGGCTAGCTAAGCTGCTGCTTGTGCTACCGCTGGCTACACTGCTGTTTTTAGTGTGCTAGCTGGAGCAGAGCTAGCGTAGGTCTATCTACTCATGCTGGGCAGCATGCTCCCAACTGCAGTGTAGACATATCCACAGAGCGCTCAGTTATGTCTCTAAAGAGGATGAGGCATGCTAGGGAGAGAGGAGCAGACACCCTATTCACATGGTGTTACTAGGAGGTACTATGCCTGAGAATGACATAATGCTCCCTGGATGCTGGGGGTCATATGCTAGGCATATGAGACTTGCTATCCCTGTACAGCAGGTGTAATGAGTGCTCTCCTAGAATAACTCTACCGGCATGCAAGTGTGGTGCAGCTATGGCCCCATCCTTGCCATGCCCAGAAACATGCACACACCCTCCACGCAATTACTGTTCCTAGAAGCAGCAGTGGCTGCTCTCACTTGCTCTCCCCAGTCCAGGTGTGCTGAGGTATGTACGAAAGGTCTTCTTGAAAGTGGCCTGCAGAGTACATACAAATGGCTTCTTTCCTATTGCTCAAAAGATTTCAGCACAGTGGATGGAACTGTTAACTAGAAAAGTGTGAATGAATGACTGCTTTGTTTTCTTTTTTCCTCCATTTATTGCAAGGAACACTTATTTAAAATCCTCCGACTCCCACCTCCAATACCAGGCTCTCAGATCAAGACTGTAACAGTGTAGCTTGAAAAAAAACACCACATGTATGTTCAATAATAAGTTGTTAAATTAATCCCACTATATAAATATAAACTTAAAATATTTTTCTGCGTTTACAAATGCTGAAGTGTCTTGATGAGCCTCAAATGTGATTATCTTTTAAAGTGATTATGGGAAGCTTGGTTTAATATGGTTTTTGATGCTGATGTTTTTAATAAACTCCTCATCTCTCAGTTTCTCATCATTATATTGACTATAAATGTATTTTCAGTGCTGATAAATAAGGTTTGTATCTTGGCACTGAACTATTTTTATTTAACATAAAGAGAAAGATAATAAACATAAAATAGTGGCCCTCACTACAAATAACATTCCTGAATTAAAAGCTCCATAATGCCAAGACCTTTGAAAACAGGCTTCAGCTCCCAGCTCTGGGTATAATGGGAAATACTTATGCATTGCTTGTTTTTTATTACCTCCTCAAACCAATATAAATAACTCAGCTAAAGGAGACAGAATGTATGCAGACCCAGAGCCAGATAATATTTCAATCATTATCACTGAAATGGACCCAAATCCCTGAAGCGACTTTACAGTCCCCATCTCCCAAGCCTTCTTTATAATGTTTGCAAAATACTGTGTGGGAATGAAAGCAAGAAGTTGCTTAAACTTCATCTGAACTAAGGACGAGACCAACAACTCAGATCTGAACTCGAATGTTTTTGAGGTTAACAAATGTTTAGGTGAACTTTTATGCCCATTACTTCATATTTCCTTGTGTGCCTCTGTACTGTTTAGTTCCAATTAGAAGCGGAAGTGGAGATGCCATGATATGAAAGTGCCTGTTTGCACACAACTTCCAGGCTAATTATACAGACCCAAGCTGACCAAATAGCTTGGGTAAGAATACAAACTCCAGGGTGCTAATTCAAATTGAGCCTCCACAACGTTTGTGCTTCTCCAGTCATCAAGCTAAACCGCTAAGGTTTGGATATTGTAGGTCGGTCCTTCCCAAAGTGCCGATAGTCTGAGTTCCTGATTCTGGAAGATGCTGAGTGCCCTCCATTGAAGCCCCAATGGGAACTGAAAGTGTTCAGCACCCTGCAAGATTGAGGCCTTATTTTATAGCGGAATCCAATGCAATAACATTAAAATAGTGTTCTTATGGTCTCCTATCAGCTATGCTGCAGTCTTTGCAAAGCCATCACATATTTTCTCACCGCTGTAAAAACATGCAAACAAATCTGATTTCCAAACCAAAGTAGATATTTCCCCACTAATAAATCAGTGCTAGCAGCTGCCGCTTTTCCAGGTACTGGTAACATTCTATTTTTATACGTGATGCTGTTGGCAGCATTCCCTAAAAAGTAATGCAAGATGGAAGAATGTCAGACTGACCTGTGTGTGGATTGAGGAGGATACTGCCAGGTGGTATCCCTGCAGCTTCAAGTGGAAGTATGATATAGCTGGTGTTGCTTGCTGCTACCTGGCCATTCATTCCATTCTCTGTATAGGAAACATTGCCTGAAGGGCTGGCTGTCACTCCAGGGACAATGGATGCACTTTGGAGAGGCTGATGTGTTCGTGACAGTGATCCTGAGGAGCCAGCACTGCTGGAAGACTCTGAACCTGAAAGAGATACAGAATTTCAGTTATGAAGGAAGCCAGGCCCTCCATTCAAGCTGTTACTTACATGGAATAGAACATGTTAAAGATGGAAAGCATTTAGTACATAATCAGCCCTCTAATCCCTCAGACCATGATGGTTCCTTATGATAATACACTCTCCAGCAAGCTCAGTTTTAAGCAGGACTATTGTGATTCAACCCAAGCTACAAAACACCCTTCCCCCCCCTGAAAAGTCACCCCCTCCATAAAAAAATATAATGAATCAGAACACAGAATACATGCTATGCAATTTCCTTTACAGTCATGTTTAATCATTCATAAAAGGCACACACACTCTGCCCAAAAGGACAAAGTTTACAATTCCATAAGCAAAAACACAAGAACACAGCAATTGAATACCCAGCCTACTAACTAGTTAGGTGTATCATTCTTCCATATTCACTGCTAGATACAATTATAATTTTAGCAACTTATTTGCTTTTTCAGTACCCAGCCTATTAAAAAGCTTCAAGCCAATACAAATATGGTAAAAACACAGTCCAGTGATGCTCAGATGGCTAGAGTGCAGGTATTTAAAAAATTTACAACGTTCTGAATACAACTGTCCAATCTTTTATGATTTTAGACAATTTTCCAACATTTTGAGACAACAAACATACACAACCTCCTTCACAAAAAAATGCTGGAGCTGCAATTTTAACTCTAAAAGGGAAGGAAGGAAAGAACTCAGGATTATGTTCCATCAGCGTTTTCCTCCTACATAGATTTTATATTTGGGATCAATAATGTGGGCTTAGTAATAGGTTCCATAGCTTCCCTGAATCATTTTTCAGTTTTGTTCTTGTCTGGATCCATTTCTTTGTTGGTAATTAGACCAGGCCAGATTTTCACTGAAACTGCGGCAGAGGTAGCAACAGTGTGTAATCTGTCAAATCTTCCTGCAGTAACTTTCGTAAATGTAGGGCATCTCTGTGGAGTCCCCTGTTGTGTAAAATCTGAGTTACGTTTTCATCAAGGTCATCTTCATGCTCACAGCAAGTTTCAACATGCATAACTGAATGCAAACAAAGAAACAACAATCTTTCTGAAGATTCCAGTGACTGCCATTGGACTGGAGGGGCACAAAACCCCCTCTTTTCAAATCAGTTGATCAATCAATCAACCAACCAAGAGGCTAATGGAGATTGCAGAAGAATTTCCACAATGTATTCTGAAACTGTGCAAGCTATTCCTTTTTCTTTCCCAACAAAGGTTTATATAGTTTGTTGAGAAACTATACATCAGAAATTTTGGATGTTTACTCCTGAGAAGTTGTTTCATTTTATTATTTTGCTTGTACAAATGGCAGCTATCTCCTTGGATGGGAGAATTCTTGGATGGCACATTCAGCAACGTGAAGACCATATTCTGCTCATTTAGGTTTTTTCAGATGTAGCATCAACAACACTAAGCAGGAACGTATTTTTCTCTGAATAGAATATGTAGCAATTATCATATCTTCTCCCATATATAGCCACCTTGTGTTAATTTCAGTGTTGATTCTTTCTTCTAGTTCTTGCTTTACTTTTTTCCTCTTTTTCCTCCACTTGCAGTATCTCATAATGGATCTGTAATGTGAAAACTGTTGGGAGGCCTCTATCAAAGAAAGTGAATCAAGAGATTTCTTTATTATTATTAATAAACATTTAAGTGATGCCCATAGGCTCCAATCAGGATTCTTTAAATTGCTCATTTTGTGCTACATTGAAGGCAATATGGTTCACGTAAAAGAAAATTGCAACTTTTTTTAATGAAGTTCAGGTCTTTGTCTTTCAGATGTTTTTATGGCATAATCACAGATTGATCTTTACCATTTTGTGAGTGTAGAAGATCAAACAGAGTTCTCCTGTATTAAGCTGATATGGAAGAACTGCTGGAACAGGCTTGGAACAAGCACTTAAGTTATTGTGACTGCTACATTTCAATTAAGGTGATGGTATTTAAATTGGCACACATGCAGGATCATCAGTGATCTGCTCTTCTACCTCAATAGTTTCATTCAGTGGCCCAACCCATCTTGAACAAAAAACCCCACAATTTCTGAATCTTTGGAAAAGAGCATTAATCCATTCCAATATTTTTACTTAGCAACTCTTGAGCATATTTACATAATACTCTATAAGCCTTATCTATTTGCATTATCTCCATTACAATGACTTATTTCCTACCATTTCATTCAACTCTAGCCATCCTGGGTCAGTTAAATTCAAACACTGATGTTTGGTAATAAATAAAAACTATTTTCCTTTTGCTGTATTGGTCAGTAGCTTTCACATTTACTACAGTTACAATGAGAAACAACCATCTAACAAACTGAACATTCTGAAGACTGGAAAAATAAGACTAACTAGTCAACCTTAGATGGAATCATGTTATCAGATGACCTGACCACCTTCCAGAAGTTTTGAGATTCTAGCAAACCAGACCTTATTGATCCACAAGTTCACCCACCTCCCTCTCCTCAGATTTACAATTTACTCAAATGTAAACTAATGGCAGTTGATGTACCTTTTGCCAATCATCAATGATGCCACCTGTATACAATTCCCCTTTACGCTTTTTGATAGTTCTAAAACATTTTTAAGATTTCATAATAGGCATAACAAGAACCTAGATGTTCCTATCACTTCCTTATTAACATATATTTGGATGAATTATGTTCTTATAAGTACCTCACAATGATACTGAAGTTCAAAAAGTGATAGTGATGGGGAAGAAACATGAAAAAAAACCTATTAGTTTCTTTTTTGGGGGGCGGGGGGAGGGGGAAAGAATCTGAAGAGAAAACCTGGCAGCTTTCTCCACAAACCTGGTTTTAAATGACCCACACAACGAGGCTCCCCTCATTTTCCTTGAGTGACTATTTCACAGTCCATTTGATCTTACCATTTGAACTCCTCCCCCACCCCACCCCCCGCCAACATTCAACTTAAATTTTCCTTTGCTTGGTTTCATCTCTGTGTTCCTAATTTCACCTCTTGGACAAGCCCAATTAATTCTTCTACCTCCTTGTTGTTTACATCCTTCAAAGGTATCTCTGTAAACAGTGAAAAATACTCCCTCCCTTACCAGCTGGCCCATATAATTATCCACTCATTACTTGCCCTAAGGGGCCAGTTTCTCAGCAGTGACACATTGTTCATCATTTTTGTAAGTACCAGCCTCTTAGATGCAGTTTCAAAACACCAGAAAAACTGATTTGCTAGTTGTAAAAATTTGTTCCACCTAACCAGTGTTCATTTTTATATCACTTTTATTACTTTGGTATTTAACTGCTGCTGTAAAAGTGATACCTGTCTGCAGCTTGCATTTCTGGAAAGAGGAATGATGCTGCAGCATGGTAGGCTTGCAGGTGCCCACACATCTACACTCCCAAGTTTATTAGGGGAAACATTTACCACATAACCTTGACTTGAGCAAATCATAAAGGAGCAGAAATCTGGTTCCAAAACCAGGCTGCTAAATCATAATTTACAGGATTCTTTATCAAAATGGTTAATGTTTTTAAATGCCTGCAGCATAGATTATATTTGACTTCCAGGACCTGTAAAGAGCACTCAACAACCTGGATTCAATTTTCGATCCCAGTTATAACAGTAGAAGTCTGGAGTAGCTCCAATGAAGTTAATTGGCACTGCAAATTTACTCAAACGTAACTGTGATTTGGAATACAGACAACTGTTTGTAAATGGGGGAGGGGAAGAAATAGGTTTCAACTAGTGTTTATCCTGTACTAGTGTAAAATGGAAACTTTGCACCATAAAGAAGGAAGCTAAAGATACATTTGGTTTATGTCTTCCTATCAATAGCCAATTCTTAATTAATATGCTCCATATATACAGATATAGCTAGAATGCATGTTTGGTTTTCTTTTATTATGACAAATAAAAAATATTGTAAACAGTAAAGGAAAAGGTTGTCATCATACTAAGAGCCACATTTTGTCATCAGGAGTGTGGATGGGAGCTGAATATCTATGATAGACACATCCACACGCAAGGACATCCGTTTCACCACAAATATGCATGCTTAGACAATCCTGCAAGAGGTCATTTATAGAACAGAAGTCTAAACCAACTGAAAATGTGGATGATGTCATAAATTACAGGAATGCGGCATGAGTAATTTGTTGAATTATTAACTCCTCCTCCTTGCCCCCACAGTATTGATTGACAGCTCTAATAATTAATCTCTCAATATACATTATGCTTCATAATATATAAGCAACAGGTAACATGGTATTTGCAACATACAAACTGTGCTTTTAAATTAAAATGAATTTTTTTTTAGCCAGTGTCACAAGAACAGCATGCAATAAACAGTAAAAAGGAAAGCCAGCCATGTGATGGATTTAGAGTAGCTCGTTTCGTTCTGAGAGTACAGCACCATCATTTCTCTGCTGCCTTTTTTTTTTTTTAAATGGAGCACAGAGAAGGACATATTCTGTGTCCTATGTGAGGTGGGACCAGATGTCTGAAGCGATACAGAAGAGACAGAGTAAAAGAAAGGCCAGAAGGGACCATCAGATCTTCCAACTTGACCTCCTGTACATCACTAAACACCACTCAGCCAACCCCATCCCAAACCAATAACCAGAAATGAGACCGATCAGGACACTACACTATTGTGTTGGCTGGTATTGTACTATTGCATATTTTCTCAAATTATCTCTGAGCACACATTGGATTTAATTAAAATCTTGGTATTTTTCCAATTGAAGTTATTTCGTTGATAACACTGCTACGGCATCCGGATGAATGTCATGTGTTTGCAGTCTTGCTTAATGATCACCAGTCCTTTGATCTTTTATCTTCTTTTAGATGATAAACTGTGTGACCTACCATTGAATGCAAGCTGGCTTCTTGTATATTGCACATAAATGAAAATGTGCTAACTGCATTATTTGTCTGTGATCTCAATAGAAACACATAATAAAGCCTTGAATGTTTGCTGAACAACAGCATTTAGCTGTTACTCCTGGAGGAATTCTGTTCCACTGCGCAATGCAGAATTTCACAGAATTTCCTGTTTCAGAGGGGTAGCCGTGTTAGTCTGTATCGGCAAAAACAATGAGGAGTCCTTGTGGCACCTTAGAGACTAACAAATTTATTTGGGCATAAGCTTTCATGGGCTAAAACCCACTTCATCTGATGCATGGAGTGGAAAATACAGTAGCAGGTATATATACACAGTACATGAAAAGATGGGAGTTGCCTTACCAAGTGGGGGGGGGGGGGGTCAGTGCTAACAAGACAATTCAATTAACAGTGGAATACCAAGGGAGGAAAAAATCACTTTTGTAGTGGTAATGAGGGTGGCCCATTTCAAACAGCTGACAAGAAGGTGAGAGTAATAGTAGGGGTAAATTAGTATGGGGAAATTAGTTTTTGTAGTGACCAGTCCACTCCCAGTCTTTATTCAGGCCTAATTTGATGGTGTCCAGTTTGCAAATTAATTCCAGTTCTGCAGTTTCACATTGGAGTCTGATTTTGAAGTTTTTTTGTTGAAGAATTGCCACTTTTAAATCTGTTATTGAGTGACCAGGGTGATTTGCAAACTGGACACCATTTCGCAGTGAGCCCATTTCGCAGTGAGCGGAGCACCCAGTCCTCATTCTCCTGGGGACCGGGGAGAGCCTGGGAGACCCAGATCTGGCAAAGGGTGAGGAAGGGCAGGGAAGCACCGCACCATGTCCCCCAGTGGGACAGTAAAGAAATTGTGGGGAGTATAGGCTCTGGGGGTGCTGGTGTCTGGGCAGGGGGCTGTCCTGCGGCTGGGCTCTGTGTGGAAGGGGGGGCGGGGGCTGGTGTCTGGGGGCTGCCTCATAGCTGGGCTCTGGTGAGAGGGGGTTGCTGGTGTCTGGGCTCTGGGGGCCCCACACAGCACCCTCTAGCACCCCACAACTGGAACTGGATTGTTGTAGGGGTTTCTTTAACTCTCTACTCCGGAGGAATCTTTTTTGCTATTGTCTGTATTGTTGACATACTTGTTGACAGCTATTATGAAATAAATTATCAACATTGAAACTGGAGTGATTATATTGTGTTATTTTGACAAATAAAATATGCAGAATTGTGCAGAATTTTAAAATATTGTGAGCAGAATTTTTAATTTTGTTGGCGCAGAATTCCCCCAGGAGTAAGTTGTACTGCAATATTAGAAGTAGTCCCCAACATTAGATTACAGAATACTGAAAATGCCATGGCGAATATCATTACATCAAGTGGTAAAAATAAAGGTTTAACCAGCTAGTCAATAGGCCAATAGCGTATGGAGGCTCTGACAGTTGCATGAATCCACATAGTGTTGTCTGGGGGTGAGACAGCAATCTACTAAGGTGAACTTTTCCATTTTTTGGAATGGTCATTCTCAGCTGCCATATTGCTATAAAATAATACTTCGATGATAACATCTCAGTCTTTTTCCCCCTGTAGCCTTATTTCCCCTGACTTTCCCAGGGTGACTGACAGCTTCACTTTACTTCATGACTTTGAAAGTGAGAGTTTGTTTTGACATCCAGTATTGCTCTACCCCCCCCCGGTTTTTTATGTAGTTTCTTTTTCCTTTCCTGTGGCTTGACAAGCTTTCAAATTGAAACACTTAGATAATGTTTTAAAAAAACCCAAAACCTCCAAAGCACTTACAATACCTAATCACTCTGCAAAGAACATGGTATTTTAATACTACTGAAGTGTTTTAAATGTGTTATAAGAGCTGTCATTTGAAAGTGGGGGTTTAGTGAATATATAGTGCAGATATATTTAAAATTATTAGAGCTCTTCAGGGATTTTGTTTGTGTAAGTGCATCATTTGATATGATTGATTTCACCACTATAAAGGCTATTTAAACTATTAAATCTAGCATGGGTCCAAATCCACCAAACTGGATTTCCCTGACTCTGTTCAAGTGCTGTGTGTCTCTGCAGTGTACTGCTGCAGAGAAATGCAGTCAACACAGAACTGTACTACAGATTACACTGAGCTGCTGTGCCTCTCCATTAATTTATGCATACTGGGGCTCGATTCTAAAAAGATGCAAAAAATCTACTGAAGTCCTTGGATCTATGACAATTCATATCAGCTGAGGATCAGGCTCACAATATATTGTGTGCAGCACTGTACAATGCATTTATCATTCATACAGGCTGAGAACATGGTATTTTCAAAGTCATTTAAGCACTACTGAAGCCATGTAGCTCCCACAGATGCTAACTACATATGTATGACTATATAGGGCCAGACACCATCTAGATATGTACGACTCTATGAGTAGATACTATTGAGATATGTATGATTATATTGGGCCAGATTCTGAGGTCTTTATACAGGTTATATTCAATTTTTAATTCAGTGGGATTTTACCTAGAGATAAGGACAGAGAAAAACTGAACAAGGATCTCAGGATCTGGCCCATAAAAAGCACAACCTTCACATGCCACAGGTTTTAAAAGTCACCTGAAACCAGGGGCTTATAAAAATGTATTTCAGGTTCCCAGCCAGCTTTGTGACCAGCAAGTTTTAAAGGGGCTGCATTCAAACTAGTGTTGCTTCTTTAAAACTGTCAGATATGCAGACACAGCCAAAACTCTCCACTGCACTTTGGACACGGAGATGCTAAAATGCACTCCTTCCACCAGTCAGCTCGGCTTCCTGACAGATCTCCACTGTGCTCCTGGACACGGCACCTGAAGTGTAGCAAAGAATATAGTACAACCTCAGGGGAGATAAGTGATATTTGGCTAACCGAGGTTTGATGAATTGGGGTTAATTAACTAAAGGTCTGTAAAGCACTTTGAAGCTGAAAAGCACTAAGTGGTAAGTATTGATTGCCACTGGGGTGTACTGTTTTTATCAAATAACCCAAACTGAGGAAGGAATCTGATGGGCTGATTATTTATATTACACATTTATAAATAAATATAAAACATATAACAGAGCTAAATGGCATGGTTTGAAGTTACGTAGACCAATGCACCATGACTCACCCTTAAGTTAATGTAACCGTGAAAGGTAAACACAAAAGCAGGAGAAAAATGAAATGACAATTTGAGAAAAATTAATTGGAGCTACAGTATAAAATGAAAAGCCTTCATAATTCAAAATTTGCATTAGCTTCCATTATACTATGTGATTCAACATGAACAAGGCAGACTGGCAGCAGACTATCTGCAGAGGCTCCACTCTGAAAAGCAGATGGCCACTTCAGAGGTCTGCGTTTCAGAAAAAGGGCTTTGGATTTTTGAGTGGGGCCAAGTTCTACAACATTCAATTCTCTGTGCAATACAAAAAAAAGAAAAGAAAAAAAGAGGTGTTTTCTCTGCCAGAAAGGACTATCATCTTCTAATCCACAGCAACTGCATACAGTATGCGAAAAGAATAAACACAAGTATTGTGCCATGAAGAACAATGAATACACAAATCCACTTTGCATAGGCTTCTCACCCCAAGATATCAGGATTTGTTATTCATGTTTAAAAATTAAACACTGTAGACCCTGCTACAATATACAGACATGCACATATACGCCGTACTTGCAGTAAGTACATACTCCACTTGTAATCTTAATACAGAATGGCTGCAGACAAACACAATCATACTCATTTCTCATGGCAGACACACAAGCATCATGAACCCAATACAGTAGTAGCTACCTGTTTTAGACAGTTTGCCGGTACTCCTGTTACTTGATGAGCTATCGCCTCTTGTCAGAACAGTTATTCCACCAAAACTTGCTGTCTTTGTTATGGCTGGCTTTAAATTGCGATTGGAGCTGTCTGAATCTGTGCTGCTCCATGGCCTCTGGTGGTCTGTCCATTTCATTTCATTCTCTGTACTGCTTTGCCGGCTGCCAGATGCCTTCCCTGTGCTATCTCTGTTACCCCTAGAGCACCATCAGAAAAACAAAGATGCATAAAAATGACAAACATATTGGCCAAATTCTGCTCTTGGTTACAATGGTGTAACACTAGATCCACTGAAGTCAATGGGGTAATTCTGGATTTACGAGTCTAATGGAAAATGGAACCTGGCTCCACAATATAAACACTGCCATACCTTTCTTTGTATATAGCACTTATCACTGTAAATAAAACTTCACCAGAAGCGTATACATCAGAAGAATTACACATGCATCTGACAAATGTTTTACATAAAAAGTGCTAGCCTTCTTCTTTGACTCTGAATTACAGGGAAAAAATTGAGATCATAGCAGATCATATTTAGAGATTCAGCAGTTGAATAAATAATAATCTTCCCTTTACATCACCACATCGTGAACATGCAACAAATATATATATAATGTAAAAGAAAAACTGAAAAGCAAAATTACAAAAGCTGCAGTAGAAACATTTAAACAATACAATCTTTTGGATTCAAATTTTCAGCAAAACTATCTTTTCAGTTCTGCAATATTCTGCTCTCTCTACATGAATAGAATTTCCATTGACAGCAACAGGATTTCCATACTTCTGTATGGACTTTAGGAATCCATCATGCAGGTCTAGGAGAATATTGCTCTGTAGTACTTGTAGGAAAAAAAATGGCAAAAAGTAAACCCATTTTTAAAAACCCTGCCTGATGCTGTAAGATGCTCAATATCCTCAGCTCATAATTTCATTGGAACCAGGGGCATTTGTCATGTTGCAGGCAATACTTGGCATCTTACAGGATTGGGACTTTATTGTCTGAAAAATTACAGTTCTCAAACTAACATCTCCTTAAAAACAAAACAACCTGTGAGAGAAAACACAAATCTGTCCAAAATTGAGACAATTATATTGGACCATCATTGCTCCCAGTGATTCTGTGACACTGGTGACAATACCTCTATTTTCCCTGTCACTCAGACAAGACCGGACATAAGCATGATGGTGTACTGTTTTCTTAGAGCCAAGGCATAAGATGTGACATTAAGATCGGAAAGGCTTCTAAAGTTAGCGGGCAAGGATCCACTGGTGATGGGGTACATATCAGCAATAACCACACTACTTCATAGGATACCTCACAGATTATAGGTGACTTCAGGGATGATAACAAAGAAGAATGTTCAAGTGATCTTCCTGGAGATTCTTTGCATCCCACAAAGGAAAGAAAACAAGAGATCCTGTAACTGAACTGCTGGCTAGGTAAATGGTGTGAATCAGAAAGGTTTGTTTTTATGTAACATTGGTCTACCTTCTTTGGGGAGAGAGGGCTGTACAGGATGGCCACCACCTCAGCAGAAGATGAACCTTTATATGCATACATTCAACTCAGATTGTATTACTGAAATCTGGTAGGAAGATTTGCAGGATTGGAACGTTAAAATCACTGGCTATAACCTATTTAAGAAGGATCATGTGGGTAAAAAGGGTGTGAGAATGGCACTCTGTCAAAATCGCATTATATATTTCCAAGTTACTGACAATTCAAATAAATGATCTTGCATACTTACAGATCAACATTCTAACAGATAAAGAGCACTAGCTGGTGCCTGCTACACACCATTACATCATACTAGAGAATAGGACAATTGTCTCCTTATGCATCTATCCCATAATGTGTACAAAAAAAAAAAAAAGCTATATGATCATGGGGGACTTTAATTTGAGTGACATATGCTGGAGGTCTTAGGCTGCCAGTACTAAAATATCCTTGGAATTTCTAAATTGTATAGATGACAATTTCCTGATTTAGACAGTGTTGCGTCCAAAATGGGGGCATTCTATATCAGACATCATCTTGACAGATAAAGAGGAACTGATCACAAAACTTAAAATTAGTGGTGGTTTAGGTACAAGTGATCATGACTTGATCACATTTATAACGTGCAAATATAGAATATAGTCCAAACCCATAACATATTACACTTGGTGCTTTAAAAGGGTTAATTTCATAAACCTGAAAACAATTATGAACCAGATCAGTGGGGAGACAGAATTTAAACAGAAAAATCTGACTGATAATTGGGAACTGTTCAGAAACATTTTACTAGATGCATAAAAAGCCACAATTGAGAAAGAAGGCTTCGCTGGTTAAAAACCAACCTGCCATAGAGGGAGAGTGAAAGCAGCTATAACATATATAACACATAGAACACAGGGAAGTTGATAGCAATCAATATAAATCAAAAGCTAGCAATTGTAGAAAACTGACAAGGGAAGCAAAAGGGCACAAATAGAAATGTACGGCCTGCAGAGTTAAGAACACTAAGAAGTAGTTTTTTAAAGTATATTAGAAACAAAAGGAATCCCAACAATGATATTTGTCCATTACTAGATGGAATGGTAGAAGTGTCAATAATAATGCAGAAAAGGTAGACGTGTTCAATAAATATTAATGTTCTGTATTTATGAAAAAGCAAGATGATGTGGTCACATCATATAACGATGATGCAATACTTTCCATTCCAACAGTAGATAAGGAAGATGTTACACAGCAGCTACAAATGCTAGACATTTTAAACTTACATCTCGATCACTTGCATCCAAGAGTTTTGAAAGACCTGCCTCAAGTGTTCTCTGGACCATTAATGTTGATGCTCAATAAGTCTTGGAACATTGCAAAAGTTTCCAAAGACTAGAAGAAAGCTAATGTTGTGCCAATATTTAAAAAGAGCAAATGGGATGACTTAGTTTATTATAGACCTGTCAGCCTGACACCGATCCATGGAAAAATAATGAAACAGCTGATATGGGACATGATTAATAAAGAATTAAAGTAGGGTCATATAATTAATGCTAATCAACATGTGTTTTGGAAAAAAAATCTTAGACTAACAATGTCTTTTTTGATGAGAATAAAAGTTTGGTTAATAAAGATCATAGTGTTGATGTCATATATTAAGATGTCTGTAAGGCATTTTACTTGGTATCACATGACACTGATTAAGAAATTAGAAAGATACAAAATTAACATGACACATATTAACTAACAGATTAATAACTGACTAACTGAAAGGTAAACTGGGAATCATCATTCAGTGGTGTCTCTCCAGTGGCGTCCTGCAGTGATTGGTTCTTAGCCCTACACTATTTAACATTTTTATCAATGACCTGGAAGAAGACAACATTATTACTGACAAAGATTGCAGATGACAGCAAATGGGGGAGGAGGTTAAATAATGAAAGGGACAGGGGCCCTGATACAGAGTGATCTGGATCGCTTGGTAAACTGGGCACAAACAAACAATATGCTTTTTAATATGGCCAATGTAAATTCATACATCTAGGAACAAACAATGTAGGCATTATTTACAGGATGGGAAACTCTATCCTGAGAAGTAGCGACTCTGGAAAGGGCTTGGGTGTCATAATTAAGGCCCTACCAAATCCGCGGTCCATTCTGGTCAATTTCACAGTCATAGGTTTTTAAAAATAGTAAATTTCATGATTTCAGCTATTTAAATCTGAAATGTCATGGTGTTGTAATTGTAGGCGTCCTGACCCAAAAAGAAGTTGTGTATGTGTGGGACTGTCGCAAGGTTATTGGGGGTGAGGGTTGCAGTACTACTACCCTTACTTCTGCGCTACTGCTGGCAGCGGCGCTTCCTTCAGAGCTGGGACCGGGAGCCCAGCTCTGAAGGCAGAGCCGCCGCCAGCTGCAGCACAGAAACAAGAATGTCATGGTATGGTATTGCCACCCTTACTTCTGCATTGGGCCCTCAGTCAGTAGCTGCCACTATCTGAAGGCAGTACAGAAGGTGGCAATACCGCAACCCCCCTAAAATAACCCTTTGACCCCTCCCTGCAACTCCCTTTTGGGCAGGATCCCCAATTTGAGAAACACTGGTCTCTCCCATGAAATCTGTATAGTATAGAGTAAAAGCACACAAAAGACCAGATTTCACAGGGGGAGACCAGATTTCACGGTCCATGACGCGTTTTTCATGGTTGTGAATTTGGTAGGGCCTTAGTCATAATGGATAATCAGCTGTACATGAGCTCTCAGTGCGACACTGATCAAAAAGGCCAATGCCATTCTTGGATGTATAAACAGGGCAATATTGAGCAGAAGTAGGGAAGTTATATTACCTCTGGTATGCACTGGTGCAAGTGCTACTGGAATACTCTGTCCAGTTTTGGTATCCACAATTCAAGAAGGATGTTGATAAACTGAAGAGAGTTCAAAGAAGAGCCACAAGAATAATTAAAGGATTGAAAAACATGCTAGCAATAGACTCAAAGAGCTGAATCTGTTTAGCTTAACAAAGAGAAGATTAAGGAGTGACTTGATCACTTTCTATAAATACCTACATGAGGAGAAGTTTGATAATAGAGGGCTCTTAATTCATCAGAGAACTGTATAATAAGATCCAGTTGCTGGACGTTGAAGCTTGACGTATTTAGACTGGAAATAAGGCATACATTTTTTAACAGCGAGGGTAATTAATCATTGCAATGATTTACCAAGGGCTGTGATGGATTGTCCATCACAGGAACCTTTTAAACCAAGACTGGATATCTTTCTAAAAGACATGGTGTAGTTCAAATAGGAACTAATTCAAGGAAGTTCTACAGCCTGTGTTATCCAGGAGGTCTGACCAGATGATCTCAATGTTCCCTTCTTGCTTTATAATCTACAGCCTATGAATCTGAGGATTAATTTTGATTTCTTCCTTTCCCTTAGCTCACATATCCAGGACAGACCCAAATTCCACCCCATTTTCCTCCTCAACATCTCCAGGAACTGTCCTTCCCCATCATCTTCCCAACCCACATCCCATTATTAAATTTCCTTATTGAGG
Source organism: Macrochelys suwanniensis (assembly GCA_033296515.1). Lineage (NCBI taxonomy): Eukaryota > Metazoa > Chordata > Testudines > Chelydridae > Macrochelys > Macrochelys suwanniensis. Next base: position 82,831,027 of record CM065776.1, on the reverse strand, counting down.
CATTTGTCACATCCTTCCTCTTTCAGGCCACGCAAACAAACACATTGCCTCTCTTCAGCCCATATTACACCTGCTAGCTTCCTACTTGCCCACTGATTTGAACATGTCACTTCCCTCTGCAAACCCCTCCGTCAGCTTCCAATCTATTTAATCAAATTTAAACTTCCTGTCACTAACTTCAAACGCATATATAAACTCTACCCTTCCCTACTTATCCTCCCTTGTTATTAGTGTGCACCCTGTTCCCACTCTTGTTTCCCAATTGTCAGCTTCTCTCACAATCACAAACAGGCCTTCCCTCCTTGAGGCCCACTGTGCATGATACAACTCCCCAGCATGGCTGCCACCCAAATCACATTTAAGTGCCTCTTAAAGACCATCTTCTGCCATGCTGCTTACAGTGAATCACTATAGGTTTCCTTTCCCTGTCCATCTGCCTGTCCAGTCTTTGACTGTGAACGTCTTGGAGGTAAGGAGTGCCCATTCTTGAATGGCCGCAAAGCATCCTGCACATGGTGGTTGCTAGCATAAACAAAAATAATAATTCCAAGTACACAATGAGCTGAGAGCAGAAGGCTAAGAACAGAATTTGGCTTATCATGAATAGTTTACAAACTGCCTCCAAATGAAAAACAAAATGCCTTTCACAGCGATGTAAAAACTCAAAGCAGAACTGCCCACATTTGCATTTTTGAGTTTCTGACTAGATTTTTTTAAAACGTAGTACTTTGCCATTTCACAACATTTTCCATAAGTGAAAAGCAAAGGGTGCTGGCCTTGGTTGTTGTTGTTTGAATATTGGGGTGGGTTTTTTTGCTTTCAGCAAAAACAGCTTCTGTTTTTCATTTAGAGAACCTGAGAGTTGTGTCACTGTGGAGGTGAAGGAATTGAAAGATCCAGGCAAGTTTAGTGCATCGCTCGGCCTTGATCAGAGTCTTACAAAGATGTGATCAGCAGTGTTTACCGTCAATTTTTGGGAGACTAAGCAATGGAAGAGCACAGCGGAAAGACCACAGATGCAATAAAATTAAAAAAAAAAAAAAAAGGAAAGGATTTCAAAAGAAAAAATAGTTTTAAAAAAGACTATGTGGGCAAGCATTACTTGCTGATTCTGTTACATTCTTCTGCTTTAAAAAACAATGGCCCTCTTGTATTTATGTTTTTGTAGGAGAGAGAGAGAAATGAAGTACAGCTGTATCCTGATGACCTGAAATCTCATTATCTGCAATCCCGGGTTATCCAAAATTCCTTCCTGTCCCGCAAATCCAGAATGGATTTAGAAATCGACATTAATTACTATGAACCTCACTCTAGCTAAAGATTGGATGCTCCCCATCCCAAGATACTCACACAAGAAAGGTTGGCCTGCACTATGGGAAAAAAATAATTTATCTATTGCCTGAGGCAACAGACTGTGAATCTGTCTGTGATGGCTCCACTGGCCACAACACCATCCTTTCATTGGCCCAGCCTTATTCCACCTTCCAGCCCTGCTGTGTGGGGGTGTGTAGGGAGCCCCCAAAGACCTTCATGGGCTTCTCAAATCCTGCACCCAAAACAGCAGGAGTGCCTACTACATGTTGAGAACACACACACACACACACACACACACACACACACACACACACACACACACACACTCGAAAGAAATAAGTCCTATATTTTCCAAAGTCTTTACTATTTTTGCATACTCAGTTTGAGACACCTAGTAGTAGAGGCCTGGTTTTCAGAGTTGTTCAGCACATGCATTCCAAATTATTTAAACTGGAGCTGTGAGTGGTCACCACTCATAAAAATCAGTCCCTTTCTAGATGTCTCAACTTGAGTACTTAAGCAAGGTGGTTGGGTCTTCTATTGACCCGCCATGCTGGAAGGTGTGGAAACTCTCTATGAAAATGTGAACTGACTGCTGTTGATTCACTGTGGCATGTGAAGCCTGTTAACTCCACTATAGATATTAAGGAGTGGCTCTCTGGGTAAAGGGAAGTAGCATCCGGAACTGAAAGAACATAGAAGAAAACCCTACAAAAAGTACAGTTTGGGGGGAAAAGCCCCACCCAAGCTTTATTAAATGCTACTTCTCTTTCAACTGGCAATAAAATAATTACAAGAAATAGGGTGAGTTTGGGCGCCAATCCAACACACACACACACACACACACACACACACACACACAGAGTGTGTGTTTTGTATTAGAGTAGAGCGGTGTTAGTCCATTCACAGGCACCCCCAAATTGCTGCTCCCCAAATTCATGAACAATTTTGGAAATCTAGGTCTAAGGTCCTGATCCAAATCCCACTCAAGTCACTGGAAAGACTCCTATTGTATTCAAACTTCTGAAGCAAGACTTTCCCAAAGTCATGCAGGTGGTATGGATAAAATCAGGATTAGAACTCAGTTGTCCTGACTACCAGTCCTGTGTCCATAATTCCTCTCCATCCATACACCTGTACACCCCCACACCTATTAAGATACTGGTTTTCATCTATGAGGACACAGAAACTCAGAAGTGAAAGTTAGCTGGAAACAAATCTTTAATAAAGTAAACCATACAAACCTAAATAGCTGTCTTTTCTTATGGGTGTCATTGCATATACTGTTGTCTTCCAAGAGCCTACTGAAAATGAAAAGAAAAGAAAAGAGATTATGGCAATAGACCTGGGAGTTTTAAATGATATATTCAACTTCATGTCTTTAATGTCAAATCCCATTTTGCTCCTTAGCAACAACTTCTAGTTTTCTATACCTATACTTAAAGAAATGGAGCTAAAGTCACTCCTATTTTGACCTCATTGGAGTTACTCTCAGGATGATTTTGTCCCAGGACGGTCTTTCTGTGATGTCGAATTGTGCCATAAAACACCTGCCAGCGAGTGTCTGAAAATCTTTTACCACTTCCTGATAATAAACAAAATTGCACCTCTCAGAAGCCAAAGAAAAGCACATGGTTTTTTAATTTCTTAAAGAAAATAAACCCAGCTATACCTAATAAGATCTTAAAACCCCAATTCAGCAAAATACTGCACATGCTTAGTTTTAAGAACATGGTAAATCCCACTGAAGTCACTGAAACTTGAAGAATTGCTCGGGTGAACTGATGAATAGAAGTGGTGTGAAGCATATCTTTAAGGCCTTCATTCAGCAAAGCATTTAAACACATGCTTAACTTTATGTACATTCGATCCTTCCGGTCATGGGTAGGGGCCCAGGCAGAGACAGATACACCCTGAAGGTGAATGCCTGGCTGCAAAGATGGTGTCGCCAGGAGGGCTTCAGCTTTCGTGATGATGGGATGCTGTTCCAGGAATAAGGAGTGCTAAGCAGAGATGGGGTCCACCTATCAAGGAAGGGGAAGAGCATATTTGGATACAGACTGGCTAACCTAGTGAGGAGGGCTTTAAACTAGGTTCGAAGGGGGCAGGTGTCCAAAGCCCACATGTAAGTCAAGAACACGGAGACCTGGAGAATGTTTGGAATTTGGGGGGAGCATGGGCTGTTATAGCAGGGAGAAAGGAGAGACAAGACAGAATGGGTGGGAGGGGATCAAATCAGCATCCGAGATGTCTATATACTAATGCAAGAAGTATGGGGAATAAGAAGGAAGAACCCAAAATGCAGATAAACAAACACAACTATGACATAGTTAGCATCACAGAGACCTGGTAGGATAATACACATGACTGGAATATTCGTACAGGAGGGTACAGCTTGCTCAGGAAGGACAGGCAGGGAAAAAAGGGAAGAGGTGTTGCCTTATATATTAAAAGTGTATACACTTGGGCTGAGGTTGAGATGGAAATAGGAGACAGACTAGTTGAAAGTCTCTGGGTAAGGATAAAAGGGGTAAAAAACAAGGGTGATGTCATGATAGGGGTCTACTACAGACCACCTAACAAGGAAGAAGAGGTGGCTGAGGCTTTTTTTAAACAGCTAACAAAATTATCCAAAGCACAGGACTTGGTGGTGATGGGGGACTTCAACTACCCAGACATCTGTTGGGAAAATAACACAGCAGGGCACAGATTACCCAATAAGTTCTTGGAATGTATTGGAGACAATTTTATTTTTCAGAAGGTGGAGAAAGCTACCATAGGAGAAGCTGTTCTAGATTTGATTTTGACAAATAGGGAGGAATTGGTTGAGAATTTTGAAAGTGGAAGGCAGCTTGGGTGAAAGTGATCATGAAATGGTAGAGTTCATGATTCTAAGGAATGGTAGGAGGGAGAACAGCAAAATAAGGACAGTGGGGGGAATAATAACAAAATGTGGAAATGGCAGAGGTGCTTAATGACTTCTTTGTTTCGCTTTTTACCAAGAGGTTGGTGGTGACTGGACATCTAACGTAGTGAATGCCAGTAAAAATGAGGTAGGAACAGAAGAGGCTAAAATAGGGAAGAATAAGTTAAAAATTCCTTGGACAAATTAGATGTCTTCAAGTCACCAGGGCCTGATTAAATGCATCCTAGAATACTAAAGGAGCTGACTGAGAAGATATTTGAGCCATTAGCGATTATCTTTGAGAAGTCATGGAAGACGGGAAAGCTTCCAGAAGACTGGAAAAGGGCAAATAGTGCCCATCTATAAAAAGGGAATAAGGACAACCCGGTGAATTATAGACCAGTCAGCTTAATTTCTGTACCCGGAAAGATAATGGAGCAAATAATTAAGCAATCAATTTGCAAACATCTAGAATATAATAAGGTAATAAGTAACAGTCAGAATGGATTTGTCAAAAACAAATCGTGTTAAACCAACCTGATAGCTTTCTTTGGCAGGGTAACAAGCCTTGTGGATTTGGGGGAAGTGGTATATCCTGACTTCAGTAAAGCTTTTGATACCGTCTCGTATGACCTTCTCATAATCAAACTAGCAGAATGCAACCTAGATGGAGCTACTATAAGGTGGGTGCATAACTGGTTGGAAAACCATTCCCAGAAAGTAGTTATCAGTGGTTCACAGTCATACTTGAAGAGAATAACGAGTGGGGTCCCACAGGGAGCAGTTCTGGGTCCGATTCTGTTCAATATTTTCATCAATGATTTAGATAATGGCATAGACAGTACACTTAATAAAGTTTGCAGACGAGTTGGGAGGGGTTGCAAGTGCTTTGGAGGATAGGATTAAAATTCAAAATGATCTGGACAAACTGGAGAAATGGTCTGAAGTAAATAGGATGAAATTCAATAAGGACAAATTAAAAGTACTCCATTTAGGAAGGAACAATCAGTTGCACACATACAAAATGGGAAATAACTGCCTAGGAAGGAGTACTGCGGAAAAGGATCTGGGGGTTATAGTGGACCACAACCTAAATGAGAGTCAACAGTGTAATGCTGTTGCAAAAAAGCGAACATCATTCTGGGATGCATTAACAGGAGTGTTGTAAGCAAGACACGAGAAGTAATTCTTCCGCTCTACTCTGCTCTGATTAGGCCTCATTTAGACTATTGTGTCTAGTTCTGGGCGCCACATTTCAGGAAGGATGTGGACAAATTGGAAAAAGTCCAGAGAAGAGCAACAAAAATGATTAAAGGTCTAGAAAACATGACCTTTCAGGGAAGACTGAAAAAGTTGGGTTTGTTTAATCTGGAAAAGAGAAGACAGAGGGGACATGATAACCGTTTTCATGTATGTAAAAGGTTATTACAAGGAAGAGGAAGAAAAATTGTTTTTCTTAACCTCTGAGGATAGGACAAAAAGCAATGGGCTTAAATTGCAGCAAGGGAGATTTAGGTTGGACATTAGGAAAAAGCTTCCTGTCAGGGTGGTTAAGCACTGGAATAAATTGCCTAGGGATGTTGTGGAATCGCCACCATTGGAAATTTTTAAGAGCAGGCTAGACAAACACCTGTCAGGAATAGGCTAGATAATTAGTCTTGCCACGAGTGCAGGGGACTGGACTAGATGACCTCTCGAGGTCCCTTCCAGTTCAATGATTCTATGAGTAGTCCCATTGACTTCATGTGCTTAAATTTAAGCATTTGTTTGTGTGTCTTACCTGATCAGGGACTTTGGAAACACCAGAACTGCTCAAGTTCACATGCATGTGTGTGCGCGCAATTTATGAAACACACAAGTGGGGGCCAGAGGATGAAGATCACACCCCACGCGTATTTGATAGCAGTGAGGATGGATATACGTAGTGCTTCTTTAGGATAAGCATTCACTCCTGCCCAACCCCTCCTCACCCTAATGATAGCCAATTCTAGTGCTTGACATCTGTACAGAACAATCTTTGGCCAGCTTGGGCTACTCAAACATTCACAATGAATTTCCTAGCATTGAGGATCAGATTCTCCCCTGGAATAAGTGAGTGCAGCTTCACTGATTTAAGCAGAGCTGTGCACATTTATGGCAGCTAAGAATCTAGCCCTTCACCTTTGTTATACACAGAGGACTTTTTTGTTTGTTTTTTCTTTTAGTGTCAATAGATTTGTCATCGCAAGTTGTCCACAGGAGGTCATGATAGAGTAATGTAAAATAAGAGTTGTCTCAGATAATAATAGCAACAATTATTATTTCATTATTACTACATAGTAATAATAATGGTCCTGGTTTTCAGAAATGCAGAGGACCCACAAGTATGAGTGAAGGATACGAAGGTGTTTGATACCTCTAAAAAATCAGATCCTATAGCAACAACAGAAACATTCCACATTTCTATAAAACTTTTCATCCAATAACTTCAACATCTTTCACAAAGGTTAACTAATTAGTTAAATCCTCTCAGCACGCCAGAGAGGTGGGTCCTTGATAATCGATTACATTGGTATTTTGCTGTTTTAACAATCACTTGTTTAACCTTAAATTCAACAGCTTTGGAAAACAGCAAGTAACATCTGATATGCTCCTATATCACCATATACCTGAAGACAATCTAAGTGTAAATCCCACTAAAGAGGGAAAGCCCTCAAATAAGTGGGGTCACAAATTAATTCGACAATGAGTCTGAGACTAACAGCTACAATATTTTTTTTTTTAAAAAGCCATTTTTTTTACCTGTTTTCCACAAAAAGGTTTTCCTGGGAGCAAACTGACTGAAAAATAAAAAAAAAAGGATTGAACCAGATGTTCTAGATATGCTCTATTGTCCAATTTCTTGCTTGATTTTAGAATTATCTTCCCCATTCAGGCTCAAGGGGATTTTAATTCATGCATCATTTGCATTTGTAGAAGACAAGAGGGGGAAAAAAAGTCAAGAATAAGGTCACACCAGTAAAATAATTCCCATGCATTTCAATATGTTACTTGCAATTCATCTCAGTTTTGAAACAAACTCAGACTTCTCAGTCTTGGGATCAAAAGAGGCAAGATGTATACAAAGTGCTGACGTTTTGGAGGGAAACAGAAGCAGAAGGTTCCACTAGTCTGTCTACCAGCTAGCAATAAAGTGACACCAGAACACACAGCTGCAGGGGAGGAGGACAAACGGGACAAAAGCATGCAAAATTGGTACACTTCTGCACGGGAGTGGAGATGCTGTAATACATAATTTAATTTCACAAACAGAGAGGAAACAAATGCACCTGGTACTGAGAAATAAAAGCATTGTAAAAAGTCCTCTCTAGGAGGATTTAGATTTTGGCCAAGGTGAGAGAGTAGGAAGAAATAAATCTTACTGGCAAGTATGCAGTTCTATTAACATTCCTTAATTTTTTATGTTGAGAAATGAAGCTGTGCTCAATTTCCCATGAATAATTCTCTCTCCCTTTGATTTTTTTCTTTTCCCTCCTATTTCGTGTTCATTACACCAAGCGCACAGTTGTTGTCATTGGATTATATCTCCATGAGGTACTGATGAAAAGACAGATAGTACTTCCACTGAATTTAAACAAAAGGAAAGAATGGAAAAAAGGGGAGATCAGGTCCATTACTTCCATAACAATGGGACTCAGTTCATGGAATAATAGCATGCCATCATCAGGCACGTCAAATTCTAATGCCATAGGAAGTGCATTTATTTAGTATGTTCCTATTTTCAACGGGATTGATTCATGACTTGCTGGCTAAAAGCTGAACACATTTGTGTCCATTCCTGGGTTTCATCAAATATACAAGGCCAAATTCTCTGCTGGTGTAAACTGAGCTTAGCTCTATTGAAGTATTGTGCCAATTTGCACCAGCAGAGAATTTGGCCCACAATTTAAAGTAAAGCAGTTATTGTAATCCTTCCATTTAGTATTTCTGTCAGAGTATATTGGGTGGGCAGAGTTTGGTAGAAAATGTGTCCAATAGTTCTTATTCATTGTATAGCTTGAGTGGCATGGGCTTCCCAAGCAGGATCCCATACATGATCCTAACTAAATGAGCAGGACTAGTGGGGTGGATAGGTGGAGAGTTCTTTTCTCTGTAAGGCAAACCCTCAGGATATCAAGGGTAAAATCCTGGCCCCACTAAAGTCAATGACAAAACTCTCATTGACTTTAACAGGGCCAGGTTTTCGCCCCAGGTTGAGAGGCCTATGTGGAGTCACATGCCTTTTCACTATGGAGCACTGTGTTCCTTTGTACAATTGCTCCAGTCCCTCTTCTCCCATTCTTAAGAGGCCCCTTCCCTAATATTAACAAACCTGCCAAACAGGTTGCCAGAAAGTACATTTTCTTCTCTTTCTAATGAAGATGAAAAGCAAAAAGCCTCTTATTCCAACTCTTAACACAATGGTTTTCCTGTCTGCATAGACAGGATGGGCCAAATTTTCAAAGAGGCCTCACTTTGTCCTCCAACTGCACACACACGAATTTTGTGCACTATGAATTTTTGCATTGTCAATTTGCTAATGTGTGTATGCAGATGACTACCCAAGCAAAGCTGTACATGCCCACAGAGGCCATGTTTTGAAAAATTTGCTCAGGAGCGTTGCTGCTGTTCATATCAGGCATAAGGATAAATAAGCACCAAGGATTTATATTTTATTAAAAACTTGAGAGATGTCTGTTACCTCTTCAGTATCTTGAAGGGTATCAGTGTAATCTGCATTACAGCCTTATGGACAGATTCAATGAAAACTCCATTCATCTTCCATGCTGCAGAAGCTGGCACAAAGCCATACAATTCCTGGAATATCCATTTTTCAAGGCTGATGTGGGGCTCCATGGCACAGAAGACAGACACGTTTTTATTATATTATCCTTATTATTAAAAATAAGAGGGCTTAAAAGCTTTGGGTAGCAATTTAGCTACTAGGAGGTCAAGATTCACTTTCCTTTTCTGCCGTATCAATAACTCTCAATTTAAAGTCCCAGGGAAAGCTTAAATAACCACAGCATAGCTTTTAAATCACCTTGCTGCCAGCTACAGATCTAAGGGAAGTCAAAACAAATCTAGAATGGGAAAAATGTTACACAAGATTATTTCCTCACTTCCTAAGGACCCTTGCAGTTCCTACACACTCAAAACTTCCATTCAGGTTCTGTGTGTACCTGATTGTCCTTCCTTCTGGAACCAATATTTTATCCATTCATTTGCAACCCCATTTTTAGCAGACCCCCAACTAGGGTGACCAGATGTCCCATTTTTATAGGGACAGTCACGATTTTTGGGTCTTTTTCTTATATAGGCTCCTATTACCCCCCATCCCCGTCACGATTTTTCACATTTGCTGTCTGGTCACCCTACTCCCAACAGTTTTTCTCCAGTGGGACATATACATCAGCTCTAACAGCCTACTCTTCGGTCTTGTCTTCCCTAGGAACAGTGAAGTTTTTCACCACGTGTTAGCTAACAGGGTAACTAGCAGATAGTAATATCTTAGCATGGACAAGGCAGTTTGCAGTTTTTTCCCCACTACTGTTTACCTGAACCTGTTAATACCTGCGTAAACTACAGTCCCATTGTTTTCACCAGAACTGCAGCATGCGCAATGTGGTAAAAAACACTTATTTTCCTAGTATGTACACACCTTACAAGGATACACCTTTAGTGATGAAGCTCAAAAGCTTGTATGTTACCCACCTTTAATATCCTGGCCAGTTATTTTTCAAAATGCTAACAGCAGTTAAAACGTAATTTGGATTAACAGACACTCATATTCAGGGCCCCATGTATTTTGCAATTCTGCTACAGTGCAATTTGCTGTAGACCCCACCCATTGTTGCAGAACTGAAACTAAGCTTTCATTAAAAATATATGTTTCTAGTCCCCGTGGTTTAAAAATAGCCTTGAAAATGTGAACCTAAGGTGAACAAGGCAATGTTTTATTGCTGGCAGCCTGAAAGGTTTCTAGAAGGTGGGAAGCTCCCCATCTATCTCAGTGTGTTGTTGATCTTGAGAACTAATAATGGCAATTAAAATGGCCACACGTTAACAATTTTCTTACCACACATTTTAGCAGAAACATCAAATTTACGTGTTCTCCTACAACCTCAAACTGCTCGTTGTGCTTCCCCAAATGCCAAATGCTCCAACTGTCTGCTACCCCGTAGCCAAAACCTCCAGCTCCCCCTAGCACTGATGATACAGTTATGCATCATCAATACAAAAATGTGCAGCATACTGAAAATGTGGGGGAAAAGCATTAATTAAAGTGACATTAATATTGAAAGAAATGTCATAAGGAATACTGTACAGATGGCATTACATTGTCGTATTTAAATCATTAAAACCTCCAATTTAAATTTAAATTTAAAATGAAGCTGTGCATAATTTCTAGTATGATGCACAGGAGTGCTGCAGAATGAAGAGAATTTGATGCAGGTTTTATGTCCAGCCTGCTGCAGAGTAAGCAGGAGCATATTCATTAATTATTTTTGAGTCTGAAAAGCAGATATAACATCTGCAACATGTCTAGAGCTTTAGATTCTTTTTTTTTTTCCTTTTCAGCTTTGTTCAACAAAGTTTTGTCTTGGACTGAAATCTCACCCAAATGGTTTCAACCTGAAACAAATATTTACAATTTGGTGTTATAGCAATCATCTTAGGACACCATCAGCTGCATTTGATCTCTGAGCTGCATTTGGGACACCTCTTCAGACATACTGTAATTAGAAGTGATGCATTTTAATACATTTTCTAAGGTTCACAATTAGGGTACTAACACAAAATTTAACTACAGTGGTATGAATAGCAAAGGGTAATAAAACTGTACATCAGACATGTCACTTCTGCACCTCACTTTCTCCATCTACAATTTGGGGGACAATAATGCTTAGGTACCTACCTCACAGATGTGTTGTGAAAACTGATTAGTTAATGATGGCAGAGGGCTTTAAAACAATAAAGTGCTATATGTAAGTGGCTATATATGGTAGGCAGTCAATTGTGGTCATTCCTAAAATTGAAAATAAAGAATATATTACAATGCCTCCCACCACATATAAATATTTCTACCATGCCAGAGAGGATCTCATCTGTGAGGCATGCTCCACTCTGCAGCACAGCGAAGAAATACTTAGTTATTTGCATCATTAGTGTAGCCTGTTGAAATACAGTAATATGATTTATTGATGGCTCACTAATACCTGCAGTAAGTAGAGAGAGAAAGCAAATGAGTGTATATGAGAGAGAGGGAGAGATATCTGCATTGCTAACCTTTAAAAAAAGGTGCAGTCCTAATCCATTGATATACCTCCTGCCACAAGCTATGCTTTTACTCATGATAAAACCCATTCTCGGCTAACCTGACAGATCACATCAACCTTCTAGTTATGGCAATTAAAATTCTCACCACTTGCATTTGTCTTTCAAACTGAAGGTAAAAGTATCGAAATATACAACAAACACAGCAGCGCATTTTGGGATGAATGCTTAATAACTCAGAATCTCACCACATCTTTCATGAATACTTAGGGCCACATTCTCTGCTTCTAGCTGCGCTTATGATGCACAAACTAAGTCACTCTGGCAACACCTTTCTCTACCTCGTAACTTGTTGCCATGTTCCAAATCTATCCCCACCTCTATCCCTTGCAGTTATCCATTTTTAAGATATGCTCCTTTGTATGAAGTCATAACAAGTAATTCGCTAACAGCAGACAAACGCAGTCAGTTCTACAATTTATATTGCAGCTGTATTGACATTAGGCTGCCATACTGCAGTGAAAATAAAAACAGAGCCAGATAATACTGGAATTTTCTCAGTCACAAGGACAGAGAATACTATGCTGAATATCTGTACATAATTTTCCCTCCCAAATTGCATTTTATAATTAGTGGACTACTTGCTAAGTAGAGACGTTACTTATCATAAGTGAAGTCACAAGTGAGACAATACACACTCACATATTTATGGTATATTGCTAAAAGAAAATCAGAAGAACTTGTAAGCATCAAGCTTACAAAAAGTCATCTAAAAGCAACATGTGGCATGTGAACAGCTCTAATTTAAAAGGACACTGTCAAATACAATTGTGCCGTTTGTTCCTTTGTTTTGCCAGTATGATTTATACCAGGGGTCTCAAACACGCGGCCCGCGGAGTTATTTCCTGCGGCCCGCCATAGGCGCCAACTCCACTGGCAGCCAAGTTCAAAACATTACTGAGTGTTTATATTTTATTAAAATCCCTTTTTGCATTACAGTTTTTAACAAGTTAATACATTGACTTTTAATAGAATACTATATTACTCTTCTTTTTTTTTTTTCATTTTTGACTATACTTTTGTATCATTGTATGAAAAGGTTTCAGTGATGCGGCCCTCGGGCCAATTTACTAGTTCTCATGTGGCCCTCGTGGTGATTTGAGTTTGAGATCCCTGATTTATACTGATTTTTTTTTAATTCAGGGCTGTTCCCCTATTCCTTGAACTGGTGAAACCTCCATTGAGATGTGACATGAAACTGAAAGAAGCAGGCATGTTCTCTTGGAAGACACTATCCTCAGAGCACCCTGTCAGAGCTGATCCATACATCCAGCTGGGAAATTGTGGGGTAATATAGCGAACCCAGAGAGTAGGGCAACTGGCTGCAGACAGGACCCAATCAATTTACTGTATTTAAGGAGAATAGGGATGAAGCCACAGAAGTTTGCCATTTGTGTGTCTTTACCTAGTAATTTTACTCAATTTTATTTGGTAAACTTTGATTCCTCCCCCCAGTAAAACTGGGATTATTTTGCTTCTTTTTGTTTTACTCCCCTTACTGTCTTCCAACATCATTGTTTCTGACAGAAAAAATAGAGTTTCTTCATTAATCTATGTTCCCTTTACTACTTAGTTGGTCAGTTCAGCTAAATATTGAAAGGTCATGCATAACCAGTGGCTTTTGATTGTTTTTAATGTCTTGCTTCAAGAGTTGTTGAACTGACAAAAACAAAAAACAAATAGATTGACAGATCTGAGCAAGTTTAAGCGATGGAAAATATGTGGCTTAAATTAGTTGAGAGTGTCCATTTAAATCACTGCTCTTCTGCTTGCAAGCATTATAATACTGAATGGAATGAAACCTACACCGCGCACAAACATTTCCAGAAACAGGAAAAGGTCATTTAGACCAACATGCCTGCCCTGTATTGGCTGATCTTCCTTCTACCTTTCTCCTTTTTCACTAGAGCTCTCAATCACCTCCTGCTCCAGAAACCAATCTAGGTATTTCTTGAACTCATTTTACACCCTTTGGTTTAATCATCTTTCACTACCATCTCCAGCTACACAGTGCAATCTTGCTGCAGTGTCAATGTCAGAGGGGGAGGATACTGTCTGACTACTGATAAAGATATGGCACCAAAGAGGCAATTAAAACAACTACTCACATCTTGTGCAAATATTCTCTCCCTCACTCTCTGATACTCCTCTTCTCTCTCTTCAATTGATTTACTTCGTCTGTCATCTCTAAATGGATGAATTCTGTTTTGCTGAGCAGAAAAAAAATCAGGAGGGTTATATAAGTTGAGCTGTTAAAAACTGCAGTTTAGAAACTGTCGGCTAAGAATAATAAATGTTCCCGTAAAAAAAAAAAAGTACAAAACGGATAGCTTTCAATTCTAAGGGGAAGTGTGAACCACGGTGTCATGCTGGGTACCCTAGGCTCTCAAGCTAGACGCTGCTGGAGTGTTCCTAGATCAAGTGGCTGAAATAAGGTTTTGTGCATGACTTTTGTGAGCCTGCAGTCCTGAATCAAGGTCTCCTCATCCCATGTCTTTTGTTTCTGACTGATCAGGAAAAGGCAGATTTTTGTTTTAATCTTCCCTAGTGGCTGTGGGGAAGGAAGTGGCACAGAATATCTAACCATCCATGAAGCCAAGCAAGAGCATAGGGAAACTAAATGGTAGGAAGTGATGATAAAACACTAAGAACCCTAAAAGATTACATCTATCAAGATGATGATAAATTATACTTTCCAGAATATTTTGCACAAGAGTTGTAACCCTTTCAATACGAATTCTAGACCTTAATTCAATTTAGTGGGGAAAAAGAGCCATGTAAGCCTTTTAAGGATCAACATTTTAGACAAGAACAATACATGAACATAATGGGGAGGGGGGGAGGGGGAAGACATCCTTCATAAAACACCTTGCTTGCAATTAGATTTTAACTGCAGCGCTGCTCCTTCTCCCACACTGTGTTTTGTGTATATGATCACGCTGCTTGCCTTTGGTCCGCTCCCACATCCATTACTCACTAAACCTTTTTTTCAAAGCAAACTGAGATGCAGTGTAGCTGGGAAAGCTACTACACACAGCTGAAGGTAAAAGGAAAAAGAAAAATAGTCTCTAATTAGAAGCAGGAGGCAGAGAGGCACTCAATGGCTTTGAGTGATTCACTGGAATATACCACAGTAATGATAATAACAAAGCACACGCTGTCTTACCTTTAGGAATTTTCTCAGAAAAGCAATTCCAGTGTTACAACCCCTTTTGATTTTTTATTTTGTCATGTATACATTTTGAACTGGATTTAAATGATTTTATTAACACAATGCTTACTTTTAGCAGGTTTTTTTTTAAATGCTGAATTTCAGTGGTGTGCAAACACACAGTTCCCTGACACTCTTCTACATGTAATGTATCAGACATGTCTAAGATAACAGTGTTGTGTCACAAGCAACACACAGAAGGGAAAAGTTCTGCCACAATACATGCAAAACAAGCAAATAAGTTACATAGACAATAAAATGTGGTTGGGACAAGGGAGGGACAGGAACTAAAAGATTAAACTGCTATTTTGGGGGCGGGTGGCGGGTAGGGAGGACCAAAACTTATTTTAGAATGGTTTCAAAATCAACCTGGCCTCACTAGAACGTTTGAGGGATTTTTCCTCCTTTATGGCTATATCAGTTATCTTCGGTCCATACTATTATCCAGATGAGTGTGTACACGTGTGTATATAACTGAAGGATAAAGCTGTAGGAAGTGGAACAACTGCCATAGTCACAGAGACATTTGGAAATGCGACGGACAAAGCCTTCCAACAGCTTGGAACCTTTGACATTCCAACCCCCTTTCAACATGCAGCAAGTCCTGTGCCAAGCAAACCACCCATGCAAACCCACACACTGCCACTGCTAAAGCAACCACACTAGGGCTTGATGCTCTCCACTGTATGCCAAAGAGGAGTTGGGTAGGGTGAGGGACGGGAAAAGGAAAGCGGAAGGGGGGGGGGCAACAACAAAAGAACAACAATAACATCAGTCAGCCCACCTTCGAAACAGAACAAAATTTCAGCAACTCTCGAACCGAGAACCAACCTGATTGTCTTCTTTATCAATACTAGAGTTATCTCGCTTCAAGATAAATCGCTTCTGGGATTCTTCACCTTTTTCATCTTTTAAATGTTCAGAAAACCTTTGCTCTGGTCTGCCAGCAAAGTAAAACATATCAATAAAAAAAATCTGCTTCATTGGGGTTTTTTTTGTTTTGTTTTTGTTTTAATTCTCGGCCGCTCTTTGTTTTTCACAGAGCTACTTAGTGCAAAATTAGTTTATATTTGTTGTGGTTGGGAGATACTGACTACAGCTGTCTGATGGGGTTCTAATGCAGCTAACTGTTATTGCTATAAATATCTTTTGTTGTTGTTATGTAGGAAGGAATGTGAATGCAAAGTCTCAGTCATTAAGATACTCAGTCTCATCAACCCCTGTGACTGAAGGACAAGAAAACAAGTTAACATACAATATGTTAATTTGTTCCTTCCAGTTGTCCTGACCTCCAGCTAAGCTGCAGCTGAGTATGGCTTACCCACATTTATAAACAAGGAAAAACTGATAGAAATATTTTTATAGAACTTCGCACTCCTAATAAATCAAACTGATAATTGGGGAGGATCTAGTGGTATTTTGTTTAAACAAATAATTATCTAGTGGCTCATAAACAGGGGGAGATATTTCAGAACAATCACATAGTATTGATTAACCAATTGATTTTAAACTCATCCAGGCTTTTTTTTTTTTTTTTAATGGCCAAATACTGCTGGCTAAGAGCTTAACATTTCTAGGTTCGGTAGCTGGGAATAACTGCTCTGTATTCTTCTCCTCCTTGTATAAAAAGGAAATGCTAAGAAGCATCTCATGTCCTGGAGCTAACAATTATCAGAATTTGTTTCTTTTAGTGACATTTCATTTTTCCGGATATACTTCATCTTGTGTCTGTTCTTAGTGTCCTGCTTTTGAGTTGTCTGCCAAGGCTTCAATATGCTATAAATTGGTTAACAAAACAGTAATACATTTTGTGATGTGATGACAGACTGCTAATTCAATAGCATCACAATTTTGGGAACACAAAACGTATCTAAAGAAAGGGGCTCATCTGCCCCTCGGCGCACGTGTGTTAATTCTGATAGTGTTAACAGGAAATTTATGTTTGTTGGTGAAGAACAGAGTGCCTAGGGATCATACACTGTACAACGATGCATCCAAACTGTATGCAACACTCCCATTGACATTAATGGATGTATCATGAGGAAACTGGAGACAGAATTGATCTTATCTTGTCTTTTCAAAAATTCAAATATCAGCACTGTAAAATAATACCAAAAAATCCTCACAACCTTTTACATTCAAAATGTTTTTTTAATTCAGATGTACAAATCAACCACCATTTTACTGGCACACTATTCAAACTAATACTCCGCTGATTATAATGCACAGTGTTGGAGTTATACCAGAGTGAAACATAACACATATTTGTGCCACATTACAATTAATTACCAAATGTATAGGAAAAGCTTGCAATGAACTATGATAAATGCAAAACTCACAAGGTGTTAACTTTCCTGACATTCTTTTATTCATGAATTTATGTGAATTTTGGAGGGCTCCGATAACTTCTGTTCACAGATTTCATTTTGTGCAAGACTGCAATTTGGTTCAGAAACCAATTACCCGATTTCCAGAGATGCTGAGCATCCAATAATTCGACATATCTCAACAGGAGTTGTGGCCAATCAGCACCACTCGAAATTGGGTCCATAATATAGAAAGTTCCAGATTCTCCTGGTGTTCCACTTTGCACTTTCCAGAAATCTTCAGAAAAGCACAAAGGTGTGTGCTCACTTGTACAGTTTTCTAAATGTAATCGATAGTACAGTGCAGTGATGCTGCTTGTAAAGAGAAACCCCTACCAATGTAAATAGGATATTACATGGTTTATTCTGCCTTCATTCGCATTAATGGGTATTATATGTAAATTGTCAGGGGAAGAAGAGACCCTCAAAAATTCTGCTTTAAAATGAGCAAGTGAAAAAGTTCAGAGGTTAAAAAAATAGATATATCTTCCATAAGTGACAGCACTATTAAAGGACAAACAGATAAAACCATTGCATTAGGACTGGAAGGAGGGTCAGTGTGGAGCTTATAGTTGTAAACACTACATTTTGAGTGTTTCAGTTTGGGGTTTACTGAACACAAGAAAGAGGGAAAAAACAAATGATCTAAATTGTATCAAAGTCAAGAAAATAGACTTTTAAAATCCATTTGGTAAATAGCCTCTGTAATTACTGCTTTATACAAATGTCTTATCCATGTAGATTCATACTTTAACATTCCTTTAATTCTATATTTTTAAATAAAATACCAAAAATGAAGAGATCATTATGATGAATTAATTTCTTGCTAATTCCACCTCTCCACAGGTCACTTGGGGAAGCATGAATACAAAATATGATCCCAAACCAGTAACTTGTATATATTCATTCATTCATTCTTAAAACCACAAAGAAAATTCAAACAGATTATTTCCTAAATTAAACAAAAATACAAGGCTGAGCTATTAGGCCTTGATCTTGAAAGGGGAACTGTACAGGCAGATCCCTGTGCACATGTGGCACCTTGCTGACTTCAATGGCACTTCATACACTGCTTCAGGATCTGCCCGTATGTTCTCCTTGCAACATCGGTGCCTTGGATGCCAGGTTTCAGCCTAGAACGAAAATGCAGAGGTAAGTTAGAAAATAAAGACCAGAACAAGAATTTCCATTAGAAATGTTGAGGGACAACCTTCATCTCCCAACGGAAACACAGCAACATAAAAAACCCTGTAAGATTATTTAAAAATGCTTCTACCAATAAAATATGTGCTTTGTTAATTGTATAGATAATAGGGTCAAAATACCCTAACCTAAACAAATCTACAGGTCTCAGTCTTCTATGAAAATGAACTCTTAAATAAACAAACACTTCAGTTCAGAAAAGAACATTCACAAAAAGGAAGTCCCTGCCCCAAAGGGCTCACACTAAGTGGAAAAATATATAGACCAAAGGCCTGTAAGATATGGGAGCGCTAATGAAAACCAATGAGAGTCCTAGGCACAACGCTTTCAGGATAAGGCTGCCAGTGATCATATGTTATGATTATTTCATTTCATGTTTTATCTACTCAATGGAATCTGACACATTACTTTAAGAAGTTTTGAGTGAATTCATTGCTCATGGAAGGGAAGGACAAATAACATCATTCTGAATCTGAATGTGGGTAGCCATAGCATTAGCACGTTCTGCCAATTTATCTCATTTGGGACCTGAATTGTAACAAACACCTCCCCCTCTCCATTATGCTCTCTTACATCTGAGTCATTCTGAAGCACAGCCTTTAAAATATACCAAACTGTGGGGTGGTTGTGGATGCATGGGAATGAATTTTCAGTTGAGGTATAAGCCAACTCAGTTCAAAGAATGGCCTCAATTTGTGAATTCACAATTTTGCACACTCGCTTGCACTTGTTCACTACTGCTTGTGAATATTTGGTGTTTTACATAGCCCCAGCATCTGGAATCAAGTGACAAAGTAAGAACCTTAACTTTCATTTAAACAAAAAAAGGAAAGGTGAAACACTGACACTATTTAAATCAATGGGAGTCTTACAGTTTGTGGCTTCAGTGAGACCAAGATTTCACCCTAAGTTTCTATCCCTAATGGCTGAAGAGAAAAGCTTGAAAACATGACCCAAATACACCGTAAAGGCTTAGAAATCAGCAGACAAAAAAAAAATTAAATGTATTATTTAAAATAAACATATATATAATTATTGTAACCCAATCATGTTTGTTTTGGGGTCTGACTCATTGCTTGGGGTTTGCAATACTGAAAAGTTGAAGAGAACGAAGAAGTTCACCTATACCTTGTACTACTCCTCGAGGAAATTGGAAAGGTTATTTCTTACTCAGTATTATTTTTCTGTCATTATTCTCTTCTACTGCAAGATCAAATCAGGACAAGCTGAATCTGATGTACAAACAACATATGTACTATACTGACTAAAATTCTCTAACAAGTTCCCTGTAAATCTATGGAATAATTATTTATCTGTTTCATAGAAGACATTACTTATTTTTAGCTCCTTGACCTTCAAGTCCACCTATAGAACAGTATGCAAACAAAGGAATCATTTCCATTCTAAGGGGTAGGAACGTCTAACCATATGAAGCAAAAGACCAAAAAGAAAAATATCTTGAAGATAATTTTTTTAATGGAAGGTATGGCAGAAAGGGACAATATGTGTACAGTATATTTTGTTGTAGGTCTATTGTCTATTATGAATTCAGCACATATCAATGAATTTATATAAAGATACAGATATACATATACACAGTGATTTTAGTTTTTAAAGAAAAGCCCAAGATTGACAACAGTGGAAACTGAAGTCCCCTATTTATTCACTTTATAAAGAGAGCAGGGACAGTGGAAGCACTAATTTACCTAAACTATTCAGTTAATGTGTCCTGTGCCTGACCTTAAAAGACCTCTCTCACATTGTCAAAGGATAATTCTGGTTCCATAACCATTTATTCTTTGGCATCTACCACAGATATCAGTGCCAACAAGGTTGTTAATTAATGCCATGCACGACAGTGTGCAGCATACTGTGCAGTCCTGTATTTCCTACTGCTCAACAGCCTAAAGGCACTGATCATCCTCACTGTTACAGGATATATTGTATTTTTGCTTGGCTTTTCCCCCGCTCTAAGCTACAAGTTAAAAACAAACCATTGATAAGGTACCTGAGCAACAGACCTGCTCTTAGAACTTTAAATCAAAAGCCAGTGGTCATCAAAAACCCTCTTGCCTAATCAACATTTGCTTGATGTTTTTTTCAGTGACTTTATTTACACCTTCAATAAATGAGGGTAGTATATTAGCTATATTTCCAATATATAACAGTTAAAAGTAAATTCTCACAAGAAATGCAGACAAATACATGTAGATTATGAAAGTATGAAAATGCCTTTGCACATTTTTCTAACTACCTGCATGGTTCTGCTATTTCCTCTTCAACACCTATGCCTGGAATTAATGCTGTGAAGTGCAGAATGTGAAATATTGCTAGATATGTATTATTGCTTGGCAGATACCTATATGCACTTGCAAGAATTATAAAGCACACAAACTTCCAAATTATTGTTTTCATTATGCTGACAAGTTATTTATCATGTTATTTATTCCAATTGGAATTAGAAAAAGTTCAGAAAAGGGCAACAAAAATTATTAGGGGCTTGGAGCATCTGCCATATGAGGAGAGATTAATAAGACTGGAACTTTTCAGCTTAGAAAAGAGACAACTAAGGGGGAGACATGATAGAGGACTGATAGAGTCACATCATGACTGTTGTGGAGAAAGTAAAGAAGGAAGTGTTATTTACTCCTCATAACACAAGAACTAGGGGCCACCAAACGAAATTAATAGGCAGCACGTTTAACAAACAAACAAAAGGAAGTATTTTTTCAAACAACGCACAGTCATCCTGTGGAACTCCTTGCCAGAAGATGTTTTGAAGGCCAAGACTATAACAGTGTTCAAAAGAGAACTAGATAAATTCATGGCGGATAGGTCCATCAATGGCTATTAGCCAGGATGGGCAGGGATGGTGTCCCTAGCCTCTGTTTGCCAGAAGTTGGGAATGGGTAACGGGATGGATCACTTGATGATTACCTGTTCTGTTCATTCCCCCTGGGGCACCTGGCATTGGCCACTGTCAGAAGACAGGATACTGGGCTAGATGAACCATTGGTCTGACCCAGTATAGCTGTTCTTATCTAATTTTAGTTCTGTTCTAATTTTAAAAACTTTCTGTAAGGCCATTGTGAAAAATCAAATATAGCAATGCAATTGTGCATTAAAAAAAGACTGAAATGTACTAAGCAAATGCCAATTTAAACGGTCAAAGATATAGTATAGTTTGTCTGAACTTGTCAAATTCTATGCAGGCTTGCACATGTGTTTCCTGGTTACCCTGTACGTACATGTGGTTATATTCTTGTGTTAACATGCATATAAGAAAATCCAAAGGCTTGGTTAGGAGATAGAATGTGACAACTATGTTTTTCATCAATATGACCCAGCACAGGAGTTAGTGAATCTAATTTAGCAGCTACAGGATCAGTCTAAATGGGTTTATTGCCTTGTCACCTTCCTGCACATTAATTCATTTGATGTTTCCTACAAATTGTCAGGTAGATCATTGGAGGTGTATCTTTCCATACAATCTTGTACACAATCCAAGAAGTTTAGGTGTGGACAATTATTGCAACTGTGTATTAAACATAAGGGTTTTCATTAGCCAATGGAACCTTTGATCAGGATGCTACAAATCTACTCGAAAGTGTTTATATATGAGGTGGTTTCAGTTGTTTAATGATGGAACCTTATATATGTTATTTTTGCCATAGACCTCCTTCCTTTAGAACCCCGGAATATGAATGCACTTTGTAAAGATAAATTTACTGGACTGGCTCCTCTGCTGGTGGAAATCATCAAAATCAATGTCTACCAGAAGAGGATCTGGCCCAATGTCTGTACTTTGTTTTCTTGACAGTTGCTACTCTTGAAGGATCAGACTGCCCTCTCCTGTGGTAAATCTTTAGGGAAGGGACAAAGGGGCTGTCTGCACTAACACTTTTTAATCATCACTGTGAGGTTCCCCTCACAGAAGTCCTCTAAATATTTCTGCCAGTGCAGCAAGCCTGCCTTCTAGCAGAACCCCCCAATCTTCACTGGCACATTTGCCCTCCCACAACTCCCTGTTAGCACAGCTCCACAGCACTCTCCTAGCTATGGCTGCCACCAGGACACCCTAATGCAAAAGGGGCCCCATGGAAAGTGTAATACAGCTTATTGTGGTACTCCAGGGCACAACAGAGCAGCATAGCATCAGGGGTTACTCAGCTCCCACTTTACCACTAGAGTGGAGAGAGACAGCTTCACAGTGGAAGTGGAAGTCAGATGCTGGAAGACAGTACCAAGCTTCTTTCCTGAAGATGAGAGCGGATACTGGAGGAGTGAGTAGGAATTTGCCATGCCTTCCTCAGACAACATGTGACATGGCGGGAAAGAAGGGAAGGAGATAATGGGAAGGAGATAATAGGAAAGAGTAAGGTCCATGTGAGTTACTCTCCATCTCCCTTTCTGAAGATGGTCTCAGCTAAACTTTCCCAAACTTTTTTTTTTAAAGTTAATAGATTCTAAGATTAGAAGGGACCATTATGATCATCTAGTTTGACCTCTTGCATTACACAGACCACAGAACCTCATTATAACTTCTGGTTGAGCAAGAACACATATTTGAGAAAGATATCTTGCCTTAATTTAAAGATTTCCAGTGATGGAGAATCCATCTCATCTCTAGAGGTAAGTTCCAATGGTTAATTACCCTCACTGTTAAAAATATGTGCCTTATTTCTAGTCTGAATTTGTCCAGCTTAAACTTGAACCACTGGATCTTATTCTGCCTTTTTCTGTTGTATTAAAGAGACATTTACTATCAGAAATCTCTTCCCCATGTAGGTACTTTTAAACAATTGATCAAGTTATCTCTTAACCATCTCTTGGATAAACTAAAGAGAATCAGCTTTTTAAGACTCAAATGCGTTATCCAGACCTCAAGTTACTCTTGTAAGTTTTTTCTGAACCCTTTCCAATTTTTTTTAAACATACTTTTTGAAGACATAGTATTCCAGCAATGATCTCACTAAGGCGGCGTCTAAACTACAGAGACTATACCAGCACGGGTATGTTGGCATAGCTATCCCGGCATAACCCCATAGTGTATGTAGTCTACGCTATCATCTATTGATATAGCTGTACCTACCCTGGGGTTAGGTCAACACAGCTATGCTGATCAGGAGTGTGGTTTTTTCATACCTCTGACAAATGTAGCTATGTTGATCTAACTTTTAATTAGCCCAAGCCTAATTCTGTATACAGAGGTAACACCAACTCCGTATACCTACTTGACGCTTTCTTACTTATACATCCAATGATCATGCTCACTTGCTTAGCTTAACAGCATTGCACTGGGAGCTCATGTTCAATTATTTAGTTTGAGATAGCTCAGGGGATTCTTATTTCTGTGCCCCTGGAGTGCTGAAAAATATACTTATCTGTATTTGCACACAGTTAACACAGGGTCTGAACTGTAGTAACTGTATTATGGAACCACCTCTCTTTCTCCCCGTGGCAGGGCAGGGGTAAAATCCCCCTTAAAGCCCTACCAAACTGCTGGCTGCAGCCTGCTCCCTGGCCAGGGGTAGGGCTGCAGGTATCCAGCAGGCGGCCCAGCTGCAAGCCCTAATGAGGGCCAGCTCAGAGGAAGAGGCTGAGCTAAGTGCTGCCAGCTGGGCAGAGTCAGGAGGGCTATAAAGCCCAGGGCAAACCTCAGGGAGGGGGCTAGCCTAAGAGGAGACAGGCAGTGGGTTTAGCTGTCTCCTTACAGTAGAGGGAAACCTCAAAGGGCTAGGAGACCCTGGGGAGGGTCTGTGGGGCACTAACTGTTGGGGGATCTGGGAACTGCACAAGCACTATAAATAAAGACACTTGGGTGAACCAGCAACAGCAGGTGTTGGGACTCTTAATTGCACCAGCCAAACACAGAGCGCAGGGATGAGAGAGAGAAACCTGCGCAGACCCTGTGACACTCCCCTACTTATTTACACACACACACACACACTTATTTTGCAGTTCTCAAACAAAAAAAAAATATAGCGTTCCTCATCGTAACTCCAAACTTAGCTACTGATATTTTCCCTGTACACCTCTGAGATTACTTTGAACACAAGCCTGAAATCCTTAGACAAGACTTCCACTGGAGAGAAGAGACTTTTGCCTGAGTAAATACTGCATAATGAGGCCCATTTTTAGGAGGGAGTAAACTTGGAGAGGGTGGGTAAGATCTCCATGTGGGAGGAGAAAGATGTATAGGATTTTGGTAGCATCTTCAAGCTGTTATGTGAGTTTTCTGTTGTGAAACCAGCATCTGTTCTTCCATCAGTCAATTAAGCTTCTAACATCACTGTGCAATTAATCGCACAAAACAACGTAATACATAACAGAACAAATTCTACCATCATTTATGCTAGTTTTAATCTGGAGTAACTCCAGCCATTGTAATGGAGTTATTCTTGATTTACACCAGTAAAAAGAGAACAGAATTTGCCCCTAAGGATTACATTCAGTTTTGGCCCTATCCAGAGAACTTCCCCATTGCTTATAAATCTAGGGATATTTGGTCCTTCAATTTCAAAGTCAACAATTGGAAGTTGCAACAAAACAAAGCCCTCATAACTATGTTAAGGAGGTAGCCTCTGTAAGATCAGATTGGTTTTTAGCTGCAAAATTGCAGCTTTTGAACATACTTTGTGAAAGAGTAGCAATTACCAGTAGCCTCAGTAAAGTAGGTTTCTTTCTTAGACAGCTCATGTTCAGAAATACCGAAACACAAATTCATAAAAATCTGTTCAGACATTCTTAATATTTGGGTTAAGATAGTGGAATTATTTTGGACTATTGAAATATTTATCAGTTTTGTTTTTAAAGTGCATATACACTTTAAAAAAAAGATGCCGGAAGTTAACTCTGAAATGAAAGAAGATTGGTTAAGAAATTCAAATACAGACACCATACTGAAAGGACAAATGAAAAAGACAAGCATGAACTTTGGATGTTATGGTACTAGAGACTTACGCATTCTGTCAGCAAAGCACACAAACATTCTGGAATTCTAAAGCTTGACTTACATTGATACAGTACATACATGCTTATTACAAGGCATATGTTTCCAAACAGTAACATGGCACACAGCTTGTCACAAGTTGCTTTCAAAAGAAAAGCTTATGCAGAAAATTTGGTTTAGCACTACAGTGTCTTAGGTAGGCCAGAGTGCATAACATATCACAGAAAATGCTGAAATAAGGATGTGGTCGGAGAAGTCATCCACAAAGATCTGTGAACTGTGTGAAACTCTTGTAAAAATTACAATCCATTTTACATTTGCAATGGGAGATTAAAATAAATGTATTGGATGGGCTACAGCATGTTAATGCTCCTAAAGTGAATAAATCACAGAATGACAGGCAGCTAGGGCAAGAGTGGTAGGAGAGGGCACAAGGATACATCAGAGTGGATGCAGAATCAGCAGTCTGCAAGCAAATGGAGCAATTGGCAACATGGTTTTACCCAAATATACCGATAGAAGAGTAATAATATAAGGAGATGGGATAAGTGCTGTTGCAGAGAAGATTCAAAGGAGTTGTGTAGATTTAGGGCATTGTTATTCGGGTGTTCAAATGGTTTTACTTCATTTTTCCATTATTTGTACTTGTCTTTAATTAAACCAACTGCTCAGTCCAACATCACATAGGCCTCTATTTTGAGGCACAGTAGTTCTCCTTACTTGCACTGTGAACATCTACTGTATCTGCCGACGCTGCTTTATATATATGCTGGAGGACACCATAAGTCTCTACAGAACAGGAGTATTAAACTCATGAAAGTTTTACTATCTCTGTGCTTTTCCCTTCGAATCAAAACTCTATTGTATACGGTGCAGAAACCATTTTTGCCTCCAGATCAAGATTTTCAAATATGAAGGCATGTAAATATTTTGTGAATTTCAGCATTTGGAGATGGTGGAATATTTATCAAACAAACAGGTCACAGCTGAATGATACAAAGCTAAATTCTAGTCCTAACTATGATGGGGCATCTATTGTAATGGAAGCATGCAGCTATCTAAAAGGTCACAGTCCTCAAATATAGGAGCCTAAAATCAGGACCTGAAATCCATATTTAGGCACCTGGGAGCTGCAGTTCAACTGATCTTGAAAATCAGACAGGTGCCTAAACATGGAGTTAATCCTGTTTTCTAAAATCTTAGCCTTCATGTCACACAGTGACCAATGGGGGATTTCTGTCTTCCTATAATGTAATTCATATTATTAAGACTTTGAGCACTATGCAGTTATACCACCACAACTTAACACATCATCACAAAGCCCCTTAAAAGGGTGTTTAAAAGTATCTGATGGTCAATGACACAGTATTAGACTATTTTACAGTACAAGTCACCACATTTCTGGTATGGTGACACTTCAACAGCGAAAGTCATTAAAAAGCATACCTTTGCCAGACATTACCACAGAGTTTCTGCTGATAGCTTCTGCTCTCTAGTAAAGGGAAAGCCAATCCCAATGCTAACTTGTTAATGGTAAGGACTGTAATTTTTTGTGCAGCATCTAACCAGAACTCCTTTCTCTTCATATATTCTTAATTTACCATAAAAGTAAATAAGATATAAAAGCTAAACATTTATTTCTGTATTTGGCGTTATCCCATGATATTTTACAAGGTGAACAATGTCATCGTTATTACAGATAAACATGAGTGGATTCTAACGAATGGTGTTGATTTAGCCCACATGAAAGCTAAACCTCGCCAAGGTCCTTCTTATGGAGATTTTTCCACAATGGCTTCACCTGGAGTGTAGGCTATGCCCCTTCTGCATCCCAACCAGCCTGCAGAGCTGGCCCTGGGCTGCTGGTATTGGGGAAATCAGCAAATAGCCAGGGCCCATTCATGCAGAGGCCTTGTCCTGCTAAAGTTTTCACCCCTTCCCCCTGGCAGCACTGTTCCAGTGGATATGGTTTCACTGAAGGCAGCTGCTCCAGGTATCTGTATAAAGGTATGGTTCCCACCATGAAAATGGCTGAGGGCCTGATTTCCACAGGGCTGATGGGGAGACAATGTGTGCTCCACCCCATCCACCAACTCTTTTTCCCATCCCCATGTGCTGATCCCCTAGATCCATGACTCTGTGGGCTCCAGGAGGGAAGGGGGATGCTGCATAGGATGGGCATTATTTGGATCAGGGGGATAAAATCAGGACTTCGGTTAATTAGTGTTCACTAACTGCAATCGGCACTGATCCCACTCCCTTTTTTAAACAATGGCAAAACTCCTCCCGGACTCAAATGGAATCAGGATGGAGCCCATAATCCTTTCTTCAACAATGAATTTCTTGCTAATTTGAAGTGTGGCAGACATTCCTATACATTTCATATGTTTCTCTTTTTTTAGATAAATTAGTGGGCCAAATGCTTAAGAGTTTAAGACCAGGGGAGACCATTAGTTCATCTAATCTGATCTCCTGTATGTCACAGGCCATTATAGTTTCCCTTATATCGAGCCCAATAACTTTTGTTTGGCTAAAGCATAACTTGTATTTGACCACATCATATCTCCCAGAAAGGCCTTCCCCCAGCCTCAAAGACATCAAAAGATGGATCATCCATCATTTCCCCGGTGAAGGGAAGTTACTCATTGACTTCAAGATTTGGGCCAATACAGTTAGGGCAAAGCACTGACCTCTGGATTCAGTCGATGTGGGCCCCAGATACAGTGGAGCTTGTGGAGCTCTGCAAGAGAATTGCTGGATGAAATACAGGGGATTCAGAGATTATGAAGCCAGAAGGGACCAGTGGGATCATCCAATCTGACATACTGCATAACAAAGGCCATAGAACATCCCTGAATTAAATTCCCATTTGAACTACAGCATACATTTTAGAAAACATCCTATCCTGATTTAACAATTGCCAGTGATGAAGAATCCACCACAGACCTTGGTAAGTTATTCCAACGGGGAATTACTCTCACTGTTAAACATGTGCACTTTATTTCCAGTCCAAAATTTGTATAGCTTCAGCTTTCAGCCACTGGATCTTGTTATATCTTTCTGAGCTCGACTGATACTTGTTATTAGATACTTGTTCACCCATGTAGGTACTTACAGACTATGATCACCCCTTAACCTTCTCTTTGTCACGCTACCTAGATTGACCTTCTTGAGTCTATCACTATAAGACATGTTTTCTAATCTTTTACTCATTTTCATCGCTCTTGTCTGAACTCTCATCAATTACTTTCTTAAATTGTGGACACCAGAACTGGACACAGTATTCCATCAGCAGTCACACCAGTGGCAAATACAGAGGCAATAGGTCTTCCTGTTTCCTATTCAATAGTCCCGTTTATATATTCAAGGATTGCATTCGTTCTTTTGGCCACAGTGTCACACTGGGAGCTCATGTTGCGCTGATTATCTATCTTGACTCCTGAAGTCTATTTTAGAGTCACACCTAATATGCCATGGAACTTAGTTCTGTGCCCCTGGCAGCGCACAGCAGGGAGTGGAGTTTGGACAGGATAGGCTGAAGAGGAGCAGCAACAGTAGATCTGCTGCTCCATGGAGACATCTGCCATTGGCCTATGAATAACAAGGTTTCAGTATACGTAGCTGCAAAGCGATTCTGCTGCCAGTCTGACCAGGCACTGGGGGAGGCAGGTAATGATTCTGCACCTGTAGAACACACCTTGCCCTCCCACCCCTCTGGATTGGATTTAGCCCGTAATATTTACGATTTCTGCCTAGGCTGAACATTTTGTGAAGCTTCAATTTAGTTCCAGCTAATGGAGGCTCATATGTGGTAGCCCAGCTCATTACAAAATACATTCATATTCAATGTTAGGTATGTATCGGACCCTATAGGTAGCTGAACATTAGAATGCTGCATAACCACAAATATATACTTCAAATGACATTCCTTATCTAACTAATGAATTCAAGAATTAAATAGGAGAGAAAAAAAATTAATCAAAGATCTGAAAACCACCAATAATGGCAGCATACTTCCCGAAAGCTGACTGGCTAATGTGGAGACCATTAGTTCTCTAGAAATGCCCTGCACATGAAGATAAAAAACAGTGTTACATAATAAATTCATGTGCTTAGTTCCACTGCAGGCCATGAATAATTTCTTCATCATTAGACAGGCGTCAAAAGCCACTTCCCAGATACCCGTTGGCTTGGATAGTGGAGCTACCGGTTTGTAATCTAGCAACTTCCCTGTGACAAACCTCCAAGTCTGTCATGTGAACACAGGAGCACAGTTCTCCTTTGCCTATAGTGCAGAAGTAAGGATTGCTCAAAGCAAGCATTTTTCTCATTCCTGGTGTATCACATCGTAGAGATGCACCACTCATTCAGACTTCATAACTCCAGCACCAAAATAGAATGGAGGGGGATCCACCCACTGACTGAGGTACCCACTTTTGAAAATGGACTCCTGCATTTAAGGAAATTACTCCACCCATTCCTGAATAAGAGCCACCTCTAAGGGCTGGTCCACACTACCCCCCAAGTTCGAACTAAGATACGCAACTTCAGCTACGTGAATAACGTAGCTGAAGTCGAAGTATCTTATTTTGAACTTAAAAGTACTTACCGCTGGTGCACATGGCGGTGCGAAGGCTCCCCCGTCGACTCCGTCTGCTCCGTTCGCGGAGCAGGATTACCGGCATCGACGGGGAGCACTTCCTGGTTTGATTTATCACGTCTAGACAAGACGCGATAAATCGAACCCAGAAGATCGATTGGACGCCTCCGATGCACCGGGTAAGTGTAGACCTACCCTAAGAAGGAAATGCAGAGGCCATTTTGGACCTCCAGTTCTATAGCACAGTGACATGAAAGTGCAGTGGGATTTAAACTGGAAAATGTCATTACCTGAGCTGAGACTTTGCTAACCACTAATTTTCCAGACACAGCTAAAAACTCTACTTTTACCAAGAATGCCACAATCTCTTTAATAACCACAAATAGTAATCATCGCAAGTCTGAGGCGTTTGACTCATCCAAAAGACCCCACTTCACAAGAAGAATATCCCTAACACCACACTAGGGCAGTGGTTAATTACTGATTCAAGGAAGAGAGTGTCCCTTATCTTAGTCACCAACTCCATTTTCCACAGCACTGAGTTTTCCTTGGTAGTTTCCCATCTTCCAAGTTTGACCACACATCTACGTAATTCTGAGTTTATGACAAGATTAAGCGGTGTGACTGCAAGGATTAACAACAGACTAACACTGTAGGTGTCCTTTGATTAATGTTTAACTAATACTTCATTACAATATAAAACAGCTATAAAATACATGTCCACCTCAATTACAAATTAGTTTAGATAAATTATATTAGACTGAAAATTAATAATGGAACTATTAGAAATGGTTCATTAACCCTAATGTCTCATTTACAGGAAAATTCTGTCCTTGGACGCATGCACATAGCTCTCACTGACGGGTATACAAATTGTACATCCTAGGGCCAAATTGAGCTCAACACACAGTTGACAAATGCTTTTTCTTTGTTCATCTTCCTTGCAAGAATGGGTGCAAGACTGAAATAAGAGATAGTCTGGTGTGAAAAGTAGTCCCAGTTCAAATATCAAGTTAAAAAAAAAAAAGTCAACAACAGTTTCAAGAAAAATGACATAGGTAGTTTCTCCTCCTAAATTGTATTGTATGAAGGATTCACATTACAGTGTGTAACAGTATTCAGTCAAAAACAAGTAATGTAATAACTAAAACTAGTGCCTACAGTAGAATACATAATGTAGTGCTGAAATCCATGACATGTTTATTAGCTTAGTCTGTGCATTTTTTAAGAAACTGGGCATTAGGAATTATTTGCCTCAGTTTCCCCATCTGTTAAATAAGGATAATGATACTGCTCCTCCTCTGTAAAGTGCTTTAAGCTTTTTGGATAAAAAGAGCACTAAATATTTTTATTATTGCTCAGGAGTCCCCTACTGAGACAAACTAGACTTCCAAGTCACTAACCGTCATACTTTTCAGCAAGTCCCTGATGACTGTACGGAAAATGTCTATGAAATAAAATCCATTTATTGCTTCAAAGCGACAATGAAGAAGACTCAATGTTGTAAACATTACATTTGTTGTCTTTATTGTTTTATTGATTTTTATCCTATTATTGTTAGGACCATAATATGAGTGCTTTATGTATTAATAAATATTAAAATAATAAGGCATCGTCTCAGGCAATGAGATAACAAGGACACTATTATTTCTCAGATATGTAATTCCCTTGTACTCTAGTTGTGGATGTCTGATAGGCATAATCACTGCACAGATATTTCTCAGTACCAGTGTAGTATGTGAATCCCTGAGTCCTAATTGGGCAACAATGACTGTTAGTCAGAATGCAGGGATTTGCTTAATCATAGTATAATTATATCTCAGTAATAAAATAGCAGTCAAAATATAGCCAACACTGGAAAGAGAAATTCTTGCAATGGGAGACTTGTAGGAAACTAAAATAAATTGGTTCATAGTTCCTTGCAGCTACAAATCTCGGCCTATGGAACCTCACACGCCACACAAAATATGAGAGAGAGAGAGAGAGAGAGAGAGAGAGAGAGAGGTTTGCATGTATGTCCTCCTAGATCATGGGTCATATTACAGTGAGTCTGACTTCATGAGATCACTGCCTTGATAGTGTTCTACTTACAATAGAGACAAAATATATTTTTTTAAAAGATAGGTGCAACAGAAGAGTTTGCAGAGTTAATTGTGCTGTGTTCCAACAAAACAATGTTCGCGCCTTGTCACTGAGGTTTGCTCATAACTAACAAGACATGAGCATTCGCTTACACAAATAACCTCCCTCCTCCCCTCACAAATGCATTCTTAAAGAAACAAAAATCAGTCAAGGGGAAAAGCACATTTTGATGTGTACCCTGGAAGTCATAACTTGTGGCTACTGGGCCTATAATGTAACCAATCCCACCATTTCTGTACAAAACCAGTATCTTTTAAATCCCAATATGCTTGGCATGCCTGGATGGTGCGGGGGGTGTGGGGGGGGAATCTCCATTAAGAGCTAACCCATGTTGTTGAAATTGCCTGCTTTCACTGAATGCCATTTTATAGGGATGTCTTAAAGATTCTATACTATTTGCAAGAGCCATATCACAATAAAGGTTTAAAAAAAAAAAAAAAAAAAAAAAGGTCCATGTAACTATATAGGCATAATGCTTTGGGTGTTACCGACACAAAGAATGCCTTTAAATGCAAAGCATATATAAAAAAGCCTACTGAGGGCTTTCCTATTTTTTGCGGGTGGGTTAGGAATGGGCAATGTCATGACTGCATTTGTGACTCAAGCCACTCAGACACAGAGGAAATAGATGGACAGAATATCCTACAATATTTTTTTAGTTATGACACAGATAGTACGTATTGTAGAGTATGTATCATTTTACTGACACAGTTCTTAAAAAGAAACTCATGAAATACATACAGCAGGTGTTAATATTACTCCAAGTTTTGGATGTATACTGAAGACACAAAAAACCTTCCCATAGGGCTACTATAACATAGCATTTCTATAGCAGCAGAGTAAAATAATGTAGAGTAGAACAAAAAATCAATAGGCTGCTTTACTACAAAGGTTAGAAGGTATGCAACGTTGAAAAAGGTTTACAAAATCATAGCTGAAAGGATAATTTGTGTAAGTTTTAAGGTTCACAACATATGTGCCCTTTGGTTAGCTCTCCAAATGCACAAAACACTTCCTAAACACAATCACTGTATTTCATTCACACTCTACATCCTGAATACTGAGCAACTCTGCTGTGTGTATATATATATATATTTTTGCATACACCACATGTGAGGATATCCATGTGGCAAACGTCAAACCACATTAAAATCTGTATTTATCAAGCACCTTTAAACACATCACCTGCATTCTCCCTACTTATCTATCTCCACTAAGATAATCAGTCTGAATATACAGACACAGATATGTAAAAGTACTGACAACAGCTGCAAGGGTCTCTTATCTATTTCTATTTTTTTTAAAATGTGGCATGTACAGAATAAAGAGGTGGCACATACAGTTTTTGTTGGCAGTCATTTGGAATGTCCTGCATAATACATTGCCACCATCTCAAAGGTATGCTTTATCATACTGCATTGTCATATGTTCACAGTACATTTTGGTATAGCTTTAGATAGATGATAGACAGACAGACACAGATGACAGACAAATATACATACAATGGAGTCACTCTAGCAATATCACTGTTAACAGAGTAAGATATTTTCCATACTAAGTAGCATTGTGACCATCTCCATCTAACATTTGAAAAAACTTCTGTTCTGCATAATACTTCTCACGTGTAGTACTTGTTCAGAAGGTAGTTTTTTGGAAAGTCTTTAGATCTTAATTGGATAGGCCATTTTTACCTTTTTTTAAATCCAGTAATAATTCAAAGCATTAATGTAGAGTATTAAAATGTTTTAATCCACTACTCTTTTATCTGAACTAGTGCACGGGAGTAGTTTTATCAAGTTTGGATGCAAGAACATTTAGTTATAAGAGATGATCTCTCTATGCACATTAACATTTCCATGAGAAATCTGGCTAATCGACGTCTTTCTTCTTTTTTTGTAATAAGTAAATGTATGTCCTTCTGCATTACAAAGACAGCCTTCAAAATGTCAGATAACTAGGGTCCAAACCTCCATTAGGGTCCACTAACTTGGACTTCAATGGAATGCACACACACACACACACACACACACACACACACACACACACACACACACACACACACACACACACACACACACACACACACACACACACACACACACACACACACACACACACACACACACACACACCTTACAGTAGGCCAGGAGATAACAGAAATTTATGCTTCAGACAAGTATGGAACAACCTGCCCAAAGTCTCTTCTTAACCCCAAGCAATTGGTGGATGGTTTATGCCCATAAGCATGAGGGTTTCTATCCCACTAAATCTCAACTGGTCCACTAAGAGGCAGAAGAGAGAGGATGCCATCATATCACGCTATCAGAATCTTCACCCCACTGGTACATGCTGGTAGAATCCTCATTCCCCTCTTGCGGGGGCCTGGCAGTAGCAGAATATTCACACAAACCCTCATTCAGCGAGATGAGTAAGCAGTAGCACCTTCGCCCACAGCAATGAGTTGGCATCAAACCCACCCACCCACACATGATAGGGGGCTCAAGCAAAAGATTTTTTTTAAAGGTAGTAGAATCTGTGAATTCTGGAAGTACTTATGAAAAGCTTTCTTCCCTATTCATTGAGTCAGGCTGTGGTGCTTTGGGATTCAGAATGTGCTATCAAATGAACATGTGTAAAGAGGAAGCGGAAGCAACACGTTACTCCAGAGCTCCAGCTTCCTTTGGAGTGCATAGCTTTTGGACTTTCTGGCCTTCGGGTCAGGCCTTCTCTATCATATATGAACTTACATATGTAATACGGTCAACATTTATTTAGGTTTAAACTACAATTAACATGAACCACACTAAGCAATTTTTCCATCACTTTCAGAAATGCTTCTGTTCTGGATGCTTTACATTGGGTAGTTAAGAGTCAGACGCTTCCAAGAATTGAGTTCTGGCTCTGAGTTATGTAAAACTGTTCCCTCTGGGAACACTAGGTTCCAACATATATAATATTGGAATCTTTAAAAATCCTGGACTCTGCAGAATTTATTACTATTGTGACCATTGTGGGTTATGCCAATGGAGTTTATGACTTTACCAAAACCTGGAATATGGAGCTTATGGCAACTACAAACTCTGAAGGCAATACTGGTGAAGCTTATAATTAGGGTCAATGGAAATCCCCATGGGTTGAATGTCCAGGCATTCAGTGGTGTTACCAGCTGTAAATTACTTCTCCTTTACGCTGACTCTGGCCATTAAAAAGAGGGGACAATAAAGGCTCTATCCAGTCCTCACCATCTTCCCACCCATTTATTCTGGGAAGGGAGTAAGTGAACAGGTAGCCCTGCTTAACCCTGTGCAGTCAGACCTAATGTCTAGGTAGCCCTATGGAAGGATTCAAGGGGTGTTCTTACTCTCTCTTGCTTGTTGAGTGTGTAGCCCATGTCACAATCTAACCCAAAGTGTTTGATCCAGCTCCCATGAAAATCCTATGAGAAACTTCCAGTTGATAATGGCTACACAGATGGCCAAAAGGGACTTCCAATATCTATTTTATTAATTTATATCTTATACGTTATTAACAGAACATTTAACTGATTCAAAACCATCCATCTGTTCACACAGCTAAGCTGCATAGCTGCTTGTTTGCTATCACTGTTAGTTTGTTTTAATGTCATTCTAAATTTGCAGTTTTTCTATTTAAATAATTGTGGGAATACTATTCCTCTAAAATAACAAAAGTGATTTCCGTTTATATAAAGATCCCCTTCTTCTTCATTATTTTTTTTTAATCAGAGATGGTGTAATTCCTTCCTTCCTACATCACACAAACTAATCATGCATCCTGTTTCTCCTGACAATAAAATCCCAGACTGTCAGAAAAAGAAGTTTTAGATGTCCCCTGCATCTGGGAAATTAAAAGAAAGACATTTACAACACCTCGTTTTAGAACTGTATCTTAAAATATTATAAATAATATACTGCATGCTGTATGGTAGAAGAATGTGTCTTTAGGGTTAGGCTATCCCTCTTTAAATAACTATTTAAAAGAACAAAAGCAAAACAAAAAAACATTCAGTTTTACTTCGTGCTAATGAAAGAAACTAGACTGACAATGTGGAAGGCTGGAAATTTCTGTTTCTCTGTGGAACAAGTACACTAAGGACAGTGGCAGGACAAATTTTCCCACATGGTTCTATCCATGTGCCTTAACTATGACCTGCAGGGAGCACCTCCAGAGTAAAAAGGGTACTTCAGTCTGCAAGATCATTCAGGTTTTGGCCTCTCTGCTGAGCCTGCCAGCAAAGGTGCCAATTAATGCCAGTTTCAACGCTGGCTTTGTAAACAATTGAAATGATTCTCCTTGTCTCTCCCACCAGGCCATGAGCCACAATATCCAATGTGAAATCATTCAGACTTTTTACCTAAGCCGTCATATAAACTTTAGACCACTGTTTGGAATTTAATTCCTATTGAGAGTGTGGTTTGCAAGGCAATTTAAAGCAGTTACCTTTACTGGTCTGCAAGGTGCATGTCATGGCAACCAATTGAGGCCAAAGCACAAAACCACTGTCAGTGCTAGCCAGAAAGAACTGAGCTGTGAGCGAGATTCTACTGCTCTTGTTGCACTAAGGAGATGATGCATATGTGAGAAGAAAAGGACAACTGGAAACATATAGAAATGAATAAAACCAATGAAAATGTAAGGTTTTTTAGGGGCTGCTCCATATTTTTCTTAATTGAATGAGTTGTAGTATGCTGGATCTCTCTCTCCTTTGACTCCCTTACACACAAACATATGCCCCCCAACACACACACACACACACACACACACACACACACACACACACACACACACACACACACACACACACACACACACACACACACACACACACACACACACACACACACACACACACACACACACACACACACACACAGGAAAGGGAGATCTTATATGAGAGTAGGGGCGCTAAAATCAGGCCCTCAGAAGCCTGTAGTACTTGAATAGAGTGCTATGAAAAAAAGTGATTATGATGAAATGCTTAGCAAAGACCTACATAAACTGAAATTTTGTTATTTCTTATTCTCTGCAGCTAAATCTGTGTAAGTTTCTTTTACCCCAGAGGTGGGCAAACTACGGCCCGTGGGCCACATCCGGCCCGACGGGCATTTTAATCCAGTCCTTGAGCTCCTGCTGGGAAGCGGGGTCTGGGGCGTCCCTGCTCCGGTGCTCCAGCCGGGGAACAAGGTCAGGGGCCGCTCCGCACGGCTCCTGGAAGCTGCGATATGTCTTCACTCTGGCTTCTATGCCTAGGGGCAGTCAGGGGGCTCCACTCTGCCTGCTGACCCCACCCCAAGCGCCGCCCCCGCAGCTCCCATTGGCCAATGGGAGCTGTGGGGGCAGTGCCTGCAGATGGGGCAGCGTGCAGAGCTGCCTGGATGCACCTCCACATAGGATCCAGAGGGGGGACATGCCGCTGCTTCCGGGAGTTGCTTGAGCCACCCCTCTAGCACCCCAACCCCCGGCCCCAGCCCTGATCCCCCTCCCACCTTCGGTCCCAGCCCAGAGCACCCCAAACCCCTCATCCTCAACCCCACCCCAGAGCCTACACTTCCAGCGAAAGCCTTCAACGCCCCCGCCCCAACCCTCTGCCCCAGCCCTGATCCCCCTCCCGCCCTCCAAACCTCTTGGTCCCAGCCCAGAGCCCTTTCCTGCACCCCAAACTCCTCATCCCCAGCCCCACTCCAGAGCCCACACCCCCAGTTGGAGCCCTCACCCCCCCCACACCAGCCTGGAGCCCCCTCCTGCACCCTGAACTCCTTATTTCTGGCCCCACCCCAGAGCCCACACCCCCAGCCAGAGCCCTCACCCCCTCCTGTACCCCAACCCCAATTTTGTGAGCATTCATGGCCCGCCATATAATTTCCATACCCAGATGTGGCCCTCGGGCCAAAAAGTTTGCCCACCCCGCTTTACCCAGTGACTATTTAAGTCTAATGGATATTTTTAATTTCATATCTATATGATGCAGGGACCAAACAGTTTTCAGAGCCCCATTACAGATTTATAATCCAGAGTGAATGAGGATAAAAAAAGAGGTTTAAAATTAGAAGAAGGGGGGAAAGCTACAATCTGTGAAAAAAAATAAAAGGTAGCACAGGGGAAAAAAATCTGTTGCAAAATAAACAACTCAGTAGGCAGGAGTGGGATCTGCGAAAAAGAAAAAATGGAAAGAGGGAATAGGATATCTTCCCAGCATCTTTGGGTTATTTAAAAGTACCTGTACTTTATAACCTGCACAGCTCCAGGCAACGTGTTAAGCAATAAATTGCTTTCTATAGCTAGGTGGTGGTGTTAGAGGGTCAGCAAAACATTCCACTCCAGAGGCACTATATAAATTTCTCAACTCAAAACAACAGGATTGACTCATTTCTACATATTTCAAATCCTCATACAATCTTCCAAGGACAGACGTAATGACACACTACACCAGAATGAGTGATAAATAAAGCTCAGCATTACAAAAATGGAATTTTAAAATGCCATGTAGCCAGGATGCAAACTGAACCTTATGAAAGGGAAATAGGAAAAGCACAAGGCTAGTACTTACATTCTAGTATTGCTGGTCTTGTTGATAATTACAGATTTTCCAGTTTGATCTACATTGTGATCCATCCCAAAATAAGCTGCCACTCTGTGCACTAACATCCTCTGATATGATGACATCTGAGGGAACTTTTTATAGTGATTACTGAAAGAAAATATCACACCGATCAGTGTTGTGAACATCTCTAAGATATAATGTAACAATACCTTTTAAAACTTGATGTCACTATTTTTCCCCCTGTTTTTTTATACAGCATACATGTATGCTGCAGGCAAGCAGACAGTCAACTACAATGGCTGGTTTTTAAAAAGTGCTGGATATATTTATGGACAATAATAAAACTGGTACTTTTACATGCTAAATTAAGGTAATCAAATCTCATATTTTACAGCATCAGCTGACTGCTGCAGGGGTCAGGAAGGACTCACTTGCCAGACACACTTTCACCCTATGTACAATGTTGCCCAAATGGCTAAGGACATCATGAAAGTTTTATGCCTTCCTCCAAAGCAGCAGATACTGGGTAATGTTTGAGACACCAAGGGGCTATTCTAGTACAACAAATCATCTTATTTCTCTCTATTTTAAAAATGTCTATTTTTCCCCTCAAAAGTCAGGGGGCTTTTTCAATGTTTGTTTTTAACCAAGTTACAATCTATAATTTTATTATAAAATGTAGACTATGAGAGAGCAAAACCGGGTTTTGTATCCCTTCAAACAAAAGCTTAACTTTATTTTTCACCACATTAAAGATACCTTAGTGCACAGAGCAAATTGCATGACATAATATTTGATTATATATCCCCCTCTAGAGATGCATGCTTTATATCTTATGCAATGAAAGCTTTACAATTATTTTTGAGCATAAGTGACTGGAACCAGCTGGAAGTCATTAGAGAACTATAATAAAAATGAAAAGCCTTGCTTTTTGTTACACCTACTGCAGTGGCTCCTACTGACAGTTATTAGAGAGGAATTAAGGGCCTGATTTTGCAAGGTACTAAACTCCAGCACAGTGTAGGATGGGCCTCTAAGTGAGCACACATCTCATAAAAATATAGCGTTTACATATGCTTTATGCAAAAGATATATGTGGCATGCAAATATGATAAACTAACCAAATACTGAAATTAACTTACTTGTTGTCACTAATAAAATCTATAATTTCCTGTTCCATTTTTAAGAGTATCATTCTGTCCCTGCAAAAAATAAACAACGATTTGAAGAGTCAGCTACCAAAACCATTTTAAAATACTTTTATGATACTTCAAAAACAAATTATGAAAGTTTCCCTTTATTTAAAAATGATGTAAATATTTTAGTTAAAACACCGATTTCCCTTGCGTTGGTGCAGCTGAGGAAAGAATCCAGTCTACCTTTCTCCAAATACCAAAGCAAAGCAAGATATGGACTTAAAATCCCTTCAGCATTAGGGCTCAGCTTGGCAGCACTCGCAGCCTCAAAGGACTGCATTCAAGTGGTTGAATAATGTTGGTATTTCTTTTTGGAACAAAAGTAAGCTGTAGAGGTAGTTGAAAATTTTCCATCACAATTATTTTTGATGGAAAATTGGGATTTTTGACTAAATTCAATTTGTCATAGGAAGTGTGCACTTTCTGTGGACAATTTCAACTTTTTGTCTAAAAATCAAACACCCCAAATTCAAAATAACCGCCTTCCCTGGTGCACCACTGTGGCTCAGCAAGAGGGGAGACCACGATGCATCATGGGACATGTAGTCTGACCAAGAAAGTCACTGAGAATAGGGACATGAGGCACCCAACAACAGCTTCCATGAAGAACTGCTGCAGCATTGCCAAATCCAAATTTTCGGTTTTAAACTGCGAGTTTTTGGTTTTTGATCTTTCGCTGAAAAGTTGAAAATTTCCCACAAATACACCCCCCCAACACCCACATTTACTTAACAAGCCCTAGTAAGAAACCTTACAGAGTGCATTGCTCTCAAGCTCCTTTGAGCTATTACAGCTTGTATAGATTGGACAATTCAGGGACTTTTTGCTTTGAAGGCCAGAAATGTGCCCTTTAATACGAAATGTGAATTAATGCATTTTGAAATCCCATGGATTTTTAAGCCCCTCCGTGGATGGGTATTTACCTAATTATTTCTTGATTTCCAGTAAGTGGAGGATGAAGCTGTGCACACTGAACAGATTTAGTTGAAAAGAGTATGTAAAAGATAATATATAAAAAATCCTGATAGAAACTTTTTTATATATTTAGGATGAAATTCTATATTCAGGTGAGTTTGCAGTTCCAAATGAAGACTATGGGTGTAGTGAGGCTAGAAGTTGGCACTCACAATATGATCTGAGTTGCAAATACCTCCAATCACATACGTTATAATATACTAATTCTAAGAGTCTTTAGATGGAGCTGTGCAGCGGGGAAGTTGAGCACAGTGACCAAATTTCAGGAAAAGTTATTAAGCAATGGGAACCTGGAAAGCCTAGGTGGTAGAAAATTATTTTTTATGGCTTCTTGCTCAACTGAGATGCTTCCATTATTTTTTTCCCTACAGCATTCTCTAGAACTAGAATTATAAGATGCTTAATTGCTAGAATTCTAAGACTATACCAGGAGTTAACAACATGCTGGAGCTACTTACCTGGGATTATTCTTTAATGTGTTCACCAGAAATTCATGCAAATCTATGCCTGTTGAGTCGGTATATTCTTGGCTGCAATCTGAAAAACAAAAACAAACTGTTTCATTTCAAAAGTTAAAGTTAAGCCAATTTCTGTAAAGCAGACTTGGTTTTCTAGTCAGCGACCCGAAGAACATATTATAAGGAATAATGTACAGGCAGGTTATTTACTTATGTGAACAATCTACTCCACAAAACAGCGTGAGGAAATCTGTCTTTTCTCTGCATTGTACTAATAAGTGCCAGCACTGAAGCAAACAAAGTTTTGTTCTTTCTAGAATCACAGGAAATATATAATGTTACCCAAATTCCTTCCAACTTTCCCTCTCCAACTGCTAAATATTCAGTACTGTCCATAAATACATCTTTGTCTAATTTAATATGTTCAATATATGAAGTGATATGCCATGCCACTGGGAATTCAAAATCTTTAACAGACTGGAATCTAATGATGTCTAAAAGTGGGTAGATGACAATGGCATGTGACAGAGTATTTAGAATTCATTTACGGCATAGGTTATTGTGTCTTACTCAAAAGTAAGATCAGATTCTCAGCTGGTCTGAATCACCAGCTTCAGTAAAGTCAATGGAGCTATGACAATTCATACCAGCTGAGGATCTGCCCGAGCAGGTAATGCTTATCCATAAGAAACTACGGTGTAATTTTGTAACATGGTATAATTATAGGTATAAAAATAATTATAGTTAGAATCACTCTATGCATACCTGCTGTAGTAAGGCATAATTATAATATGTGATGGATAATTCACTAGTGTATTACAGTACATGGACCATGAGTTAAGGTTAAGGGCTACGGGTGGATTTCCAAATAATGTTAATGAGAGATTCATCTGTGGGCCGAAAGCAATATATGAGACTAAGAGTTTTGTGTCACTGCTAACAAGTTGTACAGTATACTGTGATAAACAGGAAAAAGTTGTACTCTTTCATAGAATATTTTATGTAAATATTATTATCATGTACATATATACAAAAACATACACACACACACACAGACAGAACAAACACCTCTTACACTAAATCTCTGCTATCCTCTGTTAGAGGTTCTACTAAGAATACAACTGTAAAATATATATATATACACACACACACACACACACACACACACACACACACCCAACATTTATATGAAAAACTCTCTTTTTCTTATCCATATAAATTTCATGTTCCACATTCCCTATTTTGGATAAATGCGTTCCTACTGTAGGTGTATTTATAATACAGACAGACAGATTAGATAGAGAGAAAGATAGAGAAATAGTTCACATGTGCACACAGGTATAATACATATATACCCACAGGTATATACATTCATATGCATGTCCAAGAATTTCTAGATGTGACCATAATAAATAATTGAAAAAGGATTCAAATATTTTGAAAAATTCACCTTTTGATAACATTCTGATCTTGGATTTTTCACAGTTTTTATCTTTTTCTTTGTTTTTATCCTTCTCTTTTTCTTTCTCAGAGTCATCTTTACTAGATTTATCTTCTTCTTGTAGACTGGGGAAACTCGAAAGCTGTAGTTGTATTGATTCCTGTTGAAAAAAATATAATAATTTAGGGCCAGATTCAGTAAAATTTACATGGATTCCAATCTGAAGAGATTTGCATTAGGGAGTGCACAGCTAGACAAATTGAAGCCAGATATAAATTTTTTCCTATTGGGTAAAATTAAATCTTATCGGGAGAATAATGCATTCTTTGGCCCAAATTCTGCCCTCAGATGTGTGTGTGTGCTGCTCCCACTGAAGTCAGAATTTCTTCCTTAATATTTGCAAACTAAGACCTCTGAGTTTATGAATATTAAAGGTACATTATTCTCCACTTTCAGTAATTAAACTTTTCTCTCAATAATTATAACACTGGAAGTACATTCTTATATGTGTTCTTCTTCCCATAAACCATTCTATATCTAGAGAGATATTGCAAATGCTAGATAAAGACCAAAATAATTTCCACAGAAATTTTTTTTGCAAATTCATATAAAGTGCTATGCACACATATGGTGCTATACAAGTTAAACTCACTTTTCAGGCCCTAAGAATAAGAGAACGCCAATAAGTGATAATATGTATTGCGGAAAACTGAGTTTAGCTATCAGGTTTATCAAGTAAAAAAAACTATCTGAAAACATGGCCCTTAGCAAAAGGTTAAAAAAAAAAATAGGAGTAGTGCAGTT
This sequence comes from Macrochelys suwanniensis, assembly GCA_033296515.1. NCBI lineage: Eukaryota > Metazoa > Chordata > Testudines > Chelydridae > Macrochelys > Macrochelys suwanniensis. The sequence goes on along the minus strand of CM065776.1, from coordinate 82,787,545 downwards.
TTCAGTACAATGGGTGTGCTAACTGAAGTTCTCCAGTGCATCAGAAATCCATGTCCTAAAGATTTTGACATTTCAAAAATTGTGAATACCTTTGAAGCTGCACTTGTAAGAACACTGGGAATTCATGGTGTTTGGCCTTTTTTGTTTTGCTTTTGAGAAATCATTATTCTCCACTTACACTGGATTTTTCAGACAACAGTAAAAAACAAGTTGATATTTGATGAAATACATAAACAGTGCTGTGATAAACTTCAAAAGAGTGGAATCTGACTACAAGAAGGAAAAGAAAGTATGGCTAAGTATTCACACTGTTTTGAAGAAAAATGACTGAACAAAATCAGATATTTAAGTTTTGTAAAAATACATGCTTGCATCAAACTGTGGGAAAATCAGTAGTATTAAAAGTGCTTTAAACACATTGGGGGCCTGCATAATCAGTGAGCTACAGCTGAATCATTGATGACGTCCAAATTAACATGTATTAAAAAAAATAGCCTGATGGCTAGCAAATTCCCTTCTATCATCAATTTTCATAGATTGCTGATGTACAGAAAAACAAATCTCATTACAATATTTTAACCTAAAGGGTATTTTTCAGAAGCAGTACATTAGTAACTCAAATGATGCCTGCAATAACTATTACAAATCTTAGAGTTATTAAAAAGAAAGAACCACTAAAAAACAGACACCAAAACAAGTGTAAGACAAAAATTCTAGCAAAACTAGATATAGGTGTCACAGAAAGACAGGAAGTCAAAATTGCCTCTACTGAATCGGTGTCTTATTCTTTTCATGACGCTGAAATGTGGTACAGAAGACTTGAGATGCAAAGCACTGTAAAAATGGAAGAAAAGCCCTGTGGCAAAATATTAACAGGGGTTTATTTTCTCAATTTTCTATTTTTGTTACCATAAGGCAGAAATGTTAGCAGAATGCTGCACTGAATATAAAAAGAGAACGGGAACTCTCAGCCATATGAAATAAGGACATGCAGGAGAATGTCCGCTAACTGCTAAGTTGCATTTAATGGACTAAAGTATGTTTTCCTTTCACTTGCTGAGGAAAAACTGCAGGTAAATGTTTTGTTCTGATGACAGGACTTTGTATGAATCAGTGCCACAAGATCCTTCAGAACAACTTCAGATTCCCTGGGCTATCTAATGCTGGGTGATTCTGTCATTAGTTCTTCAAAACAGAGGAAAAAGTATGGAATTGGCATCCTCCGCATTTTAATCCTGAACTATTAAAATGGCTATTAAGATCCACCTATTTTGACAAGAAGAGAAAAATGACAGACTTTACACATAGCATAAACACACGTGAAAACATACGGTATCTACTTTGTGTTACACGTATATGATTCTGCGTATAATATTTGGTTGCTCTTGAAGAAACACACAAAAGGGCTGTAGAGTCGTGAAAGCAATCTATTATTTTTTGTTATATTTATTTTTATTGATTTTTCTCAATAGTAAAATACAACGTTAATAAGTACATTGATACAAGGTAAGTATAGTGAATAACAAAAGAAATGTTCAAGTTGCAATAATACACTGATAAGTCAATAGTATAACATTAGAGGCAACATTCCTTTCAAGTAAGGACATAGTGAATCATCAGGTAAGCGTTCAAGATCAAGTAATACAGGTAACAAGATTTTTCCTACACAGGAAAATGAAGGCAAATTTTCAAATATCAATACAAACATCAGGGTTGCAGTACAATCCATACTCTGTAGTTCTGGCAATGTACCGTACATTCTCTGGTAATCAAAACCCTGTGCTTTGTAAACCGCTAAGATAAAACTAATAAAAAAGTAATTCAAAATAAACTCAAAATACGCTTCTCTCTCCTTTAAAGTAAAAGTAAACCATTTCAAATGGCACAACATTTCCAGTATCCTTCAGCCAGTCCAAGGAGGAGAGTGCAGGTCTAGCTTTCCATTGCAAAGCTAATCTGCATTAGTAAGCAAAAGGCCAATATAAGAGCAAAGCACAGTTTCTATCTACTCGAATATTCAGAACCAATTGTCTTTACATGAGACAGATGTTGGGAGTCATGGGGTACTTTAACTCCTGTGATCTTTTCAGTATAGTCAAAGAATTCTTCCCAGTAACTGGTCAGACCGAGGTAGGACCAGAGGATGTGTGCAAATGACCCCTCCTCTGTCTGGCATCAGGGTGCAGTTTGGGAGAAGTATTTTATCCCAAAACCTGCCCGCCTCTATGGAGTTAAACACATGTTCTCTGCAGTACATTATCAACTACCATGCGATGTTTAATACAATCTCTTATATTTATATTATTCTCCTTTTCATTCGCCATTAAACAATAGAAAACACAAATAAAATGCAGAACAAAAGCCACACATTTTTGAATAATGCAAGTTAAGCTAAAAGCATAGTTTTTTTTAAATATATACCTACAACTATAAAATAACCTGTCAATTTCCCTACTGCATAATCATCATTGTAGAGCAGTGAGAACTTGGAGAAGTTCAGCTGCTAAACAAGATCTGGTTTTTGGTCTTTCAAAAAATAAATATAAATGAATGAATGAATAAATAAATAAATAAAAATCCTCTCCACACTTATGAGCCTAAGGGGAGAGTTCAGTTTGTTTCATTTCAAGTCAATAGAGGAAAGTCAAAGAAAGTACACTTAAAAGTGATTGTTTGTTTTGTTCTGAGCTCACAAAAGTCATTTTCTCAATCTCTTTCTCTCTATGGCTAATCTCATTTGCCAAAAACAACTGAATCTCCAAGTACCAATGCCGGCAGCTTAAGGGGTTTTTTTATTATTATTTAAAAAATAAATCTTGTTTGTCTGGTCAAATGAAAATGATTGTGACAGTTTTTGGTGTTTTTGGTTTGGGGGTTTTTTTTGGTTTGGTTTTTGGGTTGTTTTTTGTTGGGTTTTTTTTGCAAGCGAGACTAGAAGAACTGTTTTCCAGAATCTGAATCTGCTGGATCGAATTGCCAAGATGTTTATGTCCAAAAGGTATTTCTTTGGAATAAATGGAATACAAAATGGAATCCTACTCAGTATAATGCACCCTCTCTTCTCTGCCAATGTATTTATAGAGAGCCAAAGATTTGTGTAGTATTATGAAGTGCATACTGGGGGACTGATACATAATGGATCTCAGCTGAACTAGAAACCAGAGTGTATTTAGAACTGTATCTGGTGTAGCCTCAAAGAGATAGCCTTAGAGAAAAGAACAATTTTATCTTTTATTTATTTATTTTTAAATTTTAATCTGAATTCTTTTGAATTCTTTTCCATTTGTTGAAATTTTCAGGGGGTCTGGAAAAAAAAGCAAATAACACCCTGTGACATACTGTAAGACTACTTCAATATTTCAAAATAAAGTACACGCTAAGCCAGATAACTTCATAAAATCGTGTGCATAGTCAGATGTAAATTTTTTTCTGCTTTCCCCAAAAATATTGTTAAAAGCCCAATTAAGTAACATGATCATGCAAGTGAAAGTGAAAGTCAACCATGCAGCTAACAACCATGATTTCAGATGTACCTGATTATCATGAAGACCTTCTGCTCCCAGTCGAGGGGATGATTCTTCGCACACAGCAAGACTCCGGACTAGTTTCCCCTTAGCTCCTGACTGAATAAGATAGAAAGAAAACAAAACAAAGGAAACTACTGCTGACCCCAAATCTGCAAATGTGCCAACCATCACAATGAATTTCAAATAATCAGGTACTTGTCCATCAAAAGGGCATTTGCTTGAGATGCAAGTGCATGTATATGATAGACAAAAGATGAACTACAGCAGATTCTGTCCAGCAAGTCATTTGACACATGGGTTTGGCTTTTAAACACTTTTGCTACACTTCACTTCAACTGAAAATCATAAAAGCAAAAACAAAAAAAAAATCTGGTAATGTAGTCAAAGCAACAACTCTATTTCCTGGAACCAACAGCAATAGAGCTGAACAGTGATAAATTTAAAAAGTTGTATTGACCTGCCCTTGGAAAATGTTATTTGTTTTTTTTTAAAAAAGAGAGAACAGTGAGTGAGCTAGCAGATTTCACACTAACTAGCTGCCTTCCTCCTACTCAATCTTTTTAATCCCTACAGCTTTGGAAACTTGATTACTCCACTTAAATAAAATTCAAACAAAACATTAATTACAAAAGAAAAATGAAACGAGATTTTTCTTCCCCAGTTGCACACACAAACACATACACATATTACACATACAAGTACATGGCAAGCCCAGTAACCAACATATGATTGCTAAATAAAGGGGAGATTGACACTTAATATCTTGTGAAACTGCTATGCTTTTGTGCTGCAGGATTATGAAGAAAAACTGAAGATAAAAGCTCATTGTTGTATATGAAAACAGCCACCTGAATGGAACATTTTATCACCTTGTCAGCTCAGCATGCAATGTGAAACCTTACCTTGGATCTCTTTTTCTGCTGGTTCTGGTTTACACCTCGTTTCTGTGTGTAACAAATAATTGTCAATTTAGTGGAAAATGCACACAATAGGAATATCAGCATACTTCATTAAATCCTTCTCAAAGCAATCCTTTATCATTTGCTGATTGCAAAGTAACATCGCTAGTGCAACTCCAAAAAAGCGGAGAGCCAAGAATTGTCTCTGCTGTATGCATTAATCTGATTGGTATACACAAGATGCAAAGTTGATGCTTTGCAATGTTATGCTCAAATAAAAAACATGACAAAAAGACAATACTGAAGTAAGCCTCTCTCCCTCTCCAAACTCCTTCCCCTTTTGAGCTTGTCAGTAGTCCCATAAAATGCAGTCCCTCTTTCTTTTAATATCCTTTAAGTAAAAAAAAAATTCATCTAGTAAAGACTCAAGCTTTTCATCATCTTTCTTTAGTTTTGCATAACAAGAGAATCTCCGCTTTTTGTTGGTAATAATTGTTATTTTTAAAATGAAACTCACTGTAAAACTAAGAAATACATCAGTCACTATGAATTCTGTGAGTCCATCAGATCAAGATAATGTCCTAAATATCCCAAGAGGGAAAACTGTCAGATAAATATTTTACTGTATTTTATAATGGTTACAGAGCAACGGGCTCCTTAGCAATAAAAAAATACTACCAATAATATGACAACAATAAAATTAAGAAAGAAAAGAAAATCTAGACAAACAAAATACAGTGAAAATGGCAATGTAATGATAACACAGTGACATAGCCATCCAAAGTCCTTCTTCCCCTTACCTGGAGGTCCGTCTTGGCATCACTCAGCTTCTCCTCCTTTTCCTCTGCTTCCAAGCTTTCCGTTTTATTAATGATGCAGTTCTCTGGGGTCGCATCAGAGGTGGCAGACTCCTGCTCTTTGGCAGCTTCCTCCGCTGTCTCCTGGTTCAATTTACCTTGCTCAGACATTCTCCCAGACAGAAATTAAAACAAGATTTGGTGACCTGGACGGTCGAGACATCAAAAAAAAACATGGGAGAGGGAGGTGAAATTTTTACTTTTGTTCTCAAATGAGTGATTTCATTTCCTTTGATAAACAAACCACAATAACAAACTCAGGAGTGCAGGGCAATACACTCCAGCAGAAAAACAAATATATTGAATCGACACTGGGGAAGAGTGGAGTTGAGATATGATAAATAAAACAACTTGGTTTCAAAACACACTTAGTGGTAGAGAATGTAAACCACAGTTAAGGTTCGTTAAGCCCTCACCCCTTGCTCTCCTACCACAGCCAAGGAGTTGCTGCAGAGGTGAAGACCGGGATGGAAAGGAATTTTTTTTTTTTTCAAAATAAGTCAGATGGGTCAAACAGCTGTCCCATTTACACTTCCGGGTCATAGGCCTGTCAGTATTCCCCTCCTCTAGCATCTCTCTCATAATACATACACACATACAAAAATAAAGCACCACCAAGAGGAGGAATACTGCAGATTTCTATCTCTCAGCTATTGCCTGGTGTATAGAGAGCCAATACATTCCATTACAGGCACACAAAAAATTAAATTCAGTTGAAGAGGTAATAATTCGATATAAATATGAAATCTAAAATTTGGCAATAAAGCTCTCAGGGTCAACATCTCCAGACATCAAACTGACAGCTCCATTATTAAAATCATAAGCCTCTTCCCAAACCCCATGTCACGCTCCAGCACTATGGAAATCCTACTGGAAGCCCTTGGCAGGTAGCGCTAATGAAGATATCTTAACTGCACTGCATTACTCTCAGCTCACAATGAACTGTTGTACAGAAGCTCTAAAAGGCTTTTCAAAGTTAAAGCCTATTATTTTTCCTCTTTCTACCCACAAAACCCCTCCCGACACCTCCCCCACTGATCAATTGTCAAACGAGTCTCATGAATAATTTAGTTTCCCCCCTCCCTTTTTTTTTTCCTTGTTTTAAGATGTGTCTGAAAGAAAAACAACTGCAATGGAAAAGGGGAGTTATTTCAGAAATAGATTTCAGTGCAATAGCTTGCCCTCTCCCAACAGTGTAACAATGGTTATTAGACAAAACTATATTTTGCCATGTTTCTTTTACAGCTTGTCATAAACATTCAACACTTTTTTTCTGTCTGTTTTTTTGAATGGAAATACAAAGGATTTTAAAACATCCGACATTTGGATTTAGAATTCTACTATCTGTTTTTGGCATTTTAAGTAAACGATGTTGAAGATGTTCCTACATAAAGATGTTACTGTTCCATCTCAATTTGCAACAGATTGGGGAGATTTAGCAGAATTAGATTTCTAAACAACTGTGAGTTTCATTCTTGTATGTTTATGAATACTGGGACAGGGCTGTAAGTTTACAATCCACACACAGTACAGTCCATAAACAATTCAATAAATTTCTCAAAGAAATGTGTTGCTGCAAAAAGGGTCCAATTTTTGACTGTAAAGCATAATGTTGCTGGTTTATTTTTGGCTGTTGTGCACTTACATGTGTAACTTACATTCACTGAAATTTTATCTCTCACACACACAAAATGTCTTTAGGTATACATTGTATGCGTATCTATATGCAGAAAATATTCACAAATACAAACATAACTATAGTTGCAGATTAACAACTGTAACAAACAAGCCATGTACCTTCAAAGCAGCTTTAATTCTCGATGTCTTTCTAGCTGCTTCTGTTGCTCTTCAAAGGTTAAATCCACACAAATGATCAATGACAACATGAGTCCCATGTCCCCACTAACAGTTCAGAATGCCAATCTCCATGCTCTTCCCTTAGACAGTTTTACAGATCATCATCAACCTGGAAAAAGACAAAAAGTAAAGAATCATGGCAATAATCATGGTAGGGTTAAGGATGCAATAAATAGGACCAGATTTCTAACACTAATGACCAGCTTCAAGCAAATCACTTTCACAGCTTGATCCAGCTCCACCTGTCTCAAAACTGCCTGCTTCTTCTCTAATGAAGGCTAGAGCCGGCTGTTCAAGTCATAACAGCTCCTACGCAAAGAGCTAAAATTATCAATTGCATTATGCACTGAAGATTACTCACTTCAATTTTAACCTTTTTTAGTAAATTCTAGCACTTTTCACATAAAAAAATTAAGATAATCTGTTTGCTTCAATGGAAATCAATATTATCTATGGGCAAAAAAAAGCCTTCCCTGCTTTTTAACCAAAGCTTCAGCCCCAATTAAGGATTTACACAATATTTTAAAGAGGCTCCATGACTGCTTTTAGAAAGTAATCTCGATAAGGGTACAGTTCATTTACGTGTTGGTTTAATGAGGCATATATGTCAAATAAAAGCTGAAATGATATGGGGAGGGACCACGAAAAACCAATTCCCCCGAACAATGGAAATCGGCACAAACTTTCCTTTAGGCAGTATGTAAAAAAACAACATACTGAGCGCTCTCTCTATATATTATTGCTCAGAGAGCAAGACACGGGATCAATTACTTAAGAAATGCAATGCAAACGCCATTCGTCAGGACTGTTACTGCCAGCTGAGTATGGGGTTTGACAGAAAAGGAACATTTTGAGAGGGATTTACAAACTATGGTCATGTGGAAAATTGTCATGATGCAATGAGCCTTGTTGAGATTTCCATATGTGCAGTGGCCAAGGTAATTTGGGGGAAGGGGATAGAAGAAAGGCAAAAACACTCCCAAAGGAACAGAAACAGTTCACTTGGTAAGAAAAACAAGCTGCATATTATCAAACTCTTTTACACTTTTCCTGATGTGCATGGTTTTAAATTGCAAACAATTGCAACTGCTGAACTGTATGGTATGATGAATTGTATCTTACAACCCATTTAATTTAGCTAAATGCTGCAAATCAGAACTGGAATGTAACAATTTTTAAGATCATATTCTGATCTCTCCAGAAATTCTGTGTTGTGTAGGCAAAGAATATTTAGTTACACAGCCTTTTATATTTCCCAAGAGGTAAACATAAATATATATATTAAGATTGTATCCCTCATCCTCTACACCGGTAAATAATTTGTATATAGCAATAAAACTACTCATTGCAGGATCATTAAATTATCCTCTCACAAACATTTACTTTTTGGCGGTCCAACGCTAAGGTGAGGGGAACAGTAAAACAACCTTAATAGAATAGAGCAGAGCAATTATATTTAGGAATTCATATATAAGTGAGACTACTAATGAAACTGATAGAGGTAAAAAATTAATTCACTGACCCAACGAGACTGGCAGGAAGGCAAACTACTCCCAAGATCCGTTTTTGCCGCTACTTCAAAATAAAAAATTGATCTAGTATACCTCAATACAAGAGTCAAAAAAAGAAAGAGACAGAGCACTGAGAAGTCCAGAAGCTCCAAAGCTATGAGGGAAATAGAGGTAGTTGTAACAAAACCTTGCCAAAAATTAGCATGTAGTTTCAGGATTCAACACACTTTTTGCAACATTGCCACATATGATAAGCTAAATATTCACAAAAAGGCATCTCAGATTTCCTCATATTCACCAGCTAGAGAAATCTGCCAAGTCTCCAGCAGACAACAACATTTCTGGTCCTGTGCCACAGATCTGAAAATGCAATCTTATCATACTTATTAAGGAATATTTTTATAAATGGAGACCCACGCATTGTTACGCTTAAGATATCTAATGCCAACATGATCTAATGCCAAGACTTCGGGAACTCTGTTGAATATAAGATATTGAACAAAAGATACAGACATTTCAGCAAGATTGCATAAGTTAGTGGGGGAAGAGGCATACACAGTGTTTGAGCAGCATCTCTCAGACCTGCCGTGCCAACATCTTTTAAAAAGATAATAAAATTATACTCCCAGCGCGCATTTCAGCGTTTTGTTGTAGAAAACGACCCAGGAAAAAATGGATTTTTGTGAGCTGAAATCAAGCAATCTTCAATGGGTATATACTGACATATGGGCATAGGGATTTAAGCAATCACACAGTTTCATGGGGACAAATATTTTTGTAACCATTTGTAACTATTCCCTGAGCCAAGAGAACAACTGAAGTGAAGAACTGGGTGGGATATGAGTCACAGTTCTGCTTTCTCATCCTTCCTCCAATACAAATTTCCATTCATTTAGGAGGAAATTTACATACAATGGTTATCATTCATATTACAATATGTGAGATGTACTTTTAGGCTGAGATTTTAAAAGGAATCCATGCTGAACTGGCTCTGCATGGGAGCTGGACTCCTTTAGGCACCTCTGAAATCCCCAGTGTTATATAATAAACTTTAAGGTATATATTAATAAGTGAAAATAGTCAGAAAAATACCTGTAAAATGGAACCCTTTGACTCCAAATATGTTTCTGCTCCTTGTGCATTTTCAATATAGCCATTTAATGATCAACACAAATATCTTACTACTGCTAACCCTGCAGCGTCTATACAGCTATGGAAAAAGAATGCTGGATTCTTCTCTGCCTTGCACATCAACAAAATTGTCATCTATGCTCTTACTGCCAAATCTTCACTATGGAGAGTAAGAGGCAGAATACATGCAGTTCTGCTTTCAGTCTCTAGGCTGAGATTGCAAAGCCTGTGACTCGGGAAAAAAAATCATCTAACTTGCAAAGGGAGCAAATTTTATAGGGATTGCTGAGATTTTTCAAGAGACAAGGCAGATAAGGTAATTTTTATTGGACCAGCTTCTGTTGGTAGAAGGTATACGCTTTCGAACTACACAAAGTTCTTCTTCGGGCCAGGGAAAGGAATCAATGTGTCTGAGCTAAGAACAAGTGGGACGGAGTTAAGCAAAAGGAGGTAGGAGGTCACTGTGCCCATATTTGAAAACTTGAAAATCCCACACAAGAAAGTCAGAGAGAGAAAATAGGGCACCCAACAATGCCATTCTTAGAGAGCCATTTAAATAAAAATAATGTAATGGGTTAGTAAACCAGTTTCAAGCACCCCATGATGGGTGTATGCTATGGAAATGCAGTTGTCATCTGTTAAATGTATTAATAACAAATAATTTATTCTGTAGTAACTGGAGGCTTTTCCTAGCCATGATTTGTGCTGAGCCCAGGTGAATTGGTGAGGATGCTACTTGAATTCAAAGGGAAGGAGATAGCAGGAGTGTTAAACCATGTACCATAATTTATTCATAAATAGCACACATCACACTGATTCTGATTTAAAAAAACGTAAAAAAAGAACCTGAGTAATTTAAGTGCAAGGCTTTAAAAAAAACTGCCTGGAAAATGAAGTGATAAAAAATGTATAATGCAACAAAGTGGTGAGTGAAAACTTTCAAGTAACAATAAATACATTTGCACAATAATCAACACAAGTTGAAATAGAAACAGTCCTCTGACACAATGTGAAAAAGCTCTCTATAAAGAAAGTTAGCAACCCCTGTACAAATATCAGAGAGGTAGATAACATCTAAATACACGGTGTGTATTAAAAGCTTGCAAACAAAGTTTGGGCCTGATTCTGTGTTTCCTCGGTTCCTACTGATGTCTCCCAAGAACGCCCATTAACACATCAAAGGATCAGGCCTCACACCTGTAAGGCAATGAACACCCCTCTCTAACAGATTTGAGGGTGCTCATCTGAGACATTCAGCACCTGACAGGATCAGACCCCAATCACAAATACATTATCTAAACAGATTTGCTAAGTAAAAAGACTGAAGAAATGCTTGTAGGGCTAGAGTGGCTAACAAAACTGGAAAAGGGATGACGTAGCCTGTGGCTGGATGTTAGGTTCCCTCCCACTTCTCAACGACATTAATTTTACAGAACAGGGCCCTTATCCATCCAAACACTCAAAATACGAGACCACACAATAGATTTTGGGTGGGGTTTTGACAGATCTATGCTCCTATATTTCATGGATCCTCTGAAATACTACATCGGGGATTCTCTCGCCCCATAAAGAAATGTCACTCATTATTTCCTATATACACGATTCAACTATAAAAAGGCAGCCCTCACCAGCAATTAGTGCTCTCCTTGGAATCCTGGAAACCATAGGAAATTTATTTTATTCCCTTTCTTTCCTTCCCCTCCACCCCCTGCCCATGACTGAGAGGCATTAACAGTCCTCTTCATATTGATTGGTCCATTGAAATAGGTGTTAACTATTTATGTTAAACAATCTGTTCCACCTTGTATTTAGCTGAGACATTCTGTGTACATTTCCCAGAACTGAGGAAGAGCTCTGTGTAAAGTTCAAAAGCTTGTCTCTCTCACCAACAGAAGCTGATCCAATAAAAGGTATTACCTCACCCACCTTGTCTCTCTAATATCCTGGGACCAGCATAGCAATAACAACACTGCATACAGGAAAAGTATTACAAAATAGCTCTGCCTATATTACTCTCAGGGTTGTCAACTGTTATGATTTCGAGCATGAGTTCCATGTTATTTGGTGTTTTGTTTAAACCCAAGCTCCTGGAGTCAAGTGATTATGGGAAATTTTCAACTTTAATTAAAAACAAATAAGCTTCTTTCTAGCCCTCATGGCTGCAAAGAAAAGCTTGAAAATATGATCCTTAAAGACTCAAAAACCAGGTTTTATTTTATCCATTATTTATGTTTAAAAATACAATTTTTAACAAAACTCATGATTTCTTAACTCTTTTGGTTGGCAACATTGTGCTCTTGCTTTTTCTCACTGCCGTCTCTATATCCGGCACACCAGAAACACACAGATATACTTGAGAGAAAAGACAAAAACAAGTTCTCGATCTTCACATATGAATAATCAATCAATCTCAGATTATAAATAATCAACCTCAGATGCACTATGGAAAAACAGTCTTAAAAGGCTGAAGGTAAGTCCTCAAAGACAAAGATTGGAAAACATTTTAAAAGTGATCCTAGTGTTCTTGCAGCTTTGGCTCTCCACGCACAAAACAAACGCTGCAATGGCAGTAGCAAACCAAGTTTCTCCACACTCTCTTACCAATAGCTCCCAGCCATGGGCAGACAGGACCACCTCTATGGGTCAGAGGTTACCTCAGTTTCTATGTTCATTTATTACAGGCCTCTCAACTGAGAATGTTAATTTAGGGTGCCAGTTACAGTCAACTGCGATAGGGTTTTTAATGACTTGAGGTATGTCTTCAAAGCACCTATGGCTGGCCTGTGCCAGCTGACTCAGGCTCATGGGGTTGGGCTGGAGCCTGGGCTTCTGCGAGGTGGGACAATTTCTGACCCTGGGCTCCAGCCTGAGCCTGTAAGTCTACACAGGAATGAAACAGCCCCACAGCCTGAGTCCCATGAGCCCAAGTCGGCTGGCACGGGCCAGCCACGAGTTTTTCTTTGCTGTGTAGACATACCCTTGAATACCTGTTTACTACAAACTGTGCTGAGGTCAACACATTTCATGCAGACCACCAAACAACCATCAAATGGCAACAATTGTCAAATCCCAGACAACTAGGCTGGATTTGAAAGGTTCTGGATCACATTATTGATCATTTGAGATATCCAGCTGCCTTTAAAAAGAAAAGATGACAACAAATGGTAAGATCTTTTGGCTGATATAGGAACAGCAGGAAACACAAATAATGTTGGGTTCTCCTTTCAACTGGCATATTAAACGTGAAGTATCGGAAACACAACAACAACAACAAAAGAGCAGATACGAAAGTGGAGAATACCTTATACAATTGAAACTGCTGAAGGAATTTACGTGGGCAGAATGCAGTTATTCAAATTGTAATTTGAGTAGGACACTGGAATAAACACTCCTTACCTTGCAAAAAGTGCAATGGAATTTTAATCTCAAACAGTCAAGAGAATGGCTTTATATTTGATCAGAAAGACAGGCTTTCCACCAACACAGTGTATCCTAAAACCAGGTATACAATTAGTAATAACTAAGGGTACATCTACACTGCAGCTAGGAGTGTGCTTCTCAGCGCAAGTGGACAGACACACACTAACTGCGCTAACATTAGCAGTGTAGCCAGTCGTAGTATGGGCAGAAGCTCAGGCTAGCTGCCCGAATATGTACCCAGGGCCTCCAGGCAGATTTGTATTCAGACTGCTAGCCTGAGCTGCTACCCGTACTGTCCTTGGGTACACTGCTATTTTTGGCGCACTAGATCAAGCAGAGCTAGCACGTCTGTCAACTCTCACTAAGAAACAAGCTCCCAGCTGCAGTGTAGACATGTTGTAAGAGTATAATCTTCTAGGATTATACTCTTGATTATACGCAATGAACTTCGCCTGCACATAGCTTACTGTGCCATCAGGGCCCAAATTATCAACACTAGCTCTTGAAGCATCCTGGGTTTTTTCCTTGGAAGAGTCTCATCCAAGTACTCATCACACTCAGCCCTAACCCGCACTGTGGGAACTGACATAGTCGGAGGTGCTATTGCTACAGGTACCTCTAGGAGAGAAGATACAGATTGTATGCCGTACACATCAAATGAATCAGAGAAACGAAGGAAAAATAAAAAATGTGTAATTTGCATCTCTTAAAATCCAAATAAAATATGCTATATTTTGAGTACTTAAAATATTTCCTGTTTTCCTAATGGCAACGGTATCCTGGCCTATTTTTTCCGTCAGTGTCTCACAGTATAGTACAGTTCTCTAAAATGTTGTTCTCCCAAAACATGAGATATTTCTACTTTGCCTCACATGTACATTAACTATATGTAAGGCTTCTCTTATTTCTTTCTTCATTTTTTAAAAAGTTTATCTGGAATAATACCAAAAGCAATTTGCCTCTGAAAAACTCAAGTCTAAATGGACTTGGAATGATGAACTCGTGCCTTCCTAAGTCATACTGAGTCTAGCTAAGTCATCTTTGAGAAAAATGTCTTAAAAGAGCACAGGATGAGACAGATTAAACTCATGTAAAAATACAGTTTGCGCACGAAAATACTATAGATCTTCTCCTTGGGGAATTTTTTCTGGCTAGTTTCTCCTGGAGCAAGTCCTCTTGTAACAACTCAGGATGTGGATAAAACATGATTTCATAAGCACTGCTCTATACTTCTTCCGATACTTGTCGCTGGACTGACGCATTCCTGTAATAGAGACACAAGATGGATGAAGTAATGTCTTTTATTAGACTAACTTCTGTTGGTGGTAGAGACAAGCTTTCAAGTTACACAGAGCTCTTCTTCAGGTCTGGGAAAGGTACTCAGTGTCATAGCTAAATACAAGGCTGAACAGACAGTTAGCACATATTCTAAAGGGCCATTCAAGGTGACACCCCAGTACTCATAGGACAAAAAGGGGGGTTAGTGGGTTACATTTAGCGGACAATATTTAACTGTGACACTCTTGAGTACCTTTCTCAGACCTGAGGAAGAGCTCTGTGTAGCTCAAAATCTTGTCTCGCTCACCAACAGAAGTTGGTCCAATAAAAGATATTACCTCACCCAGCTTGTCTCTCCAATATCGTAGGACTGACACAGCTACAACAACGCCGCATTCCTATAATGAATTCCTATAATATCCACATAATGTTCTCCTAACTCCCAGATTATAACGGTTCCTGTACTCATCCTTCCATTCCTTGTCAAAATTGTATATTTTCGCAAACTAGCTTAATTGGCAAATACTAAAGGAAAACAATTGCTAGCAGCAGAACACTATTCTATAGGAATGTACCTGAGACTAAGTACTAGAATTCCCTTACTGGACAAATGCTGACCACAGAAGACCAGGGCCTTTTAAATCCAGGATTTAAAAGGAGAGGATCTACCCTTCCCCCTACTTTTTGACCACTTAAATTAAATATTATGGTTATACCTGCTAGTCCTAATACCATTCTCTCTCACAAAGTCAGCAAGTAGTTAAAGAAAAGTTATACTCTCTTCTGAAAAAAAAAACAACCCAATAAATCTCTCAGGTTTACAAAAAAACAGGAGATAATAGGAAAAAAGGCATATTTTTTCCATTTCACTGTAATCCTCTTCCCCGCAGATACTCCACACAGAAACTGGAAGATTATTTTTCTAACATACAGTTGGTATTTAATCTGTTTTAATATAGAACACACTTGTGAGCACATGTTCCAAACAATTTCTATATTCAGGGCTTAATCCTACTCCCACTGAAGCCAATGAGAGGAAATAGATCCTCTGATACTTTCCACTGCACGATTATTTTATTAGGATTATGTTAGTTTACCTCTTCTAATTTGCCAAAATCTTGAATGTTATAGCTTTGAAGAGACATGAGGAGATCTGATAAGCGTCTCCCAGCTCTTCTTATTTGGCACAGAAGAGCCATGCCTGATGTCTTTATCAATTTTTTCTAATTAACACCAACAGGAAGACAGGCAAATACAATTCCTGGGCAGATACACGGAAAGGTAAACATAAAGAAAGACTCTAATGTGTAAATCAATCTGCTACTGCATTCTTAACTTTAAGAAAACGGATGCAACCATCTATTCAAATCAAAGGCCAGAAACAAGCCCATGATATGCAATATGGCACTTCTCAGCTGCCAATTCTGTTGAACAAAGTTTCCATGAATTGATATTAACACTGATAAAAACCACATAGTAGGTAAAAGAATACACTATATATGGAAAAAAGAACAAATATTATTCATATTGTATGCATATCCCTGTATAGTTATAAGATTCAGAGGATCTCAGTATGTTACACATACATGTTAACATAGCATATCAACATTTATCTCTTTATTTGATATCTTCTCAAAGAAAATAATTACATGAATCATTCTTCTGGCTGAAGTAATACTCATGTCAGAGATGCCAGAAGAACATAAGTATTAGTTTAAAAAAAATAACACTCTATGCAAAAAGCAAAGTATGAGCCCAAACCAAAACCCACTGAAGTAAATAGGATGACTTTAGGGGATTTTTGATCAGACACTAAAACTCCATATTGCCTTTTTTTTCCCCTATTGGCAGGAAAACAGTCCTACGTCTTGATTTTAATTGTGTTCAGAAGAGAATGAAGTTGGGGACAGGAAGACTGGATTAGAATTCCTGATCCTGAATGTCCAAAGTCTGTTATTGTTTGCATTTCTATAGTGCCTAGGAGTCCTAGTACAAATACAAAGCAAAAAGAGATTCCTGGAGCCTCTTGTATGGAACAAGGAGGAGTCATTTTGTCTAAGTTTGGAGATAGTCATGACAGACTAATGAGAGCAACCATTTATGCACGGTCTCAGCCCTAAATGGTAGAACTCTCATGAGAACAGTGGATGGTATGACATTTGTAGCATTCCAGATAGAAAAATCTCCCAAGGACATTTTCACAAAGTCAGAAGAGTTCATGAGATTTTTGGCAGTGTTGAATGTGGGCCTCAAATCTAATCCAGATATTAACACTACAATTTCTGTTTTTAATTCAGTTTTCTGGGTTTCATGAGTGTCCTGAAGATTATCACAAAACTGGTTTTTGAGACTCATACTGTATAGCTTTTCCTCATTGTTTATAGTCTTTCTGAAAACAAAAGAAACATAAATAAAGCAAATAAGGGAGGTTAAAGGGAATACGCAAAAACACTGATATTAAAATAAAGAACATATTATGGGTCGTACAGTAAACTACCCTTACAGCATAAACAAAAATGAAGTTTTAAAAATACCCGCCGCACACACACACTCTTTTCATTGTTGTATTTTGGGTGTCGGTTAAATGCAGCTAAGTGATGAAAGTCACTCATTACAAAGAAAAGCCTTGAATCTCCATTCTTTGCACACCCATAATGGAGAAAAAGAAAATATTTATAACTATGAGTCAGAGGTTAAAATTGCTAATGATTAAGAGCTTGATAAAAAGCCCACTGAAAACAACAAGAGATGTTGGATCAGACTCTGTACTTGTTACTGTAAGGTGCTGAACACCCTTAAGTTAGGTTTACTTCTAGGAAGATGCTCAACAGCTCTGAGGATCAAGCCCTACAATAAAAATGATCTGAACATGTATATCTCATCTTGTTCACACCTTCCCTCAAAAAAAAATAACCAGAGAATTACCATTCTGTCTTAACATACTGGTCATTAAATGCTCAATGTACAAGATGCATTGCTGCACACACATTTCCTCATCAGAAATATTATACTGAACTTGTCAATGCAATAAAAGCGGCAAAAATCACCTCTAAGTGATATAGCACAAAACAGAATGAAGTATAGCATTCTAGCACCTAAGAGGGAGAAATGAGTCCTCTTCAAAGCAATTACATCAGTAAAAAAGGTGAAAATCAAAACATCAGCACCGATGGTGGATTTGCACCTGTGGTTTCTACATTTATGTTACCTTTTCCAGTGGGTAATTCTAGCCCCCAAGTGACAAATTAACAAAATGGAAAGTGGAAATCATTTTTAAGTGTCTACTTGGTTTCTCTTCACAGTCAGGAAAGAAATGCTGACAGATGGACAAGAGAGTGAGCTAACCAGTTGGGGAGGGGAGGAATATATGAACAGCGGCCTATAATATGCCTATTCAGACAGCTTTTTGTCACTTGACTAAATAAAAAACAATGGTGAAGCTACTGCAGATATCAAGTATTCAATTCAGTGTCTCAAAGTTCTAGGCCATTTAAAGTTTAAAAACAAATATCCAAAAGGATATATTTTTTAAAAGAGAGAATTTTATTTGTTTACGTATTTATTTTATGGGCTTTAAATCTTGTTACCTGGATTCAAACTTCTGAAGCTTCAAATGTGGTTTTAAAATCACTATTTTAAAAAGGCTTTTATAATAGCCAAAATTGTGTTTACCCGCTGTGAGGCAATCGGTCTTGCTTGTCAGTGGAACACACTAACTGCATCAATGATCTAAAAATACTAGGATTTAAATTACAGAATAGAAATGTGGGAGAAAAGTTTGATACGCCATAACATATTCTGTTTCCATTCCAGAAATGGCCATATCATCATAGTTTTCTTGCTGTGCTAAATATCTCAAACTAAATATCAATCTGATTATAAAATGCACTTCTGCAAAAACCTTAGCAGAGAATTCACAGAGTATTTTAGAAAAGTTGATGAAAAAAAGTATAGGTGTTCACTCTGTACTGAATATGGTAGTGAGCGCAAAGCAGATTTATATCAAAAGACAGATTTGTGCTACAGATCCAACTTTTTGCCCAGTCATGGAACAATTTAGGAATTGAAAAAAAAATTCCATTGCATCAAGATCCTTCAGCTAATAATAGTCTTTGGAGATGATCTCCTTTCAAACAAAAAAATTCCTCTCCCCAACATTTCTATGGGGTTTTAGACTGATGCTTTTGAATATACAGACTACTTGTCTGGGATCAGGACTGCTGTCTATGAGTCCATTCTTACAGTCTTTACTCAGACAAAAACTCCCCGTGACTTCAGGGTTGCGGTCAAGATGTTCAGCTTCGAAAAGTCTCAAATTAGTTATTAATTTAAATATACATTTTACCGTCCACTAACAATTTATTATAATGGAGAAAATAAATTTTGTAAAAATTCAGTGGTCTAGATTCTCAACCAGTGTAAATTGGCACAGGTTCACTTAAATCAGTGGAGCCATGCCAGTTTACATCAGCTGAGAATCTGGCCCAGTATTCCTGGATTTATTGAGAGGAAGTGAGAAGTATTCAATTGATTCACAGGCTTCTAAGGGAGAAGCCTGTGAATCATTGATTTCCTTGGTCTTTTGCTGTGACTCTAAATGTGTTAATTTCAATATGTAACAAACAGAACATTTCAAATACTGCTGAATGAAGTAGTGTTGTTCATGACAGCAGAAAAGAAGAATGTACCGGTTTACAGCCTTTTGCAAGGAAAAATGAAGTTTAAAGAAATATTCCACAAAGTAAAAAATGTACATCCAGAAAAAAATTGACAAATTTGTTAAAGTATTCATCCTAATCACTCCCAGCGAATTTCAGGTGCATTTGTATAAAAGTTTTAAAGGTTCATTTCTGAACAAACTTCATTTTTCACTTATTTTAATCATATTTTGAAGCCAACCTGATCTTCCCTGATAAGAATTAAAATCATGACTTTGTATATCACACAAAATCTGTTCAGTCAATATTTCCCATTACATAATACTATGCCTTTGAGCCACAGGCTTTATTTTTGACACCTTCAAGATTTCCAAAAGCAGATGAAACATGATCCAACTACAAGAAAAGGCAGGCCAATAACTATCACTCTAAGCCAAATTCTGAGGAACTATGATCTTCCCTGTAAAATAGGCTTCCTAACAAAAAGGACCTTACTCTAAAGCATGTTTTATTTTAACTCATCTAAGTGCAATGGAATGAATTTATGCCCTTGTATTTGCGTCTGACGTTGTATATGTATATGCCTGAATTTTTTCCAAAACTCAATAAAATATGTGAAATTGGCTTATGGTATGTTTTGTGGTATTTATGATGCTGCCCGTAGCAAAATCTAATTTCTCTGACCTGGAAGGTATTCTTAAAAAAATTCAGCAGAGTATCTCATATATTATTTGTAAAATCTCAAGTGGAATATGCATTGTTTGATACAGATGAATAATGCATTGGTTAAGCATTTGAAAGCTCTGAGATTTCCTTTGATTCGTACTGAAAGGCCAACCGTGGAAGACAATTAAGAAATGCAGTGAACAACTATTTAAAAAAAAAAAAAAAGAAAAAGAAAAACCACACACACACACGCAGTAAAGAAGTCACTTTTCAGCATAGGCTTACTATACCCAGGGACTTAGTAATTTATTACAAATGCTGACTGCAAGCAAGCTTCTAGCCATTCTAATTCTAGCAGATACCAGTGGGAGCAAGTGTAAATAATCAGACACTAACAACTCAGTTGGAGATTCACTGGAGTTATAATACATTACTTTCATTCATATAAAGTCATTTGAAAGAAATTCTGAATCCAATCCTAGAACAAAAATTTTAAAACTTATCTCTTCGTATTTTCTTTGTCAATGCCATAGGTATAAGTGATAAGATGACAGTATAAAATTATAATACAGTAGCATCACAAAGCAAATCCATGGGAAGGAGGATTCAAAGTGAGTGCTATTGCAATAGAAAGATATTTAAAACAAATTTCAAGTATTTTGGAAAGTTTGCTTCTCCAAAATATTTCTGTATAAAAAGGGTTTACATTTAACAAAAATAATTTCTCTATTCTCCGTAAAAATATAGCATTTTCTTTGTTGAACAGCCTTACTATATTTGGTAGGGGGGTTCCCTATATCATAGATGATTTTCAAAAAGCTATTTAAGATCCTCGGATTCAGCATTGCTCTTACAAAGAATAAATAGCAGGACTAGTTTCAAAAGTTCCTTTTGCCAATTGCAATAGAGAAGTTATTTATAATCTTTGCTGCTGCCACATACAGCAAATCGAGAGTTTGCCCTAGATCAAGAGTGGCTCCACAAGAGTGCACGGAGCTTAACACCACCTCAGGCAGGCCCAGGGCTGTCAGAAGTGCCCATAAGATCCTGGGCCAGTAGGTCAGCGCTGTCTTGTGAACATTTGCTGAAGTTCTCCAAAGACAAATCATTCAATCTAGGCAGGTCCAGTACCAGGTCCAACAGCAACTCAGCTAGCTTGACTAAGTAGCCCAATGCATTGCAGGGTAGCCGGTATACCAGGTTTGTTTTATCTCAGGAATTGCATCATAAGACCCTGATCTTGCAACTGGCTCCACACGCCAGAGCCCCTCTGAAGTCTGGTCCTAAGTGGATGCTTCCAAAGCACTTCATGTCTGGTATAGGACACCTTTTACATCAGAGAACAGATGCAAAGCGCAGAGGTCCCACTCCTGAGCCCCATATATCTATCTGAAAGCAGCTGTGCCAAGACAGGGCCAGTTGAATTATCCAGACAAATCTTGTCAATGAATGCCATATTGGTCCTACCTTCCATTATCAGATAATTAATGTTGCTTGCTTTGTTGACAGCCAACTTTTGATTGATCTGCAAGCAACGAGGCTTGAGGTCTTGACCCATAATTACTGTCTTGTTGTACACTTTCCATCACCATTTTAGGTGGCTATGGTATTATTAGGGTTTGCAATGAAAACATAGTCCCATGAGCTCAGGAAGCGAAAGTTAAGTAAAGCTGAAACTGCTTTTTAGAAATATTTCAAAATAATTTTTTTAGAACACATTTTCAAAAATGGCTTGTAATTAGAATTAAGAACTCAAACGGACTGCAGCCTTTTTTTTAAATGTGTGTTCATACAGCATACACATTGTGGATCCTGAAATGAGCCGCTGGGGCTACCACAATAGACAAAATGAACAACGTCTAAATTCCATTGTCCAAACCGACATCTGATGTGAGCACATAAGATCAGAGGCTCAGATGAGTTTCTTTTGAAAATCTGGTTCCTAAGTCTGTATATAGATTCTGTTAACTGATTTGGGATCTTAAACTGAGATTTCCAAAGATGTCTAGGGGAGTTAGGCATGCTTCTATTGGCTTTCAATGGGAACTGGGCACCTAATTCACTTCGGTCTCTTTGAAAATCCTAGCCTTTACTTATTTTAAAAAAAATCTTTACAAAAAGGTCAGAGATACGAACAAAATTAACAAAACTAGTCTAAGGACAATATCCTGCTGTTGATTACAAACTATCCTGCTGTGGTATAGAAAATTCCTATTGATTTCGATGAGAGTCCTAAGCAGAGGATGATGGAAAGAGAGAGCTTTAAGCCTTACATTACAACAGATGCTCAGCATGGTGCTGTCTACTGCAGTGGAAGTTGAGGACACTCAAAACTTTGCAGAATTCATTCCCAATATCATACAAAACACTCTCCTTTTAAGACAATTGGCTAGATTACAGAACAATAAGAACTTGGTAAGTCAGCAGACTAAAATGTTATTTAAATAAGTTTTTATTTGTACAAGTATACAATGTAATAATTAATATTTCAGTTTATTCTTATAAAATTACATATGGAAAAAAGACCCTTTGGGTTATAAGATAACGTTACAGTTTGGCCATATTGAAAAATTACATTTTTCATTTTATTGCACACATTCATTTGCGCTGCAATTTATTTGCAGAAAAACTGAGTAAGAAAAGGGATTGATTCATTGTAGAGTTCATTATAAAAGATACACAGATGGCATGAATGACACCATTTTTATCATCCATGTCCACAAAAAATTAAATGTAAGATAATTACATTGATACAATTCAGTTGAGATTATAAATGTACAAAAGTCAAGAAATTCAAAAGTTCTGGTTCCCACAGCAACCATAACATGCTATATGAGTGTTCTGTATTGCTGTATATTGTAGTAATGTTTGAATCTTAATATATATGTGCAATGTGGCTTAGTTATGATTGTTGTGGGAACCATAACTGAATTTCCTGACATTTTCATTCTCAATTGTAATGTTATATTAATAGAGTTATTTGCACTTAATCTCCTTGTTCGTTTCAAAACATGGGCTGGGGGACAGGAGAAGAGACAAAGGAAATAAAATGAGAAAAAGGAATAGGAACAATTCATTTTATTTGACCGCGATCTAATAATCTAAATCCATAGAAAGCTTGATGTTTTAAAAACAAGCCATTTTTCATTCATTCAAGTGCAAAAGAAAAAAGCCTCTGAACTGTGTCAACTAGAGAAAGCATCACTAGTTATGCTAAGATACCTTTAAAATGGCCAAAAGCATTTTCTTCCCCTCTTATGGTATGTCTACCCTGCAATTAGGGGAGCAACTGCAGCTCAGGAAGGCACACCATGCTACCTTGAATCCACTAGACAGACTAAAAATAGCAGTGAAGACATGGTGGCACATTGCTAGCCTGAGGCAAAATCCAGGCCGCTCCATCCTCACTATGACTTTTAGCCGTGCTAGCTATATTAAAGGGAGTTATGGCATGCCTACCCAAGCTGCAGTCACATCTCCAATTGCAATACAGAGATACTCATACATGCTAATTCTACCGTCTAGTCTGCATTACACAGACCACAGTGCATCTCTTCTTTCATGTTCATAAATAGGATGCAGCCAGTCAAGAACGAACCACAGTTCTTGGTCAACCCCAATCCCTCTGTTCTCCATTAAGCAGCCCAGGTGAGATCTTCCATAACAGAGGGAAAATTCTTTAGCCTGCACAATGTTGCTATTCTATAGGAATAACATTAAGCCTGCTGTGCTGGCTTGATCAGATGACAGAAAGTAAAAGAGCAGGTAAAAAGGAAAAAAATATGCTGTTCCATGTCCTAGTCTTCACCAGCACAGACATGTTTTATTTAGCAATCCCCATGAAAAACAAGGGCAGGAAAATTAATCCACCGAGATGCCGTTAACAAATAAGAGAATGGGGGGCAAGGGGTGAAAAGTGGCAAAAAGAACTTTTGATCTCATTTTCTTCCCTCATGAGAAAGGAATCTCTCTAATCTCTCAAAGACTAAAGAGTATTGGCCAATGTCATCACATTCAGGTGGCAGTCCTTGGTGAAGATGAACAGGGAGTAACAGGAAAACTCATCCACAGTTGCTGTGACTCCACAGAGTGCTGACTTTCAACACAAGGGCGGCCATGTATCTAATGGAATAAGATTTGATTATTCCCAGAAGAGAAATTTCTGCTTCTCAGTAATTTTCCTGAATGCATTCTCATTCACTTGGGTATCACTAGTCTTGAAAATCTGAGTCCCCATTTCAATGCTTTGACAAGGAAGAAGGTAGCATTCAATTTCCTGAAGAACCTCCTCAGGTAGTGTTTGAGAAAGCTTCATAAATTGAGGGTCTGCCAGATCCTTTTTTCCCCCAAGCTTAGCATCAGTGCTAAAATTGAGAAGAACTCTCTCTCTCTCTCTCTCTCTCTTCTCTTATGTAGAGCTCTGAAATTATTCTGGGGAGAAAACTTGGACAGGTGTGAAGTACAACCTTGTCCTTGTAACAAACCATGCAAAGTCCCTGGGGAAAGTGATCTGCCCTCTCACATCTAACTGGGGGAAGTGATAGACACCAGAAAAAGCTACCGTCAGGGACAAGAATGTGCAGTTTCATTGAGCTAAGGTATTCTAAAGCAGACTCTCCGTCTCTGAGGTTCAAATGCTGGGATGAAGTTGAAACCTGTTCCTCATGTATGACATTGTCTTAAGATATCTGAAAACCATGGAAGGGAAGACACCATAGCTGCTCCTAAAACTGGGCCCTGTAGCATACCAATGGCAGATCACTCAACCCTCAGAAAATCAGAAGACAGAACCTTCCCGGCAAAAGATCCGGGATGGTTGAAATTGTAGATCTGCTCACTGATATGCCATTACTGCGACATCATGCAGGGAATGATGCACAAATTCAATACTAGGCTGATGTGGTATTCTTTATTCTAGACTGATGCATTGCTTATCTCACCCTGTCAGAGAGATGCCTACCTCCCACAGTAATGAGTTACCATGAACCACACAAAGACCCATAGTGTGCCTAGGTCAGGATGGAAGATGGGTTTGGGGGACAGTCAGTCTTATGACACGGAGGAGGGAAGCAATTACCATAATGCCACCTAGAAATAATCAACAGATCTGTGAACTGAGCCATGGATGTCCATTCGGGAGCCATAAAAAAAAACCCAACACCATGTTTGCTAGAGCTGGTCAAAAAACAGAAAATAATTTTCATGAAAATTTTAAACAAAGTGTTGCTTTCTGGGAAAATTTTGAACATTTTTGACTAGTTCTAGTAGTTGGAGTCATTCAGCTTTCCAAGGAAAATTATATGGGAGGTGCCCATGTATGTCATAGGTATAGGCATATGTCATAGGTAAATGCCATCTATAGGCCGTGAATAAAGAGTCTTGAATAAGGCTCTTGCTTCCCGGTGGTGCATACATAACTGATATACCTTCATGTTGGTCACAGACACAAACAGATCTCAGCGGGGTGATCCCCACTTATTGGTGGTCAAGCTGAAGACTTCTTGCTTTAAAGGTTACTCCCCTGGAAGGATCTTTTTCTTTCTCAACCAGTTGGCTTTTAGATTGGGCTTTCCTACCACATACAGTATTTGATAGATTGCAGGTTGACTTCTCCTTACTGAAAGCAAACTCGCTTTCTCTGGTCCTTCTTATGCAGTTGAAATGCTTACATCACTGAATTGTCTGTTCAGATTAAAACACAATTTCACCTACAGAGATCCTTTTATGGTGAGGAATGCTAATCTTTTCTGGACGGCGAACCAGACTGGAAGAGACTTCTCTTGTCTATTTTCTCCTACAAAAAGTGGAAGTTGGTTAGACGCCAGGCTCTTCTAGTTCCTCCAATTCCATTTCCACAAGCAGTTGACTGATTAAATATTTCTAGTCATGTTGGAAATTCTAAGTAGTTCCAGAGCAGTTTTCTCTGGTAGCTGATGCTCAATTAAGAGAGAAAGCATGGCCAATGCCCTGGAGATAAAAGCCTTAGGATCCATACATGGAGGATGAGCAGGGAGAAATACTGGGTCTGGAGGAGGAATCAAAGTCCCTAAATAAATGTTTCTTTGACTTTTGCTTAAGTGGAGATCTCTAGGGATCCAAATTTTCCTTAAGAGACCAGGAAAAATTTGTTTTATCTTAGGACGTAAGTATGTCTGAGGAACAGGTGAGAGACAGGGAGCTTCTTGCTCCTTTTTATCTACATACATCATTCTGTACTTGCCTTATCATCATCGCAGTGACTACCCTGATTAGGCAAGCTTAAGCCTCCTGGCTAAAGGCTCAGGAGACTGGCTTCCAAGCCTAGTGAATCCCTTGTGAAAGGCGGAGTAGGTGGAGTGAGAGCTCTTTATGAGCAAAACTGCAGAACGTGCACTCCAGCAAGGGGCGCACATTTTCGTTCTTCTTGGGGTTTTTTTGTTCCCTTTTCTTGTCATTTTCTTCTCCTTTGGCATTATCTACCACTAGACAAGATTGTGGCACTGCAGCACCAGTTGACCTGCAAGGAAGAATACAAAGGCTGCTCAATGGAAACCAGAAGAGGGCCAACCTAGGGGATAAAGCTGCTTCTCCTGAATTGCCTCTATTGGTCTCTCTCTCACACACACACACAGGGACAATGTGGTCTGTGCTTGTAAAGACCAGAGTATAGAAAAGAATGTTAGCAACTTTTCCAAAAAGTTTTGGTATGAGATATTTCAGCCAAACACAGAGTTCAGACAGATTATTTTTCTTGAACCTGTGGGGAGTGACTCCTGCCTGTGTACAACACCCAAGCCCCAAGAAGCCTCTGAAAAAGGCCTTGGATTCACAGCCCTTCAGGAGAGGGACCTGAGAAAGGAAAGGGGGAAAAGGCAAATGTATCGCATGGTGTGTGACTGGAAGTTATTACTGTTCTGAACAGCCTCTCTCCCTCTGAGGCTGCAAATACTCTGTGAAAATGATTTCTGAAGCGGCCACTGACAGGCAAGACATGCTGCTACAGAGGAGTGGGAGGCACAGGTGCTTTACAGAGGCTCTAATCCCCCTAAATCCTGGGATGTCTGGTTCCAGGAGCCAAACCACAGCAGCCTTCTGATGGAACAAGTCCAAGGAAAGGTCTAATAAAATACTCAAGGAGTTTTCTGGCCCCCTGGAACAGATATTGCAAACAAATGTTCAGGATATGGCAATTCAGAGTGCTGCTGCGGGCAGCTCAGTGAACCAAGTGTAAAGTCCACTTCAGCATTTTCAAATACTAAAAAATACCTGTAACCAAGTCACACCTAACTCAGCAGATTTGGGTTTGCAGACTATTTTATGAAGTGTGTTCAAACTCTATATAGTAATCTTAAAGCTCAGTTGTTGTTAATGAAGACATACAACTTCAACCACATTATATGTGAATCCAGCAACACAAAAAACACCCCAAACTAACCAGGAATTCTTCTAATACATCGACAAGAGGAACACCAAGGGCCTAGCAAGACTCCTAGAATTAAAAGGGCTTCTACCACACCTGTTAAGAGAGTCATAAAAGATTAATTATCCTGATAGATTTCAACATCTGTGTGGGGGCAATTCATCTGATAGAATAGCCCAAGTCCTCCTATTTCTCTTGACAAACATGGGCTCTCTCTGACCTCTCCTACATGGCCAGCATACAGTAGCCTTCCTTTTAGACTTAGCTCACAGAATGGTGAATAACATAACACTCTTCTGGCCAGATCATCATCTCTTCAAAACAGAGATTAAGTAATTTAAAGGTAATGACTAAATTGATCAATCAAAATTAGTTCTTTCCCAGAAATCTTGATTCTGGAAAACAGGACTTCGCAGGGGAAACCCACCCACCCAAAACACCAAAGTATTGGCAAAGTAGAAAAAAATACTGCAGCTAAGTTCTGTTTGAAACATGGCAGGAACTAGCTCCAAAATGAGATGCTCCTAGAGGTCATAACAGTTGTCTGAACTATGGAAAATGAAACAAGCAGGCAAAAGGCTGGAGTGCCTACTGAGCAAAACCCACTCAGCAGCCACCAAAAGACACATGCTGCAGCTATAAAAGTTGCTATAACAGCCTCTCTTAAAAACGTTTGCTTCAGCCAAATAATAGCTAGTACAACGCTTCCATGCAGAAAAAACAACCTGCACACACACACGTCTCACTCACTCGAAAAGAGCTCTCATCCTACTTCACAGACTAAACAAAATCAGATAAAACCTCACAGAGACAGAGGAACAATACCTATTCCCTCGTCATTGATGGATTTAGAACTATCACTGAAACAGAAGCCCCAGCAACTCTGAGAAATGTTCGTCCCATCACTCATGAACCTAATTTAATAATATTTAATAATAGGCTCTTCAATCTTGCAAAGAAAGATAACACGATCCAATGCCTGGAAGTTGAACCTAGACAAATTCAGACTGGAAATAAGGTGTAATTTTTTAAACAGGGAGAGTAATTAACCATTTGAACAACTTACCAAGGATCATGGTGGATTCTCCATCACTGACAATTTTTATATCAAGTTTGAAAAAAAAAATTAATGAATTATTTTGGGGAAGCCCTTTGGCCTGAGATATACAGGATGTCAGAATAGATGATCACAGTGGTCCTTTCTGGCCTTGGAATCTGTGAATCTAGGATTGCTACATTTTGTGGCTGTTGAAGTCCCCCCCCCCCCCCCAAAAAAATCTGCCCCCCATGAGGAGAGAATATTAATGTCCCCTTCAGAGAAGGCAAAACTACAAGACTTCCTAATAACACAGTAATTCTGAATAACCTACACTTTACACCAATCACTTCACCAGCTACTGCCCAGTTTCCTGACTCTCTTTTCATGGTAAGGCCTCAAAGCAGCTGGCATCCAAGGTCTAATAGACCATCTTCTACAAAATCCTGCATCCCTCAGAATCAGGTTACAGGCAAGAGCATGACCAAACAATGGCCCTGCTGGAGCTAAAGCATTATCTTCTCATCTACGCTGATATATCAAATACTAATAGCAATTAATCCTATGGAGTCAATTGAATGCACATCAGATTTTGAAGAAGTAGATGAGTGGATCCAGTCAATGCTCTCAGATCACAATGGGCACCTGTTTGGCCCGTGTTATATGGAATCCCACTAGGCTTGTTATCCTGCTACCTGCTCTTCAACACCTCTATAAAACTGCACAGAGAAAACATTAGATGCCGTGGACTTATGTGCTAATGATCTGTGGATGACATTCTACTGTAGGTGGCCTGTTCCACTGAGGTCATACAAAGATGTCCATCCCACTGGCGGGTACAGATCCCCAGACTGATGAACAGCAGTAGGCAAAAGCTCCACCCAAGAAAGACAGAACAAAGAAATGCTTTAAGGAACTTGCAGATATTCTCACCTTGAGTCCCAGGGAGGTATCAGACAACAGACTGTTAGAATTATACAAAGCTTCAGTGTCATGGACTCGCCACAACACTTGAACACAGATGACCACAGTGGTGAAAAATGACTTCTTCCATCATGAGCGGTCTAGGAAACTGTATGCTTTTCTCTTGGGCAAGAATCTAGTCATGGCAATAGTCACTTTAGTCTCCTTCAGCGTAGCTTGCAGCAACTTGCGCTGCTGGGGGCTGAATTCAGCAGTCACAAGAGTGAAGCCGATAAAGCATGTGGCAGCACATCTCATAATGAACAATAAAGGCAAAATGAACATACCATTCCTGTTATTTCCAATCTCCACTGGTTCCCCATTTACTTCAGAACAAATTTGTATGTTCTGTTCTTACTGTGATCTTCCAACACTCTTAAGTTCCATTGTTCCTTTGGTAAAGTCCAGGTGTAGACTATCAGATGCTGCAGGCCTAGAGGCTTCCGTGATCAAACTCGAGAAACAGATCAAGACTGAAATCAAGCCTGACTGTGTTCAGACTGAAGCGTAAGGCATGCCTTTTTGATACAACCCATCGTCAGGCATAACACCAGGAAATAAATACAATCTTTGAACACAGAACATTCACCCACATCTGAAAGCCTATGGAAAAGAAGAGACAAAAGACACCTTTTCTTGTGTTCTGTTTTGTTTTCTCCATAATTTTATTTGTTGCTCATATAGGTCATGGGTGCCATATAAATGTGATACAATTGATTAAACTGGGAGGAAAGCAGCACAGTCTTTTCACTTCAAGATACATGTCACTTGTGTCCTCTTTTACCTCTTTTATTGGCCCTTCTTATATCTATCCTTTATGCTGATGACATACAGTAGCTCTTTAAGTTTCTGATTCCAGCACCTCATTACCAGCTACAATAGAGGCTATTACTTTGCTAAATTCTTGGGGCTGCTGATAAACGAAGACACTGACATTTCAGCACACTACAAAAAATACTTTAATGAGCTACGTCAACTTAAAACTCATGCAGCTGTCTGCAAATTTTCCTTTCGTATTGTGACAGGTTGCACCTAAGATTACTAAAGTTCAAAGGTTAGGAAGAAAACATTCTTTCATATTTTCCAATTTTATTCTGTGCATTTGACAGCACATTGTGTATCACCAGTTTTCTATTTCCCCTTTAAAGTTAGTTTCCCTCGTTGCTTATGGAGATCTTTCACAAAGCAACAGATGACAGAATATGTATTTTGTTAAGTAGGAAAATGTTACTGGCAGTGGGACTCGGAGGCAAGTGTAGTACCTGAAACAACTCTTAAGTCATGATTTTAAAATGACTTCAAATGATTTCAAATTAGAGAGACAAAGTGGGTGAGGTAATATCTTGTATTGGATCAACCTCTGTTGGTGAGAGAGACAAGCTTCCAAGCCACAGGTCTATGGAATCTCTCCGGCTTGCTCAGGGAGAAAAAAAAATTGTACAAAGTAACGTAGAGCCTGACATCTGGAAGGATAGTTCAAGTCCATTAAACATATTTCTATTTCAAGAGACACAAAATAAACTCATCTGTACAGCCCTTATTTCCACTGCCAAATGCTTCACTGGGTGTGTTCTACACTCAAAATTATGTCTGAAGAGAAAAACTCAGGTTGGATCTTTCTTCCATTTTTTCTGGGTTGTCCCATATTGCTGATTATTGGTTCCAGATGTAAAATGGTGATGGCAGCATCCCTATAACTCCTACACATCATCTTCTGGGGGCCTTTAGTTCCTAGGTAATCTCCCATAGGAACTGGCCTGGCTTTTGGCCGATGGGGTGTCTCTTGGAAAACTCTCCTGAAAGGGACTGGCTATGAAGATCTATCAAACTATTTATGGACCTCTAACTTTCCTACAATGCATGCCCTAGACATTTTATATTACTTGACTTTACAGAGAATGTATAAGGTTTATATGAAACCTGGGACACTGTCATTGAGCATCTTAAAAGCAATAAATTAAAAAAAAAAAAAAAAAAAAAAAAAAAAAGACACCAAGAAAGTTTACTCTTCAGGAGGAGAACAAGTAGCTGTCTTTGTTTAAGCAATAAGTTACCTTACAGTATTAACAGTTTTGCTTGGATTATAGCACTCATATCAATTTTGTATGCCTACTTTAGTGGAATATTGGATATGATGTTTAAGAATTCTGGTTCCTAATTAGATTAATAATTTTTTTCTTTTTTGTGTGCATGTTTCTACTCAATTTCTACTTTTTAATCTGACTGTGTAGGTGTGTCTCTGTCTGTCTTTTTTCCTAGAAAAAATGAGGAACTATGTCCATTTCCATTACTTGGTCATTACTGACACACTTAAACATAGTTTTGCGTCTTCTGTTACAAACTAACCCCTAGAAACTGGTAGGAAAATTGTGGGGCCAGATCCTCAATTGACATAAACTCCATTAGCTATGTCAGTTTGCGCCAGCTGAAGATATGGGCTCTAGTGTCCATATAAAACAAATTAACATAACATTTAATCTTCTGTAATTAGGAACAGTGAAAATGACGATTTGGTTGCAGGAGATTATGGTTGAGCAGGTTGAGGCAGATACTGCTTGGACATAAGTAGATGACGAAACAGGACATTATCACTGAATTGTGACAATATACGCATCGATTATGACAAGTTACATGCTAGTCCAGGGGTTCTCAAACTGGGGGTTGGGACCCTTCAGGCGGTTGTGAGGTTACTGCATGGGGGGCGGGGGGGTTGCAAGCTATCAGCCTCCACCCCAAACCCTGCTTTGCCTCCAGCATTTATAATGGTGTTAAGTATATTAAAAACTATTTTTAATTTATAAGGGGAGGGGCACACTCAGAGGCTTGCTATGTGAAAGGGGTCACCAGTACAAAAGTTTGAGAACCACTGTGCTAGTCAGTGAAGCTAAAATCCTGCTGTACTTGAAAGGGAAGGGGTGAAGATGCATCTTCAAGCCAGCTGGGCTACTCTCATGCTTAATATTAAGCACAACTGCTTTGCTGGATCAAGCCTAAGTGCCCCCAGCATGTTGCAAGATCTAGTCGTATATCTGTGTGCCCAAACACCACAACTGCACGTACAGATTAGGTAATTACATGGGTAAATAGCTAGTTTGGCTGTTTGCTTGCTGTCTGTGTAGGCAGTTGTACCCAATCTGATTGCACATTTTACTTGTTCATACATTTGCATGTGTTTTTTGAGAAGTATTTCTTAACATTTTGTTATTAAATCCACACTTCATTGTAATGTGAAAACGTTACATTTTGGCTCCATTAATGGATACAGAGTGTAAAATAAGGAAAAATACTACACTTAGAGGACTAAATTTATTACAAATAATGTTTTCATACTATATTGGACTTGTGCCAACTCTTTATTCTTGTATATTGGTTGTCTTCTGTTCTTGCTTGCAAATACAAAGATAATACATTTTCAAAAATAGATGTGGATATGCTGGATGCTGTCACAGGATGATCTGGCCCTTTAAGAGGAGTTGGTCTCAACCCCATCTGTGCCTAGTTATTCACCCCACAGGTGATGGATCTTTGCTTGGGTTGGTGATTAGGTTAGGTGACCAGGCATCATGTGATGTTAGTCTGAGCTAAAGCTTCCTATAAGAGGGAGCTTCTGTGGCCGAGAGGGAGAATAGGAGCTAAAATAACCTAGAGGACATCTTTATGGAGAGATCTAGCAAAGCTACCCTGCTCTAAAAGATCTGGAGAGATGATGACTGGATACAAGGGGAAATATAGGAGAGAGACCTGTGAGGGATGCAGGGATATGTCAGAGGGGTCAGTGAAGTAGGCTTTCCTTACCAGCCAGAGGGGAAAAGCCTGTTCAGAGAGAATTAAGAGACCAACAGGGGAATAATAAACTGATGTGCCTGAAAGAGAAGGCTAGGAAATTCTGTTTTTGACTGAAACTGTTTAATTTTATGTTAATAAAGCAGATCCAGAAGGGGAACACAATTCAAAAGCATAGTCACGCTGGGCCAGGAGGGAAACTGAAATAGATGCAAGCTCTGATATAGGATGAGACAAGACCCTGTTACAGATGCCTAAAACTGTTAATACGCTAGGGGTTCCATCTGCACCTGAAGCAGTATTGCCACTTAAGAGCATAACAACTATAGTACTGTGCACCTAAATGAGAATTATTGAGTGGGTTAATGGGAACAGAGAGAAAACATGTTTTCATCCACAGGCCATCAATCTAAGCAGCAAGAACATATACAACTCAATTACACAATTAAGTTCTTAATTTGGTACCTAAATTTAAGTGATGTACCTAGGCCAAGACATTGGGTGAAATCCTGGCCCCAATCAAGACAACAGTTTTACCACTGTCTCCAGTGGAGCCAGGATTTCACAATTTCATCCTAAAGTTAACAGGAGTTCTACCTGAGTGTGGACTGAAGGATTTGGCTCTTTGTCCTATGGAACGTTATAGCAATAATATAGATGATATTTTAAAAACAAAGTTTTAACACATTAAGAAGTCACACAGAAAACCCTAGTTTGAAAATACATAACAGTAAAGAGTCTCATCCACTGGCAAATACTATTTCACATAACAAATGTGGA
This sequence comes from Macrochelys suwanniensis, assembly GCA_033296515.1. Classification (NCBI taxonomy): domain Eukaryota; kingdom Metazoa; phylum Chordata; order Testudines; family Chelydridae; genus Macrochelys; species Macrochelys suwanniensis. The sequence goes on along the minus strand of CM065776.1, from coordinate 82,753,780 downwards.
TTTTCAAATTTAGATATCAAAAGTCCAATGCATTAAATTGGAGCTACCAAATCCTACTTACATAATCATTACATACATTGAAAAAGATTATAAAGGGGGAAAAACAATAACAAACACACATTCATTTCTTTAAAATGGGGGCAATTATTTCAGAAGTATAGTTTTGTCAAGAAAACTGTAATTAATAATGGTGAGACATTAAGGGGAACTTAATGTAATCAATATTTTGTCCTAAGCACCAGTAAAACAAACTTGTATTGCAATTAATTACAATAGCTATTATTTGTTTGAACACAGGAAGCAATTATATAGCATCTATCCACAAAGTGCAAATAAGGAGGCAAGTAGAAGGGGACTTCTGTGCTAATAAGCAAGCAGGAAGTGATCAGTTTGCAACTGCATCAAAAAATTCCCTAATATTTTTGTCAATTTATTTTTCTCTGCAAAATCGAGTACCTGCTTACTCAATTAAGCACACAATGGAGTGCATAAAATCCATTACTTACACTGCACTGAACACTTAAAAAATGTGTACTTGTGGGAAATGTTTGCATGCTTGAAAGGCATTCTTTGAAAATGACCCTACATGGACTAAGTATAGGTACCTGATATGTGTGACTATGCACTTGAGGACTGATCCAAAGCTGAAATAAAATCAATTGAAAGACTCCCACTGACTTTTGATGTTTGAGTCAAGTCCTCAAATGTCAATGAGTCCGAGACTTGTGCTTTAATGCATTTACACACTTGATAAGCCGTAGGGTATGTTTACGCTGCAATTAAACACCCGTGACTGGCTGCATCAACTGATTCGGGCTAATGGGGCTGTCAAAGTGCAGCGTAGATGTTCGGGCTCAGGCTGGAGGCAGGTTCTGGGACCCTCGCTCCTGCCAGAGGTAGACAAACTCTTGTTCTAACCTCAAGAGCTTCTTGTTCTAATCTGTCTCCAATGGAGTTTAATTTGCCCTGTTTATAACAAGGATTTGTTGACACCCATCCAGATTATATCTGCAATTATTTAGTGTGTTTGATTTGAAAAGTAACTCATGGTAAAAACTGTAAAACAAATAATTATTTTATGCTTAGATATAAAAACATAAAATGTATACCTGAGGAAAAACACCACATATGTGGACACCAGTAGGTATAGGTAAATTGTTGCAGCGAAGATATATTAAATATTTAGTATATGTGGATTTGTTGTTTGAGAACAATACAATATATTCTAAACTCTGTATCCCAAACTGCTTTAGAAACTAAGAATGGGAAAACTACCTGTTCTAGGGACAAAAATCATAGATTGTTCCTCTCTTCACTATCAGTTTAATATGCAATTTTTAAGGTGACAGGGGCACAATAAATATATATGTAAAATCCTGTCTACAATATAATACCTAGTATCATTACATGTTTAATGGGATTGAAATAGCATTTAAAAGCTATTTATAACAATGCCTCACACTTCTGCTGCTGAAAGAGCTAAGTGACTTGAGAGCTAAAGAGAGTTCAAAGTTGCATCAGAATACTGACAGTAAAAAAAGGAAGAAAGGGAGCAGCAATATCAACATCTCTGCTATAAGCATGTATTTAGAGGGAATACTGCAAATATCATGGTAATGTTGCTTTAGTTATCTAAAGCAAGATCAGTATATAAAACTGCTCTTTATTTTTGTTTTCTTTACTCCGTGACCCTGATGTGTCATCCAAAAAGTTCACTTCTCTCAAGAATTCTTTGAAATTGCTATATTTAAGGCTTCTGATATTAAGAGGAAAAGGAATATTTCCTTGGGATATCTTTGGGATGCCTAATTACACCAGGAGTGTACAGTAATAGAGTACTGTATGTTGTAAAGTCTGAATTCAAACCCAGCATGGCAATCAGTAAATGATGAAGAATTTCACTTCAATCCTCCAATCTATTCCATTCCCAAAGCTTTTCAAAGCCTTTTCTGAAATTTTCATCTGTGCAATTGATTTTGTCCTCATTGTCCACAAATTGCCTAGACATTGTAGAAACATACCTTTCTTTGATCTGATTAGAACTCAGGGGTTCTCAAAACTTAGTTGCAGTGCAATGCCCTTCTGACAACAAAAATTACTACACGACCCCAGGAGGGGGGGGACCGAACCCTGAGTCTGCCCCGTGTGTGGGGGGGCAGCGTCTGAGCCGCACCACCCCAGGTGGGGGGGACCAAAGCTGAATCACAACGGCTACAGACCCAGGCAGGGGGCCTGTAACCTGAGCCTGGCAGCCCACAGCTGAAGTCCCTAGGCTTCAGCTTTAGTGTTGCGAGGTGGGGCTCAGGCTTCGGCCCCGGGTCCCAAAAAGTCTAAGCCAGCCATGGTGAACCCATTAAAACAGGGTCCTGACCCCCAGTTTGAGAAATGCTGTTATAGTTTGTTGGTTGTTTTTTATCTGTGACGTGTATGTGATGCTGATACATTTTTGTTTGTTTTAAATCAAATCATTTGGGATTCTTCTAAATTCCCTCTGGAGAGGGATCTTTGTTCAACAGCTTCACAATATGGAGAGGTGGGAGGAGTCCTATTCTCCTTCCCAGCGGGCATCCTGCATTCTAGAAGTTTTCATGAGGAAAAGGGAATCCAATGCAGGAGGATGTTCACTGTAAAGAAAATGCAGAACAAGGAGGACTTACATTGCTGGGATTTCTCCCTCTGAACTATTGTTCCATGTAAGGCTGAGCCCCCCTCTTTGAAGAGTTTCACATTGTTCAGTATCCCTGTTTGACAGTCTTTACTTCACTGGGGTTGACCTTGACTGGTGGAGACCTGGCCTTTCATCAAATAAGCATGCTTAGAGGTGTCCCTTCTTTGAGGGTATTACATGGTATAGGGTTCCGTGTTTAATGCCATGACTATAGTTTGAAGGCACTCACATTGTTGACAAGGACTCTTTTTCGAAGACAGTAATATTGTTAAGATACTTGCATTGGAAAAAATGTTCCTGTAAAGATATCCATACTGGGGGGAGAGAAGAAAACAGAGAGTACTCAGAACTGCCTGATTTTTGCAAGTACTGAGCTTTTTAAAAATAAAAATAAAAAAATTTCTTTTCAGTAAAAGGAAATATCTTCATGGAACTCTACACAAAGTACCACAACAAAGTGTTTTTCTGAAATATTTCCAAAGGAAAGCCCTTTCTCTGTATGCCACTGACCATTTCAATTTATAAAGTCCTTAATGTATTTTACAACTCCAAGAATATTCTAAATCCCACAGAGAAGGAGGCATGCAATGACTTCATTAATAATGAGCCCTGCAGACAGTGATTATATTTTATTTAAGAGCAAAACAAATGGACCAAAAATGTTCAGGATCTTGAACACAAGTCAAAACATTGAGCTAATAGACAGAGAGCAGCAAAGAGCACCATAGACAATTCTTGTCAAGATCATTGTCAACTAACTAGTAAGAATTTCACTTTCATGTTCTATTTACTGAGATGAGTCAAGTCACAGAAACCAACATACTGCCTTGAATTTTCCTTATGCTTATACGCCACACCTGAACTAATACAATCCTAGGCTGGGATAGTCTCCTTTTGGAGAGCTCATAATTCATACTAGCGCTAACGGAAGTTAAATGTGTCCCTCATTCAGATCTTGTATCCTTTTGAATCAGGCATGCTCCTTGTTCTCTCATTGCAAGGGTAACCCCCTTTTCCATAATGGGACTCCCTTCCATTTAGCAACACAGGAATGGAGTTTGCACCCCACCCCCGCGGCAGAGAACTCTTATTCTATTCAATATCACAAATGAATTTTATCAAGGTGGTGATCAGGAAAAGATCTGTCAAATTGTTAAATGTGAAATTTCCATTGTCTTTCTTCAAAAAAATACATATGTACATAAGTTTGAGCCTTCACTGCACTTTTCCATTTTTTTTCTTCGTGGAAAGTGGGGGGAGAGTCCTTACATTTCCATGTTAAAGCCCTAAAAAACCCAATTTTTTTTTTAAAAGCAGCCCTCCAGTGATGTGCTGCCAAACTTTCAACAGAGGACTATCTCAATTTTCAAACCTCAGTGAGTGATACTTAAAATTCCCTAAATAAAATACTATTCACCCTGCCAAAAATATCTATACCCTTTATAGAATTCCATCAACTGCATACTCTCCTGGCTTCAAAACCTAAACTTTGGCTCATTTCTTCTTAACCCAGCAAGCTTCCATCTCATCAGCACCTTATGACTCTTCTAGATGACTCCCCTACCTGGCACCTGCTCCTAATAGCAGCAGTAGTGGTGGCAGGTGGGTTGTCCTATGACCTCTGCTGATATCAGTGGTATCAGGCAAGTCATCCTGCAGTGTTTGGCTGAAACTGAAAGTGGGAGCACACATCCCCTCCAGTGGCGGCTTGGTGGTCAGCTGGGGAGTAGGTCTCCTTTTCATTTCTTGAGGAGAACAGGGGGGGCAGGGATAGCTCAGTGGTTTGAGCATTGGTCTGCTAAACCCAGGGTTGTGAGTTCAATCCTTGAGGGGGCCATTTAGGGATCTGGGGCAAAAATCTGTCAGGGGACAGTACTTGGTCCTGCTAGTGAAGGCAGGGGACTGGACTCGATGACCTTTCGAGGTCCTTCCAGTTCTATGAAATAGGCATATCTCCATTTAAAAAAAAACAAACAAAGCAGGCCTACTCTGACCCAGACTAGCCTTCACTTCCTCTAGCTGATGTAGGAGCAGGTCTCCTTGGCTCCTTTCCAGGACCAGTTTTTCATACTAGTGGATGAGCCTGGGAAGGTATCAATGGAGAAAGATTTGCAGAAGCAGCTAGTGAACTCCCACTCAGTACAGCAGCAGTTTAGTCCCATGTGTTCTCCTCCACACGTGCTGCTGCAGTGGCAGGTGAGGGATGGGGGCTGCAGAGACTACATGGTTCATCTCCCTTTTGCACCTAGAGAGACAGGGGGTGGGAGGGCATCAGGGCGATGTCTAAGAAGGTGGTTCCCTTGCAGCTGCAGCCTCACTCACAGCAATATGGGTATACTCAGATAGCGCTGAAAATTTTAACAGAGCCTTTTGCATTTTTGGGATAGCTGCAAAGAAGTGTTTTGCCCTCAAATGTAATCTAATTTCTGTCCATGATTATCACTCCACTATGCATAGGACTGGCATGAGGATTTGGGAAAGGCTTTGTGAGTTTATCCTTTGGGATACATTCAAAACTTAATTTACTCATTTTATAGCAAGTATGTGTGCAGAGAGTGTGATCTTTAAACTATACCAGCCTCCTGTTTACAGAATTAGAGGCTTGTTGCATATTCTTTTCATTCATAGCATTTGGTTTATATCAATTAACATTTTCAAGTCTATCTTTGCAAGGTATACAGCTAGAGACTTGCATTTTTGTTAATAAGAGTGGACATTTTCCTTTATAGGGCTTGCAGGTTACCAGTGTTTAAAAACAGCTCACACCAGCCTCTTCCAGGTCATCAGTATGACTCCCCAACATGTACACACATCAACAAGGTCTTATGTCACAATGATCAGTCTAGTCAAGGACTGTGCAGGATTATTTTTAGAGTTCGATCAGTGTGTTGCTCCTGAAGTCCAGATTCTGGCACCTTTACCTGTGGTGAGTAGAACCTTAATGGCAAGTGATCCCATTGAAACAAAGGATTATTCAGTAAGGGTGGCAGAATTTAGTCCTCAGTTGGCCAGAGAGGCCTACCGTTCATTGCCATATTAGAGCTAACTGAATAGATGCTGCATCACTCCCAGCCGGGTATCAGACAACAACAGAAATCATCCAAGCCTCCCCTATTTCACCTCAGCAGACAATTCACCTCATCTCTTTATTACTTCTTGTCACTAGTCTGTGTTATTTTCATGCTGGAATTAAACAGTATAGAGGATGCATAGCGATTTAGGCACTCTCAGTGACCAGAATACTGAAAAGTGAATACATTAGATTGGTAAACTGGCAGCTGAAAATAAGGAACTCTCCTGTTACATCTTAGCAGCAGATAAGGAATAAAATGGGTAAGAGAAAAAAGTTAAATTTAAATTTAAAGAAAGATTGAGTCTTAGGCACTATAAACAAATTCTGCTTTTTCAAAGAACCGCATACCTAGTTTGGAAAAAAAAAAAAAAAAAAAAAAAAAAAAGGCAAATCTCTACATAAAATTTCAACTGGACATTGCTGTTCAATTTTTGTGAATCCTTGTCAAGGATGGGGTTTCTAATTACACGCGTCTATAAAATGTGGTATGGCTTACCGCTGCCCATGAATCTCTACTTCAACTGTTGATATCTATCATGTATCTTAAAGGTTGTGCAATCCTGAACAAGCTTCCTAGTCATCTTGCCGCCGCCCTGCCCCCCCGCCACAAACGTAACCTAGATCCACATAGTAACTATGATTCTTTATTATTATGTAGTAAAGCATGCATAATCTTCAATTAATGGTGCAGGATCTAAGTTTATCCAACATTTATATTGTATATAATATGATACAAATCTCCATATAATAATTTAACCCAATTCTTATTAATAGGGTGACCATCCGTCCTGTTTTTAAAGGGACAGTCCCATTTTTTGGTACTTTTTCTTATATTGGCCCCTATTATTCCCCACCCCCTGCCCTGTTTTTTTACAGTTGTTATCTGGTAACCCTACTTATTACACCAAAGTGACAGCTAAAGTTACAAACTAAACCTAGTTCAAAAATACACTGCATCTGACCATTATTTTATGTTTTGTTGTAGCAATTGCAGCATTTCATGGCCACACTTTAGTGAGCAGTCCACAGCCAAAGAGCTTGCATGTAAAATGCCTTTCACATTACAGAAATGCTGTAATAGCCTCTCACAATTTTGTGCCATTTCCATTCTACTTTATTCTTTGAGCAACTGAGTAAAATAAAGGGATATGACAAATATTACTGATCAAGAATGAAAAAATAACCTACATTAATGGATAGACATATCAGGACACAAAATCCTCCAAGGAGCATCATAAGTCCACATGATTTCACTGACCTCCAGAATCTGGATTTAGATCTCCGAATTAGCAGAAGGATGTATAAAAAAAATCATGGAAACTAAACAAATTAATTTTAGCTGCACATCTGAAGAGGCTCCAAAGCATAAATTATTCCTTAAAAATTCAACTTGTAAGTTCTTCCTTTTTACAGACAAACATAGGAGAAATAACTTGTCTGGAAAAAATGCACGTTTTTAGCTAGACCATACTTCCTTCTAAAGATCCAACAAAACAAACATGAAGAGCCTGGGGATCTAACCTCCTCCACTCTTTGAAACATTTTGTATAACATGCTTTAAAACAAACTGCACCCCGCAGTGTTTTAAATAATTAAATAATTCGGGACTGCCCGTTGCATTAAATTACAAAATACGTGTAAGTTCATTGAATGATGAATAAAATACAAGGCAGGCCTGCACAACTTGTAAAGCAGCGAGGGCCATATTACCCCAAAAGAAAACAGCTGAGGGCCGAAATCCTCCGGCCCCGCGGAAACACCCCCAGCGCCGCCCCCTCCCCACTCGGCACCTCCCCTGCCTGCCCCCTCCCCGCTTGGCCCCACCATCACACCCCTCTTCACCCCCTAGCCCCCCGCTGGCTTGCTGCATCCCTCCTAGTCAGTCCCCCACCCACCACTCGCCTCCTTTCACCTCCTCCCTCCCCTACCAGAAACCCCCACGCCCACCCCTAGAACCCCTGATGGCTCAGTGCTCACCCTGCCTGCCCCCCCCACCACTGCCATCCCCCCACCCCCCGCTCGCCTCGGCCCCTCCACCACTGCCCGCCCGCTCCTCCGGCCGGGGGAGAGCGGGGCATGCCGCCCTCCCCACCGGCACTCCTCCGGCCGGGGGAGAGCGGGGCTTGCCGCGCTCCCACCCCGCCGGCGCTCCTCCAGCCGGGGGAGAGCGGGGCTTGCCGTGCTCTCCCCCCGCCGGCGCTCCTCTGGCCAGGGGAGAGCGGGGCATGCCGATCCGCTCAACGCCCCGCGGGCCACACAGCAAGCATGCGCGGGCCGCATGTGGCCCGCAGGCCGTATATTGTGCAGGCCTGATATAAGGCATGTAACTAATTTCAGAGAAAAATTAAAAGGCATCAGCAAAAGAGGGAAAATAAATTCGGAGATATCTGAAAAGTGCTAGAGAGTTGATGAGATAAAGGAAAGTTGTTTCAAGTGGCGCAATCTGCAAAGGAAAAAGCACTTGCACTAAGGGTAGTAAGACTGCATGAAGGAACAGATTGTTAGATGAGTGGAGGGGACTGGTAGGGAAGTAGAGACATAAGTACAAGTAGGCAGAAGGACGTAGATGAAGGATTTTAATTTATGATTTTTTAAAAAATGTTAAGCATGTGCGGTTCTTGGTTATTTAACTTACTACATTTTTGCAGCATAGATGCTGGAACTAGGGGTGCTGGGGGTGCTCCTGCACCCCCCGGCTTGAAGTTGTTTCCATCATATACAAGGTTTACAGTTTGGTTTAATGGTTCTCAGTACCCCCACTATACAAATTGTTCCAGCACCCCTGTTTTTCAGAGATCCTTAAAGAAAAGGAAGGTCTTGTGACTCAGGCACTGGAGTGAAACTCAAGAAGAACTGGGGTCAATTCCCAGCTCTGCCATATGCTTCCTATGTGACCTTGGGCAAATTACTTAGACTCCCCGTGCCTTGACTCCCCATCTGTAAAATGGGAATAAAATAGTACATCCTTCCTCCCATCCACTGTCAGTTTTGTCCATTTATATTGTTGTGCAGACTCTTTGGGGCAGTGTCTTATTATGTGTTTCTACAATACCCAGCACAACAGAACCCCAACCTTGGTCAGAACTTCTAGCTGCTACTAACACACGTCAATGGAACACGACTATCATGCTTCAGAAATATGTATGGCTACTTTTTGATTTTTTTCTTGTTCTAATCTGATATTCTAATCAAATATTTAACAGCTATACTCTCTGGCTAATAAATTCTGTACCAATTACACTTGGAAGTGCCCCATCTATTGTGTTATTTAAGGCAAGACTAAAGAATTATATGTTTGCTGTAGTTTTGACTAGGTTCTTAGTTGATTAGAACTTGATGAAATTTTTCATATTTTGCTTAATCTTATTCATCAGCAAAAAACAAAGGAGAAAAATGTGCAATGCATCTTCTTTTTTCTGGTAAGTATTGATACTGTTTTATTGAATTTAGATGTATAGCAGCTTGCAACATTGATAAGGACTCAAGATGACCAAAGAAAATGCATCTTGGCTTTTCATCCCACGGGATATTGAACATAATTACAACAGAGAATAAAGTTAGTAATGACTTTTTGACAATAACATTCTTGAAGAAATTATATGTGAAGGAACAATCATAATTAGTGAGTCCCCCCTCTGTTCCCCTTTCTGAAAAAAAAAGTATATACATATGCATGGGGAGTAACAAATACATCAAAGAAACACAGGGCTTTAAAAAAGGCATATGCCTGCCACACTCTTCTCCTGAATTATGGGAATGGTAGCAATGCAGTAGAGGACAAGGCTAGCTAAAAGGTAAGCAGATGGAGCATCCATGGGAACTAGAGCTTCAAACACTATGGATACCTGTGCAGTCACAAGAACTTGACTGCCATCCATGTTCCTCCCCCCGCCCCCCAACACACACACACACACACACACACACACACACACACACACACACACCCCTTCTCCGACAGCACAGTTAAAAACGGCTAAAATGCTGCATTTGCTGCCCACAACTTGCTGAGTGCTCCCAATTCCTCCATTACCACTGGAAAGTCATAGAGGGAAGAATGTATAGAGACACAGGTGGCATTACATCATGCACAGACCTCATCCTGGCCTTTTATGCAGGGGTAAGTGTCGCCTCGAGTATATGGCCCCCTCAACATGAACAGATCAAGGACATAGTATACCCCAATACTTCTTCTTGTAAAGCAATCCAAAGTCTTCATTGACACATCAGTGCTAATTTACTTTTTTAATATCTGCTAAACATGATTCTTTAGTTCCATTTGCAGCCCACATAGTAGTCCTAGGTAATCCTTCCTGTTATTTATTATTATTATACCATAGTAACTAAATATATAATACCTTGGTCAAATATGATAAAATTTACTAATTCATTTTGACCTATTCTTTGTCCTATACGTTACAGTAAGGAAAGATCTCCTTCCTCAGCAATAATTATATCAGAACCAGAAATGGGTTTGCAATTCTCACAATATTTTGAATTGTATTGTGCTGGAAGCAGATAAATGAGAGCATATATTCTGACAGTGTACTTTAATATGCCTTTTTAAAAAGTTATTATGCTTACTTTACAGCTCTATGTAGACTATTTTTTCTATCATTTGAAGGTGGTCTTAATTTTTCTGAAAGGAATACAGATAGCCTGAAAATCAAACCTCCTTCCTTTAAAACATCATGAATTATGAAACACATGATTTATAAGTGATAAAACTATCAGAGATATTTCCAGGGTTCACATTAAAATTGGTGGCCTACTGTAAAAAAGTGAACAGTTTATTTGATGTGTTTCTCTTAAAGCTTTTATGACATCATAAACTTTTCTGACTCCATGACAAGTATTTTCTAATACATTAAGCAAGCTACTTCAAATTATTCTTAATGTTATGCCTCTAGTAACAAATTTAGAAGGTGGCATTTCAACTCAGAAATGGAAGAGTATTATTTTAAACAGAAACATAATTAAATTGTGTTCTCAAATGACCTACACACCTTGAAGGTTGATTTGCACCGCAACAATTCAGTATTTACTTTACTGCAACTGAAAGTAAAAAGTTCAACAACATGAATGGTTGCACTGTCCTAATTCCGCATCCCCATTATTAAAACTCACATTACCATAATGTTTAATATAAGACGACCAATCAGTATGTCCTAGGTAAAATTCCCCATTGATCAGGTAAGTGCTTGCGCTATCAAAAGCAAAAGGTTCATCTGACCATGCACAATTTGACTATTGCTTATAAAGTTGATATGATGGCTGTAATCATAGTAATTCACACACTATGGTCTCATCATCAGAAAAAGTCCTGTCACATTCTCTTTACTTTTCGCCACATTGGGACACCCTTGCTGATGCTAAACGGGGCATTGCATCACAAGAAGCCCCATTGCAGTCAATAAGACTCACCATGAGTAAAGCTGTTACTATCTGATCCTTATTCTGTAAATCAGTGGTTTTCAGCCTGTGGTACATGGACCCTTAGGGGGGCCCACAGGCTATGTCTAAGATTTACAAAGTAGTCTGCACCTCAATTCAAAACATTTTAGGAGGACCGCAAACAAAAAAAATTGTTGAAAACCACTGCTGTAAAAGACAGTCAGAATTTGTAGTATGTTCTAAGTATATCTACTGTGTTCAATACAACAAAGAGTTCAACTCATAATGCAACAAAAATATAAAACACTGCAACGCACAGGAAATTAAAATGTACAAGCGTGCTGTTGATTACGGGATTCACATTAGATATGGAAGCCTTATTTTCACGAATCCAGTGAAATCACTGCTTTTTGCCAGTTAGGTACTGGATAAAAAGAAGCCTGAAGGCAATTGGATGTTCACATATTTGATTTGGATATTTTAGCATAGAGTGAGAACAATAGGACAAAGACAGCAAAACTTTGTGAGCCTGTAACAAAAACTGTGCATTTAAGTGATTCCCCACCACCACCCCAGACACTCTTCCACTGTCCAGTTAAGCCTTCCTTCGATTCACAAGCTTGAGGACTTCTGGTTTAGAAAAAAGGTAGTTTTTACCCATCTGGGGACTTTTCCAAGCTCATACAGCTTTAATATTTATGAAATGTTTATACAGTACCTGCAGTTGATATATTGCCTAAAACAAAACTGGAAACATATCAACAAGCACTAAGATACTGGAGAGGTTTTTTTTATGGTTGGGGTTTTTTAGTAGCTTGCCTCCCCCGCCCCCCCGCCCCTTAAAATTGTGAGTCACCACCTGGAAGGAAGATCACAAGCAGATGTCTAATTCACTGCAAGTACAATAAAAAATGTGCCAGTTTCTCTGTAGGCAGTTCTTTATGTTTCACTTACCAAAAAAATTTACTTTTCCTCTCACACAGTTTAATATACAGTATGTGAATGATCACAATGAAAATTTGCCATGAAAACGGTGATACAGTTATTGCAACTAGAAATATATATTTGCTTACAAAATTACTCAGAAATCCATTGCTTTACAACACTAGCTATACAAAAACCATAAATGTGTTCCCAGACATTGCTCTGTGTGTGTGTGTGTGTCTGTTTCAGTTAAAATTGTGTTGTATTATATCTGTATAGAAAAAAAACTTCATGTCTTCTTGAGAATGTAGTAGAAAAACATTACAGTATCTAAAATTTTCAGCTATGCTTATCACAATGGTGACTAGCCTCTTAATCTTAAAACCTTAACTGATGCCTATAAAATCTAAAGTCTTATTTTATTTATTCCGGCTTTCTCCATCTCCCTACATTAAGTTCCTTTTTCTCTTAGTAAGAGTTAATTTAGGAGTAGAAATGCAAATAAACAAAAATCATATGACAATTTGTTTTCAGATACTGGCTTATCATATTATTTAGGTATCTAGATATATCTAAAGTAATTGCATTAAATATATCATTGTATGATCAAAAACGGTAAACACATTTTAAAAAGGGACAGCTTTCCAGTAATATCCTTCTCCTAGAACAAATTAAAGGATTTAGTGCTGAATTATTATTGGAAGGACTGGAAACTGTGTTAATAAAAAGGAAGAGCGATGTACACAAAACTGTAGTATAATTAACAAAAAGCTTGAGTTAGGTCAATTTTATGAGGACCCTGTGGATTTTTTTTTTTTCCAGAAGTGTCACTCTCAGCCATAGTCTCTTTTCATTAGCTTTATGAGGAGATATGGCAAACATTACTGTAGATGTTTTGTGTGTTCTTAGATTCTAAACAAAAATCAAGCTAAGGAAAGATATAGAAAACAGTATACTTACAGTGAAACCATACGAAGGAAAATGTTACTGACAAATTTATATAGTGTACATCCACCACATGTTCTAATCCAGGGAATCTACAATTGGAGGTACTCAGACTGGAAACCCAAGTCAAGAAAATATAAGTAGTTGTATGTAAATGTTATACCTAAGTATCTGGGGCCTCCATGGACAAATTGGTACAAATTCTGCAAGAACAGAATGTACAAATAAGTTATTCACTGTCCCAGTAAAAAACAGTACCATAATCTTCATCTGTCTTATTTTTCTAGAAAAGCATATACACATGTACCATAATTATATCATCATTATAATGTTGACCTTTCCAGCTAGCAAGCAGTTAACCTTATGGTGGAATTTGCGGTACTGCCCTATAATAAGTATCCTACTAGAAACATTTCTTAACATGGAATTATCAACTATCCAATTCATAACTTACAATGGTGTACCAATGGGAATATATATGTGCTATCCATAAAAAACTAAAATTATCAGTTATCCAGACCATTGATTACTTGTGTCAAAGGTGCCTCATTTGCCAGTTAAGCACAATTAAAAAAAAAAAGGAAAAATAATTATAAAATTGTACTATTATACACAGAACATGATTTTTAATGTAGTTTTATTTTCATCTATGTCTTTCTGAAAGCCATCTTGACAGTATATCAGAAGTGGTAAAACTTTGAAAAACAAACCAACAGCAATAAGACAGAAAGCATTGTCTGTTAGTTAAAGCACAGGAATGGGAGTTGGAACAGGGTTCTTTTTCAGGCTGTCACACAAACTAGCTATGTGAGTTTGGACTGGTCACTTAATCACTTTGTGCTTCAGTTTACCCATCCTTACCATGGGGAAAGTCATACTTACCTGCATCACAGGGATGGTGTAAGGCTTAATTAAGCAAGCTTTGGGTGGGAAACTACTACACAAGTGTACATTACCATATGCAAAGATATGCTTGTCTGTATCTAGTGTTTCTAGGACTTCTTCAGAACCGCTCACTTTCCACTGGAATTTACACAATCCTTTTAATTTAATATAGGTTTCGTTCTTCAGGATGAAAAACAATGACCCGCTTGCTTGAGTTACTACTGGCACAGAACAAAACTTCACATCTAATAAATGAATGAGCAAAGGGACAAAAAGATTTTGTAAGTTGATTGGTATTGCAGTTACATTACTTTTCAACTGACCAATCTTTAATAATAAATTACTTGAAAATTCATAGCATTCCCTTTAAATTATCATTTGAGTTACAAATTCTCTTTACATCTAAATAAAGATATTGGGCTAAAAAGACTCCCATTGTCTTCAACAAGCTTTGTACCAAGCCATTATTTTGTGAGTACTCCCTATGTTCCAGGTACTGCCAACCTTGCACACACTATATAGTTCCTTACTCTGCAACTAATCCCACAGAAATCCATGGTGCTACTCATGGAGTAAACCGCTACTCAATGTGAGTCTGGATAGTTGAATCTGGTACATTATAAATGGCAGGCCAAATCATCAGCTGGTGCAAATCAACACAGCTCTACTGAAGTCAATGGCGCTACACCAATTTACAGCAGCTAAAGATTCGTCCCGGTATTTGTGACAATGATGCAACCTTTGGACCAGATCCCGCATTCCTTCTATGTACTGGGAGCTTTGTGTGCACAAGGAATTCAAGATTACACTCTATGAGAAAGTGATTCTAGAATTAGGGTTCCTTTTTACTCATAATTCTAAGCTAAAATACTTGATTAAACCATACTACACTTTAACTGGATGGAAATCAAGAATGTATTGTAGTTTAAAACTTCTTATATCTTTTTAGTTTTCTTTTTTTCCCCACTACCCCATATTAGTGTTTTATTAGGCCAACTTCTGCTTGCCTTACTCACGCAAGTAGTCCCAGTGATGTCTGCGGGATAACTTGCATCCTTAGAGTGAGCACGATTTGGTGTCTCAATACTCTGCATGGGTAAAGTTTCAAAGACGCCTTTTTTGTACTATGTAGGAAAATAACACAAATAATGAGAATTGTGTTAAATTTCTCATTGATTTAATTCTGTTCTTTATATTGTCTGTTGTTTCTTTTCCTAAGGTCTGATCTCACAAACCCTTGCTCAAGTGAGCATCCCTTACTTGCATACTTAACCCCAAGGCAATCAACAGGACTACACAGATTTAAGGACTAGCTACACGAATGTTTGCAGGATTGGACCCTTCAAAAATTACTTAGACCAATATTTTGTAATACAAAAACAGTAGCAGGAGAACAAAATTATTTTATATGTGACATCTTTAAACCTTTAATCAAGGACCAGCCTCATTATACAATGCTGGATACAGGATTGCTGCAAATAGCCAGTGAATATTTTTCTGGCTAAGATTTATGGAACACTTCCCCGTAACGAAAAGCATGTTAAAAGAGTATCTAGACACATTTGGATAATGATATTCACTGTAATAAACCTATAGGTATTTTCTTCTCCTCACATATATCACTAGAGGTTTAGAGTTGTTTGCTTTCTGAAAATATTACATGCTATGTGGTACTCACTGAAACAACTTGTAAGTACTGAAAGGCAGAAAAACTCAAACTTCTGATTCTGATTGCTATCGCCATAAAATGTATACCATTTAAACAACAGAAGTGAGCACTAAATTCACAAGAAAACAGGTACATTTAAAAATATTTCTTAAAATAATGTTATTTCATCATTAAACATTTCACCATGAAATGATCTGCATCAAAATGGGATAATTTTCTTTAGATAATATATTTGTATAATGTCAGAATATACAGATTAATAAACAGATCCATAAAAGCAACAATTTTTATCCACCGTTTACTTCTTCTACAACTTTTAAGGTACTTTTTTATTTTTAAAAATTCTTTTTAGACACCCCCCCAAAAAAAGGTTTATTTAAAACATCGAATCAATCAGCTTTTTCTTATAACTGAATTTTCATTTATCTTAGACTAATATAAATATATTGAAAGGATTTGAATAATAAATCACCATATCCCATTGTCCGCTTTTACCTTTGCAATTTTCCTTTTTCAGTATCCATAACCAATCATTGCTCTGCTCTTCCATTATGCTTCCTTCATTGCAGAGTGAGAAGCTTCTTCATTAAATAGCATTAAAAATAGAACACACCCGAACTCCCAAGCGGAGCATGCTCTAACAGTGCTAATGCCACAGTTCTCAAGGTAACCATGCTCAGTTGGGAACTGAGAGGCAAAGTCAAGGTGAGATTAGTAATTTGCAAGCCTAATTGTGCACACAAACTTGCCTCGATCCATGATGAAGACTGTTAAAACAAAAATTAGTGTGCAGTTAAATTACGTGACTGAAAAGTTGAAGGCCAGCTTAACAATTTCCCCCCCTCCCATCCCCAACAACTAACTTTAATTCTTTGTACTTGGTTAAAATTTGCAGAGTCAATTTTGGAGGATTGTAAGAGAAACACATATTGATTCATAGATCTAGTTAAGCGCAGTGGTCAGAAGCATCACAGCGGCAAATCAAACCACCTACTGTGTTGATATCTACTCATTTGGTTTCATTACTCAATATGTTTACAGGACTGCCATGTTACAGTAACACTGGGATGCATTTAAAAAAAAAAAAAAGCAATGTATACACCTGGAGAGAGGGGGGACAACAGACCCACTACAGAAACATGAACCAGAAATGTGGGGATATTCCAGGTGATTGAAACAGTAAGTAAAACAACAACAACAACATTAATAATGTTGCACAAGAGTGGGTGCACAGAATGAGTATATGCCTTGTTTATATCTATAAACAATGATGTTGAAACCATACACATTCAAATATGCAAAATTTTAATAAATAGCAGCAGCACAGTAACATTAACTATTTATGAACATGATAAACAACTAAATTTTTTTAATATTAAAACTTGACTTCCAGACTATTATTCTCTTGCATGATCACAATATTATAAAATAATGATGCTAACAAAGCACATGGTACATGTTTTGCCAAACAAAATTACTACCCAATAGGAATACTCGAGTATTAAACCATCCCAAATGTTTTTCTTCTAGAAAAGATAACGCAAAAATCATTCCATATTTTTCATTAATTTTCACAAATAATGGGTAAGTTTTTAAAGCTTTGATTACTAAAAGTGTTGTTACAATGACTATGTCTTTCTGTATTTCTTATTAAAACAGCTATTTGAAATTTCTCAATAAGGTTGAACTCAATTTCTGAAAAGCAGACTCAGGCTAATTATTTTAACTTACTAAAATTGGACAGAATTACTATTACCCAAAGTGCCCTACCGTAAAACAATGCTCCTGGAAGATCTTGCGGCACCTATTACCACCTTGATCATCTTTACGTTTGTATTTCCCCCAGTTTTAATGTATTCCTTAAATTATCTACCATCTGTTATTTACTATACAACGCAAATGAAACATTTATGGTCTGAATAATAACATTGCATATAGCATCCACTTTATATTTAGCTATCAGAAATGTGTCTGACCTCACCATGAAAACTTTCTAAACATCTGTCCATATCTTTCCATGTGAACTCAACACAAGGTACAACACTATATACAACATCAAGAAATAAATTAAAACAATCTTTAATGGCAATTTCATGTTTTATTTTGTAAAACCTAAATACTACAGTGTTCCTGTGCAATACTCAGTTACCAGTCTAGCAATTTCAGAACCAATATCCCCTCTTCCACTAAAATATGAATCTAATGTTGTTGTAAATATCACATCTTAAAGTAGGAGCCTGAAGTAACCACACAGATCACTGCATACTGTATGCAATAAACACAAACCTTTGTTCTATGCACAGCTCCTATTTCTCTGCTCCTCAATCTCCAACACTTAAGCCACGCTGATCTCAAAAATTAAAAATGTGGGGGAGGGTGGGGATGATTTCAACAAAAATGACAGAAAACACATGCGAGGGGTGGGGTGGGGGAGAGACAACATCGTAACAACAAAGAACACACGGATGGTCCACCGCTTTTTTGGATTTACCTTGCCTGCAAACTGGATGTGCCCCCCGCTTCTTGGTGGTGCGGGGCTTTTTTGGCGTGTGTGTTTATGTTGCTGCAGCTATGGTGCGGTTACAGTACAGTGGCTGTCTTCCTGAAAGACATGGTCTCTGCCTCCTCCTCCTCCGCCTCCTCGCCCCCTTTGCTACTCGGGCGGAGACGCTACTTCTCTGGGCGCGTGGGTCGGTCTGTCTGTCTGTCTGACTCGCCGCGCCGGCTCCCACCGCCTCTCTGTCTCCCTCTCTCTGCTGCGCCGCTGTCTGTCCCTCCCTCCGTCTCTCTCGCTGCCCTTTATGTATCCCTCTGTCTGTCCTCCCTGCGCGGACCCCTCTCTCGCTGCCTGTCCTCTCGCTCTAGCCCCGACTCTGGCTCTTATCGCGGGCTGTGCTCCCCGCCCGCCCGTCTCTCGCTCGCAGTCTGCGCTGCCCGCCCGCGAGGCTCCCTCTCTTGCTCCCTCTCCCCGCCCACGCTGCGGCGCGCGGCGCCGGGGACCCGAGGCGGCGCGTTCCGCTCGCGCCGGCTCCGCTCCGCTCCGCTCGCCGCGCGCTGCCCCGGCTCGTGCTGGCTCGACCCCGGCCGCCGGCGCCGCAGCGGCAGCAGCTGCCAGCGACTCCGCCGCGGCCGCTGCCATTGGCCGGGTCGCCCCCCCCCCCCCCCCCCGCGGAGAGGGAGAGGCGCTGCCCGAGCTGCAGCGCGTGTAATGGATGTGTGTGTTGCCTGCACGTTGTGCCATCCATTCACGCTGCGCCCCGAGCAGACAAAGCCCACGACCACACTAATAAGGAGAAGGCTCATTAATCTCTGGCAATTTCTTGGGCTTGGCTGACGCCCCCTCGCCTGTCCGCACCCCTCCACCCCACTCCACCACACACACACACACACAAAGTGGCCCCTTGGCCCTGGAAGACAGTTTAGCCCAGGTTTGGGGAGAGGAGGATTAATTATTAGTGGGGGGGGGGGGGTGTTGCTCTGTGAAATTTGACAGCATCTGCACTGTTCAGCAGAGCTGGTGGAGGAAAAAGACTGCAGCAGGTTGTTGGGTGGGAGCGGATAAGCCCCCCTGAAAAGGGGGCACATGAATGATCCCCTCTTTTCCCTCCTCCCCCACCTCTGCAGGGCTGCACCTAGTTTCTCATTTGATCATATTTCTTTAAGAGTTGTATTGCACCCAATAAAGGAGAGAGAAACATTTCTAATAGATCACCCCTTTGACAATTGCAGCCCGGTTGAATACATCCAGCCGTTCATTCTGCCACCAGCAGAGAAAAGGGCATTTACCTCTTTGCTAGCAGGTTATTAATATGCATCAAAATTATAGCGGTACTGTACAGTCCCAGCTGTAATGGCCATAGATCATTTAGAGCAGATCCAGCAACTCAGCTG
This sequence comes from Macrochelys suwanniensis, assembly GCA_033296515.1. Classification (NCBI taxonomy): domain Eukaryota; kingdom Metazoa; phylum Chordata; order Testudines; family Chelydridae; genus Macrochelys; species Macrochelys suwanniensis. Next base: position 82,734,334 of record CM065776.1, on the reverse strand, counting down.
CTGGAAATGCATGGTCTGTGAATAATCGTGTATATAGTACAATGCCCCATATTACAATAACCTGAAAGGAGACAGAAGCCTCTGGTAGTAGCTGTAATTAGTAATCCTACAAATGAAAAACAAACAGGAAATAAGCATACAGCATAAACAAGTAATATAGTATGAAATATGCTGTTCACTTTTGTCTAGAGCAATACAGATAATCTAACTTGCACACACAGAGATTGCTTTTCTTCTAACAGATAGTTTTAAAATGCACTCTTAGTTATGTACTTCAAAACAAAAACCGTTGTCACAAGATACATTTGTGATCATGGAGAATTGTAAGAACTACAAGGCAAGTGAAGACAACTACACAGAGGGGCAAAATATTTGCTTTATGAAGTATTATCCTGAAGCCCTTGGAATCTCTCTCCCCTTGGAAGCTAACACCTGCTTTTAAAATCAGACTGTACAAGTATAACAAGCAATGAGCCACAACAGGGTGTACATTAGCCAACTGTCGGTGCATGCCTGAAGTGATCAGAGGCATTCAGCCAAGTGCACCAAAAGCTTACAGTACTAATGCAGCTCCTGATGTGGCTTATTCCCATTAATGTATGGCTCCTTCCACTTTAAATTTCATTATTTAACATATTCTTACACTATGAAATATAACTCAAACAAAAATAGCTTAGAAAAGGTGATAAGCAATCCTTACCAGGGTGAATAGTTCCTCATGACAGTGCAAAGAAGTTTTTTCATGCTAGGGGTAGTAAGCTTTTAAGTTTTATATACAGGGCAGGTTCAGTCCCTTTGACTTTACTTTTAAAATGTTTGCTCTGCCTTACTATAGACCAAGTGTCTATTAGAGCTAATATGACCTTGCACGTAAATACAGAGGGCCCGATTCTGCACAATGACACACCTCATGTATCCCATGGAGCAGGCCAGTTTCGGCACTTCTGCTGGCCCACTTCCTTCTTAGCAGGCAATCCGGTGAAGCAGTGAGAACTCAGACTGCATTAGGATGTTGAAGGATCACTCATCCCCTAACCAGATACTGCAACATCTGTCTGCCTGCCTGCCTGCCTGCAAGAGAGGGTAGGGCAGCGTGAGGAAGCAAGAGAAAGCAAGCAAGCATAGTTAGGTGGTGTTTCCAGACTCCATTATTACACATAATGGATATGCAAAACAGCAGAAGAGCCACTTCACCTCCACAGATTATATGGGTGATTTCTGATGGGGGAGATGGAAGTCTAAGGATGTTACGTTCGGACTCTGTGTGTATATGTACATACAAGCTGCAGACTTGGCATTCTGTTCCAACCAACCCTATGGGATAATATCTGATGGTGGCAGTTTGCTGTTAGAGCTAACATATGTTGCATGTTCATTTTCCACCATTTGGTAAACATTATTTATCAAATGCTAGAGAAAAATACCAGCTCCAGCAATTTAAATAAAATACTCCGAAAAATATGAGTTGTACACAAAATCTGATATGCACATTAGCCCCTGTACTAGAAGCTCCAGACCTGGGAAAGGTGACTGCCCCCATCCTGAGAAGCCCCCTCAGACTTTTTTATAGTCAGGTATGTGTCTGACATTTTCAGAGACCTGAATCAATGTATCTTACTTCCCTCTTTAGGATCTTCCCTGCACATAGAAAGAAAAATCATTAGCTATTTCTGAGAAGTGTGACATCAGGACCATAGTCTGCTGCTCCCTGTGCTGACTCGTAACACATAGGGACAAGTTTTCTCACGTACGTCAGGAGTTGTGTCTGTAACCAGGGCAGAATTTGGCACGTAGTACTCAAGACAAACTTTTCAGAACTCTATCGTGCCCATTGCTATCTTTTGCATAATCTGGGTTCAGGAGTATTTAAAAAATTATATCTAGGCATAAAATCTCCACTGGAACCTTAAGATTTAGCATGTCAATTGGCCTGCAGTGCACACTTGAGGCTCTAACCCTGCAAACTGCTCTGTGGAGTTGAGGTTGGGGTCTAAATAGGCCAGATGGTGCAGTTCTATACACACACACACCCCTCCCATTGACAACAGTGAAAGTTTTGGCTTGAGTAAGGACCATATATAGTATTTGGCCTGATATTTTCAAACTGAGTGGGCAAGTCATTCTGCTTGTGCTCTGTGTGCAATACAGATTGATGTTTATAAATCTAGAAAAGTTGTTTGGTTTCCAAAGTATAAATGAATTTAGAAGTTTGTTATGTATGTGTATGCATAGAGATTCACACCTGTACTCCCTGAACCACTGTGCTATTATATCATATAGTCATTTTTAATATAATATTATGAGCTTGTATTACTGGATGCACATTTCCTTAGGCTTTAATCATTTTGCAGTGAAAGCTAGGCAATATGCAAACTACACATTGGAAATGGTGGTTTGGAGATCTGGGATGATTTGGATTAAGTTACTATAATGTAAATAACTGGATCATTTTAAGATTAGATTCTGAAAAGAGGTTAGTTTTTATTTGGAAAAAAACACCTGTTTTTCAGTTTTGATGTCTTAAGCATTGTACCAAATTTACCTTATGCAGGTGGGGGATAGAAATGTTATAGTCCTGTTTAAAATGAAAATTTGAAGCACAAAAGATAGTCAAATATTGTTCAGCTTTTAAATACATTGCTGGTAGAACTGAAATATTTATTCCAGGTTCAGTCAATAGCACCCGATGACTAATGTGAAATTAGCAAAGTCATTCGGACACATATGAGAATGTAAAGGAAAACTAAATTCTGATCCAATCCTCACTGAAGTCAGAGTTTTGCTATGGACGTCATCGGGAGTGGGATCAAACCCCTACTCTATTGACTAGTTTGCCTTAGAGGAACATCAATGAACTACCCTTTTTTTAAAAAAAAATAACAGTGCTCAGGAAGATTTTTTTTTCCCCACTAAAAGCAAAGCATCATTTCTTTGTGTTTGACATTCAAAATCCCCTTTAAGTTTCTCTCGGAGATCCCAAATGGTTGATGTACCAAATCGATATCTCCTGAAAACATGTTTTCTATGAAGTCCAGAGAGTAATGCCAATCTTTTTAAGATGCCCCAACCCCTCACAGGATATTGCTTTCTGAGCCATCTCAGAGCCAGAAGCTGCAGTCCCAATTCAGCTATAGTTCTCAAGGGAGTCAGTAGGAATTTGAGTTTTAGTATTAAAATGTTCAAAAGCTGGCACAGATGCAAATGACCAATTGCATGCTGCAAACGGGGCTCACTGTATTATTTGGGGGCACAGGGGATTTTCAGAGCAGATCAGCGGTTTGCACTCAAGTTACCTGAGCCTTCTAGGGGTTGAGTTGGATAGATGTGGGACTAGCTGCTCAATCGGGATTTTCAAAAGTGCTCAGAAGCCCCACAAAGTGCTCAGCCAGCTGCTTTCAGACTTTTAGTCACATTAGAGACAGAACTAATCAGCAGATGCAGATTAAACAATTCAGGCACCAATCCCTTATTGGTTGCACTGGACTCTGCACACCTGGGAATCCCACTTCAGCTGATTTTATAAAAACAAACATGCAGGAGGGCATGAATACAAAAGGCAGAGAAATTCCAATAGTGAGTGAGGAGAGTGGGCAGGCTGGCTGGCTGGGTAGTGGTTGGAGCAGGGCCGGAAGTGGGGCAGAGAAAAGGTGACTACAAGGGTCTAGGACAGGGGTTAGGAAAAAAGAGAGACCCAGGGAATTGAGGGTGGTGGTGGTTCTTTTGGGATGTGCAGTTCAGTGTGGGGACTGCACAACACCTGACCATGTTACAGTGGTCTCTATTCAAGCCAGAAAAGGGGGTGAAGGTTTGCTCTTTCTCAGAGGCTGAGATGCCAATACCTTTCAATGGGATTTATGACCTAAGGAGGCTTCATGGAGGCACAGTTAATCCAGCAGCACAGACTCACCCTGGGAGCCATCATGCCCCTAAATGGTGAGTTCAAGGGAGACATATGGGAAGCCACACCCTCTCCATCCCTATCAAGGTTACCATAGTGCTTAGCATACTAGACACTGATCCTGCCAGAGGACCACAAGCAACATCATTGGCACTTATCTTGAATTGCCCTGGGGAGCAGCAAGGAAGACTGTGCTGCAGCAGTGAGTCCAGAGTGGAGTTTAAAAGAAGAACTTCCTGTCTGGGAAGCCTCATCCAGATTAGGGAATGGGTGCCTGATCGATAGGGAAACTGAACATAGGACTAGCTTTAGTGGTGTCCCATTTGCAAAGATTGTGCTTCGGAGTGTTGTGAAGTAAGCAGCTGGTGGATCTGCTGTACGCATGACTGTCATCTCCTACTCTCTAGATATCTGAGATGCACAAGCAGAAAAGAGCCTTGACTAGAGGATTCTAGTGGCTGAGATCCCCTCGTGGGGAGCAGGTGGATCAGTGCAGGTGTATCTGTGAAATCATGATAGAGAAGCATGTCTGAAGAAAGGAATCCTTATTAATCCTCTACAAATAGCCCAGTGACGGCAGTGATCACAGAACTACAACATAAAGGACAACGTTTGTGGAATGAAAACAAACAGTTATTTGGTGAAGAATAGTGTAACATTACATAGTAACCATGATACACTTTGATGGAAGCAAGGGGCCCTTACTGAGACACTGTGGCTCACTGTGGGTGGGTATATATACAGGGGACTATCACTATGGGAGGACAGAGATATTCTCTCACTCCCTGGATTTCCACCGATAAACTGTTCAGTTGCCCATGGTGATATGAATGGGGTTGCCCTGTACTTTATTATGTGCTACATGAGGTTCAGATGCATTTCTGCTTGTACATACTCAGTCTGCATCTGTTAAGACAGATGTGTGTAGTCCAGTACACTGTCTATAACTATGTTATGGGTGAGCCTGAGCGTCTCTGCTTTTCATTTAAATGACACCAGATATTCTAAGCACAATAGGTTAAGATTAGAGGGCCGTAATCCCCATACTAATAGGCTCTCCATGTCAATTGAATTTGCATATTGCAACTGAGAGAGCCCTGTTACTCCCCTTCCTTCACCCACTGGTTACACAGGGACATGTCTGTCTGCCCTTTCTCCTTCTTAATGGCAACACACACAGAAGCATACAGCAGTTTCTAAATAAAACCCACTTTTCCTCACCATTGCTTAAACTGTGCTTTTTCTGACTAGCCCTTATAAATGGCTTGTCACCATACCCCTCCCATCCTGTGCTGCTTCCTGCCATCAGCTACCATGCATGGCTGTGTAGCATTACTTGCATGGAGGGAGCAGCACAACAACTGCTGAAGTTCTCAAAACTCTCTGTCTCCTTGGTGCCTTTAGTAAAGCCCTTGCTGCTCACATAAGCACATTTCTGGTGCAGCATTTTAAGTGCACCAGGAAGACCCCGTCCCCTCCCTTCCCCGGCTGAAGCCTGCACTCCGTTTACATCCTGCCATTGGGTGGATTGGCACCATCCTTTAGAATGAGTGCAGTTAGCTGGTGACTTGCACACAGCGGTTAGTAGATTTCTAATGGGTAGAGGAATGCTGAATAAAAGTCTTTGCAGGTGACTTCTCTACTTATTCTTCCCGTCTTTTGTGGGCCAACTCTGGCACTGCCTACCTTATCCCCAACCCATTCAAGAATACTCACTGCTGCACATCCAAATCACCCCTTTGAAACTTCCCCTGCACGTGTGTCATCCTCCTAGCTCATACCAACAGAAACATCTGATTTGCTCTAAAATGACTGCTTAGGATTTTCACAGGCTTAGACTGTTCCTGTTGATTTCAGGGGGTGCAGGATCAGGCCTATAACGTACACATACATTTTTATTCTTTTAACGGAGTCTAGCATTGGGGGGGCGGGTCTGTACCTGATGCCAATAGGAGTTGGGTGTTGTAGTTCTTACAAAGCAAATATCTATAAATAGTTATTTCATCCAAATGCACAAGGGCAAGGGGAATGCCCCATATTTTTTCAATGAAGATGTCAAATTACATGTTACATTGAAAGATCCCCTACCTCATTGCCCCGTGTTTTTACAAATATTTCAGTGCTGCCTGAAAGTGTCAGGCTATTGTAAAATGTCGGTTTATAGTCTTTCGATGGATGTCACTTCATTATTCCCTTTGCAATCTTTCCATGCACAAGGTTTGATCCCTCACAGCTGTTTTTCGCTGGAGAGCATCCTAGACAGAGTAGTTCAGTCAGCTGGCTGTATTACTTCCCCATGGCCTACTCCATCCCACTGCAATGTGAATCCTTCTATAGTGGCATTTTGGGGCCTATCACCAGCTGAGGCAGCCTGGTAATAGGTCCACTGAGCTGCACTAGAGACCCAAAACTGGAACAAAACCCTGCAGCCTCTAGCCAGTGTTTAGTCCTGTCCTCCTGCTGGTTCCCTAGGGTTAGGGTTGTGAGGCTTAGGGTTGCCAGGTGTCCAGGTTTAGACTGGAACACCCAGTCAAAAAGGGACCCTGGCGACTCCGGTCAGAACTGCTGACCGGGCCATTAAAAGTCTGGTTGGTGGCACACGGGGCTAAGGCAGGCTCCCTGCCTGCCCTGGCTCTGCGCAGCTTCCGGAAGCAGCAGCATGTCCCCACTCCGGCTCCTACATGTAGAGGCTCTGCATGCTGCCCCTGCCCCAGGGGCAGCTCCACAAATCCCATTGGCCGCATGGGCAGTGCCTGCTGGCAGAGGCAGCATGCAGAGCACCTACGCCTAAGATCTGGAGGGGGGACGTGCTGCTGCTTCTGGGAGCTGCTTGAGGTAAGCGCCACTTGGAGCCTGCACCCCTAACCCCTCACACTCCAACCCCCTGCCCTGATCCCCCTCCCACCCTCCAAACCCCTCAGTCCCAGCCCAGAGCCCCTTCCTAAACCTCAAATCCCTCATCGCCAGCCCCACACCAGAGCCCGTAACCCCCCTGCGCCCGAACCCCCTGAACCAGTCCACTGAAAATGAGCGAGTGAGTGAGAGTGGGGAGAGCGAGCGACCAGGGGAGTGGGGGTTGAGTGTGGGAGGTTGAGTGAGGGGGGTTGGGGCCTCGGAGAAGGGGCGGGGCTTTGGAGGAGTGGCGGGGCAGGGAAAGGGTGTTTGGTTTTGTGCAAGTAGAAAGTTGGCAACCCTAGTGAGGCTTGGGGGCTAGCCGTGGGATGGGGGTATCAAAACATGTGCCTCCTTGATGATTGGGGACACATTTCCTTAATGAGGAATATAAACTGAAAACTCCTCATGTTGAGGCCCCACTTCTTGGGGGTTTACATGTGGAAGTAGGCAATTAGAGCCTCCATTTTATTGTATCCTCACTTAGGTAACCTTTCTATTGAAGTCAAAATGGGAATTTTGTCTGAGCAAGGACAGAATACAAGCTGAGAAAGGGCTTCAAGATGGGCCTGTAATGTTTGTGGGTGCTGAATCCCAGTTAGTCAAACACTATTGCTGAAGCAATAATAGATTAACTGGAGTTTTAAAAATCATTACAAATATGTTTCAGCCAAACAAGGATGATGCAAAATAAGGAAGAGGCTGCTATAGAACCTACACATGAGCCAATATAAAATTCCCTGGCCCCTGTGATGAGAGAATTGCATCCAAGTTAAAATAATGAAGTTTCTACCTCTGTGAAAAAAAAAATAAAACAAAACAACCACCCCCATTAACCTAGTCAGTGTGAAGAGCAGCAGGTAACACATAGGCGAGTTCAAATGTAGGTCAGGAACTCTGCACTGGAGAAGATTAGAAGACTCTTCACATGTAGGGAGTAGAGAGCCTAATGCACTTTTCTGACATATAATTTTCCTGCATACTCAATGTGAGATGAATTGTTTGTCCCCTCAGGACCACTTCATACTTTATGTGCAAAACAGCGCAGAAATGTGCCAAAAAATCTGAAGCAACCTGGAATTAAGAACTGTGCGGCATCATGCCTTCCAATACCAGCACTTAACAAGCTGCTAGAGGGAGCAGGTATCCAACAGCCATTTCTTTACTGTTTCTTCTGTTTATCCTCTGACTAAAACAGGCAGATAGACCCATACTGCAGTATAGTCAGTACATTACTCCTGCATAGGACTGTCATGCCACATGCACAACCCCAAAGCGAAGCAGCAAGCTCTAGAGCCAGTGGAAACGTTCCCTGCTGTGTAACTGTGTAGAACTCTTTTTTAACCCACATAAAAAATGGTGTGACACACAAGAGTGATGGTAAAGTTATAAAACTATATCAAACATGTGGCCAGTGGAGCCTTATTCCTGTCATGTAACAGGGGAATTGTTTGGTCTCCATAGAAAGTATGGGTTAGTGACAACTGTTACAACCATGGTCCAATTCACATGACATGGGCCAGGAAATAAATATCAGTCTATTACCAGTGCATACTAGTGTCAGTCACAGTAACCCTCCTACTGCCAGCATCTCAGAGATCCTCCCTGATTGGCCTCACTGGAAAAGGACTGTGTCTCAGGCCCAAAGGGTCTAATACAAAACGTGGTTGATTGGTATCAGTCCAGCAATTCACACGGTTTCTCTTCCATTTGGAAGAGACTTTCATGTCTGTTAGTCTATTGCAGGGGAGTTACTACAAAGAATGAACAATTGCTAATCTAAAAATTGGATCTGTTCAAACCCAAATGACACTGTACCTTAAATGACAGAACACAGAAAGAACTACTTAGTTTCCACTATTGTCAGACACTCAGACTTTATTCCCAAGCACAGTTATTTATCATTCACTGCCCTTAAAATAATACATTTTCTTATCCCTAATTCCCCCAAATTTTCTCCAGCTGCCTTCTTTTTGTTTCACTTTGCCTTAACCAGTAGACATATTTAAATTTTTCTTTGTTTTGTAATCTACAATTTTTTCATATCCTAAAATTACAGCCTTTGCAATGCACAATACTGTAGAAAGTCCCTCCTTTGAAACAGCAGAACATGGTACAATTTTAGCATCATATAATTTCCTGCATAATTGTTAAATCATTTTCTTCCTTTTCTCCCTCCCCCTCTTTTTTGAAGAAAGAAACATTCAAACTGCACATCTAGAGAGACAGGAAACTTAACAACCTCGTAACACCATGCTGCATTGTGCCTCACAGTTATCACAACATCAAAACCAAATCTCTAAGCAGTGCGAGAACTTTTCCTATCTATTGTTTCAGTCAGTCAGTAGTAAACTCTGTATTCTGCAAGGCACTCTAGGTTCACAAAATGCAAAACCTCCTTGTATTTGTTTGTGGCATTGTATTTCTAAATATCATATAAATGAAAATATTAAAATATCTCTGTTCATAACATGTTCCTGTACACCATCTGGGCCTCCCCCAGGAAGCTGGCATAATCTGTCAAACTAAAGATAACCACATTTTCACTCTTTTTGTCGTGTTGATGTTTGTCATCATGGATTTCACTTTACTGCTCCAATTACATTTCTGACATTCTTACATACTGAATGGCACTAATGACTTTCATTATTATTTACACACTTGCACTCCCTCACAACATGCCGTCTCTCAGCAGTCACTCTGATATAAAGCTAATGAGTTTTAGCTTCCCATTACATAAAAACTTATGAGTAATGATCCAGCTTCACCACTTCTTTGTAATGCTCACAATCTTAGACTCCTGTTGTAATAAACGGGGGGACACGATACATTTATTTTTTCCCCTCAGCAAAAGCAAATATAGGGATAAAATCAAGTTTAAAGCAACATATGCAAATTTAATTGAAAACAAATATACATCAAGCAGTTCCCCAGGAGAAATCTAAATCTCCCTAAATTACTGGCGTGTAGCAAACAGGATAATAATGCCTATTATTATCATCATCTTTAATTTTTCATAACTTTTTTTTTAATCTCGTTCGAGCCCATTAGACAGCAGAGGTAAAAACACATGGGTTTTACATAAGAGGTTTCAGTGTTATATGCTGCATCACCAAGATCAACTATTCATATGGTTTAATTATTCAAAATACTGGACTCCTCCTCAGCTAAAAGAAAAAGAAAACAAGGTTGCTACCAGCCAAATGAAGAGTAGTCATGACAAATATAAATTGCTGCCCGTCAGATAACAAAGATAATACAATAAACCAGAGCCCAGAAGACTCTGAAAGACATTTTGGAGCACAGAACAGTGCTGGAAACCAATTTAGGACTCTGTGTTTTAGCAATGATTTGAGCTGCAACCTGCAAAAGCTGTACATGTCTCATTGCCTGCACTGCCATTGGGAATCTGATTCCACCAGCCAAATTTAAATTTGCTGGCAATCATAGGAAAGGCTGATTAATTGATACTATGGTTACTCCAGTCCTATTTGCCATACATGGAACTCGAAACTGATACCAGAGGAGCCCCCATAGAGCATGTGAAAAGAAGTCTTTGATGCCATTCCACAGTAAGCTTGCCTGGCAGACCTCAGCCAACAGCCCTGCTACCCAGGGAGCCATTATATATAATGTGGTCTAAATGGGACAAAAGCCCATCCTGCCATGGCAGCATAATTCAATGCATAACCGTGGATAAACTTTGAAAAATTCAGCTGAAATGAGGATTGTGATGTACTGGAGGAGGAGGAGGAGGAGGGATCATTTACTTGAACTTTCAACCTACTGGCTCTGTATTAATCCCCAAGATTGATGCTGCATACATGGAAGCTGAGTTTGTTTGGATAAAGAGCTTGGTAGGCCACCTGCTCTCCCAAATTGTGCCCTTTGATATGCTTGCATAACTCCCATATGCTCCGAATTGCTGAATCAGCTGGGCAAATATGGAGCCAGTTTCTGCAGAACCCACACCCATGAAAACTATTCTATTTCATGTGATCCAGGGTTCCCTGAAAGGCCAATAGATATTGTACATACCCAAAATCCTGTATGAAACCACTCTGCTTTGGCCTGGAACAGCCAGTTTAGCATGGGAAGTCTGGAACTGTGCCCTATACTGTGAAGTTTTTAAAATATTCCCTATAGGCCTGATCCAAAGCCCCCTGAAGTCAATGGAAAGACTCCCATTGACATTACTGGGCATTAGATCAGGCCCTAAAGTGATGAAGGCTGATCTCACTCCAGACCTGTTTCTGATCTCAATTATTCTGATATAATTTAACAGACTCCACTGAAATCAACAGAGTTACAGCAGTTTTAAAAACACCAGAGGGATCAGAATCAGGCCCTCAATTCTCTCTGATGTTACTTTACATTTTGCCTACCTTGCCATATGCTATTGAAAATATATTATGAACCAAGAGGTACACAGATACTTGTGCTATTTATTTAAAGCTACAGCTAGAAGCAAGGCACCAGAGGCTGAGGATGGCTCTAAGCAGAAGATCTAGAGTGAAGCAGAGAGAGAGAGAGACAGTAGCTTTAGGGATGATACTGCTTTTCTTATTCTAATAATGGTCCTTTAAGTGTTGGAAGCAGGTGGCTTTTTCTGTACTATACTAATAGTGATGATAAACCAGGGGTTGACAACCTTCAGCACGCGGCCCATCAGGGTAATCCGCTGGCAAGCCCGCGAGACATTTTGTTTACGTTGACCATCCTCAGGCACGGCCCCCCACAGCTCAAGGTGGCCGTGATTCGCTGTTCCCAGCCAATGGGAGCTGCGGAAGTGGCGGCCAGCACGTCCTTGCATACCACACCGCTTCGCTACGGGGGACTGTGCCTGCAGACGGTCAACATAAACAAAATGTCTCACGGCCCGCCAGCAGATTACCCTGATGGGCCCCGTGCCGAAGGTTGCCGATCCCTCAGCTAAACCTATGTCATGTGACAGAGAATTAGCCTTTAGCCTTGGATACTCTGTCCCAGGTAAATAGTTAAATACAATGATCCTGAACTGGTTTCCCAAGTGCCAGTAGGTTGAAAGTTCAAGTAAATGCATCTTGCAGTTGTTCTCCATCTATTTGCATCTCCTTCTACTGTGCGTTATAGGGGCACTGACATTTGAAATATCCTATTTGCATGACATCTCTGTATACATTCTTAAACAGCCATTATATAATGGGCACATATTGTGTGGCAGGCTTACATTTAGGGTCAGATCTGGCTTGACATGCACACTCAAAACTCCCATCAAAGAGTTTTAGGAGCTTGAACCTGTTCACATTTAAGTGAATAAAAAAAATCTCATTAATGTTAGTGGTGCAGGATCAAGTCACAGGTGCTCAAAGATGACTGGATCATGACTCTAACTTCTATGTTGCTTGCAGATGCTTGATGTTGAAGGTAAACTTCTTTATAACATTTTCATAGCTTTTAATAGCTGCCAGTCTCAAAGTGTATTGAAATGCTGCAACTGTTGTATATGCAGTTACATAGGATCTGAACTACCTATATATTTTGCAATATCATTCAGAGAAAGTTTCACACATAATATTCTAAAGAAAATGGTGGAGTCCCTGATCATTTTTAATCTACTTGACTACTATTAATAGCACTTACACAATGGGCAAGAGGCTGATCAAACGATAGGTCACAAAAATTATAATAAAATAACATTTCAACCAACCAATCTATATAACCTCCCTATACAAAGAAATTAAAACAACTAGATATTATTAATATTTATAGCAATGTCACATGAAGAAAATTAATCATAGTTTAGCAGGTGGTGTGATAGTTTGCATCTACAATTTTAAGAGCCATTCCTAAGGAAGGCCAAACTCCTGATTAAGTCAACAGTCTGCAAGATCAGCATACTAATAATATAACCTACAGTAAAATGATTTTTAAAAGTTTACATTATGTTTAAAATATTGAATTATATTTTTACTATTTAACCTTAAAGAATATTTTGGATTGTTTTGCTTTATTTACATTTTTGTTATGAAATTCTATTCATTTGAGGCAATAAAATATGGTAGGGATTTTTTTGTCCTGAGATATTGCCTTATTCCTATTACCTGTGGGCCCTGTGAGAATATTTATGAGAAAGAAAAGATGTATTAAATAATTAAAAAGTGAGCAAGGCACTCTACTCTTTAGAGACATGAAGGAGACTTGCATGTCAGCCTGGTCCCCATTTCGTACCCGCGTGCGGAAATGACAAGGAAATCACATGAGGACTTCTCTCCACATAAAGTTCTCTGTCAATGCCAAAACTACTGTATGTCTCACAAATGTTTATGATAAACATAGCAATTGGTTTACAACCTTAGGGATGGGGTTGGAGGAAGGTGGAATGTTACAGTGCAAAGTAATTTGTGCTGATGGGGAATCATAAGGAGAAGCATGTTCATGCAATTGATATTGCTGTTATACTGTGATGTTTTGCTAAGTATATCCAGAACTATGAGCCACTGTGTTACTTGTCTGCCTCACAAGGAGGGAGCTTTGTCACTGCTAAGATGTGTGTCAGTTCCCTGACACTCCAGCTTTTCTGCTTTGCCAGCAAACTCCTCAGGATTTTGCCAGTCCAAACCTGGCCTTTCAGGTAGAAATCACTGAATCCCAATTCCCGAGCTCTCCAGACATTTCCCTGGAGTGTCCAGTTCCTCTCACTGGACACTCAAAAGTTAAGTTCACTGCCTTCAAAGAAGCAGTGGACACACCAGCCTGTTAAGTTAGCTGAGGACTCACCCTCCACTGTAAATACACAGCGCTGAGATGGTTTTGTAATAAAAGAAGAACAAATGTATTAATAAAGAACACATATCTAAGTGTATGGTTACAAACAAAACAAATGAAAACATGCTTTCAAGTGACTAGAATTTAATTTCAGCAAGTTACAGTCTTGGTCTAAGAAGGTTTCTGACTTCTAGCAAGTTTCCAGCAGCTCAAAGCCTTTCATGCCAAGAGGATCTAGCATTCATAGGCTCAAAGGGTGCTGTCCCCTTAAGTGATGGATAACTAAAATGTCTTTTTTGCTCCTCTAAGATTACTCAAAGTCCACTGTCTTCCTAGGGTACAGATTCTGTCCCCCAGCATGATTGTTAAACAGTCTTCTCCCACACTTGTTTAGCTTGATGGCTGTGTTTACCTTACATGTAAATAGACTTTCATTGTTCTCTGCTTGTAACCAAGCTGGTCAGAAGGTAAATACACATTCCTTTCTCTGGGGCAGGCTGGTTTTATGCTCTGCCCCCCAAATGCATTTTAAGAACATGTTTTCAGCATACCTCTATAACTCATTGTGCACAACCCATACCCACATCACACAATGATTTTTGGGACCACTGTCACCAGTTTACATATGATTCTTCCGTGACACTTTGGGGATAGATATATCATATATATATAAAATGACAACAGTGTGTTGGGGCAATGAGTGTGTCAGGCCTGATGTGAGTTACAGTATGGGGGTCCCTCTGCCATTGAGGGGTTCCTGTGGTCACAGATACAGTGTAAAAAGATCTCAATATTCGAATCAAACTAAAAAAAGTGAGACAGGAAATCTATTACTTCTGAGAAAGGACAGCTACTTTCGAAACACCATGGTCTAGTGGACAGGGCACAGGATTGGAACTCAGGACACCTTAGTTCTGTTCCCAGATACGATACTGTGTGACTTTAGGCCACCTCAGTCATGCCACCTCTGTTTTCCTTCCCATACTTTATTGGTCTTTTCTGTTTAGATTGAAAGCTCTTTGGGGCAGGGACTGTCACTGTACGGTGCCTCGCTGCAATGGAGCCTCCAACTCAGTACAGGTCTCTAGGTAACACTACTATATAAATACTACTATATAAACATTAGCCCAAACATGCTCATTGAAGACAGCAGGGATTTGCCATTGACTTCAGTTGGAATATGATTGGTCTCCCAAGTTAGAAAAGAACAGTAATGTATTCGCATGTATTCGTTTGCATGTATTCTTTTGCAACGCTTGGTATTGATTGATACAGTTTTTTAAAAGCCAAACAGTGCATTATTTATTATGGTTTATAAAATAATAATCAGAAAACTCCACTAAATCAAATACAAAAATGGACCAAAAATAAACTAGATCATCTCTTGTATTATAACTGCAACTGGTTGTCAACAGACATAACCATAAAAATCTACTAACCTAGCCTGCAGTCTCTTCCCTAAAATACCTGAGAAAAAGAGATGGGCCTAACAGGCTAAGAAAGGCAGTGAACATTTCGGGGGAATGTCCTACCACTAGCTCTCCTACATTAAAGGCACAAAACAGACACTCCTATAACACTATCAGGTTGCTCGAATAGGTGGGGGCATATTTTCGGGTGTAAATCTACAAATCTCATTTTACATCAATAGGGCTATGCTGATTTACACCTGGGGAGGACATGGCCCTATTGAATTTGTGACAGATAATGACAACAGTATGCTCAGGCATAAAACCATTGGTTATGCTACATTTTGATGGTCTCATATCATTGTAGCTTACTATGGAGAAAGGAAAACGAAAATAAGAAAGAAAAACTTGTAGCACCTTAGAGACTAACAAATTTATTTCAGCATAAGCTTTCGTGGGTTAGTACCCACTTCATCGGATGCAGTGGAGAAAGGGATACAACAGTTCACTTTATGGAGATCAACTTCACCAGATAAATGCAATAGTATCTTATTAGCTTAAGTGGGTTTTTGTAATGCATATCACTCTTACTCTTTGTATTTCACTTATTGCATATTTCTCCTCCCCAAATAAAGGGTTAGATTCTGGTTGCTTTTGAGCCTCAGCACAATGGGTGGACAGGGCACAGGGAGCCTTTGTGCTGCCTTGTACTCCTGAGCAGCAAATGACCAGAATCTTTGTGCTTGTTTCCCAGAACGCAAACTGCAGAGGAGTCATAGCACCGCCTCCAGCACTAGCATCACAGACCCCCAAACCAGCAGGATTTGGCTTGGTGTTGCCACTGCTCCCCAGCACTGAGGACCAGACATTTTTTAAAAGCTGTAGAAGTTGCTGCTTCTGTTCGCACATGCTGTTCCGGCATTCCTGGAGGCCTTCTGCCAGCTTCTCTTCCCTGTAGGGAGATTGCCTCCAGGAACTATCACTGGTTAATGCCCCTTGGCACTACCCCCTAGTGTGGCAGTAGCTGGTAAAGCCACAAAATAACAACAGTTTAATAAAATGGGCAGCATTAAAAGAGAGAGAGAAAAGCCAAAACCTCTGCCAAGTTTCCTCCACAACTGCTACCAGCTGGAAGGGAGGCAACCACTGGCAACACATGCCCTGTCAAAGCCAGTCTACTATGAGTATGAGGGTGCTAGTTCAGAGACTTCAGGCTGAGGACAGCTTATCTTGCAGATCCTCAGTTTGAAGGCACATGTCCCCTGCTTCCTTCATGGCCCCCTACACCCCTCCCCTCTAATGGGGGCATACAAAGAAAACTGCAAGATTCAGTTTGCAGACTTTCCATGGCTTTCTCTTGCCTTCCCATGTCCCCCCACACCCCACTCAAGGGTATAATATGGCTCTTGAGGAGGAGGTTCACTAATAAGAAGTCTGACTCATTGCATTATTGCAGAATATTGCAATGGCTAATTAACTAATATGACTGCAGGATTTGCAAATGCCATTTTATAAGATCTTACAAGATTGTTAATAAGCAGTTTTAGCCTTACCATGATTATGTGGATAACAAAATAACACAGGAATGATTTACCACGACAATGAGGTTTTTATAGCATCTGAATAAATATGAATATCTTTATAAACTATCCACCTTTCTTGCTTTCCCTTTTAGGACAAAAGTATTTTAAATGTTTCATTTTCAGTAATATTCCATTTCAGAACAGGTTTTCCCATGATACACACCATGCTCATTTGCTCACTGACTGACAAAATAAATAAATTCAATTAAATACTGTATGAAAGCTTCCTTATCCTGGAGGGATGACTAGTAACATTTGCACTAATAGTACAATTTAAGAGAATAAACTTGTGAAATTGTAAAGACAAATAAAAAAAATTCTATTACATACATTTAAGTTGTTGATTTCTATCGATGCAAACCTCACATTTCCCCCCTCATGTTACAATTATCTAATGAGACAGAGGTACTACAGCAACTCCTCTCTTCACAGTTCTTATATCCTGGCAGTTAATACAATACTATGAAAAGATAATATGAGCCCACTCAAGTGAAAAGCTGTGATGGAAAACTAATATATTACATTGTACAAGCTGGGTTTTATTCTACATTGGTCTGCAGATATTATATAGCTGTTTTGAAAACATGAAATAATTTCATTTGTAAAGAGTAAAAAAGGATGTTCATATATATGATTTTATATATTAAGGATTTACTTTCATATATGAAGTAGGTTTTGCTATAATTTTACTGATAATATCTAAACATGTCCAATATTATCCAAAGACTTATGTATATGGCCTCATTCTTGCAGTCTGGCATTAATTCATTCAACACAAAATTTTAGATGTTGTGCCACTTTGTCTTTTTTAATGCCTGTACTGGCATTAACACACAACTTTCTAATCAGTTACTGAGATACTTGCTTTAGGCAATGAAATATTACTTGCCTGGAATTTGACCATTCCTGAAAATGCACATATTCTATAGGTTGTGTTGAAACATGTCTTGAAACATTCATTGCAAGCATTATGAACGCTTTGTGCTTTAATTAAAAAAAGAAAGAAAGAAAGAAAGAAAGAAAGAATCCGGCAATGCTAGTGTCCTAAGAATGCCTCACTGATCAACTCATCTGGTCACCCAGCCATTAAACAGCAGTCATATGAACTTACTGTCCTAATGACTATTGTGAGAAGAGTAAATTGCTGGGGAGCATTTGTTTTTACTGCTAAGCGTTAGTGAAACAAGATGCTCTCAGATAAAAAACAACAGAGCCTGTAGCTAGAGAAGTAGAGACAATAACAAATTGGGAAGTGTACTGTAAAGATTAGTGTTTTAGAAAATTAATGAATAATGTAGTAAGGCCTTAAACTGGTTTATCTCATATAGATTGTCAGATCATCACATTGCCTGTTTGAGAACTCATCTTCCATTACAGCTACTAAGTGTGTGGTGTCAAACCCAATTATAATTTCTCCTGATGAGTTTTCATTCATTACAGCAGAAAATCCACTTGGATAAAATTTAATAGGGTTGGGTCCCCCCTCCCCTCTTAAAACAGCTCTCCGTAGGCAATAAATAGGCTGTGCATAATGCATGCATTTCAAATTATACAGCAAGATCAGGTACAGTAACCATCACAGCCTCATTCTGTCTCCATACAGGAGTGGAAACCCTGCAGGTTTTAGCTTGTAGTCCTTCCTGTACATTCTTCTGTCACACTTTAGCCCCTAGCATAGAAAAGGCTAAGAGGTCCACCATGTAAACCTGCAAATCCCACAGAGGTGAGGAAGTTCCACATCTCTATTAACTTGCTGTCAGTCCTCATCTCGGCCAAAAGGGGTCATGGCCTCCCCGCATCTCCCCCATCACCTAACTTTTCTTCTTGTTTCTTCACAAGTTTAATGTGATGCACAAGAGGGCACGCCTTACTCCACGGCACTAAGGTTTCCATTGTTATAGAACAGCTTTATTGTGATTGGGTTTTAAAAATATAAATATCCCAAATATTTCTAAAAAAACAAAATACCATTGAAAGAGGGTGCGACTTTTGCCAGCTGGGGTGAATTTCTGACTCCACTGAACTCAATGCCACCCACCCACCCACCTCAATGAGAGGGAAATCTGATGGAACTGGCAGTGATCGGGACAGCCACAGTAAAAGGGGGAAGGATAGGACACACTGTGGGGAAGGCAGGGTGGCGCCTCCCCTTTCAGAGGCTCCATCCTCCCATTAGCCAGCCAGAGGAGTAAGGGAAATGATTGGTCCCTCACTCTTCCATTTCATTAATTTAAGACCCTAGCCAGGGCCGAGAGGAGCTTCTTCCTTCTCCATTTCAGCAACCCCACCCCCTCCCACTAACTGTAGTAACAAAGCTGTGTTTTGCAGATACTGTGTGTCTGACCTATCAGCTGTTTTGGGGACCAGGAAGGAATTTCTTCTTTCCTTTGTGGCCAAATTAGCATATGCCAGGTAGGGGGTTGTTCACCTTCCTCACAGCATCCTAGAGGCACAGTTAGGTTAAATATGAATGGGATTTAGTATTTAGTGGTAGTACTTGGAAGGGATGTTAGATTTATTGCAACTTGCGGCCAGTTTCCAGCACAGTTAAAAGGGAGGGTTCGCACAAATAAAAGACCTGGGATTTTGCTGATGGGTCTTGTGCCCATGCGTCGGGGAGAACTTGTGGCCTTTGCAGGCCAAGTTCCCCCCCCCCCCCCCCCCCCAGCCACTCACAGAGGGTGAGGAGTGGGAAAGGATTCAGAAGAGCAAGCTGAGTCATAGGGGTAGACTGAGGAGAGTCTACCCTGAATTATAGGGTAGGAGCCCTGTAACCCTCACACTGGAAACATGTAAAATGCCTGGTAGGTGACAGTCTGGATGACAGGGTGGGTAGTGTGCCTCCTCTGTGTTATGCTCAACAAAGTTGCAGCCTGTTGCTTAAAATCCTTCTCTGTGTCGGTTCTCATTTGCCACTGTGTCCAGATCAATGGGAGTTTTGCCATTGATTTCAATGGAACCAGGATTTTACCCCTGATCTTTGTAACCATGTTACACTTTAAGAACTGGTCACATTTTTAAAATTACCAATTTTGTATTAGATAACTAAAACTCGTTTATCTTAACATTTGCAATGCTCCTAGTACATTGGTAAAGAAAATATCTTGAATGCTGCAAACATTAAGGCTATTTCATTGTCTCAGACAATTTGCAAGTTTAAGGGTAACTAGGGTGACCAGATGTCCCGATTTTATTTGAGGGCTTTTTCTTATACAGGCACCTATTGCCCCCCCCCCCCCCCATCCCCTGACCTGATTTTTTACACTTGCTATCTGGTCACCCTAAGGGTAACCAATACATTAACCAATTTTTAACTTGAATGCAAAACTTTTCATAAGCTCATGTTATAGTGATATTGCCAATGTTCTTGAAACATCATGAGAAGAGCTTTGGAATTTTAAGTAATGACAATCAATAAGGGTTGGGGAATATAATATTAAAATTTCAAGACCACGGTTCTAAGAGAGCTAACAATTTTTATGTATATTCATTCATCATATCTACAATATGAAAGCAGTGCTGATCTTGCTTTGCCTGTAGACTATCCAAGTATACTATTAGACTCTCACTTAATAAGATAAGTAGTTACTAATGGGATTTAAAACTCTAGGTGCAATGCAGTCTACATCAAACACTAGAGTAAATCTCTCACGGTAAAATTCATATCTGCCATTTTACAAGATTTTACAAGTCAGTACACAATTTACATAAACTTGGGGGAGGCTAAATAACCCTACTTTCTTCAGATAAACAAGAATTAGATTAATTTATTCCTGGTTTTTAGCAGCCAGATAATTTAAATGCTTGGTTTCAGCTATACATCTGTTATACAACTGCTTCTATATTTTGAATCATTTGGGAACATCTAAAAATAGTTCACTCTTCTTGAATTAGCAGTACA
This sequence comes from Macrochelys suwanniensis, assembly GCA_033296515.1. Taxonomy (NCBI): domain Eukaryota; kingdom Metazoa; phylum Chordata; order Testudines; family Chelydridae; genus Macrochelys; species Macrochelys suwanniensis. The sequence continues at coordinate 82,713,904 of CM065776.1, read as the reverse complement.
ATGTTATAGATCATGTAGACAGAAAAGCCTATCTCCTTGCTACTGAGTAGCCAATATGCTACAGGGCTCCAGTCTCAGAAGAGTCACTGTATTATATCTTAACACTAACAGATGTTACTGCTGGCCCGTTAGAGCTGGGTTGGGGGGGCGGGGGGCGAGAGAAAAGCAAAGGATTAAAGTCCAAGAAAACATGCACAATTTCCACTGTAAAAATGTTGCATCCATGCAGAGATGTGGGATGGGAGTGGGGGTAAGGACATGTTTATAGCTGATCACTTCTTGGGCTCTGGAACAGGGGGGCACTCATCTCCTGAGCCCCTTCTAGCAATCGTTTGGTACTACAATCGTTTCCCCACTTCTAGCACCCCCAGTAGGTTGCTGACCTAAGTCAGGTCTTCAGTGACTCAGCTTTCCAGCCAAGTCACACCATCAAAATGATCCCCTTCCGGGCTAGCAAAGAGTTCACCAAACCATCTGCCCTCATCAGGGTCTTCAGCCCCACCTCAGGGCCCTTAAAATCCAGCCCTTCTCTCAGGCTTCGAACGGAGCCTTGTCCCGTCTCAGGGCTTAGGCCATTTTACCTGTGGCCGGGGTAGAAGGGGAACCCAGGTCTGCCCACTACTCTGGGTTCCAACCGAGGGACCCCACAAACAACAGCCATGTACTGTTTCCTTTAGTTTGCTGATGCTGCATTCCCTGGGCCTCTTCCCAGCTAGCCCCTTTACCTCCACCCATTAACTTAGGGTTTGAGTTCTCAAGTCATCTCACTCCCAGTTTTAACAAATGCAGCCAGTTAAGCTCCTGTAGAGCAGCACACCCTTCTTCATCCCTCTGGTCCCAGCCAGGAACTGCCCTGCTAAAGCCCTGTAGGTCCTTTTATCTGTATTTGCTGGGCTCTGATTGGCTGCTTCCATGAGTCCTCTCTAAGCTAGGGTGACCAGACGTCCTGATAAAATCGGGACTGTCCCGATTTTTTGCTCTGTGTCCTGCGTCCCGACCGGCGACCGCCATTTGCCCTGATATTGCAGCTTCGGCCGCTCCAGCCGTTTCTGTTTGTTTGTTTGTTTTGCTGCTGCCGGGTTGGTTTTTCGTTTTTTTTTGTTTTTTGCTTTGGCAACTCTTCGCTGCTGCCAGGGGTTTTTTGTGTGCTTCCCCCATGTGTCCTGATATTTTGTTGGTTTCATCTGATAATTTCCTAGGTACCCGATTTCCACTTAGGCTAATTTCACTCAGTCTATCTGGGTGTGGCGGGGGTCGGGTGGGGTTGGGGGGAAGGGAGGTAAATAAAACTGGAAAAGTTACAAAATAGTCCAGGTGAAGAAATATTTTGTAAAATAATAATAATTTAATCAAAGCCAGACAGGATCAATCATGATGTTGGAAAGGATTTTCAGATGAATGGGAAGCCACTAATAACTACCCAGGCTTTTACTGAGTAAACAAACCAATCCCTCTGAGACTTCAAGAATAAGATCCTGGAATATGAAGCATACAAATAAAAGAAAAGAAACTATACAATCATTGCACCAAAGAGAAATGTTAAAAATAAATATCAATTTGTTTTAAGCTGAAACATGGGGAAAATCCAGCATCAAAGGTGATTTACACTAAATTGTCACAAAAGAAGGTAAGTTTATATATAATTTCCATTTCAAATTAGCTGTTCATATTACTATGAATAACCTATCCAATATATTTGATTCCTTTCCATCCCTTTTGTAATTTATACACCAAAAAGTCATGAATTTTGTTCATTTGTTGCAATTTGGTAGGTTTTTGCAAGCAAATTTTAGCCTGTGGTTTGTTGGCAAAATGGTTGGTAGGAATAATTACCATTCATTCTTTATCATTTGCAGTGTATGCAGGGGTTACAAAATAAGAAGAAGCAGTTTCCCCTCTCCACAGCTAAAAGTGGGAGAGTGGGAAATATGAACTTGGAGGGAGGAGCAAAGGCTGCAGGCGGAAAGAGTTTGGAGGAGGCACCAGGAAATCAGTCTGTGCACATGGCTGGAATGCTAACTACAGTTGCAACACCTCCGTAAATAGCTCTCTTAAAGAGCCAATTTAGTTTTAAAAACATGGAGTCCTCTCATGCAGGGGCATGCACAAGGAAGGGGCAAGGAGGGACACAGAACTCCGCTAGCCCCGGGGCTGTGTTGAGGGGGAGGGAAGAGTGAGCTCCTCTGGCCTCAGAGCCATGGCGGGAGCTGATAGCTCAACCAGCCCCGCGGCTACTTAATTTATTTACTAGCCTCTTCTGATGGACTTTATAAAATGAGTTGAGAATGTCTAAACTGAAGTATGTCAACCAATTTTCCTTTATCCACTACTTTACTGACAGGGTAAAATAATTCTAATAGATTAGTGAAGCACAGTTTTCTTTTGCCACAACTGAGCTGATTAGGCTCTATCATCTAGCAGGACCTCCTGTATTTTATTTTTCAGTTTTTAATTATTGTTTCACCTGATGTAAGTGTTAGATGCAAGTCTGTACACATATATAATTATTATATATGTGTATTGAATATGGGGCGTTGATAACAGAATAATGTTTGGGTTCTTATAGTCACTTTTAAACAAAGCCTGATTTTAAAATAAAATAATCAAATTTGCCTAATATTAAGCAGCTTACTTTGGACAATTAGAAAATAGGGAGTTTTGTTAACAATATATAGCTAATGTAGCCTCCTCATTGTGTGTGTTAAATGTTTTTTGTTTTGTAACCTTTTCATATTACATCTTTCTGAGTTGTCTAATTTTTGATTTCATTCAGTGAAGCAAAAGCTGAAAGGAAAAGGAACTCACAGTAAAGACAAAACTCCAGTAAAAGCAGTTGACTGTCTCTGGAGAGAGTTATTGAGAAAACTGTGCAAGCTTTAAATTGACTCATGAAAACTAATTATTGCTAAATGACATTTTAAAACCTTGTGTGTGTAATCCTAGTTACACAATGAATTGTATATTATGTAACCTTCATTTATAAGACTGGAAGAATGTATGAAAGCCCAGGGGAAAAAATCTACATAAATTCTGCAGTAATGCACCATAGTACTGGAGTAATGCTATCAAATTTATTGTTTAGGAATACATCTGTAGAATAGTCTTAAAAAATTTAAAAATGAAGAATGAGGACCATTGGTTTTCTTTGATTTTTTTGTTGCTGGGGCCTGCATGACAGCCCTTTGTGAAGCTGTGGTGCAACATGGACGATGATGCATATTGTCGAATGCCTGCTGACTAGGTTCAGCGATGGCCTAGAAGAACGGCATCACGCCACTGAAGATGCCATTGCTTAGTTAGACGACGATGCACACACTAAATAAAATTTATTTGGATAGAGTGAGTGTTGCCATCCCTATGTGTTCAAAAATCAAGAGTCAGCATTCAAAAAAAATCATACGATTTTTTTTTTTTTAAATAACAAATGTTGGGTTCTTTTTATTTACCTTCTATTCTTCCAATTTTTTGACTGCACTCACGGCACATTTTCCAGCTTTTTTCTGTACCCATGAAGGCTAGAAACTTATTTCTTTTTCAAATGAAAGCAGATATTCTCACATAATTCCAGGGACTAAGGCTTCAAGAACAATCACAACAAAGTTGCAAACACAGCAGAGTTAGACTGCATTAGCATTTCCATTCAGAAACAACCCTACATTTTGTGGATTGCTATGCAAAATAGTCTACACAGACTTCATTAACTCTCACAACATAACTGTAAGGGGGAATCTGGGCAAATTCTAGCTGAAACTACTAAGGTATCTGAATACCAGTGCAAGCCTGGGTAACAAAATGGAGGAATTAGAATTACTGGTGCAGGAAGTGAAATCAGAAATAAGAACAACAGAGACATGGTGGAATAGTAGTCATGATTGGAGTACAGGTATTGAAGGGTATGTGCTGTTCAGGGAAGACAGAAGTAAAGGTGGTGGAGAGGTACTGTATATTAATGAGGAGGTAGACTATAAAGAAATGACAAGTGATGGAATGGATAAAATGGAATCTGTTTGGTCAAAATCACTTTGAGGAAGAAAGCTAACAGAGGCTCCACGGGGATAGTGTTTGGGGCTATGCTACAGACCCCCAGGATCTGATTTGGAAATGGAGAGAGACCTCTTTAATATTTTTAATGAAATCAATATTATTGGGAATTTTGTGTTCTTATGGGAGACTTTAATGTCCTGAAACAGACTGGAGGACATGTGCTACTAATAATGGACCCAGATATTCCTGGCTGCGATAGCTGACACATTTCTGAACCAAACAGTCACCGAAACAACAAGTGGTGATGCCATTTTAGATTTAGTTTTGGTAAGTAGCAAGGACCTCATAGAAGAGCTGGTTGGAGAGGACAGCCTTGGTTTGAGTGCTCCTGAGCCAATTCAGCTTAAACTAAATAGAAGGATAAAGAAAAATATGACTGCAACTAGGGTCCTTGATTTCAAAAGGGCAAACTTTAAAGAAATAAGGGAAATATTTAGGGAGATGGACTAGATTGAAGAACAAGAGTCTGAATGGGGAGGAGGCTTGGAATTATTTTAAGTAAAAAATGCAGAAGCTATCTGAAGCCTGCTTTCCAAGCAAGGAGAAAAAAATCATAGGGTAGGGTTAGACCAAACTAGAAGAACAAGCATCTCAATCATATTATTAAGAGAAAGCAGAAAGCCTACAAGGAACGGAAGATAACTTTCCTTGCTGATCCATCCTACCTCTTGGAAGTCGGAAAGTGTAGGGAAAAAGTGAGAACTGCCAGAAGGCAAGCAGAGTTGGACCTTGCAAAGGAAATTAAAACCAATAGTAAAATGTTCTTTAGCCATATAAATAAAAAGAAAACAAGGAATGAAAAAGTGGGACCACTAAGCACTGAGAATGGGGTGGACATAAAAGAAACTAGATATGGCCCAACACCTAAATGAATACATCGCCTCAGTTTTTAATAAAGGTAATGAGGAGCTTAGGGGTAATGGCATGGTGGCTAATGGAAAGGAGGATATGAAAGTAGAAATTATTACATCTGAAGTGGAAGTCAAACTCAAGCATCTTAATGGGAGCAAATCAGGGGACCTGGATAATCTCCATCCAAGAATATTAAAGGAACTAGCACAAGAAGTCCAATATCAAGGATTTCTAATTAATCATTAAACTCAGAGGTCATACCCTGACTTCAAAATTGCTAATATAGTACCTATTTTTAAGAAAGGGAAAAAAAGTGATCCAGGAAACTACAGGCCCATTAGCTTGACCTCAATTATATGCAAGGTCTTGGAACAAATTTTGAAAGAGAAAGTAGTTAAGGACATAGAGATAAGCAATAATTGGGATAAATACAACATGGTTTTACCAAAGGTAGATCTTGCCAGACCATCCTGATCTCTTTCTAATCTACCTGGATTGCAATAAGGCATTTGATACTGTTTCATATGAGAAATTATTAGGGAAATTGTGGAAGATGGGGATTAATACGAGAACTGAAAGTGGGTAACACTACAATGGATTATACTGAAAGGTGAACTGTCAGGCTGGAGGGAGGTTGAAAACTGAACTAATCGAAATGCACTATAAATTTCATCTCAAAGTACAAGGTGATGCACTTATAGATTAACAACAAGAATTTTTGCTGAAAGATGGGGACATATCAATTGGAAATAACAGAAGAGGAGAAAGACCTGGTGTAATGGTCAATCACAGCATTACTATGATCTGCCAATGTGATGCACCCATGAGAAAGGCTAAGGCAATCCTAGGATTCATCAGCTGAGGTATTTCCAATAGAGATAGGGAAGTGTTATTACTGGTGAGACCTCATCTGGAATAGTGCGCGCAATTCTGGTCTCCCAAGTTTAAGAAAGATGAAGTCAAATTGGAACAGGTGAAGAGAAGGGCTACTAGGATGATCAGAGGAATGGAAAACCTATCCTATGAGAGGAGACTCAAAGAGCTTGGCTTGCTTAGCCTAACCAAACAAAGGCTGAGGGGAGATATGATTGATCTCTATAACTACATCAGAGGGATAAACACTAGAGAAGGAGAGGAGTTATTTAAGCTAAGTGCCAATGTGGACACAAGAACAAAGGAATATAAATTGGCCATCAACAAGTTTTGGCTTGAAATTAGACAAAGATTTCTACCCACCAAAAGAGTGAAGTTCTGGAACAGCCTCCCGGGAGGAGCAGTGGACTCAAAAAAACTAACTGATTTTGAAACTGAGCTGGATACATTTATGGAGGAGATGATATGATGAGACTGCCTATAATGGCATTTGGCCCATCTGTAACTGTTAGCAGCAAATATCTGCAGTGGCCAGAGATGAGATACTAAATGGGGAGGGCTCTGAGATACTACACTGAATTTTTCCCCAGGTGTCTGGCTGGTGGGTCTTGCCCACATGCTCAGGGTCTGCCACATCTGGTGTTGGGAGGAATTTTTGCCCAGGTCAGATTGGCGGGGTTGCCTTTCTTTGCAGCACGGGGCACAGGTCACTTGCTGGTTTGAACTAGAGTAAATGATGGATTCTCTGTAACTTTGAGTCTTTAAACCATGATTTGAGGACTTCAGTAATTCAACCAGAGGTGATGCATCTATTACAGGAGTGGGTGGTGGAGGTTCTGTGGCCTGCAATGTGCAGGAGGTCAGACCAGATGATCATGATGGTTCCTTCAGGCCTTAAGGCCTTTGAGTAAGGGACACTAAACATAACATTGGGGCACTTGTCATGGGAGATCTGAGGATATTTATTTGTGTGACTATAGGGAGGTTGGGCTACCATCTCCTGTTTCAAGATAGAAGATCACAATGGGGAGAGGAAGTTGTAGATGACTAATGGGAGGAACTATTGACATTACAGGAAACTAAAGGCGTGGGATGGCCTCATGGGTGCAGCTATGGACATAACACTGGCCCTATTTTAATACATGGTGTGACTCACCTATTAATGAAGACAGAGGCGACAAATTGGTTTGTGGGTTTTTTTGCTATTGAACTTTCTACGAAACTTCAGCAGAATGGTTCCTGTGAAACCCACAGACGGTATCTGGAATTGTGGATCTAGATTTTTTTCCCCTCTTCTCATCATGTGTTGAAGAAGGCTATTCCATTATTTCATTTCCAGTTAACTTCTATAACCAATTACCTTATAAAACATACAGTATCAGCATTCTGGCTTGCAGTAGTCAGACTCAAGGATGCTTGAAAGACTGGTGCAAATATGTCCAATGATGTATTAAAATGACTGACTGACCGTATATTTAACAACAAAATTGTAGAGAGAAATATACAAAGATTGGCCACTTCAATAAAAGCTGCTGCTATGCTTTGTTCTTCTCTTTTTGTTATCAACTTGTACTATGTATCAGTTTTTAAACAAATATCAGCTAATAGGTTAATTGTAAAAAATTATATAACTGGACACCAGATAATCATCCAAATTAGTTTACATACACATATTAAAATGTATAATTACTGATGATATTGGGATCTCTTTACAATCATTTTATTTTTCACTTAGTATGTCCACCATTAAGTTTTATTACCCGTCTAAATCTCCTTGGAACATGATTTGTACATTTTTTGCAAACAGAAACTTTCCAGGTGTTACAATAAATTGCTTCAATTGCTCTTTGTTGTTAATTTTTTTTAGCTACAGCTTTGTTAAGCTGACTTTACATTTCTTCTGTTAGTTTTAGATCTTATAACTGCTACGACAACAGTGCTAAAGTATTTAATCAAAAACGTTGGTAAGAGTTTTGATATTACATGTGCCTTAGATTGTTCTCATGCATAGTGAGTTGCAAGACGAGGGCCCAAGAGTCTAACAAACCAAGAAAGGATAGGTGATAGAGGCACAATATATAAATACAACAGTCAAGATGGTAAATGGCTACCTCTTAATACATTATTGGCGTTTTTCCTCCATAAAATATATAAATTGTTCTAAAGTACCTACAAACTTGCCATAAACAGACAATTGGTCTCTTAGATGTATTAGTAGAAATAGGACTTCAAGAAGAATATGAATGAAGAGAGGGTAGTGGCCTCATGGACCTCAGCAGAAGGGGCAACCCATGTGTAGGGGATGGCATTGAAGAAGGTATGGACAGGTTTGTGGGATAGGTGGACAACTAGGGCATCAGGATTGGCTTTATTAGCAGAGTGGAGGGAATGGAAGGAAGCAAGCAACATGTAAAAGAGACAAAGGGATGATAGGTAGGAGTGGCAGAGTTATGCAAGGTCTTGATAGTGGCTGAGAAACTTGAATTTGATATAGTGAAGGAAAAAGACCCAATGGAGAGATCCAGCACGTGTGTACATGGGGAAAGGAAAGGTGATATGGTCACGTCAATAGGCAAGGGAATTAATTTTGGCAGCTTCATTCTGTAGCAACTGAAGGAGGAGCAACGTGGTCAAAGAAGATTATGACAACAGGAGATAAATATCCGAACTCCTTATGTTTTTTCATTCACCTGTTTTAGAATCCCTTTCTCTTCCCCACCCCCCACCCCCACACTATCATTTACCACAGTACAGCAACCCCTTCTTTGATATTATTTATAAACTGCTCGCTTTCCATTTTATTGTACACCATGGCATAAAATTGCAGGCACTTTCAGTTTTCAGAAGTTGATTATGCCCTTCCCCCCAAAAAAGATGTTCTTCATGACACAAAACCCTGCTCAATATCCGTTCTATTTAAATATAGCATGCTCTAAAGTGTTAATGCTAGACATCTCTTTTGACTCAACGAACAGCTGAAAAGTATCTTAAACTGTGATCCACTTTTTGATCTCTTATTTTTACTTTTCAGCACATCTCTATATATTTGTGGCTAACTAACGTCTGGCACTCTATTATACAGTTACCTTACAGTTCCAATTAAACTGTTAACCGATGTAGGTGTCCTTTAATGCATAACCCATAGTACAAGTAAATATAGAGAGAACATAGTGAACAACAATGACACAACAGCAGTATTTCATTTCCAGATTGTTTTCGAAGCATGGATAACTGTTACGTGGATAACTGTTAACCTTTGGGTCTTCCCACCATGGCCTCTTGACTTCTAATGGGCTGATTTATTTACTAATTACTACTGAATTCTGTACTGTAGCATGTATAACCATGGCAGCTAGGTGCTGCATTGTGTCCTGAAATCCAAATTATATATGCCATTTGCAAAATCTAAATGAAAAACAAAAACCTTGAACAAATAAATGCGTCTTACACTATGATGACTTGATGTAGCTCATCGGTCTGTCAACTGAGGTGAATTCCAAAGACAAGGTGATCCTTAACAGAGATCGCTGGTGAAGATGAAAGTGTGTCCAGAGTTAGAAATACTATCCCAGTTTATCTTTACTTCAGTGACAAGGTGAAGGATGAAAAATGGTCTCTCAAGTAACAGCCTCAGACTATTAGGAGAATTAACGAATACCACCACCACCTTAAACTACACTTGGAACCACATACAAAGCCAGTGCGGAAATTTGATTTGAAATGTTATATGCTCACCATGTCCTGCACTACACAGAAGCCAGGGAGATGTGATCTGCACCCACTAGAGTTATGAGTAGAATCCATTGATAATTCTAAATACTGAATGGTACACCTGCCAGCCATTGATAATTATATCTACAACTGTGAGGCCATAAGCAGCAGTGGATCCAATAGGATCCTGAAGCTTCAAGTCATTTAGTTAAAAGCTCGTCTCTGAAAAGCCTTAACAGATTGAGGAGACCCCACTTATTTCCATTTTGCTAAATGCTCATCCATGCTAACTAACATTAACTTCCATTATATCTGGGCTCACCTGTCAATAGCAATACAGTTCATATTCAAATAGATCTTCTTATCTAAGAAAAAATTGACAATACCTCCCCATGAGAAACACAGGATTCTGTTATTGTGTTGAGGCAATCCAGATTAAAACAACCAAGATCTGCTTGTCTAGATTTTACAGATGCTTTGGCTAAAACACAAACCCACCCCCCTCTTCACTTCAGCCACCACCATGGCATCGGAATACAAAAATTCTGTCGTGTGAAATAGATAGGACTCAGAGTGAATCTTCTATCTTACTCTTTCCCACCTTTTACTTCTGTTCTTCATCAGTCTGAGGTCATCTGTATATCATGACTTTCCCCCCATCCCTTTAAAACAAAGGTTTTTTTTGTGAAACCATTTTGGTTTCTCCACAGTTTTTGGCGGGTCACTCATTTTTCACATGGCCCTGAAGGACTGTGTGCAGCAGGAGGTCTGATTTTAGATGGTCATTTTGGGGTTTTTGCATTGCCAGTTTTGCTTGGTCAGCTTGATTACATGATGGGACTTTTAAAAAAAAAAATTAACAATTAGTTTTCAAAAATGTTCTACTTGATATAGAAAAAAATCATTTTCAAAAATTACCAATTTCAAAATGAATGCTACAGAAAATTTTGAAAACTAAAAGCTGTTTATTATTTTTTTGTTGCTTTTTCTTTCTAGCAGCTCTAGTGACACTGCACAAGTGCCGTCCTATGGCACCTTTTAGCGGCACAGCTGTGTTGCTGTAAGGTGTATAGTGTAGATATAGCCTTTGTTTGCAATGTTGTTGGAGCCCCCCAGTCTCATCATCAGAAGCAAGGTCGCTACAGACCAGGATACACCAACTCAGAGCTAACCCTTAATGGCCCACTTTAAGTCCCTGATGCATAACAATCTAACCCTTATTGCCCAATCCATTTAATGCATTACCCACTCCTCCAACATATATTAACCCTTAACAACCTGTCCCAACTTATATTTAGCTCAGACACTCATTTCCTTTCCTTCCCCAGACCTCTGGAAGGAAGAACTCTGTGTAGCTGAAAATCTTGTACCCTCCACCAACACAAGCTGCTCCAATAAAAGATATTACCTCACCCATGTTGATGTTTCCATGACAAACCAACCTGGAAAGTAGAGCAAACTCAACACACTTGGTCTGTAGAATCAGATTTAGTTGCTTAGTAAAAGTAGTAGGCCCTGATTATTGAAACAGACTAGACAAGGCTTTTTGAACCTATACTGCTAGGCAGCTTAATGTACATGTCATAACTTCACAACATCTGTGTCTGTGGTCCTAAGCCCAATAATTGACAGTAGGAATATTCAGATGCTGTGTCCCTAATTCTGACCTTTATTTTTCTTGACTAATAGAGAACATCCAATTGTTTCGACACATCTGCGCCTTGTTATTTTATTTATAAGAAAATGTTTGAAACCAACCAACCACCCAAAACAACCCCAGAACAACAACCCTCCCCCACAAACAAAGTAAATGCCTTGCCAACAAATTTAGCTCTGATATCCCCAGGACCTAGAATGATACGTTTAGACCATTGATTAAACCACTTTACTATTTCTAGCCATTAGCACCGGCTGCTCAGCATATCTAAGTAACAAAACTCAAACACATGGTGTTTGCGAAAAGGGAAATATGGAGAGTGAAAGACAGAGACAGAGGTGTTGCTGATCCCAGGCATAGTTTGAGACACAGTCTGACTCAGAACCCTTCCTCACTGTTGTTGTTGGCATTGCTTTCAATAAAACTGTTTACTGTAAAAGAGCACATACCAGACTTGGAACAGGGGCCAGCACGCATGCTTGAAATAACGTAATGCAGGGATTCTGCTTTCTAAAAAGACAACTAATTTGCAGTAAAAACAACTTACAGATAAGTGATGACAAAGAGGACCCAAAGATGCCTTTATAAAAAAAGCAAGAATAGTTACAATTAGTAGAAGTTAATAAACACATTGAAATGCGTTTATTAACACATTAATAATTCACAGATTGGAAGAGGATGATGATGAATTAGAAAGCATCTACAAGTCTTAAATATCATACTTTGAGAGACAAGGTGGGTGAGTTCTCTGTAAGCTCAAAAGCGTCTCTCTCTCTCAGGAACAGAAGTTAATCCAATAAAAGATATTACCTCAACTATTTGGTCTCTCCAATATCCTGGAAACAACACGGCTACAACAACACGGCAAATACCATACTTTGATAGTCAGGAAGGACAATCTCTCCCCTCACTCCCCTTCTTTCTTTTCTCTACACTTCTTAAAAGAGTCAAGCAGTTTTATGACTAAATTTTTCTATAATTCTAGATAGCCAGCATGTCTGCAATGGGGACAGCCGGGTGGAGATTAGGAGAAACATGTTATAAATAGCATTTCTAATTAACCATTTCACTTCTTCACCTGCATTTTGTCCATTAGTCCATCCCCATGACTACTTTAAACCTTCCAAACCTCTGAGCCGCTTCAAACAGCTAGTGCAACCTGAATTTGGCCCCCTTGTGTGCATGCATTATGTTAATGTCTTTAATTGTATGATCACATGCTATTTTTTCCTGCAGGAGCCCTGCCTCATTCAGTGTTTAGAATGGATTGTGCTCACTTAATTAGCAGCTACTCTATATTTTATTTACTCCTCATTGAACTATGTGCAGCCTTAGGCATTATTTACTGTACACTATGCTAATGCTGCTCTGAAGACAGAATTATTAATATCCTCATGGGCTTTTGTATGGCACTTATCACTATAGCATTTGAGAGCTTCATAAGCATTAATTTTCACAACACTCCTGTGAGATGACTAGGACCTGAGTTTTCAGAATACTTAGCATTATATAGCACTTTGTATATTCAAAGTTCAGCTCCCATTGACTTGAGTTGCTGCTGAGTGCGCTCAGCATTTCTGTAGATCGGGCCCCAGGGTCTCAAGTCACGCAACCACCTACAAAAAGTCTGGCTTAAGTGGCTAGCCTAACATCACATAGGAACTCTGTGGCAAAGGCAGGGAGAGAATTCAATTCTCCAGGGGAGCATTCCACTGGTTCATCCCTGAGATTGTCCTTTCTCATTCACCACCCACCTTCCAGCTTCTGCAACAAATGAAGCAGGGGGTCTACAGACAAGTCAATGTCTCCTTCTCTACAAAACCCATACCAGGTGCCCTTGTGGGTAGAGCAATGGATTGGATTTAGGAGACCTGGCTCTGCCATGGCCTGCTGGATGACTTGGGCAAGTCACTCCACCTTTTTGGGCACAGTTTCCCTATATGTAAAATGGGGATAATGATACTCACCTCTTTTGTAAAGCACTGAGATCTACTGATAAATGCTACATAAAAGCTAGGTATTATTAATTATTATTCTTCCTAGAGGACCATCCATGCTGTGCACTGGGTGAGACAGCGATCCTTTGGAAAAAGTAGTATGTGATCATTTTCATTAAAGACTGAATAATGCATATGTACAAGGAGGCTGAATTAAGGCTGCACAGGCAACCTTAATCCTGGCATCTCCTAACTGAGTGCTTGATTTTGCAACCTTAATGTTCTTTTAACATACAGTTTTGTTGCATGTGTATGTAATTTCCTAATTTTTTAAAAAAGCAAACCAAAAACACAAACATACATTCCATTATATATGGCATCATGATGACACTCTCATGATTCACCAGCAGGGTTGGAACCTTTACATCGACCATACAGACCTCTGCCACCTGAGCTAATGGAGTCACTGATAGCAGTATTAGGTTGTCAACCTCTATGTGGACCAACACCAGAGGACAACAGATATTTGCCGACAGCAGAGAAATAGTGGTAAGACTCAAGGATCTTGGGTTCCATTCTAGGCTATACAGGAGAGTCTGCTCTAGTGAGCACAGACTCTTCAGCCAGTCCCAGTCTCCCCACAACTCCCAGTCCTGGTTTCCCTTTCCCCCCATCCGTCAGGCTCCAGTCCTAGTCTCTCCTCCCTAACCTCCCCCCAAGCTCCTTGTTCTAATCTACTCCTCTCCCTTTCCATCCAGGTATGTCCCCTTGTGCTTTTGAATCAGGCAGCATGCTTCTCTAGGCTGCCGGGCTCAGCAGGGTAGGTGTTGGAGGTGGAGCCCACTGAGAGCAGAGTACAAAAGTTTCTCTGCTCTCAGTTTACATGCCTGGATCTGGGCTTGGCACAGCTCGTGCAGCCCAGACCCACAACTGCAGGGAAAGTCCCGCTCAGCCCCAGGCTGGAGCACAACATGTGTGGATGGAATCTTCAGGGAATTTAGCTAAAATTCTAAGAAGTCACTACTGAGCATGTGTGAACTCAGATTTTCCAAAGGCTTCTAGGTTAGCCAAATTTGGGCAGATTTTGAAGATGACAATGGAGGGTTCATCCCTGACACAATGCCAACCCTCTGCCAAATTTTAAATCTGTGCTCCTAAGGATGGGGGTGTTAGGACTTTTCAAATAAAACATTGCCAGAGCTCATTCTCAGAAACAGCTGAAAAATTCTGGCTGAAGTTTAAAAGAACATTGAGTGCCACACTGATGTTCCAATAGCCTCTCTCAGACAGTAATCTAAAGTCAGACTAACTGGGGCAAAAATGCTGCATAGGCATTATGCTGACCCTGTGCTTAATGGTGAATTTCACCATGAGATAATTGTTTCTCTAGTTAAGTTATATACGATATTTTTAAATGTATCTGTGAACTTTAATATCTAATAGAACAAATAAACACATGGCCTGATGGATGAAAAGGAAATTATTGCATTACTTTTAATTAGGGCTGTCAAACGATTTAAAAAAATTGCAATTCATCACAAGATTCAAAAATAGAATCATAGAATCATAGACCTGGAAGGGATCTTGAGAGTTTATCTATTCCAATCCACTGCACTCGTGGCAGGACTAATTATCTAGACCATTTCTGACAGGTGTTTGTCTAACCTGCTCTTAAAAAAATCTTCATTGATGGAGATTCCACAATCTCCCTAGGCAATTTATTCCAGTGTTTAACCACCCTGATGTCCCTAATGTCCTAATGTCCAACCTAAACCTCCCTTGCTGCAATTTAAGCCCATTGCTTCTTGTCCTATCCTCTGAGGTTAAGAAAAACAATGTTTCTCCCTCCTCCTTGTAACAACCTTTACATACTTGAAAACGGTTATCATGTCCCCTCTCAGTCTTCTCTTTTCCAGATTAAACAAACCCAATTTTTTCAGTCTTCCCTCATAGGTCATGTTTTCTAGACCTTTAATCATTTTTGTTGCTCTTCTCTGGACTCTCTCCAAGTTGTCCACATCCTTCCTGAAATGTGGCGCCCAGAACTGGACACACTACTCCAGTTGAGGCCTAATCAGAGCAGCGTAGAGCGGAAGAATTACTTCTCGTGTCTTGCTTACAACACTCCTGCTAATACATCCCAGAATGTTCAATCATCACCAACCTGCTTGGTGAAAACCGAAACAAAGAAGTCATTAAGCACCTCTGCCATTTCCACCTTTTCTGTTATTTCTTCCCCCCCTGATTAAGTAACGGGTCTTACCCTGTCCTTGATCTTCCTCTTGCTTCTAATGTATTTGTAGAATGTTTTCTTGTTATCCTTTATGTCTCTGGCTAGTTTGATCTCATTTTGTGTCTTGGCCTTTCTAATTTTGTCCCTACATACTTGTGTTATTTGTTTATATTCATCCTCTGTATATTCATCCTAGTTTCCACTTTTTGTAGGACTCTTTTTTGATTTTTAGATCATTGAAGATCTCCTGGTTAAGCCAGCATGGTCTCTTGCCATACTTCCTATCTTTCCTACGCAGTGGGATAGTTTGCTTTTGTACCCTTAATGATGTCTCTTTGAAAAACTGTCAACTGTCTTCTATTGTTTTTCCCCTTTGACTTGCTTCCCGTGGGATCTTACCTGCCAACTCCCTGAGTTTGCTAAGGACTGCCTTCTTGAAATCCATTGTCTTTATTTTGCTGTTCTGCCTCCTACCATTCCTTAGAATCATGAACTCTACCATTTCATGATCACTTTCCCTCAAGCTGCCTTCCACTTTCAAATTTTCAACCAGTTCCTTCCTATTTGTCAAAATCAAATCTAGAACAGCTTCTCCTATGGTAGCTTTCTCCACCTTCTGAAAAATAAAACTGTCTCCAATACATTCAAAGAATTTATTGGATAATCTGTGCCCTGCTGTGTTATTTTCCCAACAGATGTCTGGGTAGTTGAAGTCCCCCATTGCCACCAAGTTTTGTGCTTTGGATGATTTTGTTAGCTGTTTAAAAAAAGCCTCATCCACCTCTTCTTCCTGGTTAGGTGGTCTGTAGTAGACCCCTACCATGACATCACCCTTGTTTTTTACCCCTTTTATCCTTACCCAGAGATTTTCAACAAGTCTGTCTCCTATTTCCATCTCAACCTCAGCCCAAATGTGTACACTTTTAATATATAAGGCAACGCCTCCTCCCTTCCCTAAAAACAACAATGAGGATCCTTGTGACACCTTAGAGACTAACGCATTTATTTGGGCATAAGCTTTCATGGGCTAAAACCCACTTCTTTTGTTAGTCTCTAACACAAGGACTCCTCATTGTTTTTGCTGATACAGACTAACACGGCTAACACTCTGAAACCGTTTTTCCCTGCCTGTCCTTCCTGAGCAAGCTGTACCCTTCTATACCAATATTCCCAGTCTTGTGTAGTATCCCATCAGGTCTCTGTGATGCCAACTATGTCATAGTTGTGTTTCTTTACTAGCATTTTGAGTTCCTCCTGCTTATTCCCCATACTTCTTGCATTAGTATACAGACATCTAAGATACTGATTTGATTCCCCCCACCCCAGTTCTGTCTTGTCTCGCCTTTATCCCTGCTATAACAGCCCATGCTCCTCCCAAATTCCAAACCTTCTCCCAGGTCTCCATGTTCTTGACTCACTTTTGGACTTTGGTCACCTGCCCCCTTCGAACCTAGTTTAAAGCGCTCCTTACTAGCCAGTCTGTATCCAAATATGCTCTTTCCCTTCCTCGATAGGTGGACCCCATCTCTGCTTAGCACTCCTTCCTGGAATAGCATCCCGTGGTCAAGGAAGCCGAAGCCCTTCTAGTGACACCATCTTCGCAGCCAGGCATTCACCTCCAGGATGCATCTGTCTCTGCCTGGGCCCCTACTCTTGACCGGAAGGATTGAGGAGACCATCACCTGCACTTCCAACTCCTTCACCCTTATTCCCAGAGTCCTGTAGTCATATCTGATCTGCTGAGGGTCATACCTTGCAGTATCATTAGTGCC
Organism: Macrochelys suwanniensis; assembly: GCA_033296515.1. NCBI lineage: Eukaryota > Metazoa > Chordata > Testudines > Chelydridae > Macrochelys > Macrochelys suwanniensis. Next base: position 82,696,825 of record CM065776.1, on the reverse strand, counting down.
CATATGGGGTAGTAGTCAAAGGGCCGGATGATCCTCGACAATCCCTCCGTAATGTTTCGGATACAGGCCCCTGGCAGGCAGTATACCTCCTGGGATGCCATGTCAGGGCAACAGATGGGTGCCTCCATCCCCCTCAGAAGAGAGTCACCAACCACCACTACCCTATATTTCCTCCTGGAAGTGGTGGCTGCGATCCTCCCAGCCTTGAGGGTACATGGCTTCTCCTCCTCCTCTGGGGGTGATTCCTCATCGTTCGTTGCCAGGGCTGCATATCGGTTTTCTATTACCATGGTTGGGTGGGTTGGGAGTAGTGGTGGAACATTGCCTGCTGCCAGAAGTAACCAGCTGCCAGTGTCTTTCCTGTGACAGAGCCATATCTTCCTGCCCTGGTGGTGTGACAGCAGTCCTCTGTAGCTGTATAGCTTCCTCAGCCTTGGATGTCTCCATGTGAATACTTTCGAGGAATTCCTCATGGGCACGGATGCTCCTCAGCCTAGCCACCTCCTCCTGTAGGTCTCCCACCTGCTTCCTGAGAGATTCCACCAGCAGGCACTGATGGTCCCCCTAGCTGGCTTTCTGAGAGTGGGAAATGCAGGCCACAGTCTCTGTAAATCCACACCATCATCTTGGTAGAGGTAGCCATGGTTAGGTTGTCTGTCTGGATAGAGGTGCAGGGGAGGAGATTGGAGCAGCATTAGCACTGGCGATGTGGCCCTTCCTAAACATTATGACTATATTACAACTCCCTCCTACAAACTCCCGTTTGCCATCCCTTGGTCGCTTAGCCTCTAGCTTTTAAGGCCTTCTCTCCTAGGTCAGCCCTACCCCCTCGTTAATCACACAGGGGGAGGATGATCACGAGGCTGATCAAAGATGATCAGGGATGTACCAATAGTCACAATTAATACCAATTTAAATTTATAAATATTACTGGATGTTTTTCTACATTTTCAAATATATTGATTTCAATTACAAAACAGAACACAAAATGTACAGTGCTCACTTTATTTTTTATTATAAATATTTGCACTGTAAAAAAGGTAAATAAAAAGTAATATTTTTCAGTTCACCTCATAGAAGTACCGTAGTGCATTCTCTATCGTGAAAATCCAACTTACAAATGTAGAATATTTTTTTTACCTAGCTGCACTCAAAAACAAAACAATATAAAACTTTAGAGCCTACAAGTCCACTCAGTCCTACTTTTTCCTTCAGCCAATTGCTAAGACAAACAAGTTTGTTTACATTTACAGGAGATAATGCTGCCCACTTCTTATTTACAATGTCACCTGAAAGTGAGAAAAGGTGTTTGCATGGAACTGTTGTAGCCAGCGTTGCAAGGTATTTTCATGCCAGATATACCTTGCAACTTTTAATCAATTATGAATCAGGAAAAAAATTCAAAAATTAATGAAAAAATGACTATAAATACTGTCCATGATTATCAGCCTAGATGTATTATGGAAATTCCACTTGTAGTTCCTTAGCTAAGTTTAGACTGAGTTTTGCATTTAAAGCAGGATTTAACCACTTTGTAACGTATGAGGACTGCAACACAATCTCCCCAAAATTAAAGCACTTACTCTTTCAGTACAGAATCAATTTTCTATGAATTTACAAATAAATTGGTTAAGTAGTTTGTGAATTTAAAAAATAGGTCCTTCAGCAAATGTAGCATGGTGTGATAGATGGTTTCTTTGTCCCAAATGATCACAGAAAAATGCAAACTCTTCAAACTTCCCTTATAGTTAGAACAGTGAAATCTTATGCATAGGCTACATTTGACAACATTTTTTTTAGGATTAATGGCCATTTTCCTTCCATTATTCTTCAGAACTGAAAGTTTATTCTTTGTTTGGGGCTACAGAAAGAATTTCACATACAGTTCTCCTCTTTCAAACAAAGGTAGCTGCCAGCTACACTCTCATGGACAAAAATGGGAGGCAGTGATCATTCTGAAAGATAACACAGCGGTTCTCAACCAGGAGTCCGGGGAGGCTGTGAGCAGGTTTTAGGGGGTCCGCCAAGTAGGACTGGCATTAGACTTGCTGGGGCCCAGGGCAGAAAGCCAAAGGCCTGTCATGTGGGGCTGATGCCCAGGGCTCCGAGTCCCACCACCTGGGGCTGAAGCCAAAGTCTGAGCAACTTAGCTTTGCAGGGCCTCCTGTCGCATGGGCCCCTGGGAAATTGCTTACTACCTTCTAATGCCAGCCCTGGCTTTTATATGCAGACAAGCAGTTGTTGTGGCACAGGTGGACTGTGGAGTTTTCATAGCATGTTTTGGGGGGGCGGGGGGAGTCTGGCTCAGAAAGAAATTTTTTGGGGGGAACCTCTGCCTTAACGGACATCTGCTATGGTCTCCCTCATTCCCATGAGAACAACGGGAGATGGCAACTATTATAAAATATGGCAATTTTTCATTAATGTATCTGAAGGGGAAGATGTATTGCACCAGTTACTGCTGAAATATACTGTTCGGTTATGAAATAGAACAACAAAAATGACCATTAATTCTAAATATTTGCCATAACAGTGATATTGTGACCACAAGGTACACTGGAGACAATGAAACAACAACAGACTATTGCATTTTACCAAAATCTAGTCTCCAGAATCATAAGGAACTGAACTTCAGCTACATCATGTACATAGTGAACTGTATGTCTCCTTTACAAAATGCACAGATGCTGCAATAAGGTTTTAATTGGAGTTCTGTTTTGACGCAATTAATTACAGTTACAAATTTAAAACCTATAGTGGAGCATCAAATGCTTAAAATCCATAAACCCCCTTCTAGTACTTCCTTGGTCAGCAGCCTTTGCAAGTTGCACAAATGTGGGATCTCAGAAAGAACAGTGGTATGATTTTAAACATGTGTTGAGGACCCAGTTGAATGGTCTTTTCCTGCAGGTAGCATCTAAACATATAGCATTTCAGGGCAAATTCACTGCACCTAAATGGGCTGATACTGAAACTGAGAGATATATTTGGTGACAATGAATGCCATACAATGCAGAAAGGCAACAAACAGCTTCACAACAGTTGTCCATAGTCTTTATTTCTGTTACCTGGAAAGTGGGTTATTTCGTCCCCTATACATCTCGTTATGTACACATCCTCACATTTCCTTCACCATGAAGCTACACACTGAGGAGTGATGGAAGCACAGAAAGCAGTTATTATTTAGCCAGTGTATGGGGGAAATGATTAGGAGTTTACACAGCGGATCGTGAACATCTTAACAGGGCCAAACTTATTTCTTCAGGATTCTCAAAAAGAGATGTGGTTTACCGAGTACTGTTAAAATGAGGAAATTCAAGCCTATTCCAGTGATTATCTCCTCCTCCCTCTGAAGAAAAATTTAATCCAAAGCTCATCATTCACAAGGGGAAGAGGGAGGGGGAGGGAAATAGAGTTACAAGCTTAAATTAACAGTTAGAACTTTCAGGCTTTCCAGCCGACATGTAATCCACCTAAATACCCCCACGTAGATCAGTTCGGGCTTTGGGGAAGCCAGGTTTGAGCTGAGGGCTCACAACATTTAAGCCACAAAGCTTCTGCCAGGACCAGAGGTCCACTTGACTCTCTCCTGGGTCCTGGAAACTTCATTTGATAGAATTTTCAGCTAGAAATTCTTGGGTCAGGTTCAGACAATTCAAAAAGGCCAAGTTCATCACATTGAGGCTGCTCTTTGTAACTCTAATCCCTCCAAACCAATCTGAGTTTATTTTCAATTTCGTGTATCCAACTGGCTCATGCAGTTGAGCTTTGGGAAAGTCTGTGAAGTTGAAAATTGCCATTCTGCTGAATGCCTGCAAGTATAATGATATATGTATATTTCTATCATCCTGTGGAAAGATTTTACTCACACACATTCTCTGCACATCAACCAATCGGTAAACCATAAACAATGAATGCTTTGTGGCTATGGATTTCAATCTCGCTATTTTTATATAGATTGTATTTAAATAACCACTGTGCTGATCTTTGTGTCTGATATGTATTGTAAGTATTCAATAAAAATGTACCCCAACATAAGCTTCATAGAAAATAGTATTTCTCATTTTATTTATTGTTTGCTCACATTCTCTCTCATCTCTCAGTTACCACACCTGAACTTTTCTGTATTGGTCCAAAAGGACTGAAACATACATTGCACCCACATAAACCCATATACTAGCATAGATATTTTCCCCTTTTTGACATTTAGAGAAAGCTATCAGTGTCCCATTATGTTCAATGATAATATCTTAAAAGTAATTTCCTTTTAAACTGAGAGCCAAATTCATCTCTTGGTATAATTCCTTTAAAATCCAATGGATTTGGCCCCAGGTTTCTATTTCCAAAAAACCTAAGTTCCCTTTCTGAGACAGATATTACATTTAATTTGAATCTGGTATGTCTAACTAAAGCGCAAATCTACCAAATACTAATTACATGTGCTTTGCAGAATTAGAACTATCTTTTATTTTTCAAACAGTCATAGACAATATTAAAAAGTATCAATCTTTGTAAAAGCAACTCATAGAAAATAAACAAATAAATGAGAATATTTACAACTGAACTCATTTTAATAAGCCACTTGAATTTCAAAGTGGGGACTTTTACCAGGTCAAATCAGAAATAAAAAAAGAGAACATTAACGCAATATATATTTGTCAATATTCTTGGTGCAGTTTTTATTATTCCAGACATGCTATATTTATTTGATTAAGGGTTCTTTTGCCTACAGAGCCAAGCTCCCCTTTCCACCTGATGTTGCAGTAAAAGCATTATTTCATCAGTTTATGACATCACAGTCTGTTACCATGGAAATATTTGTGATGTCTCAATGTCAGCTTTATGACTTTAACTACAGAATAACCACATAAGAGAAATATTAACAGTGAGGGAAGACTCTTAGTTCAGATATAGAAAGCTATATCCTAGTCACTGTAAAAAGCCCGAATTAATGGACATTGCCATGGGGACCTCCCTGGGCCAGTAAGAAATCCTCCCAACCAGGCTCCAAAAACCCAGTACAGCTGCTTTGTAACTTTGGTGTGCTCATTGTAGAGATTCCTCTCGTGGGCAGTGGAGCACTTCACTAGATAATGCTCTTAGGACCTGATCCAACTCCAGTGGGAGTTAGAGTGAGCAGTTAGTGAACTGCCCAAGCTTACAGTCAGTCAGAATTAGAACCCAGAATTTTCTGTATTCCCATATTTACATTCTTGGATGGTTGCTGTAGGCTCAGTTTAGCTCTATTCCAGAAATATTTTTATCCTAGAGTCACTGATAATTCCCATCTCATTTTTGTTGTAAACTAGAGATGGATCATTGCTCCTAATTTGGTGCTTATGGCAGGAAATTGAGGTGTTTAATACCATAAACCACCAAATAACAGACACCAGTTAGCAAATAACCAGGTCTCCCTTTCCTCTCCTCCACCCTAAAGCCTTCAGTTTGATTTTATTACATGCTGTAAACATGCCCATTTTTCATTTTCGCCGAGTACTTAGTGCACTGCAGCATTTCACATTTTTTTTCCTCCAGAAAAGGATGCAGTATAATGCAGTTTGATTTAAATTATTACCCTGCTGCACTGTTTCTTTGAGATGCTATTTTCCCTGCCTGTTCTGACTGCTGAGCACAATTGCTACAGCTCAATTATTAAAGAGATTCTAAAAATAGTGCAGTGCAAGGTTGTCTACAAAGAAAAATCATTCAAACACAGCAAGAGACAGAGCCTGGGCAGCAAGCTCTCGCTGTTATTAGCTTCTTAATTCTCTTTTCCTTTTTTTTTTAATTGTTTCTTTCAGTAATAATAATGTAATAGGCACCTTACAATATCCCTTTCTTTGTACCCATGGGAATGTGCAATAGCTTATAGACATTATAACGCTAAGTATTTCCTTATTGAAAAAAATACAACCTTGCCATGGTAACTTATGCCTGAGATGATTGTGAACCTATATGTGTAGGAATGTAGCCAAATATATAGTGTGTACACACACACACACACACACACACACACACACACACACACACACAGAGAGAGAGAGAGAGAGAGAGAGAGCGCACTTGCATTCTAGCTGTGAATCTTTTCATGCTGTCTCCAGAAATGCTCAAAGCAAGGGCATGGCTAATCATCTGGAAGCTTCAAGACCAGTGCTTCCCTTCCAAATACAGTACTTCTTTAAGGCCCAGATTTATATACACACACAGCTGTTTAGGAAAGCACCACAGCATGTGCTTAAATCCCAAGTTAAGCACATGTAAGTGCTTTCCTGAATCAAGGCCTAAGTTCTTTCTTGTGCCACTGTAACCAGTTGAGAGGGGTAATCAGGACATCTGAGAAAGTTCATCCCATGCCCAAATACATATCCCTACACTCGGTCACTCTCCCAAATAAAAGCATCTTTAAAAGACATCTGCCTTAATTTTCCTTACATTTGCAAGTGGGCATTTTACTGCAGAACAGTTTGCATGAAATTTAACCTGGCTGATTTAAATACATACCCATAGCAAACAAATCTACAAACTACAGCCCTTTCATCTGTCAAGAATGCACTTGGAGGAAATGACCTGCCACAATGGAAACAGGGATTTCAAATGCAGCAAGGGATTTAACCATGAAAATAAAGTCGTGGGTGCCCCTAGGCGCCAACTTTTACTAGCGCCGGTGGGTGCTCAACCCCCCTGTGCCCCCGGCCCCGCCACGACTCCACGCCTGCCCCGCCCCCCTCCTGCGCCTATTCCAACCCTTTCCCCAAAGTCCCGGCCACAACTCCGCCCCCTCCCTGTCCCTATTCCAACTCCTTCCCCAAATCCCCTCCCCGGCCCCACCTCCTCCCCTGAGTGCGCCATGTTCCCCCTCCTCGTCCCTCCCTCCTGGAGCTTGCTACAGCTGTTTGGCGGCGACAAGCACTGGGAGGTAAGCAGAGGAGCGGGGACGCGACACGCTCAGGGAAGGAGGCGGAGGCTGAGGAGGAGGTGAGATGGGGTGGGAAGCTTGGCTGCTGGGGGGTGCAGAGCACCCACTAATTTTTCCCTGAGCACCCACGGAGTCAGCACCTATGTGGGTGCCCATAAGTGCCTCAGCAGCTTAGGGACTCCAGTGAACGTGCAGGGTGTAACAGCTTGAAACGAATACAAGCCTTGTAAGGCCAACAGCTATGAAGCCATTTTATTATGTTGTTCACAATATACCCCTTTCATCTGCCCAGCCATATACAAGAAGAGGCTTTAACTGCTAATATCACAAGTGGGAGGCTATTCAGAAATATCTCTGTTAGCATATATCGCAAAGCAACCTTTTCAGGAAGGTGCAATCTTGGAGAATGACTCTCTAAATCCCCTTCTCTTTAGATCATCTAAAATAGTACAGAAGTTTATAATGGATCGCTCCTGGATTTACAATTAATTTCCATGATCCCATTAAGCTAGGATCTGGCAATTTCATTAATAACCAGCCACTGAATACAGAAAATAGTGGTTAATAAGAAAACTGACCAGACAGGTTATCCCAAGAGGCCACCAGTAGTTTTAAAATCAAATTTCAACTCTCCAAGTGCCCTTAAACACGTATCGGGATAATCATTTACCAAAAAAATAAGATATATTTCTTCCTTAAGCTGCCCATTTTGAGTGAGAGACTTCCGATATAGTGAAATAATAAATGACCTCCACGTTCACCAGTTTTATTCATCAGATTTTAGCCAAGAAAATTACCAGTAATTTTTTTTTTAAATCAGAAAGTTGATTAAGGGAGGCGAGGGGAGGTAAACTAGTGCAGTGTCACAGGTTGAAAAGGGACAATGTGTATTTTTTGTGAGTATGTGATAATCAACTTGTTGTCCAACATGCCTATTAGAATGACAGCAATTCAATACCTCAGTTAAAAAGTCCAACACCTATGTGATGGGAGGAAGGGAAAGAAAATTAAGAACTATAAACTAATTTTTAAAAAAAGTTAGGCTTATGAGACGTGCATACACCATAGGGAACAGCATAGCATAAAAACGTAGAGAAAGGTATCTTATCCCACAAAATATAAGATAGTACTTCCACAATGTGTAATAAACAAGCACAAGCGATAATAGGTTCTGATGATATTAATAGAACTGCTCTACCAGTTTCACAGGGTTTTAAGATATGATAAAATTACTTCATTCTGTTTATTCCACCATGTATGGAAAAAACGGCAAACAGTGTTACAAGGAGACTGAGAACCTGAATGTTTATGAAGTGATCAATGATTAAGGTAAAAAACACAAGTAAGATAGCGCAGCCCTGTATTGATTATAGACTGCTCTCTTTCATTAAAATATCTTAACTAAATAATGGCGCGGCCTTTGAAAGATTGAGCTTGCCAAAAGTCAGTACACGCACTATGATAATAATAAATAATACTTCACTCTCATATTGAGGTTTCCATCTGTCGAGCTCAAAGCACTTTTCAGAAGGAGGGGAAGTATCATTATCCCCATTTTACAGACAAAGAAACAGTCTCAGAGACATGAAGTGATTTGCCCAAGGTCACAGAACAAGTCAGTAGCCGACCCAGCAACAGAACACAGGAGATCAGACTCAGTCCAGCGTCCTCCCTTCTTAACCAGGCAAAGGGTGGATGGCTGCAAAACAGTACTTTAGACCAGTCACCAATTAGCTTTGTGACAAGACTTTTATGAGCCCTTTTATGAACTTGCAGCACTTGGTCCCCAGCCTCTCAGCAGACATTTAAAGGGGCAGTACACAGGTAAAACAATCTGATTCATAACATCTCCCCTCTATTTAGGGCCCTACCAAATTCACGGTCATAGGATTTTAAAAATTGTAAATTTCATTATTTCAGTTATTTAAATGTGAAATTTCATGGTGTTACACTTGTAGGGGTCGTGAGCCAAGAAGGAGTTGTGAGGGGGTCACAAAGTTATTGTAGAGGGGGTTGCGATACTGCTGCCCTTACTTCTGCACTGCTGCTGGTGGCGGTGCTGCCCTCAGAGCTGGACGGCTTACAATAACTTTGTGACTTCTGCACTGCTGTCTGCAGAGCTGGGCCCTCAGTCAGCAGCCCCCACTCTCCCACTGCCCAGCTCTGCAGGCAGCAGCCCAGAAATAAGAGTGGCATGGTATGGTCAGTGGCGTAGCCAGGTTCTAACACCAGGGGGAGCGAACACATTAAAAAAGGCGCCACCCCGACTCTCAGCCCGCTCCCAGCCTGGGTGAAAGAGCCAGCCGCCCCTCTAGGATTCCCCCCTGTGGGCTCCTGCCAGCCGGGGTCTCTCAGCCCGCTGCCAGCCTGGGTGAAAGAACCCAGGCCAGCAGCGGGCTCTTGGTGAGGACAGCGGCGGGACCCCTGGTGGGCGCCACTTTTGGAAAATGTCCTCAGGGGGAGCGGCCGCTCCCCCTGCTCCCCCCCAGCTACGCTACTGGGTATGGTATTGCCACCCTTACATCTGTGCTACTGCTGGCAGGGAGTTGCCTTCAGAGCTGGGCGCCCGGCCAACAGTCGCCACTCTCCAGCTGCACAGCTCTGAAGGCAGCGCAGAAGTAAGGGTGGCAAAACTGCAACCCCACCCCCCCTTAAAATAACCTTGTGACCTTCCCTGCAACTCCCTTTTGGCAGGACCCCCAATTTGTGAAATACTGTTCTCTCCCATGAAATCTCTATAGTATAGGGTAAAAGCACACACAAGACCAGATTTCAAGTGGGTGACCAGATTTCATGGTCCACGACGCATTCTTCATGGCTGTGAATTTGGTAGGGCCCTACCTGTATTTACATAGCTGCATGCAATTTTCAATACTACTAATTTCTTTGTCCTCTTGACCTGCCATTGAAAACTGACCATTAAGCACTGAATGAACTAAGAGTAGCTAATCTGAAATACTTTTAACATCCTATAATTTAGTTTGATTTGTTGAAAATGGCCTTTTTTGACAACCTCATTTGCTGTGGAGATGTAATGCCTTTCAAATTTGTAATGTGAGCAATGTACCTGTGTACTAGCATCAGAACTTGATGATTTTATTATTCTGTTGCTGAAAGAATACAGACATACCTTTCAGGCTTATGAAACTTCTAATGTTCTTGTCAAATTATAGATGAAAGACCTAAAACAGCAACTTTCCAGCTGGATGTTTTAATATGACCTATTCCAATTTTTATATTTCTATTGGAGTAGGAAAATAAGATAAAGCCAGGAAGTACTCTTAGGCAAAGTTGTCATATCAGATCCAAATATTTTTCCTCCCCTCGCACATGTCAAATTTCCACTGATGTTTTCTTCTACTGCCACTGATCCCAATGGAAATTAAGCTCTTGCACATGGCCGGCAAGTTTTTGTTATCACTATTGCCGCAGGCTGGTCTCAGGAATATGGAGGATTCCCAAGTTTGACTCTTACACCTTCAGACTGTTTAGCTGGAATGAACAAGATTCGCTTTTGAGACCAAGAGGGGCGGCAAGTTGGCTACGCCTGCACCAAAATGCCAGGGGGGAGTTTGGAGTGACAGTTCCAGAGAGAGACTAGAGCACGTTGAAAGAGCAGAATATTGGAGTCAACACTTGCTATGCAGAGCTGACAGGAGAATTCTACCTTCACTTGCTAAGCAATTCACAGGTGTGAAAGCCAAGCTCAGGAACCCTACTAATTCTCTTGTATTTTCTTAGGCATTTCTCAATTTACAGCTTCTTTCCCCCCATCCCAGGCATAGCATTTTTGTGGCCGAGTATAATTTTTTAAAATATTTCCTTATTAAATTGTATATATATGGCACATCAGAGAGATTCCTACTATTTTTAATAGAACAAATGTTTGTAAAATAGAAGTCCTAACCCTGCAACGTGGTATGGGCTGGAAGACCTCTGTGACCACACAATTTACACAGCAGAGCCGAAGACACCAGGAGTAAATGGAAAGAAAAAGTTTAGAGATAGGAGAGGTAGTCTGTCCTCTCAGCGACAGTACTGGACTGGGACTCGGGAGAACTGTGTTCCTTTCCCAGCTCTCCCACTTGGCTGCTGGGTGACCTTAGGCAAGTCACATCCCCTCTGTGCCTCCGTTTCCCCATCTGCAAAATGCAGATAATGATACTGACCTCCTTTGTAAAGAGGTTTGAGGTCTATGGTAGAAATGTACCATGTGAAAATGGTGGTATTATTTTATACCATTTTAGCTAGCCAAGGAGTCACCTTTTTTTTAAGTCCTATTTTTCATCATATACACTAAATTATTTCATTCAGAGAGATCTGAATACACCACCCTTAACTAATGGGATATATGATATTTTATGCTGAATGAACAACATTTGTTGCTCACGCTTATAATACCACTGAAAATACTTAACAGTAACATCTCTGAAGGCACCTTCTGTAAAAGTTACCACAGTCTGTGATGCTTGGTAGATACAATACTATTCGCCATACCTATCAAACTGGAGATGTAAAGGATCGTTTATGGACCTGGGGTCATAACATCAAGGATGAATTACATTTGAATTTTGCAAATGTTTGGGAAGCTGGCACAAGAAGGCCCCCTGCTAGTTGGAAATAGAATCTGGGTGCTTTTAATTTACTAGGCCTTTTTATTTTAAAATTAAAAATAAATGTTTAATGCATTCAGGCACCTCATAGTGTGAATCTTTAAAAACACCACCTATTTAAAAATGTCCAGCTCACTATGGTGATTAGCTATCATGATCCATAATTGGCTCAGACTGGCACTTTTGACAGTCTATTTCTTCACTTTTGCTTTTAAATCCTTGGAATTAAAGTAAAGGGCAATGAGCCTTCAAGATGGCTGGTTAGTGTGCTGGGGAAAATGGGTGCGAGACGTTGGTTCTACTTTCTCAGCATCTCTTGCCTATGAGCAGGTTTGCTACAGTAGTAGAGAAATGGATGAGTGAAACACAAGAAAATACATTTTGACCTGTCTTATATCAAATAATTCTGAGAAGAATCAAATTAAACTGTATTGCTTCGGGTAAGTATTTCTTTCTCCTATATGCAAATGACAGGGCTATTTAAGGTAGAAAAAGCAACCCCGAGATTAGCATTTATCATGTTACTGAGAAAGGCTCATTTCCCAAATGGATTTTGCTGCAAAATTCAAGGTAGAGGGAACACTGTAGTGGCACCATAGCACCACCACAATGGGGTTTTCAGTTGTTGCTGGCTCATTTCACTGCAGCATTGCTAATACCAACTATTTCATGTACTGCATGCTGGGAAATTACATGAAAGGATTCCATATTTCTAAAACGGAATTGGCTCTGTTAAGAGAACTATTTACAGAAGAGCTGCTGCTGGTTAGTGTTCAAGCCATGTACATACAGACTGACCTCCTGGTACCTCCTCCAAATGCTTCCCCCATGAAACATGTGCTCCTCCCTCCGGGTTCCATGCAGTTTGTTACTGTGGGGTTTTATTTTGTATTTCTCAGGCTCTTAGTGCATGTCCCTTATGCTTTCCATCATGATACTTTTCAATGCTCATAAGCAAAAGCAAGACAGACATCAGGTTTACACAGCCACAAAAGAGGCAGTGTGGATTAGTGCTACATACGTGGGACTGGAAACCAGGTGGTAAAATACTGGTTTTCATCTTAACATGCTGTGTCTTTAAACTAGGGAAAATACTTCAAGGATATGGTAAGGATTTATTAATAACCCCTATGTTGCTTACTTCAGCAGCACATACCAATTAAATGTGGCTGAGATACCACTGTGCTGATAAGTAAGATACCAGTAAGCTGAATCCTCCAATATTATCTGAAGGGAAACTACAACCTTATGATAAAAAACGTGCACAGCTAGCTCAAATTCTGAATCTTACACTGAACTCTTGCATTCGCATGATGAAATGCTATGCATGGAAGTGCAGGTATTGGGGCGGGGGGGGTGGGGGTGGGGTGGCAGTATAAAAACAAAGTAAACTGCTAAGGAGAAGGAAAGAAAAAAACCTACATAGCAGACATGCCAAACCCATGGAAAAAAATCCCAGAAATTGGGCTTGTTTTTGACTTAATTGGCTTGTGAGTTGCTTGTTGGCTAGTTTTTGGCTTGCTGATTGTTTGGCTTGTTGCTTCTTCTTCTTTTTTTTAATCAGCTCCCAGAAAGCAGGGGCAAAGGGTAAGCAGGGGCAAGGGGGAGGAGAGAATCAGGGGTGCACAGAGGGCCCACCACAGTCCCAGACTGCACACCTGGGGGATACATAGAGCAGGGGTGGGCAAACTACAGCCCGCGGGCCCGTCCTGCCCGGCCCCTGAGCTCCCCACTCCTCTCTCCCACTGTCTCCTCGCCCCCGCACGCCGCCAGTGCTCTGGCCCGCTGCTCCTGGGCAGCACTGCAGTGGCAGGGCTACGAGCTCCGGCCGCTCTGAGTGGGGGCGAGGCTGCACGCTCCTGAGGGGCCTCGTTTCTAGCTCCGGCGGGCTGCGCGGCTGTTGTAAGGGGGCCAGGGCTGGGGGGTTGGATAAGGGGGCAGTCAGGGGACAGAGAGCAGGGGGTGGTTGGATGGGGCGGAGGTTCTGGGGGGGGCATTGGATAGGCGTGGGAGTCCCAGGGGTCTGTCAGGGGGTGGGGGTGTGGATAGGAGTTGGAGCAGTCAGGGGATGGAGCAGGGAGGGTTCGGCGGTTCTGAGGGGGCCAGTCCGGGGGGTGGGAAGTGGGTGGGGCCAGGCTGTTTCGGGAGGCACAACCTTCCCTACCCGGCCCTCCGTACAATTTTGCAACCCCAATGTGGCCCTTGGGCCAAAAGGTTTGCCCTTGCCTGACAATGTTGGGGTTCTTAGGGATTGGCTTGTTTTGGCCCTGTTTTGAAATGTGATTAGCTTGATTTTTGGCTTATTGTGAAAATCAGGGTGCTTATTTAGCAGGTGAAAGTTGGCAACTGTGCTACATAGTGGCTTTGAGTCCTGTTATAGTACAAAGGCATTAAAATGGCCATCAGCAGCTCACCCAGCAGAATCCTGCACCCACTGTTCCCTCTAAACTGTGCGCGTGTGCGCGCGCACATAGATCCTAAACCCTGCGCACAGGGCGAAACACCGTGCGCACAAAAATTTGCACAGAAGCACAACAATTTGCGCAGAAGACATGTTTTGCGCACATGACCTGTCAAAAATTTGCACATACATTTTTTTGCACACACGGCCCGTCAAAAATTAGAGGGAACATTGCCTGCACCTATTACAGCATAGCAGATTTCCAGAGATGAGCTCCTTTCATTTAGATCTGCAGCTGCTTCTGAAATCTCCTAGCTGAAAAGGGTCGAACATTCTAGCAATATTAAAATCTCATCCTATCTTCCTCTTGCAGCTGTAGAGAAAGAGCAATAAAAACAAAAACTCTGTGTCCTATGTGTTTACCGTCAGGCACAGAAAACTGGATCACAGTAAAAACACAAGCCAAGAGATTTGTTTCTAGAATTCATGCTCTAACTGCACGCATAAGCCTTATGCAATTAATATGTGACTCTGGTTTTTACGGTAATGATGTGAGTCAGCAGTTAATGGTCAGTTTCCCACGTTTGAAGCTTATTATGTAGCAAGACTAATTATAAATAAAATTGTTTTATCAAAAGAATTTGAATTCCCATTACTTGCCACAGGTGCTTAAAAAGCTACGGCTTACATAACTAATGATGCTGTTGGCCAAACTGCAAAAACAATTTATCTATAATGGAATCATACTGTCGATATGGGCGACAACTTTTGGCAGTATGCTGAGGCTTGTGTAATGGATCACCACTTGAAAAGGCTAGTCTTTCATACTTACGGGTCATGACTGGCATGAGCAGAACATCTGGCACACAGCCAGTTGATAGAGGAGACTGCACAGCAACACACACACAAACACACACACACACACACACACACACACAGAGTGCATGTTCATGTCTCAAAAGATGGCTCTCATTTCTTCACCCCGCATTTCAGTTTTCACTGTGCTAGGTTTGCTGTTCAGTTTCGCAGCCACCTCATTCATCTACGTGTGATGCACTGGAAATGTTAATGCCACGGGAAGATAAAACAAAAAACAACAGTTTATCACATCGAAACACTAATGTCTTTTGGCTGAAAACAAATTACCCAAGAGGTCTTTCTGATGCCCCCAAGCAGAGGAGCGTTTGGCGTGCTTTGAGTGAAACTAGCCTAGGCATGTGTCTAAAGTAATGTTTGATGCTGGATTATAAAGTCTAACAGAATACTTCAACGCTAACTAAACCAAAGGTTCTGCTTGACTTATTTATTTTTCTAAACACAATAGGTAGAATCTAGACAGCTACCCAAAGGAAGGATCAGTATGAGTTTACCATGACTGCACAATTCTTTTAATACATTTCCCAAATATTTCAAAATTATTATTAGCATTATCTATTATGTGTAAGGTAGAAGCACCTAGGAGGCCCACTTGTGGACCGGGACCCCACTGAACTAAGCACTGTCCAAACGTAAAATAAAAATGACAGTCCCTGTCCCAAAGAGCTTACACTTAGGGCCAGATCCTGTTTCTATTCAAGTAAATGACAGTTTTGTGATAAACGTCAACTGGAGCAGGATAAGACCCTTGATTTCCAGCAGTCCAAGCGTCACAAACAACCGAACACACTAATGAACCAGCATGGAATGTATACTTAAGGGAGGGGGTCTTTCAGATCAGAACAATTTTCAGTTTCAAGTTTTTGAGGAGATCTGAACAATTATGTTGCTTTTCCTCCAGAACCCTAGTTAAAAGATAAAACGACGTACATGCTACTTGAACAGGTAAAGATATGCTTGGGTGTGATGATAGATTTTAAAATGTTTTGGAACGTATGATGTCACTTTCCTATTACAGTTGCTTCAGCGGAAGTGGAGCTGCTCAGGCGATTAATAGTGAGATATAGTGCCTGTCACCTTAGACTAGATTGTTGAATCTAGCCACACATCAGTACTGACAAAAAGACTCTGCCATCTGAAAGCTTATTCAGTGGACTGCCACCACAAAACCGCTCCCACAACTGGCACTAAATGACTGCCTCAGTAGAGGGGACAGGTACTGAATGCGCCCAAAGACTAAATCACCATCTCACCTGCAGCTTATGGCTGCTGTAGGGCACTGTGGGAAAGCCTACATCAGTACTGCCTGTGCTACACCTGTTCTGTGAATAGAGAAAATACCAATGTCCAGACCAGCAACTTAGCCAGAATTTCTCCTTGGGTGGGTGGGGGGCAAGGGGAGGGGGTTTTGAGGAATGCACACTGCTGCAGTTCACCACCCTTTGCAGGAATGCACTACTCCTTCCCTCCCACAGCCAGCTGGCATGCCATTGCCCCATTCCTGCCACTTTTCTTAGGTAGCTAGTGCTCTGCGAGCAAGGACACAGTGGAAGCGAACGTTTTTGTGCGCTTATCCGCCCCGCCCCCACTTGAGTACAGTGGCAGGCAGATTGAAATTTAGGCATAGGAAATGAACCGCCTGTAAAATCACCCCTCAGACAACACGCTCCAGGTAAAGATGCTCACAGCCATCTTGGGATGAATGTTATGAACACAAAACTGTCACACCGCTCTCACAAACACATTCCCATGTGTTCAGATGGTGTGCACGTTGTATTTATCTTGGGAGCAGGATTCTGACGGAAGAATCCCAATTATCTCATTCCCATGATTTGAGACTGCCCTCTTTGATTATTGCTAACTTGACAGGAAAATCCCATCTACTCTCCCTTTCAATGCCCTAATGCAAAAACGCTTTGACAGGTAACTCTGACAGCTTCATCTTAAAAGTTGCCCCCCTTTTTCTGGGCCCAAGTTCAAATGTGTTTTGCATATATATATAAGGGCTAGGACTAGACATTTGTCATGGAGTCACCATGGTAGTTGTTAGACATTCTGCAACTTCCCTGTGTGGTAGTGGTATTGTAGAAAGGGATGTGGGGCAACCATAGCAGGTTTAAAGAGACATATTCCAAAGTTACTGCTCCTGCTATCTTTGTAGATGCTAATTCCTTTGCAGGTAAACAGCAGTGGATGGTCATCTCCTGGCCAGCTGTTTTTAGGCCTGCTGGGACTTTTTTGATTAAAAGATGTTTTGTTTTCTTTTTTAGAAATACTTTCTCATCTCTTCCACCAATCCCTCTCCTCTTTTTTTCCCCACTGGGAAGAAAAGTAAGAGGAAGAAAAATAGAAAAACCTAACATTCAAAACAACTTTTTAAAAAAGGAAATGCAATGTGTGTTTGATTTTGAGAAAAAAAATAGATTTTTTTCCTGTGAAAAACTGGAGGGGGAAGAAAATCCAAATTTTGAATGAAACTTCAAGTATTTTCTTGCAAAAAATACCAAAACTTCAACCAGCTTTGCTGCTGCTACAGGCCTGAACTGGGACAGACACACGGTGGTACTGATTGTTTTTTTAACTATTCATAACCAGTCCCCATTACTTAATCCTTTAAAGCAATTTTTCTTATTATAAATTACAAAACTTGACTTCAAATCATGTGACCAATTTTTTAAATTTAAATACATTTGACTGACTATTCCCCCCCACAGCCAGACTGACTTTTCATATAATGTACTGCGTCAAGCCACTGGTCTGAAAACTTATTTATTTGTCTGACTCACATGACACCTGGCAGCTTTGATAGTAGAACTCTTACTGTCACAATTGGCGTATAGGTGTGAGTAGACCTGAGCTGCAATTTTTTGATGAAACTTTTTCGGTGAGAAGGTGCCAAGTTGTCAAAGCTGTTTGAAGGAAAATTTTGATTTTGACATATTACCTGGTAAGAAACATTTTGAACAAAAAAGTTTCAAAATTGACACAATGTCCCATTTGACATTTTTGAAATGAAAATGTTCTGATCAAAATGATTTTTTGTTTAGAAATTTAATTTATAGTAAAAAAAAAAAGAGTGCTTGCTGGCAACATGTTGGTTGCAGACTGGGATAAAGCATATTGTGTCTTTGTTCTATTCTTAGAAGCTTTAATAAACATTTCCTCTCTGCAAACATATTTCCATTGCTATAGTGATCAACACACCTTTCAAGATCCCTGGATCCTATTTATGCCTATTACAACAGGTGGTATACCTCACCCTAAATGCCCCAACAACAACTATGTGGTTGAAACCAGACAATCACTACGCTCGTGAATGAACTCACACAGGAAAATGATAAAAGACAAAAACACCACCTCACCTTTGGCTGAACACTTTTCACAAAGCAATCACTCTGTGTCAACCTATCAGTCCTCGTCCTCAAAGGAAATCTGCGCAACACTTTCAAAAGACAAGCCTGGGAGCTTAAATTCATAACTCTGCTAGACCCTAAAATTCATAGACTGAACAGAGACACTGCATTGATGGCTTATTACAGCAATGTGTAACACACTAACCCTCTCTTTTGTGTCCTATGACTGCAGGGGTATTAATGGACCACTCTACCTTGTATGGTCCCTTACAACATGTACAAACTACTTATGCTAAACAATCTGTTCCACCTTGCATTTAGCTGTGATGCTAGGAGTACCTTTCCAGACCTGAAGAACAGTGTGGCTTGAAAGCTTCTCTCTTTCACAATCGAAGTTGGTCCAATAAAAGCCATTATCTCGCCCACCTTGTGTCTCTAATTTCCTCTCTGTAGCAGTTGTGTGCTTAATATAATAGCTATTTCACTAGCATACGTGTAACTTCATGCCATCTTTTATTGTAATAAATATAAATCAAAGCAAAAGAAAATTAAGTAAGGGTGCTCTCTCTCCATTGTTATAGATTAGTCATTATTTTTAAGTAGTCTCACCTGTCAGAAATGTGTCCCTCGAGTGATTTTTGTTGTTGTTGTTTGATTTTTAATGATATATTTTGAATTTGTCACTTGTAGTCAGCCACTGGGCAGACAGACCTCATGAGAAAATTTAACTTACCAGTGGAATCGTTTCCCACCTCAGAGAATTTATGGTTGGACTTATCATCCATGCAACCCATACACTCTTTGAAGAAGGGACTTGAACCAAGTCCCTCATGGTGTGTCACTGGGCACAGCTGCAAGTAGCTAAACTAACAAAAAGGAAGTGTTATGTCTCAGGTAGAGCTGGGCAAATACTGCAAAAATAACATTAACAAAGATTTGTGCCAGTTGCAAATAGCTGTTAGTTCAACCAAGTTCAGGTCCTTTCTGTGAACATTTATGCAAATCAAGATTTGAGGACTCTGTCGTGTGTGTGTGTGTGTGTGTGTGTGTGTGTGTGTGTGAGAGAGAGAGAGAGAGAGAGAGACAGAGAACGAAACAAGAACACGGTATTCATCAGCTGCAAATACGGACTTGTACTGTTTCCTCTGGAAGTGCTCACTCCCTGTTTATAGAGTTTCAATCATCAATTAGGGAGCAGAAACAATGTCATTTGTGGAGTCCCTTGAAATTCTTTTTATTTCTTATAAGATTTCATGTTAGTTTTTTGGGAATTTCATGTTATTTCATTTTCCCCTGCCCTGGAGAGTGGGAGGCCCTAGAAGACCTGCCCCTGGGAAGTGGGATGCTCAGGGAGTGGTGGTTGCAAAGCAAGCCCACCCCTCATACACCTCACGGTGGCGGCTTCTGTCCCATGAGGCTGGGCTTGGCTCTCCTCTCCAGACAATGTGATCAGGCGTGCAGGGTCACAGTGCTCCTCAGGTTTTGCCCAGTTGCCCCTCCCATTTGGCCTGACCACCTCTCCATCACGCAATCCCCATGCACTAGGTTGCAACACCACTGATTCAAATTTGAAATGGCCAACCCTGGTCATGACAGAGAGACAGCTGGGCCAAACCTGAGCAGTACTCAGCCCAGCCCTGCAGGTCAGGAGCCACAGGATCTGCCGCTGTGGGATGAGGTTTTTGTTTTGTCTAGTTTTATATGTTTTTTCATTTTGCGTTATTTCACATTTGCAAAAAAATCGTGTGAATTAGATAACCAAACATACACTATGAACAAATTATGAACAGCAGTCAGATCAATCCATACATGGAAATGTTGGAGCCAAAATTAGGAACAAATACATAATAAGTCAAAGTCTGTTCTCTGAATACGTTGTGAATAGAAAATAAAGGGCTAAAATCACTACATAAGTTGTTTGAATAGCTCTCCGAGCTCCAGTTCCCAGTTGCCAGGAGCTCTTTGGAGGAAAAATACCAAGACTATCTTTTGAGGTATGTAATTATCAGCTTTATTGATCACGACTGCATTACATGATTATCCACCCAGTACTGACTTAACTCAGTGCATTGACTTCAATGGAGCTATACTGATTTGCACCATAGGAAGAGCTAGCTCACTAAGCATGCACTTATAAGCTCTCATTGTAAAAACATAAATAAATTTTCTGGGGACAGTCTCTTGGTCATTGCAAAATCCTGGTCAAGGATCTGGAAGTGATCTTCCTTGGTCATTATGAAAGGCAATCTCTTACTAGCTGAGCTACTGAGCGGAGCTAGTAAGAAAAGTGTTAAAAACTTCTCTCAGCCAAGAGTCACTTCAGAATAACTAGTTTAGGAAGAAATTCAATTTGGCAGCACATTCTTGGCAGCCCTGATAAATTGTATCTACTCTATATGAGTTACAACTGGATGGGCTAAAGCAGCCCAGGGCTTAGTGTTAAACATCCCCTGGGCCTTGAAATTCACTCAGCAGTGCTGCAAAGACAGAAAACATTATGTAACTAGTCTCCAAAACCCAAGCAGGCATTCAGGACAAGAGAAAAAGTTAGTTGGCTCAACAGCTGCCTTTGTTTCTTCTGTTGATACTGCTGCTCAGAAGTTTCCAGGTGGGAATGATGTTTGTCTCAGGGCTTGTCTACACATGCAGCAGTGCAGCTGCATCACTGCAGCGCATCTGGTGAAGGCACTCTAAGCTGACGGGAGAGAGCTCTCCCCTTGGCATAATAAAACCACCTCTGCGAGAGACTGTAGCTATGTTGGTAGGTGCTCTTCCACCGACATTGCGCTGTCCACACCAGTGTTTATGTTGGTGTAACTTATGTTGCTCAGTGGGGTGGTTTATTCACACCTCTGAGTGACATAAGTTATGCTAACATACGCTGTGGCGTAGACATAGACTGAGTCTCACAGGCCAAGAAAAAAGGGTCAAGTTGTGGCATGATAAAGTGTTGGGGCTTGTCTGGGAAAATGTCCTTGTCTGATGATAGAGCACTGAAGTGGGTTCCTTACTGAAACAAACAGCATGATACAACCTACCCCCAAAAGTGGAAATACAGACATATTGGACTTCAGTATATACACAATGTGCAAATCCAATACAGCAGACTACAATACTTTTTAATAATTTAATCCAGAAAGAGCTGACTTCATGATAGAGCTGAGTATATTTAAATGCATATGAAGTGAAACCAGACTGACCTTTTCTTCCAATGTGGCAAAATGACCAAAATAAATAAAAAACAAAAGTTGCTTTCCATTAACTACCATGTCACATCCTTAACATACAGTGGGTGGCTGTCATTTAGCACCATTAAAATCAGTGGTCCAAGGGCAGGAAGGAAAAGGGAGGGAGCAAATTCTGACAGATACAGCTGGATTCTGTCCACATACATTCAGCTCATTTCCCACTGGGCATGGTATTCTCTTTCTGCTCCCTGTCCTAAAGTGTTACTTGGTGTTGCTATTAAATAACAGTGAGTGAAGAGGATCCTGTGGTATTAACGTGCTTCGAGATCTCCAGGATAAGCTAGAGAACAGGCTGACATTCAAAGATATGCTACAGATTTGCCTTGAGGTGCTGATAGTGCTTTCTTTGGGGCTGCCAGGCAGGAGCCACTGCCTCTTCTAGGCCCTATACAGGTCTTTGGGGAGTGGGGTGTACAGAAATTACCTGTTGCACAGGACACCAGGGGGGTGAGAAACCATAAGTGTTTCTTGCTGAATGCTGTAGCCTGCTGAAGGGAAGGGGCACTTGCAACCACATACTGTGGAAGAGAAGCTCCAGAAACCTTGAGTGCAATTGCTAGGGAACCCCTGGAGGTTCCCTAATAGACGTGCTCAGGATTACGAGATGAACTCCACTGGCTCAATACAGAGCAGGTCGGCAGTGGAAACATTTCCCTGCTCATCCAGTTTGGGAACAGGCACTTCCCAGCCCTCAGAAGAACATTGTGTGGAAAGAAAAGGCATAAGCCCTTAGCTGCCAGCATCCCCCCATGTAAGCTGCTGCGGGAGGTGGTTACTCAGCGCTTCCTGAAGAACTGGGCAGTTGGCCCCCAAAGCTTGGTGGGCAGGTCTACTGTTAAGCACTTAAAGGCATAACTGCAACCAGGAACTGGCTGGGAAGGGAGAGGGAGAAGACAGCTGGGGTTTGTGAACCTGAAGTTGCAGGGTTTAGTTCTCAGGCAAACCTTGTGAAGGCATTTCAAGAGTGAAAAGTGTTACCTACTAGTACAGGAACGGTGCTGGAACACACCACCAAAACAAAGAGGTGAAGAAGGCTTTGATCTAACAGAGCTACTGGCATACTGTATTTGCATTCCTGAGGTCTGATGCAATTAGTACTAACCTGATGCCATTGGACTGCTAAAGACACTGTTTCCCCATTATCAAATGCAAGAGTGCTTTCATCCTGAACATTCTCCAACAGATTTTCAACGCCTTGAGATCCTTTCTTTCTCCGTATGCACTATGATTATATTGTATAGTCAATCTTTACAATTAGCGTCTAGCATCTTTCTCCAACAGGCTCTCTTTCTCCTTTAGTGGTGGCTACTCTCTATTTCAGGTAATTTCAAGTCTAGTCTTAACTGTCCTTTTTATATTGCTACTGTAACAGTTTCCCTCAGTGGAGTAGCTACATCCTCAGTGGCAGGAGAAGAGCAATGAAAACTAGCAAAGGATTTCTATGATCAGCAAAACATCTAGTTTTCCCCCTTTTTGCTAACGTACAAAGCTGTATGCTACCATTAGAGTCTCTTGAGCAAGTAAAAACCACAGAACATTTCAATTAAGTGAAATTTCCTGCTCCCCTTCTAACTTGTAGCACCTCATCCACCCCCAATAGTGACCAAAAGATGTAAAGCTGTTCATTCCCAATATTCATTTCTGTTGTAACAGGACAGGAGTGACCAGGAAATTTAAATTGTCTGTGCAAGAGTAACAGAGAAAAATAGAACAACATGATGCAGTATGTCATAGAACCATACTCCTCTTCAATCTTATTCAGGATGTCAGACAGGTTCCTATGCAACAGCCATTTCAGAGATGAATGTTGCAGCAATAGTGAAGTACTGTACAGTCAGTCAATCTCATGGAGGAGTGAATTCTTATAAAACTTGGGAAAGTTTTTGACAGGTCTTTAGAAATACCAGGCTAGAAAAGACATGCTAACATTTACAGGTGATTTTATCCTGGCAACACCATTATGCATTTTACAGGTGGGGAATAGGGCAAACTATTTGCCCAAGGTCACACAGAGTCTGCAGCTGAGTCAGAATTTGAACTCAGAGCTCCCATGGCTTGGTTCAGTGTCCTCTCCATTAGACCATTCGTCCTTTCCGTCTGTCACTCAAGCAAGCATTTGATCTAAAAGAAAAAGGCACTGCAGTTCAAATCATCCCAATAGTCCTCTCCCCCTCCCTCTTCCTTCCATTACCTGCCACTCTCGCTACAAGTACAAATAGATCATGGATTTCCATGGCTGCCATAAAATCAAACAAACAGTCTGGGTCAGGCAGTTTATGTAGATTTCTTAGTTGTTCCTATGGCAGGTGGCACCACACTGATATTCCCTAAATATCCTTGTAATAATGCTGCTTGTAGGGAGGTTGTCAGTTGGCGTTTGTCCCTGGGCCCCATCTCCCTTGACCAAAAAATGTTAATTCCCCAGGTAGCTTCATAAGCAGCATCCCTTGTATGGTTGCACTGATGCTTTAAAGCTACATTTCCAACACCTAGCAAATGCCAAGTACCAGTTCCAATGCAACACTGAAGCTGCTCCATATTGTAGAAAAGGATACATAGATATCGACTGTGAAAATTATGTTCTGTGAGGAGCAGAGATCCCTCTGCTCCTCACAAGGTCATCATGTTTTACTGATGACCTGAAATAGGTGACCTGAAAGGAAGGACAATTAGAGTGCCAGTGGCATGAATCCTCCTGTGCCAGATTTGAACAACCACATCATATAGACTTTCAGAAATCTCAGGCTGTGGCTGTGCAGGATGCAAAGATGATTTTCTTTGACTCTACCCAGGCATTAGTAATACCATGAACAGTGGATCTTTTGCAGGCGGTGGGTAGTCTGGTTAATCTGTCCTACCTTTACTAAGTGGAAAACATCAAGTCTTTCCTCGCTGAGAAGAACTCTTTTGTTATCTTGTGGATAGAACTGTTCAGATCAGACCTAACTGTCTGCCTCCATCTCTAGGGGACAGTTGCAAGTGTGTGTGTACGGGGGAATTCTCGGCTTGATTTCTGGTCAGTGTCACACATGCAGAAATGTCTGCTCCCCGCTGGCCCAGCTCCCCTCCCCCCCCCTCCCCCGCAGCAGGGGCTGGACTCGGCTCCCGGCGGCAGGGGCGCTGGGCTCGGCTCCCCCTCCCCCACCGCTGGGCCATGGTGCCCCCTGCGCCTGTGGCCGGCTGGACTCCCCGCGCTCCCCCCCGCGCTGGACTCCCTGCACCCATGCCCGGCTGGGACTGGGCTCCCCGCCTGCCAGCAGCCCCCCACCAGCGCCCCACCCCCCACGGTGGCCAGCCTCCCGCCCCCCACGGCAACTCATCTAGCCTGGGGCAGGGGCAGCAGCTTCAGGGGAAGCTGCATTCCCAGCGGCCGGGAGTCTCCGCCCCCTAGATGCTGGCGCCCTAGGCGACCACCTAGGGTCGCCTAGTGGGCGCGCCGGCCCTTATTATGATCATCTAGTCTGACCTCCTGCACAATGCAGGCCACAGAATCTCACCCACCCACTCCTGCAATAATTCTCTCACCTATGTCTCAGCTATTGAAGTCCTCAAATCATGGTTTAAAGACTTCAAGATGCAGAGAATCCTCCAGTAAGTGACCCGTGCCCCATGCTGCAGAGGAAGGCGAAAAACCTTCAGGGCCTCTGCCAATCTACCATTGAGGAAAATTCCTTCCCGACCCCAAATATGGCGATCAGCTGAACCCTGAGCATGTGGGCAAGACTCACCAGCCAGACACCCAGGAAAAAGTTCTCTGTAGTAACTTCTAACATCCCATCACTGACCATTGGTCCTATTTACCATTGATGGCAATTAATTGACCTTTGACTAAGATCATGTTATCCCATCAAAGGATAAATGATCATGAGGTTTTGCTGACTTATTTGCTGTGCCACAGTCCCCACTCCTCTGTGCTACTCTAAAGGACCTTTCCTTCCTCTCTAGCACTAAAGGACCATACTGCCATTGGTGGATTGCCGGAACCTTAATTCCTCTTCCTCCAAAACTAATTAGACTAAGGTCCTGATTCAGCAATGTACTTATGCGTGTGCCTTATTTTAGGCACATTAACTTTCAGAGGGGATAGCTCAGAGGTTTGAGCATTGGCCTGCTAAACCCAGTGTTGTGAGTTCAATCCTTGAGGGAGCCATTTAGGGATCTGGGGCAAAAATCTGCCAGGGGACAGTACTTGATCCTGCTAGTGAAGGCAGGAGACTGGACTCAATGACCTTTCAAGGTCCTTCCAGTTCTATGAGACAATATATGGAGATATGCCTAACTTCCATGGAACTACTCATGTGCTTAAATACCTAGCTGAATTGGAGCCTTGGTGTTATCTCCCTAGGATTTTTCCACCAGACATAACAAGATCTTCTCAGGGAATGATGCCATGCCAAGTGACTGTTCCTGCTCCAATATCTCCAGCTCTCCTCTTCCCTAACAATCAATGGAACCCGTATGCACCATGTTTGAAAACAGGCTCATCCAGTGCCTAGAAGAACAAGAGGGAGAGTTCAAATCTGCGTCTCTCTCTCCTAAATTTATTAGCTTGATCTGACACTATTTTTATCCCCTCTCTGCCTTGAAGTTTGAGGATGGAACAGCCCCATGCAGTTATTCCATATGACAGAAAATAATACCCAGACCTTAACTGTGAAGGAATATTTTTATTTGGGGGTCGAGATGGAGGGATATTTGTATTTACTCTCCATTCCCTTTATCAGACTGCTAAGAAAATTCCTTACAAAGTTTATATATTTTTCCATTTTGGAAATATTGATTTTTCTCCTGTATATTTTTTGAAGGGAAACTAGGATCAGCAGAGATTTTCTTGTTTAACAACAATTGCTTCAATGTAATATACAAGTAGTGCCTTGTCATGACAAATAACCTTTACTTATTCGTCGACACCAACAATGTCTGGGCAGCCCTGGGAATAGTGTGTTGTTGTTTTTGTTTGCTACTACGGTGTCAGCAAAATGAAGTGTCAAGGCTGAAATCCTGCTCTCAGATATTCATGCACAGCTCTGAGGGCAAAATCCGGGACTGTTTTCTGCTAGGTCATTCAACAAGATGCCTATTTTTAGAAGTATTTCATGGCAATGGATGGGAAGCTTTAAAAATCCTAAATATGGAGAGAAGTAGTTGATAGAGCTGCAATGGGAGTCTGAAGCCCTGGTTTGGGTCCTCTCTCTGACCTCATTTGTGGCTTTGAGCAAGTCACTTTACTTCTCTTTGCCTCAGGTTTTCCCATCTGTAAAACGGAGATAATGATACCTACTTGCTCTTTGTAAAGTGCTTTGAGATCTATGACTAAGAAGCACTTTTAAGAGCTAAGTATTACCTTTGTTATCTAGAGTTTAGGGAGCTGTTTTCACTTCTCTAACAGATTATAATAAATTTTGAAATAAAATTTTGGAACCATTACATTCCAAACGTAATTATCTCCCCCATACACCCATTCTCTCTCTTATATAAAACCCCATAACCTTGATTATCAGCTACATTTGCCCACATTAGAATTAGCTGTACTAGAACAATTATACGATCATTAAAATATAGGGCTCCAAAGACTAAGGATTTAATGAGTGTGGAATGTAATGAAACACTATGGAAACTGCATTACAGGATTTAATACTGTATACTTTAGTGGTCTGAAAGTCCTACAATATAACCATAGTATGCCAATATGAGACTGAATAGTGAATAATCCTAAAATCGAGTTAGTATTGGCTTATTAGTTATATCACAGAATACAATAAGTAGAGTCTATCCAACCACCATGAGCCACCAGATTGGTGGTGTTTGTACTAGAAAACAAAAATGGTCTTTTGTTACAGGAGAAAGAGACAGCATTTAAAGTGCAAGATGCTGGCTTGTCCAAGCAGCAACTATTAGACTGTACCCTAATATCATGAGTCAATCATGTTGCAGTATGTCCATCACAACAAATTCCAAACAAAACCCCACAGTTGACAGTCAAATAGATAATATGTAGGAAGCAAGACGGCACACAAAAAGCCTTTGAAATGATGTTGCTCTGTTTCTTAACATGTTAAACACACTCGCACACATACAAACTCACATGCTTCAATAGTTACTTAGCTCCTGATTGTGCATACCCTTACTCACATGAGCAGTTCTAGTAGTTCCCTTGCAGTCCTCTGGACCGTTACCTCATTCACTACATGCCATCCATCCTGGCCACCAAGGGCCCAACTGAACTCTCAGTTACACTGGTGTAATTTCAGAGAAACTCTGGATCTAAACCATAACTGTAAACAGAACAGGTCTCAATAGAAGGCCTACTTCTGCAGGATCTGTCTCAGTCATTACATGTCCCTGTCTCACTGACTGTGCACCATTCCAGTGATTTGCTCGCACCCCCATTCTTTGTGTCTGTAGTCATTTATGCCGCCCACTGCTCCCACCACCACAAGTACCTAAATGGCTGCCCAGCTCTGAAGGCAGAGAGGAGAGCGGCAGCTGTTGGCTGAGCGCCCAGCTCTGAAGGCAGCGCTGCCACCAGGAGCAGCGTAGAAGTAAAGGCGGCAATACCAGACCATGCCACCCTTACTTCTGTACTGCTGCTGCTGGCAGTGGTGCTACCTTCAGAGCTGGGTGCCCAGCCAGCAGCCACTACTCTTTCCTCATGCCCCTCCCCACAGAATACATTCTGTACCTCTGCCCAGGTGGGCACGTCCCCAGTTGGAGAACCTCTGCACTACCCTACCTGATTACTGAATGGAAGGCCTAGAGGAAACTAAAAGGTATGTGATCATATAATTGGAGTATTATAATGCATTCGTAGAAGAGGGTAAGTGTTAAGGCTACACAGACCACCTTAACTTTGGCATTTCCTGGCTGCTTTGCTTTTAACCTTAAGGTTTCATTTAAAATATTTTTCAGTATGGAATGTTTGTCTTTTTCTCAACTTGTCTTAAAAATCTATTCTTCTATTGATTTCAATGGATTGTGAATCAGGCCTTAGGAGCTATATTAAAAAATAGTCAACAAATGTATCCCAGGTTAATCTGAATATTTTTCAAGAATTAAACAATACACATTTGCCAAGTTATAAAACTGAAACGATAAAATGACTAGATTTTCAAAAACTATATTTGATGAATTTCATGATGCATCTATTCAATATTAAAAAATTACTTGCCCAGTAATAGTGAATGTAATGAACTACAGAATTGATCCTTGTAGAAGAAGTAGGCGTGCATTGTACTTACTTTCAGACAGAGATTGAACACTCAAAAACTCACCCGAAAACATGAAAGTTCCGAAAGTAAAGAGTGTATGAAAACAGGGAGGTATAACACAATGGAGACCCATGCTCTAGTCTAGGCAATACTGTAATACCAATAACAACAACAACAGAAACTGTTTTGCAACCCCATGATGACTGTACTTTAATACTTGGTGCAGGTACAGGCTAGTCTTGGATTATATAGACTATATGCAGCAAACAACTTTATCTGTGCAGTGTTATTACAAACAAAAGTTCCTGCCTCTTTACTGCCTTCTCTTAGACAAGTGACATCACAGAGAGAATCTATGCTGAGTTTCCTCTCCCAGCATTTCCCGTGCTCTGATTTGTCTCCTGGCAGTGACTAGAGAGGAGAGGGCAGAATTGTCAGTAGAATTCCTGTTGCAGAGAGGAAACAAGGTGTCCTATTAAAAACATATTGGGATTTCCCCTGAGACCTTTTTTTACTTGGCTTTTCAAGAACTCAGTTTGACTCCAGACTTCATTATTCAGGTATTTTTATTTGGCATACAGTAACGCTACACTGAGTTGATTAGACTTAAACACAGGGGGTGGATGCAGGGTACATCACAGATCCAAAATTACACAGAAACCCTTTCCCTTTATAGACATTCACATATTCTATTGCAATGTGTATAATAAATAGATTACACATTCAATGATCTGTGTCTGACTGGGGAGGATGTAATTTGCTTGTTCGTTTGGTTACCTCCTGAAACCCCCATCATTTGACTATCTTAACTATGTCCTTGTTATAATAATAGGATTGAGTTTTGGAAATACAGGTCTGTTTTAGTAATTTTACACACACACACACACACACACACACACACACACACACACACACACACACACACACTTAGCTCCTTAGCTCTTATATTTGTATAGCAAATGCTCACAATAGTTTTTCTCCTCATAGACCGCCTTGGGCTTTATCTTCTCAGACTACGTCCTACAATATTTATCCATGGACACATTACCTGGAGGTTTACACTGTTCACACTGGCGTACGTTCTTCTCTTTCCTTATCACCAGATTAAAATAACTCGGGCCAGGTAGTGTGTTTACAGTAACAAAATGTTCTCACAATGTGCTGTAGCATTATTATAAGCTAAATATGCAGGAAATTATTAGAATATGATGGCAGGGTAAGTTATGAGCATAATGTACTATACAATGTAATACAATATCCTAGAAAACCATAAGGTCAGCTTTCTATGAAACTGATACATAATTTTAATAAAAAATAAAATTCTGAAGACACAGCAGTGACTCCACAGTTGGGCCAGTTTTAGAGGTCAATTTTAAAATTTATTTTGACACGTCTTCTAACTTTTGATCTAAGTACACAATTTGCTTGAAAATTTGTGTGTGTAAAGTAGGTCAGAAGATTTTTCATCTGAAAATTTCATAACTGGAAAATTTCAAATAATGGTTACACAAAAATTAGCACTTTTTAATCTCTTTGCTACATTGTCTCATAATTTCTCCACTTTCTTGTTTTCTTGGCACAATATATACTTCTAAACCCCCAAAGCAACACATGTATAATTTGCGCTGTACACTTGAGCATAAGATACTTTGTAAAGCCATTGTCCCAGATCCTGAACTGGTGTAGTGACAATGAAGTCTATTAATCAGAGATTAAATGTATGGTTACTACATCAATTTACAACAGCTAAGTCGCTGAGTTTTAAAAAGAGACATGACATAAATTGCTAACAGTCTTTATCCAAACTGATTTGATCTCTGTAAGTCACTTACAGTGAGATTTTCTAAGGCCAGGTCTGAACTACAGACCTATATTGGTCTAGCTACGTCACTCAGAGATGTGAAAAACCACCCCTGAGCAATATAGTTATACCAACCTAACCCCCGCATACACAGCACTATGTCAATGGGAGAGCTTCTCCAGCTGACCTAGCTACCACCTCTCAGGGAGGTGGATTAACTCTGCTGACAGGAGAAGCATTCCCGTCAGCGTAGGAGTGTCTTCACTAAAGTGCCAGAGAGGCACAGCTGTGCCAATGTAGTGCTGTATGTGAAGACAAGCCCTAAATCACACATGACTTTGTGGGGGAGCTGAGCACCAAATTCCAAGTGAGCATTTGAAAATCTCCCTCTTAGTGATTATGGGTGGGATTTTCAGAAGCATTCAGCAATGGCTCAACTCTGCTCCTATTGAAGTCATTGGCTCCCTCTGATTTCAATGGGAGTAGAATTAAACCACTGCTGAGCAATTATGAAAATGGCATCCTAAAGGTGTAGTTGCCAGTGATTACACACACTACAGTGATTACAAGTGCTAAGTGCCTACCTGTATTCCAGAACTAGCAACAGTCGTGGGGGACAGGTAGAATTCTGCCCCTCATATGAAAGCAGGGGAATTGAATCCAGGTTGACAGGTGGTGGGGAGTAAACAAACAACCAGAGTAAAGTCTGGCTGAGAACTTGAGCCAGGATGAATTTATCATAGTCTTCACTGTGTCCATATCATCAATCCACCACACAATGTTGCAAGTATAGTATCAGCACAGAAGAAGCTGTAGGGGTAGTAGTTAGTAGTACAGTAACAAAAAGTGACCCCAATCAGGGGCCCCCACTATACTAAGTGCTGTACAAAACACACAAGAAGACATGGTCCCTACTGCAAAGAGCTTGCAGTCTGATTTAAAGCATGATGCAAGGTGGTAGTACTGCAGAAAAGGGTCTGAGGCTTATAGTGAATCACAAATTGAATATGAACAAACAATGTGATGCGTTGTGAAAAAGGCTAATAAAATTCTGGAGTGTATTAACTAGTGTTGTAGGTACAACATGGGCCATAGCTGCCCCACTCTACTTGGCACGGGGGAGACCTCAGCTGAAGTTCTGTGTCCCGTTCGGAGTAGCACACTTCAGGAAATGTGCACAAATTGCTGAGAGTCCAGAGAAGAGGACTCTCAACTATGAGGAAAAGTTAAAAAAACTGGCCATTTTTATTCTTGGGAAAAGAAGTCTGAGGGTGGACCTGATAGTCTTCAAATATGTTATGGGCTGTTATAAAAGAGGACTGGAGAACAATTGTTCTCCATGTCTGCTGAAAGAAAGACAAGAAGTAATGGGCTAATTTGTAGCAAGGTAGATGTTTGTTATATATTAGGAAAAACTGTTTCGCTATAACGATATTTAAGCTCCAGAATAGGCTTCCAAGGGAGGTTGTGGAATAGCTATCATTGGAGGTTCTTAAGAATAGGTGAGACAAACACCTGTGAGAGATGGTCTAGGTTTACTTGGTCATGCCTCAGTGCAGGGGGCTGGACTGGATGACTTCTTGAGGTCCCTTCTAGCCCTATATTTCTATGATTCTATGCAACAACTGAGTCTGACAAGTAACATCAGGGGAAAACGGAGGAAGGATGAAGGCAACAATGAGACCTCACAGTTGCATAGGTTAATAATTTTTGAAGTAAACATGTATTTAAGTATCTGTAATGCCAACTGTAGACTGTTGGCAGAGCTGCTGGGGAAAGCTTAAACAGCCTACCTGTGACATGTTTAGATCAAGTTAGTACCCCACTTTCATGAATAATAAATTCAAATATTACCAAAACACACACAGGACTATGCACTCAGGAGCATTTGACATCAGTCTTACATGACATTTCATGTCTGCTTTGCTTTGCACTCATTTGGCCCAAAATTCTTTTCCACAAGCTGCTTCCTTAGGTGAAAATCATCAAAGTGCCTAATCCAAATGCCAGTGATGTACATGGAAAGAATCCCATTGATTTTAGGCCCCAATTCTCTAGGATGATGGCAAGCCTGGATTTTCTTTCTGTCTTTTGTAAGGTATTATTCAAAGAAGCAAATACCGCACCATTTTCCACTGGCCATTCAGGCTTCTTTTTTCTAGTTTAGAAGTAACACGTGTAGCCAACTTCAAACAACAAACTGCAAACAGCAATCCTATCACATACTGCAAAAAGAGCCTGCTAAACCCAGTCAGTAGATTTGCTACCTCTGTAAGTTTATGCACACGTACAGATGGTGTACACATACAATTTTATTCAACCAACATGCATACTGTGGCATAACAATTTCTTCTGATCTGCTTAATGAATATCCTCTGCTCTCAGAATTGGTAACTAGCTGTTTGATAAACACTGAATGACAGAAAAATATAAATGATATTGTAAAGTATGATGGGTCTTCCAGCTCCCTCTCTTCTCTCCAGCCTTTATTCTAACTAAACATCACCTAGACATTTTGTAGTTTTATCAGAAGACGCTATCAAGTTTTTCAAGAGTCATTGTCACATGAAAGAAGGTGGAATGCTTTACGATATTACCACTGAGCAGACATACTTTTCAAGCAGAGTAACATTGCTTCTTCCCCACCTCAGTACAGTCAGCATGTTTGATTTGTTTTTATATATTTCCCATGGTTATTATTAAACAAGTCATCTCTACTTAATTGCCATTGGAATCCAAAGAGACTCCGCACTGGAGCATTCTAAAAAGAGACAACACTGATTAAAATTAATGCAAATACATAGTACTCTGTTTTGCTGTACTGTAATTTACAGAACAAGCCACCGCAGATATACTAGTAAAGAGGAATCCATATCTGCTACATTTCTGCACCACCGACATTTGATACTTTTCCTGCTGCTCACTCCTCAGAGAGTAGCTCCATAAAACAGCAAACTCAGAGCTCCATTAAAGTCTTCCCCTTACCCTTTCCACAAAGCAGCAATAGTTCCATTAAGGAGTCTCACTGATTTCTGATTCTTGCAAGTCACTGCTCTCCTTTTCCCGCTCACTGTCTCTCAGCACTCACCACTGCTCTACACGTCCCTCGGGCAGCCGAGACAGGCGTGTGTGGATGGGACATCACAGCAAAGTTGCTAGACCCTTCCTGATCTAATAGCAAGCCCTGTGCCAAAGAGGCGACATCAGGCCATGCTGGATTCCAAGCGCTGTGTTGATCTAGCACCTGTCGTCAGGCATAAACTTTTGACAGTCAGCTGTTCAGCTAATATTAACCAATGAAATTGCTGGTCAGAGTAAAATGTAATGGGGGAAATCAATGAATAAAATGATTCATTGAAAATAAGGTGACCTGTTTTTGCTTTTTTAATTAAAAATACTTTTGCTTGAACTCCCCCTTCAACCAGTTATTATACAGAGTAACCACAGCTCTCACTATACCAGATCCTACAACAATAGGAAGAGAAACATGAGAGTCACTGTGAAGTACAGTACTACTCCACAGGGCAAGAGGATAAAATAAGTTGCCAGTTATAAAAAGTCACTTGTAAAAACAAAATAAAGCAAAAACCCCACTCATCTCACAATGCTAACACAGCGTGTCAATGTCCTGCTTAAAATAACACCCATCCATAGGCTGGGGGTGGGGGGTGGGGTGGTGGGTAAGTGAATTTTGAAACTTTGGATTTCATCTGTTCTCTTGGTATTCTAGGAGGGTAAGTAACACCTGTGCTGCTGTACCAATAGGCACCAGAGGGCAGCCTGAATAAGCAACTTGAACTCCAACTCAGTTTCTGACTTTGATCAGTTTAAGGTAACCTTTCCACAATTCTAAATGTGCACCAATTTCCTTTTACAAACAATCATGTTTAAAAATGAGAAGAAGAGGCTCCATATTTTTGCCTGGGCATCTGAAGAAGGCGGAGCCTGATGGGGGAAAATGTTTATGGAAGAACAGATTTTAGGCAGGGAAAATCTTTCCTATGGACAGGCACTGAGAGTGTGTGTGTTTGGTGTGGGGGAGGGAGTCCACAAGAGGTCACAGACCCAGGGGGAAAAAAGTAAAAATGGAGCTGTGTTGTACCAAAGCTGTTGTTCCACCGGTATGAGAAACCCCTCCACATACACACTTTTTTACAGACCATTTTAAGCACTGCCTAGTTGGTTTCATTGGGTCTGGAATCTGCAGTTTTGCTGCTGGCTTTGTTTTGTTATTTTAAACCATGTCAAAGACAATCGCCAGATGGTGCATTTTTAGAAAAAGGTCATAAATGGAAATAAATAACCATTCTAAGAGTATCTGAGGAGGTGTATAAGAATTAAAAGGGACAAATGGTCATCTGCAAAGGGAATACATGTGTAGACCTAGACGTAGAAGGTTTGTCTACACTGCAATGTAAACCCAGGGTTAGTAGAACTTGAGTAAGCAGACCTTGGGTTTATTAACCTAGGTCTTGAGTGTCTACATTCATTTGTAACCCCCGGTTATGAACTATTAAACCCTGGGTCCCAACTTGGGCTCCAGCATCTAATCTGAATTATGCTGGGCTGAGCCCAACCACCCATACCCCAGACTTCCTAGCACCCTCCCACAATGTGGCTGCTCTAGCCCTTTGTTCATGTGCAGTGTACGGAAAACCTGAATATCCAGCAAACTTGACTGTCTAGAAGACAGAGTCAGCCCATGGAATTGTGGGCTAATTTTGGTGGACTCTCAGAGCACAAGTCTAGTGGGGCGACGTTTACACTGCAAGGCAATAAGGCTAGAACCCTGGGTTCCAGCTTGATTCAGGCTCGGACCTTCCATTCCCAGGTGTCCTGGGACCCCGGGTCTGACCTCTGGGTTAACGTGATTTGTGTGTAGATGGAAGGAGGGCTAGGCTTGAGCCCGAGTTGAAACCCTGGGCTTATGTTGCAATAATGACATACCCAGAGAAGCAGAAAGCCACCCAAAGCTGAGGAGAGAAAACCCATTGCACGCTTCTCTCTCCACCCTATGGAAGATGGGAGGAGAGCTGAATAGCTCTGCCACAAAATGTATAGCTTCAGCCACATCTGACTGGTGGTGGTGAACAGTGGGGGATGCTAAAATGGGGGGACCAGGCATCTGGGCAGGAGTTGAGGTACATGCAGTCTGACATGAGAGGAAGGAAAGGGAGGTGCTGAAGTGGAAGGGGAGATTTGGAAGGCGGCCAAAATGATTCTGGGGTTGCAAGTGTGGAGTGGGATTACATTCAGTTGATAAGGGAGAGTCAATGGAAGGGACTGGAAGTCAGAGCAAGAGATGGGGGAGACTGTATTCATAGGAAGTGAGGCTTGAGTGGTTGAAAGAACATGGAGGCTGGGAAGAGAGTGAAGAACTGGGCCCTGCGGAGACAGATAAAGCATTTGGTACAAACAAGTCCCTATATTCCCTTTGCTTCTGGTGAATATGTTCCTTTATCTCTGGGAAGAAAACTTGATTCATATTCATAGCCCAAGTTCTCTTGTCTTGTGATGGCAGCGAGTAGGTAGGGGGACGACTCAAGCTGGTCATCTCACTTTCCCTATTGACCATGACCTTTTTTTGCCAGCTTGAAGCAAGCTGATCTGCACTATCCACACACTTTCAAGTACAGCTGCCCTGTGCTGTCATTCTGTATTTTAAGAACTCTCAGTATTAGCTAAACCCGGTACACATCTTTAGGTAGACCTCAGAAGACTTTAAAATAGCTATGCAGGTTGTTTTGAAAAGCTCCAGGGTATCACTGGGCCATTGCAGGAAAGTATTGTTTCCTTAATTTTCCATTTACAGTACTCAGTCTTATGTCAAGTGAACTAACAGCTACATGGAGAGCAAAGTCACAGTGCTCTTTAGGAGAACCGTATCTGTAAATCAATTTAATGAAGGATATTTGCTGCTTGGGCACAGAGTGCAAAGCACATTTTTTTGGAGGCCACTGGCTGGATCCTTAGTTAGACTTCATATCACAAGGAGCCCTACATCAAATAGAGATGGGCTCTAACTGCAAAGTTCAGAATCAGAAATGTTCATTTCTCAGGCCTGAAGTTGTTTGGATCCAGTATTCTGGTTTGGGCTCATTTGATGCATCAGCTAGTACAATAGGGCTACTTGTAATGTACACCATATGCCTTTAAGATGGTAAACTTTGGGGCAGGGATTTAATGTACAAAGTCATGTCCTCAGAGAGCTAATAATAAATAAGGAGATCCAATGAACGTTCATTTCATTTCTCTCTCTCAGTTCACAGCCATCTGCTGTACTTCGACACAGAACCAAGCTAACAATTTCTGTAGTAATGATGTGACCCGGAGGGAGGGAGGGGGGGAAAGTGCAGCGGCGGTGCCTCGGGGGAGCGGTATGGGGAGGAGGCAGAGCCGGAGACGGGCCCTCTGCCTCCTTCCCATTGCCTCGGGGGAGCGGTATGGGGAGGAGGCAGAGCCGGAGATGGGCCCTCCGCCTCCTTCCCATACCCCTCCCCCGAGGCAGCACCGCAGCGCTTTCCCCCCATCCCAGGCTTGCCGCGTGCCAAACAGCTGGCGTGCGGCAAGCCTGGGAGCGAGGAAAAGCAGCTTGGCGGCGGCGCTTCGGGAGGCAGAGGCCGAGGCGGAGGTTAGCTGGGCGTGGGGGGGCTGGTGGGGAGCTGCCGGTGGGTGCTCTGCACCCACCAATTTTTCCCCGTGGGTGCTCCAGCCCTGGAGCACCCATGGAGTCAGCGCCTATGGGAATGGTTTCAAACTGCAGCGCCTTCCTTTCTAATAGCAAGCAATGCCGGTTAGGTTGGCCATTTAAAAAGCAGGGGCTGTGGTTTTCAGGTGGATGTGCAGCACAACCGATCCCCCACCCCGTGGCAATTCTCTGGCATGATCCCTTCACCCCCGCCCCCCCACAGTGTGGCTATTCTCAGGGATGATCCCTTTTAGCCAAATGCAAACAGCCCAGCATGAACGGGGTCCTTTGACTGTTCCCTTACAAAAATTTCCCTATTATAACCAGGAGACCATGAATGATATCACTGTCCTGAGGCTAACACAGAGAGATAAAGATCGAATGCTGCTTGAATGCAACCAAAACCCAGGA
Organism: Macrochelys suwanniensis; assembly: GCA_033296515.1. Taxonomy (NCBI): domain Eukaryota; kingdom Metazoa; phylum Chordata; order Testudines; family Chelydridae; genus Macrochelys; species Macrochelys suwanniensis. The sequence continues at coordinate 82,659,310 of CM065776.1, read as the reverse complement.
CCATTTGCTGCCACGCTTTGTGCTGCAATGATTCCAGACTACTTACTACTGTCTTGGTGTGGTAAAGTGTCCTACCATGGAGGACAGAATAAGGCAGCCCTCCCCAGAAACCTTCTGCAAAGGCTTTCAGAGTACCTCCAGGAGAGCTTCATGGAGATGTCCCTGGAGGATTCCTGCTCTATCCCCAGACATGTTAACAGACTTTTCCAGTAGCTGTAGTGGCTGCGAATGCATCCCAAGTCTTCAGGGCAAATCAAACATTAAACACAATTGTTTTTAAACCCTGTAGTGTATTTAAAAAGGAGCACTCACCAGAGGTGCCTTCTCCTGCTTCAGGGTCCATGAACCTGCCTTGGGAAGGTATTGGCTCCAGGGTGATGAAAAGGTCCTGGCTGCCGGGGAAAACGGATTCTCCATTTGCCTGTTGTGCATTTTTCTCCTTCTCATCCACAAAATCCTCCTCCCTGTTGCATGAGACTCCCCCATTGCAGGTGTCCACAGACAGTGATGGGGTAGTGGAAAGGTCTCCCCCTAGAATGCCATGCAGCTGATCATAGAAGCAGCATGTATGGGGCTCTGACCCGGAGCGACCATTTACCTCCTTTGTCTTTTGGTAGGCTTGCCTGAGCTCCTTATGTGGCACTGCTGTGTGTCTCTGTTGTAGCCTCTGTCCAACATGCCCTGTGCAATTATGGCATATATTAGCATTTCTTCTTTTTGATTGGAGTTTGGCCTGCACAGATTCTTCTCCCATACAGCAATCAGATCAAGTTTTCCATTCGGTCCATGCTGGAGCTCGTTTGCGATTCTGGGACTGCATGGTCACCTGTGCTGCTGAGATCACTACGCTGACCAAACAGGAAATGAAATTCAAAATGTCCTGGGGCTTTTCTTGTGTACCTGGCTACTGCATCTGAGTTGAAAGTGCTGTCCCGAGCAGTCACATTGGCGCACTCTAGGATAGCTCCCGGAGTCCAATACCGTTGAATTGTGTCTACGCTACCCAAAATTCGACCCAGAAAAGTAGATTTTAGTGCTGGGGAGGAGTACAGCAGTCGATTTTAAGAGCCCTTTAGGTCAACGGAATGGGGTTGGTTGTGTAGACGCATTGATTATAAAATCAACCTAACGCTGCTAAATTCGACCTAACCTTGTAGTGTAGACCAGGGCTAAGATCTTTGCTGCAGAAACAGTCTTCTTATAAGTTTACAGCAGAATAAGGCCCTAATCCCTGATTAAGATTAAGACTTCTAGTCACTAGAGATAAATAATAAAATTTATCTAACAACTACTGGACACGAAGTATGAGGAAGTAAAATCTCATGTGTAGAGAAAGGGTCCAAATTGATTATAGTGACCCAAAATTTGGGGGAAGGAGCGAAGGGAGACACTAGGGTTGGAAACTATAATAGCATATTAACTTTGTTTTAAAAGTTATCATTCAGTAGGCAGATTGGAAGAAGAAGTGATTGTATGCACCAACATTTTTGCTTTTCCAATCAATATGGCATCACCAATTCCATTTCAAGCACTGGGGACTCTGGGAACTTCCATACTCCGATTCAAAAGAATCTAGCTGTTGCCAACTAGCTGACAAACTCAAAATCCCCCTCCTGCTGTGTGCCAGATTGGTGCCCAAATACACAAATAGCACTTAGGATCCATCTTCAGTACTTGCGGCATTTCAGGGCTTCCCCCCCTCCTTCCCTTTCCATTAGAGAGAAACAGAACACAGTGTGTTGCGCACTTAGAAAGCTGCTTTTTGTTTTTAGAGATACTAAATAATGCTTTATCAATGCCTGTTTTAACTCCATACAGAACAAACTTCTCCCTACCAAGGAAAAAATGTCATTATTAAAAAAACCCTAATTGGACTGGAATTCAGAAGCAGGCAGGAAAGTAGTGATACATAAGCTATCACTGGAATGCTTATAACAGTTTAACTGAAGTAAGGAGGAGGAGGAGGAGGAAGTTCTAGTGAGTATGAGTAACGGTATACACACCACCACACACTGTCACAGATGGTAAAGTGGTCAATTACACATTCATCAGTCAAATAATAATGGGAACTCATCTAGTCTGGCTGCAGTGCACCGGCAAGTTTACAACCAGTATCCCCAGAAGACAAAGAAAAATGCTGTAAAAGTTTTGAGAAAGACTACTCGAATTAACTTACTGCAGAGGCCGCAACACTATTCTAGAAAACAGCTTATTTACAACCTCCAGTTTTCTGAGGCTTAGATGGACTGATTGAAATAATCCAGAGGCTCCTCAGCATGATAACCAGTTTGTAGAATGATTATAGAGTCATAGGACTGGAAGGGACCTCAAGAGGTCATTGTGCAACTCCACTGAAAAAGAATGCCAGCTGTAGGTGTCCTGCACAAGGAGTATGAACCCCATAGGTGGCACAGAGGACTGCTATATGGATCCTCTGGCACAGAGTAGGCTCAACAGCAGGCAGAACCGTAACTAGGCATTTTAGCACCTGGGGTGAGGAAGCATATTTGCACCCCATACCATTTTAAGTCATTTTTCCATCCCTGTGGCTTTGCGCCTGAGGTAGCTGCCCTGCCCTGGTTATGGCCCTGACAGCTGGCAAACTCTGCACTCAAACAGTTCAACCAGCGTGTAAATCCACTAGACCAGAAAGAGAGGCATGCATGGCATGAGGGATAGCTTGACCCCCTCTCTCAACCTTCTGCCATGGCAGAGGGCTAGCTGGGGTGTCTCATGAATGGGTTGAGCATTTGCAGGAAGACAGACTGGATTGGCTTTAAAATGGGACTTGTGCTTCTATATCCTCCAGGAACTTATGATAGTATCTCCCTCTCAGTCCAGTTTATTCTTAGTTCTAAAGTTAAAAATTCTACAGGCTAAATATGCACAAAGCCAGGCAATTATGAAACAGGGCTGCAACCATGGTATATACATACACTGATTTGGTTTTATGGAGGCAGTCATTCAATAGAATAAAAGCCATTCATACTCAACAAAATATACTTGTTAAACCTGGTTCTATAAAATCAGCTTTAGCACCAGACTCTGTCTCTCCAGAAACCTGATCTGAATGGCTTCAAGGGTGATATGGGAAAAATCTCAAGGCTTGTACTGCTTTCTTTCAGGTAGAATGCAAAGAAGAAATGCAGGAAGCCATACAGCTTTCATTACTCTTCAGGCATCCATCCACATCTAATGGCGACCCAGTCTCTCTCCTACCAGTATCCATCTGTTTTGGGGGTTGGGGGGTGGGGTGAGGAATACCTCTCTGATCAGCTGTGTGTCCATCTGAGAAGTGATTCCGGATCCACAGAGCAGTACCTCAGTTTTCCAGAGCCCACTATACATCACAGGTCCAATGCTATACAATCTTAATAGTCGAGAAAATGTCCAGTTTCTCATCCTATTATAGGAAATACATTGAAAGATATACTGGCAATGAAAATTCATCTGAAACAACCAGGAGCAAACATTGCCATGCAACATAATCCCATCTGAAATGGAACCAAAGTCTTTCACAACAGCAAAGAATTTACCCAGGGGATACTGTAAAACTATTGTCTTTCCAGTACCATGATTTTTAGGGGCTTACTTTTAACGGAGATGTATATGGTTGAGCAGGGTTCTACCCCACACAGCCCTCCTGGACCACAAGTCCCAGCACATGGGGAAGACCAGACTCCACAGGATTCCTTTTCTGCCTGTGAACAAGTGGGTGAGGATTGGGCAGAGGCCACTGAGAAGTGGACCTTGTTTTGACTCTAGTAGTCCCTCAGTGCCCCAGCCAGGAGAACTGAATTAGTGCAATGTGGGAAGCAAACTTTTAAAGTATTGCCATAAGGTATTTCCACCCATGAGAAGGGAAGAGCTCCCAGTTTTCCTTCTTTGACAGGGTTACTGGCCTAGTGGACAGGGAAAGCAACAGAGGTGATGTGTCTTGATTTTAATAAGGTTTTTGATACAGTCCCATATGACATACTCATAAGCAAACTAGAGAAACATGGTCTAGATGAAATTACTATAAAGAGTATGCACAACTAGTTGAAAGAGCATAATCAAAAAGAGTAGTTATCAAGGTTCACTGTCAGACTGGGAGGACATATCTAGTGGGATCCCATACGGGTCAGTTCTTCATCTGGTACTATTCAATATTTTTATTAATGACTTGGATAATGTAGTGGAGGGTATGCTTATAAAATTTGAGGATGACACCAAGCTAGGAGGGGTTGCAAGCATTTTGAGGTCAGGATTAGAATTCACAAAACCTTGACAAGTTAGAGAATTGGCCTGAAATCAACAAGATGAAATTCTATAAAGACAAGTGCGAAGTGCTTCACTTAGAAAGGAAAAATGAAATGCACAACTACAAAATGGGGGAAAATTGTCTGGGTGATAGTACTGCTGAAAAGGATTTGGAGGTTATAGTCAATCACAAATTGTATGAGACCCAACAACATGATAAAGTTACAAAAAAAATCTAATATTCTGGGGTGTATTAACGGGAGTGGTATATGCAAGTATTTGGGCCAAGAAGTTAATATGCGTCAAGACCTGAACGGAGAACTCTCGCGAAGGATTCGGGCAGGATGGTGTGCGTTTAATTCCATCAAGGACGTCCTCAAAGGAAATATTGACAAGACCACACGTAAAAATATTTTCAATTCAGCAGTGCTGCCAGCCATGCTGTATGGCAGTGAAACGTGGGCACTGACGAAGAGAGAAGAGCAACGGCTGTTGGTAGCTGAAAGGGCAATGGAACAACCTATGTTGGGAATCTCCCTTCTGGATCGTATACCAAATGAAATCATCAGAGAACGCAGCGGTGTGAAAGATATTGTCGTGGAAAGCAGACATAACAAGATGCGATGGGCGGGCCACACAGCATGGCTCACGGATAACAGGTGGACCGCAATCATTGCTGAGTGGTACCCGCGAGAACAGAAAAGACCCCCCGGTCGGCCTCCAAGAAGATGGGAAGATGACATCGTTAAACGTTTCGGATGAACGTGGAGAAGAAACGCAAGAGTGCGAGAAGAATGGCAGATGTGTTGTGATCGGCGCAGTCTTAACGACAGCTGAAGTCCGATCGATCCAGGTGATCCAGGTGGTATATGCAAGACATGGGAGGTAATTGTCCTGCTCTCTTTAGCACTGGTGAGGCCTCAGCTGGAGTATTGTGTCCAATTCTGGGCACCACACTTTAAGAAAGATGTGGAAAAACTGGAGAAAGCCCAGAGGAGAGCAATACAAATTATTTTAAAAGTTCAAAAACCTGATTTATGAGGACAGGTTAAAAAACTGGGCATGCTTAGTCTTGAGAAAATACAGCTGAGGGGAAACCTGAAAGTCTTCAAATATGTGAAGGGCTGTTGTAAAGATGAAGTGATCAATTGAGCTCCATATTCACTGAAGGCAGGACAAGATATAATAGACTTAATCAGAGCAAGGGAGATTTAGGTTAGATATTAAGAAAAGCTTTCTGACCAGCTGGTGGAGCTTTGTAGCAATTCAGATTTTTGCAAAATACAGCTTCTAGTCTGTCTATTGTGAAGGTTTGTCAAAACTGGAAGTTCCCTGGGGCATTGAAGAGTGGCATACTGATGAGCTCTTGCAACCTTTTCTGCTTTTGGCACTAGTTTACTTCTGACACCATGTCATGCTCCTGTACCAAATACAGACTGGCTACAGAGCTTCCTTCTGAGAGAGATGCACCAGATATGTTCAGTACATGATCCTTTAACATTCTACCCCTATAGCTGAGGCTACCTTAAATAAAGGTATGTTACACACTGTACCATATAGTGGCTGAACAGTATATAATACAGTTTAGCATTCCATTACACTAGATGCACCCTCCCAGTCTGACGGCAAACATTGATAACTGATTGAAAGACCATACTTAAAGAGTAATGTGCTCACCTTATAGTACACTGCATCTAAACCACATTTCCCTAGTTTGCTTATGAGAAGGTCATGTGGGACTGTGTAAAATGCCTTACTATAAATCAAGGTCCATTACATCTGTTTCCCCCTTCCACTAGGCCAGTAGCCCTGTCAATGAAAGAAATTAAGTTGGTTTGGCATGATTTGTTCATGACAAATCCATGTTCGCTATTCCTTATAACCCGGTTATCCTCTAGGTGCTTACAAACTGATTGTTTAATAAGTTTGTTCCAGTATCTTTCCCGGTATTGAAGTTAGGCTGACTCGTATATAATTTGTTCCCCTTTTTAAAGATAGGTACTATGTTTGCCCTTCTCCACTCCTCCAGGACCTCACCCATCCTCCATGAGTTCTTGAACTCAAATTGCTAGCTGCTTCCAACATTGCTTCAGCTAGTTCTTTAAGTACCCAAGGTTGAATTTCTTCAGATGCTGCTGACTTGAATACATCTAACTTTAAGTATTCTTTAACCTGCTCTTTCCCTATTTTGGCTTGTGTTTCTTCCTCCTCATAGTGCCTTATCCTTTCCCTGCCTAGTTTGGAAAGTCAGGACCTTACGAACTGCTATAGATCAGTGGCGTAGCCAGGTTTAAAGCACAGGGGGAGCGGCGCTATAAAAAGGCAGAGCCCCCGGGCCTTTTAAATCCCTGCCCCGAGCCCGGCTTCGGCAGCGGGGCTGGGGGGGTGTGCTTTAAAGGGCCAGTGGCTCCCCGCAGCGGCAGGAGCCGCCGGCCTTTTAAAGCGCCCCCCGCCACCAGCCCAGCTCCGGCAGCGGGGCTGGGGGGGCGCTTTAAAAGGCCGGCGGCTCCTGCCGCTGCGGGGAGCCGCAGGCCCTTTAAAGCGCCCCCCAAGCCCAGCTCTCGCAGCTGGGCTCGGGCGGCGCCTTAGCGCCGCTTCTCCTCACAGGGGGAGTGGCCGCTCCTCCTGCTCCCCCCCGGCTACGCTACTGCTATAGATAAATACTCAGAGGATTCCTTTTGACTTTGTAGCCTCTCATCATGAACCAATGTAACCTCTCAATCCATCACTGTCAGAAGCTATTAGCGGTCTGCAATATCTTCCAGATGAAGAGCCTTTATGTTTTACCTTTAGAAATGCCAATGGTTTCATATTCTTAGCGTTCACATTTGCTTGTTGGTTAGAAACAGCATTCCCAGCTGCACTGAAAATGCCTTCAAAACACTGGGAGGAGGACAACTTAAAGAGAACACTTACCATCAAGACAAGCCATAATTATTTCACTAAATAATGGGAGGAGATCTTCTCATGCTGCTGCCAGGGCCAGCCTTAGCACTTTTTCCGGGGCCACAAAACATTTTACTATCCCCATCAAAATTACTGACTCCTGGCCCATTATCTCAAAAAAACCCCCCAGCCCATCCCTAAATGTAATCTGTGATGATCACACCCCATTCTGCAATAATGTGAATCAGTCCCAGGTTTCATACATAAATAGGGTAATCATGGGTCTGTGAGAACTTTGCTATTTCCACAGCCTGTGTCTCCATAGGTTTTTATAGACAATATGGGAGGGGAAAGGAGACACTTTTTGTAAATCCCAGAAGACTGGCTATCTAGATTTGTCACCAGCCAGCTCAGCTGGTGAAGTTGATACCAGGCGTGGCAAATACATGTGTACCTCATGATCATTCCTTAGCCTGCTATTCTGTATTGGTACCATACTGCTGTCCACGAAGCTTCTCACTGAACCCACTGTTCTTTACCTGAGGGCATGTTTACACTGCAGAGAGAAGTGTATTTTCCAGCTTGAGTAGACCTCTGAGCGCTAGCTTTGATTGAGCTAGTGTACTAAAAATTGCAGTGTAGCTGCAGCAGCGGGAGGGGCTAGCTAACTGAATACAAACCTAGGGTATTGGGCAGAATTCTCCTCAAGATGGCCAGGCCGCCCAGCTCCCATGCCAGCACGACTGCACTGTTATGTTTTGTGTTCTAGCTCGATCACAGCTAGCATGCATAGGCCTACCCAAGACAGAAATTACACCCCCAGCTCCAGTGTAGATATACCCTCAGAGCCACTGACTCTGTGGGTATGTCTACACTGCAAGTGAAAGTTTGACTGCAGCACAGGTAGTCCTACCCATGCTAGCTTTAATCTAGCTAGCATGGGTGAGGATAGCAGTGTAGACATGGCAGCACAGATTTCAGCACAGGCTAGCTGCCTGAGGACCCTAGGTATGTACTCAGGTGACTAGGCCATGCCAGCCTGTCTACACTACTATTATACCCATGCTATCTAAAGTAGAGTTAGCAGAGATATGCCTACCAACACCACAATGACACGGTCACTTGCAGCATAGACCTACCCAGAGTGTCTATTTAAATCCCCTCTGGAAGATGACAGCATAGATACAACCTAGTGCTTTGCTGTGTCAGTGGCAACAGTTCTGTGTATCTCCTTTCTAAAAGTCCTGTTTTAAGTACTGAAGTCATAGGAAAATCAAGAGATACAGGAAGAGGGATGCTCCAGTCTGTCTGCTCATTCTCTTTCTAGGACTGTGTTTGTCTCTGGGGCATTAATCTTCAGCTTTCTTTATCACCATCTCTTTAGATTTCTCCAGATTGGCAGCACTATTATGTGAGGCATGAAAGGTACTCTGAAAGCTTGGCTCGAGTAAAATAGATTAGGTACCCAAGGCAGGTTCTTCCATCCTCACATTTGTTCCATGAAATATTTACACACAAATGCATACTTGCAAAAACATGGCCTCAGATTTTCAGAAGACTGATGAGGGGAAGGGACCAATACCAGCCTGATACTGTTTTTTAATTGACATCATACCTACCCTCCATCTAGGGTGACCAGACAGCAAATGTGAAAAATCAGGACAGGGGGTGGGAGGTAATAGGAACCTATATAAGAAAAAGACCCAAAAATCGGGACTGTCCCTATAAAATTGGGACATCTGGTCACCTACCTCCATCTGAGGGTTGCAAAAATCAGACAACAAGCTTTGCATTAAGTCTACTGTCAAAAGTACAGGTCCATCTAGCTAGCCGGTCTGGTTTGTTACAACAAACTAGTGGGCCATACTACATCATCTCTCCCCCATATTAATTTCATTGGAGATGAGAGGGTGGTTCTGCTTAAAAACAGATGGCCAAGCCAGGGGAACCATCTGAACCAGGATGTGGCTGAGCTCTATTTGAAAAGCAGTGGCCACATGGCAAGCAGGGAGCTGGAGAGAAGATGAATTCAGAGCAGATTCCCCAGGAACCATATACAGAGCTGTGCGAGGAACAGGCTGAGGCTGCTGGACATTACTGCTGGATGCAGGTCTGTGCGGGGACTTATGGGGAGGAGTGGCAGCAAATGAGCAGGGACTCAGGGCAGCAGGCCCCAATGAGAGAGACTAACTGAGCCTGGCCTGGAAACCTGCAAGTGCCAATTTGCTTGAATAGAGACAGGACTGGAGAGCGCACCCCAGGCACTAGGCCTGAAGAGCCCTGATTCTCAAATGGACTGCACCAGGGACCAATCATTTACCTCTATTGCTCACTTTAAACTGTAACTGTTAAGGCCTCTTTACCTAGCTTATTTGCAATCTTTCCCTTCCCTGCTAGGCCTCATAAAATACCCCTTCACTTAGCCTAGGTATGTCCCCAATAACCAGACACAAGGCTAGCATCTACAAAGCCCAGCTGCTGAAGCACTTATAGGGCTTGCCTCTGAGTTGCAGTACACCAAGCATGCCAGTGGTACCTACGGGGGTTTAGTGTACTCCAACACTGAGCAATCCCCAACGATTACACCAGACTCACTACTGGCAAAATTCCAGTCATATGCTTACCAACTGGTTTGTCAAAGAATTTGTTGCAAGGACAAACTTTGTAATGCATAAGAATAGAGTAGTATTACTCTAAGTAGTTCAGAGTATGGGAATACCCTGCATTCTGTTTTTAGAAGCAGTCAGAATCCAGCCAGAGCAGCAGTATGAAGGGAGGTAGGCTGTCCACGTAGTATATATTTAGTAAATATAATCATCTGGGACCAACTGTGCCTGTGCACATCAAAACAACAGGAAGACATCACAAAGAGCAAAAGACAAACTTACTAAAAAGAAACAGGAGCCGGAACAAGGGAAGGTGAATTGCAAACAATTTTAGGTGAAACACTGAAGATTAGACAATCAGCATATGAACTAAACATGCTTTTATTCAAGTGATTCAACATCATGCAGCAGACACGCTCAAGTGTTTTGCTGAACAGAGATTAATTTAAGCACATGCTTAAGGAATTTGCTGAATTAGGGGCCCCAGGGTAGGTATTCACCCCTTTGCTATGGCCTTTTTATGCTGCTTTGGCAGGAGAAAGAGCCATCAGAGCCCTGGATCTAGCTGAGGAGAATTCATCTCTCAGATGTTGTTTAAAGCAGTTTACATTGCCCTGTGAGGACCCACTACCACAGAAGCCCTGGGGAGGTGAGTGGGGGGCTACTAGCTGTGGACATTTTAGGCAGAATTGCTGCCCACAGGAAGTCAGTCAGCCTCCCTGGGCCTTGTCTTCACTGAAAACATAACGTAGGCTCAACTGTAGATTTTCTACTAATGGGCTCCACATTCACCAGTACCACATGGCAAGGCAGCCGCTACGCTCTGAGCTTTAGGGCAGACCCCAAGGCAGCTGTTATCAGTACCCCCAGATAAATGCACTGAAAACATGTAGCCAGGGGCAATCACAACAACTGAAGTGTGATGATCCTCCAATCCTTTCCCATAAGCCCCCATTCCTATCTTGCCATGTACCATGTGCTCTGACTGCTGATCAGAAGTGGACTATCATTCTACCTCTGCTCAGCATCTTGCTTGCAGTTTCTCCAGCTTCACCACTCTCTGGTGGTTGATACAGTAGAACAATGCCCACTAAAAAGCCCATGGGACTGTGAAACTCTTGTGAAATGAGGGTTAAACACCAACCAGGTGTATGTAAAATGGCAGGTAGCTTCTGGTGGGTAAGTAGAAGGGCCAGAAGATACAGGCCCAGAGAACTGTGGAATGGTATTAGAGGACTATCAAAACCTGAGCTCTGCAAATTGGCTTCAGCTGCATCCTCACTGCAAGGTAGGTAGGTTAGCACTCACGTTAAAGCAAAACACAGGCTCTACTCTATACCCGCAGCTAGACAAGCAAGCCCAGGTTCAAAAGCACAAGCACATATAAGACTGGACTTAAGAGTTTTGTATGTAGACAGTAGGAAGGCTTAGGTTAAAAGTGATCCAAGAAAGAGACCAGGGTAAGCCTGCAGTGAGGACTTACCCCTACATTTCCCCCTCTTGCAGTTCACTAAGCAGATAACACCCAGACTCCCTTAGTGCCTACAGCTGAGATTTGAGTGAGAGTCATTAACACCTTGTTAGCCTAGTCTAAATTCAGATTTGTTCCAAGCACTTAAAGGTAGTTTTAAAAGAACGTCCTCTCCCCACACTTCTCTTACCATACAGATCATTCGGAGAATAAATAGTTAGATTTTATCATTGTTTTCTTTTGACTCATTTTGTTCTATTTGATGTTATTTTAGTTGATTTCAATTCCTCTTGATTGGCATTTGTTATATACCCAAAACAAGAAATTTACAGAAGTGTTCAATCCATTAAACTGCCCCTGCCCCAATCTCCCAGAGCTGCCCCACAAAACCCTATGAATGCAGTACAGAGTGACAGTGAGTTGTGGTACTCTGAATCTTGGGATACACCTCCAGAGAGCTATATTGCGTGTCATGGCCAGATACAGTGCCAGCACGGACACAGGGGATGACAGCAGAGTACATGCAGTCTTACTCTCTCAGGTTATGCTACCAGGGGTTGACCGACTTGTGACTGGTTACATTGTGGTTCATCCGCAGTTACGGCAAGGCCTAAGGTACACCAAGGGCTGTACCAACTGCTGTAGAAGCGCAGAGTCAGTATGATGCAGAGGTATGAAACTGGGAATTGCAAAGGTATGTCAAGGTACAATGGAGGTTGGTGAGCTTGACTAATCCACAAGCCCGACCCTTCAGCCCAGCCAGGGTGTTTGTGCAGCAGCTTGTAGTGGCACTGAAGAATGGAGCGAGTATTTCCCCAGCAGTGCTACAAAGGCAAAGTAATAGGTGAATGGCAACTATGGTTTTTAAAAGGACTATGATGGGCATTGTTCCAAAACGAAAACCAATGCCAATCACCATGACAGCAGTGAAACGGTGTGCTAAAAAAATTATAATGTGGAAGAAGTTGCACACATAGTAGCGTCCCTGGAAAAATAACCATACATGAGTGTGGCAGGATAGATTTAAACAGCCTGAAATGCAGCAGTTGAATGCAGAGAAAGTAGAAATCCAAAACCAAGGCAGAGTAGGTCAAGGCCCAGCACTTACTGCATAACAAACATCATTTTGGGCCAAGAGTTTAGAAAAGTAAGATGCTTATAACCCATTAGTATTCTTTTTGTGACTGTTTAGTGGAGTTGGTATAAAAGCACGGGAGAGATGACATACTTCTACCAAGCCTATAAATGGTAAGCTCGTTATTCGTACCTACTGTAAAGGGAAACAGACTCATCTTTTTAAACTAGACACTATGAAGTAATAGTTATTCTTCACCATATTATACTTCACTCCCTCTGGTTTTCCAAATGGCAGTAATAGAATGCTACTATCCAGCTAGCAACTACTGTATAATATAATTCTTCAGTTGCTGAGCATTCTCAGTATGTTGATCTATTATTTGTATCCTTTAACACACTTTTTAAATACTATGCTACCAATTTATTTGGCACCATCCCATGGCAGAACCACAAATTGAGGGACCATTAATTTAAAATGGATGATAATGGAGGAAGAGAACAGAATGCTGAACATGAGGCAATTGTGTAGCTTGACAATTTATAACACTCTCTGCCTTCTGTTGCCAGGTTATTTATGGCTGGGTGAGGAGACAGAAGGACAAAGGATGGTTGCACTATGGACAGCTTAATTTAAAACATTGTCACTTGCCTTCACTGAAGTCAAGAGTCAAGTACTCAATTATGTAATGAACGCAGGCAGGTGCTGTAGCTATGAGCAGATTCACTTGTAATTATTTCATTATTTGTGTGGGTTTTTTTTCTAAAATAAAGATGAATAAAAATAATGATGTTCCAGGGATAGCCAGGGGATTTTGCTGTGGTGCTGGTTGCCATATAGATGGAAGTTAAAAGAAGTTATGGAACTAGACGTTTGGAATAAAAAGAAAGAGTAGAGAATAAATCTGACACCCAACAATAAAACCATTATTTGTATTATGGTAGTGCTTACAGGCCCCAACCAAGATCTGGGTCCCATTGTGTGAGGCACTTTACAAAAACCTATTGAGAGAGAGAGAGTTCTTGACCAAAGAGTTTACACTAAAAAAAAAAAAAAAAAAAAAGAAGGGTGGAGGAGAAACATGTACATGGCCAAAGTCACACAGCAGGTCAGTGACAAAACATGAAATAGAACCCACGTCTCCTGCATCCCAGGCTGGTTCCCTGTCTACTGGACCATAATGCCACTAATGGCTGCAGAATTTGTTTACACAGTCCCTGTGCCCTTTGCCCAGACTGTTCCCATTTACATTGTTGTACATCTGGAGTAACATCCTGAAGCTGCTGTGGGTTTGGGACCTCAGTCTTGTTAAGATACACTACCGTGACTAGGAAAAGGGACTCATCCTTCTCTCACTCAAAAATAACAATATTTTGGCAGGATAATGGGCAAGCTGACCCAATGGGCCAAATTTTTTCAAAACCCAACTTCTATTTGTGTGCTACCACTTTATGCTCAGGTTTTGTGTGCATATAAGTAGATGCTTGGAAAGCATTCATATAGCCAGTCTCCTTGTGCCATCAGCGGGGTTTGAACCCAGGACCACAGCAGTAAATGAAAGTGCCTCTTCTGCGTTAGTTAAAGGAATAACTCTCCTAGCTTAGTAGTAGTGAACTTTTATATAGACCAGCCACTAGGGAGGGACAAAGATACGCACTGTGCTACTGCAGGTTACTGCACATGCACAAAAGCTGGCTGGATTGAGGCTTCTTTGAAAAATTGTCTCAGATTATTATTTATTTGTATTGTGGTAGCAGCTAGGAGCCCATTCACGGAGCAGGACTCCATTGTGCTAGATGCTGTACAAATAGAGAGCAAACAAGACAGTCCTTGCCACAGAAAGGTGTTTTCCTTCTTTGATTTTATACAGGTTTATGAATATGTAAGGTCTTTTTGCATTAAAATCTAACTTGAGAATACAGAATGAACTCCTATATAGTAGGCCACTCACTGCCAGGGTGGCTCCTTATACCTAGTGCAGTGTCAAAGCAAGACTGCTCTTAGTCATTCATCTGCCATCTGGTTTGGTCCTCACATGTGGGATGCTAATTCCAGAGGCCTGAAATCCTGTCAGATAGACCAATTCTTGGGATATTGAAAGAGGCCAGTCGAAGGATCAGTCAAGGGGTCCCCAGGCTTCCCCTGAATCTGTGTCTCAAGGTCCCTACTCCCCAGGTTTTGGGGCCTTTTTTTCTTTCCAAATTCTCTTGTGCCAGGGTAGGCTCATGGGCCCCACATGCCCTAGGGTTTGGCAATGGGAACCCAGGCACACACTCACCACTGGGTTCCAATCCAGGGACTCATGTTGGGCAGTGAAAGTCTACACCCAGAGGTGCTTTACCACTGCTTCCAAGGATTACTTCTTACCAGTCCCCTTTTCCCAAAGGGCAAAGTGAAGACATGAAATAAAATAAATCAAAAGGTAAATCTCACACCTTTTGTGCTCTCAGAGTCCTTTTTTCCTCAGCAGGTCTGACAGCATCACAATAGCGAGAGGTCCCAGGCAGCTGAACATCCTGCAGTGCTCCCTCCCATGAGATGAGTGTAAGTCTATTCACCTCCACTGGCCACCTGCTACTTTTGAGCTCCTCCTCCAGACCATACATGCTTTCCAGGTGTGGCATAATGGGACTGCCTGAGCTCAAAGTGGCTCCTTAATCTCTTTTTCTGGTGAGGGGTTTGTACACCGTCAGAGTAAAACAAGTGTCCAATGACTGCAGATGTATGGCGTGATTCTTTTACATCAATGTAACTTAAATGAATCTCTCCTGAAGTCAATGGAGTTACATTGATGAGAGGAGAATCAGGCTCCGTTTTTAAATAACCCGGGTTATGGTTGCACCTCTATAAGTGTCTGTAGGACAGAGTGGAATGAACACTTGATCAAAATTCAGACCATTGAAAAGGTAATAAAAATAGCACAGCCCCATGCTGTAACTCATAAGACACATCAGGCATTCATATTCGGATCTCATTCTCATGCCAAAGATTGCAACAGGAACGGAAAATGCCACAGCACCAATTCCGTTTGCAACAAGAAAAAATAGCTGTAAAAAATTGTGTTTCTATTGAGCACATTGTCATGAAAACAAGTGGCGACAACATCACATTAATCCATTCGCACAGCAAAGAGTCTCAGGAGACTACATGGTAACAGTCTAATTCTCAGGTCAGAGATTATCATGAGATCAGAGAAAATCACTTCATGGCTGTATCCTAATGGCAAGGATTATAACCAGAATGGAAACTGATGTAGGGGTCAGGAACACATGAAATACATGCACTGCATCAATGACAAAGTAATATTTCTTCATTTGACTTTCTCCAGTTGCAGAAATATTCAAGTGCTACAAATGTGGAGGTTGCTGGATTATACCATTTGCTATAGAAGGGTGAGCTTTCTTCATGCTGACCAAGCAAATCAGGAAGCGACAACTTTTTAAAGTGTGTGTGTGTGTGTGTGTGTGTGTGCGCGCGCGCGCAGGGGGCTGTTTAATAGTTACAAGAGGTGGAATTACCACCCTAGTCATCCAAGAAACTATATACACACTGGATAGAGTTTAAACTCATCCCATCAGGGGTGTGCTTTCATTGTTAAACAACAAACATTAACCTCAGTCCACAGTTTCTTCTAAGTTTGGCTGGTCCTAGGGTGTCTCTCTGAGACAGAGAAAAACTCAGACCCTTTGGTACTCCTGGACTAGAGCTACTAGTACCCAGACTATTGGCATCTGAGTGAGTCAACAAAAAAATCAGCACCTCTCCACAAGATTGTAGCGGATGACACCAGGATGATTCACCAGTAATTAATCTTGCTTTACTAAGCAGAACTTGCAGGAGACTATTAAAATGGGGAAGAAACATTATGGGGTTGTGCACCAGGGCTCAAATCCTAGACTCACTTCAACTTGTTTTTAATTTCAACATTTTGAAATTTGTGGAAATTTCTCCAACAAGTTTTGCAATTCTTTCCTCCCGTTTTTTGACCAAATCAATTTGACACTAATTTTGGTGATTTTAAAGCCCAAACGGGTGAAACAAGACACAGTGAATGAATGGATTTAAGTAGGTAAATGCCTCCTTTGCCATTTGGTTAACTGGTGGAATTTTGTCACCACACTTGCTGAATCACACTAGTTTCATAAAAAGTCCAATCCCAGACTACCATGTTAGTCAGTCCATCAATACTGTAATTATCAGGGCTGCTCAGTGCCAGAGTACACCAAACCACTAGCTTGCCTAGTAGCTACTGTAGGTGCTTCAGCAGCTAGGCCTTTTAGGCACTAGCCCAGGTAGGTTGTGATACCTAGACACATGGTTAAGTGAAAGGGTATTTCATGAGGGCTAGCAGGGAAGGGAAAGGTTTCAAATCACCTAGGTAAAGAGACTTAAACATTTAAAAATTTAGAGTGAGCAATAAAGATAAATGTTTGGGCATGTACCTATTGGGTTCCGGGTTCCGCCCGCCCACTGCTAAAGGACCCCCCCAGCCTAAGGGGAGGATCCACAGGACCTGGAATCCAAATGAGTCCGGGGGACAACTAATGAAATAACAGGGTCAGGAGTGCGGTCACAGGGTTAAAAGAAGGGAACCTGACGGGGACACCGAGCAGAGAACCCCGGACAGCGCCCACTGCTCCTCAAAGGCGTCAAGGGAGCCAGTGGACGCTGCCCAGAGGAACTCCGCTCGGATGCGTGAACGGACAAATGATCGGAAACAGGCCCCACAGGCACCGGAGCCTCCATCGGCCAACCGCTTCTCCCTGGTTTTATAGATGGCCAGTTTAGCCAGGGCCAGGAGGAGATTGACCAGGAGGTCCCGTGACTTTGTGGGGCCACGGATAGGGAGTGAATAGAGAAGGAGGTGAGGGGAAAAGTGCAGCCAAAATCGTAACAAAAGATCGGTGAGGAGCCGGAACAGGGGCTGCAACCTGGCGCACTCCAGGTAAACGTGCGCCAGGGTCTCCCTCACACCACAGAAGGGGCAGGTATCTGGGACAGGGGTAAACCGCGCCAAATACACGCCCGTGCTCACGGCCCCATGAAGGAGTCACCAGCTGACATCCCCGGTGGGCCTCGGTATCAGGGTGGAATAGAGGCTGGCCCACCGGGGCTCCTCACCCTCCAGAGGTGGTAGAAGGTCCCGCCACTTTGTGTCGGGGCGGGACACGAGGGCGAGGAAATGAAGGGTGTGGAGCACGAGCGTGTAGAGATGCTTCCGTGGTGCGGTTTGAAAGCGGACCGGCTGCAAGGTGTGCAGCCGGCTCATGGAGAAGGGGCGGGGGGGCCGGTTGGGTCCACGGGGCAGGGGCCCGATGAAAAGGTCCGGAGGGCCTGGGGTGGAGGGTGGGCGGGGCGTGCCCTCGTGCAGGACCCGGTCGAGGTAGACCCGAGCAGCGGGTGGCAAAGCGGCCCTCACCTCCTGGAGTACGCGCCGGGGAGTACAAGGCCTGGAGAGCCCCATGCGCTGAGCGAGCGTCAGGGGATCCAGCCAGTCTCCCCGGTCGTAATCCAGGAGGTCTCCGACTCTGGTGACTTCTGCCAGGACCAACCTCTGGCGCACCGAGGGGGACTCCGCCGCCTGCACACGAAGCTGGGGGTTGTGTAGCAGGGGCTCCGCGAGGAGATCTGCCCCCCCGGTGGCCGCCACGGACCTGGTCGTTGAGAACAGTTTCCAGGTCCGGAGGATGTTTGGGCATGTAGCGGGGTGGATACCCGCTCCTGCCCTGAGGGGCTGGAAATAGCCCTGGGAGAGGGCTGAGGCTGAAAGCTGGGCTGATTCAAAGCAGCCACAGCTGGGGCCAGTTTAATCAGGGCCCAGCTGGCCCTTGTAAGAGGGCAGTGGGCCTGGAGCAAAGACACTCTCTCTGCCTTTAGAGGGAGAAGGGCCTGGCTGCAGGGGCTAAGCAGGGTACCTTGAGTGGAGCAGGGCTGGGGAAAGGCTAAGGGAGCTGTGGAGCTCCGGCCTGAGAAAACCCCAGGTTGTGGCGAACTGGGTACAGGGGTTGCAGGGGGCAGCCCACGGGTAGGCCAAGGCAGCAGGTCCAAACCCCCTTTGCCTGTGATGAGTGGCTTATACTGCAGTCTGCCCCAGGGCGCGGGGGCTAGCTGGTGACTGGCAGTAGCCTACGACTGAGGCGAGGTGGGGATAGTGGGTTGGGGGTCCCCTGGGGAGGGGAGACCCAGATCTGGGGGATACTGCCAGGGGGCAGCACCCCAGTTAAAGGGGCACCTGGTCCTGGGAGGGACTCGTGGGCCCGAGTGGTCAGGCGGATCACCGGCCTTCAGAGGGCGCTCCAGAGGCTGGATGAGCTAATTCCCAGAAGAAACCAGCAGGAGGTGCCACAGGGGTGAGTCCGACCCTGTTACAGGGCACCTTGGAGCAGTCCAACTGAGAATCAAGGCTCCTCAGGCCTTGTGCCTGGGGTGCCCTTTCGAGTAGTGTTTCTATTCATCCAAAATAGGTGCTTACAGGTTTTCAGCCCAGGCTCAGTTAGTGTCTCTCATTGGGACTCCACCACACTCGCTCCTTGCCGAGTTACTTCTGCTCCACCTCCATAAATCCCAAACAGGCCTGCACCTGGCTATAACATCCAGCAGTCACAGTCTGTTCCACGCACATCTCTATACACCATTCCTAGGGAATCCTCTTTGCATCCAGATTCTCTCCAGCTCCTGGCTCTCCATGCAGCCACTGCTTCCCCACAGAGCCCAACTGCTTCATGGTTCAGGAACTTTCTCTTTACCTGGCTGAGAGGAAGGGGCTGTGCAGTGGGGAGGGGGCTGATGGGAGTTGTAGTGTTTTGCTTAGCAGATCCATCACAATACATTAGGGACCCGAACAAAACACACACATTTCAAAGTTGAAAAACTGTTCCAGCATCAGTTGAATTTTACTTTCAATAGGTGTCCAGGGGGGTAAACAAAACAAAAAAAACCCCCCACCCACCCTGAAATATTTAAGTATATCTTTCTAAAAATTGCACTAACACTTCTGACACCTGTCTTTTTAAAAATATATTTTTGTTTTGATATCCCAAGTCCTGAGCATACTTCCCTCATGCCAACCTGATGTTTGCATTTTGAATAACTCTGAACAGATGAAGCATTGGTCCAGAGACAAGAAATCCTCAAAGCATGTCAACCACTTCACTCCCAAGAACTGAAAACAAACTTTACCAGTAGTTCTGCCATTCCTACAGCACTCTGAAGACAAGAGTAGTTAATATTCCTCTGCAGTCAGCAGAGGATTAGAGAAACAGCATGACTTGAAGCCACAGTGGCATAACGATGGTCTGAAGTTTGCTGAGAAACATGTAAGGTGAACAAAAATAAGGTTAAAACAGAAAAACTCTTCCACTGCTTCAAGGGGAGTGTAAACTTTAGGAATAAGGTGGTGGTGAAAGTTAGAAGAGGGAAGTTGTGTAATATTCTATCACAGGTCTCATCTGGGAAGGAGAGAACAAGGAACCTATGTCATCCTCTTACTTGACCAATCACCCCTGTACAGAATGCCAGCATAAGGTCTATGCATCAGTTAGGGCTTCAATAGGACTAGAGGAGCACAAAGGCCTTGTGCTGACCCCCACTCTTACTCTGAAAGAGCTCAGCAATCACAGGTCTGAGCCGGGGAGTAGATACATGTCGGGGAAGCAGTAGATGTGGTATACCTTGACTTTAGTAGGGTGTTTGATACTGTCTTGCGTGACCTTCTCATAAACAAACTAGGAAAATACAACCTAGATGGAGCTACTATAAGGTGGGTGCATAATTGGCTGGAAAACTGTTCCCAGAGAATAGTTATCAGTGGTTCACAGTCAAGCTGGAAGGGCATAATAAGTGGGGTCCCACAGGGATCAGTTCTGAGTCCAGTTCTGTTCAATATATTCATCAATGATTTAGATAATGGCATAAGAGTACACTCGGTTTGTGGACAATCCCAAGCGGGGAGGGGTTGCGAGCGCTTTAAAGGACAGGATTAAAATTCAAAATGATCTGGACAAACTGGAGAAATGGTCTGAATTAAATAGGATGAAATTCAATAAGGACAAATGCAAAGTACTCCACTTAGGAAGGACCAATCAGTTGCCCATATACAAAATGGGAAATGACTGCCTAGGAAGGAGTACTGCAGAAAAATCTAGGGCAGTAGTTCTCAAACTTTTATATTGGTGATCCCTTTCACTTAGCAAGCCTCTGAGTGCAACCTCCTTTAAATATATTAAAAAGTGTTTTTTAATTTAACACCATTATAAATGCTGGAGGCAAAGCGGGGTTTGGGGTGGAGGCTGACAACTTGCAACCTCCCCTGTAATAAACTTGCGACCCAACCCCTAGTTTGAGAACCCCTGATCCTGGGGTCATAGTGAACCACAAGCTAAAAATGAGCCAACACTGTAATGCTGTTGCAAAAAAAGCAAAACATCATTCTGGGCTGTATTAGCAGGAGTGTTCTAAGCAAGACACGAGAAGTAATTCTTCTGCTCTACTCTGCCTCAACTGGAGTATTGTGTCCAGCTTTGGGCACCACATTCAGGAAAGATGTCAACATCAATAGGAGCACAGAACCTCTAAAAATCAGGCTGCTTTTATTTAGGAGCCTAAATATGGATGCCAGAGCCTAACTTTAGCCACCCTGGCTTGAAAACAGAACCCTATTTCCCTTTAAATCAATGGCGCACTGAGTGGCTGTGTGATGCAGTGATTTTGCTTTAGCCTTTCACCTATGCAGAACCAAGTACAAGATCTAGACTAAATTCTGCTTGCAGACCTCGTGGTGGATCTCACCTCAGATATTCTGTTGTCTCTACAGGCATAGAGCTTCATCTGAAATCTGTAGGAGTTTTGCACAGTCAGGGAGAGCAAGGTGAGGTCTACCACAGGGATCAGAGGACAAAATGTCTACATTAAATACGTTAAAGATGGTGAAGCACTTTGAGATTTACTGATGAAAAGTTCTATATAAGAAATAGGCATTATTATTTACTACTACTATTGGACAGTGGCGTAGCCAGGTTTAGAGCACAGAGGGAGCGGAGCTAAAAAAAAGGTGCCGGGAGCAAAAAGTGTCAGGAGCAAAAAAAGGCACCGGGAGCAAAAAATTGCTCTGCTCTGGCTGCAGCATAGGAGCAAAAGGCGTCGGGAGCAAAAAACGGCGCCGGGAGCAAAAAAATTGCTCCGCTCTGGCTGCAGCGTCGGAGCAAAAGAAGTTGGAGCACAAAAAAGGCGCCACTTCTGCTCAGTGGGGGAGCAGCCGCTCCCCCTGCTCCCCCCCGGCTACGCTACTGCTATTGGAACATTGCCCCTTGCTTTCAAGGCCTCAACTGAAAACAATTAAATAAAACCCCTTGTATGTCCAGCATCATAAATCCACCATACAGATCAGCACAAGTGGCAGATCTCCACTAAATGAAGCTTGAGGACTGGGATAGCATTTGTTGCAGATGAGGTTAAAGATATTGTTACATGACCTCATGGTGTCCTTTTTGGTAGGTTAGCCCAAGCAGGCAGACGTCTGTGGAATAACACACATGTGAGCTCTGTAAACAACCGATCATGCATTTACTACTGGAAGAGGTTGCAGAGGCAATGCCTGTCCTGCAGTTGGTGCACAAGCAGTTTTGCTTTCTCCCCAGGCAGGGGACGGACGGACGGACGCACGCACACACACACACACACAAAACTTCCTCTTAGTTACAGCCTCAGACAAGAGTCCTTCCGCTCTGGCAGAAGCCACTCCTTTTCGTGATTACCTGCGAATGTGCCAGGCCCAGCCACCTCAGTAAGTATGCACTCAAAGGAGGAAACCTTATTGAAAGCCTGGTTAAACCTTCTTAGCCAAGTTCTGTTCACAGTTACACCTCTACCACAGTTGCACGACTGTAGCCAAGAACATTTTCCTGAGCAGTAAATTAATTCCCAAGTTCTTAGCTTTATTAAAAGAAATTTGACAACAGTAGAGTCTCATCAAGTAAAGCAGGCTACATCTACGAAGATGGAGGCAGCAGCATACACTATCACATTTTGGTTGTTGTCTCAAGAAGTGGGATGACATAGAACAGCAGGGGACACAAAGAAAATAATGGCACTCGATATTCAGCTATATTAGGAATATTTAGTAGAACAAACCATATTTGATTCAGAAAGAATTAATAGAGCCGTGACTCTTAGCATCTGTAACAAGTGCTGATTTATCTAATCTCTGCTACATCCTGCTTATGATAGAAATGAAAAAAAATCCTGCACAGCAGTGAAATAATAAAATGTTATTTGTATATGCAAAACAGTTTAATTATTTAGTGCAATTAAAATAATATCTCAAAAATCACTGGAAAGGAAGGTGGTACATCTTTATCAAGCAACACACTAGTCTGCATGAATAAACAAAATATTTGTGCAATACATTTTAGGCTAATAAAAAAACACACAATGGAAATCAAGAATCAGACTCCAGCATTTAATGTTTATTAATTTTTTTTAAAAAGCTAATAGACTTAAGCTGGTTTTCTTAATTAAATAGATACATCTCCTATGTTTATGAAAAAAAGAATATTTCTAAATGTCTGTTTATTGCTCATAGCTGGTTTAAAAAATAGTCTCTAATACTGAACAGCAAATAGGAAAAGCCAGGGATCAAAGAACAGGCGTGCACTAAATGAAGTTTGCCGATGGTACAAAGTTGGGAGGCACTGTCAATACAGAGGAGGATCAGAATATTTTACAGGAAGATCTGGATGCCCTTGACAGAAATGGGATGAAATTCAATTGTACAAAATGTAGTCATGCACTTAGTGGTAGCAGAAATTCTTCTGATTAGACAAGCTGGGGGCTCATCAGTTGGAACTGAGAGGAGGAGAAGGATCTGGGTGTGTCACAGGATGACAATGAGTCACCAATGTGACGTAGCTGTAAAAAAGGCAAATGTGATCATAGCCTTTTCCAGTAGAAATAGTGAAGTATTAATTCCATTGTACAAGGCACTGATAAGATGTCATTTGGAAGAGTGTCTTCAGTTCTGGTCATCCATGTTCAAGAAAGATTAATTCAAACTGAAACAGGTGCAGAGAAGAGCTAATAAAATGATGAGGGGAATGGAGGCCCTACTTTAGAAGACAAGGCTGGAAGAACTTGGCGTAGTTAGTCTAGCAAAAAGAAGACAGAGAGGGGATATTATTGCTCTCTATAAATATATGAGGAGAGAATACCAGGGGAGTGAAGAGCTATTTAAGCAAAAGGACAATGTTGACTCAAGAACAAAAGGATATAAAGTGACCATGAACAAATTCAGGCTGGAAATTAGAAGAAGGCTTCTAACCATCAGAGAAGTGAGGTTCTGGAACAGCCTTCCAATAGGAGTTGTGGGGGCAAACAACAGTTAGTTCTACGAGAGATCTGGACAAATTTGTGAGTGCAATTGTATGATGGGGTTGCTTGCGATGATACAGGGCAGGGCTCAACAGCCCTGGAGCTCACTTATGGTTCATGTCTTATGTTCCTAAAAGCTCATGCTTCAGGGCTTCAGATGGCCACTTGCAGGGGATGGGGGAGGGATTTTTTTCTCCCAAGTGTATTCTGAATTTTTTTGTTTGTCTTTTCTCTGAAGTATCAAAGATGGCCACAGCTGGAGATAGGACACTGGATGGTGTGGGGCCAGTGCTCTGGGGTGGCACCAAGCATTCTCTGTCTCAGATGCTTAGTGACTGGGGTTTGCTCGCATTCTTAAGGTCTAATTCCAGACATGGGGTCGGGAAGGAATTTTCCCTAGGTCAGATTAGTAGTCACCTCAGAGTTTGGTTTTGCCTTCCTCTGCAGCATGGTGGTCACTTGCTGAAATTATCTGGATACATCTCACTTAATTCCCTGCCATTCCAGGAGCCTCATGCATTGGTGCACCTTGCTTCATCTTATCCTCTGCCTGTGGCACATAATAATTTAGCCTCCTGTGGACTGTAATACTTTGGCCTAATTTTGGTTGTTGGGTTTAGAGAGAGTGTATTGGTGGCCTGTGATACACAGAAGGTCAGACTAGATGATCTGGCCTTCTGGTCCCTTATGGCCTTACATTCTATGACTTGCATCACCCTGAGCTCAGTTCTTCATGAGAGAAAAGCGATGGTCCAGGGGATAGAACACAGCACTGATAAGAATTAGGAGAGCTGGGTCCTAGTCTTGACTCTGCAACTGGCTCACTGTGTGACTTTGGACAAGATAAGCACTTTGCGCCTCAGTTCTTTAATCTATGAAATGGAAATAATGATACTTGCGCACCTTTGTAAAGTGCTCTGGGATCTAGGAATAGAAGTTTGGCTTTTCAGTGCTAGGATTATTAATTTCTTGCACATCAAGAACTCCCACTTTTTAAAATGGAAGCTCCTGGTATTGGAGGAATGTAGAATCAGACTTCTTAGGGTAAATTTTGAGGGTTAAGCTCCTGTTCAATTCTCGATTATTGGTAACGTGCTGACCAGTCAGTGATTGACCTCCAGTGTGTACTGTATGAAAAGAGATCAATGCCATGTAAATGAAAAATGTGAAATGGGAGCTTCAAATTCATTGACTGGGATCATAACTCTGCTAAAAGGATGAACGAACTAGCTCTTTGGACAGATTATGCTTTTTTCATTTAAATTTTCACAGTTGTGGGAAATTATGAAGGGTTAGACAATAATTGTTTAATTACAATAGATATGGAGAATCAAACATTTAAAGCTTTATAACCATGAAAATGCAAACAGTCAATATCACCTGTCAAAATATTTTGATTTAAGGACATTTACTTTGTATAAGTTCTCAAGCATTGCTTTTCTCACTTTGCCTATCTATAAATTTTGATGATTAGAGATGGAAATATTGGTGTGTGTGTGTGTGTTTGTGTCTAGGGAAGTCAACAGTTACTGACATTTACAGATAAAAATCAAATCATTCTAAACTATTTATAGAGAGTTTTTCAAAGTGAGACCCAGAATTCTGTACAGGTGAGATGGAGCAAAAGGCCCATGTCTTTCAAAACAGGGCTTAATGGGACTTAACTCAAGGCCTGGACTAAATTCCGTTCTCAGGCCCCTGGTGGGTCTCACATTAGGTATTGTGTTGTCTCTACAGGCATAGAGTGCCAGCTGAAATCAGTAGAAGTTTTGCACAGTCACCGAGCTTAAGGTGAGATCAGAGGACACATCTTGGAAGAATACTGTTTGCGTAGCCAGACTTGGGCTTCCTATGTTACCAGGTTCTAAAGGACGGAGGTGTCCCCAAATGACTGTGAAAGGTAAGAGAATAGGTTTGCCACCAGTTAATTATTTGATTTTAAAGGTAGCAGGACCTCAGAGGTTTACAGGAGGCATATTCCAAAATTCCAATTGGGTTTGTGTTTGCTCAGTACTAAAACAAAATCAGAAGAAACCCAAACTCATTTCTCTACTAATTCCAATTATCTAAACTGCATTACTTAATATTTTTTTATTTTAAGGGATACATTCTCAAAGTGATGGATGAGAACTTAGCTGCATGATTCCCATTATCATTATTATGCAACATTTCTATATCGCACCAACTGTCCTTATGTTACCCATTTCACTTCACTTAGATATAGACTAGATGTACTAGGTCTATCTTTTCTTTCTTTTGTTTCTTTTGTTACTTAAGAAGGCTTAACACACTTGTATAGTGTCCACACAGTCCACTTACTGATTTTGTCTTTCTTCGGTTTTGTCTTGCAGCCTCCTGCTGCAAGACAAACCGAAGAAAGAAACCAACAGAACTCCACTGGCCATCACTTACAGTCCTCAGCTAAAACCTCTCCAACGGATCATCAGTGATCTACAACCCATCCTGAACAACAATCCCTCACTTTCACAGGCCTTCGGAGGCAGGTCAGTCCTCGCCCACAGACAACCCGCCAACCTGAAGCATATTCTCACCAGCAACTACACACCGCACCATAATAACTCTAACTCAGGAACCAATCCATGCAACAAACCTCGATGCCAACTCTGCCCACATATCTACACCAGGGACACCATCACAGGACCTAACCAGATCAGCCACACCATCACCGGTTCATTCACCTGCACATCCACCAATGTAATATACTTCATCATGTGCCAGCAATGCCCCTCTGCTATGTACATCAGCCAAACTGGACAGTCCTTATGCAAATGGATAAATGGACACAAATCAGATATTAGGAATGGCAATATACAAAAACCTGTAGGAGAACACTTCAATCTCCCTGGACACACAATAGCAGATTTGAAGGTAGCCATCCTGCAGCAAAAAAACTTCAGGACCAGACTTTAAAGAGAAACTGCTGAGCTTCAGTTCATTTGCAAATTTGACACCATCAGCTCAGGATTAAACAAAGACTATGAATGGCTAGCCAACTACAAAAGCAGTTTTTCCTCCCTTGGTGTTCACACCTCAACTGCTAAAAGAGGGCCTCATCCTCCCTGATTGAACTAACCTCATTATCTCTAGCCTGACTCTTCCCTGCTTATTTATACCTGCCCCTGGACATTTCCACTGCAAGCATCTGAAGAAGTGGGTATTCACCCACGAAAGCTTATGCTCCAATACATCTGTTAGTCTATAAGGTGCCACAGAACTCTTTGTCGCTTCTACAGATCCAGACTAACACGGCTACCCCTCTGATACTTACTGGTTTTAGTTATGGATTTTGGAGACAGCAAATTCTCTAGCAGAATAGCTTCTTTGTGGGTTGGGCCATTTCATATCATGTGCTTGTGCTATGCTTCAATGCTATGTTCTAACAAATCAAGCTAGCTAAGAGGGAAAAAGAAAACTAAGAACAGCAACAGGACAGAGTAGACAAAGTTCCAAAAAGGGATGTCCTCCTACCAGTTAGAGACATACATGCTAATGTGAGGAATAATAATACTGGCAGGGAAGTAATAATGGGGAAACAAGGCCTTGGTGAAATGAATGAAAATGGTGAAATATTTGCTTATTTTTATGGAATTAATAACCAGGTCACTGCAGGAACTATTTTCACTAACTGTACTATTCATAAGATAACTTGGAGGTCACCAGACCACAGAACAGGAAACCAATGATCACATTACAAGTCAGCAAAAATGGAGAAGAACTTTATAGAAGGTATGATGCAGGAATGGGACATACAGGGGAATGGAAGATGTATTCGTGGAAGCTAAATTGAGAATCAAAACCAACAACAAAAACAGAAGAGTCAAACAATAGAGATGCCCACATTACAATATTACTAAGCTAAAACAGATAACACAACAAGAGTTTAGAATTGTGGTAGCAAACAGATACTAGGCACTTGAAAAGGAAAAGGAACACAATGAAACAGTAGAAGGGGAATGGAAATGTGTAAAAGGGAACTTTCACCAAGACCAGTGAGGGAAGTGCTGGGATTCAGGATGAAACACCACATTGAATGGTTGTCTGAGGATACACGTCAAAAAAATAGAAGACGACCCCAAATTGAGCAAATTAAATCAAGCAAGAACACAGAAACAGTGACTCCAGGAGGAATACGGCACAAAGAAGTAAAAAAAGAGCACCAGGTCACACAAGTTAGATTTTATATACAAAATTACAACAGAGGCACAGATTGCCACAACACAAAATGACATGCAGACACTGTATAATATCACTAGACAGTGGGGTCAGAAAGAACAAAAACCAGCTGACTTTTCAAGACAATGAGCAACCTA
Organism: Macrochelys suwanniensis; assembly: GCA_033296515.1. NCBI lineage: Eukaryota > Metazoa > Chordata > Testudines > Chelydridae > Macrochelys > Macrochelys suwanniensis. Next base: position 82,631,335 of record CM065776.1, on the reverse strand, counting down.
ACAGCAAAGACATCAGAACAATTAAATATTTGGAAGCAGTACTTCAGTCAGTTACAGAAAGGCAAGTCAGTGGTTAACCCCCCCGACATAGTGGAAGGAGAAGATCTGGATGTCAAATTAGGACCCATCACTAGAGTAGAAGTAGAGAGGGCAGTAAATTAGTTAAAGTGGAAAGACACCAGGTCCAGACAGCATCCCATATGAGGTCCATAAGGTGAACTCAAAGAACACAGTACATAGGTGCTGGAACTAGGGGTGTTGCTGGCTTGAAGTGGTTTCCATCATATGCAGGACTGACAGTTTGGTTCAATGGCTCTCAGCACCCCCACTATAAAAATTGTTCCAGCACCCCGGACAGTAGATATTTTGATAGGTCTCTTACAAAAGATATGGGAAGAAGAAAAGACCCAAATGAGTGGAAAAATAGTCATAGTGAGGCTGCCAAAGAAAGGAGATTTCAGTCGGCGTAAAAACTGGAGGGGCATGCAATTGCTGTCCATCCCAAGTAAAATATTTACATGCATAATGTTAGATAGATTAAAGAAAGCAATAATTCAAGACTACAACAAGAACAGGTAGGGTTCAGGCAGGAGAAATCACTGTATAGTAGCCCAACATATAGAACCAATGGCAGTTCTTGCTCTATATTAATTTCCTAGATTTCCATAAATGACAATAGATAGGACAATCTTATGGAAGTTGCTACGCCATTGTGGAATCCTTTGCTGTTCACAACTTCTACAAAAATATAAATGTCAAATAATACATAACAATGAATTGACTAACCCATTCAAGGTAACTACCGGCATTAGACAAGGATCTCTTAGGTCACCTATGACCTTCTCACTGGTAATGGATTGGGTAATGAGAGAGACCATAGAGCAAACAAGGCGTATACAATGGATCTTCACACAGAACCAAAAAGACCTCAATTTTGCAACTGATCTCAACCTGTTGTCCCATACTACCCAGATTTATACAAGCTAAAACAAATGATCTCCAGGCCTACACATAGTTATTAAGACTGAAAATCAACACTGAGAAAACTAAAACCATGAGCATCACCACACAACAAACACACACCAATAACATTTTCTAGGATTGACAAAAGAGGTCCAACATTTCACATATCTTGGCAACATTGTAAGCAAAACAGGTGGGACAGAAGACGGCATTAAAGTTAGAATAGCAAAAGCCAGACAGGTCTTCACATTCGTAAGCCTATCTGGACCTTCAAACGTTGACTATTTAACACCACTGTAAAATCTGTTTTGCTATCTGGCACTGAAAGTTGGAGACTTATCAAGATCTTACTATCTAAACATCAAGTTTTTTTGGTTTTTTATTTAAACAGCTGCCTTAGATGAATTTCTAATATCAAATGGCGGGGTGGGTGGGGGATTGTCACAAATTAAGAGCTTTGGAGGATGATGAAATCAAAGTGAATAGGATAGAAAATGATGGAATGAAAGTGGAGAGGACTAGGATACACTTGAAGGAAGGAACCGAACACCATAAGAGAGGTGCTGGACTGGAAGCCCAAGTGCAAGAGGTGATGAGTAGACCAAGGACAACGTGGAAACATACAACAGAAGCAGAACTGAAGGTCACCAAAATGGCATGTGAAAAAGCCAAAAGCGTAGCAAGAGATTGCCAAAGATGGAAGGCAGTTGTGAAGGCCCTATGGTCTGCATGGAATAAAGAGGCATAAGTCATGCAGCATGCTGTACAGAGAGCTGGAAGGAAGAAAGGATGGTTCAGTGGTTAGGGCACAAGTGTAGGATTTGGGACACTAGGGTTCAGTTCCCTGCTGTGCCACAGACTTCCTATGTGACTTTGCACAAGTCACTTGGCTTCTCTGTACCTCAGTTCCCCATCTCTAAAATAAGGATAATAGCATTGCCCTAGCTCACAGGGGTGTCATGAGGCTAAATGCATTAAAAGATTGTAACGGTGCTCAGATGCAACGGTGATGTGGGTCATAGGAATACGTGAAGTAGAAAGACCTGGGATGAAATCCTGCCCCACTGAGATCAGTGGCAAAACAGCCGTTGACTTCACTGGGATCAGGATTTGATCCCTGGTCTGCAAGAGTTTCCAATCTAAAAATCACTGATCAGAGCCCTGCACATCATTTTGCTATTTCACCCCTCTGCATGTCACTGACACCATTGACATTGTTCCCAAATAATTTATGATCGGAGCATTGATTAAGTTCATATATAACCTTTGGTTTGTCTAGTCTGCTCATCGTGCGTGCATATCTCATGTAGGGTGACCAGACGTCCTGATTATATCGGGACAGTCCCGATTTTAGGGGACTTGTCCCGCGTCCCGACCTTGCATCGGCCCTTTGTCCTGATATAGGGACATCTAGAGAGAACCGCAGCTCCGCTGCCGCCGGCGCCGCTTCTTGCGGTGAGGCCAGGGCAGCTCCTGGCGCCCGCCCACCGGCAGGAGCCTGCAGGGGAGCCTGCAGGGGAGCCGGCAGACACAGAGGCACGGCAGCGCCGGCCACGAGGTCTCCGCGGCTGCCGCGCTGCGCCTGCAGGGGCGGTGCAGCGGGGCTTGCAGGCACACCGCGCCCCCTGCCGGGAGCGGGGCCAGGCAGATAGCCCCCCCCCCCCCCGCGGGGCTTGCAAGCACACCACGCCAGGCAGATAGCCCCCCCACCGGCAGGGCTTGCAAGCGCACCGCGACCCACAACCACACAACCCTAGTGACACCTGCCTGCGGATGCTTCCTGGGCTGGGAGCCACCCTAGGTAAGCACCACCGGCCGGGACTCCCCACCTTGCCCCCAGGTCCCTCTGGTTCTTGGGGAGGGGAGGAGAGGGGATCTCTGCATGCTGCTGGTACCTGCAAGCCCCGCTCCACGGCAGCTCTCATTGGCGCTTTTCCCGGCCAATGGGAGCCTCGGAGCTCGTGCTTGTGGCGGGCGCAGCACGTGGAGAGTCTGGAGACTCCCCTCCCAGCTCTGACCATAGGAGCCAGAGACGTCCCAGCAGAGCTGGTGAGTGTGGCCAGGGAAGGGGTCAGGGTGTGATGGTGAATGTCTGGGAGATGTGTGGAGCCAGAGCCCTGTGCCCCCGGGGGCTAGGGTGACCAGATGTCCTGATTTTATAGGGACAGTCCCGATTTTTGGGTCTTTTTCTTCTATGGGCTTCTATTACTCCCCCATCCCCTGTCCCGATTTTTCACACTTGCTGTCTGGTCACCCTACCAGGGGCTGGAGCTGGAGCCATGAGTCCTTGCCCTGTGGCTTATGGTGCGGGCTGCAGCAGGGGCCGTACAACCCCTCTTGCAGCTTCCTAGGGCTGTGTGCCCCCTCTCATGGCTCTGGTTGGGGTTGTACACGTGTGTCTGTCGTCTTCCCCCCCTCCGCCCCCCCGGGCTCGGCCAATGTGTCCTGATATTTCACTCTTGCGATCTGGTCACCCTAATCTCACGCTTCCAACAGCCTGGAATGTTGTAGAGCTCACAAAATCTCACTGTAGCATGCACCTGTCAACATTCTAGTTTATCATTCTCTTATTATACACCTCGTAAAGATGCTAAACTTTAGAAATTTGAATAAACTTAATTCCTCTCCACCCCCCACTACTCCCTCTGCCCCAAGGATGATGTCTTCCTTAAACCATCTGAATAAAAGAAGAGTGCAGTGTTGTTTAGTGCAGAGCAGGAACACATCAGTATGTAGTGAACTGTGGACTGTCAAATGATAAATACTAGCAAATATACATTTCCTGGCACAGGTAAAAGGCACGCCTCAGTTTGAGTATTGCTTGTATACTTGCATATGAGATTATTCTGCTATTATATGTTACAGCATTGCTTTATGCACTGTACTCCTACAAGTCACAGATCATAGGACAGGAATTCCTTTAAGCAGGCATTTAGCAGGAAAACCAGTAGAGACAATTGTTTCATATCCTGATTATGCAGATTGGCTTCACTAGTAAGGAAATTAACTATGCCACAGCTGTGTGGAATAAAATTACAGAACAATCTATATTTTGAAAATGTTGAAAATCTGCTAAAGGAGAAAATTACATGATTGAACAACAGCATTTATAGAATTGCAGTGAAATATTTCACTAAGGGGTTTGTTTAGGTTTTATTGTTTCAACACTTCGATCAATTAATTTGATCTGACATACATTGTAATATACAAATCCACATATATTTTAAACCTCCAGTTAATGAAGAATGGATGAAAATAAGTCATTTGTAGGACCAAACCCTAAGCAATCCTTTACTGAATGTTCTGAAATATTTGTTGACATTTTCCTTGATCATTTTAATGCCTCTAATCTTTTGTGATAAGCCATTAAACATCTCATGTTACAGAATTCCCAGCCCAAATGGAAGCCAGAAATATTGGCAGTCCTCTGAGAAAGCAGAATATAAGAAACTAACATATGTTATTATGAATACTGCTTATCTACGGGCACCTAAAAAGCAATGATTATTGGGGCTGTTTTAATTATTCAGATGCCCTCTATATTAGCATATTAGATACAACTTAAATCATATCACTCACATCAGAGAGACCACTAGATCATCTAGTCTGATCTCCTGCATAACAAAGGCCAAAGAACCTCCCATTTGAACTACAGCATACATTTTAGAAGTGCATCCAATCTTGATTTAAAAGTTGCCAGTGATGGAGGATCCACCACAACCCTTGGTAAATTGCTCCATTGATTAATTGTCCTCATTGTTAAAAATGTATGCCTTATTTCCAGTCTGAATTTGTCTACTTCAGCTTTCAGCCACTGGATCTTGTTACCCCTTTGTGTGTTAGATTAAAGACCCCATTGTCAAGTATGTGTTCCCCATGTAGGTCCTTACAGACTGATCAAATCAGCCCTTAACTTTCCTTGTTCAGCTAAACAGTTTGAGCTCCTTCAGACTTCGAAAGCTGTGACTTCACTTCCTGTAAACAATAGGTAAACATGATGAAACATTTAAACTCTGCAAAATTCAACATGTGCAAGTTACAGAAGTATTTGATATAGGCTAGACTGGTCGTATAATTCACCAGTGACTTATTTCTGCCCATCGCTCAGAAGAGAACTATATTAAGATAATTATGTGTACCACCTATCCCGATAGAAGTGGGGGTGGGGTGGGAGGGGGAAGGAGGGAGCACAGAAGTATTTTGGATTATAAAAATGAAGACAGAGGAGAAAAAGTGGTGCAAAAATCATATGCAATAAAATGAGGCACATGTCAAGATATATCCTTCAGTAATTCATTATAAGAGCTACCATAACCGGTAGCATTTCATACTCTCACACAGCCATGCTTTTTTGCAGCTTACTACTACAGGCAATGCCTCATACCACAAAAATAACGTTAATTATATGGAACTACAGACAGCTTCTTCCCCCTAAGGAGACCCAAGCTTACTTAAGTCTAGAGTCTGAAATACCATGCCCTCTCAAGCAAGGTGTACAGAAAAGCGGGTAATTTAGTAGTGGGGTTGGGGACATAAACAAATAGCCCCTGGCCAAAATTGGAATCAGCATAACAATTAAATAAATTGGGTCTGATCTCCGCTTGTGTAAATCGGTGATGAAGTAAATTTCAGTGGACTGTGCTATTTACACCAGCTGGAGATCTGGCCCACTGATGACCAAATTATAACCATATAAAATTCATTTAGAGAATGACAAATAACTGTGCATCTTCTCTTGCTGAAACAGTGTGACTAAACTAGAGCACAATTAGTACATGGTACAGGAATGGGAGAGCGCCCATGTATTGCAAGTGTCTAGAATGACTGACTTCAGTTATACAAAGGTTTAACCTAGACCACTGAACTCTTTCTAATTATGTGCATTTATTCTACACACTAGCAGATTCCTTTACTATTCTTGAAAGAGTAAAGTGCTGGTGTCAAGGCACATCATTTATAAGACAGAATTTGTGGAGAGACATGCAGGTTTATTATATAATGCTACATTATCCTAGGAAAAGAGAGAGGTTGGAGCTGGAAATTTATAATGTACTATATACTGAATTCCTGCCCCCCCCCCCCAATTTAAGCTATTTTCACACCTCCTTTTCCCACACATGCAAATGTCAAAAGCATACAAAGTACCTGTTTAGTTACCCATGGTCAGTGCATTTTAAATTGGAGCAGGAAAACATTTCCTGACCCAGGGCACATAAATTACATCATTACCTAATGAACTGTTGCAGAATTCATTTGAATGGAGCAGTCTTTCTGAGGAGTTTGAATCTTCCCAGTGATTAAAGTGATTCAGACAGGAGTAGTCCAGGGTAGACAAAATTAATTTAGGGATGAGTCATGATATTCTGCACCAGTCTGAAACCTAATGAGCTGATTCAAATTCACTTAAATCACTGGAAAAATATTAATGGTACACAGATGGCAGAATATCAAAACATTCTTTCTGAGATCCAAAGCATTCGGGGCTGTCATTGTTCTGATGTGAATATTTTTACAATTGTCTAAATGGGCCCAATCCTGCTCACTGAAGTTTAAGAGCACTGCCACCATTAGCTCAATTCAGAGCTGCCCCACAGTCCCTTTGTGCTGGCTCTACCTATGCCCTCTAGTGGACAGCATTGGTGCAGGGAGCCTCTATGACAGTGGCTCTCAACCTTTCCAGTCTACTGTACCCCTTTCAGGAGTCTGATATGCCTTGTGTACCCCCAAGTTTCACCTCACTTTAAAACTACTTGCTTGCAAAATCAGACATAGAAATACAAGTGTCACAACACGCTGACTGAAAAAAAAAACGGCTTGCTTTCTCCTTTTTATCATATAATTATAAAATAAATCCATTGGAATTGTGACAAAGTTCCGAGCCTGTATGGTGGGTCCCACGCTTCTGGGCAGATTCAGTGGTCTCAGAAACTCGGTAAGACCCCAATGTGACCTCCCATTCCCAGTGTAGTGGTAAGAGTCACAGCCTATTGAGTTACTTTCATCACAGGCCAGTATGGGAGATGGGAAGGGGAATTACCCCACAGTCTCTGTTGCTCTGTAGAGCTCACTGGGTGCAGTTCGGGCTCCTACCTGGACCGAGTCCTGCTTCCTCTCTCAAGGGGATCTCTGTAGAGTATGCGGGGAGGGGAAGGGAGGAACTCGGGCCCGCCATCTACTCCAGGTTCTGGCCCAGGGACCCTAATGGTAGCAACTGTTGGTGGCTTTCCCTTCACCACTCACGCTGCTTTGATTCCCTGGGCCACTTCCCTATGGTCCCCTTTTCCCAGCTTCACCCTTACCTCCGGATTCAGCAATGCTTCTTCTCCAGCTCCTTTCACCTAGGCTCTCTCAAGAGAGCTGGAAAGGAGAGCTTTTAAGCAGTATGAGTGGGACCTTAATTGGTTCCAGCTATCTCCATTAGCCTAACGGCCTTAACTGACCATTGCCGTGGTTCCTTCTCCTGCTGCGGCCCCTTTGATGGCCTCGGCTCCCTCTCTTTCCCGACCCATTGTTCCTTCCACCAGCCCTGGAGATTCTTCTCCTTTGGCCCCCAGGGCATACACTTAGGTAGCTGCGACCTCTCCACTTGCCACCTTGCAGTCTGTTCCAGCTGCCTCCTGGAATACCATTCCCGGTGGCCGGGGCCCCTTCCCCGCCCTCACCAGGGAGCATGGGGTGCATTGCCTCCTGGTGTCAGCCTTGCCACACGTGGAAACCTACGTGTGGGCGATGGCGTGTGTGGTGGGGCCCACGACCATGGTAGCGGCCTCTAAGATGTTTGGGAAGGTGAAGTTCTTCCTGGTGTCAGAGGCCGCTGCCCATGAGGCGGTGGAGAGGGGCTTGGCGGTGGGGGGGTGTTCATGTCCCCCTTGAGCCTTTGGAGGACCTGGGCGTACGGTTGGTGTTTTCCTCTGTTCCTCCCTTCCTCCCCACCGTCGCCCTTTTGCCATTCCTCTCCACCCTGGGGAAGCCCCTGTCCGTCCTCAGCCCCCTTCCATTGGGCTGCATGGACCCCGCCCTCCACTACGTTTTATCGTTCAGCTAGCAGGTGCAGATTCAAGTACCGCTGGCAGCACGCGACGGGGAGGCTCTGGAAGGGTCCTTACTGGTGCCCCATTAAGGGGCCCAATACTGGATTTACTATTCTTCGGGGGAGGCCCGGTACTTTCTCTGCCCCCCAGGTACTGTGAGACGAGCTGCGTTCTTTCTTACTAGATACCCGTGGTTCCAGAAATAGGGTGCAGCTCACTCTCCAGCGTTGGGGGGACTTTCATCTTGTCCTCCGGGTCGTGAGGGCCATTTTAGGGAAGGGCAAAGGGACTGGGAGGCAGGACGCTGCAGCCTACCAGTGGAGCCGCTGCTTCTGTGACTCCCTGATGGCTTTCAGGGTCGTTCACACATGGGGACCGAGCAGTGCCAGCCTGCCGTGGATGTCCTCCGGGAGATTATAGATCATCACTCTCTGGTGGATGTCTGGCACGACCACCACCTGGATGAGGACTCCACCTTTACGTATGTCCGGGTGGAGGTAGATCGGTCGTGCCAATCCCGGTTGGATCGCATTTACTTACCTCATCACCATCTTTCACGGGCCCACTCCTCCAGCATCTGGCTGGCCCTTTTCTCGGACCACCATCTGGTGGCCGTGAAGGCCACTCTTACTCCAGAGAGGCTGGGGCCAGCCTATGGGCACTTTAATAACAGCTTGCTGGAGGATGTGGGCTTTATGGCGTCCTTCCAGGAGTTCTGGCTGGCCTGGCGCGGGCAGAGGCGGACCTTTCCCTCAGTGCAACGGTGGTGGGATGTGGGGAAGGTTCGCGCCAGGCTCTTCTGCCATAGCTACACCCGGGGCGCCAGCCGGTGGAGGGATGTGGCAATAGAGCAGTTGGAACGGGAGGTCTTAGAACTGAAGAGGTGTCTGGCCGCCAGCCGCGGGGAGCCATCCCTCTGTGGAGTGTGCCCAGAGAAGCGGGAGGAGCTCTGGGTCCTTGACTATCTCCAGCCCCAGGGTGCCTTTGTTCGATCTCACATCCGTCTCCTGCGGGAGATGGATCGCGGCTCCCGCTTCTTCTATGCCCTGGAGAAAAAGAGGGCTGTGAAAAAGCATGTCACCTGCCTTTTGGCGAAGGACGGCACCCCCCTCACGGATCTGGTGGAGATGCGTGAGAGGGCCAGGGCCTTCTACGCTGGCCTTTCCTCCCCGGATCCGACCAAAGCCGATGCCTGTGGGGTGCTTTGGGACGAACTCCCGGTGGTCAGCGTGGGCGACCGGGACCGGCTAGAGCTGCCTCTCACTCTGGCAGAGTTCTTGGAAGCCCTATGTCTCATGCCCACTAATAAATCTCTGGGCATGGACGGGCTGACCGTGGAGTTCTACCGCCTGTTCTGGGACATCCTCTGCCCGGACCTTGCCATCATCTGGGCAGAATCCATGGGGAGCAGGCTCCTCCCTCTGTCATGCAGGTGAGCAGTGCTCGCCTTGCTTCTGAAGAAGGGGGACTTCCGCGACCTTAGGAATTGGTGTCCCGTCTTGCTCCTCAGCATGGACTATAAAGTTGTGGTGAAGGCCATCTCGCTGCAGCTGGGGTCCATGCTGGCAGACGTAGTCGATCCTGACCAGACCTACACCATCCCGGGCCATACCATCTTCGACCATCTTTATTTGGTCTGGGATTTCCTTGAGCTTGAGTGTAGGGATGGTCTGTCGTTTGCCCTCCTTTCCCTGGATCAGGAGAAGGTGTTCGACCGGATGGACCACGGGTATCTCCTGGGCACTCTGAGGGCATTCAGCTTTGGGCCCCATGTTGTGGGTTTTCTCCAGGTGCTGTACGTTTCCGTGGAGTGCTTGGTCAGACTCAACTGGACCCTGAGTGCACGTGTCAGCTTCAGGCGAGGAGTGCATCAAGGCTGTCCACTGTCAGGCCAGTTGTATACTCTGGCCATTGAGCCCTTCCTCCATCTCCTCCAGCAGAGGTTGATGGGGATGGTGCTCCATGAGCCAGGAATTCGGCTGGTCCTGTCAGCGTACACCGATGATGTGTTCCTCGTGGTCCAGGACCCGGGCGACCTGGTGTGGTGGAGGCCTGCCAAGCTGTGTACTCGGCAGCCTCCTCCATCCGGGTCAACTGGGTCAAGAGCTGTGGCCTGATGGTCAGGGCTGGGAGGCAGGCGAGCTCCCTCCCACCCACACTGCAGGCCATTCGGTGGGGCACGGGTCCACTGCTCTATCTTGGCATTTATCTTTCTGCCACGCATCCTTCTACGCCGGAGAACTGGCACGATTTGGAGGGCAGGGTGGTTGAGCGGCTGCGGAGGTGGGCAGGATTGCTCCGGTGCCTCTCCCTTTGGTGGAGGGCACTGGTGCTTAATCAGCTAGTCCTGTCCATGCTCTGGCACCGGCTCAACACCCTGTGCCCGGCCCCGGGGTTCCTGGCCTGGCTCCAGAAGTTAGTTCTGGAGTTCTTTTGGCCGAGACTGCACTGGATCTCTGCGGGGGTTTTGAATCTTCCTCTGGAAGAGGGAGGACAGAGACTGACGTGCTTGCGCACGCAGGTCCATGTCTTTCGCCTGCAGAGACTCCTTTATGGTGCAAGTAGATTGGCATGGAGTACGTTGGTGCACGCCTTCCTCCGCCACCTCTGAGGGCTCCAATATGACCGGCATCTCTTATCTCCACCCAGGAGGTCTTCTGTGAGACCTCTCTGAGTTGCCGGTCTTCTACCAGGACCTCCTCCAGACCTGGAAGCTGGTTTCGGCGACCAGGTCCATAGCAGCCACCAGGGGGGCATATCTCCTTGTGGAGCCCCTCCTACACAATCCTCATCTTCGTGTGTAGGTAGCGGAGTCCCCCTTGGTGTGCCAGAGGTTGGTCCTGGCAGAAACTAACAGGATCAGAGACCTCCTGGACTATGACCAGGAGGACTGGGTGGATCCCTATGTGCTCGGTAGGCACATGGGGCTCTCCGACCTTGGCGCACACACCCCCGGTGCGTACTTCGGGAGGTGGAGGCAGCCTTATTGCCTACTTCTCGTTTTTTCCTTGAGCAGGTCCTGCGAGAAGGTATTCCCCGCCCGCCCCTTACCCCAGGCTCTCTGGATCTCTTCATCAGGCCCCTGCCCTGTGAGCCTTCAAGACCCCCACCCCTTTGTACCCTGAGCCAGCAGCGTGATTTGCAGCCAGTTCGTTTCCAAACTGCGCCACGGGACCATCTCTACACGCTCGCACTCCATACTCTTCATTTCCCCACCCTCATGTTCCGCCCTCATACTAAGTGGCGGAACCTTTTACCAGCTGCAGAGGGAGGGGCCAGCCTGTATTTCATCCTGGTTCCACGGCCCACTGGGGACATTAGTTGGCGGCTCCTTCATGGAGCCGTGAGCACAAGCATGTACCTGGCGCGGTTCACCCCTCTTCCTGACGCTTGCCCTTTCTGCGGTGTGAGGGAGCCCATGGCGCATGTCTAGCTGCAGTGCACCAGGTTACAGCCCCTCTTCCGGCTCCTCCAGAACCGCTTGTTGAGGTTCTGGCTGCACTTTCCCCCACACCTTTTTCTATATGCTCACCCCATCCGTGGCCCCACAAAGTCACGGGACCACCTCGTCAACCTCCTCCAACCGAGCCATGGCCAAAGTGGCCATTTATAACACCAGGGAGAGGAGGTTGGCAGAGGGAGGGGCCTGCGACTGTGGGGCCTGTTTTCGTTCTTTCATCCGTTCACGCATCCAGGCAGAGTTCCTTTGGGCAGCATCTGCTGGCTCCTTGGATGCTTTTGAGGTGCTGTCCAGGGTTCTCTGCTCGATGTCCCCTTCCGGTTCCCTAGTTATGGCCCTTTGACCCCCACACCTGTCCCATTTTTTTTCCCTTCGTTGTCCCATGACTTTAGTTGAGGTCTGGGCTCAGTAGCTCCTCCCCAGGCTGTGGGAGGGGCCTTTGGCTGTGGGCAGGCTTCCGTCCACCCACTTCTGGGTACCTAATAGGACTACTCTCTTATATCCTTCTGGTCTGAATCCATCACAGATTAATAATATTGTAGTTACATTTCAGTGTATAGCATATAGAGCAGTAAAACAAGTCATTGTCTGTATGAAATTTCAGTTTGTACTGACTTGGCTAGTGCTTTTTATGTAGCCTGTTGTCAAACTAGGCAAATATCTAGATGAGCTGATGTACCCCTGGGGTACACAGAGGTCTTCCATGAGGTACATGTACACCTGGTTGAGAACCACCGCTCGATGACAAACACAGATAGCACTCTGTGAATCCCTGAGTGGGCAAGAGGAGAGAGAGAGGGCAGATTGGGTACAGGAGGAGGTTGGCCAGAGAATTCCCTGTTATCCCTGACTCATAGGAGCCATGGCACTAGAGAAAACAAGCAGGGTGTAACATAAGAGGGATCACAACTCCCCTTTCTTTGGCTGGTGTGATGAGTGCTCCCCTGCCTGTTTCAAATTGAGTGTAAATTAGGGCAACCTTTGGGATCGCCTCTGTCTGCACCAGGACCCAACCAGCTACTGCAGCCCAAGAATGAGTCAAGTGCAGCCCCGCTCCCCCCTCCCCCCAATGCCCTGTGCCTGGGTGAATTTGCCCCACTGAGTTCAATGTGAGAAGACTCAGTAGCTCTCTAGGGAAGCTCATGAAGAGTAGTCTCCCTTGTTTTGAAGGCTTGGAAAACACTTCAAGGCTGGCAAGCTGAACCATCTGACTAAAATCAATAGAGTATTTAAAGTGAGGACCCCACATTAGGTAAACAAGAAGAAACAGCATGTTGTTTGTTAATACGACTATCTATTACCATGGACTCTTTCATCAATGGATCTCCTGCAATTGCTCACTCTAAGGGTGAAATTCACACCCATACTTATGTCCCATTTAAGCCAACAAAACAGTGGGACTTACGTGGTGCATAACCCTTGCACTGGCACTCTGCACAGGGGGTGAATTTCACCCTTAGTGAAGCAACTGGCACGTGCCATGTCCTACAGATGGATCAGCTGTAGCATACATTCAGCACCGCCAGTAATTCCTTTCTTGTGTGGCACGTGTCTCTGCTTTTGGACTTGCTCCCAGACAGATTTCTTTTGCTCAGCAGGGGGAAGGGGGGTGCAGGATGGTGGAGAGGAATCATATACAGTTGCAGAGAAAACCGACAGACAGTCTGCTAACAGATCCTTGCAGATCCTCCTTCACCCTGGGCTGTGTGAGCATCACCAACACTTCACGTCCCCCAGGACTTTGAGTTACCATGGGATACTTTATCCTTCCCTACTTCAGAAACCTTAGTGACCTTCACCTCTTTTATGTTTTAAAATTTCTCTACATCTAAGAGTAATTCTGGTGGAACAGCAACAGTAAAAGACCCTTTATTTATTTTTCTCATTTGTGTTTTAAATATAGGATTGAAATAAATTCCCATGGAAATGAAGTCCTGGAGTAATAACACCCAAGCACTTTGTAAATTTCATTTCACTAATGCCCTTGTATTCTACTCCACCTAGTCTACACCATTATAGAATTCTTGAGCCTCTTGTGAGTCGAGGCCACCAAATTGTTGGGAGGATTTTGTGGTGTGGACAAATGACAACAATTTGGATTAGACTAAACTCATTCTAACTTTGTGACCCAATGTAGGATTTGAAGTCTCTAGAGCTGAATGTCTACAGAACTAGATGAGTGCACCACTTATTCCCTTATTCCTAAATTGACTTTAAAATGTTAGTTTAAATTCCATCCATTTCAAATCCATTACACTTGGTAAAGTTTAAATCTCTCACTGACTCAGTAGCATGATTGTCAACATTTTTACGTTCTTTCTTTGCTGAGAATCTAGTTGGTGCACTCAGGCTTAGGATGAAAATCAAACCTACTGGGCAAAAGATAATTTTTTTGCATGCTTTAATAGGCTTGTTTACTAGGGATTCACAAGTTCACTTGCAATTCAAGCCCAATTCCCTATAAAAAGGTGAATGATCTAAATCTCAAATGCATACACAAATACTACAGTACATACACGATGCATCTGTATCTATGTGGTCCATAGCTATTCGTCCTCTACATTTTTACACCTTCAGACTTCGTTTTATTTTCATCAGCCCATATCCATTTCATTAATAGAAGCTGATAAATGTCAGCTCTGCAAACAGGACAGAAAAGATGCAGTTCTCTCTCTATAACCTGTCTAATAAATTCAATAGGTGTCACTTGTGTGGAAGGGTCTATATTCCTCAGCAGTAATTTGTCACCAAGAAACAGTTTCAGGGCGTTTCACAGTTGTGTGCCAGCATTTGTTTCAGGCCTTATCTTCAGTGAACATTTCTTGCTAAGAGAAATTAATTCCATGCATCTGTCATTATAGGAACAAAGCAAATGCACTGTCTGTAGAAGGGCATTATTCAGTACATTAGGCACTGATATGACAGTTTTCTTCATCTCACAGCTGCTCGAAACAATAAGTAAGCTCACTAATCAATCTGAGGTTGGTAAAACTCACATTATAGAGGTAGGACAAGGAAGGGATTTCTTTTTCTTCCTCCAGCCCCCCTGTCTGTCTCTCTCTCTCTTTTGGTAAAGTTTGTTGCTTATTCCAGTCCTCGCAAAAAATAAAATAAAATAAAAAGCTACATCACAATTTAAAATCTTAACACATTTCATGGTAGCGTTAAAAGTAGTCATTTTAGGTTAGGATATATAAAGTTATGTTTTTCTATTCACCTAATTGCTTAATAAACTACAGTGGAACAACCACTGAACCTATGGTAACTTCGGCCTGTGTGCAACAGTTGTATGTATAAACAGAGCTTTCTTTAAAGATCATTCTATTCTGACCTCCAATATAGTAGTCTAAACAAAGAATTCTTCCTTATTGTACTGGATCAAACCAATGAATTGTGGACACAGTTCTTCAGGACAGAATTTGATTTTTAAAAATGTAATCAATCTCTGACCATCATTCAAAAAAGAAAAAAGGGAAGGAAAAGGGATGAAACTATGGCTATGTTTAAAGAGAAAAACAAAACTGACCTCTCATTTTATGTTTGGTGCAATGAGGAATCAGAAAGAGACATGCAGAAATGTTTCAGTGAATAAATAGGGGTAATTGGAGGAAAAAAACTTTCTAAAAAAAGTATAGTCAGTTTTTTTTCCAGTTACCTCCAATTATTTACTTAAACACAATCACAGTGCACAAATTGGTTAAAATCATAAAGTTAACAACAACACTGTACTCACTAATTATATTCCGAACACTCTGAAAAACTGTTTACATACTACAGCTAGAAGAATACCTCATAGTTTCCTGGAATGGTCACTGAAATAAAAAAACTGAGTTCACTTTGGCTACATTCATGCTCCTTTTGTGTTCATTTTCCATGATTATTCCAGCAAGTGACTGGCAAGAATGCTTTCAGGATTAATTAATTTTAAGCAAATATTAGAGAAAATCAATTTTAAACTTGTATTGCAAGTACTTATCCCAGAAACCTTGTTCTGGGCCTGGTCCAAAAGCCCATTGAAGTTGATGAGTATTTTCTCACTGACTTCAGTGGGCTTTGGATCAAGTCCCCTCTCAGAGTCATGTTCATCTGATTAAGAAACAGGAAAAATACCGTATGACCCTTGAGTCCAATGAAAACTAAACAATAACATTTGAGTTTTAGATAATCTACATGGTGATCTGCTGGCTAATGCACAATACAATTATTTGCAGAAATTCAGACAAATTTTTGAATAAAAGTTTCTGAATAAAAATAAACGAGAGACCATAAATAACTTGCAGAAAATTCCTGGACCAAAAAAGAGAGGGTACATTCATCTCAGATGTTATTTGCAGGAATTATTCATGCAGCTTAAATATGTGTAGTCAGATTTTCCAAACAAGATAGGTTGAGCTGTTCTCCCAGTTTCAGAGTTGCCATCACTTGCTCTTTCTCTGGTACAAGTTAGAGCTATCTAAAGGCTACTCAGTCTTCCTCTGATTGCCAGTGGTCAAGTCCTGACAACCAGAGATCAACACAAATGCAGGCTTCACCATGCCCCTTCTCACCCAATATGCCCTCTTGGCTTAGGGTTGGTGTGGAATAATTGTATACAAGCCACTGAAATAGGTCTTCCTGACTGGATTCAATACTCAACTCAAACAGATTTCTTATGTGACACTTAGGCCAGGTCTATACTGGCAAAGCGCTCCTGGTGCAAATATAGCCTATACCAGCCACCAGCTGAACTACACTGTGGTGGCAGTAGCGCAGCCAGGTCCGGAGCACAGGGGGAGCGGTGCTATAAAAAGGCGCCTCCCCCTGTACTCACCCGGCGGCGCTCCGGGTCTTCAGCGGCACTTCAGCGGCGGGTCCTCACTCACTCCGGGTCTTCGGTGGTACCCGCTGCTGAAATGCTGCCGAAGACCCGGAGCGCCACCGGGTGAGTGCAAGAAGCAGCGCTTAAAAAGAAGTGGCGCCTCTTTTTAGCTCTGCTAAAAAAAGGTGCCGCTTCCTTTTTAAGGCACCGCTTCTGCTCACAGGGGGACCCCTGCTCCCCTCCTGGCTACGCTACTGTGTGGTGGGTATACCTTATTCCACCCTCCCCACCCCACATGTAAAAAACAAGTAAAGCTGTCCAGAAATTTTCTGATGAAATTATTTTCAATGAGCAAGTGCTGATTTGTCAAACCAAAACTGTTCATAGGAAAGGGTTGGTTTTGACAATGTTTTCAGCTCAATCTTTTTGGAAAAAAAAAAAGTTTTGAAATTGTGTAAATGTTTCATGTTGATGTTTTTGAAATAAAAAATTTCCAGTTTTCAGGTACAAAATGACTTTTGGTTTTGAAATTTAAGCTAATTATAGTAAAAGCTTTAAAAATGATAGTATAATTTAAAAAATAAAATAAAAATGATCGCAATTGACAGTTCAAGTGACCCGCCCCAACAATTTTTTTCAGAGGTTTGGTTTGTGAAAATATTCAAGACTTCTCATCCCTATTCAGGATGAGAAAAATTCTCAATATTTGAAAATTTTCACAAGATGGGAAAACAATTTCTTGCCCAACTCTACAAACAAGTTACAGTAATAAAAGATCACTGTTGTCCATATAACTGCATCTACACTAGGGCTATATTCTCACACAGGTATGTCAGTCAGAGAGCTGACTTGAGATTCCAGTCCCACCATCGTTAACATTTAGACAGACACTGTACCACCAGAAATCAATGGAGCTCTGTGAAAGCAAAACAGTCTGACTGCATGGTATCAATTTCAGGATCTGGGCCATAGTCTTTCTGCCTCAGGGATGGGGATAATTGTTCCTTTCTTCCCTTCTTTGTCTGCATTGTCTGTGTTTCTAACAAAAGCTCCGGAGGACAGGGCCTGTCTCTTGTTATGCAGATATACAACACCTGACACAATGGGGAGCCAAATGGGTTGGGATCTCTTAATGCTCCTGTAATACAAATAACAATCACAATAACATATCAAATTGTTGAAAGAGTAGCCAGTATTATTTAGAGGAGACATTTTGAAAAGCTACAGTGAATAATATTGCATTTAGGCTTAATTGGAAGCTAGCATATTCTTAGCTTAATATAATTTGACATATTTTTATGAATTAACTAGCTTCCAAGTGGCTCAATGAAATAGCTATTTTCTTAGCCAATCAATTTATCTCATGGTTTGTTAGTTAGTTGGTTTGATCTTCTACTCTTATGTTTTTTAAATTATCTTTTATTAAATTCATTTCTCTCTCTCTCGCTGAATGCTGCCAAATAAGATATCCAGTGGTTTAAAAGAAAAGAAAGACTGCTGGTTCATTTTTATTATATTGTCTATTATTTAAATCCAATTATTTGGAATTATAGGAATGATGATAATGGATTTATATATTGTGACCACATTATATTTACCTCTGAAAATATGTTATGGCTGTCTATCTTTAAGGTTAATTTTTGATAATCGCCTTGGTGTTTACCACTCAGAGTTGGGCCATTATCCAGCCATAGGTTCATAACATAATCTGATTAAAATTATCACTTAAAAATATTGAAAAGGTTTTCTCCAGTGTGCTGGCCCAGAACAATGAAGGATGTCATCCAAAACAATTCCCTCCCCCACAACAACTCACACAAAAGATGTTCTCTGTTTGCTAAGCATCTTTGTTCTTTGTCCTGTGATGCTTAATTAAGGATATAATGGATAATATTATAGTCATTTTAGACTTGTTTGGAAGTAATGAGGCCTGAGGCAAAGCATAGAGCTCGATTTAATTCAAATCAACTTACAACTGTTGGCAATACCCTTTACAAAGGATCTTAGTGAGGATATAATTTTCTGAAATAATTTGCAGTTACTTTTTTCCTCCCTAATAATTATTTTTAAAAATTTCTTATGTGTCATGACTCCCAGCAGCACAGTGTTACGTTTTATATAGAGACGCTCTCTCAATGAATAGTTTGCCATATATAAATTGGCATAAAGTTTTCTTCGCAGAGACATGTGTCTCCTATAGTTGATTGATAGATGAAGCATACAACCAAGTTATTTATGTGGATCTCATCACTGTGACATCTAAGCACCTGCATAGCCTATATATTCAGAGTGAATTTCACCCAGAAGCAAATATCTTAAAGTGGTGCTTAAGTTTCATTGTGAAGGTTTATGGGAAAGGAAGGTTTGCCAATAAAATATCAATAGGGAGGGGCTTTTAGCCACTGCTCTCTGGTCTTTAGTGAATGGGACTGGAGAGGACCTTCATGCTGGCCCCCCAGATACTAGTGTGGAAGACAGCATTATTAACCTATTTGTATTGTGGTAGTGCCTATAGGCTGCAGTCAGGCAGGGATTGGTACCTCTTGGGATAGGCACTATGCATATACATGTAAGGAAAATATGGTCCTTGCACCAATAAGCTATTCAGAGAGGCCACAAGATCTAATATTTTGTGGACCACTGTGACCCCTAGCATCATGTGCCATGGGTACAGAGAGGCTGTGGCCACTATTCAAACCCACAGAACAGAGCTGCAGCTGCTGGATGGCTGAGGTACATCCCTGCCTCTGAGCTTCCAGTTTGGGGCAGACGTTCCCTTCCAACTCTTCCCTCTTCATCTACATAAAGCCTAATTACTTGGGTTTTAAGCAGTTGAAATGAATTTGGCCTGGAGGGATTACATTTGATATGCCTGGTCCTGTGCTAAATAATCCCTGGGTATTTTTGTTTGTAAAGCATTCTTCTGAAATTGATTTGGCTATAGCAAAATTGTGAAGTTTTCATATACACCTGAGGATTATGCAAGTGAATTACATTCAGCAGAAAGGAGTTTGTTGATACTATTTTAGAGGGAAAATGTGTAAAATTATTTGACTTTTTGTGCTTGCAAAAGGGATCAGAATGATCATTCCGAAACTACAGTATTTGGCTCTAGAGTGTGCAGTCCTGCTCTCATTGATTTCAATGGAAGCAGGACTGGACCCAGGAGGGGCAAGTCACAAGAAGCAGCAAGCAGCCCAGAATCGACCACACTCTCCAACACATTTGCCTAAATCCAGACCAAGGAGGGCTTCTTGGGTTGATGACATAGTTCAGGGTCCCTGCCCATTCAGCCCTCTCTGCCTCTCTTCTCAAACCACCAATGCTGGCTTTTGAGATACAGCAACCTGTACACTGGGAGAGTAAAGATCCTTAAACTCACTTCCTAAAAGCCAAGTCAGTAGTCAGGCAAATGGTAGCAAGTTTCACTACTGATTTGGGCTGGATTTATTTAAGTGATTTCTGCTGCAAAGCATAGCGCCATAGAGGTTTTATACTATTAGATACTGCTATCCCTGCACTACGCACGTTTGAATCTCAGCCCTACAGAGATAGGCCAGGGAGCTGTTCATAAATTTAAAATACTTTCTTCTAAAAATACAATCCCTTGGGTGCTCAAATATCGGTGTGAGAACCACTAAGAAGTTGCTGATGTGAATTCTTAACAAGTTTTCAATCTTTATTTAAATCCCTTCTCAGATGCTGACAACAAATAAAATAAAAGTAAAGTATGGGCTAATGAAAAGTAAAATTTAGCTGGCACCAGTTTCTAGATGAACATCTTCCAACCATGTGGGGACAGCAGCATGACGTTAGCCTCAGCTCAGCATATCTAATACTATCTACACTCAATATAGTAAATTCACTCAGCAGTCCAGACTGCTTTACATTTCCAGTTTTTCCTAGCCCTGTGTATTAACTTTAAATTGCTTCCCTCAAATCAGGTGGCACATATTTGTTTCAAGAACAAGTCAAACTCGAATATTGTTTCTCAATCTAGGAAATTAATTTTGGAGTCATGCACTCCAGCGCACTCCATGTTGAACATTAGACACTGCATGGAGCAAGGTAGTGCTAATAGCACCTGAGGCAATTTCCTTTATTCTGTTTCTTTTCAGTTGCCAGCTGGAGTCTGAGCTAAAAATAGCTTTGCCGTGACAGCATAATGAATCCTAGCGATAAGTGTATTCTGCAGCAACGCAATGAGCTCATTATCTATGTGTTAATGGATGAACGCAGGGGGAGGGGAGGAGGAGAGGGAAATTGAATAGCATGGTACCGGGGAAAAAAAAAAACACCCTTAGAATTTTGTTACTCTTATTTACTAAGGAGTTCCTCTAAGGGTTCTGAAAAATCATAGCCTGCTTGTCACTTTATAGTAATGTAAAAATAATTTATATAAAACTTAATTAAAAACAATATACGTAAGACATTCTCAACCAGAGTATTCCCTCTTTGTGAAGAATTATTACTTGCTGTGCTGTGAAGTTATTCTACTTTATCTACAGACAGGACGTTATAATTGCACTATAGTCAACGTATGCTGTCCTATTAATGAGAAGTGAAGCGTAAGTGAGAACTATTCCAAAACGAAGGAGTTTCTGGTGGAGATCACCAAAATCCAAGAGTTGCTCAGATTCTGTCAATTGCCAAGGGTGACATACTATGCTAAAGGCATCTGGCCCTCAGAAGCTAATAAAAAATATCAATAGACACACCTTATTATCATCTGATGGCATATTGTATTACTTTGATGGCAGATGATTCTCAATGGGAAACAATGACACATGGTTAAGGCTACAATTTAATCATGGGTATTTTTAGTAAAAGTCATGGACAGGTCACAGGCAAGAAACAAAAAAAGTCAAAGCCTGTGACCTGTCCATGACTTATACCATAAATACCCTTGATTGAATCTTGGGGGGGCGTAGTTGCCTGGGGGTGGGAGCCTGCGGTGCCAGCTGTAGGAGGGAGCCCCGGGACCAGTAGCTGCTCTGGCTGCCCCGGGACCACTGCTGGAAGCCACTGAACTGTGGCTGCTCCTGCTGCACCCGGGACTGCTGCTCGGGCAGTCCCCTGGGCCAGCTGCCCGGGGCCGTCAGAACAGCGGCTGGTGCGGCTGGCCTCGGGGTCAGCCTCACTGGCTGCTGCAGAAGTCAGGGAGGTCGCAGGAAGTCACAGAATCCTACACACGACAAACATGGAGTCCGACACGTGGTTAGTTCAGCATCCCTGCAGCAATGCTATTCTTGTGTTGATGAAACTGTTATTCTGGTGTTGCTGTCTGGACAATAAGGGGCAGAATCCACTCTAACTGAAGTTAATAGCAAAATATCTGTTGCTTTCAGCAGGGCCTTGAGATGCTAACCCAGGCCGTTTAGGCAGAGAGGAAGCTTAAAGGGACAGTCAACTTAAATTACATTGAAAAACAATCACTTATGACTATTGCTACAAGTAACACCTAACACTACTATAACTGAAAAAGATTAGGAAAAAAAGGCTCTTTTTGTGTGTTTGCCAGATATTTTTGTATGGTCACTTTCATTGTTTCCCCTCTATAGCCAATCAGTGCCACCCCATTCACATGGGTCTTTCACACAGCAACAGGGGAGAGAACAAACATATTTTTTTAAAATATAGAAAAAAATCAATTGCAACTCTCCCTCTCCAGCTGGGCAAAGGGCACACAATTTAGGTTTTTAAGGTGGAGAACTGCCAGGAGATAGCGGAAAGCAGAGAATGAGGAAGAGGTGAGTTAAGGGGCGGAAACCTATACACGTATAAAAAATATTGGGGAAAGTCCAACAAGTGCCTTTGCTTCATGGCACAGGACAATTCCTTTTCCCTGACCCAAAGATAGTTTGTAATAGTGACAGTCTCACATAAGGAAGAAAACTCTGTGGATAAAAGGTGCTCTCCAAAGACCTAGAAAGTGATAGAGAATGGTTAATGAAGGATATAGCCCAGCAGGACTATGAGGAGGACTTGTGATAGGGGACTTTTGGGGAGCTACTGACCCAGGAAAGCACAGAGCATGTCAGATTTGAATTGAACCGCCTGCTTAGGCCCAGCCGAGAAGTTAAATTGCTTATCTCACAGCACTATTAGAATGCAGATTTTCTCCTTTAGAACATTTAATAGGACACAAATTATATGGAGGACTCCCATGCCTTGAGGGAGAACAGCCTAACAATTAGGTCTTGCAAAACGTACACCCCTGGAAATGCAACAGAAGAAATACTTTGAGGCAGATCAATGATCAGGAACAGCCTTTTACCACTGGAAGATGAGGATGTGATGCACCATAAAAGAATTTTGATGCTGGAAGCAAAGTACAAATTCAGGCCTCAAACCTGCGAACATTTAAGCATGTGCTTCACTTAACTACTCCCTGGATTTCAATAGGACTGCTCGTGGCAGTCAAGGTAAGCAGGTTCATAACCATTTGTTGGATCAGGGCCACCATTGGGAAAAAATGAGCGCCTACACTATATGATGTAGTTACTGAATACAGCTAGAAAAGATTCCTAGCAAGTTTATCTGACAAAATTTAGCTTCTTTTTCTGTTTATAAGTTGTCCATCGGCAGCTTATGATTGTCTCGAATTTGTTATTCAAAGCTATGCACCAAATCAATTTCTACAAATGAATTTTGTTCTGTAGACCGTTTGCAAGCAGTTATGAGCTTTCAATATTTTCATCTTGAGCTGCATTACTGTTAATTGAACATTATAGTCACATGGTGTTCCTGTTCCCTAATTGGTTCAGCACAACTCCTAGAATCAGATCTCCAGTGTGACCATTTACATATAAAACTTCCAAGTTTGCTCTCTGTGAATATTCTCTATTAGACGCTTAAAATTTGGTGTTAAGAAAGTGAACTTATTCAGCAGACTGTTTGTGGAAAGTGAACATACAAAGGGGAGTGAATGTAACTCATTGATCAGTATGTATTGTGTCCTCTTCTGTACCTGATCCAGAGGATGTGAGCCTCGTATTAATTTAGATGGAATTAATGTAACCCAGTCACTGTCCAACATTAAATGGTGTTGGACAAGTGTAACTCTAGGAGTCCCTTAATGCTCATTGGTGGGAGGGGGACTCTATAACTCATATCAGGCCTGATACATATTATAACAATGTGTTGTGGGCAGGAGTGTATCTAAAAGGTATTGTATAAACTGGTGATGCGTTGGTCAGGAATATCATTGTGTGATGTATGTACGAGTTATGTATGTGTGTTGGAAAATGTCCTTAAAATGTGTTTTGGGGTCAGTGCACAAATCAAGCCTGCCCTAGAAAAAGGAATGTGAATTTATCTGTCTGACTGGCTTGATCACAGGCAGGGGACAGTAAAAGTATATTTACATACAAGGTAAACAAAGCAAGCAGTTGAGGAAACAGCTTACGGAGCAAACTGGGAGACAGAGTCTGCACCCCCAAGAAGCCTTCCTGGCTCCGGAGGTAAAGACAATGGTCTTTAAGAAATATACAGGGAGAAAAAAAGACTGATAGAAAACTAGAATATCTCTTAGGGAATGGAGAGGACAACACCCTCTGATTGTGTGAACATTGGATCCTCTGACCTGGAGATACAAGTAATTTGATGTAAATGAGAAAACTGCTTATGCAAAGATTGTACTGTAATTTGGTAAAATGCAGTTTTAGTCACTAGAAAGTATTGATTTGTTTTGTTTGTAACCATATCTGTCTTTTTCTCTTGCTTAGTATCACTTAAATCTATGGCCTTTATTAATAAAACTTACTTTTAATTTCATTGTAAACCATCTCAGTGCTGTTATATTGAAGTAAAGAGAGAGTCCTCAGCTAACCTAACATGCAGGGGTGAAAGGGACTGGACACTGCAGAGACACTTCTCTGGGGAACTCACCAATTGTTATCTGCAAGGCATGGTTAAGACTGGCAGAGTCTCAGGGCAGGTCTTCACTACCCGCCGGATCGGCGGGTAGCAATCGATCTATCGGGGATCGATTTTTCACGTCTCGTTAAGACGCGATTAATCGATCCCCGATCGTGCTCCCCGTCGGCGCCGGCAATCCACCTCATCGAGAGGCGGACGCGGAGTCGACGGGGGAGCTGCAGCGATCAACTCGCCGCCGTCCTCATCCCCAGGTAAGCCGATTACGATACGCCGACTTCAGCTATGCTATTCCCGTAGCTGAAGTTGCGTATCGTAGATCGACCCCCTCCCCTAGTGTAGCCCTGGGCTCAGGGAGGCACAGAGACTGGTGTGGCAGGGAGCTGCCACACAATTTCAGCCCCAGCAAAAACGCTCCTTTGCTGAGGCAGAAGAGTAACACAGTGGCTTATGTTTTAGGCATGCTGAGGAGAGCATCACAACAAAGTTTGATGTAAAATTTGGTTAGTTTATGCACTAACTGACTCAGCCTGCTTAGTACTATGGCAAAACAAAATTAAAATTAAAAATCCATTTAACCGTTTATTAAAAGGAAAAACAGTTAAAGCATTTGAAATGTAAAGTATTAAGTGAGGCTTTCATGTTGACAACATGCCTTATTCCCTGTAGGGGGAGAGAGTTTTCAGAAGGAAAAACCCAATTGTTTGACCATCTCTTAGGCCTTGTCTACACTACAGGGGTAAGTCGACCTAAGTTACGCTACTCACAGAACTGCAGTCGATGTAGCTTAGGTCGACTTACTGCGGTGTCTACACCACGCTGTGTTGACGGGAGACGCTCTCCGGTCAACTTACCTTACTCTTCTCGTTCTGGTGGAGCACTCAAATCGACTGGTGAGCACTCTGCTGTTGATTTAGCGGGTCTTCAGTAGACCCGTTAAATGGACCCCCGCTGCATTGATTGCAGCAGCATAGATCCCCGGTAAGTGTAGACATGGCCTTAGATGGTAATAACTGTCCTTCTGGGGAAAAGAGAAGAAGATAGCTGAGATGGGCTGAAGCTGCTGAAATCCGATCCAAGGGAAGTTTGGGATTCAGCTGGAGCCGGTAGAGGTGGCAATGTCATATAGGCTCCCTGGCTTGTCTGGTTAGGAAGTCTCTCAGGATCAGGATAACAAAGGTTGGGGTCCTAGGAGCTGGTAGGGGGTGGCAACCATGATGGTGAAGCTTGCTCCAGTAGCCAATTTTTCTCCACAAACTCTTTCTTTAATGACCAACAAAGGGAATAGTGGGTGGAATAGCCCATCACCTCATTATTTTGTTCAACCATTAGGCCTAGTTTCTGATACACCAATTTTGGTTCACTGATTTCTGGTTTCACATTGTTCTTGTTTACCAAGCATGATCTTAACATGGTCTTTCAGTTATATCAGTAGGCGTTTTTGTTGGTACCAGTTCAGTGTTTGTCTCCCTTTTGAACCTTTTCCCATCAACATTTGTTAGCGTAGGTTATTGTGACAGCTCATGAACTTTCACTTACCCTAACTGTGAGCTCAACTATAAAAGTAAGTGGGTAGGCCCAATTATCACAGCAGTCTGTTACAGTTCTCAGCCAGCGAGCCACGATCATTAGCTCAAGATCTTAGCTTTAAAAGTTCCAGATACAAACCCTGGTGTCTGCCAAGATGGTGGCTGTTACATGAACACAGATGAAGGAAATTAGAATTTTTTTAATTTCAGCAAACTACTACAGATTTGTTGAGGTACACAACCACCTCTATTACTAAAGGCATGCTTATGTAAGGAACACTAGTGAGGATAGATAGTATTAGGAAGGAGTTTCAACTGGAATGGGATAAAAGTATGTCCCATCAATTAGGTCACATGAAGGCAGACAACTAAATACTGACAAATTTTATAAGCGCTTGTATAGAAATGCTAGCCATCTAAATACTAAGAGGTGGGAACTTGAGTGCCTGATATTAAATGAGCATATTGATGTAAGAGGCAACATAGAAACTTGGCAGAATGATGACATTCAATGGGACACAGTAATACCAGGTACAAAATATATAGGAATGACAGAATAGGTCATGCTGGTGGGGAAGTGGCACTATATGTGGAAAAAAAGCTTAGAGTCAAATATGATAAAAATCTTAGATCAACTGAACCACAGAATCTCTATGGATAGAAATTTCATGACCAAATAATAAGAATATAGTGACCGGAATATACTACCAATCTGACCAGGATGGTGATAGTGATTGTGAAATGTTCAGGGAGATTAGAGAGGCTATAAAAATAGAAAACTTAATAATAATGGGGGATTTCAACTATCCCCCTATTGACTGGGTGCATGTCACCTCAGGACAGGATGCAGAGATAACATTTCTAGACATCATTAATGACTGCTTTTTGGAGCACCTAATCCTGGAAACCACAAGGGGTGAGGCAATTTTTTATTTAATTCTAACTGATGCACAGGATCTGGGCCAAGAGGTGATTATAGCTGAACTACTCAATAATACTGACCATAATGTAATTAAATTTAACATGCTCACGGGAGGGGGAAGAGAATACCAAAGAAGCCCACCACAGTAGCGCTTAACTTCAGAAAGGGGAATTACACAAAAATGAAGAGGCTAGTTAAATGGAAATTAAAAAGGAACAGTCACAAGAGCAAAATGCATGGAAACTTTTTAAAAACACCATAATGAAGGCTCAAATTAAATGTCTATCTCAGATTAAAAAAAACTAGCAAAAGGACCAACCCCACCCCCACCATCTAAATAACTGAGTAAAATAAGCAGTTAGAAGCAAAAAGGCATTCTTTAGAAATTGGAAGTCAAATCCTACTGAAGAAAATAAAGTATAATTAGGCAGACCAAAAAAGAATTTGAAGAGCAAGTAGCAAAGGACAAGAAAACAAGGAAAAAAATTAAGTACATCAGAAGCAGGCTGCTTGCCAATCAATCATTGGAGCCACTGGACAAGCAAGGTGCGAAAGGACCACTCAAGAAAGATAAGGCCATTGCAGAAAAGCTAAATTACTTCTATGCATCAGTCTTCACTGCAGAGGATGCAAGGAAGATTCCCATACCTGAGCAATTATTTTTAGGTGACAACATCTGAGGAACTATCCCAGATTGAGGTGTTGATAAGAGGAGGTTTTTAACAAACTGATAAATAAAACAGTAATAAGTCACCAGGACCAGAGTTCTGAAGGAACTGAAATATGAAATTGCAGAACTACTAACTGTGGTATGTAACCTATCATTTAAATCAGCCTCTGCACCATATGACTGGAGGATAGCTAATGCAACATGAGTTTTGAAAAAGGCTCTTGAGGTGATCTTGGCAATTACAGGCCAGTAAGCCTAACTTCAGCATTAGGCAAATTGGTTGAAATAATAGTAAAGAACAGAATTATTTGACACATAAATGGACACAGTTTGGTGGGAAAAGATACAACATGGCTTTTGGTGTAGTAGCTGTGTTAGTCTGTGTCAGCAAAACGAAAATAAGAAAGAAAAACTTGTAGCACCTTAGAGACTAACATATTTATTTCAGCATAAGCTTTCGTGGGTTAGCTTTCAGCTTATGATGAAATAAATTTGTTAGTCTCTAAGGTGCTACAAGTTTTTCTTTCTTATTTTCGTGTGGGTTCTAACCCACGAAAGCTTATGCTGAAATAAATTTGCTAGTCTCTAAGGTGCTACAAGTTTTTCTTTCTTATTAACATGGCTTTTGTAAAGGGAAATCATGCCTCACCAATCTACTAGAATTCTTTGAGGGGGTCAACAAATATGTGGACAAGGGTGACTGAGTGGGCATAGTGTACTTGTCTTTCAGAAACCCTTTGACAAGGTCCCTCATCAAAGGCTCTTAAGCAAAGTAATAAGTCATGAGATAAATGGGATGGATCAGTAACTGGTTAAAAGACAAGAAACAATGAGTAGGAATAAATAGTCAGTTTTCACAGTGTAGAGAGGTAAATAGTGGTGTCCCCCAGGAATTTGTACTTTGACCAGTGCTGTTCAACGTATTCATAAATGATCTGGAAAAAGGGGTAAATAGTGAGGTGGCAAAATCTGCAGATAATTGAAAATTATTCAAGATGGTTAAGTCCAAAACAGACTACAACGAGTTAAAAGGGGATCTCAAAAAACTGGGTGACTGGGCAACAAAATGGCAGATGAAACTCAATGTGGATAAATGCAAAGTAATGCACATTGGAAAATATAATCCTAACTATCCATACAAAATGATGGAGTCTAAATTAGTCTGTTAGCACTCAAGAAAGATCTTGGAGTTACTATGGATAGTTCTCTGAAAACATCTGTTCAACGTGCAGCAGCAGTCAAAGAAGCTAACAGAATGTTAGAAAAAATTAGGAAAGGGAAAGATAAGACAGAAAATATCATAATACTGCTATATAAATCCATGATATGCCCACACCTTGAATAATGCATGATGAACCACTGGTCGTACCCAGTATGCCATTGTTATGTTCTTACCCAAATAGACAGTAACTGAGAGAAAACCTCAGCTAGACGATAATGAATCAAAACAAGCCTGAGAATGCAGACAGTTAATAATTAAAAGATTAACATTACTTACATGGTGATTGGAACAAAGATAGGACCATGCAAGGTGTGGCTAACAAGAGGGACCTTTCAGGCTTGGAAGGTCAAAGTAAAGCATTTTACCTTCTAGGTGTGAGATTATATCAACATACATAGTGGACTAGTAGCTAAACACTGAAGTACTGTAAGAGGATGTAAGAAAAGTTCAGATTCAACACTGTACTGAAACATCTGCCTAACTTCAAGCATGTGAGTAATCCCATTAGTTTAAAGCTGGGCATGTGCTTCAGTACCTTGCTGAATCAGGCCAAATACAGATTAACAGGCTTATTGTTTACAATGTTTAAAGAATGGGAGAAATAACGATAATGCACTGTTGTGATTCCTGCAGTAGCTATGTGTAGTGTAAGTGCTTCTGCCTGTTGAAGATGAAGCACAGACTCCTTTCCTATTCTTTGTCATATCACTTTACCGAGCATGGTTGCGCAAATACAGTTGTATTTTTACATCTGGACATATCAGCCCGTAACACCAAATGCCAGGATTGAGAGAGGAATAATTGGGGCTGCTGGAATTGACACCACTGCATAGGACCAGAAAACAATGGTGCACCATTTAAGTCCCATTTATTTTGAGGTCTTAAGTCAAACTTAAAACTGTAGCCTTTAGGGACAGATATTTGCTAGATAAGGCAATAAATCATGCAATAAACATACAAGCCTCAAAGCCCATAAAACAATAGCTAACTAATCAAGACACGGGGTCAAAGAGACTTAGCATAAGCACCTAATCAGTTTGTGACCCTAGATCATAAGGTACCATACAACAGAATGCTGCATGGAGTAAGTGTGTTAAAACTGCTGATATTTATATATGCTGCAATGCACCAGTTAAAGCTGGTTAGAGTATTTTGGAGATACAGGTTGTCAGCAATGTGCTAGGCACAAGTTGTCATGATGACTAAATGATATAAATATTAATGAGCATACAGGGAATTAACGAGTTGGGCTAAGAGAAACAGGGCACCCCAATATTAGTAGGGGGAGGAAATACAGATAAGGAAAAGGGGCTGAAACCCCTGTTGAATATATATTAGGCATAATGGCATCAACATAACACATTATAAAAGCTCTATTCCGGCCTGCGTGCCTTGGGAGATGCCAGTACGGACTACCACTGGTGATGGTGAGTAGGAAGATAATGGCTAACACTTCAGGTTGTTTTGCAACAAAAGGTGAGAGTATATGGATGCTCAGAAACCCGTTTTATGTTATCTCTATCTACCTTGCTGGGTTGTAATGTTTGTTGCTTTGCTAACCACGTCAATAAAAACAAATATAGACGTTTTTTCCTAAGTGAAAGTATTGCAACTGTGCACGTTGGGATTCCCAAATAAATATAATTCTAACACTGGGCCTGATCTGGGGGGGCTAGAACCTACAAACCTCAGTGCATTAATTTGTCAATTGAGCATTCTTAAGTAATCAATATAATTAACACATAGTCAATAGGTTAGGCAACAAGTAGTTTATAGTTCTTCTACTGGGTCTCTAGAGAGAGGTGGATTTTATGCTCTGGGAATAGGACATCATCAGTTCAGCAAAACACAAGAGCAATCATGTCTTGCTGAACCAACAAAGCGTGTGAGAACAAGATGCAGAAGAGTGGGTTGCAGACCTGCCATAACCTAGGCTAAGAGTGTCAGGATTCCTGAATAGGGCCAGAGCATCAGACATGAGTGGGGAGAATGAATGAAATGACAACAAGGTTAACAGCTCTTGTAGAATCGGGGAAAGCCTGAGCTGGAATTTGGAATGGGAGGGAGAAAGTGAAAAATTCATTCTTCGCAGGGCTTGTTCTTACACTGTGGCAAAACCTGCAGTCGCAAGGTTCCTAGTTCCCCTAATCTGAGGTGTTCCATCCCATCAGGTTAAACTGAGATGTCAGTGTGAGGTTCACTGCATATTTATTTTATTTTTTTTAAAAGTAGTTTAGTTTCTGGAGCTGAGTTACATAGCAACTAAAAAGTAATCTGTAGTTATGTGGCTGTGTGACTGCAGTATACACAGGACCTACTCTAGCTCCAAGTGGCGTAGACTAAGGTGCTCCACCCTGAATGAGATCTCTTAGGGGTACGTCTACACAGGTATTAAAGACCTCTGGCACGGCTGCAGCTGCCCCCCCTCCCCCCCGTCAGCTGATTTGGGCTCAGGGGCTAAAAATTGCTGTGTAGACATTCAGGGTCCCAGAGCTTGGACTCCAGCCCAAACATCACAGCAGTTTTACAGCCCCACAGCCTGAGCCCTGTGAGCCCAAGTCAGCTGACCCCGGCCAGCCATGGGTGTTTTATTGCTACTTGGGGTATGTCTACACAGCAATCACTTTAGTCCCATGGGGAATCAGGAGGTCTCCTCGCTTATCTGGAACACAGAGCCTTCCCCTTTGTTCTGTTAGCAGGATACCTCCATCCACTAATCTGTTAACTCACTCCATAAAACACCCACTCTCAATTATAGACCTCTTACTCTCATTCCCACTCCCTACAATTCTGATCTAACTTCCATGGCAGAACAGTTTGGAGTAAGTGGGAGAGGAGGTGGTTTTATACACAGTGACCATCCATCTTGAGGTCATGGGCTTGATTGACTAGCATGATAATGGACTCTGCTTTGCTTGATCCAGCTATATTTGGGTGGGAGGCTTGAGATTTAGAAGAGATACATTTGGTCATGTGCTGTTAGATTGCTGTAAATATCCCAGTAGAGGTTGATGGAGATGATGGTGGAAGGATCATGTCTTGGACAGAAAGAGTGAGAACTAGAGTTTGACTTTTCTTAGTTCTGAGAAATAACAGTCACACTTTATATTAAGGGAACATTTATAAATAGTTTATATAGTGTTAATAAATAAGCATATTACAGACATGAGTAGTATGTGTCATTGATAGGTATAAATGCATCAGTAGTTGTGTTCTAGATCGTTCTACACGGTTAAAAAGAACCTACTGATCTGTTGGTCTCTAACATCTATATCAATTGATTAATCACTGTTAATTATTAACCCAGTATAAAGTTTTTGTAAGCGTGACTAACAACACTGATGGAGGGAGAGCTGGAGCTTAATTCTTAAATAGAATAGAGGAATATAAGTTAAAATAAGCTTCTTAGGTGGAGAACAATAAAAAACACAAACTTCTCACTAGCACGGGACTTGTTGGAGATGATGGGATGTCTTATAAAGAGGCCCAAAGTAGAAAGTTCAGATAAGAGTGAAGCAATTTTGGACAGGAAAATAACTCCTGGAAGGAACAGGCACCATGAAGTGGATAGAAGGAATTAAATTTTGACATCGGTTGATTTTAGTCTTTGACACAGAGAAGACAACAATTCTTGATGCTGAAACTCTGAGAAGGAGGGCTGAGAGATCCTTCTTCACAAGAGCAATGGAGGGTGAACTCCATGGAGATTAAGCTGAACTGAATGCTGAAAACAAACTGAAGCCTGCAAATAAGTCTTGAATTTATGAGCGCCAAAAAATGGCTATGTTAATATTGGCTGAAATCTCAGTTGAACTGAAGATGCAAACACAGAAGTGTGGCATGAAATATGGAACAGGGAGGAAGTGAAGTGAAGTGCAGAATTTCAGTTTCCTTCATGGGCTCATATACACAAGGAGTTGTTCTTCCTTCTGTTGAACTTCTGCTTACAAACACTATTTATAAAGATGTAACTGACTGTTCAAAAAGCTGATGCTTAAAATGGATTTCCTTGTACACAGACAAGTGCTATATTATAAATATACAAATTACATACATGAAAGTACACAATATGGTATAGAATCATACATCTTGACTGCTAAATACAGGACATGAAAACACAGGGACAATGTTAGTTTTATGTAAGGGTGACAAACCTTTGAAATTCCTTCTCCCTACTGTACAACAAAAGATGGCTGTCTTTAGTCCTGAGCCTGATTTTACCAGGTTAGGATTCTACCTGATTGGATCTGCTAGCAGTGGTCAAGTTGCAGTTTCTATCCTCTCCAATGTTTATTGTATTTACTTCTGTTGCCAGTAGCCTACGAGAAGAGGATGGAAGAGAAAACAAACACAAGACTGCTAGCCACAGCAAGTACACTACATCTAAAAGTAATATGTAACCAAAGGTAAATGTTAACACATGAACTCATTCAACAATGTTTAATACTTAAATTCTAAGTGGCATTATGTCCCAGTAAGTGGAGTGAATGCAAAGCACTTGATTAAAATACAGTATCCTCAACTAATGTATGTGTTAGGTTAATAGCTCAATTGTATACAAAATCCAGTAATGTAGACCCCACTAGAATTTCCTTGTATGCATTATACATACTATACTCACACTATAAATAATTTTTACTTTCAGCTTGTGTGTGTCATTGCAGCCCTTGTTTAGGGGTGAGACTGTCACTGAAGACAATTTTTAAAGACAACACAACAGTGCACAATGAATTTATCTAGATAGCCTTATCTGTCCTACTGAACTGCATGCGTTTGTCATGGTGGTGTATACACTGTTCTCCAAAATCTTTCTTTAAAAAGGCTTACCCACCCTAGTCTCACACACAGTGATGTGCTCAATACGGTTAATTTCAAAACCAAGTTGGATAAATTATCAAAAAAGCAGTTCATGCAATAATCAAACACTGTGTTATTATAGATGTGGTGATCATCACTTATGCACTAGATACAACACACTCTGTTGCAAAATCTTAATGCATTCAGCTGAAGAGATACACGTGTGGAATATGGTTTTCTGAGGGCATGCAAATCCTAGTGGTCATATATGTTGGCTATGGAGTGTGATGAGCTACCTAGGAGGAAAGTTTATCTTAGTAGGCCAGGGCAAGAAGAGAATACCCAGTTTCACAGCAAAGGGCCCCAGTACAGATGCAGGTGGTGATGAAAAGGAGAGCTCATGTAAGCAAATTCTATTCCTGTGCACTGCATCTATATTCATTTCTTCTCTGCCTCGGATATCTGTGTAATCCATAGGTGTTACAACAAACCTGGTGTTATACGCATCTGTAGCATGTGGCTTCATGAAGGGGAGACAGATCAATCCTTGCTCCCTGGCAGATTCCCTTTTTGTTCAATTAACATATATTTGGGATGAGAGAGCTGTTACTGATTACTGGAGGCAGGCTGTTGAAAGGAGCACCTATTCTCAGTCTCCATAGCCAGTGGTGGGACCGCTACCCTTATTACAGTTATGGGTTCAAGTGATCAAATTACAGCCTTCTTCAATTTCTCTCCAGTCACCAGTGGGGTGAAGCGCCATCTATTCTCCAGGGCTGTGCTTGGTGCTCAATCAGCAAGGAGATGCCACCTTCAGGACACGTAGCCACTGAAAAAAAAAAAAAGCCAGCCACATCTTCTATGGCTGACTGAACTACAGTTATGAGTATTCGGAGCTCAGAGTTGAGGAAGGAGGATGGGCCTGCTATAATAGCACATTTCAACTTGCAGGCATCCCAGAATGTAATGATGCACTTGCTGGGTGTTTGTTTTAACATTTGCTTCATAGGTTTATAGAAATCTGGCCCCTAGGTTATAGTAGTACATGGTCATGGTCTATTCTTGTGAAGTGATTTAAGATTAAAAAGAAAAGAGCCTCCTGCAGCATGACATGAGCATTGTAAATCCCTATCGTCTTAAAAACAAAAAGTTTGTAATGGCAACCATTATTCAACATGGAAATTAAGGGTATTGTTCATTCTTTTCAACATGTATCAGCTCCCTTCTAATGAAGATATCTTCATTATTGCAACTGAAATGAATGAATGAATATGAAAGTCTTTTTATCTCAGCTGTATAGATCATGCCTTGAATTAAGTTACAAAAATGGCAAATGTGTTACATGAATATTTAAGTATCTATTTCACTTCATTTAACTGCACATATCCTGGTATTGGGACTGTTCACCCGGGACTGCTCCACTAATATGGCAACGCTTTGGGACAAGTAGAGAACCCCACTGGGTGATGAAAGGGATTTAAAACATATGTTATAGTTACGTATTAGTTCATAGAAAACTCAGTTCATCATCTGTTCCTTGGCATCCAACTGCACCAAATTTGCTAGGATTTGAGAGGATTTATAAGCCAAGTTCAGGTGTGAAGGAGTGAACCAGCTGTAGGACAACTGGTAAACAGGCCCTTTGGCCTAGATCCATGAAGGGACTTAGGTGTGGGACTTAGTCGTTGCAATGCTGAGTGTCATGGCACCTAACTTGTAAGCATCTAGAAAAATCACAGGAACAACACTATGATCCACAAAGCCTGAATTAGGCTCTGTATACAATGAATAGGTAGAGTGAGACCCCTTAGAATGCTATCTACAAAAGCCAGCACACTAGGTGGGGAGCTGCCTAAGATAGCCAATGGGAGATGCCAATAAGACAGATGTGTCCTCAGACCCAATCCTCACAGAGATAGGCACCTAAGTCTTAGCTACAGGGAAGCACCTAGTTTGCTTAGCGATACACAAGCTGCAATCTGTCTCCTGGAGTCAGGTGGCTTAAGCATCTAAGTGGTTTCTTGAGGGAATGAGTTAGGCATCTGCCTCACTCCACACAAAACATCTGAAGGAGGAGGAGGAGGTCATTGTGCTGCCTACTTTATAACATGTAGCCCTGTGGCCAGGTTCAATTCCCCCCCCACACACACACACACACCTGATAGGGAGAACTCGGTTGAAATCCTTTCTCCCATCGGGAGGGGTTGTGGGGGAGGAATTGAACCTGAATCTCCCACATTCCAGGCCAGTGCTCTATCTTCTGGGCAAAATGTTAAAATGTCGGCAGTGGCGCCTCCTCCAGTCAGACTGTGAATGGGACCGTATCCAGTAGGTGGCCTCAGAGTACACAAGATAGGCAGCCGAGCACCTCTCTTCCTCTGGTTTGTGGATTGCTCTGGGGCTTAGGAAGGAGACAAGAATCTGGATGCTTACAGGGAGAAACTTAAGTAGCAAGGGAAATTTTACCCTAAAAATTTAGGGGCCAAGTAAGTTTAGGCACCTACAGCATTTGGTCGGAATTTTGTGACTCACACAGGAACTTAGCTGCCTAAACTCCAGGCTTAGCATAAGTGACTTTGTGGCAGAGGGCCTTTGAGTCAAAAATGACACAGGAATACAAGCAACAAAGAGTCCTGTGGCACTTTATAGACTAACAGATGTATTGGAGCATAAGCTTTCGTGGGTCAATACCCACTTCATCAGATGAATCCGATGAAGTGGGTATTCACCCACGAAAGCTTATGCCCCAATACATCTGTTAGTCTATAAGGTGCCACAGGACTCTTTGTCACTTCTACAGATCCAGACTAACATGGCTACCCCTCTGATACAGGAATACAAGACAGAGCTGGCTGAAATTTATAGTTTTCATTCTGACTTGTTCTCTCTCACACACACTTTTTCCATGAAAGCCTTCTAAACAAAATACTTTGTTCTTTTTAAAAAATATATTCCTTTAGTTATGGAAAAATTCATTTTTAACTTTCAAGGTTTGGGTTTTTTCCCCTTCACCCCCCCCCCCCCCGCCACTCTTCCCTTTTGCAGTGGATTTTTTTGTAAAATCAAGAAATTGTCCTTGCCTTCCCCCCTGCAAATCTTTTGCTTTTTTACCAAAAAAACCCAACCAAACAAAAAAAAAACCCAATAAAAACCCAACTTCCCTTCTCTCCAAACTTTTGCAAATGGGAAGTGAGAGAAAATGGTTTATTCTCACTTCCAGTGGTGGGGGTGGGGGTGTTAAAACAAACAAAACCCCCTCACGTCTGAGGCATTGTGGGAATATCTCCACTATTTCAAAACAAAAAATATGTACTTAAAATTTTTCAATTAAAAACATTGTGTCAATATTGCACAATTTTTTGTTTTCAATTAAATCTCATTTTTCAAACAAAAGCTTTTCATAAACATTTTAACTGGCCCTACAAAATAAAGCATTCCTTCACCCGGCCTTGTAGAGTTTAATAAAGACAAGAAACAAGAAGATAAAGTAGCAGCACTGGTCACAGTATGTGTAGTAACAGGAGTCACAGGTACAAAGAGCCAAGTCGTCATAGCAAGAGCCAGAAAGGAGACATGCAGCAGGGTAGGATTGAGAAAACAACTTCTACTCACAATTATAATTTAGCCACCCCAAGCTAGGCATAGACTGATGATCAGTTCTAAAGGAACCAACCCCCCCTCTGTCTCAAGGAGGCCTGGAGAGTCTCTCCCATTCTCTAGGCTTTCAAACAATTTGTAAACTCAGAGGGAGAAAAAAAAATCCCATACCTCAAGGAAACCTGGTCCAGTCTTTTCGCTTGGTGAGAGGATGAACATTTGTAGCCTGAACTTCTCTTCCTGTTGAAGAAAGCCCCCATTACTCTTCCCATTTCTCCTAAGATACCCACCTCTGCTTCCAGCATGCAAGTGGTTCATTGAACTCTTCAGCTGTGGATAAGCATGCTAACTTCTGAAAGCTTCATCTTTTGAGATTCACCTGCAATTAGTTTCCAATTATCAATGTTGGCAATTGGACTGCCCTCTCTTTGTGCCATCTTTTTATGTCTTAATCTTGCTTGCGGCAGATTTGCCCTTACTGACTCCACACAGATGTGCACCAACAACTCCTCCTGGCATTTCCTCTGGCTTTTAGAAAAGAGAAGATGGATGAATTATCCCATTTTTATTTTACCAGAATGAAACCTTGGGGTTATCAGTGTAAAGCGCAATAAAGAATACCTGGCTAAAGAAACAATTTATTCCATTTAGGCAATTATCCTGGTTATAGTTCACCAGCTTCTAGTGATAAAAGCCATTAATGAGCTTTGTCATTGATAGCATTACTTTCTAATCTGAATTCTTTTAGGATTATTAGCTTTAAAGCCACTTCCACAAAGATAAATTAAGTTACATTAAAATTAAATTGAAAAGTAACACATATATACTGCTGCATCTAAGCAGTAGTGCAAAGAAGTTTCACAAACATGTGCTTGAATAAAACCCGTTATTTCACTTTGTTATTTTTTGTGACTTTTTAATATTTGTTGTCTACAGTCATAAATAATTTTAAAAAAACACATGAATATACCTGAAGAGTCCAAACAGTTTTATAGTGAAAAATTGGGTTCTCAATTAAACCAATTTTTTTTCCACAAAGAGTGTCTGCTTTCCACAGAAATTTTGATTTTTTTGGTCAGAAACCTGAATGCCCCAAACCTGAAATATTTTGATTTGTAAATGCTGCCACAGCCCTCATGGGAGCGATAGTTTGGTTGTTTTGTGTGCCCATTCCTCATTATAGGGCCTGCTTGCCAGTCTACATCTTCCAAGATGTCTTATGACCAGGGACCCAATCATGCACCACTGCTCTTCTCAATAGGGAAGTGCATGATGCACTGTGGAAACTGTAGTCCACCCAGGGAGGTTGGCCTACAGAGGAAAATGGGAGCATGAGATACCTGAACTCCCACTCCCATCTGGCACCATGGCAGCATTTCAAAAATCAATATTTTTGGTTAATTGGTGAAGTGTTTTGCTATAATGATTTCTGTTTAAAAAAATCAAAAATTTTCCACAGGAAAGAACTGCCCACTTTTCAATCAATTCTAGAAATTACGCCTTTATAAGCCACAGTTCTTTCATTGGGGTACTTCAGAAGAAGAACAGAAACATGCCACTGATTACTATGATCTGTGTCCTAATGACACAAACTAGGCTGTAGTTTTAGACAATTATTGTAGAGCTAATAACTTAGCCACTACAGTCAGAAAATATGAGTCGTAAGCATAATCAAAAGGACAACACGGGATATAGGAATACAAAAAGAGCTAAGATAAAAGTGATGCCACTTTGTGTTGCTAAGTAAAAACCCTGGCTTGACAACTTTGACCAGTTAAATGATTCAGTGTAGAATACCATACAGAAGGATTTCCACTTCACAAGACAAACAATCCAAAGCTTTCAATATCCTCCCCTGTCAAACAAGCAGATAAAGATGCCGGGGGGCAGAGGAGCATAACAATAAACACATTCCTGCCTGACTGTGCACCCCATACAGAACAAAATCTTAGCTAGTTGTAATACTATTTTAATTATATAGTGCCTTTTATTATGAAGGCTTCCAAAAGGCTTAAGCAATTATAGAAATACAATACTATTGATTCCAGCTAGCTCAGGGTGAAGGATAATAGCTAACTAGCACAGAACATGCTGCACAATAATGGGAAGAGGGATTGGAAATTTTGTCCAAAGAAACCAGGGCAAATCTTATGAAAAGTACCATGCTTAATATCTATGTAGAACAGAGAGGCTCTTTTTTCTAAACCAACATCTAGAGCAGGGGTTGGCAACCTGTGGCACGCATGCCAAAGACGGCATGCGAGCCAATTTTTAATGGCATGCTGCTGCCTTCCGGGGTCCCGGCTGCTGGCTCCAGGGAGGAAGCGGAGAAGAGGTGGGGACGGGGCCTTGGGGACAGGGGTACAATCGGGGCATATCCCCTCCAGCCCCCTGCTGTGAGTCACTCAGGGCAGGGGGCTGGGAGCACCCCCATGAGCCGAGCCCACACCCCCAGCCCCCTGCCCTGACTCCTGCACCCCCACACATACCCAGCCACCCCACTCCCCATGCCCTGACTCTTGCACCCCCCCACATCCCCACCCCAACCCTGAGTACCAAACGGGAGCTCCTGCACCCCCCCGCCCCACACATTCCCACCTGCACCCCTCACACCAAATAGGAGCTGCCCCAGGTAAGCGCTCCACACCCTAACCTCCTGCCCCAACCCTGAGCCCCCTCCCTCATTCTAGCTCCTGGCAAGACCCTTCACCCCAACCTTCTCCTTCACCCCCAGCCCTGTGCTCAGTGCACCCCCACCCTCAGCTCAGTGCAGAGAGAGAGGAAAAGAATGGGATAGAACCAGGGAGAAAGTAGTATGTCCCTGTAGGTTGTCCCATTAGAATAGGGTTGAGGAACATTGGTAGAGCATTGTGAGGAAATAAGTGCTGGTGCTACCCATTGTACCCATTCTGTGAATAAATGGAGGCCTGTAGGCCCAGATTCTCAAAAGGCATCTTAGGCACCTAACTCTCCCGATGGAAGTTAGGCTCCGGGGCCTTAGTGTCTAGGGACATCAACCCAGCAACTTTCACTAGTGTTAGTCTCAAACAAAACACCTATTAGGTGTAGTTAAACACAACTGGAAAACTAAAACAAATACATTTTGAGTCCTTAAGAAGGAATTTAATAACCTCTTCCATCAGATACCCCTCAACTTTCCTTAGGGTTCAGTAATGGAAAGAAACTAAAACTCTAAGGAAGTTACTTCATTCTCCTTTATGGATACAATTTAAGATTAAGCAATCAGCTGTATCAGGCAGGAAATAATCCAAATCTCTTTATTCGATGTGATGGGAATTGAGGGTTCTTCGCACTTCACAATCTCCTCTTTAAAGACATGCAGAGACACAGTATTTCAGTCAAAGAAACATGAAACTCAACACCAAGTGTTTCTGGTACTGCTTCAAAACGTCTAAAAGGACCTATGTAGTCAAGTTGATCAGTGCCTTTCTGACAGGACAAGGAGACCCAAAGCATCATTTTGAAATCACCACTTTGCTACACAAGTATCAATTTAATTCCAAACTTCAAAGCTGCCAAAAGCAACAGCCTTAAAAAATGATATAGAAGGATCAATATACAACCACTCAAACTTTATCCAGAAGACCCTAGGAAATTCTAAAGTGAACTTTTTCCTGTTAGAAGGCCATTTAAGTTGGCACTGATAATTTGATTAGCCATGTCTCTAGCTGCAGAAAAGCTGCCACTGGTGTGGAGACTAAGGATAGGTGAACCAGTTTCATTGCAACTTGAATATTCACAAATACGTCGATAATTTTCATGAGCACTACAAAATGTAGGGAATTTGAGCTCAGCAAGTTTATGCTCAGGCATCTTTTAACCAATTAAACAGATAGTTATATATCTTGGTGCATCAAGTTAGAATGGAAGTTTGACAAACTACAGTGCACTGGACAGGGACGCAGGAAATCTAGGCTCCATTCTCAACTTGTAATAAATTTCCTGATTGAACTGGGGCACATCGCTTCCCCTCTCTGTGCCTCAGTTCCTCATCTGTAAAAGGAAGATAATAATACCGCCTCTCACTCACCCTTTGTCTACTTTGTCCATGTAGATTGTAAGCTCTTCAGTGCAGGGACCATCTCTTGCTATGTTTATTTGCAGTGTCTAGCACAACAGGTTCCTTATCTTAGTTGAGACATTTAGGTGATGTAATAAATTACAACAACAAAAATACCAACATCATCAGATGCGGGGGGGGGCAGGGGGTGTAGAAGCTCCCTGCAAATGGAGCAAATGGAGGGGTGGAGGGAGGTACTGAGACTCAGCAAGGTATGTGTGTGTGTTGGGGAGGAGGGCAGGTAGGGCAGGTAGAACAGCCTACTCCGGGCAAGGAAAGTTTTTGGAGTTCTTACTTGTTCTTAGGCCTGATCCCAGGCGCCATGTAGCCACTCCATCACCTCTGGGTCCCACTCTTCCCTCCATCCCACCTCTTCTGGGTGTGCATGAGTTATTGTGGGGAGCGGAACCCCCAACATTTCCATTGCAGGGACACTATCCCCCCTTCTCAATCAGATGTGAAGCGAATGAAGACCGCTGGGTTTTGATTAACCTGTATGTACCTACCAGAAACCCTATAGAACAGTGCTTCTGTCGTACCTTAAAATTAAAATCATTTCTAATAAAAACCTTCTCCTCTGCCTCAAGTTCATTTGCTGTAATGCACGTCTACCACCTGCTTCATCCTTGCCAGCTTCCTTGAAAGTCCCTTCTTCCTCCCATTTTGGACTATTTAGAAGAGACTGTTCAGGATGGCGCAAGTGGATTTCATAAGAGACCCAGGAACCAGGGAGTTAAAACCTTGCCTTAGGCACCTAAGATGGGCCCTACTGCTGTGGTTAAAGAGAAAACAACCACTTGAGGCTCTTTGCTGCCTGCATCCAAAAGAGAACATTCTACTCCTGCTGTCCACCTGGGCATTTAACTTGCATGCTATAACAAAATAAAAGTTGGCAAGAAGAGGAACAGCAGGAAGTTCCTGCTCTTTTGAATCTGGAAATTGGAGCTGCAAGAGCTCTCTCAGTTGTTACCTTTAAGTTACAAGGAATTCTCTCTCTCTCTCTCTGACTTTGGCTGATGAAAGCCTCAACTATGTTTTGTTTCTATTCTTACTGAAGCAAGTACTATTTTTTCCTGAATAAACTCAGCTCTGCTGAGCACATACTGTTTTTCTGGGCAAGTACCCACTGACTGATGCACTGAACAGTCTATTGCACTGAGGTGTACATTTTATTTTGATGCACATAACCAAAGATAAGAAGAAAGTAATGAGCAAAGACTGCCTTCCTATTGTTTTGTGTCTTGGTGAATTGTGTTAATTTGTTGTATAAACATGGATGCTTCTGTAGTAATTAAAAATGCACAAACATGGATGTTTCTGTAGTAATTTTTTTTAAATGAAGAAATAAATGAATAAGAGTGTCCTTGTGACAGTGGAAGTTTATGATTTATGGTCCATCTGTATGCACAATCCAGACTCAAAATGAAGTCTGGCAAAAGAAATAAAAAAAAACCCCTCTTATGGCTACAAGTGAAAAATGTCTGAGCTGTACTCTAAATTAAAAGCTGGCAATGCCTTTGGATTTGATAAACTGTATTAAAGTGGCATGAATATTTAGAAGAATTATCACTTTTCATGTGGGAATGAAGTGTACATGATATCATACCCTTCAGCTCCGTGTGGTGTTAAATTGAAAATCACTAATTATAAAACTATTCACTGGGTTTAGAATAAAGCAGAAATATCCAGCTCAGATGTTTGATTTTTGCTCACGTTCTCAGATGTGGGTAACTTCAGGCCATATTTGCTTCTCCATTACATAGCTTGGAGGGGAGCAGATGGCATTCAGAAATTCTGAAAAGCATCTGGAGAGTTTGTGGAGGAGAGAAATGTAGCTATGGTGATACTATCCAGTGGCATCACATAGCCACCACCAGCATCTCCATGCTACTCATATGTCTAT
This sequence comes from Macrochelys suwanniensis, assembly GCA_033296515.1. NCBI lineage: Eukaryota > Metazoa > Chordata > Testudines > Chelydridae > Macrochelys > Macrochelys suwanniensis. The sequence continues at coordinate 82,588,484 of CM065776.1, read as the reverse complement.
AGAGGAATGAAGACCAAAAGGGCTGGAAGAAGTCAGCATCAAAGTTGGAGTCTGAATAGGCATTGTGTGTAGCATGCTCCCATCTCAAAGCAATATGTGATGTGATGAAATTCTCCACATTATCATGTATTTCTTCTATAGCACCATAGCTCTGAATAGTACTTTACAGAAAATTGATAAGACAGGTCACTGGCCTGAGGATATTGCAATCTAAGGCCCTGATCCTGCGCAGAAGTGCCCTTACACTCACATGGAGCCCTGCTGACCTCAAGTAGTCCACACACACACACACACACACACACACGTCTGCCTGCGCACAACAGCTTGCAGCACCAGGGCCAAAGTTAGACAAAGTGCAGTGAGGGGGAAAGGTTATAGTCAGGCAAAAGGATACACGTTTGCTACATACTCATCATTTTCATCATTAATAATGAATTACCTTCAATACTACAAGAGTGTCTAATTTCTTTGTAATGTGAATATTAAGTCTGAGGGAGTTAAGGCAGGCAAGCTGGCAGGAGAGGAGGATGGCAATAGATGGCTAAGTGGAAGAAGTTAATCGGGTAGAAGGATGATGTTGCATGACATACTGGAACAAGGAGCATATTCCAGAGATTGGGGGCTCTGTGTGAGAACACCTGGACTCACTCATGAGACAAGGTTAGTGGAGCATCAGAGTGTGGTAGTATGGCAAAGAGGATGAGAGAGGGATATAGTAGGAAATGAGAGAAGATTTAGATAGGAGATGAAACATGCAGAGCCTTGAAGGTGAGGGCAGCAGTTTGGATTTCGTGTGGAAGGCCAGTGAAAGACAGAGCAGGATTTGAGAAGTGGGATGGCACAGGAGAGTAAGTAAGGAAGCTGATTTTAGTTGCAGCCTGTTGGATGGACCTGAAGAGCGTGATGAGTCCAGGAGGCCAGAGAGGCTGTAGCAGTGGAAAAGAAAACAAGGGCATGGACTAAGGTTTCTGCAGTAGGGATGGAGGTGTAACCCCACGTGGAGTTTCAGTTCATGGAAATTTTGCTCTAGGGGGTCCTACCCTATCGACTACACAACAATAGCTAACAGAGCCCTCTCACACCATTTCCCAGCATGCTTGGAGTCAGGGGTGGGGCTCAAATGGACTAGAAAGTCCTGCTGAGGCCAATAGGGTGATCTGGACAAATAGTTTTCTGGGCCAGTCAAGAGCCACGGCTGCTCAGCAGGAGGGGACAGACTGACTCAGAGATTAGTTTTAGTTTCAATTCTGAGCTTTCAGTTTGGGAGCTAAGAGATCCAAAAGCTTGGGGAGTCTCTGATTAATTCCCACTCTATGGAAAGGGAGTCTTTGAACTGCTGTGGGATCTAGTACATGGGTCAGGCAGCTCTAGCCCTGTGGAGACTAGTGTCCAGGGAGGCAGAGAACCATCCTGGTGGTAGCTACCTAGACACAGCTGATACCTCCACAGGACTCTAGGCTAGGGAGACAGGAGAGGACCTTGCCCCACCCAGAGGTGAAGACCCTGTAAGAGGACCCCTTTTTTTGTTTAAGCTGGCCAATGTTCACAAAGCTGCAGCAGTCATCTGGACTCATTCTGAGTGTAACATCTGCCCTGAAGCGAGCTGGGGGTTGGGAAGGATAGTGAAAGTTGGGAGGTGGGAAATTTGTTGATTAGTTAATGTTTAGTACTTGTTAGTTAAACTTAACCATTTCCTTCCCCAGATCCTATTTGCCAATTCCCAATCAGGTCCCCCTTTGTCATACTGTTATTTTTGGATGTGTCACTTGTGTGCTGGAGATGGTGTTGATGTACTTCACTATTTCTTGTGTATTGGGTTTTATACTCCTTGCCAGCAGTGGTAGCGTTATTCATTTTCCCAAGGGATAGTACCCCTTGTATCATGGGCCCAGTAAGGAGTCATCTTGAGTAGAAGCACCGAGCATCACAGAAAAGAACCAGCACTGCATCCAGCTGAGGAGAGGGGAGAAGCTACTCCAAGGAGCAAGCACCAGGAGGAGGCATGAGCTACACCTCAGGGGAAAGGCTACCTGAGTATTAATAGGAATGTCTATATATTGTAGAGGCAGAACCAGCAGGAATGACTTGGATGAGGGTTGAGGGATTACACAGGAAAGAGGATGAAGCAATTATGACATCAAGCTCTTGACCAAAACAAAGGCATGAGGAAATGCAGAAAATTGAGAAGTTCCATTTTTGCCATGTTGAATTCCAAACCAAAAAAACAGATAAGGAAGCACATATGAAGTAGGCCCCATTTTGAAGCTTGGGGCCTATTGTTAGGCACTCAAAACACTTGCCTTAGGTTACTACATGCTAATCTGAGCACCCAAACTGAGATTTTTGGCACTCAACTTTAGGTGTTCATGTTTGAGAGTAGAGCTCTCATTGTTATTTGGCACTGAGACAGCCTTTATTAATACATTTTGTGCTACTGCATTAGAGCAGATAATCACGTATTTCCAGGTGGGCTGACTTCATGGCAGCTAACACAGTGGGAAAATTTTTGCTCATCCTTTCTCTACAACAGAAGAGATCTCAGTAATTGTGGAAATACTTTTTCAGTCTTCCCAGGATTGTTCATGAATGTCTCAAATCAGTAAATTTAGGAGCACTAATGAATCTAGTAAGGTAGGAATAAAGAGAGTTAGAAGTGAAATATCAGAGACATAAATAAGGATATATGAGACTCAGGCATAACAGCGATATAAGGTTCTGTCAAGTTTCCCCTGTCACAGAAATGGAGCATGAACAGCAAGGACAGCACCATTAGGAAAATGAACCACTTTGAAATTCTTGAGAAGCAGCGGGGGGCAATAGACAAAAAAGATAAACTACACAAAAAAGAGACAACTTTCTGAAGTTAGTAGCAGCACTTAATAGCTTTGACTTATCAAGAACTAGAACACCAGAAACTTAGTCCTGTAGGCTGATCCTGAAAATCCTAATAAGACACAAGATGGAAGGCATCACTCAAAGAGTCGAGGCCGAAGAAGAGCAAAATAGGTTATAAGACCCTCTGACAGCCTCCAAGACTGATGCCTTTATGAAGTCACTTGCTTTTCTTATGAAGTCACTTGCTTTTCTAATTTGTAAACAAACCAGTGGGGCCACTGGACGGTCGAGATGCTAAAGGCGCACTCAAGAATGATAAGGCCATTGAGGAGAAACTAAATTAATTCTTTGCATTGGTCTTCACGGCTGAGGATGTGAGGGAGATTCCCAAACCTGAGCCATTCTTTTTAGGTGACAAATCTGAGGAACTGTCCAAGATTGAGGTGTCGTTAGAGGAAGTTTTGGAACAAATTGATAAACTAAACAGTAATAAGTCACCAGGACCAGATGGTATTCACCCAAGAGTTCTGAAGGAACTCAAATGTGAAATGGCAGAACTACTAATTGTAGTCTATAACCTATCATTTAAATCAGCTTCTGTACCAAAAGACTGGAGAATAGCTAATATGATGCTAATTTTTGAAAAAGGGCTCCAGAGGTGATCCCGGCAATTACAGGCTGCTATGCCTGACTTCAGTACCTGCCAAACTGGTTGAAACTATAGTAAAGAACAAAATTGTCAGACACATAGATGAACATAATTTGTTGGGGAAGAGTCAACATGGTTTTTGCAAAGGAAAATCATGCCTCACCAAACAGCTAAAATTCTTTGAGGGGGTCAACAAGGATGTGGACAAGGGAAATCCAGTGGATATAGTATAGTTAGATGTTCAGAAAACCTTTAACCACATCTCTCACCAAAGGCTCTTTAGCAAAGTAAGCTGTCTGGTGATAAGAGGGAAGGTCCTCTCATAGATTGGTAACAGGTTAAAAGATAGGAAACAAAGGGTAGGAATAAATGGCCAGTTTTCAAAATGGAGAGAGGGAAATAGTGGTGTCCCCCAGGGGTCTATACTGGGACCAGTAATGTTCAACATATTCATAAATGATCTAGAAAAAGGGGAAACAGTGAAATGGCAAAGTTTGCATATGATACAAAACTACTCAAGATAGTTAAGTCCAAAGCAGACTGCAAAGAGTTACAAAGGAATCTCACAAAACCGGGTGACTGGGCAACAAAATGGCAGATGAAATTCAATGATGATAAATGCAAAGTAATTCACACTGGAAAACATATTCCCAAGGATACATATAAAATGATAGGGTCTAAATTAGCTGTTACCACTCAAGAAAGCGATCTTGGAGTCACTGTGGATGGTTCTCTGAAAACATCCACTGAATGTACAGTGGCAGTCAAAAACCTATCAGAATGTTGGTAATCATTAGGAAAGGGATAGATAATATTCAGACAATATAATATTGCCTCTATATAATCCATGGTATGCCCATATCTTGAATACTGCAGGTAGATGTGGTCGACCCAAATCAAAAAAGATATATTGGAGTAGGAAAAGGTTTAGAAAAGGGCAACAAAAATGATTAGGAGCATGGAACAGCTTCCACATGAGGAGAGATGAATAAGACTGGGACTTTTCAACTTGGAAAAGAGACGACTAGGGGATATGATAGAGGTCTATAAAATCATGACTGGGGTGGAGAAAGTAAATAAGGAAGTGTTATTTACTCCTTCTCTTAACATAAGAACTAGGGGCCACCAAATGAAATTAATTGGTAGCAGGTTCAAAACAAACAAAAGGAAGTGTTTCTTCACAAAATGCACAGTCAATCTCTGGAACTCTCTGCCAGAGGATGCTGTGAAGGCCGAGACTATAACAGGGTTCAAAAAAAGAACTAAATAAATTCATGGAGGATAGGTCCATCAATTGCTATTAGCCAGGATGGACAGGGATGGTGTCCCTAGCCTCTGCTTGCCAGAAGCTGGGAATGGGTGACAGGGGATGGATCACTTGATGATTGCCTGTTCTGTTCATTACCTCTGGGGCACATGGCATTGGCCACTGTCAGAAGACAGGATACTTGGCTAGATGGAGCTTTGGTCTGACCCAGCATGGCTGTTCTTATGTAGACCCCATCACAGGGTGATTAAATGAATCTGCTCTTTTTCTTGTAACAAATGTTCATGAATATGCAGCATTCATTCAGGGCTACACAAGGGACAACTTTATCTTTGAAATTCCTTGGCATGTTCTCAGATTCCCACATAGATACAATAACCTGGTAAAGATAAGATAGGTCTTGTCTACAATTCTTCCCCCAGATCCGTCTCTTCGTTCCTCCTTATCAGCCAGCTGCCACACACAGTTACAGCTCCTCCCTTTGGGCAAATGGCAAAACGGAAACTGCCTGTGGTGTGCCACCCAGTATTCAGGCATTGTTGGACAGACCCCCACCCCCTCGGCCTCCAGATGATGTAGTTAGTTTCATATATAAGTAGCACAAGTCTATGCAGCATTGCTGGAAGTTCAGGGTGCAAACCCTGATGACGCACAGGTTACACACTAAAAAGATTTTTTAACATTGTTTTAAGGGAAATGCCCTAGGAAAATTCATACAAAAAAGGCTATGCTAATGGAACATGAGTTAGGTCACAACAAAGTCAGGCACTTGAAAGTTAGGAAATGCCAGTTTTACAGTTGCCTGTGCAAGCGTAATTCTGTCCATATGTATTATGATGTAGTCTTTCATTACATTATCTTACTGTTTCTCTCCTATGGACCCCTGCCTCATCCAGTGTCCAGGATGAATGCCCAAAGGGGAAGAAAAAGTTGCCTGGCTACTATAAGTTTGGCATTTCCTAACTTTGGAGTGCTTAGCTTTGCAACCCAATAGTCTTCTTGTAACACTAGTTTTGTATGCATTTAGTAAATGAATGATTTCAAGATCTTTTTGAAATGTCACACAGATATTTGGCTTCAGCATGAGAATTGACTGAGCTGCCCAGTCACCTCTCTGCCACTGTTCTGAGTTTTTTTCTGCCCCTTTGTCATTGTCTCAAACAATATCACCTCCATGCCTATCTCCGTGTGGTCCCCTCTGTGCATGGATTGACCTTCATTAATTCAAAAGTGGAGAGGGTAAGCAGAGAGGGTAAGCACCTTGTAATTAAGTCCTACTTCAAAACCCACTTCTGCCCTGCTGCCTACAGTGAATCTTCTTGGTTCATATAGAAAATTGTTTTTGTTGGTCCTCTTCCCTAATCTCTCTATCCATCCTTAGACTGTGAGCTCTTTACGGCAGGGACCATCCCTTCTTGTACTTCTGGAAATCACCTAGAGCAGTGGTTCCCAAACTGGGGTTCGTGAACCCCTGGGGGTTTGCAAAATGTTACAGGGGGTTCTCGGGAAAAAATTCCCTAATGGCGGACAGAGCCGTCCGTAGGGACCCCAGGCAGCACGGGGCCAGCAGCCTGGAGCCCCTGGACTTCCAAGAGCTAAGCAGATCAAAGCAAGCATATTTATCCCACTGAGAAGATTTAAACTTCAAGACTCCTTATAAGAAATACAAAGGAAGGTGGTATTTTTTGCTGTTTTTAAAATGAAACAGGCAGCTAGTTTTGTTTTTAAAATTATGATGAAGAACAAGTTTAAGCTTTGTTGTAACGTGTGTGGTTTGCCTGGACTGCTCAAGACCTGAATGTGTAGGAGGAATTCTTGATTTGAATTGTCTTTTTAAATCCCTGCATCCTGTTTCACATCTGATACTCCTTGATGAAACCTAGGAGACTTGTCTTATAACAGGCTTATTCAAAGTGATACAAGCGACGGAAGTAAGATCTTGGAAGAGTGTTGCCGTTTTCATAATGTAATAAAGATACTGTCATGATAAATAATAATTAATAATACATAGTGTGTAATAAGCACGTCATAAAAACCAATATCAGAGGGGTAGCCGTGTTAGTCTGGATCTGTAGAAGTGACAAAGGGTCCTGTGGCACCCTATAGACTAACAGAGGTATTGAAGCATAAGCTTTCGTGGGTGAATTACACCAGCTGAGGATCTGATTCTAGTTGGGTAAACGTCTTCTGCATCCGAAGAAGTGGGTATTCACCCACGAAAGCTTATGCTTCAATACCTCTGTTAGTCTATAAGGTGCCACAGGACCCTTTGTCGCTTCTATAAAAACCAATGTTATATTTCCAAGAGCACTTTTCTGATTTATACTCAGATAAAGGAGAAAATCCCTGGAAATGTTCATTTTCAGGAGGGGGTTCGCGAGACTTGACATTTTAGTGAAAGGGGTTCACGGGTTGGTAAAGTTTGGGAACCACTGACCTAGAGTAAGCACTCCTTTAAACAAAACAGTACTAATAATACAGGATTGGGCTCATAGTGATGCTAATTGATGTGACCTAGCATTGACAGGAAATGAGCACTGCTCTTTCCTCCAAAAGAAAATAGTTAACTTTACACGTGATGCTTCTTTCTTTATGCACACTGAACTCTTTGGCACTCAACTTCTTATCTAGCTAGATTTCAAAGTGATACCATGGGTTTATTCATACTTATTGGGTCACATTTCACCAGGTGACTGAATTATCTAATCCCCAACATTAAATCTCTGCATGTAAGTGTATGAAATAATTATGGAAGATGGGAATTAAGAAATCGTGTTGTTTCTACAGAATGAAAGCAAAACTGTCCCATTACATCAGAAGCATGGTTAATTTTTTACTCCAAAAAAAAAAAATGCAGATGGAAACATCAGACAGAGAACAACATTTTTCTTGATTTCCCACTGCAAAATTTAATGTAAACAGCTATTCAAAAATCTTCGTTTACCCAACTAGAATCAGATCCTCAGCTGGTGTAATTCAGCATAACTGTACCGAAGTCAACCGAGCAATGACAGTTTATACCAGCGGAGGATCTTGCCCTAATGTTTAGTATCACTATTGCAGTATTATTCCTCACTCTGTTGACTTTTTCATTAGTTAACTAATATGCCATTTCTGTTGATGAATGTACAACCGCCTTCAATTTGCTCTTGTAATTAAGGTACATGATCAACCACTTGTTATTCAAGAGCACAATGAACTGTTAAGGTCCTGCAAAAGGGAACATCTAGCTTCTACAGCAGAATGTGGAAGCCTTTTGAATGCTGCAGAGATTGAGATAATTTTTTTTCCCCACATACACCCAATATACATGTATGCATGGGTGCATGTATATTATATAGATATTTTTCGTTTCCCCGTGCGAACAGGGATTATATAAAAGTTAGAGGATAATGTTAGCCACGGCAGCTATAATGTGACTATGCAGTGTGCAAGTTGTCTCAACATCTGTCAGTACACCTTCGTCCTGACCTGCAAACAGCTTCTGCTAAGCTAGTCCAAACATAGGTAGGGACAGGAAAACTATTTTGAATTAAACACAACACAGATTGAACCATCATTCATAAACAGATGGTTTCAAAAGGTTTGATGAATCCCATACCCATCCCCTCTTTTTCTGACTAATTTCAGCACTTCTGAGTCCAGCTGGAATAGGAAGCAGAAGTTAGATGACCAAAACAGGGTGTTCTCAAGGTATTTCTGCTTTGATCTGAAGTAGGTTACACCTGAACTCATGAGACAGCCTGTTCAGTGATTTCCAGTGAGATTTGGCTGTCTTGGGAGGTTCAGATAAAGCATCCGAACTTATGTAAACTTATCCAAACCTTTGACCCATTTGAGCTTTACCCATCACTTGCCCTAGCCCCTTGTGCAGATTACTACTGTTGGTTTTTAATTTGTATTACAATAGCAGCTACGGGCCCAGACCAAAATCAATGCCCTATAATGCTAAGTTCTGTACATACACTTAGTTAGAAGCCCCAAATAGTTTACAAGTTAAAATAGACAATACAAAGACTGGAAAGATTATTGCTCCCATTTTGCCAGTAGAAACTGAGGCACAAAGAGATCAAGCAGCTTGCCCAAAGTAACCCAGGAAGTAAATGAGAGGGGAGGAAGGAGAGGTGCAGTGCTGGGAACTGAAGCCAGATCTTCCGAGACCCAATCCAGTGCCTTAAGCTCATGTTGAAGTTTTGTACTCAGTCCTTTCCTTCTTATTTCGTGGGTGAGGAGAGTTGAAAGGGGTTATGGGAAATTTCATAACAGACATTACTAGAGGGAATCTAGCCCATCAGATTAGTAAGCATCTTTCATAACAGCAATTCCCATCAGATCCTATCAGGGCCTCTCTTTACCAGTCTGTCATGACAATGTAATTTTATCTGCTAAACACCATATTAGTGAACATGAGTAATAATGTAATATGATGCTAACATAATGCACTTGAAAATGACTAATACAATGCAGTCTTCATATATTACATTGCTCTCTTTACTAAAGAGCTTTCAATCCAGTCTGTACATTACTGTGTTTGAGTTTAAGGCCTGCATACATGGTAACATAGGGTATGTCCACACTACAAAATTATGTCAAATTTATAGAAGTCAATCTTTAGAAAGCGATTTTATACAGTCGATTGTGTATGTCCCCACTAAGCGCATTAAGTCAGTGGAGTTCGTCCTCAATACCATGGCTAGCATCGTCTCACGGAGCAGTGCACTGTGGGTTGCTATCCCACAGTCCCTGCAGTCTTTGCTGCCCATTGGAATTCTTGGTTAAGCTCCCAGTGCCTGATGGGGCAAAAATATTGTCACGGGTGATTTTGGGTACATGTCGTCAGTCTCCCCTTCCTCTCTCCCTCCGTGAATGCAACGGCAAACAATCATTTCACGCTTTTTTTCCTGGGTTACCCATGCAGACGCCATAGCATGGCTAGCATGGAGCCCGCTCAGCTCAGTGCTGTTGTTGTGAGCATTGTAAACACCTCACGCGTTATCCTTCAGTATGTGCAGAACCTGGCTAGGAGACGCCAGCACGAGGACGATTGTGAGGAGGACATGGACACAGACGTTCCTGAAAGCACGGGATGTGGCAATTGGGACATCATGGCAGCAGTGGGGCAGGTTGATACAATGGAACGCCAATTCTGGGCCCAGCAAACAAGCACAGACTAGTGGGACTGCATAGTGTTGCAGGTATGGGATGATTCCCAGTGGCTGAGAAACTTTCGCATATGTAAGGCCACTTTCCTAGAACTTTGTGAGTTGTTTTCCCCCACCTGAAGTGCAGGAATACCAAGATGAGAGCTGCCCTGACAGTTGAGAGGTGAGTGGCAATAGCCCTGAGGAAGCTTGCAACGCCTGACTGCTACCGGTCAGTCACGAACCAATTTGGAGTGGGCAAATCTACTGTGGTGGCTGCTGTGATCCAAGTAGCCAATGCAATCACTAACCTTCTGCTAGCAAGGGTAGTGACTCTGGGAAATGTGCAGGTCATAGTGGATGGCTTTGCTGCAATGGCTCATGAAGCCGTACACAGGCAGCCTGGACAATAGTAAGGAGCAGTTCAACTATAGGCTGAGCAAGTGCAGAATGGTGGTAGAATGTGCCTTTGGACGTTTAAAAGCTCGCTGGCACTGTTTGCTGACTAGGTTAGACCTCAGCGCAATCAATATTGTCATTGTTTGCACATGCTTGCTGTGTGCTTCATAATATCTGAGAGAGTAAGGGGGAGACGTTTATGTCAGGGTAGGAGGTTGAGGCAAATCGCCTGGCAGTCGATTTTGAGCAGCCAGACACCAGGGCGATTAGAAGAGCACAGCTAGGCGCACTGCACATCGGAGAGGCTTTGAAAAACAGTTTCATGACTGGCCAGGCTACGGTGTGACAGTTGTGTGCATTTCTCCTTGATGCAAAACCACCCCCTTTGTTGAATGTACATGCCTGTAAGCCAATCCCCCTCCCTCTTTCGACCAGAGCTGGCAAAGGAAATAAGGTCCCTATTGTTTTGAATCCATGTATTCTTTATTTATTAAAAAAAAGGGAGATCACTGACAAGGTAGCCCGGGTGGGGTGGGGGAGGAGGGAAGGATAAGGCCACATTGCTTATTGTAGCCACACTACAAATCAAAGCTGTTTGAATGACAGCCTTCTGTTGCTTGGGCGATCCTCTGGAGTGGAGTGGCTGGGTGCTGAGAGCCTCCACGCCCGCGTTCTTGGGTGTCTGGGTGAGGAGGATATGAAACTTGGCGAGGAGGGCAGGCGGTTATACAATGGATGCAGCGGCGGTCTGTGCTCTTTTTGCCTTTCCTGCAGCTTCTCCGGATGCCTGATCATGTCTGTTTGCTCCCCCATTAGCCTCAGCATCGCCTCCTGCGTGTTCTGATCACTCTCTGAATGCTTTCCTGGACTCTGCCACCTAATGCCTCCATGCATTCAGTTGTGCCCTATCAGTGCGGGAGGACTGCATGAGCTCGAAAAACATGTCATTGCAAGTGCATTTTTTTCGCCTTTTAATCTGCGATAACCTCAGGGATGGAGATGATACGGGGAGCATAGAAACATTTACACCTGCAGGGGATAAAAAGGGAGAGTAAAATTTAAGATACATTTCTGAGAACAAAAGGGAGATTCTTTCACAGTGAATCAAGCAATTCACAGCAGAAAGCACATGTGCTTTTACTGTTCCCTTTCAGAAATTCCCCAATTTCAACCAGGTGACCATGAATGATATCACTCTCCTGAGGCTGACACAGAAAGATCAAGACCGAATGTTGCATGAACGCAACCAAAACCCAGGACCATTTTCTGCCATGCTTTGTGCTGCAATGATTCCAGACTACTTGCTACTGGCTTGGCGTGGTAAAGTGTCCTACTGTGGAGGATGGAATAAGGCAGCCCTCCCCAGAAACCTTCTGCAAAGGCTTTCAGAGTACTTCCAGGAGAGCTTCATGGAGATGTTCCTGGAGGATTCCCACTCCATCCCCAGACACGTTAACAGACTTTTTCTTTAGCTGTACTGGCCGCGAATGCATCCCAAGTCTTCAGGGCAAATAAAACATTAGACACAATTGCTTTTAAACCCTGTAGTGTAGTTACAAATATGCACTCACCAGAGTTGCCTTCTCTGGCTTCAGGGCCCAGGAACCCGCCTTGGGAGGGTATTGGCTCCAGGGTGATGAAAAGGTCCTGGCTGCTGGGGAGAAAGAATTCTCCACTTGCCTGCTGTGCATTCTCCTCCTCCTCCTCTTCCTCATCCACAAAATCCTCCTCCCTGTTGCGTGCGACTCCCCCCTTGCAGGCATCCATGGACAATGGTGGAGTAGTGGTAGGGTCCCCCCCTAGAATGCCATGCAGCTGATTATAGAAGCGGCACGTAAGGGGCTCTGACCCGGAGTGACCGTTTGCCTCCTTTGTCTTTTGGTAGGCTTGCCTGAGCTCCTTAACTTTCATACGGCACTGCTGTGTGTCCCTGCTGTAGCCTCTCTCCACCATGCCCTGTGCAATTTTGGCATATATATTAGCATTTCTTCTTTTTGACTGGAGTTCGGCCTGCACATATTCTTCTTCCCATACAACAATCAGATCCAGTGTCTCCTGTTGGGTCCATGCTGGAGCTCATTTGCGATTCTGGGACTGCATGGTCACCTGTGCTGCTGAGCTCGCCTCAGGCGAAAGGTGAAAAAAACTAACCAAACAGGAAATGAAATTCAAAATGTCCTGGGGCTTTTCTTGTGTACCTGGCTAGTGCATCGGAGTTGAAAGTGCTATACAGAGTGGTCAGATTGGAGCACTCTGGAAATGCTCCCAGAGGCCAATACTGTCTAATTGCATCTGCACTACCCCAAATGTACCCAGCAAGGTACATTTTTGCACCATCCCCTTGACGGGGAGGAGTACAGCAGTCGATTTTAAGAGTTCTTTAGGTCGACGGAATGGGGTTGGTTGTGTAGACGCATTGCTTATAAAATCAACCTAATGCGGCTAAATTCAACCTAACCTCATAGTGTAGGCCAGGACATACAGACATAAATTGTAAAGAGTAGAGGCTAACACTGGTTACCTAAAATCCACGTTTAGGCACTTAAGTAGCCTGATTTTCAAAATCACTGAAGTCAATGAAAGTGGCTGGGTACTCAGTACTTCTCAAAACCAGGCCATTTTGTTAGAAGCCTAACTTTAACTTCCTATTTTTTAAAATCTTGGATTTTCTTCTTACTTTGGTATGAATTAATTTTTTCTTTCCATAAAATGTAGTACATTGTCCATTAGACTCATCATTAGAGCTGGAAGCCACCACTGAAAGTTTTTAGCAAAAGTTTGCAGAAAAATGATTATATTGTGAGGTTAGGTCAAATTTAGCCACGTTAGGTCGATTTTATTGTCTGTGAGGCAAATTGTACAATATTCACATGGTGTGCTAATCATATCTTGAAGGCCTTGGCCTTGGTACCTATTAGAAACACAAAACACAGCTAGTATACATATCTCATATCTGATTAGTTCCAAACACGTATTTTAAAGTAAGAGGAATATATAGCAATATTGACAACACTTAAGAGTTCAAATATCCAGAAAGTCATGACTGGATTAAAAACCATGGAAAAGTAATAAACTGTGCTGATTTTTTTGTCTGTCTCCTGAATTTTGAAGTGTTAGTCTCCCCAATCCTACCTACTCTCTATTTGTGTGAGATTGCTTCAGTTTAATTTAAGCCTGTAATAAACACACAATTCATACACAAAAACGTGCCCCACTCCATGGCTGCTACTAGTGGGGAACTCCACTTACACTCTCTCCTGGGTTGGAGGGGGAATTGTCATACTTAACATACTCCACCATGACTCCCTCCTGCTGTCCTTTTGCTCCCCATCCTCCCTGCCAATCACCTTTGGGCCCAGTTCAGCAAAGCTCTTAAGGACAGGCTTAAATTTGAGCACATGAATAGGCCCATTAAAGTCAGGGCATCAGTCTCCCACTCACACCTTCCCGTTCTTGCCCCTTCAGCATCCTGTCCCATCTCCCTCTCTGTTCCTCCACAATCGTCTATCCTTCCACATTCTCCCTTCCCTTCCCCTCCCCTGGCAATCTCATCATCCTCCCTTTCTGCTCAAAGGTGCCGAGTGCCCAAGGAGGATGAAAACACACATCTGAAGCATCACAGAAGGGCACCATCTCCTGCAAATGGGGAGACTTGCTTACACATTGAGGTCCCAGTTCAGTAAAGCCCTTAAGCACATGCTTAACTTCAGACAGTGCCATTGCAGCTGGATCGACAACTGAAAAAAATGGCCTGATCCAAATCCCATTGAAATCAACAGGAGTCTTTCCATGGGATTTGAGTCAGGCCCCTAATAAATAAAGCTGGTAAGCTGTTTCAAGTAAACTATTTGACTTGTTTATTATTCCTCCATTAGATTGCTTAACATGTTTTAAAGATGTATCTTGAACGATCTGAGATTCACTCATTAGTGGAAAAAGCTCAAGGCATGTACTAATTACACCAAATGGATCTGGGGTTTCTCCTCTCCATTTATTGAAATTGTTGTATATATATGGAGAGTGTAGCCTCGTGGGGTGGGCATAATGAGCAGACACTAAGAAAAAAACAAAAGAGATTTCTTAGAAATGCTAATGACATACATATACTGAGAGGAAATGAGGAAACTGCCCAGTAGAAATCTTTGAAGATTCCCATAAAAATCAGGCTACATTGACAGTTTAATTGGGTGGGCAAATTTGCACTGGCAAATAGCCAGATTTGCATCCCTCACTTCATGCTACTTCCATCCTATGGAGATGCAGCATCTATTAATATTATTATAATTCTTGCATAGTCCTGCATTGGAGAAACATTTGGTTAACAAAACCATGCCCATGATTTTCTCAACATCTAGTTCTTGAAGAGGTTAAATAAAGACTGGTTTATGAATTGAATGGCTTTCCTTAACCCATACTGTTTAGGCAAAAATCTATGACAAGAGGAGCCCTACTTACATGTAAAGAATAGTTTACAAAAAAACAATATTGTCCACAGACGTTAAAATCTGAAAGCCAATGGGATTACACAGATTAACATTTGGTGCACACTTCCTCCCGGTTAACAAAGGCTGCGCTCTCACACACGCCCTATGTCTCACACAACATATGTATTACCACCACTAGACTGACAATGCCAAATATATGCCATCCTCACTGTTGTATCGAAGGCCCTTACAAGTAGAGCTGGGTGGGAAATGTTTTTCCCATCCTGCAAATATTTTCTCAGCTTCAAAAAAGCCTTCCATTCTGTACTGGGACAAACTTGAGACATTCATATTTTTCTCAAAACAGCGAGAGAGTCCCACTCACCAAAATAGCCAATAATGTGATTGTTAGGCCATTTTTGTGGGAGACACAAGTGCATGCTACAAATCAGGCAGAGCAGGTATTTAAACCTGGGTCATCTCTATCACAGCTAAGTGTCCTAACCACCAAGCTATTGACAACTCTAGGGTAGCTCACTTTTCTGGTTTTGACCAGACATTCCATCCTGGACCTAAGAAACCATTCCTGATTAAACTTTCATTGAATCTGACACTTTCCTGTGAAAATATTCACTGTTCATGAATGGCACTCTCAAAGCAAGAGATGGAGATATCAGTATTTTTCCTGCATTGATTTCTCTCTTTCCCCACCAATCCTATGACAAAAATTAACTGTCCATGCTGTGATCTGGCCCATCAGCAAAGTGTGACAGCTACCGATGGCTAATATTTTGTTAATGCTTACAAAGCAGACATTACAGCTTAGCGGGTTGGTTATATATTTGTTCAAAGAAACAGGGTGGACTTTATATAACAGAATATAGGACTCAGGGATGAGGTGGGCTGGATGCCTCAGCGGAATGCTAATGTGATTCAGAATTGTTCACCTTTTAATCTCTGGTTCCAATGCTGCCAACATCACTAGTGACAAAGTCTTTGTTATATCCATTTTCACACGTTCCATGATAAACAGATGGTGAGAGCACAAGGGAACAACAAGCCAATCTTGAGCAATGGTCATAGCACACCAGCTGCCTTCCCATTATCAAGTGTTTTGCAGGCATCACAGCAAAGGTGGATTTTAAGGAGGTATTTAAAGAATGAATGTAGTGGCCTGGCACATTTTGCTCCTTCCACATGTAAGGGCAGCATGGGAGAATGTATATTGGGGCTTGTCTGAAAAAAAAAATCAGACAAATGGAAACTCCAAAGTGGCATTGTCAGTGGAACAGAGGAAGGAGCATGTCTCAATATGTAGTGCACATCACAAAATGCCCGAAGTCAAAGACTAAATAAGCGTAGTGACTGCACTAAAATTTCTCCTCTAGATATGGTCTTCCAGGGTGAAGAGAGATGCATTAGTGGAGCAGCAATGGGGGATACAGTCACAGCCTCTGTCTGTGATGATCCTGGATACACAGATAAGAAGAATGAGCAAGATTAGGTGGGTGACGTAATATATTTTATTGGACCAACTTCCATTTGTGACAGTGACAAGTTTTTGAGCTTACACAGAGCTCTTCTTCAGGTCTGGAAAAGGTAACCAGAGTTTGTCAGCTAAACAAAGGTAAGGATGAAATGGATGAGTTTGGTGGTGTGTTAGCAGTGGTTACCTGAGTGTTGTCCATTATCATGTAGATATTTGAGGCAGGCACCAACATTGTCACGGTGAGGGATGTTGGTGTATAAGGACTGCATCATGGAATGGGCCACCCAATTACCTGAAGAGAACCTGCTTCAGTCCAGGAAAATAAAAGAAAACCACCAACTACCCACTCCTGGTTATCATCTACCACCTCACACTGAACCTATATGGGTATCAAACAATTACAAGCCCATACTTGCTGGGGACCACATTCTGAAAGAAGTCTTTTCCGAACCCTCTCTCCCAGCCTTCAAACAAACCCCCAACTGCACCAAGCTCATCATCAGAAGCAAGCTCCCCTCAGACCAGGACACACCAATTCAAAAAAGCACCAGACCCTACCAAAACAGATTCAAACCCTGCAGACATATTTCCACTGCTATGATGATCAACACCACCCACAACACACCTTTCAAGGTCTACGGGTCCTACACATGCTTATCACAATACATGGTGTATCTCATTCATTGCACTAAATTCCCCAACAACAATGGGTGAAACAATCACACAGAAAAATGATAGAAGACAAAAACATCATCGCACCTGTGGACGAACACTTTTCACAAAGCATTCTCTCCATATCTGACCTATCAGTCCTTGTCCTCAAAGCAAATCTGCACAACACCTTCCAAGACAAGCTTGGGAACTTCACTTCATAACTCTGCTAGACGCTGCAAATATGTCTACACTGCAAAGCAAAATCCATGGCACTGAGTCTCAGAACCTCATTTGACACTCACAGGGCTCAGGCTGCAGGGCTAGAAATAGCAGTGTAGACACGTAGGCTCAGGTGGGAGCCTGGGCTCTGAGACCCTCCTGCTCAATGGGTTTCAGAGTCTGGGCGCCAGCCCAAACATCTACCCCTGTTACTTTTAGCTCTGCACCGTGAGCCTAGGTCAGTTGACCTGGCTTGTTGCAGTGGGTTTTTCTTTGCAGCATAGACATACCCTAAAAATCATGGTCTCAGGCACTTGTTTTATGGTTCATTACAACAAATTGTAACCTACTAACCCCTTTTGTCCTATGACTGCTGAGGTGTTAATTGCCCACTTCATTTTCAATGGTTTCTTGCAACATGTGTTAACCCCTTGTGTTTAATCTGTCCCACCTTGTATTTAGCTGTGACACTCTGGTTGCCCTTTCCAGACCTAAGGAAGAGCTCTGTGACATTCCAAAGCTTGTCTCTTCCACCAACAGAAATTGGTCCAATCAAAGCTATTACGTCAGCCACCCTGTCTCTCTCTCTCATATCTTGTGACCAGCACGGCTATAACCACACTGCAAATAGCTAAGAGGAATGTCAGTTTCAACCTTCTGCCTTATACTGCTCACCAAAATACAGAATTACTGAACCCAATCCTGAAATCAATAGGAATTTACTTGAGTAACGAACTGCAGGATCAGGATCATTCTATTCATCATGTTTCTCTAAGAGGAACAATCAATAATATTGGGGGGGGGGATTAAGGAGGAATAATGAGGAACTATTGGTTAAATTGGAAAAGATGGGGATCAATATGAAAATTGAGAGGTGGATAAGGAACTGGATAAAGGGGAGACTACAGCGGGTCATACTGAAAGGTGAACTGTCAGGTTGGAGGGAGGTTACTAGTGGAGTTCCTCAAGGTTCAGTTTTGGGACCAATTTATTTAATCTTTTTATTACTGACCTCGGCACCAAAAGTGGGAGTGTGCTAATAAAGTTTGCAGATGACACAAAGTTGGGAGGTATTGCCAATTCAAAAAAGGATCGGGATATCATACAGGAAGATCTGGATGACCTTGTAAACTGGAGTAATAGTAATAGGATGAAATTTAATAGTGAGAAGTGTAAGGTTATGCATTTAGGGATTAATAAGAATTTTAGTTATAAGCTGGGGATGCATCAGTTGGAAGTAACGGAAGAGGAGAAGGACCTCGGAGTCCTGGTTGATCATAGGATGACTATGAGTCGCCAATGTGATGTGGCCGTGAAAAAAGCTAATGCGGTCTTGGGATGCATTAGGTGAGGTATTTCTAGTAGAGATAAGGAGGTGTTAGTACCGTTATACAAAGCATTGGTGAGACCTCATTTGGAATACTGTGTGCAGTTCTGGTATCCCATGTTTAAGAAGGATGAATTTAAACTGGAACAGGTACAAAGAAGGGCCACTAGGATGATCCGAGGAATGGAAAACCTGTCGTATGAAAGGAGACTCAAGGAGCTTGGTTTGTTTACCTTAACCAAAAGAAGGCTGAGGGGAGATATGATTGCTCTCTTTAAATATATCAGAGGGATAAATACCAGGGAGGGAGAGGAATTATTTCAGCTCAGTACCAATGTGGACACAAGAACAAATGGATATAAACTGGCCATCAGGAAGTTTAGACTTGAAATTAGACAAAGGTTTCTAACCATCAGAGGAGTGAAGTTCTGGAACAGCCTTCCAAGGGAAGCAGTGGGGGCAAAAGACCTATCTGGCTTCAAGATTAAGCTAGATAAGTTTATGGAGGGGATGGTTTGATGGGATAACATGATCTTAGTCAAAGGTCAATTAATTGCCATCAGTGGTAAATAGGACCAATGGTCAATGATGGGATGTTAGAAGTTACTACAGAGAACTTTTTCCTGTGTGTCTGGCTGGTGAGTCTTGTCCACATGCTCAGGGTTCAGCTGATCACCATATTTGGGGTCGGGAAGAAATTTTCCTCCAGGGTAGATTGGCAGAGGCCCTGGAGGTTTTTCGCCTTCCTCTACAGCATGGGGCACAGGTCACTTACTGGAGGATTCTCTGCATCTTGAAGTCTTTAAACCATGATTTGAGGACTTCAATAGCTGAGACATAGGGGAGAGAATTATTCCAGGAGTGGGTGGGTGAGATTCTGTGGCCTGCATTGTTCAGGAGGTCAGACTAGATGATCATAATGGTCCCTTCTGACCTTAAAGTCTATGAGTCTATGAGAACCATCACCAAGTAAAGCTAATAATTTAAATAAAACTAATAATCAAATCAATTAAATGTTAAGTATCTATTTAGCTCTTCCAGTTAACTGGACTGGAACTCATTTAAATTAAAATATCAAGGACGTACAAACATGTTAATTAAGTAACATTCTCATCCTTGTGATTAAATCAGAAATGATCTAGTACGAAACAAGCCGGCATTTCACCTTTGGCGCTGTTCAGATTACTCTAAACTACTACAGTATTTACTTCTTTAAATTAAGTAGCCTGCACTGTTGATCTTTTTAGGTGTCCAGGGAAATAATGGGACACAGAAGAACTTTGCTCAGAAAGAATTTACTACTGACTTTGTACACCATACGTGATAGAGTCATTTTTCTCAAGGAAAAGACACATTTTTATAAGTTCACACTACATATCCTTATATAAATTATTATACTGTGCAGTATCTGGGGGTAGTTAGATCCAAAAGGCAAAAAGATTATTCTATAAAAGAACCTAGAGCAGAATTTCATAAATTGTAAAATTCTTTTACGCTCCCTCTCTCTCACACACACTTGAAACAAAAATGTCAAAAATGGCCTCTACCTCACTTTCTCATGAAATTCTGAGTAAAAAGAGGCCTTCCACTTCTCTGCATGTTTGAAACTGAAAAAGATTATCACTGTCCATTTCAGAAGCACAAAAACAGCCAGAAAAAATTAGTGACAATTTGCCAGTGAAACTTCCCCAAAAGCCTTTTCGACACTTTCACAATGCTCTGGTTGAGAGTCGGTTGTCTACTCTGGCTAATAATCAGAGATCATAGCGTCAAGTGATTCAGGACATGTAACATGCTTAAGAACCTATTACTGTTAGAATCACTTATAATGATGAGTAGCCTATCAAGCCTTGGAAAAATCTCTCTACAGTTAGAGGGCTGACTCTGATGTCATTTTCACCAGCATAGTTTGGTAGAACTCCCCTGAAGTCAATGAGGTTACAGCATACTGGCCTAAAACCAGTAAGAGATCAAAATCACAGCCAGACTCTACTAGCCATTTTGAAGAGAGAAGAAAACACCAGTGACAGATTTCCCTGGGTTCTTGTTTGTAATAGGTAATCTTAATACATAAATTGAGGAATCTGACTATACTTCAGTTCCAAATGGTTTGTTTCCACATATCCTTATATTCATGAAGGTTGTGCTGAAAGAATTTGGAAAGTTAGACTCTTGTCTACATTTCAGTCCTAACCACTGGTGAAGCTGCACTGATGCAAACCCCTAACTGCAGAGGTGCTGCACTGCTGTGAAAAGTGACTTGCACTAGTTCATCTTATTCCTGTTTGAAACAGTAGGAGGTTGCTCTGGTACAGTTATATCCCCAGTGACCAATGCCCAAAGTTAAAAAACAAAGTATAAATTATATATATATACACAAACACACACACACACACACACCTTAAATATTCCCAGATTTGCTATCTTCAAAGCTTGTTGAAAAATTCAAAGTCAATGCTCAAGAATATTTGACTGCATTCCAAACACATGTAGTTCAGTTACATTCATTTCCCTTTTTATTCACTGTTCATGAACATTCACACCTGCAATTTTTTGTTTGCACATATGTTTAGGGAACAGCTGATACAATTATCTATATTCCCATCTGAACAAGTGTACTTATGCATGCATGAGACTATTTATTATTTGCTGTCATTTATTGTTCTTCTGTTTAAAAAGCTTCACTCATCCATTTAGAGAGAAGAAACACAATTTCTTGACCATTCCACTCATAACAACCCACAAATAGTGAATAGTTCAAGTCACCAGTTCATAAGCAATCCAAAGGTTGAAAATTGTTCATCAAAACTATTTGGCGAAGACCTGTGTGCAGTAAATACAGTTGCAGAAATAGAGTTTTATTTGGGAAGGATTTGTGAACCGAAATAAACTGTTAAATTTTACCAAATTAAAAAAAATATTGGCAATGAAAAAAATATGATCAGCACCTGCAATTGTAATCTACCAGTTTCGTGAATGGCTACATTTAAAGGAACTTGAGTACTAGGTAGTGGTCACAGTATGAAAACTTACAATAGTTGCATTTAATTTCTAACAATGTGGAATTCTGGTAAACAGTAGAATATTTAAAATGGTACAAACCATCAAGGACCCCCACTATAGATATATTTCATTAACAAACATAATGTAACCTATTGTTACAAGTAACATCTATAACGTGCATCAGTTCCTCTTTTGCAAACATAGTAAAATATTAGAGCTAGCTAAACTCATTTTTAGGTTCGCTGGCAGTTCCAAACATTTTTAAAAATTTAATTTCAGATAAACAAAACATTGTTTGACACAAAATTAAACATCCCATTTGGATTTTGATAGTTTACCTTTAAAAAAAATTGAAGGAATTTCAAAATGAAAAGTCGTTTCAAATTGAAACTTTTCATTTAAAAAAAGTCAAAACAAAACCTTTCATTTTGTCTTAATTTTTTTTAGGTTTTCTTTTAACAAAACAATTTTGTAAAATTGAAACAAGTTTGTTAAATGTTTTGGTTGACCTGAATCAGCATTTTTCATCAAAAAAAAGTTTCAGCTGAAAAATGTACCTGCTCTGTATCAGAGTACATTTCACAGAGAAGTTGAATGTGATCACTTAGGTGGTTATGACAAAAGATTTACATAGTTTTCTTTTTCTAATGTTATTTAACAAGAAGTGAGCTCCTCTAATCTACAGTGATACATACTGGACATGAAGTTTCTATTTTTTATCCTAGTTTCTACTTACCTCTCTGGAACGCAAGCTAAATTTTCACTGCAGTTCTCCTTGACATTTCCCTTATCTATTTTCCTTTCTCATTAGCCTGCCTTGTGAGAAAACATGGGCAGTAAATAGCAAATCAGTTTTATAGACAGCACATCTGATGCATATCGACAGACATTGTCCACATACTTTTGCCAAAAAACAACCAAACAACTTTGGAACATGTTCTTCCCAAACTGGAATTTGCTTGAGAAAAAAAACCCTTTCCAAATAAGGGACTATTACCCACTTAAAAGGAATCAGGTGCCATCATTACAACAATGCAATGTAAAAGTACAGAGCAATAGAGGAAAAATCTGTATGGTCATGTATTTTTGTTTTACCTTTTCAGTCATATGAAATTGTTTTAATCTAGAGGTATTCCAGGAGGATTTGGTCTGTGTATGAGCTTTTGCAACTCTTGTCAATTGGTTTTACATCTTTTGCAAAGGCAATGTATTCTAGTGCTAGGGCATTACAGTGGAAGTCAGGACACCTGGGTTCTAGTCCCAGTTTGGACATTTCCCCTCTTTGGGCCTCTTTTCTCTTCCACCCTTCATCTGCTTTGTCTGTTTCAACTCTAAGCTCTTCAGGGCAGAGAGATTGTCTCTCACTCTGCATTTGTCCAATGTGCACTAGGGGACTCTGATCTCAGTTAAGGCTTCTAGGAGATATTGTAATACAAATAAATAAAATCAATCTAAGGTACTTACATGGCCCCAGTATTGTAGTGTTTAAGTGCCTCAATCTCTTCATGTATTTACCCTCACAGCACCCCTGTGAGGTAAGGAAGTGCTATTATCCCCATTTTACAGATGGGGAAGCAGATGCAGAGACAAAGTGACTTGCCCAAAGTCACACAGGAAGTTTGTGGCGGAGAAGAGAATTGAGATCAGCTCTCCTATGGCCTAGACTAGTGTTCTCACCACTGGCCCATCCTTCTTCAAGTAACCATAGTGCTGTCTATATTCATTTGATATACTCCAGCAGAACTGTCATCAGTCAAACTAAGATTTAGCTTCTTTTTCTCCATTACTGTTGATTTGCCTAAGTGTAGTGATGTGAAAAGTTATGTACTGTCTCCGGTCGTCTCTGCCAGCTGCAAACCAGAGATGATTATTAAACATTTATATTGCAGCAGCTGCCATACAGGGCTGGCTCTAGAAAAAAAAAAAGCCGCGGCTGGAGCTGCCGAGGCAAAAAAAAAAAGGCCCTTGAAATGTGCTGCCCCAGGAATGGCAGGAATGCCGCCCCTTCAGATGTGCTGTCCCAAGCACCTGCTTCCTTTGCTGGTGCCTGGAGCCGGCCCTGCTGCCATAGGTCATGAAGATAATTACCATACAAACCCATACGAAGACACATCCTGGCCCCAAAGAGTTGACACTCCAACTTGAAACAAGATGCAATAAGTGAATGAAGCAAATAATGAGAGAAAGGGAGGGAGGGAAGATGAGTGTAATAGTAATAAGATCCCATGGGCATGTATGTTAATAGTTGCTAGTTACAAATTGTTTTAAAAGTTCCTTTGCATAAACTTATAAATACATAAATGAATAATATCAACGATTAGGAATTGAATACAGTCCCCTCTGGTGAATGAATTTATGAAGCTAATTTTCTTCTTTTATTTACCTAGGTGCAACCCAAATGATTTCTAACCTATGGGGGGGAAAATCAAGCTTGTTTCTGATGAAGAGCTTAGTGAGGTTGGGAGGTTGTTGGAAGGCCAGAAGATGGGGATGAGAAAAGATTTCTCTCAGGCTATGGTCCCCGATCAAGTACAAGTTGTAACTGTTTAATTGTCACCTACCTCCCCACTCTGGAACCCACATGGGTATCATCAAACAATTACAACCCATACTCGATGGGGACCACATCCTGAAAGAAATCTTTCCCCAACCTCCCCCAGACCAGGACACAGCAACTCAAAGGGGCACCAGACCTGCCAGAACAACAGACGCAAAACCTGCAGACATAATTTTACCACTATGATGATCAATATCCCCCACAACACACCTTTCAAGATCCATGGGTCCTACACATGCCCATCACAACACATGGAGCGTGTCATCCAGTGCACTAAATGCCCCAACAAGAGGGGAGTGCATGGTGATTATTTCACCCACAATGAACACTCACAGAAAATGATAAAAGACAAAAACCACCATACCACCTGTAGTCCATATCTGCCCTCTCCTTGTCTGCAAAGGAAACTTGCACATCTTCAAAAGATGAGCCGGGGAACTTAAATTCATAACTCTGCTAGCCAGCAAAAATCATGAACATAGAGACAATGGATTTATGTCTCATTACAACAATCTGTGACCCACTAACCCTCCTTTATCTTACGGCTATAGAGATATTAGCTGCTCACTTCATTTTGAATGGTCTCTTGCAACATATCATATCCATATCAGTTCCACCTTATTTATTAAGCTGTGACACTGAGTACCTTTCTCAGACCTAAAGTCTAAGCTTGAAAGTTTTTCTCTTTCACCAGCAGAAGTTGGAACAATAAAAGAAATTATCTCACCATCCTTGTCTCTCTATAGATAATTTGTGTAAATAATACTCGGGCTTTTCTTATTTTATTGCATTTTATTTTATTTGAACCACAATCCAAAGGACTCTCAGTCCGTGGATGGAAGAAGAAGAAGATTCAGAAACAGAAGAGGTTTCCTGAGCGAGGAGAGAAGTAGGCACACTGCAGGAGCTGAACAAGGTTCAGTATCCAAAACCTCGGAGATAGAATTTCAACAAATCCAGGGGTCACTAGCCAGTCACATCACCTAGAATAACCACTAGGGAATTCTTAGGCTAATTAACAGATGCATGCTAATTATTAAAAAAAACCCACTGGAGTGCACAGTGTGAAAGGGGGCTTAACAGGCTCTAACTTTCGAGATCTTAAGTGCTTTCTTCAAAGTGGTGAGCATCCTCAGTGCCACTGAAGTCAATGGGACCTCAGAGTGCTCAGCAGTTCAGAGGAGCTGCTCAGTACCTTGCTGAATTGAAACTGTAATTATCCCCAGCCAGGAACATTGATAGGTTAATGTTGAAATAATGTATGTGTCAGTTTGCTTTGTACTTGCGTTGCTGCTCGCACAGTAAGTGTCAGAGCTGTGTCTTGAAAAGACTAATCTTGCAGTTTATACAGATATTTAGATGTTGGAAATGGCAGTGGGGGTTGCATGCAAATATTTCCTATTAAGGGCAACGTATGCGTCCGTATGTACTTGGAATAGAAAAAACCCTCAGAGTCATGAATTTTCTGTCATTCCCGCAGGGCACAAAATAGAAAGAAAAGGAAGAAAGTAGAATTTTAAAAAAAGTTAAAGAGCTGAAGAAGAATGTGATAATTTCACAATTTTGTAAGCTCATGAAAATGTAACAAAAGAACAATATTTCAAGCTACAGTACCGTCATTTTGAGCCAAATCCCACAGTCCTTATTCAGGCAAAAATTCTGTTACAGTAAGTGCTGAACCGGTATGGCAGGATATTGCCCTTTATTAACACATGAAATTCCAGGTGAAAGTCTGGCTCCATTGAAGTCAATGGCAAAATTCTTATTGAGTTAATGGAGCCAGTATTTCTTCCCCTTCAGATACATAACAAATTATGAACAATCACAGCATGCACCGATTCCCCAGTCAAACTATTGTGTAGTTAAAACATAGACGCACTGGCATTTAGGACCACTGATGAAGTTAATGGGAGTCTTTCCACTGGCTTCAGTGGGCTTGGAATCAGTTTTTTCGGTGAAATACACACGTGTTGATACGCGTATGGACACAATATAGGAACTGGAGGTAAGGGCAGTGTGATCTCAGTTGATGTCTTTAGGTGCATAATACAAATAATTATTAATATTGACGAAAGGTTGCCTTTTTAGAAGGTTAAAATTTATTCTAAGGAGTTTGATTTATCTTCATTAAAAAGATGCAGCCAGTGAACTGCATCTTCTTAGACAGTTGTTTTAAAAACCAATTTTGCTTGGGTGCTTGGTGGAAATCTAGGATTAAAGCTGTAAGTGCAAGTGGAGAAGAGTGGGATATTAATTCAGAAATTAGGCTTTTTGCACCCAATGACCTGACGCATCATTCCACCTGTGTAGCGAGCCCAGTGGTGAAGCAGCACAGCAGCCCTGTCAGCTCTTGTAGAGGCAGAAGGCCCAGGAGAACAACAGGGCCAGTTCCTGGTTCTGGCGCAACATGGGTAACCCTGCACCTCAGTCGAGCTCCATTGATTTCAATGGGCCAAAGTGCGGGCACAGGGTTCTGCTCACATGGAAGCAGTGACAGAATCAGGGCCTGATTTTGTTCCCTCTCCTTTTCCATTGCATAGTCCTTTCTCCAGGTTAACATGAAAAACATTAAACGTAGGAAAGAAATACATGAAGTGAGAGAAATTGGGAGAAGGAGGTGGAAGAGAAACGAGAGGTTGGGAGAAAGAGGAGCTGGTGAAATTAACTGCTGCCCTGATTAGCCTCACCAGTTTTAAATATCGGGAGTGGGAGTGGGGGTTGCTGTAACAAAGAGGAGACCAAGGAATTTAGAATAATTCATTCATTAATTGTTTGGATTGTCTTTTATTCAGCATAGGGGGAAAAACATGATTAAGAAAAAGAGCAAAGCCAGACAAAAATATTAGAATAATTAGTTCATAATAAGTCCTTTGTGGTGATTGGGTTTTGTTCTGGCGGTAAAAAGGGAAGAGTTCCAAGAATACTACTTCATCAACTTCTTTCTTATTCTTAAATATAAGAAAACTTTTACAAAAGAGGGAGGACCTTTTGGAGTAATTAAACATCTCTTTGAAAAGGAGAGGGGGTAAGGACAATGGAACTAAAGAGTAGTCTCAGTGCATTTTGTGGGTGAAAGTAACAGACCATGAACTTGGAAAAGAGGACTTGAAAGCAGTCTATTCAAGATGAAATGAAAGTCATCAGCTGAGTAACCTATGTTGTATTCATTTGCATATACTGAGCCAGAATCTCATCTGGTATAAATAGATGTAGGTCCATTGAAGTCAATGGAACTATACTGATTTATATTGCCTAATAATATGACCCATAAGAACACACAAGATCTGGGGTATTCAGGAACTCAAAGATTTAAGATAAACTTCAAAGAGAACTATAGGAAGTCTTAAGAACATGGACAATAAAATAGCTGGGCTGTGTTGCATCCTGATCTTACTTCACTTACTTAAGAATTGATCTTTCCCTCAGACAAACCAGTAGATGTATCAATCATAGGAGTTTATATAATCTTCAGTAGACATGGTGTGTTCCAAGGGTTGTTCTGGAATAGGAACATGTTCCGTTTCTGGAACTGTAGCTGATTATTTTTATTTTTCCAATTATTAAAGTTTAATGTGCATTATTCTGTGGGGAGTTTTGCTTTTATGAACAAAGCATATGTCTGAGCTACCAGAAAATCCTAAAACTAGTGGGAAAAATCATTTACAAATAGACAGCAGCTGTTACAGCATTAAAACTTTAATTGGCACTTCCCAAAAGATCTTTGGCTATTTCAGTCACACTCTCAAGGCATGTGATAATCCTTACAATATTCAGAAATAGAATAATCTATAATGCTAGAACTGCATTTAATCTTAGATAGGGTACATATTCAGAGAGACAGTGTATCTTAGAGGACACACTACTATTGAAAAAAGCAAGACACCAAAGTGGGAAGTGCGCTGGACTGAGGATCCAGATTCTCTTTCCTGCTCTGCAGCTGACCTGCTGCATGATCTTAGACAAGTCATTCCGTTACGTTGGTTCCCCTTCCATCTCTTGTCTACTTACGTTGTAAGCTCTTCAGAGCCAGGACTGTGTATTTGTATAGAATCTAGCATTATGAGCCCTCATATCAGTTGGGTCTTCCAAGTGCCACTGTAATACAATTAATAATAATGGGTACTGTGTATTAACACGCAGTATTGCAGAAAGGTGATTTACTGAGCTCTTTGCAGTAGACACAAAGATAATTTATACAGTAGTGCATACCTAAGCAGCTTAAATTGACAGCAACATACCATAAATCAGCTCTGACAATGCATCCCTCTTCCAACTTTTTCCTTTATACATGTATATCTTAGAAGAATTAGATTTGTTATTGAGAGACAGAGAACACGATTGAAGAGATCACTTGTAGACAGGCTGGCAGTTTGGGGAAAAATAATGAACTGAACAAAGCAAGTGGCGCAATAAAAGATGGCTTATATTTCTTCATCCATTCCTCCAAAACCCTGCAAAATCTGGATTAAACTAAGAAGCCAGAGTTCGTTCATCCTTGTTTTCTCAGCTAGGGAACGACATCTGCACACCTACTTTCTGTGTTTTCTGCCTGTCCCGAGATGCACAAACAACGTGTCAGTTGAAAATCATGCCGAAGATGATATACAAGGTAGGATGTCTAAAGGGTGCACAAGTCCCATTTAAAGTCACTATAATCAGTGCATGAAAGTCAGTGGGTCTTGTGCTCCCGGGTCACTTAGAGATATCTGGAATTCCCACCCACAGCATTTAACTAAGCTCCCCAAAACTTAGGAGAACTAATCAGTTCACCATGGTTATCCAACCCGCACACATCACCCTCTGGTACTGTGATGAGATCTACCTCTGAGTCCATCAACAGTGTAAGGCCCTGACTGAGCAAAGCACTTTAAGCACATGAATAGCTGATTGCAATGGCACTATTCATGTGCTTAAAACTGAGCACCTGCTTAAGTGCTTTACTAAACTGGTGTCAGGATCTGAACAAGCTCAGTCAGGGCCCAGGAGCAAACCTGAGGCTGAGGCTAGCAGAGGAGTTCATAGGTTCCAGGCCAGGGTCGATAACAAGGGTCAGAGTCCGAGACAGGTTTGAGGGTCTGCGTCAGGAGTTGAGCAACAGGAATTGAGGAACAGTCATAGCAGCTACAGGAGCTCCACAATGTTACCTGGACACATCCTTGAGCACCCATTGGGGTTATATAGGGCAGGGAGCCAATCAGAAGCCATAAGACTGCTGTCTGTCAAACCCTTGAGGCAGAACTTCCCATGGTCTGTGTCCACAGTGGGTCATGGAATGTGGAGTGCCAGATGGTTACAGCTGCTGCTGGGTGGCAGCCTGGAAATGCTGCTACCTGATAGTTCTGCAGGCCTGGGTTCTAGATGTGTGAGGTCTTACAACTGGGGTCTATTAAATTACCTCCCAATACTAGGAAATATGTAACAGCTTCCCAGCTCATCTGCTCTGACAATAAAGAACAGGAGAACTCCATTTATCTGCCTCTCTATTATCCAAAAAACCAGCGCATACAGGCCCAGAAGTAGGTGATCTTACCTCTGGTCACTAGACAGTGCTGCAGCCTCATACTTTCCCATTCTCTGGATTATCCAAATTTTTGATGATCTGATCTGGCCCCGGTCCCAATTAGATTGGATAAACGAGGTTCTGCTGTACATCAGAGGCTTTCCCTCACAATGCAGTTCAGAAAGAATTCTTTAGTGTTTCTCAAAATGTAACATTTAACATTGGAGGTGCGGGGAGTTTATTTGCAGAATGATATATCCCAAATCTGAAACTGTTAAAAACTAGCTTGAAATTATCAGTAAGACTAGTTGCAAAACAACAAATTACTACATAATGAAGACTTTGAATGTTTGATTCTGCAAAAAGTAGAAAAGAAGACATACATAGAAGATAAAGTTCCTTTACGGATATGATCTTGCCTTTTTTAGGCTCCTAAACCTGGAAAAGCAGTGGAAAAGTAATGTTACTGTATGCTAATACTCTGACTGGCGACCCCCACCCATCCCATTTCTACTATGAGCACCATACTCTGGTGATACATAATCTCCTTTTGCTGGTC
Organism: Macrochelys suwanniensis; assembly: GCA_033296515.1. NCBI lineage: Eukaryota > Metazoa > Chordata > Testudines > Chelydridae > Macrochelys > Macrochelys suwanniensis. The sequence goes on along the minus strand of CM065776.1, from coordinate 82,558,461 downwards.
AGCAAGTGTACATGCATAGATAACGCAGACCATGCCACCTCGTCTTAATCAGGAATATCTTTCCACAATTCCCACTGCAGGTGGACTGCAGTGGGAATTGCAGAGAGTCTATGTGTTGTCAAACTGAAATTAGAAGAAAGCCTTATGCTCCATGTCTGCCTAGAGATTTTCTTGGGTGTGCATAGTTGTACATAGCAGTCTGGTCATGTATTTCAATCCCCATCCATCTCTAAAAAATAAAATGACTAGTATGAAGGATAATGACAACTGATCCTTGCAACCACATTACATGAGTTGTGGCAATTTTTGTGCACCTTGACGCAGGAGGAGACCTTTCATCCGAAGACCGTAAGGTAATTACAAATGAGTAATGCCTGTTGTTCTGCATTGTTAAGGATACACTGTGGAGGAATTTGTAGTAGTATCAGTCTCACAGCTACCACTCAGTAGTGCTTATCAGCAGCAGAGCTAATCCATCAAAAAGTGCTTAGAGGGGAAAGTCTACAAGAAAGGGAAAGGTATATCAAAACACGAGTGACAATCTTATTGACTCAACCTCGATTATTCTTAAAATACTATAGGATATAGATACACATACACAGTATAATTCACATTTCAGTATGATAAGAAAACACTCAGACAGCTAATATAAAATTTTCACTTTAGACACAGTACAAATTAAATTTGAGAAGTTTATACAGTAAAGTATCATAGTGTTTCGAAATTGGTATTCACCCTACATGGAAAGAAATATTGTAGACCGTAGATTATAATTCACATTGTATTAAGTTTCTTCTGGTACTTTTTTAAAAAGTAGAAAGGATATTTCCCCTCCTCATTATTATTTTAATACAGTCAACGATGTGTGCATATAACATATATATATATAAAATCTCTAAAGACTCTTGGTATAGTATGATTGTCATATCCATGTCATTTGCGCTTGATTTCACTATGTAATTTAAAAAATGCCCCAAATTTAATGCATCACTTCCAATGCTCCCCTCCACCCTACATCTGCCAGACCAACTTCATGATGGTAGAAAAATCCAGACTTTTTTACATGTTTCAGATTATCTCAGCCTGCTAGCAAAGTAACATTGCTCCAGATTAGTCTGGCAGGAACCCAAGGAGATATTAAAGAAAATAATATGAGTTTAGCACATAAATTCACATGCTGGAAAGTCTCATGCTCTAGATCCCTGATATGAAGAAATGCCAAGAAAGCGGTAATCTAAACGGTTATTAGCATAATTTTAGTGCTGAGTGCTGTTCTGCTTCAGCTATAAATGTGATTGAGACATATGCTTGCTCTGATGGAGGAAATTAGCAGAGGGTTACCCCTTTCCCTAAGAAGATTAAACTAGAAAGAAAAAATAATAATCTGCTTTCCCTTGCACTGTTACACCATCTTCCCATAAAAGAAAACAGACCATAGTTTAAAAGGGCATCATCTTAATAGAAAGATTATTTTGGCAGTTTCCAGCCATACAGGTATATAGCCACATTGCATAATTCAACCTCATTTGGGAAGCAACTGTATGCATAGACTCTGTTGCAAAAAAACGGCATGAAACCATAGAATCCATAGTGGAATTTGGAGGGCTCCTATAATGTCAGGTTAGCTCTTTTAGATGCATTTAGTGCCAAAATTAGAGCAGGCACTGACTATTCCATCCACTCCCATGAGCGGAGGGGAGCCAAAGCGCTGGGTGCACAAAACGGAAAGCAGTGACTGCATGGTGTGACTCCTCTCCCCCCACAACTTAATCAAGCCCTGTACAAGCCCCTGAGAGATCATGTAGGCTCTGGGGGTTGGAAGAGAGCATATATTCCCAGAAAGCAATCAGGACCATAGAACAGCCCCTCTTGGTGGCATATTACTTAAACTTTCCTTAGAACTGCAGGGAATTTGAAACACAAGGTAATGCTTACTACTCATGTTAGCATTCTAATACTGGACCGTCGGCCTCTCAAATGGAGCCACTGACCACAGACCCCACCAGCTCCCTGCAAACATTTATCAGCTGTGATGAGCAAAGGTCCAAATACCAGCTCACGAATCAAAGCTCCTTAACCATCCCTGGAACATCAGTAAAAGTAGCCAGAACCCAGGGATCATTATCCTCATTTAACCAAGGAGGAAACTGGGACAGATTGCAGAACTGGGCTCTTTATGGAGATATATTAAAGAAAACATAAAGCTATTTTTTTCTTATTCGTTCCCATGTTATTCTCACTCTTTGAATGACGAAGTAAAACGCTAAATGAAGTTTTATTTGCACAACATTTGAAAATACCCTAGGAAGCAGGCTTCAGCAAAGATTTACTATTAGATATGTTACTAATTTTGTACATCCATTAATAATATTGATTGTTGCTCTCAAACAGGAGCCCATTGGGGTACGTCTTGTGGCAGAAGAATGTCCTTTCCCAAGGGACAAGGGGAATTTAATAAAGCTGAATGTTCCTAGGACCAGAACTCAAACATAGGGACTCATCCACCTGAGAGGTACTTTCTATGTCATTCCATTTTTTTCCTGTGCAGTTAGTATTCTGTATAATTTCCTTCCTGCTTGTGTACGCGTTTAAAAGCATTTTTCACCTGCTAAAGTGCAACGGTCCACCAGCAGGAAAGCTAGACGCACCAGCCAATCAGGACTCATTAAAGTTATACAAGCTACACAAGATGACTCACTTGACAAAATATGAGTGCTTAGGAGCATTGACAAACCGAGGCTGGATCCTGTGGAGGTAATGATTTTATAAATGGAGAAAGAGGTGGCACAACTGCTGAGCTGATACTCATAGGAGGAGAATCAGGTCCAGCTCCCGCCGAGTTTCCTTCTTAGTGCAAAAAACAGAAGATGAAGTCCTACCAACTATAATTTCTATTACATTTATTTCAAGTACCGCATCTTCCCCCACGTATTCTATCCTCTGAGTTTCCTTTTCTTATATCCTCCATTTTGTTACTGTCAGCCCCATGATGAAAGTCCACTAAGTACCATCCTTTTTCTTATATTAGCCTCCTTTACAAGAAAAGAAAAAAGAACCAAAATGGAAATTTTAGCTTATTTGCCTTTCAGATCAAAACCCCAAACCTGGATGGCTCAGAAGACTGATGATGGGATAGAAGAGTCTTTCACCTATCACTCATGAGTATACACTAATCTATAACAGAAGTGATGGACAATGTTTATACTGTCTAATAGCTATTCAAAGACATATGTTTTGGTCTTTGTCACATTCTTGGTGATCCAAATCATTAAAACCATCACCACCACTACTTTTGCTGGAAGTTGTGGTGAAGAGGACAAGAACTAAATGGTGATAGGACCAAATTTCTCTCTTACCCTTTAAAAAAAAAAAGGTCTGAAGTTAAAGCACATTGTGAAGGTTTACAATGTTCTTTTCTGTTCTGTAAGTAAACAGAGGAATTTAGTCTCCTTAATCATCAATCTGGCATCTTTCATGAGTAAGGCTGCCTTCTGTGACTTTTTGTGACCTCCGTGATTTCTGCAGCGGCTGGTGCTGGCTCAGGGGCTGCCCGAGCCAGGCAGCCTCTGGGCCAGCAGCAGTAGTTTGGGTGGGTGGGGCACGGGCGGTGTTTACCAGGAGGGAGAGGGCTCCCCAGCTCCGACCGGCATGTTCCTGCAGCTCCTAGGCAGATGGGCCTGGGGGCTCCGCATGCTCCCCGTGCCTGCAGGCGCTGCCCCTGCAACTCCCCCCCACCGGTAGCAGTGTGGTCCTGGGCCACACGCCGCCACCCCGCACCCCCCCACCGGTACCAGCGTAGGTCCTGGGCCGCGCGCCGCTGCCCATCTCCCAACCAGCACCAGTGGGGGGTCCGGCCCACCCACCCCCCAGCACCCACAGCACTCCAGCCCAAGTTTTAGTTAGGGTTATATAGTAGAAGTCATGGACAGGTCATGGGCCGTAAATTTTTGTTTACTGCCCATGACCTGTCCATGACTTTTACTAAAGATACTCTTGACTAAAACGTAGCCTTATTCATGAGCACTAAAACAATCGATCAGTTAGAAAAGAACAGCTAAATTACATGGAGCAATTTCACAACTTTACAGATTTAAAAAAAACACTTCTCAGCAGTTATGTTCTCCAAACCCTTTCCCTTGTGAATGTAAGCACCTGTGATCATGTCCAGCAAGTATATGTTTGCTCCTTGAAAATGTGCAGTAGCAATTACAAGTTACCATTTCATCTTCAGCTCTAACTTCTACTGTCATGCAAAGTAAGTTTGGTTTGGGACCTAATTCTTTTTTCACAAATTTAATGAAGTTACTCTGGATTTACACTATTGTAAGTGAGAGCAGAATTTGGCCTGTGGAGTCATCCCAAAGTGACACTGAATATAGCTCACAGCAGAATGTAGCTCTTTGATTTTGCTTTCCAAAATCAAGCCAAACGAAAGCACAAATGTGCCTGTTTTGCTTCATGCATGAAACATGCCTTGCACAAGTCCAGTATTGCTGAAAGAAATGTAGTCTGGATACCATGAAGTCAAATACCTCAGTTATTCTTTTATTCTTGACCGACCAGTTTTCTCCTTGATAATCTCCTAGTTCTTTTTAACAGCAGCTTTGTGAACTGCAGATACAGTTGTATATATCTTAGTTCATTGAACTTGCAACCATTAGGACCCAAACCCTCCTTTGAGGTTATCCTGCCATTCTACATACAGCTACTGGAGGAATTCAAGAGTGATGCCATCTGCTCAGCTTCCCTGCCCCAGGAGGTGGATGAATCATCCATTAACGATGCCCAGCCTTCACAGCCCAAAAGGTGCAAGTCCCAATGTCACTCCTGAACCTTGACCTCTGAATGTCATAAATTCAGCAGTGCAGATAGCTTGTCTTTACTGGAATTAGAGAGCCCAACTTTCAGGATCACAGTAGTAAGAGATGAAAAAGACCAATTAAATCATTAAGCTCAGCATTGGGCAGGGCAGAATTCCTCTCCCCATATACCCAGATAGCAGGATATAACAGATAATAACTGATACTATGCTGGAACTTAGCCATATAAAGACACGAGGCCTGCTCCTACTGAAGTCAAGTATAGCTGGTCTGGAATTTTTCAATTAACCATTTTTTGTCCAAAAATGCAATTTGTCAAAACCAGTCCTTTTTGGAAGAAAAGGGTAGGTTTTTGATAAACATCTGAACGAGAACACTTTTGGAAAAAGTTATGAAATTGTTGAAACTTCCAATTTTGACACTTCCAAAATGAAAAATTTTGGATTTACTGATTTGAAAGGACTTTTTGTATAGAAATTTAAGCTAATTATAGTACTTAATCAATAATAATAATATTAATAATAATATCAAAATGGTTGAAACTGAAGCAAAACATTTTGATTGACTTGAACTGAGAAAAAATCAGATTTTTAGTTTGTGAGATTTTTTTTTTTAATTGACTATTTGGATCAGAAACATTTCCAAACTCTGAAAAATTATCATGGGATGGTGAAAGCATTTTCCACCCAGTTCTAGTCAATATATATAAGAGTTCTGCCATTGACATCAATAGAAGTAGAATAGCACCCACTGCTACTTCTTTCACAATAAAACTCACTCTCTCTCACACTCTCTATTCTCCCTAATTTTCATCATGTAATTGCAGTGGCTTTATCAGGTCTAGTTTTAGGGTATATGAAGCCCTAGGCAAATAAGAAAATATCTACCTTTGCACACACACACACCCCCCAAGTCACCTGCACAAGAGTTAATTAACACTTGCTGCCCTCAGCTAATGTCTGGTCTACCTGTTGATAAAGCCCAGGGCTGCCTCTGTCCTCTGAACACTGCACTGTTGCTATTATTGCTCCACTACGCTATTAAACTCCTGGTGGCAAGTTAAAGCACCAGCTAAACCTAGTGGGCTTCTTGATTAAAACGTTGAAAAGATTGCATCCTACTGTCAATAATTGTTTAGATCTCTTAAAAGAAAAAAAAATACCTTCTGGCAGAAATGTAATTACGAGACAAACACTATACTCCCTGGTTTAGAGCATATGGAGAAAAGGTCAGCTATCAATTAGGCTGTAGAACAAAATATTCTCATACGAAGCAATGAGGAGGATCGATGAAAAGAAACTTTTCAATTTGAGACTAGAAATGTTTTTGTTTTTACTTATTATATTGAATGTAAATCAATAATCGCATTCAGAAGAAAGGTGGCCCACTGGCCTCGAACTCCTAAGAGCAAACTCAAAATAAAGTCTGAAGCAAAAACATATGAAAGCACCTAAACTCAGTGTTATGGCTACTACTCCATCTGCAACTCAACAGGTTGTGCCTACTGTAGATGTCACGGTGTATACAGTATGTAATAGCATACAAAGATGACACCCAGAAATAAAGTGACGGGCATGCTAAATACTTGGATTAGGTGGATAAATAGTAGGCCAGGTCCTCATTTGGTGTAAATCAGTGTAGCTCCTTACTCACTAGACCTGGGCAAATCATCTACCATCAATTTCTGATTTTGCCAAGACGTCTCCCTATGCAAAAATGTGTGAAAAAGTCACAAAATGAAAGGGATGCAAAAATAATAATAGTTCAGGAAATGTAAAATTAAGGTAAACCCAAGCCCCAAATTCCAGACCCACATCTACAGAGTCACAAAGTTCATGATTATTTTGATTGACAGTTTTAGTTTAGCCCACTACAGATATAAGGTCCAGTCAAAAAAAGCTCAGACTTAGATCTGAGCTTTCCCAGATTTGCAGCTGTTTGGATTCAGGATTTTGGTTTAATTCCATTTGAATTTAAAATGAGGCATTTGTGTTCTTAGCACAAATAAAATTTTCTGAGCAGCTTGATTTCATTTATAAATCTGCCATTTCAGATTTCCTCTATGATGCCATTCCTGGGTAAAGATGCGTCTAAATGAGGGACATTCCATGCAATGAAGCTGAATTGCAATGAAACTGATTCTTTTCAAAAACATTCTGAATTACGTTTTTCAATACAGTTTCACTAAAAAAACCCCAATAACTGTTTTCATTAGGTGGCTTATCAAACCAGCCTTTTATAATTCATTTTCCATTAACTAAATGTTTAGAATGATCTCATCAGAAACTGCAAGTAACCAATTTGACTTTCTTGATCTTATATCTTTTCTCTGGAATGGGGAGAGGTCTGTCCTGAAGTTTTCATGCTGAAACACTGTCTTTGCCTTGAGACTTACTCAGTTCCACTTAATAATTAACTATAAATTATGCTGAATGCATATTTAATCTTTACTCATTAGAGGACTCCTCAAAAAGAGTCAAAACTTTTCTGTGCTTCTGAAATACCACAGAGAATATCAAGTCAATTGATAAGTATATCTAGCAGATGTCTTGGACATCTTGCAGATTATAAAACATGGATATATAGTATGATTCATGCCAATGAGAGAGGCATGTATAAGAAGAAAAAATTCTGGTTACAGTATTTAACAATTCCCTTTGTTATTCATATAAACGTACTGTTCAGAAATTGCTTGCTTGCATGTGAATATTTTATCTCTACAGTTTGAGGAATGCAATAATATTACATTAGTAATCACTCATTTTTGTTTCATGTTTATCTAAAGCTTATGTGAATACTTTGTGAGTGTCCACTAGGTTTAATTCCTCCATTACTCAGTCAAGCCATCTCCCCCAGGACTTGTCATCACTGAGGATTCTTCTTGGGGCTACACATAGTTGTGAAGAGTCAAGTTGGCAAACATAAAATTAGCTAATAGCGTAGACAAGGTCAAGCTGTGTTCAGAATCATGTCAGTCATGTTTAAACTTTGCTATTGAAGGCATCATAGATAGCTCTTGAAAAAAAGATTACAAAAATGCCTCTGCACTGTGAGACCATTCTATTATTCTACTGTTTATGAAGGCCCTGTCTTGGCCCTGCTTACATTATGAACTCACTTAGACTCGATTGCAGGGGTGGGCAAACTACAGCCCGCGGGCTGGATCTGGCCATTTTAATCCGGCCCTCGAGCTCCCGCTGTGAAGCAGTGTCTGGGGCTTGCCCCACTCCAGCGCTCCAGCCGGGGACCAGGGTCAGGGTCCGCTCTGTGCGGCTCCCAGAAGCAGCAGCATGTCCCCCCTCCAGCTCCTACATGTAGGGGCAGCCAGGGGGCTCCGCACACTGCCCCAGCCCCAAGTGCCGCCCCTGCTGCTCTCATTGGCCAATGGGAGCTGCAGGGGCAACACCTGCGGATGGGGCAGCATGCAGCAGAGCCGCGCCTCCACGTAGGAGCTGGAGGGGGAGACATGCCGCTGCTTCTGGGAGCCGCTTGAGGTAAGCACCGCCCAGAGCCTGCACCCCTGAGCCACCCCCCTGCCCCAGCCCTGATCCCCCTCCCGTCTTAGCCCGGAACACCCTCCTACAGCCCAAACCCCTCATCCTCAGCCCCACCCCACAGCCTGAACCCCCAGCCGGAGCCCTCACCCCCCGCCTCCACACCACCACCCTCCTTGCCCCATCCCAGAGCCCCCTGCCGCACCCTGAACTCCTCATTTCTGGCCTGAGCCCGCACCCCCAGCCAGAGCTTTCACCCCCTCCCACACTCCAACCTCAATTTTGTGAGCATTCATGGCCCGCCATACAATTTCTATACCCAGATGTGGCCCTCGGGCCAAAAAGTTTGCCCACCCCTGCTCTATTGCATAGTTAAGAGCTAGTATTACTTGAGCAGGTTTAAAAACTCTGTTTACCTTAGCGGTTTCAGTAAGTTCAGAAAAGGTACGTATTACTGTCAAACAATTAGACCTCCATGAGATTCCGTTGTTGTAGCTTCAGCTGTTTTTCCTTAAGATAATATGAAATTAATTGCTTTGACACACACCATTCTTCTTCAAAGTTCTGAACCGATAAGACCATTGACACTTGTAGGCTGCTTTGGAAGACCAGGATGGCAAAACATGTCATGCAGTCTCTAGACAATCAATTCAATAGATCAGAGAATTCTGATCACTTTGAAAAAGCATTAGTGGCCACACAAAATGTGTGTCCTTTGAAAGGACCAACAAAATCCACAAAGGTGAGCTGCCATCAATTTTCACATCTTGTTCACAGATGCACATCCATATTTTTTTTTTTAATTTCCAGCATATCCCTTATATAAAAAAGACTGTTCTCTTTCCTTCAGTGGTCTGATCTAGCCCAGGCCACCAAAATTAACTTTAAGCAATTTCCTTCAAAAGCACCACACCATTCAATGTGACGCTAATAGCGTATATTGTCTTAAAGGTAGTGGGATAATAGCTCTAAGATCCTATAACAAACATCCAGCCTGAATGGAATATGTTTTTCTGATATTCCTAACACAACACGATGTCCACAGTGGGATTGGATCCACCCATGGATATTTCCTTACTTGTAAAGAAATCACAGATGTTGTTATTATTTGTATTACTGTAGCACCAGAAGGCCCCCTCAAAACTGAGGCCACATTGTGCTAGGCACTGTACACACACATACTAAGAAACAATCCCTGACCCAAATAACTTAGTCTTATTTGAGATAAGAAAGTTGGGATCTCAAGAGGTCGTCAAGTCCAGTCCCCTGCACTGAGGCAGGACCAAGTAAACCTAGACCATCCCCGACAGGTGCTTGTCCAACCGGTTCTTACAAACCTCCAATCATGGGGATGCTGCAACCTCCCTTGGAAGCCTGTTCCAGAGCTTAACTACTCTTACAGTTAGAAAGCTTTTCCTAATATCTAACCTAAATTTCCCTTGCTGCAGATTAATCTCATTACTTCTCATCCTACCTTCAATGGACATGGAAAACAATTGTGCACAGTCCTCTTTATACAGCCCTTAATATATCTGAAGACTTATCAGGTCCTCCTCAGTCTTCTCTCCTCAAGACTAAACATGCTAAACTAAACCGTTTTTTCAGCCCTTCCTGATAGGTCAGGTTTTCTAAATCTTTCATCATTTTTGTTGCTCTCCTCTGGGCTATCTCCAGTTTGTCCACATCTTTCCTAATGTGTGGCACCCAGAACTGGACTCACTACTCCAGTTTGAGGCCTCACCAGTGTCAGGGAGAGTGGGACAAAGTACTAAATCTTGTTCCCCTATTTTGTCAAAATAGAAAATGTCAGCTGGTAACACAATGGTTGAATGGCAAAGAATCTAGACAAGCCACTTACATTGCCATAAAGTTCTGCCTTCTCACATATTAAATTACTTATCTAGAATATTTTAACTGTGCCCATCACTATAGTATTTGAGCCCTTTCCTCAACATCTTAGATCCCACCTTTGAATTTTGTTGGCAGCTGAAGGGAGAATGCCCATGTGAGGTGCAGAGATAGCCAGGAAAGAAGTCAGTTCTTATTGTACTGGAGCCACTTCTGCTTTTGTTGGTGATAATTGCCAGGCACAATCTTTCACTTCTAAGTCACTACTTCACATCTAGTTTGGGTTGTGTTAATGAAAAATGCGGCTTTCCATTTGAAATTAATTGTTGGTTTCAGTCCATTTGCTAGTGAACTTGTGTCCTCATCGCAAACCATCAAGAGGTGGCTATGGAGTAGGAAGTACTCACTCCCTACCAAGTCAGGGTTGAGGCATATTGAAGCATCCTGGGGACACCTATGCAGTACTGCAGATACATTACTGCTGGGTCTACAGTAGTTAATACAAAACCTTTCAGTCCCAATTTTGCTCCCATTGTCTTTACTGAGGCAGGATGCAGCCCTTCAATGGCATTACTTGCATGTGGTTTAAAAAGTAACAAATCATTCAGTAAGACCAATATCACAGCTACCAGTTTGTTTTCCTAAACTGATCTGAAGATTGTGGATTAAATCCACACCTAGACAAGAACAAACTACTTTCAGCTAATTTCTAAAGGAGTCTGCAAAGAGTGCCGTAGCTGCTGACCATGGGTGGAATCCTGGCCCCTCTGTAGTCAGTGGAACTTCAGATGAGCTGGGATTTCATCCCGGTATGTTAGCTTTTAAGGTGTCATTCTAATTTGCACAGTTTTTTACAATATAGCTGATCGTCCAGGTGACTTTCATAATACTGGGGATCCCATCAGAGCAAAGGCTGCTGCTTTTCATTAAAATTGCTTTAAACTTAAATAATAATAAAATAATGAGTTTAAATAATATTTAAAGTTGGCCTCCACTCCACAGATGCCAAAAGGCACTTACAAAGAACATGAGATGTAGAGGAAAAGGATGTAAAAGTTTAGGGTCAGATTCTGATACCCTCACTCATGTTGTGTTCTACCTTACTCAGCAAATTGTCCCATTGACTTCGGTTGGAATACTCCCAGAGTAACGCACTTTTCACCAAGAGTAAGGGAATTGCTGCCACAGGCTGTGTAGACATACCCAGAGCGTTCACACAAGATGATATTTTCCCCATTCCTAAAATGAGGAAACATACTCTGAGAGGAGAAGTGACTTGCCTAATAGTAGTAGATAGTAGTCAGTGACAGAGCTAGGAATGGAACCTAGCTTGCCTGATTCAGTCACTGCTACATCCACCAGACCAGCCCTCCTTAAACTATGGGGCAGAACCTTGAAGCCGGTGACAAGGGGGCACCTGCTGGGTCACAGTCTTGCAGTTGAGAAAGCAGCAACAAAACTCAGCAAAATCGTTATAGTAGTCAAGGCAGGGGAAAGGAGCAACTTGCTATTTCCCCACTTCTCCTCCTGCCTCTGACTCTCCTCTGTTCCTCCTCCACCCACTCCCAAAGAACAGCCTCCCCTACGTCGCACCTGGGGAACGAATGTGGCATTTCAACAAACTGCACTAGATTCACAACCTCCCTGGAGCTGAATTGTGTGGGGGAAGGAGAGAGACGCCATTCCAAGAGCATCCCCCACATCTAGCACACCAGTGCCCATAACAAGTCAGTGTAATTTAGAGCAGCCTGAGACTGCTCTAAATTACACTAGTGGTTGAGCCGCACTTGGCAGCCCCTGGAATCATGGCTTAAAGCTAACCTTGCTCCCCCACCTCTCCAGGGTCTGGCACAGCAGCCTCAAAGCTTCATTGAAGGACAGAGAAGCATTAGAGCAATAGTGCAAAAAGAATCGGAGTTGATCAGAGAGTGGGATAATTTCAGAATCAGTGTTTTTGCCTGTTATAAAATGGAATGTACTCCCTGACAGTCAGAAGATGTTCTTCAATATGGTTTATTTTATTGGCTTTTAATTATATCATCATATGTATCTCTCTTTCTCACGCTCATCAGGACGCTGGCAGACCTGGTATCTGATCTGCATCTCAGAAAACACCGTTCATGTGCCAGTGGAAAAATCCCACCCTGCAATGCATGCACAGGAGATGCATCAGAAAAAAAATTCAGTGCTGATTTTCATGAGATTTCTCTTCTCACTCTCTCCCAGACTCCTTTACGTAGACACACACCTTGCTGGGTTTAAGGCCCCTGCTAAAGGGACAAATATGGTCTACTCTACCACTTAAGTCGATCTATATTACATCGCTCAGGGGTGCGCAAAAGCCCCCCTCCCACAAGCGACACAAGTTTTGTGCTGTCCACACCAGCGCTAGGTCAGTGGGAGACGCTCTCCCACTGACTTAGCTTCCGCTTCTCACCAAGGTGGAGTAATTATGCTAACAGGAGAGCTCTTGGAAATCAGCATAGTGCATCCTCACCAGACGGCTACAGCGGCATCAGTGCCGCTGCGCCGATGTAGCACTGTAGTGTAGACTTGCCCTGTATTAAGTGACTCCAGCAATGTGAAGTATGTCCTGTGATTTGCTGACTGTCTAGAATGGATTATTCATGATGGATTAAGCCAAGTTAAGCATGTGGAAAGCAGATTGGCTGTTTCACCTAACGCCAATTTACCTGTTAGGCTGACATCACATCTTGAAAAAGCTGTAGATGGAAATAGGCCTGTCACTGTGCCAGCTCAGAAAGGATTTCCCCTGACACTGGCCAGGTTGAAGGACTCCCACCGTCAGCCTGCTCTGTGAGCACTGGACATCCGTTAATGATTTCAGAAGGGCTAAGCAGGGCCAGCTCGGTTTCAAACCAGCTGTCTTCATTTGGAATCAAACCCACCGTGTCCTACACAAGTTCTCTCACCTTGAAGTCAGCAGAACTCTTGTGTAAATAAGGAGAACAGGGCTTGTCCCTTGTCAGGTATTTTTAGGAGAACATTAGTTTTCCCACATGGAAAACACTTGAACTCTTTAATTCCCAAATATGGGGCAAAACAGTCTTATTTCATATTTTCACAAAATTAAAAATAATAATTTTGGGGACAGGCAAGGCAGTACTGAGAATTTGGTGGTGGGGGGGGGGGGAAGCATCCTTACAGTGAAACAGCTGACAGTCGCTGAGTAGTATCTTATGAAATGTCCATGTTCCATCCTGAAGCCAAAATGAGATCATTCCATTTGTTTGCCTACTGAAACTAAACTAAACTAAATTTAAAAAGACCTGTATGAGTAAGCACTTTGAAGCAGCTGAGGACACAGTTGCTGAATATTTGGGGATCAGCATGGTACATTACGGGATCCAAGGACTCCAGGAGATCAGAGGACTCTTCAGGACATTTTAAGAGCCTAGATTCCAAGATGCCATTCCCACTGAAATATGAGGACGACCTTGAGTACAGCAGACAGTCTCCTGGATAAGCTTGCCACATGGCCCGTCTGATTAGTGAGGACCCATTAACAGGAAACTAGTTCACTGAACTGAAAAACAACAACAAACTAAACTTTATCAGAACATAAGGCAACATCCTGCTTCAACGGTCAAATAATTAATAATAGGAGAATCCAAAACATCTTAAGCTCCCAGGCATTGCTTCTCATTCAATTGCATTCGTCTGTCACATAGGAGATGCTCTGATCAACAACACTAGACTGAAATCCTGGCCCCACTGAAGTCAAAACTCCCATTGATTTCTCTAGGGCCAGGATTTCACCCTGGAATCTTAATGCATCATTTGATTAATGTACTCCCTCACTAGGGCAAAAGCCCGTCCTGTGTTTCCTCAATCCTACAAGGTGCTGAGCATTTGCCCCCATTCCAATAAAGCACGTGAGTACATACTACTATTTAATTTAACCACCTAAAGAATCTCATTGCTCCCAATGGCAGTATGCACGTGCTCAAAGCTAAGCATGTGGTTAAGAGCTTTGCTGAATCGGAGCCAGAGTGCTTAGCCCCGGGCGAGATCAAGCCCTTCAAAAGCATATTTAGATGCCTGGCTAACATGGCCTTGAGCAGGAAACGCTAAGCAGGAGACTGTGAAGGATGCAGTAAGGGCCACTACATGTGTGCCCTTACAGCCTTCCCTGAGCCATACTGCCAGTGCAGGGAAGAATGACTGAAGCTTTCTTTGCTTAACTGCTCCCATGCCACTCTGTCTCCCCCAGTCCATTCCCCAATGCACCTTCTGGAGCTTACCATAGGACAGGATTTTGCCCTTAAGAATACCTTACTACTCACCTACTGAGATCTTTGCTAGTCTTGATGGTAAATATTCCCCAGACTTTCTGTAAAGTCTACATATGATCACTTCCACCTACTAATTCTGTCTGAATATAAAAATCACCATGACTACAAAACCCCAGCTAGGTTTTGAAACTATATAGGCCTGTCTTTGTGTCAGACCAAAAATATCTGTAACCACAGATTATATGCCAATTGCACCTCTTTCTCCATGAATGGCAGAGCTAACGTACTGCCCATATTAAGAACATGTACAATCTGCTTTCAGGTTATGAGTGAATGGAAAGGGAAAGGCTGCTAACATTTACTGAAACAGGCATCCCGCAAGTATTAGAATCCTGCAAGATTCCCCACACAGCTCTGCTAATATAGTTCACTTTGACTTCCAGCACCTCTGCTATTGCAATCTCTTGAGCAGTGACTGCCAGTCATACCAAATTGTGGAGTGGGTTTGTAATAGTGTGTAATATCAACATGCTTGAAATGGCAGGTGGAGAGCTTTCTTTGTCAGAGAACTGAGCTATGTTGGTACTGTTAAAAGCTAAAGTGAGATAATGTACTTCAGTATAAACGGGGACACACACAGAGTGGAACGAAGCAATCAAGCACTAAAGGCAAGATTCTGCTACCCTTGCTGACAACAAATAGTCCCTTTACTCCATGAATAGTCCTATTGAAGTCTATGGGACATTTTTGGAGTAAGTGGCACTCAGTTAAGTATAGGTGTCAGAATCTGGTGCTAAGTTTTTGGATATTGTTTTCTATTGAATCATACTTAATGAAAGAGGGAACTCTAAAGAGAAATTCAATATATACATTAGCTTTGGGTAATACAGATACAACAGCACTTGAAACAGGTATTGTAACCACAGTCCTGGTTACTCTAAGCCCCGATCTACACTACAAAGTTAGAGCACCTTGTGTTGACCAATTTGTACATCTCCTACCAATGTAATGGTCTTGTTATGGAGAAATGGTAAAACCACCTTCCTGAAAGGCATGGAGCCATGGCTGACCTACTGAGGTCGATACAAGTGCAAAAACTGCATGATTTGTGTCAATCCTACAAGTCCTCCAGAAGCTGTCCCACAATGCCCCATTCTCTGCAACAAGTGACCATTCTGGTCACAACTGTAAACTCCACTCCCCAAGGTCATGGAGACCAGAGGTGCCCCCTCTCCTCTGTTACAGTCTGTATCCTTATGTTCACCCCTTTTACATAACTATGTTAAATTTTGTACAAAGCATACTGTGTAAGGTATCATTTGAAAACTCATGATCTGCTGATCATTATTGTCCTGGTAAAATATGTGTAGGAACATTGAATGTAAAAATATAGGATTCCACTGTATGATATTACCAAGACATCTTCCAGCATATTCTGGAGGGCAGTCACAAACAAGTTCCCCAGAGACAAAAGGCTAGCCAATGCCTCAGCCAGGTTTCAATGAGCTCAAATGGACCATCACCTGAGTGAGTGGCCACTCTTCGGCAGGAAAAGGGTGTGGGCAAAAAAAAATTTACATTTTGACAAAGAAGTAGCTTAAGATTCCTGACCACACAGACTTCCTGTCTCCTGAACATCAGCCGGAGATGATTCTTGCACAAGAGAAAGGGCTATAAGAGAAGAGGGCAGATGCCTCAAATCATCTCTCCCTTGCTCTCTACCCATGGTATCATCAACACCTGAAGGACAAAGGAAGCAGCATTGGACTGGGTGAGAGATCCGGACTGAAAGAGGTTCAGCCAGTAAAACTGCTGGAACATGTGGTGAGAAAGACCTTTGCTTTGTATTCAATAGCATATTAAGTTATGTGCTAGTTGTGTTTTATCTTTTTATTTCCTTGTAACCAAGTCTAACTTATGTGCCTCATTATTTGTAGTCACTTAAAATCTATCCTTCTGTAGCTTATAAAGTTATTTTGTTGTTTTATCTAAACCTGTGCGTTTGCACTGAAATGTTTGGGGAAACTCCATTTGGGATAACAAGATTTGTGCAAATCATTTTCTATTAATAAATGATGCACTTCATATGAGCTTGTATTGTCCAGGAGGGCGCTGGGCAGGAAAAAGAGGCACATTTCTGGGAGAAAGCTTGCAACTGGGAGTTTGCTGGTGTTGCCCTGTAAAGTAATTTATGAGTGGATGGCTAGAGCACTCAGACAGTCTAGCTGGGAGTGATTTACAAACAGGAGGCAGTGTGTAAACAGACCAGGAGTAGTAACTCTCATACTGAAGCAGAGCAAAAGACACCCAAGGTTGGGAATTGAGGGGTCATCGCCGTCCATCCATCAAAACTGTACCCTTTAAAGCCTCCTGTGTGGGTTTGAAATGCCTTTCCCTCATTGCCCAGATTGGCGAGCACAACTAGCAGCGTTCCCTTGTTGTGTGCAACTGCAACTGACAGGAGCAGCTCTAACCATTTCGCCGCCCCAAGCAGTCACCGCGGCCCCGCCCCCGACGCACACAGATGTTGTGGGGCCCCGCCCCCGACGCACACAGACGTTGCGGGGCCCCGCCCCCGACGCACACAGACGTTGCGGGGCCCCGCCCCCGACGCACACAGACGTTGCGGGGCCCCTGACACAGGCAGTCCGAGTCCCGCGGCAGCAAGGGAAGAGCGGCAGACCTGCCGCCCCACTGCCACCGCGGCAGGCGAGAATGGGGCGGCAGTCCGAGTCCTGCGGGAGCAATTCGGCAGCGGAAAGAGCGGACCTGCTGCTGAATTGCCGCCACAGGACTCGGACTGCTGCCCCATTCTTGATGCCGCGCCAAGCACCAGCTTGGAAAGCTGGTGCCTGGAGCCGGCCCTGGCAACTGACCATGCTGACCCCATGCCTGAGATGCACTCCTACTTGGAGTAGACAGGAGGTATTGGATCTCATGGGCCCGTTGGAAGAGGAGGCTGTGTAACCACGACTATGGACCAGCTGTAGAAAAGAGGACATCTACCAAAAGACTGCACAAGGGATGAAGGCACAGGGGTTTAACAGGGATCAGACGCAGTGCTGTGTGAAAGTGAGGGAAGTTCAGCAGATATACCACAAGGTCAGGGAGGACAACTATTGATCTGGCTCTGAGCTGCAGACCAGCCACTTTTACAATGAGCTGCATACCATACTTTGTGAAGACCCTGCCAGCACCTTGCAGATCACCGTGCTTGGAAAGTGGGATTTTCAAACAACGTTAAGGGAGCTAGGCACCCAACAAGTTTCAGTGGGAGTTGGGTGTTTAACTCCATTAAGATCTTCTGAAAAGCTTGTCTTTAATAAGGAGACGCCTGACACTACTCCCACTGAAGCCAATGGTAAGAATCCCATTGATTTCCATGATCAGGCCTTTGGATTAAAATCTGAACCAATGCTGTATGGTGATTTACACATTCTGCTGCAGAGCAAGTGGAACACATGTGAAAGGTCAGCGCAAAAAGTTTGCAACCAGGCCTCCCTGGAAATAAAACAAACTGAAAAGAAGGAAGGCAGAGGCTGTGGGCAAGGCCCTCATCGAGTGTAGATCAGCATGGCTTCATTGAAGTCAAAAGAGCTGCACTGATTTAAAACAGCTGATATGGAAAATCTAAAATTCAATGAAAAGATGCAATGATGGATCTCCTAAGTCTCTAGCAATATTTCTTTGTGCACTTTTCACTGACTGGAGGAAAAGGTTACCTACTGCAATAATGCTGAAAAATACAGCTTAGTTTGGTAATAACAAAACATTTTCCCAGTTAGTCTCATGCATTTTCAATGCTTACTGGCTGCTAGGGCTGTATCAAGTGTCTATTTGGAACACTTAGGCAAATGAAAAATAACTGGAAATGATATTGGGACAAAGGAGAATTAGCAGCTGAACAGTGGATAGCAATAAATCTGACAGTCACAAGTATTATATTACATTGGATTTTTTTTCCTGTAAAAGATTACATGAAGACCCAAACAAGTAGTAAACCACACAAAACCGAACATAATAGATAGTCATTTTCCCGTTATAGTTTTTGAATGGCTTGCTCTTGTGAGCATAATACTATGCAGACCCATTCACCTGCACGTCCACCAATGTAATATACACCATCATGTGCCAGCAATGCCCCTCTGCTATGTACATCGGCCAAATTGGACAGTCCCTACGTAAAAGGATAAATGGACACAAATCAGATATTAGGAATGGCAATATACAAAAACCTATAGGAGAACACTTCAATCTCCCTGGACACACAATAGCAGATTAAAAGGTAGCCATCCTGCAGCAAAAAAACTTCAGGATCAGACTTCAAAGAGAAACTGCTGAGCTTCAGTTCATTTGCAAATTTAATCCTGAGCTGATGGTGTCAAACAAAGACTATAAATGGCTAGCCAACTACAAAAGCAGTTTCTCCTCCCTTGGTGTTCACACCTCAACTGCAAGGAGAGGGCCTCATCCTCCCTGATTGAACTAACCTCGTTATCCCTAGCCGGATTCTTGCTTGCATATTTATACCTGCCTCTGGAAATTTCCACTACATGCATCTGAAGAAGTGGGTATTCACCCACAAAAGCTTATGCTCCAATACGTCTGTTAGTCTATAAGGTGCCACAGGACTCTTTGCCACTTTTACTATGCAGATACTACTCCATAGAAATAGCTACAGCACTTAGCTTAAAGTTTAAACAGAGAGGAAGAATGGTCTTGTGGTTAAGGCACTGAACTGGGTTTCAAGAGATCTAAATTCAATTACAGACTCTGAGCACTTAAGGTCTCTGCCTCAGTTCCCAATCCATAAAATGGGTAATAATTGTTCCTTTGTCTTATCCATTTAGATTCTAAGCTTTTTGGGGCAGCAACTGTTTCTTACTATGTGTAAATACAGCGCCTAGTGCCAGTCCTGCCAACAGCAATTCTGGGCCCCAGGGCAGAACAGTCAATGGGTTGAGCTGCTGCTGGCTGCACTGCTGGTGCCCAGCGAACTGCCGGCTGCGCTGCTGGGCGCGCTCTTCCAGCATGGCTAGGGCTTCCGCATGCCTGCCCGGCTGTCTTTGCCGCCACCAGTACCACCCCTCGTGCGCCTAGGAGCCCTGTGGCCCCCCATGTCGACAGGCCTGCCTAGCGTAATGGGGCCCCTGAACTAGGCAGGGCTACTACACTACTGGAATACCATTATTATTATTATTATTTTTCTTTTACAAAATGATTAATATTTTTGTTTCCAGTTACAGAAAATGAAATAAAGTCCCATGGAAATATTCCAGAGGAAAGGTTTTGGTGGCTTTGTTTACATGTTGTCCAGAGGAAGTTTGGATACATAATGTTAGCCAGTACACATATGCTAGGCACAGTATACACCACGTTCATAGGTATTATGCACATTGTATCAGTATTATATATAAGGTTTGGGAAGTTGTGTTAACTGATTGTATTATGGTCTCTCCAGAATTGTGTTCACCCATGTCAAGTATATGACAACTCTTTGCAAAACTGAAGTCAGCTTTGCATTAGAAAATAGGAAGCCTGTCAAAGTCAAGATAATGAATGATGTTGGAATGTACCTATATGCCCAACTGGTTTGGAATGTAGTATCCAAAACAGAGATAAGAACAGTACAGAACAAATTAGAAACTGTTACAAACTGGTGGGTTGGATTTTAGTGATGTGTAGAGTTTAACTTGCAAAATCATACTATAAATACTGTTAGCTGAAATGCGTATTTTTGAAACAGTCCTTCTGTATATGGTGAATACTCTGCAATAATTTGCTTTCCTGAAGAAGAGTATCAAGATCTCCTTTTCATATTGTGCTGTTTTGGTTTTAGGCAATAAATTTGGCTAGATTCAGTTATTTGATCTCTTGAACATTTTTAAGAATGAACTGCAAATGTAATTAAACTATTGGCTACACCCTTTAGTCAATACTAGGAATCTTCTGGACACTAGGAAAATCCAATGTCTCCTCAATACTTTCTGAAAATAAGAAAGAAAAACTTGTAGCACCTTAGAGACTAACAAATTTATTTCAGCATAAGCTTTCGTGGGTTAGTACCCACTTCATCGGATGCATGGAATGAAACATACAGTAGACAGATATTTATACAGTCAGAGAAACATGATAAGGTGGAGGTGCATAGACCAACCTTAAGAGGCTAATTAATTGAGAGGAACCATAACAACAGGGGAAGAAAAACCTTTGAAGTGATAAACAAGATGGTCACACAGGTGTGAATGAGGATCGTTAACTTAAGGGAAATAGATTCAATTAACGTAATGGCCGAGCCATTCGAGGTCCTTATTTAATCCTGAGGTAATGCAAACTAGTTTGCGTATCAATTCGAGTTCAACAGTTTCTCTTTGAAGTCTGCTTTTCGAGTTAATCTGTCGCAACACTGCTACCCTCAAGTCTGTCAGTGAGTGATTAGGGAGGTTGAAGTGTTCTCCTACTGGTTTTTGAATGTTATGATTCCTGATATCAGATTTATGTCCATTTATTCTTTTGCGTAGAGACTGTCCAGTTTGGCCAATGTACATGGCAGAGGGGCATTGCTGGCACATGATGGCATATATCACATTGGTAGATGTGCAGGTGAATGATGCCAACTCTGTCCACATATCGATTCAGGTGATACCATCACAGGGCCTAATCACATCCGCCACACCATCAGGGGCTCATTCACCTGCACATCTACCAATGTGATATATGCCATCATGTGCCAGCAATGCCCCTCTGCCATGTACATTGGCCAAACCGGACAGTCTCTACGCAAAAGAATAAATGGACATAAATCTGATATCAGGAATCATAACATTCAAAAACCAGTAGGAGAACACTTCAACCTCCCTAATCACTCACTGACAGACTTGAGGGTAGCAGTGTTGCGACAGATTAACTCGAAAAGCAGACTTCAAAGAGAAACTGTTGAACTCGAATTGATACGCAAACTAGATTGCATTACCTCAGGATTAAATAAGGAACTCGAATGGCTCGGCCATTACGTTAATTGAATCTATTTCCCTTAAGTTAACGATCCTCATTCACACCTGTGTGACCATCTTGTTTATCACTTCAAAGGTTTTTCTTCCCCTGCTGTTATGGTTCCTCTCAATTAATTAGCCTCTTAAGGTTGGTCTATGCACCTCCACCTTATCATGTTTCTCTGACTGTATAAATATCTGTCTACTGTATGTTTCATTCCATGCATCCGATGAAGTGGGTACTAACCCACGAAAGCTTATGCTGAAATAAATTTGTTAGTCTCTAAGGTGCTACAAGTTTTTCTTTCTTATTTTCATTTTGCTGACACAGACTAACACGGCTACTACACTGAAACCTATCAATACTTTCTGTAAGGTTTTAATTTTTTTTTGTAATGTTCATCAAGTCAAATGAAACAAACCTCCAAAACCTCCTTTAAATATACTCTGACAGCTTCTCTGAAACAGCAGGTTTGAATTTTGAAAAGGATAATAGAGTTTTAATACTATACAGAGTCTATTCATAGATATAATTCAGTGGTATATGTGGGAGCTAGAAAAGTTGTTTTCAGTGTATTTTTAACAGATTTTTTTAGCTTCCTGTGTTTGACGCTGCATTCTTGGAGATAAGAGTTCTTAAATGGATTTGCATTGAGTAGTTTACGTTATTTTAAAATGTTCAATTCGAAATTGCAGCAACAGTTGAAAAAGGCAGACAGGTCCCTTCACACAGGAAGCTGCAGGACGCAGTATAACAAGGTGGATTGTGCTGGATTTCTTGAAAGTTTCAAAGGGCATGATTCACACCATTTTATGTTGAAATCAATGGGGCTACCCTGGCCTAAAATGAAAGGAATGCAGTGGTGAATCAGGCCCTGTGAACCTACATCTGTAACGACATATACACAAAATGATCCCACTGAATCCCACTCTGGTTATATCCTATACAATGTCATTGATTTAAAGACTCAGTGTTCAACCCTGCAAGGTGCTGGGCACACTGGCCTGGATCCAACAAAGAGCTTAAGTTCTTTCCCTTTCGTAAGTTCTGTTCCATTAATTTATTTCAGAAGTTTATATTGTATTTGTTTTTAATTGCACATTGGGGTTTTTTACACTGGTGTTAGTACACAATAAAAATCTATTTTTTTGGAAAATAATTAATCTTTATTACTTCACAATGCAGAATACCTAGCATTAGTGAAAGTACCCACTACTTGTTACTGTACAGGACATTGCAACTTGGGCTCTCAAGCCAGGGGACACAACATTCACACTTCTATTTTTAGAGTGCTAACTTTAACCCCGCTACTGCAAGTTTGCCTACCTGAGCTGTGAGGTTCACAGCTGTAATGTAGACATATCCACACTGTCTGGAAGGATGCTAGAGTGAGGGGAGTAGGAGGAGGATGCCATGTTGGCTAAACTCTACTCTCTCTGACAGATTTTGAGCCATTATTATGGAGGTTCTTCTATTTTCACCCTCTATGGGTCTGAAAGATGAGGGGGCTATTTTCTGTGCCAACCAACACTGTTGCCTTTCATCAGAAGATAACTTAACATTTACCTCTCAATTGCACCTCATGAGTTACAGGACTATTTTATGACCCAAATTTACCTCCACCTCATGATTACTGTAGTTTAACATGAGAGGGTGGGATTTGTAAAAAAGTAATTAAGTGACTTAGGAGCACAAGTCTCATTGACTGTTGTTAGAACTTGTGTTCATAGAATCTTTGGGAAAAATCTCCCTTCCCCCGTACCCTCAAACTGCTAAATCTTGAGACTAGAGCTGGTAGGAAATTTTCCAATGTAACAATTTTCACTAGGAAATGCCGATTTGTCGAAAGTGAAACATTTCATGAATGAGTCAATTTTTACAAAATGTTCTCTCACAAATTTTTGGAGGAATGGAATATTCAGTATTCTGTTTCAAGTTTTTTAAAATTTTATAATATAAAATTTTAAAGAATCAAAATCCGAATGAAACAATTCTATCAAAACGAAACATTTCGATCAATGCAAAACAATTTTTTTTTAATTTCATTTTGCGGAAAATTTCAAATTTTCAAGTTTTCATTCCATTTTGGAAAAAATGGCAAAAAGAAGACTATAGTTCCCACTCAACTCTACTTAAAACTCAGGCCCCAGATATCTTCAGGTGCAGTAAGTGAATAATATCTCAATAACATTTTTCAAACTTCTGCTGCTTCAGTTTTTAGCTGAGGTCCACATTTCAAGCCTGTCATGCATTGTAAAACTCAGTGTCATAATCGGGGCTATTGCAGACGGGGAACAATGTAGGTTTCATTGTTTTTGATGTCTTAGCAGACCTCACTGATACTTCCAGGAAAGGGCAGAGGGGAATATGAAGAACAGCCGTTCCAATATGGGAGAATGATACAGAGAAGTTCTGCCCGTCTCACTGATTTTGGTTTAATTTTGAAGTCACTGTGAAAGCAGCACTTGCGATGAAGGCTTTTGCAGTAAATTTCAATGAACGTTTGAAATTTTACTCAGTGTTTTATTTTAGCTATTTTCAGATCTAAATTATTAAAGTTCTCACACCTTTGGATCCCTGGCACTCAAGATATAGGCCAAGGGAGCCGATGAAAGCTGACCTGGTTAATATCACGGTACTGGCATGAGGTAGGAACTAGAACAGCAAAAATGGTGCAACTGGCACAGGGAGCATCCTGATATATCACTCAGTCTTACAGCCTGAGAGTAACCTCTCTCCCTGCACCCTGCACACCTGATTCACTACCCAGAGCTCCTTCTGAGTCTCATTTTATGGTCCTGTCTGACTCTGATGCCAGTGGGCCATATCAGAGAGTAAATACGTTAAGTGCCTTTCAACTCTCTCTGATTGGAAAGATGTACTTTAGTTCCTCTCCTGCTTTCCCAGGTCATGTAGGTGGATCACTCGAAACCATGGGGCCTGAAGCAGGTAAGATGTAAGTGAGATCATCACATCTTAAGGAATGGAAGTGGGGATGGTAAGTATCCAGAGAGGTTAAAGAGGAAAGTGGTCAAGTAAGGAAGAGCTAGATGGATCCTGGACTCTTTCACAAAGGACTCTGCAAACCTAAAGCAGGTCCTGTGGAATAGTAATAGTTTTAATGGTTCCCAAAACAAACAAATTCCCAAGCTTTTTGTGCATGTGGGAGTCAGTGAGCTGAACAATGATAGGATGAAAAATCAAGAGACAGAGTCGAAGGTGCTAACTCAATAAAAGGGGAAGGATGTTTTGCAGAGGAGCCATTTCGAAGCCAACCAGAAGGAAAGGGGACTAACAATCCACTAATAAAGTGACACAAATTATTAAATCAGTTACCATTTTTGCCATGTGTGGCAGGGTTGGTTCAGCAGTATCAAGAGAGGAATATAACAGCGTGGCAGGGTCTGTGACCTGGTATAGGGATGCAGAGCATTTCTGGTGGCCCTGTAAGAGTTGTAACCCTGAATCAAGCTGATTGAGTAGATTCTGCTGACTCATTTGAGAAGTGCAGTTTGTTAATTCTACCAGTATATGAAAGGTGGGAGCAAGAAATACAGACAGGGAGATCCTGCAGTAAAACCCTAATTTTATCCTATGACCTTTAAAACTCAATCAGACAACAGTCCTGCAAGTAAGACACCTTCTTAGTAAATTCTTTACTAAAGAATCTCTAATGAGGTAGAATCCAGCCATTCCTCTTTTGATGCCTCCCCCTAGAGGCTGAAGGATGTTTTGCCACTCAGGGATCATCTGTGTAAAATTCCCCAAAAAGAGTGTAAAGACACAAGTGGTCCAATTAAAAACAAGGATTAAGGTGAGAGAGAGGAGATTAGATTAAAAAATAGAAGCAGGGTTTAATCCCAGTTTTGCCATAAACTTCCTGTGTGACTCTGGGCAACTCACTCAAGGGCAGATTCAGGTTCTCTGCAATATTAAGCTTCTGCTGGGTACACCAGAGTAGGTGGCTGGATTCTTTTTACAGCTGGTCAAAAAAAGTTCGAATGCAATATTTTCCCACCAGATAATGGAGTTTCATCTAATTGAAATTTTCCACTGGGAAAATCAAAATGGAACATTTTGTTTCATGTCAATGTAAATCTCAGCCTCTGCCTAAGCCCCTGCAGTGCCTCCTAGAAGTTGTAGTTCTGCGTCCCCAGCTTCCTAGACAGACTACATCTCCCATGTTGCACTGTGATCGCTCCCTGTAGTTGAGCTGCCATGGTGCAACATGAGAATTCCATGTTTCAATATTTCCCAATAGAAATTTTTCAGAACGTTTCATTCCATGGTCTGTGAACAGTTTTGATATTTCAACTTTTCATGCAGATTCAAGGCAAAGACAAATGTCAAAATATTGAACAGTGGGATGGAAATTTCATTTTTCAGTCCGCCTTAACCCCTTGCCCAAACTCCAATTCCAGCACAAGCTGGAGCAGAACAAAGGCAGCATATTGGGACAGATAATCTGTCCCACAAACTCGTAACATCTAGTGTGACATTCTGCAGCAGCTCTTATAATTAGCTTCATTTTAGGTTCAGTTACAGTCAATAAAAAAATTGTATGTGGCAAGAGCAACACCTTCTTTTTCCCCTTTCAGCAGGGCAGCCTGTCAGAGAGATAACCTTTTCTTCCAGGTATCTTATCTCATCCTTTCCCCCACACCTGACCTGTTATACAATTTTTGTTTCCCTTTTGCGTGCCTGACATTATCTATCATACTAGAAACACACGCCTCAGAGTGATGCTCCCGAGAGTCTACCATTGCATGTCTGTATTCCAAATCCATTCAGGTCTGTATTCATTGCTTGGGGTAAACAGTTTCAATTCCTATTTTTTCCCTACCATCTTTGCATCTATTTACCCCAAACCTCACCCCACACCCCAGGGATCATCTACCCTTTGTTTTCTCCAAACTCTCATGTTAATTGTCCTGGCTGGGGGTGTTAGACTGAGTTAAGCTCACTCTGCTTTGAAAGAGGCAGGGCTTATGTCATTCTCATGATTCAATCTTCACATTAATTCTACTTTATGCCAAATGTGAATCATGGACAGATTAATCTATCACAGCTAGAAATAGCCAGGCTTAGGGAGAAAGCTGCAAAATAGGTTTACGTTTTATTATGAGAGTTACCAATCATGCCAAACCAAAGGAAGTGGGTAAGTTTGACCTACCACTTCTGTAACCTTTATTTGGAACAGTGATTTTCAATCTATGGTCCACAGACTCTCTGGAGTGGGACCTGGAGCTGAGTGGGGGTTGAGCACCCCCCAGGACAATTGGAAGCCAGCAGCTATGCCATCAGTGGGAAATGGCATAACACAAACCAATCCCTATAATATTATACCTAGAAGCACCACATTTCAGAATTTGTGAGTCAGATTCTCAATTTCACTAAGACCCTTTACACTGCTGGTATGATGTAAATGAACCTTAGGGTACATGAGACACTGTCCCTATATTTCCAAGTCAGGTAGCAAAGCAGCTATCACTTTCTTACCCTTGCCTCCTTCATGCCATCAAAACCCCATAATTACCCATCCCCTTCATTTACTTCTGTAACTCCCATTACCCTATTTTCTTTCCCATAGCTCCCTATGCTCAGAACCCTTTCTTGCCCTGATCTGATGCATTTCTTACTTCCCTCCTAAAAGCTCTTCCTCACAACAGTAGTTCCATAAAGAATCATTTTCCTTTTGATGCTTCCCATTTTTCAGCTGTATGTTGTCAGGTTGGATTGTAACTACATTCTACAAGGTAGGAACTTCATTCTCACACTAGTCTATAAAAGTACATATTATATTTATGTGATAGCAAAATTTTGCTAACATTGCTATTTGTAGTATACGTAGCAAAATAGGCATCCTATTTGCAGGTCAGCAGGTACCATAGGGCAGTTGGATCTTCATGGATGTATCAGTGTCAATTCTAAGTAACCCAGATGGTTTAGAGAAGGAAACAATAATAATCATTATGTCAGCAGCCATATCTTCCCTTGTCTTGTAGTTTAACTATGACTGGCATTGCAATCATGTGACAATGTAGTTTATTAGCCTTACAGAATACCTCTTTTCAATGGAACACCATTGCCATCATGAACCAGAATACAGGTCAGTATTCAAAAACACAAGTGAATAAGTCAATAGGTGTAAAGTTGCAAGAATTTCCACTGCCTTTTTATATTATGGTATTGCGCCTTCATAATATGTTATATAATGGATACTCTAGAAGTTACAGCTCAGAAGAAACAGGCAAGTGAAGAAAAAATGGCAAAGGAGATGAGAAAGGATGAGGCAGATTTGAAAACTCAAACAAAAAAAGGAAACAACAAAATGTGGTATTGCCAATTCATGCACATTGGAGCTTTGCCTTGGTCTTTCATGTCTTATTATTTAGCAAATAGTTGGCCATGAATGCAGAAATAGGAGGCAAATCTCTTATTTCAATTTGTATGAGTGTCATTGTAAGCAAAATGGAAGGAAGAAAAATACCTAGGAGTAATTTTTTTTTGTTCTATCTGTGCTTTCAAATGAGTTGCAAACGCTGGTAACCAAGCAACTGCTTATTACAAAAATCTAAATAATTATGTCCTCTTGTTCGTCAGATTTTAGAACACAATGATCAACCCCCATTGCCTTACTAAAGGTCACTAATGATATATATCATGTCTCCCACAGCAATTGTTATTGATGTCATAAATGTATTTGTATAAACCGCCCCTTACTTCTTTTTTTTCCCAGTTGCCAGCTCTTGAGCTGCAAATTGTATATTACATAGAAGCTAACCGATACAAAGCGGGGATTACAGAGCGTTAAGTGACTAGGTGAATGTTTAAGTGTGCTCCTGGAACTGTTATTGTTACCCTGATATTTATTTAATGGACTAGACACACACACATATACACACACATGCCAATTATAGAACCTAGACAGATAAATCTTTCTTTGATTGGACCAACAAAAAGTGAAAGGGTTCATCCAGTGATCCTTATGTGAGTTACACCACTTACGACAATGATTTTAATGCCCAATCTTTTCTTCTTTTTTGCATAATGATACCAGAAACAGAATATTTCAATGTTTTTGTCTTTTGGTAATTTAATATAGCCTAACTCTATCAAAAATATGGACCCAGGGTTGTATGGATGTAACTGGTGGCAGAGTTTGGACCAGGATTTGAAGGACATATGATTGGCCATTTACACCAAACTGATCTCTTTTGCTCCACCACGTACATTAATCTTCTGTGCATCTAAATGGGTGTGCTGGGTACAGAAATTATTCATCCGCTATGACACCATGATATGCACACAATGCAGCAGCACAGCAGCAGGGTATTACATGTACGTGGGGAAGATTGAAAAGAAAAATACATCAAGGCTTTGTAGCATTACTACCATAGCTGGCAATGCAAGTTTAAAGAAACAGGAAGAGAACAGCTTTTTATTAGGAAGAAGACATAGCTTAAGGGTGTAAAGTGGCTTTAAAAATTTACTTACAAAATGGATTCGATCCACAGATCTGTATGATTTGGGGTATTTCTCTCCCCCCCCCCCACCCCACACACCCCTTCAGTTTAGCTCATTTAAAATTAACTTACAGTCTCACCTATGCTTAAGCAGAAACTGTTACCCTGGCAACACTGGAGATATTCTAAATGTAGCATATGATGTAGGCAACTAAACTGGCTCTGTATCGAAAGTGATGTTGGCAATAAATGTAATAAGTTCTTTAAACATTTCATCCTAATGGAAGGTCAGCAGAGACAATCAACTCCCATGGCTCAGAGAGTGACCAGGAAGGAATGGGGTACGTGGGGTTGGCTTTTGTTGCGTGTCTGGTTTTTGTTTGTTTTCCTTTGGGTTTTTTCCCCTTACTTAAAGCATCAGGCATTAGCCACTGAAAGAGGTAGGATACATGATATGCTACTGTGAAAATGCCCCTGGACAGCTTGTCTGGAGAACTGAATCTGGGACTTCTAGATTTAAAAACGATGACCTTCCATTACTGGAGCTAAAGGACAAGGTTTGTGAGACAAGGTGGGTGAGGTAATATCTTTCATTGTACCAACTTCTGTTGGTGAGAGAATCCTATGGCTCAGAAGCTTGTCTCTCTCACCAACAGAGGTTGGTCCAATAAAAAAGAGATTATCTCACCCACTTTATCTCTCTAATATCCTGGGTCCCACACGGTTACAACTACACTGCATATGTGCTTTATGAATTTAGTAGCAGTCATATATGTGGTACAGCCACTAGAGGGAGACAAAGAGACAACATGTTAGTATGGGTTACGATACTTTTCTATACCTATGTTCGTATTTCTCTCTCATTTTACTTAATGCCCCTGATTTGAGAATCTGCCTCTGTGTTACTAATCTATATTGGTATGCTGAAATAATGTTTTTAGCTTGCTGGGGTGAGGTGCGCCACCATTCGTTACTCAAACTGCCATTCGTTCTGTGTACAGAGGGCAGGGGCCCTGCTGTGATTAGTGCTAGGGGGTCAGATCCTACGCAGCTGTAAATCAATGCAAGTCCAGGATAACACCACCAGTGGCACCAGCCTGGAGCAGTCTTCACGGTCAGTGAGTAGAAGGACTTCATTTCTTATTGGCCCCACTGCAGGGTACATATTTGGTGGGACAAAAGGGAGGTTTTTGTGCCCATGCCCGTCTTGCATACCTGCCCAGGAGTAATCATAACCCAGGCCTGAATGATGACCATGTAGATAACGAGTGTAAGGCTGTAACAGAGGAAAGCCTTCTCCTCCTCGTTTTAGTGAATGTAATGCTTGAGAGAGGTACCAGATCAACAGTTCTTGAGGCCTTCAGTTAGCCACACAGCAGGCATGGCACGAGCAGCAGCAATGCAAGCTTCCTGCATACTGCCCTGCCAACATGAGAATTCAGTCTCCACGACCCATTCAACCTTTTGGCCTCTCTGCTGAGATTGCCAACAGGGGGACCAATTATTGCTCTGAGTATTTTTATGTTATGGACAGCTTGTTCGCAAGAATTGGACTGAGACCACTAACTCACTTCACACAGGCCACAAAGCAGCTACCACAGCATAGCAGTTAGCAGTTACTATTGACCCGAGCCGGAGTCAAAGCAATAACCTAGAGCAAAGAGCTACAGAGTCCATTACCACATCATCCAGCCCCTCACAAAGTATTCCATACATACACACACACACACACAGAAGTAAATTCCAATTTTATGAATTATGAAACTCCATTTTATCCAAAATGTCTTTGTATTCCCTAGCCTAGTAGCAGGCTATTGCAGCTTCCCCTCCCTGACTATAGAACATCCAGATCATTTATACAAGAGGATCTAATTGTGTTCTCAGTTTTCCTGGCTAGCTACTCTGCTATAGGTTCCATTTCTTATAAGGTCTTTAGTAGACTGAGGGAAGTCATATGATCTGGGTCCTCAGTGTGCAGTCTGCAAAGAGCCAGCCAGGCACAAGGCTCGTGTGGAATGGAAGGCATAGGAGATCATTGGCTGGATCACAAACGCTGCCAGGATGCTGCTATGCAATACAATCTGTGATGACTTCTGAATGATGACTCGCTCTTTGGCCTTTAATTATAAGAAAAAAGGGGCTAATGACATTATCTACCTTGAACTCTCACCTAAATTAAGAAAAAATCCAGGGTTGAGCAATTAATACTAAAGGTATTATCAAGACAAGTGGAAAAGATTTGGGATATTATTTGAAATAAAACTACATCTTTCAATATAGTTACGGGTCCTGATACTAAGGAAAACAAGGTAATTCCTGTACAAGATTCAAAGACGAGAATTTAAGTAGCCAAGAGTGAAGAATAAATGAATAAAAATGTATTATTTCATCTGCTATCTGATCAGAAGTTAGGATGAAAAATGTAAAATGGCACAACTGAAGTCCTGGTGAAGGATTATAATATATATATATATATTTAATTCCATGGCTATTACCCAAGATGGGTAGGGATGCAAAACCATACTCTGAAGTGTCCCTAGCCTCTGTTTACCAGAAGCTGAGAATGGGCGACGGGATGGCTGACGTGAGTCATAGATTCATAGATTCTAGGGCTGGAAGGGACCTCGAAAGGTCATCGAGTCCAGCTCCCTGCCCTCACGGCAGGACCAATTACTGTCTAGACCATCCCTGATAGACATTTATCTAACCTACTCTTAAATATCTCCAGAGATGGAGATTCCACAACCTCCCTGGGCAGTTCATTCCAGTGTTTAACCACCCTGACAGTTAGGAACTTTTTCCTAACGTCCAACCTAAACCTCCCTTGCTTCAGTTTAAGCCCATTGCTTCTTGTTCTGTCCTTAGAGGCTAAGATGAACAAGTTTTCTCCCTCCTCATGACACCCTTTTAGATACCTGAAGGCCGCTATCATGTCCCCTCTCAGTCTTCTCTTTTCCAAACTAAACAAACCCAATTCCATCAGCCTTCCTTCAAAGGTCATGTTCTCTAGACCCTTAATCATTCTTGTTGCTCTTCTCTGGACCCTCTCCAATTTCTCCACATCTTTCTTGAAATGCGGTGCCCAGAACTGGACACAATACTCCAGTTGAGGCCTAACCAGCACAGAGTAGAGCGGAAGAATGACTTCTCGTGTCTTGCTCACAACACACCTGTTAATGTAGCCCAGAATCAAGTTTGGTTTTTTTGCAACAGCATCACACTGTTGACTCATATTTAGCTTGTGGTCCACTATAACCCCTAGATCCCTTTCTGCCGTACTCCTTCCTAGACAGTCTCCTCCCATTCTGTATGTGTGAAACTGATCGTTCCTACCTAAGTGGAGCACTTTGCATTACCTGTGATGATTACCTGTCTGTTCATTCCTCCTGGTATTGGCCACTGTCAGAAGACAGGATACTGGGCTAGATGGACCTTTGATCTCACCCAGTATGGCCATTCTTATGTTTAGATTTTATGAAACTTCTGGATGTTCACTTTTGGTAAATGAGATTCACCTATAAAGACCTTGGTTTGAGACTGGAGCTGAGACGAGATTCTCTAGTGTAAAATGGACAGGAAAAAGGTGAATTTTAAAAAATAGATATATTTGAATTACAGAATAAGGTGAGATTCTGTAGCTGGAGGTGGGGGGTAGGGAGAGGGGCGGCTATCATTTGCTTCTTCATACCTAGCACTTTACTCCACAAGTGGCCCCCTTGATTTCAGTGAGATTCTAGTAAGGCTATCAGAATCTAGCCTTAGTGATTCAGATAAAGTGTAAACTACCCATGGAAAACCAAATGACGGCTTCCTTGGACCATCTGTCTCTCAAAGCAGTGTGGGAGCAGAAGTGGCCAGCCTTTTGGGTAACAAATAGTAACTTTCAGTTAGAGCCTCATTGCCTTCTGTGCCCAAAATTCAATGGCAATTGTGGCTGCACACAGAGTACAGGATCAAGCTCATAAACAAGCTCTCCTTAGGGCCACTGAACTGCTAGGATGGTTTTTTTTTCCTTTCTTAATTAAAAAGCAGCAGCAAGTGAATTTGCTCACCGGGTAGCAATTTTCCAGGCTCTCTCAGCTCCTATTTTTACCACACTTTTTCTCCTCCAGATTTTTTTTTTAAACTTATAGAGCCACTTAGTTGACCAGTGTATCCTGCTACTCGTGATCCTTGAGGACTTCAGGTGTGCTGGTGCTCAAGTTGCTTATTGCTGTTGGTCACTTTTTATTAGCCAGAAATATCAAGTCACTCTGGAACTATATTTATTGCTTTACATTTTCTGTTCTGTTACTTTAAAGATTTTATCTTACTAAACGATTAGCTGTTTATACTTGTATGGAGAAGTACATGTAGAATGGAATCCCATCATTTACATTATTTAAATAGTTTCCGATTTTGGAATATGTTCTTCGTTCCTTTTTCTATTTATTAAACAAACCTCAATTTGCTAATCAGACTTTCAGTGCTGGCTAGATTCAAATCTCTTTTCTATTTTCATTGGGGGGGTTTAAAGCCAATGGGGACTCCTGCTACCAAGTGGCTTAGGAACGTCTGAAAATGTTACCCTGGTGCACAGCAGCAGGTATTCACAGTAGTGACAGCTATGTGGTGTCCACTTCTCTGCTGTCCTGCAGTTGGCATAATCTCATTTAAAATACGTCTGCACTTACAGTGGAGTGGAGTGGACAGAAACTGCACGCCCAGCAAGCATGGGTATAAACAGCAGCATAGATGGTAAAGCAGAGCTTAAGCAAGTAGAGTTGAGTGCCCTACATGGCTCACTACACACCCAAGCAGTGCCTTCCATGTCTCCACTGCTCTTTTTAGCCGTGTAGCATCCCGCTGTCTCCCTGCTGCCAGAGCCTTTCCCTGCCACAGAGAAGGGCTCTGACAGTGGAGGAGGCACCGGGGAAAGGCTCCCTACTGCCTCACCGCTCCGAGCCTTTTGATGCAGCATGCAGCTACACACCACAGTGACAAGTGTGGACGCAGCCTGCCTTCCACTGCAACGTGTAGCTAAACAGGTAGTGCCTGTTCTCTACATGCTGCCGTAAGTGTAGACACAGTCTGAGACTCACGTACATTGGGTAAAAAAATTCTACCCAATCAGAATGCTGGTGTATTGCAATCTCTGTGCATGGGTGTAACAGCACCTTGTGCAGTCATTAAAGAGAATTACATAAACAGTCACTTATAGTGATCGGGGAGTGGTCCAGAGAGCGAGAGTACTGGTTAGCAGTTGGGTGCGACATGTGATTCAGAGCACACCAGTCATTTGTTCGTCTGTCTCTGCTCGCAGCCTGCCAACCACCACCTGTGGAGCCTGCAGCCAATGGCAACAGTGCTACCTAATATAATGTCAGTCAGTACTACTACCAGGAGAGTATCCGGACCAATGGAGAGAGCCAAAAGGCACTGACAGATGTGTGAAACATGGCTAAACATCCAGGCTATATGTCATGGCCTCTAGCATTGAGGTAGTTGACACAGTGCAGACTAGACTATAATAGCACGTAAGTGGCCCCTTCTGTATAAACATTCAACACCCACATATCATTCCCACCTAAGGAATGGCCACACTTTTGGTCTACGGTTGTTATTCTGTGCCCCTGTCAAAAGGCATTCATATCTACAAATGCAGACTGGTACACTGCCCCTTCAAAGCAGCTATGCAGCTCTAAGAGTAGGTGCCCTCATGGATACGATGGATGGCTGCCCTGTAACATCTTCAGTCATTCCTCTCCACTCAGGGTCCTTGCAGGGATGGCTACCGTCCACCCAAGCCTAGCCCTTTTGTGGCCCATATGACAGTCCCAGCAGAGAGACCAAGGGCCAAATGCCTATTGGAGAATTAACAACCGCTTCAGCCCCTGCAGTTCCAGAGAGCGTTTGGAGGTTTGGCAGTTGAGACAGAAAACAGGTTATTCATGCCTATTAATGCCAAGAGTACCTCTTTCTGGTCTCTTATGCCCCCTTACTCAGGCTTTGAGTAGCTCCCATTATTTAAAGACTGAGGTATTGGCAGAGCCATGTAGAGAAACTTGAACTGCTGCTGCCTGCACTGTTCTTCTTCTAGAGACAGAAGATGCAGTTTGCAATGCCATAAACCCAGCACTTTTCATTAGAGCTACTCTGTTATTAGCAAAGAAACAAAAACAATGTGAAAATGAGGACCAAGGCACTGTGCATCAGAAAAGCAGATACAACTAAGGGCACATCTACACTGCAGTCAGAGGCCTGACGGCAACACATACTCAAGCTAGCTTTGATCTTTGATCTGGCACATACCCAGGATTCCAGGAGGGCTCGTACAACATGTGCTGCCATAGTTTCACTGCTGGTGTTATTCGAGCTACTTAAATCGAAGCTAGTACAGGTACATCTACACATGCTGCAGTCATGCCTCTTATTGCAATACCGACATACGATGTTTTAATACGCAGACTGATGGCTATATACATTAGAGACCACAGTTTTCTAGAATGGCGGGATAACTGCACAATAGATTAGTAGAACTAACATTCGTATAATTATACATTTGTATAAGGCATTAGTGCACCTTCATGTCTTTTTTAACTCTTAGCCACAGTTGGTGCTTCAATATGAGATATGGCAAATCAAGGAGCCAAGTAAGTTTGAAGCATGCTGCAAGAGAACAAGTTTACATGAAAACACAACTTTAAATCTAACAGTGGCAAATGATTGTTTTTTCAGCTTTCAATATGATGTTAGTCATTTTTCTGGGAAGATGGCATTATTAGGTTTATTAAAAAAGCTTGTATGGATTGTAAGATTCTGAGTAAGATGAGGTGTTGACCCAGAAACCCTAACTGCATTGCATGGAGTGCTCTGGGATTGAAATACCAGCCTATAAGTAGCTGGGAAGTGCAAGACTTACTGATCTCTGTATATTTTGATCAAACCACGGATAGTGGTAATGTCAAACTACTGGTCATTTTATTAAGTTTCTCTGAAAAGCACCCTGGGAAATGTGGGACTGTTTAATGAGTTATTAAAAAGGTATGAGATTCCTGTTGCATTTTCATCTGACAGTGTGGCCTCAATTACTGGGAACATACACACACAACTTGCTAAAGCAAAATTGTCTGAGCTTGGCTATCGACTTGCTGCCATTTAGATGATATTTGAAGAGTCAAGAATAAAAGCTGTTTCCAAGACATTTGAAAATGTATTTCTGGCACCTTGGGTCAACTGTCATTTTATTTCCAGTGCAGACACATAACTACTCCTTATGGAACCTGATTAGCAGAAATGGACTGGAGTCCAAGCCATCTTGTACTCAGCTAGTCCCTCAAATATCCTCATATAGGGTAAAATTCCCCTTTTCAATCCGCACCACAGTTCTCTTATCGCTAGTGCTGGTCTCGGTTGCATTCCTGCACTATACTGGCAAACAACAGAAACAACCCAGCTGCCAATTATTTTCTATTTTGGGTACATTTATTTTTATGGTGGTTTTATATTTTCTGGGACTACTACAAAATTGTGTATTTACTGCAATAAACATGATTAAATTTGATATTAAGGCAGGCGTTCTCAAACTGTAGGTCAGGACCCCAAAGTGGGTTGCAACCCCATTTTAATGGGGTCACCAAGGCTGGTATTAGATTTGCTGGGGCCTAGTGCCGAGGCTGAAGCCAAAGCCCGAGCCCCACAACCCGGGGCTGAAGCCGAAACCCGAGCCCCACCACCCAGGTTACATGCCTCCTGCCCAGGACAGAACCCTTGGGCTTCAGCTTTTGGCCCCTCCCCCCAGCCTGAGGCAGCGGGGCTGAGTGGGCTCAGGCTTTGGTCCCCTCTCCTGGAATTGTGTAGTAATTTTTGTTGTCAGAAGGGGGGTCACGGTGCAAAGAAGTTTGAGAACCTCCGGGTTATTTCTGAGTGAAAGCCACACACATCTCGGTCTTCCAACACTTACTCTACTGTCCAAAGTCACTCATGAAATCTGTGGCAAAACCCAGTATTGAACCTATATCTCCCGAGAGCTAATTCAGTGACTTAAACCTATATGTAACTGTACCTTACTGCACAGCTTAGGGTGTCTCCGTCTAAACTGTAATCTCCATTCCTCACTGCCTCTGGTTTGTTAAAGCCTTTAATGCACAGTGCACAATATCGAGGTTGGATGGAGGAATACATAGCAAAAATAAACCCACCTCTGAGAGTATGCATGGAGACTGATATGTATTTTCAGATTTATGGTCCAGTGTTTATATCAGAATATGCCTCTAAAAAGCAAATGTTATAAAACTTCTCTCTCTCTCACACACACACTTATATGGTATACTGAAAATAAGCAAAAAGAAAATATAGACTGAACATCAGGAAAAATTGACTGCAAGATCTATTAGGTTGCCGAATAAATTCCCTAGGAAAATGTTCCCATCACTTGGGACATTTAAATGTATACTGGGCAATGCTCTAATAAAGGGAGTAGAGACCAGAAAGATGGACTAGATCAGTGGTTCTCAAACTTTCCAGACTACTGTGCCCCTTTCAGGAGTCTGATTTGTCTTGCGTACTCCAAGTTTTACCTCACTTAAAAACTCAGGCTTTGGCTTTCTGCCCTGGGCCCCAGTGAGTTTAACACTGGCCCTGGTAACCCCATTAAAATTAACTTGACCACAATTTGAGAACTGCTGATAGAGCATATAGAACACTATAAACAAGTCATTGTCTTTATGAAATTTTAGTCTGCACTGACTTTGCTAGTGCTTTTTATATAATCTGTTGTCAAACTAGGCAAATATCTAGATGAGTTGATGCACCCACTAGAAGACCCCTGTGTACCCCCAGGGGTACACATACCCCGGTGGTTCTCAACCACGATTAGATGACCTAACAGGTTTTTTTCATTGCTAGTGAATATGATTCCATGATATGTAGTATGTATTTCTTTCAGTATACCTTATATTTCTGATTTTTCCCTCCCACCCAGTCAGACAGTTCAGCTGCAGTTCAGTCTATAAAATGGCACTAAATAACTATCTTAGTGTCATTTCATTGCGGCAAGATCATCAGAACCTGCCTTTTTGTGGTGATTATGAGCACATTTTTGCTGGAAAGGTCACAAGAATGAAGTGCCACCATGTTACTGAGGATTTGTACTGGACTAGTAGACAAGGCTGATGATGGCTGCTTAATTATGTTTTCACTGTGATGCATTTCAGGAAATATTAATAAGAGTGAAATTTCAATGATGAATTAATGAGTAATTGAACGGCATTTGTGCCGTATAAACTAGGGCCCCCGCAGCATAATTTAGCTCTAAACATCCTGTGCAGCACATGGGGCCTTGAACACAGAGAAATCAAGCCACAGTGGGAATGTGATGTGATCCAGGGTTGTTGTTTTTCTTGGGAGGAGGGCAGGAGGAAGCGAGAAGCAGCCTGAAAGCCAAATAATGTTGAGCCAAAAACCATCTAATTAGGAAAAGTCACCTTGGTATCAGAGGCAACACGTGGGAGGGCACATGGACTCATGTGCCCCCCGCCCCATTTGCTGCTTAGCTTGTACTGAGCATGCTCACACAGATCGAGAATGCTCAGTAACATCTGCTGAAGCCTCTGCCTTCTCTGTGTTCTCCCCCACCCCCAATAGACAGGTACAGGTCATCTCTGCTTGGTATAGAGTCTGATCTATTGATAGAGCGGCAATTGGCCGTTTCATGCACTCATGTGGATGTCATGCACATGCACTCCATGGTATACAATTATAAATGTTTGACGAGCAACGCTTATTTCTTGGTTATTTTTACCACCACACTGCTAGCTCTCTTTGCTATACCAGTTATGCTAATTGTTACATTGTTAGTCTGTATAAGGTTATATTTCTTTCCAGATGCACATAGCATGAGCAAAGCAACAGTTTGACCAGCATTTCCAGTCGCTAGCACCATTCAGGCTTGGCCGTCTCAGTGGCAAGCTACCGACACTGTGGCCCCAGCACCACATGAACATCAGAAGAAAAAATAGAAGGAAAATTCAGTGACCACATCCATTTGAAACAGAACCTGGATTCCCACTGCCATCAGAGGGAGCATAGACACGGGCGCCAGATGGCGTGAATGTTGGTGTCTTACGGATGTCACTGCCAGAGGGAAACAGACTAGAAAGCTCTAGCTTGGAGCAAAAAGAAATAAGGCTGCTCTGTTCAGAAGGGCTGGGGAAGTGACCAGATTGCCACTCAGCTTCCTGCAAGGAAGAGCCAGGCCAGATTGTCAGTGAGGTCAGAAGTGGCAGTTTAACTGCAGCTCGCTAATCTGTGCCAGGTCTTCAGCAGCCAGACTGAAGGGAGCCAGCATGACCTCCCGCTCACCCCACAAGACATCCAGGTTCCAGGTAGCAAATGCCAACGGCAAAGGATCGCTGTGCTGCATGCATCTGTGTCTTTTTGGATGAAATATATTCTCATGCATTTATGTTAACGTGCACTAGTCACTGGTGAGGCTACTTTGGCTGTAGAGAACGTCAAACATTTTGGGGATCTTTTTTTTTTTTTGTTACAATGCTTTTATGGCTGCAACATGAAAAGCTGGCTGAGAGTCTGCAATAAAAATGGAATGAATAATGTTCATTCTTCTCAACAGTATTTGCTACCCCTTTCTTACTCTGTTTTCTGCAAGCTTTTATACTGCAAGAGCAAATTTT
Organism: Macrochelys suwanniensis; assembly: GCA_033296515.1. Lineage (NCBI taxonomy): Eukaryota > Metazoa > Chordata > Testudines > Chelydridae > Macrochelys > Macrochelys suwanniensis. Next base: position 82,518,911 of record CM065776.1, on the reverse strand, counting down.
TGTTCCCAACAGTTGACAGAGAAAAGGTCACGAGTGTTGATGCAAATATGTATTCACACAAGTAATCGTGCTGAAATTGTTAGCAGGAGCCATCTTGAAAACTCCTTGGGGGGAGGGGGTAAGCCAGCGAGGAAGCATAAACAATACAACTGAGGTTGAAGGCATCCAATCATTCAGCATGAGTAGCTAATTACAGATACAAGCAACAGTCAGAGTGACGAGTTCACAATCAATTCATAGACTGCTGAAATAAATATATTCTCATAAACCATTTGTTGGAAAATGAACAAGTACACCTATATTAAAGTCTGTTCAAAGATAGTTTACAAGCTGGAAAATGGCTAGATGTGTCAGATAAATAGTTCACTGCAAATAGTTTCTGGGCTTTATCTGGAATAGCAGCTTCACACAGCTTCCTTCATTAAGGTCCCAACTCAGGCAAATTCTTAACTTTAAGTGCACACTCAAATACTTAGCTGAAATGAGCCCTAAGATTCTAAAGTTGTTGGGGAACTCAGGGCTATAACCTGCAAGATGGACTCATGTCCTTGCAGCCTGATGAAAGTCCGTGAGGAAGCAGTGAGAGTTATACTAGTGCAGAAAAGCCAGGAAGTGAAACTTACCTACAACTCACATCTAGTTTTATTATCAAAAGGAGCATTTTCCAAACTTCTGAAAGTTCAACCTGCCCTCCCCTTCAGGAAAAGGAAACCAAACAAATCCCACCTCCCCTTGCAATTGGGCCATACTCGTCTTGATATGTCTTCCGTGTCCCCCAGTGCTCACCATTTTGGGAAATGCTGGTTTAGATCATCATGATATATTTCCTCTCCTTTCTTACACACTTTGATGAGAAGTGAAATAGTTAACACTGTTAACATTTAAAATTTGCACCAATTCAGATGAATTCATTTCATGGATTTCATACCTCATAGCTATTGTTTCAGGCTCTCTGCAAACTCAAAACAGAAGTTACACTCACTTCATGTTTTCTTTATAATCATAAAAAGTAGAGACTTTTTTTAAAGTGAAAACTAAAATAAAACAATGCACACACACCAGTTTGGAAAACACACGTCTTAAAATAAAACAGCATCAATTTGAAAAGTAAAACTGATTAGGAAAAATCTTTACTAATCTAGATGTTAATGATCATGGAATGATTATGAAAGGTAATGACATATATATCAACAGGGTCCCTTTAAAAAGAATAATTTGATGTGAGGAGACAAGACCCAGGGTTGGAGGCTGTTGGTTTTTGTTTGTTTTTCTGCAATATTTGAGTCAGAAAAATCTCAACTCCCCAAGGTAAAGTGAGAGAGCTAGAGGACTATCTGCCAGAACCATGGGCACAGCACTAGTGACATAGAGGCTGAAGCAAGTTTCATAGAATATCAGGGCTGGAAGGGACCTTAGGAGATCATCTAGTTCAACCCCCTGCTCAAAGCAGGACCAATCCCCAATTTTTGCCTGAGATCCCTAAATGGCCCCCTCAAGGATTGAACTCACAACCCTGGGTTTAGCAAGCAAATGCTCAAACCACTGAGCTATCCCTCCCCCCTTCTATACAGAGCTATAGAAGTTTGCATCGTTCTATAGCTCTGCATCAAGCACAAAGGAGATTTCTCCTGACAGTGCATCATTTAAAAAAATAAATGAAAAAGGACCTGATTTCTAAAATGTGGGTTGAAGCTCAAGTCATCAGAAATGTTGTGGCAGCTACAGCTTTGTTTGAGAATCAGCCATACAAATGAAAACAGCTGACCAGTGGCTGTGCTAGTTTGCAGTCAGGTTTAATTACTAATGTAATCTGGCTCAGTTATTAAAGGTGAAGAACTAATAGCTTTTCTGGAAACTGTTTCAGCGGATGTTCTGTCAAACTTTACTGAGCACAGTGTACTACAGTAACCAACATTGTGATGTTTAATGTCCACTAGGTGACTCCACACATTGGAGTTTAGTTTCCTGTACCAAATGGGGCTTACCAGCTGGATATCTACATAGCAAAGGCTATCGTACCTAAGTGTTCTGTTCCAGCCAACCCTGGAATTTGTGTAAAACCAGGGGTTTAGTCTTCAGGTGCGGTCTCTATTTTGGTTCCCAAATCTTAGTCAACAGTACATAGGGAATATTTCCCAGAACAAAATATTACAGTTAGTAGGGTAGGAGTGAGATTTATTCACAGGAATAAAATTATGTAAATACATAAGGCTCACCATTAAAATCAGTATTTCCCAGCTAGAGTGACCAGATGTCCCAATTTTATAGGGACAATCCCGATTTTGGGGTCTTTTTCTTATATAATACCCCCACCTCTTCCCCGATTTTTCACATTTGCTGTCTGGTCACCCTATTCCCAGCAGTCATTGCATACTGTGTTTATTTTCTATTCCAGGTAGAGGGAAGCTGTGTCATATCTCATGCCATGGTTTGCTAACTGCTGATTTTTGAAGGACTGTGCTATATTTCTTTTTGCAACAAACTCATGCTCTACCACAAAATAGGACAAGAACTGCAGATATGCAACTTTCGTCCAAACCAACAACAATTTACTGTGCAATCTGCTCAGAGATCACGTTTCATCCCTGATTGTCATTCTGACCAAGAAATAAGTAAGTAAGTAAGTGTGTGTATTTTATATATGGGACCCAATGTCACTCTGTAAAGGTTTGATCCTGCACGACTGAAGTAAATGAGAGTTATACAATTGGCTTTAATGGGAGCAAAAGCAGGGATTGGTGAACACCGCAGAGTTCAGAAGTTCAGTCTGACGTTTGAATGGGGTATCGGAACTAATTTTGCTGGTGGGGAGTGGGAGGAGTTTCGAGGAACATTTTGTCCCTGTAAAGAAAAGCCTCCTCCATGACCATGCTCTCATCAAGTCATTAAACATTTCCCACTCCCATCAAAATAGATCCCTGCTGCTAAAATCATTGTCCACACGTAGATTATTCTAGCATCCTCCTCCCTGGAATCCCCACATTTCACAAGCACCTCTCCTCCCATCTCCTGTCAACTACTTCACCCACATACATTCCTCAAATCAAGAGCTGGGTGGGAACTGGAATTTCTATGCCATGGGAAATTTAACATTTCCCCACAAATTTATTTAAAAAAAAAAAAAAAAAAAAGCTAATTTGGGACACAAAAAGTCAGAAACTTTCCTGCAGACTGGAAGTGTCTGAAACAGTCACTTCAGAAAAAAACAAATGGATTTTTTCAAAAAATTATGGTCTCACCTTCCCAGGCTTCCTCACAGCTGGGAAGCCCTGCCTCCAAAGCAGTTTACCAGGCAAATAACAGGTGGACAAATTGGCAGGGAATCAGGCAGGTTTCGATCAGAACACCGACTGCTCGATTTCCATTGGAAACCTGCCTCTTTTCCATCCAAACCGCCATGTTTCCATAGATCATTTTGGTTTTGATGAATTGGTTTTGACAAATCAGCATTTTCTGACAGAAAATGTTGTCAGAAAATTTTCAACCAACTCTCCTCAAATCCCTTTACTGGCTTCTGGCCTCTCCCCACATCAAATTCTATGAACACAAATTGCCCTCTCCTTCAACCAACTTGTGTTCAGATTCTCAGGGTATAGTTACAGCAAAGCAAGTGGGATGTTCCAATATGGATTTGTGGGCTGAGAACAGGCAAAGAAATCCAACGTGCTGCAAGCCCATGGATGTACCCTGATTTATACCAGGTCAGAATTCAGCTCTGAAGCTCATACCAGGCAGCAAGGACTACTCAATGTAACAATCCCTCTCTGGAGACCTGATTAATGTGTGTGCATTCCTTAGTCAACATTATGATGATTTCAAAAATCATAATTTATTGGCATGAGTTAAACCTGCAATTTCAATTCAAGACCATGTTTAATTCATCTGTTCATTTCCAGCCATCTCATTCTCTAACGTATTCTCCTCCCGCATGGCTAAAAAAATAGGATACTGCTTATGACAATTTCTTCACACCACTGGTTTGTCTCTTACTAGGTTTACCGGTGAGTTAAACAGCAGTTGTATTCCCTTCATAATTATGTCCCTGGCTCACCTTGGCCTAGTTTAGCTAGAAAGTCTGGCTTTAGCCCCAGCAAGGTAATTAATTTCACGCTCACAATGTCTTTTATATTGCAGCTTTTGGAGGCTAACATTGTTTCAAAGTCCTAGGTCACAGGATGTCCTTAGAGCTCCATTAGAAGCAAAATAAAAACGATCTGGGGACACAGAGGATTTAATAGTTTCATTGGCAAAGCATGTGCATACAGTATTAAGCACTGAACATGGCACACGGGGTGGTGTATACACACACACACACACACACACACACACACAAACCACATATAGGTGATGACAGACATATGAAAAATTGCATTGCCATACAGTAAGTCAGCATAGCCATGTGATGAATTGCATTTATTGTGTATCTTTGACAGCCTCACCTGCCTTCTGCACACAGACCATATACTCTGGGACTTATTCCAGGATCCCAGCCCTTCCCCCAAGCAGCTTATAAAAACCTATAAACAAATATTGTCCAAAAGTATTTCCTTTCCACAAATGTGGGGGGAGGGGGAATGCACACTTAGCTCCTGCACCAGTCTGATTTCTCATGGCTCTGCAAGTCTAGAAATGGAGGCTTTATACATAGATTTGGCAGAATTTGATCTTTATTTATTTTACAGTTTTCACAGATAACACCAGTGTTTATTTTAAAGCAATTTTATCTATTTACATTTTCACAGTTGTGTGGAACTATGGGTTCTGAGCATTTTTTTCCTTCAATTTTTATCAATTTAAATTTCCACAATTGCAGAAAATTATGGCAAGAAAAGTAAGAATTATGTAATGACAGTAGACATTGGGATTCAAAAATGTAAAGCTTTATTAAACCATTAGAACACAAATTGTCAACATCACATATCAAAATATACAAAGTAAATATCCTTAAATCAACAAATCATATTTGTTTTTACTAGTCATTCACTAGTCCATTTGTAACAAGCCTAATTCAAAAGTCAAAATCACGGGATTTTGGCTCTATATTTTTCTTTATTTATCTGTAAATTTCTATTATCAATTATATATTTTCATCAAAAATAGCAAAAATCAACATTTACAGAGAAAAATCTAATCCTTTCGAGGCTATGTATACAATCAGAAAGGGGATGGCCTCAGCCTTCCAGTGGGACTTTTCCTTCTGCACCCCCATCGCACCCATCACAATTTCAGCCTTAGTTATCGATTACAGTCATTTAATCAATTTATAGAAGTAAAAAACATTTGTTTAAATCAGAAATTGTAAAATGAAGGAAATGTTTATCCAGGTGCACTGGAATAAAAAAAAAATACAGGAAGCAATGGCTATAACAACATTACTTTAGAGCTGCTGAAAATTCATAGATTTTAAGACAAGAGAGTATATTATGATCATCTAATCTGATTATCTGAATTATCAGGCCATAGAACTTAGAATTTCACCCAATAGTTCCTGCATCAAGCCCCATATCTTGTAGTTAAACTAAGAGTCTACCTTTTTTGGAAAGACATAAAGAATCTTCTACGTTCCTTGGCAATCTATTCCTGTAGTTAATTACACCCTCCTCCCCCGCATAGTCAAAGATTTGTGCCTTATTTCTGATTTGAATTTTTCTAGCTTCTACTTCCATCCATTGGATCCTGTTATGCCTTTGTCTACTTGATTTAACTATCCTTTTATCAGAGATCTTCTCCTTACATAAGGACTATAAAAAAGTCACCTCAATCTTTTCATTGATGAGCTAAATAGACTTAGCTCCTTAAATCTCACTTTTTTGGTGTGTTTGCCAGACCATAAATCATTCTTATAGCTCTTTTCTGAAAGCTCTACAATTTTTCAATTCTTTTTGAAGTGTGGCCAGCAGATCTGGGCACAGAATGTCAGCAGTGGTCTTACAATTGCTGGATAAGGAGGTAACATCACCTCCCTACTCCTATTCAATATTCTCCTTTTTTCACATCCAAGAATCATGCTCTCATATTATACTTGGATTGTAAACTATGTGGGGCTGGGACCATCTTTTTCTTATGGGTTTGCCCAGTGCTTAGTAAAATGTGGCCCTGGTGCAGAGGGGGCTAAGTTCTGCCACAAAAAATAACTAATAATGTTAGTCCTTTTGGCCACAGCATTGCACTGGGAGCTCATTTTCAGCTGGTTATCCACCAGGAAGCCGAAGACCTTTTTAGAGTCAGTGCTTTCCAAATACAGTCTCCCAGCCTACAAGTATGGCCTACTTTTCTTTGTTTCTAGATGCATGGCTATGCATTTGACTACTAAAACACATAGTGTTTGACTGCAACCAGTTTTCAAACAATGCAGATGACTCCGAATTACAAGTTTTGTTACAAACCTAGAACTCAGGGCAGGTTTGCCAAGTGCTGCCAACCTTTCAGGGAATTTGGAAGAACCCCAAGACAAACTTCAAAAAAAACCTAGCTGTGTTGTATTTTTAGTGGAAAACTTGATGTTTTCCAGGTTTCTGACTGAAGCCATGTAAAATGTAATGCTTCAGCCTGTGTTTTGTTTTAGATTTGGGGCAATGTTCAGAGTGTACAAACCCATTCAAACTGAAATGGTGAGTTTGGACATCTCTAATAAGATGAAATTCTTCCCTGCAGCCATCACAAGGTCCATGCACCGCTGAATTGCCTAATGCACTTGAAAACCATAGGACTTTGCTGGCCCCCAGCATGGGGTGAATTTCAAACATAATGGATAACTGCACAAAATATGCATTTACAGGGCGGGAGGTCATGTCTATGCTCCGGGTGCTATACTGGCACAGCTAGAGCGCTTGCAGTTATGCCACTGTGGCGCTGTTGCGTAGATGCTTCCTACAGTGATGAAAGCATTTTTTTTCCAATTGATGTAGGTAATCCACTTCCTCTAGCAGCAATAGCTAGCCATCGACTTAGCCACAAATAATTGTGATAGCTGTTAAAATGTCAAAAAAATTGCTTCTGTTGGCCTTCACACATCTACACCAGGGGGTTAGGTTGGCTTAACTGTGGCACTCAGGGTGAAATTTTTGCAACCCTGAGTGACGTAGCTATGACTTTTAAACATAGACCGGGCCTAATAGTGTTCAAAATTATGGTCTGAGGCAGATGGGATTGGATCAAAAATCTTTTATTAATAATTAAGACAAGTTTCCTTGTATCACATCCCCCACAAAAAATAAAGAAAAAACAGCTTAAAATAACATTCTTTGCACTATTTGCCAAAAAGTGAGAGAGAACATTTGCGCTCTTCTCTGCGCTGAAAGTGCAGTAGGAAGAATGGTCTATCGTGGCACTGTCAGTCAAGTTTTGATCTCCTTAGTGAGTTTGACTGACAAGTGACAGTACTTTGGTTTCTGTTTGTTATAGAAAATTATTGTGATTACAGTACTGTTAAAACTTCAAAAAACAAGAGAGTTTCTGGGTTCCCCCGCTACCACCAAAGATATTTGAACAATAGCAGTGATTACCTTAGACAGAAGCATAAATTGTAATTTGGTGTACATTTACATCTCTTTCATCCCATTTTCAGTCAATAATTATTATTATAGTGACTTGGGAACTCCTGGTTGAGCCTGGAATATTGTGATCCGAATGCCCTGACCTGCTGACATTCAGAGAAGTCAGATACAGACTGTATCTCCAACCATTGTCATACGTCAAGTTCAGAATGTGGATATTATCCTCTCACTGCAGCATATAATCCCAGTGAGGTTCCTCACATCCTGAAGCAGAAGATTGAAGCCTCCTGTGTAAGTGGGTGCTGAATTTCATCCAATGTACTTAACCCATGACTAAAAATGTGCAATTCTCCCCTTTGTACTGTCAAGAAAAGACTGAATTCACCACCATGCTCAAGGCCTTGCACCAGGCCTATATACCACGCAAATCCCATTATGTCCTGTTTACAGGCTGAGGAGCCCTTGTGCTGAGCTTCTGCACAGGAGCAAATTTCACCCAGAGAGAAGAGAGATTGAGAAGCTCCAGCATCTCTTTGTGATTTCCACCACCTCCATTACCATGGTGCCATGCATGCATTGTTCAAGACATCCATCACTTGTACATAATCAAAATTTTAAAACCTGTTCTGGTTGTAAATCTGAATTAAACGAGAGAACAATACCCTTCGGGGAGCTATTGTGTTTAAACACTTTCTTCGGTGTTCTCCGTTCTAAATGTGACACACTCCCCTGAATGTGGGTGTTAGAAGGGCAGACGTTAACTTGCTTAAAGCTATTTACCCTGATATTTCAGTCATAGTTCAGGAGATGTTATGACCTTAAAGAAAGAGTGGTGAAACACAAGTCATTTACAAATGAGGGTTTAAAGCTGAATTATACTTTTATTTATATAAAGGACATTTCTATGGGCTGGTCATATTGTGAGAGAAGTCTGCACAAGATTTCTACTCCCCAAAGGAGGAACTACCATTCTGTAGCTTGGTGTGGAAAAAGGGGGAGTTCAGGGTGTTATTTTTTATCTGTGTCATATGCACCTCTGTTTATCTATATGATGCTACACGGTCTCAATGCACAGAGTTAAATCAAAGGCAGCTGTGAGGGGAAAACCCACAGGAAACGAAACAATGAAAGATAAGACACCTGGGGTAAACAGCTTCAAAGGAGTTAAAACACCAAAGCCTGGGACATCAACTGGTAAGAAGCTACCTACTTGGCTACATACAGGCAAGAATGGTTTGCTCCCCCCAAGGCCAAGTAGGATCAAAAGAGGATACGAAATTGTTACAGGACCCCAGCCTCAAAAAGGCAGAGGTTCTGCCAGGGGCTGCCCAATGAGCATCAGAGAGAGCTGACAGACTGTCAAAGAGACACAAAGAGAGAGAGAGAGACATTCAAACTACAGCAGGGCAGTCAACTTTTCCTAACCCGGAGATGGAGATAACTGGGTTAGGTGAAATGTACCAGAGCTTGCAAGGAAAGATTACAGGTTCGGTAAGAGGAAATATGCATGTAGACACTTTGCTCTGCGTGCTTTGGGCCTTTGGGTGAATGAATATATAATGTTTTGTTCTGAAGAAGCGGTTTTTGAGTCACTTTATTCAGCTTGCTGGTCACAAGTCCCAGAGTAAAAGGGCTCACAGGTGCCAAACACAGCTGGGCCTGTCACATTAACATAGCACGAGACACCAGACTGCAGCCCAGAGATCCAATCCCAGGTGGTTGAACTTCCCTGGGGGAGGGGGAGGGGAGTGAAGCCTATCCCCATAGGGATGCACTCCAGAGGGACTAAACGGAGTCTAAAGTGCAGTTCTCCTTATATTCTGAAACGCAGTAATGCATGTTACAGACCCATTGGTAAGAGGTGTGCTACCTTATGGCTGACACTATAACTGGGTATTTTTTTGCAGTACTGCCCATCCCAAGCATTAAAATATTGCGAACTAGGCATCCAAAAACCATGAGATTAGCTGAAAAATCATGAGATTTTAAAAACCCATTTGGGTTCTTTTATTTGCCTTCTGGTATTTGAGCGTTTAGGATGCACTCAAGTCATATTTTCAAGCTTTTCTTCACAACCACAAGAGTAAAAAGATACTCTTTTTTTAAAAAAATGAAAGCTCATATTCTTGCATATTCACATCACTCAAGGAACTGCAGCTAGCTCTAGGAAACTTATCAGATATCGCAAGACTCATGAAAAAAATCATGAGAGTTGGCAACACTGCTTGGGTTTTGCAAAGAAACAAAGCCAGAACACAGATGCAAAAAAACTTATAAATGAGGTGTATGATGCCAAATCTATGAGGTGCAAGTAAGTTTAAAATTTGGAAATGTATGTGCCCAAGTGTGTATGAAAGAGGTCTAAACCTGCGAGTTTTGCTTCTGATATTGCTTTTCAATACCCTAGTAACAGCAAAAACTGATCTGAGATACACCAAGGCATACGGAAGCCAAAGGAAGGTACTGAGTATTCAGGCTTTCCCTGAGTATATCACTCTGAACAAGGCCCTTTTTCTCTCAGAAAGACACAGGAAACATGATTATTGACCACAGCCCTGGTTTTATTTATTGTTTTGGTTAATTTTTAGTTGTTGTTGCTAATTTGCACCTCAGATGCTACCTTGTAAATACTGCCAATTTTTCTTGTCTCATAGGTTTGAAATTTGAAAATGACAGTTCATATTTTTTAAGTTCCCTCCGATTTCAGTCATGAGCTGTATGTATCAAACTGAGCTGCCAACATATTCTTTTTGGTTATTTCTTTTGGTAGCTGCAAGTGCAGATAAGATTTTGTTTTTATTATTATGGTTAGCCCGAAGTACAGTGCAGAGCCGAGTTGCAAAACTAAGTAGTCTCAAACCTTTAAAGTTCACTTCAAATTATATTTTTCTTTAAATTACAGATTACATATGAGTAAAGGGGAGAAAAGGCTTTCAGCCTTCAGAAAAGGCTTGACCCGTGGTGACCGCGGGTCAAGCATTCCAATCAGGAGAAGAAACAGCTTGTCTTTCAGAGGTTTCAGTGTGTGAGTTCTGGCATTGCTTGAGTCATTCAGTTTGGAAAATGATAATTATCGGGTTTTGTTACACTAGCCAGTCAGTCAGCAAAATGATCTGCTTGAGATTGGCATTCAGTCTTTCAGCATTTTTCACAGAAGAGTTTTGTTTACTATAAATTGATAATAGCTCTGCATTTTCAAGTGATACATTTTTTTGGAAAATATATCTTCTGAATGGGAGAAAAATATTAAAATGGCTGGTAAGAGATAATAGTAATGTATCAGAAATGCCATCCGTGTGGAAGTAGGAGTATCAGTAACAGATAAAAGCCATACACGATAAGCAAAATGATGGGGGTTTGGGCATTCTGCCAGAGGAAGTCTTGGTGGACATATCTTTTTTCAATAATGAACTCCCACTAGAGCTTGCACTTTATGAGTCTGACACATCTAAACTACATTCAGCAACATTTAAATGTTGAAATAATAGGATAAATTCAAACCAATTAGAGAGCATATGGAATATTGCTTTCCTAATGGTATGCATAAGCATCTTTTGTCAGTTCTATCAGATTAAAGACCCCAAGTGCCTGCAGTGATCAGATCTGTGGTGATAAATGGGCACAGTGGTGCAAGCAGAGCTGCGTGTGAGCTCTGAGGTGGGTCTAATACAGGAGCAGGAATCTGCATTGCAGTTGGAGAATTCTCCCTTTGTTTCAGGGAAGCATGGAAATGAGATTGCATTCTCAGCCCAATCAAAGTCCATTGTTTTACCAGGTCAGTGTCGTTAAAGGAGCACATTTTCATATTCTCACCCGGCATCACTGCCTTAAAGTGAATGCCCCACAGAAAACCCCAATTAACCTTCAGCTGACAATGAGACACTGAATAATTCTTTCTTCTCTTTCTATTGCACAAAATAAAATAAAAACATATTCTGAGCTTGGAAGCGCAAAACACATTTACTTACAATAGCAGAAGGAAACAAGCTGTATAAACGCTCTGAAAAGTCAAAAATAAAGCACCAACCAAATTAGAAAAAACATCAAGGACTAACACCTCAAAGCTAGGAAGAAAAGAGCAATTCAACACATTTTTTCTAGTGGTTCTTATTATTGATTATATATTGATCACTAACAGCATCCGCATCCTGTACAACACATAGAGGAATATCATAGTCCGTCCCTCAAGAAGCGTAATGTCTTAGACTCCGACTCCCCACTAAGAACCGCACAGGCGGACCTCTACATCAATGGGATTCTGCATGAGGGCTAGGTCCCACCATGTGATTCTCAGTGAACGATTGGGGCTTAAAATGGGCAAACATTTAGAGATGCTTTTAGATTTAAATTTTGTCTTCAATTTTTTTTTAATGAAAAATAGCTTTGTTGACTAAAACCAATTTTTCTTGTGGAAAATTATAATTTTGGTTGAAATTTACTTCAAACAAAATTAGAAGCCAGAAATCAAACCATTTTAGCTGAAGTTTTCTGAAAAACGCATCCTGAGGCCGACACCCAACATGGAAATTTAAACCTGGATGGTTAAAGTTTGGCAAACAACTGAAAACAGGGTCTTATAATGGAACATGTTAGGTTGTCTTAAGTATAGACAGCACTACCAGCTCTGCCGAGAATAGCTGTGCAGTTTAAGTAACTCACCATGGCTGCATAAATCCTTTACACACTTTGGCTTGCACTCTATTGCCCCTTCCAACTAATATTTTTTATTATTGTTTCTTTCACTTTAAATCAATTTAAAGCTTTTAAGATACATAAGTACGAGGCGCCAGACCCTAGCGGGTGTAACCTGAAGTATTAGCTTCAGTGATTGTAATGGATTTACATGGATTTCTACCAGCTCAGGAAGAATCCCAAGCAGTTTAAACTGTCTAGAAGCGTAGAACATCTGAAGTAGATGAATGCTATCTAGAACCGCAGTCTGTTTCAGATGTTCTAAGCATTAGGTCTATTTAAGATAATCTTGGCCTTGATTGCCTCCTATTATCTGATTGCAAATTGGCTTAACTGGCTACCTGGGTTTATAGGGGGTCCTTGGGAGATGTAGAGCCAGCGTAACAGCTTCTACTTCCCCGCCCCCAAGTCCCTATTGTAAAGGGCAGACCACAGCAAGAAGGTCACCTGTGCTCTGGCAAGCCCCAACTGTTGCAACAGCCCCTTGGGCTGCTGTAAATTGTACTCTAAGCCGATTTGGTCCCAGGATCTGGGAGCCGCAAAAGTAGTAGAGCGCCACCTTTGTCCCTTCTCTGTCTTGACCTAAGCAGTGCTTATCCAGAATAGAGAAACACGCTCCAGCTTGTGCATGTAAACGTCAGAAAAACATGCATATCCTCCAACACTAACTTTCGCACGCCAGCTGGAGATATTTAGGGCCCAGGCATATATGCCTCGAGAATATCTGAACAGCACGCAAAGTTCTTAAATGCTGCAAGCAGTGAGACTGCAATTCCCCTGCTCATGCTTAATTCTGCCGTTTACAATAATCTTCCCACCTCAGGTTCCTTATCCCCACTCTCTCCTCTTTACTGCTATTCACTTTTAAGAAGTGCCTCCTCTGAAAGGCCAGTGCAGCTCCAGGGACTTGCCAACTCTCATGATTTTATCATGAGTCTCATGCTATTTGGTGTTTTTCCTAAAGCCCTAGCTCCCAGAGGCCATTTCATTACATGAGAAGTTAAGTTTTCATTTAAATAAAAAAAGTGACTTTCTAGCCCTTGTGCCTGCACAAAAGAGCTTGAAAATGTGACCAAAATGAAGCCCAAAGGTTCAAAAACCAGAGGGCAAATTAAAAAAAAACTATTTTTTTGTATTCTTTTAAAATCTCACGATTTTTAAGCCAATCTCATGACTGGCTTACAATTTTTTGAACACTTTAGGTCAGCCCTACTGGCTGCTGCTACATAAATACTATCATCTACTTACATATTTCAGCAAATTTAGTGCTGGTTTCTCTACTTAGCCTCATAATAGATACAGCATGAGCTTACCTCACCCCACCCCACCCCACCAATATGCCAATAGCCTGACTTGAAGGGAGTGGGTGGGTTGTTCTGTCTCTTACAAGCCTCAGCTCCTTTGCCAAACGTGCTAACTACAGTGCCATGAAGTATTAATTGTGGCAATGGATGCTTTGTGCAAGGGCAAGAGAGAGAAATGTAGACACCTGTTCACTAAGAAAAAGAGCTGCAGATTTAAAACACCACTGAACAAATAATACTAATAATACCCAGCAAGCAGCTTCCTTCCCAATGTTTTGGGGAGTGATGATTAACTTGCTCCAGTCACAATGCAAATGGCAAAGCATTTTCTATTTACAGCTTTTATTTCAATACTTCAGGAATAGCTCATTGTTGGCTGTGAGATCAGGGGACTCAACAAATAAGCCAAGAATAGTTTGGCTCACTTGTCTAAACTGTATTAAGGCAAAGCTATGGGTTTAAAAGAGTTTATGATCTCAAAGGTTTTGAATTGGTCTCCCGTTTCCTTCATAAGAGCTTTTCTCTGGATTTGAATTTCTCTCTTGCCCTTATTTTGCTTCCTAGTTGTTGGTTTTTTTTAATTTAATTTAATTTTTTATTTGCCATGCTTTAAAATATACTCAACATCAAATGAACACAAGTTTTAAAAAGCCTGTCTTACAGCAAAATGGGGAATGGGGATAGATGAAAAATGTACTGATTTACTTAAAAGAGCAAAATTAAATACATATCACACTGGCTTCTTTAATCTCCCCATGTTGAAAAACAAACAGAGTATGTTATTTTCACACTTCAGAATTTGTTTTTATTGCAGTTACCAACAACAGTTGTTGACTGAAGAAGGGGCAAATTAAGGTGAATTTAAAAGTGCTCTTTCCTACTGAACCACACTAAATTCATGAGGATATGAAATGGGTATAATAGTTTGGTCTAAACTCTGCCTACAGACATTGGATAGTAAAATCAATGGGAAGTACATGTATCCTAAGGCAGCAGAATTTGGCCCTTTGGATTTCACTCACTTGGGATAATGTAACATTGCTGCATTCATAACTGTTTCCTTCTGCTGCATGAAAGTGAAAAGGCCATTTTTAGTTTCAGAAAAATAAGAGGACTCCATATCTTAAAACATAGCATACCCACTAATTTCTCTGGGAGTGAACCTCAGGAAAGAAACTGCATCAAACAAACTAAATGCTAAGCCTCAAATTTCCACCACCTTGCCTAGGCCTGGAGAATCCTCTGATAACCTTTGAGAAGGCAGGACTTCACCCAGGAATCACTTGAATGCCCACCTTTATTCCAGCACCTTTATCAGCATGGAAAGCAGCACAGGGTCATTGAAGGGAACAGTTAATGTGAGTAGAATAATGAATCCCAGAATCTTTACAAAGGTAACAACAACATAGCTGTACTCATACCTCTGCCACATTTACATCAGAAAACAAACCAGTCTGAACTTCCCCTTCAGTGTTGGTCCATTAGCCCCAGAATAGGGCACCTCCTTGCCTTTGGTATGGTAACTGACCTTTGCATGCAAGGTAAGCCAGCAGCGGCCATGCACCTATCAGCTCCCTAGGCTATTTCCCAGCACTTAGTTCAGGCTCAGTCTGTGTTGAATCCTACCTTCAGCCCTGTGCAGCATCTTCCAGAGTGCCACTCTAGAAGATCCTCCAATGAGGGTCAAGAGCAGGGATCAGGAAGTGGAGTGTGGGATTTCCTGCCAGATGTCTAAACCAATCAGGGCTCTGAAGAGCACAGAGGCTCACTCCTTCATAGCCATATGTTGCTGATGGGTGAAATGGTTTCTCCACACTACACACATACTGGGGTGAAGCTTCTGCACAGCACCTGGCTAGAATAGCCAGGCCAGGCACTACGGAGATCAGGGCCGGGTGCAAGGAAGTTTCATGCCCTAGGTGAAACTTCTTTGCACCAGCCCTGTGCCCCCCCTAGCTAACGCCATCCTCCCCCCATGGCAGCCAGCTCCACACACACCCCTGCAACTAACCCCCCCCACAGCAGCAGCTCAGCCCCGCGGGCCGCGGCAGCCTCCCCACACGCCCGCGGGCTGCGGCAAGCTCGGCTCCCCGCTTGCCCGCAGGCCGCGGCAGGCTGGGCTCCCTGCCGGGCCACGGCAGGCTCGGCTCCCCGCACCCTGCCGCAGCAGCCCCCCCACCCGCACCCCCCACGCGGCCAGCCCCCCCGCCCGCGGCAGCTCACCTCCGCCGGCGGCAGGGGCAGCAGCTCATGGGAAGCTGCGTTCTTGGCGGCATTTTGAATCGCCACTGGGAGTCCCTGCCCCCCAAATCCTGGCGCCCTAGGGTCGCCTATTGGGAGCGCTGGCCCTGATGGAGATGTATGAGAGATAGGAGAGAGGAATCCTCCCAACCGGACTGAGAGCAGCTATACAGATGATCTATGGAGCCTACTCCACCCTCAGGCCCATAGCACTCTATCTGCTTTCTGCATGCCACTATGCACCAGGGAGCCCCATATATCTCAGCTCTGTGCTTTTCAGGAGGGTTACAGACCCTGGAATCCTGTCCCGCCTCATCCCACTGCAGAGAGGAGCTGCATTAGTTAGCTGCTAAAAGAGCCTCCAGGGATGTGGTGGCAGAGGCAGTATTGGCCCCATTGTGTAAAGCTGTGTCACACTGTATATTACATTACAGCGTGCAATTGTCAACCGGTTTGTTCAATTTCTTCTTGATTATATTCAGCTTCATTAAACCTAAGTAATGACCTTGCTTCATTTTAATAGCTACCATATTCCATTTTAAATGTCTTACTGAATATTTTCTTCCTCTTTTAGACCTTTCTGTGACCTCTAAGCAGTTTCATGCCCCATCCCATTGTTCGTTTTCCTTCTCATTCTGTTTCGTTCCATGCAGGCAGCTTCCTCCCTATGAACTTTGTTGAAGCATCTCTCTGGTTTCTGCCTTTCAGTACCTCCAGGGGTCTGATTGTGCATGCAGCCCTTGAAACTGAATCAAACAGGCACCTTTGTCCGGAGATGAGGGAAAGTTAGCTGCTTTGATTCCTGTTGCTATTGTGTGCAGGGGATAAAAGTGGCAAAGCTTAGACAAATCCGCCATTTTATGGCTATTGTATAACTCCTTGCTCTTGTGCCTTTTTTTACATGAGCACACGCTTTCAGCACAGACTGCTTCATTTAACTAGCACCCCCACAAATATGTTAATTTGCATTTGATTCTTAAGCTATAACACAGGTGAACAGAGTACAATGAAAGAGTGGAACGGGCAGTGAAAATTAAACCTCTGTGCACCTACTAAAGCAAGGAAAACCAGAGTGAAAGCAGCCACAGCCCCATTCACTCAGTCCCTTTGTGTTTTTGCAATGCCACCTGTGTAATCGACCGCCAGAGATTTCCCCTAGATAATATCACTTGTACAAATACATAGTGTGAGACACAGCTGCCTCTATCTAGCTATATGCTTTTGTAATGAAATACACTTGCCTAGAGAACACTTCATAGATAAATGCCTGAACAGGAGATATTATCAACGGTAAAGGGAAAACTCAGGGCATTGGAGAGTTGTGTGTGGCATGCACATATATGAAGGGCTGGTAAAGGGGAAGAGGCAACCCCCCTTCCCCTTTTGCTTGTCAATGGAGGTTGTCATTTTTGTTTCTCTTAGAGGAGAGTCCTTGAATTGTCCTTCCATGTGTATTTGTACTATATAACAACAGGGAACCTTATTGCTAATAGTATTTTAAGGGCTCTATACTTTTTTAAAAAGACTGTTTGAGCCAAGAAAGGTACGTCTATACTGCCATGAAACACCAGCGGCTGGCCGGGGTCAGCTGACTCGGGCTTGCAGGGCTCAGGCTGCGTGGCTATCAAATTGCAGTGCAGACATTTGGGCTTGGGCTGTAGCCTGGGCTCTGGGCCTATGGGGGGGGGGGGGGTGTCCCAAAGCCCAGGCTCCAGCCTGAGCCCGAATGTCTACACTTCCATTTTATAGCCCCCACAGCCCGAGTCCCACAAGCCCAGTCAGCTGACCTGGGCCAAATGCAGGTGCTTTATGGCAGCGTAGACATACCCTAAAGGACAGTTTGCTGGTTTGAAGCGTATGTATAATCTAAGGGTACGTCTATACTTACCTCCAGGTTCGGCGGTAAGCAATCGATCTTCTGAGATCGATTTATCGCGTCTTGTCTAGACGCGATAAATCGATCCCAGAAGTGCGCGCCGTCGACACCGGTACTCCTGCTCGCCGCAAGGAGTAAGTGCTGTCGACGGGGGAGCCTGCCAGCCGCGTGTGGACCCCCGGTAAGTGCTTTGAAGATCGAACTAAGATACTTCGACTTCAGCTACGTTATTAACGTAGCTGAAGTTGCGTATCTTAGTTCGACACGGGGGGTTAGTGTGGACCAGCCCTAAAAGGATTAATAAAACACCTATTACAATGATGTGTTGGATTAACCAGAGGTTGTTGAGGCACAACATCATAGTACATGGAATGTTTAATAACAGTAGTAGTTGTCCGGGGTTTAGTAGAGCTCAGTTGTCATTTGATGCTAATATGCCTATTACTTCACTCTGCATGACTTTCAAAACGCAAGAGCTCTTTGTAACTACAGCTCATGTTAGAGACTGGGAATTGTATGGCTTGAGGGTAAAGCCTATTCTGACCTCAGCAACTTACATATGCAGGGGGGCTGCTGGGATATGTAGGTTACTTCCATAGCATTGTTGCTGGTGATGTGGGTTATCTGTTTAGTTGGAAAAATTAAAGAAAATTGCTTTATTAGGAGAGTTTGTATTAAAGGGTGTAGCAATCTGCATGGAACCCGAAGGGAGGGGCATGGGTTGCAGGAGAGGCCAGTTTGGAGAAGGAGCCAGGAAGTTAGTCTGCATGCACATGGCTAGCAATGCTAAACTGCAATTGTAGGAGTTCTGTGAATAGTTGTTTTAACATTGAGCCCATTGTGTTTAATACAAATGGAGCCCTTTCATGAGATTGCCCAGCAGATGGGCCAAAAACCATAGTGGGAGCAGTGGGTGAGTGGCCTAGGCTCTCCACAACACATATGTGGCCACATTTAGAGGTAATAACATGGTGTAAGTTAGAGCCCCCATTACACTAAGAGACTACCTTAAACCCAATCCCGCCCACTATAAAGCTGTATAAGGGTGTCTAAATTGGTGTAGTTTACATGCCAAGGAGATAGAAGGTATAAGTTAAAATAGTGTGGGTATTAAACCAATTTTTAAAAAATCTTAGTTGGTCAGTTTCTACACTACATTTTGGCCTGATAGAATATAGCAGAGACCTCAAACTTGAAGTGTTAGTATTTACCATAGAAAAGTCAATTCCTCTACACTACAACTCTGCTACCAGTATCACTATAATTATGAGTTTAATATCTGAAATTCATTGATTTCATATTTGCATGCATGTATGCTAACTAAAATTAATTAATTTTAATTGCATACACCAATTACAACATCAGACTCATTTTCCAACATATTATTCCTCACTGATTACATATCCTCTAAGATTGCTTTAATTTTTCATTTTGTGCTTTAAAGTCAAATAATAATATGTATTTCTAATTAAGCACACTTACGTATCTCACTGCTGATTAAATCACTATTTAATATTTTATAACACAAGCCACCTTTAATTTCCCCCACTGAGAGCAACAGCCTTGCAACTCTTTTTATCCCCTCTGGTTTCACAGATCTTGCCATTTTCAGACTAGACTTCTGAGTTAATACATCATGTTGCTAGCGGCAGAATTCTTCCATCTTCATCGTGAACTGTCTATGAAGCACCTTGTTGACAAGAATTAACTCTCAGGGAAAGGAGGTTTCCTTGACCAAAGTACTCTGATTTAGGGGGTGAGCAGGAATCAAGCCCTTTGCCCTATTCCCTAGAAGAGAAGGAGGGGACATTTAGGGAGAGATTTTCAAAAGTGCCTAAGGGAACACATGTCCCATTGAAAGTCTCTGGGGACTTCACCTTCTAAATCTCATAGGTGCTTTCAGAAATCTCCCCCCTGAGGCTCCCACCTGAACTGGGCTGGGAGATGCATAGTGGAGGGGAAGGAGAGGAAGTAATCTTCCCTCCTGTCCCAAGCTGCAGAGTGGTTGTGGAAACACTTAGCAGCTCAGAAACTACATTAGCCCCCCTCAATTCTAGAGTAACCTGGGAAGTTCTGATCCTGCCTCCACAGCTCACTGTGCTGTGAAACCACATACCAACTTGTGCAGTGGAGTCACACTAGTTTCAATTGTAGGTAGGAGCTGGGGGAAGTGGAGAAGAAGCAGAGAAGCAGGATTAACCCCTTATTGAACTTGACTTGTTTTTAGAGAGAGGCCCAAGGGCTTGTCTACACCAGGCAGTAATGTGCATCAATGGGGTGTGAATTCTCATGTGCACTAGTGTGTTGCACACTACTTGATCTATGTAAACCCTGCTGGCACCAATGAAAATTTCTCTGGTATATGTTAACATAGTACACTGAAATGGGTTAACATAGTACAGTAATGCACAGTAGGAAAATTCCTGTGCATGCCAGCAGGGCCTACAATGGCCAGTTAGTGTGCAACACATTAGTGCACATTAGAATTCACACCCCACAGGTGCATGTTACCACACTATGTGGAGAAGCCCCAAGAAAAGGCCCCAATTCAGCAAAGCACGTAGGGATTGATCCAAAGCTCACTGAAATCAGTGGGAGGCTTTCCATTGACTTTAATGGACTTTGGATCAGACCCTCAAGCACATGCTTATTACCCTCAATGACACGTAAGTACATGCATAAGTATTTTATTGAATAAGCATATGCTTAAGTCTGGTGCTGAATCAGATGCCAAATTCAGATCTAAATCCAAACTTTCCCAAAGTCTGTGGGTGTTTGGATCCTGCACTTTGTTGTGACCTGGGGATATGTCCACACTACAAACACCATAGCAGCACAGCTGCAACTACACCATTGTAGCGTAGACACTTACTATGGTGATGGAAGCGATTTTCTATCACTGTAGTAAATCCACCTCTCCAAGAGGCAACAACTAAGTCGATGGAAGAATTCTTCCATCAATCTAGCTGTGTCTAGATTTCAAAAAATTCTTCTACAGTAGGGTAACTTAAGTTACTGCTCTGCTAGTAACTAATGAGTTGGCTAGAGATACATTGTGAATAGTCTAGGTCAGAGAAGAAAGATGATCAAAGTCAAAAAGGAGGAAGAAACTAAAACTAAAACTAAGTTTGTCTCAGAACCAGTGAAGAAACAAAAATCAAGACCAGCTGAAATTCAATTCCAACCCCAGGCGATCAGCAAAAATAGACACAAAGAAAAAGCAACCAAAATAGAGGCAACAATAACAAAACAGAAAATAAATCTAAGGCATCGCTGTAGCACTTCAGTGTATACACTACAGCTATGTAAGGGGTTCTTCCATCATTGTAGGAAATCCACCTCCCCAAGAAGCAGTAGCTAGGTCAATGGAAGACTTCTCCCATCAACCTAGCACTGTCTACACTGGATCTTAGGTCAACTTAACTATGTCTCTTGGGGGTGTAAATTAAACCAGCTCTAAATAAAAACACAACTGAAGATGAACACACTGCATAGGGCTTTTTTTAATAAAAGGACATGTTGGAAGAAAGAAAAGAAACTCAGGACAAAGATTTATTGAGGACAAAGAAAACTAATTCAACGAAAACAGAAATGCAACAAACACAAAAAATGAGTCAAGTTACTCCAGAAAAACCTAAGGACACAAAAAAGCCCTTTATAATAACTTTTCTCCTCAGCTCTTTAATAATTCAGACTATGTTGGAGATTTCAGGGAATATTATTGCTATATTCAACAGCTTAACCTAGAAATCTCTTCAGAATGTGAAATGTAGAATATTTAAACTAAGGAAGTAAACTCTGCCCTGCACAGCTAGCAGCCTTTTTCAGCAGAGTACAAATAGCAAGAAGAGAATGACCTCTATGGTTACGGCACTGGCCTGAGACTTGGGAGACCTGAGTTCAAGGTCTCTGCCACAGACCTCCTGTGTTACCTTTGACACTTCATCTCTCTGCCTCAGTATTTCTCTACCTCACAGAAAGTATTTCTCTACCTCCTCCTAGATTCCACAATAAAGTCCACCCATGGAAAGCGTACATTATATAGTACATATATTACCATAATATCTTAGTATCTCATAATCATTTAATGTAATTATTCTCACAGAAGTATTGTGAGAATAATTACATTAAATGATTATGAGATACTAAGATATTATGGTAATATATGTACTATATAATGTATGCTTTCCATGGGTGGACTTTATTGTGGAATCTAGGAGGAGTCAGTAGCTGAAATATTATATATTCAATTTCTTTACAGATTTGGGTAAAAACAACCCCCTCTGTTTGCATATTGCCTTATCTACCTTTAGATTGTAGGTCCATCAGGGCAGAGAACCTGTTTTTTTCCAGGTCCAGCCTTCCAACTGTACAGCAGCATATACATCTATAGTTGTACCCATCATCAGCAGTTCACACTCATAGATGACCTTCTGCAGTTCCTGGAGAAGAAGGAGACAGCAATTTTCATATTACTAGATCTCAACACAAAGTTTGGTGGAATCTATTATTATAGTACCTCCCCTTAAACACCTACCACGAGGTTAATGGAGGAGAACAGGGAAGGCTCAAAGTCTGCCTTTCTGGTCAAACTTGTTGAATTTTTCCAAATTTCAATTTTTCAACAATTTTTTTTATAGAGCTGATTGGAAATTTTTGGAAAGACTGTAAAAAAAAATTACTGGCCAGAACCAGAGTGTTATGTTGAACAGCTGATCCTCTAGACCTAGACTGTTTCCCCATGGAATTCCATAAGACTACTCTTTTTCACATTCTGTTTTAGAATTATGTGAAACCACTAGTGGAAATGTTGAGGTATCATTGACTCAAGTCTCTGTGACACACAGATAACTCAAGCTCATCCACTTCTAATACCAAGCGTAGAATTACCCATCCATCCCCACGCCTGTCCGAGAGAAGAACCTGTACAAAAGACAACTGGTTGAAGTTAAACCTGAACAAAACAAAGGTGATGTTGGTGGGAAGTGGAAAATATTTTGAACAACAATAACTGTGTCATCAGTTTCAACTGAAGGATTTGCCCTCATAGCCTTGCACTTCAAGATGCCTAGATGCTTACCTTGATGAACATAATATAAAAACTAATGCATCAGCTCTCCCTAAGTCACTATATACACTTTGTATGGAGCTGGCTAGTGTTTGTATGCACTATGCTCTCTTTTGCAGCACCCTCCTCTTTTGACACCTCTGTCTCTGACAATGCCTCATCTTTATCACCTGTAACGGATTCGGTCACAGAGACTCCCCTCGAGACTGTCACTCAATGAGCTGGGATACCACTGAGAACAGCCCTCCTGCCAGAACAGGCACCCCTCCACTCCTGTCTTGCTGAGTTAGACACTCCAGTCAGCTCCAGCACAGACCCAGAGGTTGGGCAATGCCTCTCTGCAGTTCACTGAAACTGAGATTCACTCAGCCCAGGGACTCCTCAGTTAACAGGGACTTTCCCAGCACCCAGTGTTCAGCCTTTCTGGGAGCCTGAACCCTAAATAAATCCGTTTTACTCTGTATAAAGCTTATACATGGTAAATTCATAAATTGTCCGCCCTCTATAACACTGATAGAGAGATATGCACAGCTGTTTGCTTCTCCAACTTACTCTGGGTTTATTAATAAATAAAAGTGATGTTATTAAGTATAAAAAGAAGGATTTAAGGGGTTTCAAGTAATAACAGACAGAACAAAGTAAGTCACAAAGCAAAATAAAACAAAACACGCAAGTCTAAGCCTAATACACTAAGAAACTGATTACAGGTAATATCTCACCCTCAGCGATGTTCCAATAAGCTTCTTTCACAGACTAGACTCCTTCCTAGTCTGGACTCAATCTTTTCCCTGGTACAGTCCTTGTTATTTCCAGCAGACATCTCGGGTGGTAATCAGGGGTTTTCTCATGATTGGCAGCCCCTTTTGTCCAGCTTCACCCCCTTTTATAGCTTTGGCACAAGGCAGGAATCTTTGGTCTGTGCTTGTCCCCACCCCCACCTCATCAATGGAAAAGATGGATTTTCCAAGGAAGGATTCCAGTATCATGTGACATGGTCACATGTCACTATAAGACCCCTGGTCTCCGTTCTTCCTGGGTTGGCATGGCAGAGAGGCATGGCCCAGCCTCTGGGTCTGTGCTGGAGCCAGGGCTGTCCTTACCCATAGGCAAAGTATGCAGCTGTGTAGGGCACCAGGAAATTTGGGGTACCAAATTTCCTGGTGCCCTGAGCAGCTGTATGCTGCTCCAGCCCCTGCTCCAGCTCTTCCCCAGGGCCCCCACCCCTCCTCCACCCTGCCCCGCCTCTTCCTGCCCCTGCTTCACCCCAGCCCTGCCCCCACTCCCCTGAGCTCTGCAACAGGGCTGGGCCTGAACTCACCAGCAGTGGGAAGTGCAGTGACCCGGCCCCAGCTGCGCCGCTGCTGAATGCTGGGGGGCGGTTACCCCTTGCCCCCCAAGCCCGCCCCCCCCCAGAGGCCTGGGGAAAGCCCCTCCCCCGAGGCCTGGGGCCAGCCCTCCTGATCCCACCCCGCAGAGGCCTGGGACCCCCCCTCACACACACACACACACACACCCCATGGGAGGGCTGCGTAGGGCCCCAGAATAGCTAGGGACGGCCCTGGCTGGAGCTGACTGGAGTGTCTAACCTTCCTGGGTTGGCCCACAAGGTTTGCAGGTAAATAAACCATTTACAACCAATTGTCCTAGTCAATGGGAGCCATCAAGATTCTAAAACCACCATTAATGGCCCACACTTTGCATAATTACAATAGGACCTCAGAGTTATACTTCGTATTTCTAGCTTCAGATACAAGAATGATACATGAATACAAATAGGAGGAATATATTCAGTAGGTTATAACCTTTGTTATGACACCTTAGAAGAGTCCTTTTGCATAAAGCATATTCCAGTTACATCATATTCACACTCATAAGTATATTTCCATAAAACATATGGAGTGCAACATCACAGTATCTTACCAGCATCTGTGATTAACAAGGCATGAAAATACATTTTCTAGCATCTCTGCAATATCTTTATCCTTTTTGATTGCTCCCATAATTCTTGTTTCTATCAGTTCAGGTGTTGGCTAGGTCAATACATTGTCTCAGTAGACAACCGGTGTCCTATGGGAAGACTGCTCCCAATGACTTGGGGATGGGTGTGGAAGAAAGGGAGACTATGATATTCAAAAACAGGAAGAGGAGTAGTGCTTGGAAAGGATGGAATCATACAGCAGTAAGGTTTGGAAAATCCTAATGACTGGGAGCCAAGACAGGTTGGGCACCGAGTACTGAGAGAATATTTTCAAATAATCAGTACTGCCCACATGCTGCTTTGAAAATGTTCCTTTGTTTTCTGACTATGCATAGTGAAATCCTCTGCAGAGCACCCAAAATAAACTCTTAACAAAATGTCCCGTGTTGTTTTATAATATGGCAGAAGGCGCTGAGAAACATTTAAAGGTAGACAGGATGACTTCTGAAGTTTTATATTGGGTATATTACTGTTTCACACAGTGAGTCATAACCAGAGATGGGAACAGAATCAACACCTCCCTAGTCTCATATGCATGGGAATGCACAGCAATAAAAGGGCTTGTTAATAACAAATATTGATTCATTTCCCACTGAAGCGTGGACAGAAATGTCACCAATAGCTGTGTTACAGCTCATGGCAGTGACCCCTATAATGATTACAATAGGCCAAAAATAATATGACGCTTACTTATTTATTCTGAATTCCATATAGCTATATATCATTCTGTGTGATATGAATGAATTTAAGATAATATGCAGAACATTTACACTATCACATTTTTAATTAGCACCACATTGGTATAATGACCGGTTCTTGGCTTTCGACATACATCAGCTGACTGCCCCCATCTTTGTCCTAGCACTATCCTTTCAGTCTCCTAGAGCTATACATATACATACACATACATATTTTATACATATATTTTTCAAGCAGCTATCAGGACTTTAAATGAAAATGGCACACAGTGGCAATTATGGAAAAGTTTCTGAGTCCTGCAGAACTGCTGTCGATTGCAGGTTAAAAAAAAATGCTAAGAACAATGTCTGCTATACTTATCTTCCTCATTATAATAAGTGACTCTGAGCTCAGACACAGTTAGCCAGTGAAACCTGTAGACCTCTCCTGTGTGAGAACTGTGATTAAGTGAACAGAGATTGACTTATAATAAAAAAAGGATGCATAAAAACAGGGTAAGCAGAAACCAGGTAATGATTCTCTAAAAAGTGTCATTCCTAAAAGTAAATTCTAATTAATAACAATATTACATTAATACATGGTTATAACCTTATGAACGTAATTGGCATTGCTTGATTTAAAAAAATTTCCAAATGTGCTACTTTTTTTTAATGTTTTTTCCTCATTACACTTTTTTGCTATCTGTCTGGGTATTTATATCATGCTCATCACCATGGTATCCGAGTGCATGAGCATCATGAGAATGCGTTGGTGGTGCCGTGTCCTTTTTCAATCTCATTGGGAATGAGCTCAAACCAGAAAACTTGGCGACAGATGACGATTTCAAATATTGAACCACCATAATTTTGAGGGACTGGAGATTGCAGTTCATCTCATAAGGAACATAGGGGTGATTTACAAAATTTGAATCCAGAGCCAGAACCAGAGCTACATTCAGCTTCTGAATGCCCCTAGAAGATCTAGGGTTTGGGGTTCAGCTACATCTTTAATAAGAACTTATTTTTAAAGCTACTGTTTTTTTTCTCCATAGAGCTTCAGGCATCAATGGAAATGACAGAGATTGTCCATTTAATGGAATACCCCTTGTTTTATAAATAATACACTTTTCAGCAATGTGGCATATCTGAGTCATACACACAGATTAACTCACTAGTGAACTAAAAATAACTTGCTGGAAAAATTCTGAATAGGAAAGTAGAACAACAGACACTTGGTAGAAAATAAAGGAGGAGCAAATTTAAATGGCCAGAAGGGCCTTGGAGAGGTCTTATTCCCTATAGGCACCCACACCACCACTGGGGGATTTAAAGAGTTGTTCTGCTGTGAAAAGTGTCTCAGTAAAAATAGTATCATGGGGCTTGAAGTGTAATGTTTCTTGGCTATTCCAGATCAAATGGTTTTAGATTATAATTACCAGTAAATAAATACTTTTTTCCCTAACAGCTAACTTGAAAACTCAACTTTGTATCTGCAAGCCAAACCGGATTCTTTCCTTCTTGTGCCCCATCACCGGTAATAAAAGTTGTGCAGGCCAAATTAGGCTCATAGTCACACCTGTGCAACCCCACTGGCTTTGAATTTCACAGTGACAAGTGTATCTGATTGGTCCTGTAATTGAAATTTAGTACATAATTCCGATGATGAAGATGTGCATCATAATAGAATTCAGTTCACTCTCCTACAGTTGTGTTAGCTCTGCAGGGCTAACTACAGTAAAGAAGCAGTAAAAACTTATTTTTGTCCCTTAAGCCAGCAGATTTGAACCTGAATTCCCACAGGGAGCAGATCTGGTAAGTTAAAAGGTGCCATTTTAGCATAATCACTTTTCAGAATAGAACTACACTTTCAAAGAATCTCCTGAACGGTGTTAAGGATGGTTTTTCAACACAGTTAACACTTTAATTTTACAACAGAAGGGCCTAACAAGCGCTTTGAGATTGACAGGATGACTTCTGAGGTCTTATACTGGACATATTTCTATATTTCATGGCTCATCACTTATAAAAGAAAGGGAAAAAAGAAAAGTGATTACTTTTTCCGACTAGCAAATGTGAAGTGATCAATCTTTATTATTCAGCTTTTGTATTTTTATACATTTTTGACACAACCATTAAAGAGGTCAAACTAAGATAGCATTTGCAAAGTTTAAGTGCATTAGTGGAAACCAAATGGGTGCCAACTAGCTAAGAAAACTACTTAAAACTATCAGCAAAATTTGAAAATCCCAAGACACAAAACTACCAATGCTTTTATCATCTATTCCTAAAATAGGATGCGTGTCAAACAAATTATCTCAACCCTTTTTGATATGGCAATGCTTTCCTTGTTAAAAAAGAATCAAGAGTAGGTTTGTATTTCAATGAAAACTAAGCACTCTTAATCTCAAGGCAGTATCTGAAAAAAACATGCACTAACTCAATAGAGATGAGTGAATTACATGAACAAGTTATATGATGATTTCACCTCTTTTTATGCTCATGGAAATGTCATAATAATTTATTTGAATTATCATTAGTCCTTTTATCTGTATGGATCAATTGCAAACAGTAAACCATAGCTATTTGCTATTCACACTGTGTCGGTGGATTGTGATTGGCCAAAAATGTCACATGGTATTGTTTCTTTTCACAGATTGGAGGAGTGCCTAGGAACTTCAGGCACAAACACTCACAGGAATGGAAGTTTGGCAGCGCTGTAAAAGTAGTCAGTAGAAGGATAAAAGAGTCCCTTCAGAATAAAGAAGAATGGCTAATAATCATAACAAGAAGTAACCTCTGTAACCAGGCATCGCACCCCTCAAACATCTTATCTCTCTCTGACTTCTGGCTAATTGCAACCTTTTGGGAAGGCCCAAGACTCTCTCACTGTTGACCAGGTGCTAAAGCCTTTTTTCTCTTTCTTCAATGGTCAGCCAATAGCTCAAGGGGGGAGGGATAGCTCAGTGGTTTGAGCATTGGCCTGAGCATTGGCCTGCTAAACCCAGGGTTGTGAGTTCAATCCTTGAGGGGGCCATTTAGGGATCTGGGGCAAAAATCCATTAGGGGACAGTACTTGGTCCTGCTAGTGAAGCCAGGGGACTGGACTCAATGACCTTCAAGGTCCTTCCAGCTCTATGAGATTGGCGTATCTCTATGAGTGATCCCTACAAGTTGTAGCCAACATTACTAATCTTAAATAAAAGCAGTTTATTTAGCTTCCCATAGAAAACACTGGTCTACAATTTTTGAGAAGTCGTCTGCTTCAGAGATAAAATGTGCTATTTAGTATGTATTTTGATGTGCTGAATTCAAATATGACAATTAAAACAACTGATTGGCTACTGTTTCTAAGATATTTAAGTTTTTACATGTTATGTCTATGTATATTGTGTAGATAGTAGAGTTTTAATCATAAATTGTAAACCTAGGTCTTTTCATGTGTTTATGGTTGCTTTACATGATACTATTTCACCTGTCCTGTTTATGTAACACTTTAAAAATCAGCAAAGGGGTTATATAAATAAAATGTATTATGAAACAAAAGGCAAAAAACTATTATGTACATAGTTTAGTCCTATTCAGTGTCTACTCGGCGCTTCTTGGCTTGTCTCTTGTCTTCATTAAATGGAGCATCTCTTGTCACTGTCCAGCAATAGTCTGCAAGCATTGATGGGCTCCATTTGCCCTGATAGCGTTTCTCCATTGTTGCACTGTCCTGGTGAAATCGCTCACCGTGCTCATTGCTCACTCCTCCGCAGTTCGGTGGAAAAAAATCTAGATGAGAGTGCAAAAAATGTATCTTTAGTGACATGTTGCAACCAAGGCTTTTGTATGCCTTGAGGAGGTTTTCCACCAACAACCTGTAGTTGTCTGCCTTGTTGTTTCCGAGAACATTTATTGCCACTAACTGGAAGGCTTTCCATGCCTTTTTTTCCCTTGCCACGCAGTGCATGGTCAAATGCATCATCTTGAAGAAGTTCACGAATCTCAGGACCAACAAAGACACCTTCCTTTATCTTAGCTTCACTTAACCTTGAAAACTTTCCACGGAGGTACTTGAAAGCTGCTTGTGTTTTGTCAATGGCCTTGACAAAGTTCTTCATCAGACGCAGATTGATGTGTAAGGGTGGTAACAAAATCTTCCTTGAGGCAACAAGTGGTGGATGCTGAACACTTTTCCTCCCAGGCTCCAATGACTGTCGGAGTGGCCAATCTTTCTTGATGTAGTGGGAATCTCTTGCACGACTATCCCATTCGCAGAGAAAACAGCAGTACTTTGTGTATCCAGTCTGCAGACCAAGCAAGAGAGCAACAACCTTCAAATCGCCACAAAGCTGCCACTAATGTTGGTCATAGTTTATGCACCTCAAAAGTTGTTTCATGTTGTCATAGGTTTCCTTCATATGGACTGCATGACCAACTGGAATTGATGGCCAAACATTGCCATTATGCAGTAAAACAGCTTTAAGACTCGTCTTCGATGAATCAATGAACAGTCTCCACTCATCTGGATCGTGAACGATGTTGAGGGCTGCCATCACACCATCGATGTTGTTGCAGGCTACAAGATCACCTTCCATGAAGAAGAATGGGACAAGATCCTTTTGACGGTCACGGAACATGGAAACCCTAACATCACCTGCCAGGAGATTCCACTGCTGTAGTCTGGAGCCCAAAAGCTCTGCCTTACTCTTGGGTAGTTCCAAATCCCTGACAAGGTCATTCAGTTCACCTTGTGTTATGAGGTGTGGTTCAGAGGAGGAAGATGGGAGAAAATGTGGGTCCTGTGTCATTGATGGTTCAGGACCAGAAGTTTCATCCTCTTCCTCGTCTGACTCAAGTGAGAATGATTCTGGTGCATCAGGAACCGGCAGTCCTTCTCCGTGGGGTACTGGGCGTATAGCTGATGGAATGTTTGGATAACGCACAGTCCACTTTTTCTTCTTTGACACACCTTTCCCAACTGGAGGCACCATGCAGAAGTAACAATTGCTGGTATGATCTGTTGGCTCTCTCCAAATCTTTGGCACTGCAAAAGGCATAGATTTCCTTTTCCTGTTCAACCACTGGCGAAGATTTGTTGCACAAGTGTTGCAGCATATGTGTGGGGCCCACCTCTTGTCCTGATCTCCAATTTTGCAGCCAAAAGAAAGGTGATAGGCTTTCTTAACCATAGTGGTTATACTGCGCTTTTGTGATGCAAAAGTCACTTCACCACAAACATAGCAAAAGTTATCTGCACTGTTCACACAAGTACGAGGCATCTCTGCTCACTTTGGCTAAACAGAAATGTGTCCCTTTGCAAAATCAAACACTGACAAATAAGAGAGCACGACACTGTATGATTTCTCGAGCTGATAGAGGGCAATTTGTTCAGCAGAGTGATGTAAGCTTCGTTATGATTGCATCATCCATGACTTCTAGGAATAACATGATGCAATTCATATCATGTATGATGCAATACCAGCTTCAGATTGCATCATTCATTGTTTTGCCTAAAAAGCAAGTACTGTCCAAACCCAGCCATAGATTTATTCATAGATCCAGTCAAAGATGTATTTTAGTCATTTCTGGTTTAAATTGAGATCCCTTCCCTTTATAACTCACTTATCCCCCACCATTCCCAAGTCAAGGGTCGTATATACTGACCCAATAGCATGTCTTGAAAACTAGAGCCAATCAACAATTTTAAGCATCATTTTCATTCTCAGTGACCCAGAATTAGTAAAGTTTGACTACATTTATTTCAGAAGCATTTTGGCTGTAGAGCAGTGAAATAAAGAACAAAGCCACTATCAAAATAATTATTACACAGAATCTTCGGTAAAGATGAGCGATGGGGGGTACCAACCCGACACTGGTGAGGCAAGGACACAGGAGGCCACATCCCTTCCCCGTGGAGGGAGATTTCAAAAGGAAGTAACTCAGCTCAGTCTCGGCTGACCGAACAGAAGGGTGCTACAGGCTCCTGTAGGGGAGCTGCCGAGGGTCCCAAAACCCTGGACTAGGCCCCCAGTGTCAAGCTGCCACAGATCCTCAAGCTGTGGAGGCCACTGATGCTGAACCGCCATAGAGAGAAGGAGACCCTCCAGGGAGTGGCCTGAAAGAACTCCAAGGGGGACCCCAAGACA
This sequence comes from Macrochelys suwanniensis, assembly GCA_033296515.1. NCBI lineage: Eukaryota > Metazoa > Chordata > Testudines > Chelydridae > Macrochelys > Macrochelys suwanniensis. The sequence goes on along the minus strand of CM065776.1, from coordinate 82,487,448 downwards.
AACCAGTGACACCAGCAGAGAATCCAAATCCAGGTAGGAGGTGGGCCAGGGAGCAGGCATAGAGGCGCCCATCTCCTAGGCCGCACAATTTGAATGATTGTTTCTTTGGAGTCTGGTTTGGAACCCGGTGGAGCAGGGAGGGCCTGGTTTCCCCTACCCCCGGTCACTGATTCTCGCCCTTGGGTGATGCAACTGCTGAACTCTGTCGGTAGGCAAGGCTCACCATTGGGTGATACAATCACTGAATCCTGCCACTAGGCAAAGTATCCACTGACTCTCATCACTGGGCAGCATAGTCACCAGGTGACACTGCCAGTCTTGGACTCAAAACCCCCTTTGACAAGATGACTGGACTAAACAGCTAGGCTCTACATTTAGTAATAGGGAATCTGTTACCCAAAAATTCAAATTGCCAATGTCTCCCCTCTTCATTATCCCAAGAAAAGACTGTTCCAGTATCTCTCTAAAAGGATAGTGTCCTTTGGTCTCCAAGTAGGGTAACTGTCCAGCTTCTTTCATTCCTTCATGTCTCTAATGGTAGATCTACCCTCTCTCTAATGGTAGGTCTACCCTGTAATCAGGGACGTGATTGCAGCACATGTAGACATACCCAAGCTAGCTTTAATCTAACTAGCTTGCGTACCAACAGCAGTAAGCTGCAGCAGCATGGACTTCAGAACTGGCTAGCTGCCCTAGTATGTACCCAGGATCTCAGGCAGGTTTGTACTGAGTGTGGTGAAGCCTGTGTTACTACAGCTTCCTGCTATTGGTACCTGAGCTAGCTAGATGAAAGCTAGCTAAGGGATGCCTACACGTGCTGCAATCGCACACACCCTGCTGGCAGTGCCAACAGACCCTCACAGTCCTGTGTGCTGGTCTGAGTCCAGGTGCTCGGTGTCTTTGTTAGCATGTTACCGTATCTTTAATCCAGGCAGCAATATGCACAGCTACATTTATATTTCTGGGTTGCCACCTAATCATAATTCATTTCATGCAGCTACATAACATCCTTATTTCCTTCTTTTATGCACCACAGGTGCATTCTGTAAGCGCTTTGGGGGCAGAGGCTGTCTTTTTGATCTGTGTTTGTACAGCACCTAGCATAATGGGGTCCTGGTCTATGACTGGAGCTCCTAGGTACTTAAATATATAAATCATTACCCATTTAAAAAAAAAAGAGAAACAAAACTTCTTGCAACTATTTTAACAGGTGAGTAATTCAGTGTTTATGGACAGATTTATGTATTCACAGTAAGTAGGTAGCCCAGAAAATGTAATTTGAACACCTTAGAGGCTTTCAAAGGGGTCCTACCTCTCACACAGGGCCTGATTCAAAGTTAATTGAATTAAGGAGGCTTCACTGGATTTTGACTCAGGCCTATGCTCTTTAGAACCATTTTTCATAACATGTTAAAGTATCATCTCACCCACTATACAGAATACAAAAGGACAACATATATCATTTGGAAATCCCCGGTGGTGACATGCACTTCTTTAATTACAGGTTGAACCTCTCTAATCCGGCACCCTCGGGACCTGAATGGGGCCGAACCAGAGAATTTGCTGAACCACGGGAGGTCAATGCAGAGTGCCAGCAGGTCTCCATAGGTGCGAGATGTGGGGGCTGCTGCAGCACCCCCAGGCTTTGCGCCCAGCATGATCCCCCTGCACGGGGGCCTCGCTGGCACCGGGGTGCTGGCCGCTGGCCCCTCACCCGGGGGCTCTGATGCCGGCTCCAGGTCCCAACTGCCGGCCCCTCTCCCGGGGTCCCAGCCGCCGGCCCCAGGTTCTCCCCCTCCCTCCTGGAGCTTGAACACTGCAAGTCAGTTGTTTGTGGCGCTTCAGAAGTGCTGGGAAGGAGGAGGAGTTCATAAGCGCGGGGCCACCAGAGCGTGAGAGGCACAGGGGGAGGGGGGCAGAGGAGGGAGCTTGGTGCCAGTAGATGTTCTGCACCCACTAATTTTTCCCCGTGGGTGCTCCGGCCCTGGAGCACTCACAGAATCGGCACCTATGCTGGACCATGAATGTTGCCAGACAAGGCAGTGCCGGATTAGAGAAGTTCAACCTGTATTTTCAAAGACACTTGCCTCCAACAAGAACTCTTAAAATACAAAGAAAAGGTCATCTAGATTTTGACCTTGATGAAAATTTCACTAGTTATTTCTCCGGGTATCTCCATCTTGCAGTTTAATATTGTACACAGTAGGTTGTGTAAAAGATTTTTTCTGTATAAAGTAGTTTAGTTCCCCATCTCTCCTAATCCACCAGAACAACCCAAGTCATGTTTCCAAGTGTTTTGCTAAAAATAGAGTCCTTAAGGGAGTGCTATGCGGTTGGATGGAGGTTTTTAAACAACCAAGCAGTGAAGAAGGGCTTTTCTATAGGTTAAATCTGATTGGCAATTTTGTAAATTGAGTGGGGGGGAGGCATTAGGAGAGAAGAAAAAACTACCCAAGACTAGATTTGGCCAAGCAATTTTTTGGCATCAGATCCAGTACTTGCAGGGGAAGATTATGCAATACACCAGGATACAGATGAAGTAATAGAAATCAGATTAGGGCAGCTATATTTTTATAATAAGAATAATACGCCCTAAAATAAATGTTTCAGGGTGGATGTATCCCACTTAGACTACTTCTGTACACATGAGAAAACTGGGGGTCAAAAGAGGCATGTATCATTTGTAAAAATACTGGAGCACTTTAAGAGCAGCTTTGTATTTTACCTAATTTTCTCTTACATTTTAAAAAGGCAAAATTGGAGTCATTACTCCCGCTAGCCTTATTTAATTGTAACATAACAGTACTTCTTACTGGAATCCCTTTGCTTGGAATTGAGGTTATGGTGATGTTTGTTATGAATTCTAGTATCAACACAAAACAAATGCCATTATGTAAAGATTAATGAACACTCGTAAAATGAAGGGACACTTTTTTGTCAAACACTAAAATTGTGATATTTAGGCAGCTCTAATTATGACCAAAGAGAGCCTAAAAGGAAAGAAAATGAGTCTCATCAAACTCAGGTGAAATCAATGGGAGTCTTTCTATTGACTTCAGTGGTCTTTAGGTCAAGCCATATAAGCACACCCAAGGATAGGATTGGCAAATCTTGCAAGGTTTTGATTCAGATAAGTACTAAGACGCTCAAAAGTATATCCCAACTTTGAGCTACCCACCTCTAACCCTCTCTATGACTGACAGTTACTCCATCCAACAGGTTTCCAGTAGTCCACAACCTCTTTCTTGCTTCCTGATAAGTACACCCACGTGACTTGCACCCATAATGCTTTATAGAAATATGCTTATGAGTGTAAATATGACATAACTAGATTATGTTTTATGCTAGATATGCCACATAACATATCTTTGCAAAGGTTATGATCTACTGAATATATTCATCCCATTTGTTTGCATGTATCATTTTTATATCTGAAATTATGAGCGTTGGCTCTATGCTTGTATTTAAAGTGTTTGCTGTAGGAAGCACATAAGGCAGATTTGGTCAACATAGTGTGAAGGGGTTATCAAGTAGTTGGGAGTACTTAACTAGCAATGGACTTTGGGAGACGCCAATCCACATCTGAGCTTTCCTGGGAATGTTCAAACTAACATGTAAACAATGGCATCGGCCTGCAAAAAGCTGAATCATTCATAGATATGTGACTTGCCCAGGTGGCTACAGATGCCATCTTGTTGCTGTGATTTTGCAAAGGAGAACAAAGAGGTTTCCTCCCACAAGAGAAAGAATATAAAAGGCCCTGGAAACCCCTCCATTTTGTCTTCAGCTGGCTCAAAAGATAGCCTCTCCATCCCAAAGAGATGCCTGAAAAAAACTGGAACAAAGGACAGTAACTATGGGGGTATGAGTGATTGCTAGACCCAGACTGGGAAGGAGTCTAGTCTGTGAAAAAAGCTTATTGGAACATCTCTGAAGGTGAGATTTACCTACATTTAGTTTCCTACTGTATTAGGATTAGACTTGTGTGTTTTTGTTTTATTTTGCTTGGTAATTTACTTTTTTCTGTCTGTTATTACTTGGAACCATTTACATCCTACTTTTTATACTTAATAAAATCACTTTTTGCTTATTAATTAACTCATAGCAAGTAATTAATATCTGGGGGAGCAAACAACTGTGCATATCTCTTTATCAATGTTATAGAGGGCGAACAATTTAGGAGTTTACCCTGTATAAGCTTTATACAAAGTAAAACAGATTTATTTGGGGTTTGGATCCCATTGGGAACTGTGTGTCTGGGTGCACTTCTTGAGCTGTTTTCAGTTAAGAGACAGGAGCACTTCTTGAGCTGTTTTCAGTTAAGTCTGCAGCTTGTGGGGGACGTGATTCAGACCTGGGTCTGGGTTTGCAGCAGGCTAGCATGTCTGGCTCAACAAGAGAGGGTATGGAAGTGCCAAGCTGACAGGGAAAACAGGCCAGAGGTAGTCTCAGCACATCAGGTGGCAGTCACAAGGGGGTTTCTGTGACCCAACCCGTCACACCACAAGTGCACGCACTGTCATCGTTTACTGTTATATTTGATGCCTTCTGCTGTCCCAATAGAGACTGGCCTGCTGAGACCTTGCAACAGATTTGGTCAGAAATCAATACATACAGAATAATACAATAGGAGCAGAACAGACCTTGGTGTATTGCATCTGTGAGCTACTCATCCAAAATATTCTAAACTTCCACAACAGTTTGTGTATGGTTTAGTTTTTGTGCAAATAAATAGTTAATTTTTGGACTGGGTTGCCAGTTGCTAATACTGAGAAATGGAAGACAAAAGATTAAGGACATAGAACTGGAAAATGTAATTTACTCTGAGAAGCCAGATCTAGTATTCCATGAGATACCAATCAGAAGAGTGATCTGCAAGGAGCTGATGAAAAACATTCCAGAACAGCTCTTACCAGCAAAGACAAAGAGCAAAAGCCAAAATATATTTTAAAAGGCACAAACACGAAGATCAAGAATGGATAGAACTATTCCTTCTTTCTGCTATAGGCTAGTCAGAGTCTCCAGATATGAGCACGCTCCACTATTATGATCACCTTATTATATACGGAAATAAAAAAGTTGTAACAGAGATTTGGCGCTTGGGTTCAAGTGTGGACAAATAACCAAAATTTGAGATACTTTTCTAAAGCTTATCCAATCTTCTGGAAAATGCAACACTGGGCTGGAAATCTTACGAGAGAAGATCTCTCATGATATTTCTGGCATCTTTGCTTCCAGTCCAGCTGGAACCAGGAAATCCAAAGGGATGCAAAAATGAAAGGGATAAAAAAAATCTACAGGAATATTTCAGAACCTTAAAGTCTTGTTTCAGTTAGCTTCTAAACAAAGTTTAGTGTTTGAATGGACATGCCTTATTTTCTTGACCCTCTTCACCTGCTCCTAATACTGCAGTAAGCCACTGAAAAATACAACACAAGGCACTCTCAAGGGGACTCCATTGTGGTATAAGAAATTCTGAAGAGAAAAAATAAATTAGATGCTCTGAAGCTGTACAAGCTAGCATCCAATACAAAAGCAAATGAGCATGAACTTCAAGTAAGTAGGCACTAGGCCTTAGAAAGACTGAGGTAGAATCTCTCTATACAGAAAGTACAGTAGTTATTACACAAAAATTACCAAGGGCACCAATAGAAGCAATAACAATAGATGCCACTAATAGAAGCTGTTTAAGCCAGGAATCAGGGAAGCATTTGATGGGAAAGAATACTGTAGGTTAACAACTGCCAACTCCAAAGCGATAAGGCATGGAAAAGTGCTTCCTGACATCCGTGTGTCCTGAAGTGCTCTTTGGTTCCTATTTACAAGATAACTTTATTTTATATTTAAAGTTAACCTAGATTTAAAAACAGAAATAGACGTGGTCTCTGTGTTTAAGGAGAAAAGCTTGTTGCATAAAGCGAGCCAGCTTCAATTTTCTTATGCTGTTTGAAGCATGAAATCACTGAGGTTTGTTTCTATGATTGTTCAGTCTCCATGCAACCGTGTCTGGGGTTCAGTGTTGTAGCTGTAAGGCTAAAAAGAGGGATCTTGCCAATTTCCTTAACTTGTCAGTCTTGTGGCTGCTCATTGCTGGTTGACAAATACATTTAGCTAGGTTAAAAATATATATTTTAAGCCATTTAGCCTAATTCATTTATTACCGATGGGTGAACCTGCAACCCGATTGCATGTGCTGACATGCCAGCATGATGTCCCAGTGACTTAAATGGGACTCCACACATGTTGGGGTCTCTGCCCATTGAAATCACATTGCAGAATCAAGGCCAAGGTTGAGAAAACATTTGGATAAGTATCCTAAAACCACCTAACAGTACATCTACACTACAGAAGCAGTGTGCTTCCCAAAGTGGGTAGACAGACACATGCTAGCTCATACTCACAAAACTTCTTTAAAAAAGTGTCAGCTTCCCAACACCAGCCTTGTGAAAACATGGCCAAATTCACCCAACTTAAACAGGGAAGTGCAAATGACTGCAAACGCCTGCGCGGACACTGGAAGACTGTGACCCTTCTGCCTGATTATTTTCCATCCCATGTTGATTGTCAGAACTGCTTGTATGGAGGTGGTGGTGGGAAGCCTGCTGGCGTACTGTTGTTTGGTACCAGTGACCTACTGTAGTGAATTTAGTACATGCTGACGAACTGTGGTGGTGATAAACAGGAAGTCTATCTGCTTTCCCAGTCTGTGCTTCTCCAGCACAAGCTCCACCATGCTGCCATTGAACAGATGGAGTAGGAAACCAGGGAGCATCAGCTTAGAGACACACGTGATTGGTACACATTATCTGAAACTTTAAAAAAAACAAAAAACACATTTGTCTCTGATTCAGCATTGAAGATTTTAAGCCAGCTCTGAACTGATCAGTACAGGCCCTCTCATTTCCTAGCAACAATATTAATGATGAATTTGTTGGTCTTAATGTTGATGGCATTAACGTGTCTGACGATATATACACACGTCAAAATTCAGTAATAACATAGGGATGATTGTAAACAAAAAAATTAGAGCAAGCCACATCATAAAGATAAACTGAAGTGCGTTAAGCACAAGCCAGTGCCAGATTGAGGCTCATAGCACAAAGGAAAGCTCGAGGAGCTCGCTCTCTCTGCCTCCCTGAACTCCCTAATGCTCAGGAGGTACACATCTACTGTGCCATTCCTTAAGAAAAATCAGCATGGCCTCCCTTCCTTTGACAATTCATACCTTTGTGAGGAGGGCAAGCAACAGCACCGTTGATGCCTTCCATTAGGAGAGCTCAGCTTTAAATGGTGGCACTGCATTGGAGCCCCAGCATGAGTATAAAAGCTGCCAAGGTGCCCTACTATCCCCCTAATGTTGAGCAATATGATGTGCAGTGAATAGCCCCCCTGGTTACTGTACTTCAATACAAAATATTGGTAATAATAATAGAACTGAGTGCCATAAACTGGAAAGCTGATGGATTAAAATGATTTTGTCTAAAGATTTTTGTAAATGTCCTAATAAAGCCAATCAAGTACCATATAGTCTATGGTACCATGTTAGAAGACCTGTCAGAAATGTAAAACCTTAATAAAAAACCCCATGGAAAGAAGATTTAGATTTGCTTTGCAAGCAGTTCAGTTTTCCTGTTGCAAACATAATGACTGGCCCTCAGGCTCACAGAGTTTGGCTTGGAAAAAGGGGGAGAAAAGGGGATTGAGGGATGCAGATGTGTTTCCAGGCTCATACAGCATTTAAGGTTTTCAAAGAATTAGATCAATGATATTCAGTGGCTAATGGTAAGATATTTAGTGGGTTAGAAATGCTGTTCATTATACAATCAGAACAAAAATAAGTTATACATTGCACTAATAAACACCTCCCATATAGAATACATGAAAAGCTTGTGAACAAGATAATAGTCCAAGTCTAAAATATTTGTAATACTTAATACACGCTTTAAAAAATTAAAGTTTATTTTGCAATAAACTGGGGCCTTTTGCAAACTTGACAATGCTACTTGGACTTTTCGCAGAAAAATTAAGTGTGCAAGAGTGCATGTGAAGAAGGGAAGAAATGCTTTTCTCCACCTTTATTACTAATATATTCCTACTTTCCATGTGTAGGAGACAAATTGTTTGGCCTGTCATCCCTAAGGAAATCTTCCTCTATGCTATTTTGTGGATATACTGTTATCTCATAATGCACATGTGCGTGTGTATGTGGAGGGGTGGGGAAGGATGTTGGGTGAGGAGACGTAAGAAGCTGAACAAAGATGGCTCACTGTGTAGAAATCTGTAAGACTGTGTCTACACTTGTGTTCTTCCTTAGGGACATGTTCATGTACTGCTCGCACATGTACCCCTGTACATACATGGAGTGTCCACATATGTTGTGCAGGGCATGGATATATGCTGTGCACAGGCATATACCCACATCCATGCTACCCTTTTTCCAGTATGTGACAGTAGTGTTACATTTCAGGCGGTATCCCAGAGTCCTTTGTGTCACAGGAGACATTCTGAGAAGCGCCTTGCTGCAAGATGTTGGTACAGTACGCCGCATGCACACATTGGGCAAAGGCAGCTCCCAGTCATCTCTCCCTTCTGCCAAACTGAGCTGAAGACATGGAGCAAGTCCATGATGACGTGATTTTCCTCCTGCTACTGCACACAGGACAAGTGTTCATGTGTCACAGTACCAGATACTAGACAGAATGGGTTCAGAAGAATTTGAGGCGCTAAAGATGGCTGATGAGAGTGAATAAAAATCCCCTGTGATCCCAACTAACACATGTGTTGAGTGCCAGGGTTGCAAAAGTATGCACATGGGTGGACCTCCACTTTTGGTCCAGCACACTATGATGGGACCACACAGTCTTAGATACCTGGGATGAGGACCATTGGTGACAGAACTTCTGAATTAGGAAGCAGACCTTCACCGAGTTGTGTGAGCACCTTGCACCAACCCTCCAGCACTAGACCACTCATTTTCAGAAACCCACACCAGCTCAGAAGTGGGTGTTTATTTCCCTTTGGAAGCTGGTAATACCTGATAGCTACCAGTCAGTTGCAAACCAGTTCAGAGTTGGGAATTAAACCGATGGTGTGATGGTTGTACAGGTTTGCCATGCTATCAATACTGTAATCTACCCACAGTTGTTGTCATAACCAGAGTCCTTGAAATTATAGTGGGATTTCAGGGGATGGGGTTTCCAAACAGGCATGGATTACCAGTGCAAGAAGGGGTATTTCGAGGGAGCATGGTAATTTACCAACCTCAGATTCTGGTTCCTGCAATGGCTCAAGGTCTTTCTCAGCCTCCTCAGTGGAGGCTTCCTCAAGTGGGTAGCAGTGCAGAATCACGTGTTTCTTTGAGGTTCCTGCTGCCTCTTCATCCTGCCCCTCACTGGCATCCCATCATACAGTGAAGCTTGCACAACTCCTACTGAACTCCATGGGAACCATACACATGTACCCAGGACTGCTTTTGGCTTCAAGACTTCTGTGATCTTCACTTCTGACAGGATACATAGTAACAGATTGAATCAGACCAGTGGTCCAGCTAGTTCAGTATCCTGCCTCCAACAGTGGCCAACATCAGACGTTTCAGAGGAAACTGTGAGAACCCCATAGTAGGAAGATGTCTATAATGAGGGATAATCTAACCCCGACAGTAGGTCCTATGTTAATCTCTTATAACTATTGTTAACTCTGGATATTCTATTATCCATAGAAATGCCCAATCCCTTTTTGAATCTTGCTAAATTCTTGGCCTCAGTGACTTCCTGTGGCAAAGAGTTCCAGTCTCCTTGCTGAGTGACAACGTGACAAATGAAACACCAGACAAGCATTACCTCATTGGAATACTCTTGTTGGCTAGCCAAGAACTGAAGGTAGGATTCAATTATTTAGCCAGTAGTGAGAGCTATGCCCTGGCAGGGGAGGACTTCTCTGACTATAGTGGAGTTCATTCCATTTGATTCTATTACCTGGCAGGGAAGATTTCTCTTTCTGAAGGAGGACAAAAGGCCAATCTTATAGCAGGTATATAAAACCAAGGCTGACTGGAGTTTCTTAGCAGATGCAGGAAGCCGTTGATTCCGTAAACTTTTCATAGACTTTAGTCTTGTCCTTCCTCTTAAATAAATCCTAACTTTGCCTTCTCAGAGGCGATGAGTTTCATATAGGATTTATTCACACTACTTTTTATGATCTGTTTCCTTCCCACTAATCCACTTTCAGATGCTGTCTGCAGCACTGACCAATCTCTTATATTGCCTGAAGAGAGAATTTCCTAAGGTTCCTGAAAAACCACTTGGCCATGTATGCAACTTCCAGCTAAGGGAATGTATAAAGCCTCAGGAATTAAAAAGCCCAGCTGAGGAACAGTTTTGTGCATGCAGAGGAGAGGAAGACTGGAATTTGAAGATTATCCCTTTGAACCAAATGTCAAACTGATATTATGTTATCACCAAGTCTGCTACCCATTGGCTCTTACTACAGAAACAAGCACATATGTTAATTGATTATATCTTACCTGTTGGATCTGTAGATACCTGCAATAATTTAAATAATTCTTATCTCCTCTCTCTCTTTCTCTGAGAATAACCGAGGACAATGTGAAATGTTCTTAACTGGTTTTTTATTAGTATCTAGAAATATGAAATCTTTCAAAAACAGACACAATTCATTGTGTAACAGAATAAACTCCTGTACAATTAGCTCAATTTAAAAATGTTTTCTCCTAATGGGATTATGTTCTGTAAATGATCTTGTTACTATGGCAACTACTACAAAAACCTCACCATGTTATCAGTGCAATAACAACCATTGCACCTGTGTATCATAATTTCTTTCTGTGATTTCTATTTTCACTTTTTAGATATCAGTATAGAAGTAAAGACAAAAAAATGTGACCTAGAAAAGATGAGGCATTGTTTCAACTACTTTTGCAGACAGCATCATACTAGTACTTTTTCTATATTTGCTTCTGTAATTAAAGATGTAATTGGGCAATTAAGTTATTTTGCAGAATGGGGTGAATTTGCCCTCAAATGTGCTTGCTTTAAAGAAAATATATTAAACTAACTTATTGCTGCAGAATGCAAGATATGGTTCATAATAAGTTTAGAGTGTGGTTTTGCTCTGAAACAGAACCATGTAAAAAGTTCGGTTCTTCAACAGATCTTTTCCTTGCATGTACTCATAGTCAGAGTAATTGGGAGATGAGAAGGGGTATGGTAAAATGGGACCCAACCACCCCTTAAGTTATCTTGGTGGGATGAGAAGCAACCTGTCTCTCAACGCCCCTGGTATTACCTAGAGCAGTGTTTCCCAAACTTGGGATGCCGTTTGTCCATGGAAAGCCCCTGGCGCGCCCGGCCGGTGTATTTACCTGCCGCGTACTGCCGGTTCGGCCGATTGCGGCTCCCACTGGCCGCGGTTCACTGTGCCTGACCAATGGGGGCTGCGGGACGCGGTGGACAGCACACCCCTCAGCCCACGCCATGGCCCGCAGCCCCTATTGGCCAGGCACAGTGAACCGCGGCCAGTGGGAGCCGCAATCGGCCGAACCGGCAGTACGCGGCAGGTAAATACACCGGCCGGGCGCACAAGGGGCTTTCCCTGGACAAGTGGCGTCCCAAGTTTGGGAAACACTGACCTAGAGGAACAGGCTGGGGTTGTTTCCCCAGCTGTGGGAAGGAGTGGGACACTAGTAACTCCAGGGGACTTCCTTTCCCTCCGATCTACCTAGTTATGCTACACCAGCAGGGCATTGCCTATGGGGTCTATAGAACACTCTGGGATTGGGTTTAAGGCAGAACCAATTACCCTCCTTCTCGAGGAACGTCACAGCTGCTTGTGAGATTCCAGGACTGAAACCTGAATACTGGAGACTATGGCAAGGGATCTTCCAAATCACCTCGCCCTCTTGTCACATTACCTCCTCTCCAGTTGTTCCTGTTACCCATGCCAATCCATCTGTGAGGTGGAGTGCTCCCACCTAATTACCAGATATCTTACTTATTGGGAATCTACCCCTAATGGAGTAGTAGCTTTAACTTGAACTAAAATGTTAAAAAGGGCACACACATACAAAACACCAAATTAAGTAAAACAGATTTATCTTTGTGAGGAACAGCATAAAAATGGAAAAAAAGTTGTTAGCAGGTTTCAAAAAATACTAAGTGGTTGAAAGGTTTTAAAATATCCTAAAGCAATCCTTACACTACTTCCTATACCCGGATGGAAAGACATATAGAGTAAATCCACTTTAAACAGTAACAGTCTCTTCTGTGGGGTGGTGAAACTTGGCTCTTTGGTTTGATAGTTCCATAAGGGGTGTGTGACGAGGATAATGCTTCACCCACCGGCTTATAGCTTGATTTAGAGTTACGGACACCCCCACACACCCACACACCCCCCACACATACACCCCCCCCACACACCCCTGCTAGGTCCGTCACCGCTCCACAATGGGCTCCTGCTTGCCATACTGACATCAACCCACTCACTGGCTCTCTCAGGTGTGCTGCTGTGTCTTTGAACAGCTCCCCTCTGGCCTCTCATGCTGCTTTTCTCCTCCTGGCTTCCGGCCACAGCTCTATCACCCCCTGGAGCTGCTCTCGCTGTCTCCTTCCCCAGCACACATGGAGGCCAGGGCTGAGCTGGGGCTCCCTGATTGGCTCAGCTGCCTGGCCAATCAGACTGACTTAGGGTGTTGGCTACTTCTCACTGGCCCCAGTCTGGAGCTCTCTGACTGGCCAGAGACACAGTCAGTCCCAAGATCCTGGCTCCTTTTCAGCATTTACCCTTTCTCCTGGTATGGGGAGAAGGTCAATCAAGCACCCACAGTTTTAGTAAGGGGCCAACAGCCCCCTTATAGCAGCTTTGTTGGCTTTCATCATTAAAGAAAGGGTTTTCTTCCTTCGTATGGCTTGGGTAGGTAGCAACAACTACAAATTTAGATCTAGGTTTTATGGCCAGTACATTGCCGCAGCAGTGAGCTGGTGAATGTCCTTCAGGCCCCCAGCAAAACAACAAAAGGGACACTCAAATATGATTTGCTCCATAGTTCGTGCCTGGTGGCCACAGTCACATACAGGTGTTTGCCTCATGTTCCATTTAAAAAGGGTTTGTCCACATCTCCCAGGAGATGTGCTGATGCGATTCAATCTGCACCAGTCTTTCTGACATAAATCAAAACCCGGTGGTTCCTCAGCAGGGTCAATAATGAGCTGTTTGTTTTGAGTGATCGAAATGCATCATGTGACTCTCCATTGAGCCTCAGCATCGAAGTTGGCTGTAAGGGTTCTGCAGGTCATCATGCAGCGGGATCCTCGCGTTTAAGACAGTGAGATGTCTGAGCAGCTCTTCTAATCTGTGGCGAGTGGATGTGCGATAGGCCCGGGAGCCAGTTGACTGGAGTCGATTTAAGTGTCCCTGACACGATGCATATAGCATTCTTCAGTTGAGTGTCAAGGAGTTCAGTGTGACTGCTGTGTGGCCACTCTGGTGCACAATATTCACAATATACCGAGGCAATTGCTGCTGTTTATAAGGTCTGTGGACTGGAGCTCCATGATGTTCTGGCCAATTTTCTGATAAGTGTGGGTGGGAGCCATTAAGGAACGTAGGCATTGCAACACTGAGCATTGCAGCACCCAACTGTTAGGTGCATAGAAAATCACAGGAGCAACACTGCAATTCCCAAAGCTGCATTACGCACGGGCTCCTATACAACGAATGGGGAGAGGTAGGCACCTTAGAATACTATCCACAAAACCCAGCGCAACAGGCAGGGAGCCGCCTAAGCTAGCCGATTGGAGATGCCAACAACAGGGGTTTGTGCCAAGCTCTGACCCTCTTTGGGAAACAGGTGTCTAGTCTGGGATGCAGGGAGTTGCCTATGGCTGCTAGCAACCCATTGACAGGAACCAATGAGTTTGGCGCCTGCCTTACTCCACACAAAGTGCCTGGAGGATATGGTGGTGCTTCCCCCACTCATAACTTTGAGCTGAGTGGTTAAGTGGCACTCCCACATCTCAGAAGTGAGCTCTAACCACTAAGCTATGGCATATTCTCATCTGGGGCTCCCTCAATCTCTCCTGTTGAAGCTGCTCCACTGTATATAAACAATGAAAGAGTGATTAAAGGAGGGCAACTGGACTCTGGGATCTCCCCCCTACTAGGTGGGTGCCCTAACCACTGGACTACAGAATCACTCTCATTCTCTGTCTCTGCGCCAATGACTATTTAAGTATTTATTCAGAGTGGAACAGTCATTCAGCTGGAGGGAAGAACAGCTTTAACAGGAGATATTGAAGGAGTCCTACATCAGACTATCCCACAGCTCAGTGGTTCAAGCACCCTCCGGAGAGATAGGAGACCCCTGTTCACATCCTTTCTACTGTTGTGCTAGAGAGAGGGGAATTGAATCTGGGTCTCCCACACCCCCTGTGAATGCTCTAACCACTTTTGAGCTAAAAGTTAAGATGGGCAGCAACTGCATTATCTCCTCCTCTGGCTGGATTTGAATGGGACCTGCTACAGTAGGTGTGGTCAGAGGCCATCTGGATCAGGCCCAGCTTCTGACGTAGCCTTTTATTATTTTTTTTTGGATTTGCCATACTGGGTCAGACCAAAGGTCCATCCAGCCCAGTATCCTGTCTACCGACAGTGGCCAATGCCAGGTGCCCTAGAGGGAGTGAACCTAACAGGTAATGATCAAGTGATCTCTCTCCTGCCATCCATCTCCACCCTCTGACAAACAGAGGCTAGGGACACCATTCCTTACCCATCCTGGCTAATAGCCATTAATGGACTTAACCTCCATGAATTTATCTAGTTCTCTTTTACACACTGTTATAGTCCTAGCCTTCACAACCTCCTCAGGCAAGGAGTTCCACAGGTTGACTGTGTGCTGTGTGAAGAAGAATTTCCTTTTATTTGTTTTAAACCTGCTGCCCATTAATTTCATTTGGTGGCCCCTAGTTCTTATACTATGGGAACAAGTAAATAACTTTTCCTTATTCACTTTCTCCACACCACTCATGATTTTATAACACCTTTCAGCCACCTATTTTCCCCCACTTCTTGAATCACTTTGCGGCTCAGGTAGAAGATAGGCCGCTGGTCTCCTAGAGTGGGGCAGCACTGTTTATGCCTCAGGGTCTGCCACTCAAGCACCTAGGGAAATTTTACAGAAGTTAGGTTCCAAGTACGTTTCGGTGTCCACAGGGTTAGGCAGCAGCCAAGTGGCGGTTTTGTGGATCACCGTGGTGCCATGCATGGGGACTTAGGCACCTAACTTTGGAGTTGTGGACCACACCCTAAGTGTCAATGTCAAGAATGAAACTTGTGTGAGGAGGAGAGAACACTTCCCCAGCAAAGGACCCATGAATACGGAACTTACTCCTGCATGAGATCTAGTTGAACACAAGCATCAGGAGCTTCAGAGCAAAATGCAAAACCACTTTGTCAACCTTCCCATGATGATGCTACCAAAAAGCAAAAACAAAGTCAAGCCCCTGCTGACAGGTGGAAAGAGAGAGCAGTACATTTTATAATTTTATGAGGCACTCAGATACTATGTTGATGGGTGCAAAAAAAGAATATAGACAGGAGTAGGTTCCCTCCATCACTCAACATCACTTCTATTACCTAGAACTTGAGGCAGATATTGCCTGGATGAAGTAGGAGGCCCGCATGAGCTCTGTCAACAGGAAAAATGTGTCCTTTGTGTTTGTCGAGAAGTAGACATAAAGCAGCATGTCAGCTGCAAACTGAAACCATTGAACTGTCACAATTTCTCCAGGAATACTTCTAGTACAAAACAAGGAAAAAATTCAGCACTGTGGAACGCTGTAGCTGGAGGTTTTGGGCAATGAGGAAGAGCAATGGGCACCTGTCAGAGAGGAATCGCAGAGGGCACTCTGTCTAACTCTTGCGAGGTCTCTTAGGTGGATCAACAGCATCTCACAATCAACTGAGTCAAAGACAGCTCATAGGCCGGATCATATTAGAATGGACATTTTATCTATGCCTGGTGTCCTGAAGAGATCGTCCATCAATTGCCTGTGCAATAGCTGAGCCACGCTCAGGTTTGAACCCTATTTCTTTTACACTTCTTCCCCAACAGTATCCATAATATTCTCCCTTCCGCAGTATTATGCCATAAACATTGAAACTTGGGCGGGGGGGATGCGGGAAGCTGATCAGAAGCAATAAAACTATAGAAAAATATTCAGGTCTTAATAGAGCCTTTTCTCCAAAGCTTTTTCCCCTATGGCAGATGGCTATTGAGGCTTTTTTATTTTTCTTATATAAATTCATAGATTTTAAGGCCAAGAAGGACCATTATGATCTTTATTACAGACATTAAGGGACGTTCAAATTGCAGAGCAATTTTCTTATTGCAATGACTCAGCATTTGCTTGCACTTTGATTGTACTTCTGTTAGTTAATTTCTATTGCTTTCCTATTCATTATTTAGAGAGGATGGATGATCTTGTGATTAAGGCAATAGCCTGAGATTCAGGAGATCTTGGTTTTACTCTCAGATCTACCACAGAATTCCTGCATCACCTTGGGAAAGTCACTTGTCTTTCCTTTTGCCTCTTTCCCCTCCCACCCTTTGTCTGTTTGGTTTATTTAGATTGCTAATTCTTCAGGGCAGGGACTCTCTTATTCTGTATCTGTTCTTTGTCTAGCACAGTAAGGTCCCAATCTCAGTCGGGACCTCTAGGCATTACTGGAGTACAAATAAGGTGACCAGACAGCAAGTGTGAAAAATCGGGACGGGGGTGGGGGTAGGGGTAATAGGAGCCTATATAAGAAAAAGACCCCAAAATCAGGACTGTTCCTTTAAAATCAGGACATCTGGTCACACTATGTACAAACACAGTATTTTTAGATTTGTGTAATGCTCCCGTTCTGATCCTTCATTTTCCCCTCAAAGCCCCTGCACTGAACGGATTTGTCCTTCTGTATGAGACACAGACATGGCGCCTTCCAGAAGAGAAAACTCCTTCCCCAACTCCTGCCTTAGGCAGGTGGGGGTTGCTCGAGAGCTCTTGCGTTAGGGGCCTAAATATGCTGCTTTTGCAGCTCCTGCCCAGACACCAAGACATAAGGGCCACCATTTTGAATCGATAAGTGCCCTGATTTTCAGAGGTGCTCAACACTCCCCTCTCCCATTCAGTTGAGAGTGCTCAGTCTCTCTGAAAAAAATCAGGGCACTTGTTTAAGTGCTTAAATATGGATTTAAGCACCTAACTTTGGAAACCCAAGTTTGAAATCATTGGCCCAAGATACTGGGAGTGCTAGTCCAGCCTTCTTCTTCAGAGAGCTGGGCCTGAAACAAAACCTAGGAGCTGAATATACCTGAACTTTGAGGAATTTTTCATCTGGTTCTAACCTTGGTGACTGAGGAGCACATCTAATTTTTTACAAAAATTTACGATGAATAATTCCCATAGTTTGACAGGGATACTGCACACAAGCGCCACTTAACTTGGAAATACTGCTGCTCAGTTTGAGACATAATTACCAAATGACATTAAGAAGTGGTAAACTGTTTTCTCCTAAAACATGACTCCTATTGATTATCCTGCATTAATACAGAATAATTGCATGAGACAGCAAAATACTCAATCAATCTACCAGCATATGAGCAATGGTCATTATTTCTACAATGATGTTCATTAAGATGGATAGAAAAGGATTTGTTGCCATGAGTTATTGCTCAGTCACTTTCAAGGTTTCTAAACAATGGTGGACAGGAGAGATTTTCAGGTTATCAACCTTTAGCCAAGAACTTCAAATGACAGAGAGAAGGAAAGAGGCAAAGAGCACTTCAGAACATAGCGGTGCATGACATTCTGAGGTTATTAAGTTTTCATTCTGAGCATTAAACATTAACCAATAAACCTGAAGATAAACGGTGAGGAATGGAAGAAGAAATTGTTTTGTTTTAGCTGAATTCCTTGACAAGACATTTTGATTCTGAAATATTTTAATTTAGAGGTTCTTGATAGTCACTGGAGTTATCAAATACCAAATGCTAATTAGATCATAAGCCTTAACTAGCTGGACTGAAATGCCAAAAAAATTAAAGGTTATTTAATCATCACAGCAATAACAGTTCCACTCTGAAGAAAACTCATCTACATGCCCAAACAGAATAAAACTACACTAATTGCTTTAATACAAATTACCATGGAATCCATGTTCAGAGTCTTGTGGCTAGAGTAGAGGTCTGGGAGTCAGAAGATCTAGACTCTTCACTAAGCTGCTCCAGAGATATCTGGTATGAACTTCGGCAAGCCCCTTCCCAGCCCAGTGCTGACCTACCCCAGTCTCCCCTACTCCATGGAATAGAGCTAGGCTTTGTACTACGCACTAAGGTGGATCCTCAGCTGGTGTTCAGTGAAGCTCCACTGAAATCACACCAATCCCTGATTCACACCAGCTGAGGATCTGGCCTAGGAAGTGCACATCTCTTACAAAACCTCCCAAAATCCTTCCCCTGTTCCCATGTGAAGTGGAACCAACTATCAGAGAACACTCTACACACACAGGGAAGGGGTGAGGATAGAGAATCCTGGTAAAGAAATTACTCATGGCACCACTGAAATTAAACTACCTCTGAGATGGATCTGTAATGAGATGGATGACTGTGTTTTCCTATGAATCCATCCTGTTAACAGGTGTTGATCTTCTTGGGAAACACTAAATCAGTCCTGGTGACTCATGGTTGTAGGTAGCTTGTTAACTCCACCTGGTATAAGGAAGTATGGGAGTGGCCCTTTGAAGAGAAAATCTAGGTTGAACAATAGGCAAATTCAAGGAGATAGCTGGGATAGGATTTGGGTTACGCATTGATTATACCTTTCTTTGGAAATAATGCATAATGCCAGGATGGGAGTAAGTCTTGACCCTATACAAGGTGTGTTGACTGTGTTTAGAGCCGACTGGGGAAGACAATTGCTTACGGGCTTGAAACAACTATTTCAAAACACACCAGCACTGCAGAACAGATGAGAGCAGAAAATTAAGAAAATATATCTATTGGAAATCGCAGAGGCTTATAGGTAGATATAATACAGTTACTAGAGGTATGAGAAATATATGTAAGAAGAGAAATCCAAGTATTTTCCTTGTGAATTCAATATTGGTCCAGTACCCATTAAATCTTCATCAAATTTGCACTATATTCAAAACATTTTCAGTAAAAAAGAGACTACTTTCAAGAAAGTTTGTTTTCACTGTGAAATTGTGAAATGTCATGGTTTTGAGGGGAAAAAAAGAGCAAATTCTAAATATAAAATTCCCCACAATTTTACACAGCTCTAGTAACTGCCCAATCCGGAATTATCACTAGACTAAGGTCATCCTGCAACTGATTCTGTATGAGTGTGCCCCTGCTCTAAGGCCCTTACTCTTGCATTTTTTTTAAATGGCTAGTGCAATTCTTAGATGTCTAAACAGGAGAAACTTGAGTTGAAGTTATTTTACCTTTGCAGTTAGCATTGGTGCGACCGCTGTTGGAAAAGTGTGTCCAGCTCTGGTGTCCACAATTCGAGGTTTATAAATTGGAGAGGATTCTGAGAAGAGCCCCAAAAATGATTAAAGGATTAGAAAACTTGCCTTAGGTGATAAACTCAAGGAGCTCAATCTATTTAGCTTAACCAAGAGAGTCTATAAATACCTACATGGGGAGCAAATATTTAATAATGTGCTCTTCAATCTCACAGAGAAAGGAGTAACACCATCCTGTGGTTGAAGCTAGACAAATTCAGACTGGAAATAAAGTGTACATTTTTAACAGTGAGAGTAATTGACCATTGGAACAACTTACCAAGGGTCATGGTGGAGTCTTCATCACGGACAATTTTTAAAATCAAGATTGGATATTTTTCTAAAAGATATACTTCAGACATTATTTTGGTGAAGTTGTCTGGCTTGTGTGCCTGTGGTCTCAATTATTACAATGATCCCTTCCAGCCTTGAAATTTATGAATCTGTGAAAATGAAAGTGGATACTATGTAACAGTTACCCCAAGAATACTTTAAATTGTAATTATTTCTATTCTGAAAGTGTTTGAATGTTAAAATTTCAATACTATACTATAGTAGATCAAAATCAGTGGCACCTTTTCCAGACTGTGACCCCATTTTCCATACTGGGACCACCTCTGGAACCCCCTTCCTTGGGCAAGGTGGTCATGACCTTCTGACATCTGTTTGCAGCTCCCAGATTGAGAACCCCAGATCTGACTATCCCTGAATTTTGGGAAAAAATTGGATCCAGATGTAATCTTCACAACCAGACTTCATCTCCCCTAAATACCAGCATCAACAATTGATGAACTTGTGCCCATTCAAAGAATGTATTTGTCTTTCTGGGTCTTTGAGTCATTAGGGTGATATGTGCATGATGTATACTGCCATTCTACTGTAGATACCTCCTTTGCAATGCACAATTGAAGACCTGAATCATCCACGATCAACTGTTTGTCCATATTCAGCCATAGTGTTCTGACAGTCTGATTTGTTAAAAACTGATGCAAATGTCTTAGAAGTCATTTGTATCCAACAATCCATTCTTAAAGGTTTGTTTGAGATGTTTAATGGAAACCAGGAAAGAAAACAACACAATTTAATAATAAAGCATTTCAGAGTTATGTATAGCACTGTCTCTGATATTAGGAAATTTTTGCTATCATATGAACCATGCGTATATTATCACTGAATCACCTAAAATGGCCAAAAAAAAGCTCAACAGCTAGGTTCAGCCAGAGAGACTATATTTCAGTAATGGAGGAAGTGATTCCAGTTATATATAGACATATAGCAAATGTGCGGTGTTTAATAACTTGTGTATCTTATATATATTGTATATTACATGCCACTTTGTTGGTAATTTCCACATAATAAAATGCAGAGCTATGTGATATTATACACCTTTAGCCATCTATTCTCTGTGCGCTAAACTATTTTTAACAATCCATATAATGCCTTTTTCTCCCACCTGTCAAAGAAAGGTTTGCTGTTTTCCCACAAATGTGAGTTCACCCCCCAAAATTATACCAGTCTGAATGACAACATGATCAATATTCAGTCCTGTACCAGTGACATTTTAAGGTCAGATACCTGCAATACTTCAGGGCTAGAAACAAGAGATTTATATGATTGGAAAGAGGGAAATGTCAGCTTTCAATGGGATATGCAGCACATCCTTAGTGGAAATGTCCCTTTAGACACCTTCAGTTGGTCTCAACTGGTTTCTGTTTGTCTTGTGATGATTTCTATTGGTCTCTGTTAGATTCTGCTGGAGAACAAATAGCTTCAGGAGTCTGCAGAACAAATGATCAGTTGCTCTCTTCCAAAAGCTATTTGCTCAAACTGGAGCCAGTAAAACAATTCAACTGGAATTTCTGAAAGGGTTGCTTTTACCTGAAAGATTCCAAGATATCAGATTATAATTATTATGTATAGGTTGTGTGTTTAGAGGCTTCTAAAAATTTTAGCTATAATTTCCCTTTCCTTCTGAGTCCTGTGCTATGTCTTTACAGGCAAAGAGATATAAAAATAGTAATCTTGATTTTAAAAAACAACCACTAAAACATTTCCAATATAGTTTTCAGTATACCATGTAGCAATTACCAGGCATATAATGGTGCAGCATTAAAGTACTATTGGCACTAGACTGAAAGAACCTGTATATCTTATTCTTACTCATACCAAATCACATACAATAAAACCTTTATATCATAACATATGCTCCCTTTCATCTTTCTATCCATCCGTAAACAAAACAGGTGGAGCATTTGTGACCTTTGAGATGAAAAACTCTAAAATAGTCATTTTTATTAGTATTAAAAAGAGTAACTTTAAGAAAACCCAGTGCCATCAAATTGGTTTCAAATATTTTTGATAGCTATTGTCAGAAACATTGGGGCAAAGAATAGAACTGTTTGGGGCTCCCTTTAGTCCCTGGTAGCACAAGTTTCATCACAACGCTAAGTGCAAATTTAAAGCCCTATAATACTCATTTACATGATCAGTTTGATAATTTTATCTGGAATATTTCCTTGGTAATGATTGAATTTATTTACCTGATAAACCATGTTGTCCCCACAAATATCATTATAATCTAGCTGGTTCATAAAATGGGAAAGTAGGAACACAGCCAGACTTTATCATAAGATTTAAAACTAGCCTTACACTCTTTTGACCTTATTCTTCTTCTACATTCCTTTCTGTTTTAATATGTCAACTTGCCATGTTCCATCCTACCTTTCACAGAAATTGGTTATTTTCAGATATTTTAACATTTGGATTGAAGTCATTCCAGTATTACCTTTGTTTCCTATGTTTACACATGTAGTGTATATGACACCAGAAAAAGTTTAAAGTTCATTCCAAGGTTGCTAGATTAATGGTGTCCTGCCTTTATTGGCCATTGATCAGACAAAGAAATGATGAGATGCCCAACAGATCATCATGGGAAACTATTAAGGGGGAAAATAAGCATCTAAATTACAACCAAATATTTTCAGGAACAAAAAATGTAACTTAATTGAGGGGTTTTTTTTTATAAAAAAGAACATGATAAGCAACTATGAATTATCAGATGATAATTGCACCAGGTTTCAATGATTTAATGACA
Organism: Macrochelys suwanniensis; assembly: GCA_033296515.1. Lineage (NCBI taxonomy): Eukaryota > Metazoa > Chordata > Testudines > Chelydridae > Macrochelys > Macrochelys suwanniensis. Next base: position 82,464,788 of record CM065776.1, on the reverse strand, counting down.
TGAGAGTTAATCTCAAGTAGCTATTATTTAAGCCATCTTTTTTTAAATGCCATTGAAGCAGGGCTTTTCAAAATGTCATCAGGGCAGATTTTTGTAGAAATATCTGCAGAATAGGCTGACCTAAATTAAAACTTCAGTGAGGCTTCTCGCAAACTTATAGATCTTTTGACTGACAAAACATCCATGAATAAAATTTGGTGGCATGACATCAGATCTGTGAATTATGAGATAGTGTGCTGAACTTGGTCAGTAGATATTTCTTATGCATTTTTATATTAGCTAGTGTAATTGCAAATGATAATTATTATTGATATATATGTCTAATAATAGCATATGGTAGTAACTCCCACAGGCTAATTATATGTTGTATAAAATACCAATTTTTCATAGAATCATAGAAAGGTAAGGCTGGAAGGGACCTTACACAGGCCATCTAATCCATTCCCCCAATGCTGAGGCAGGATTGAGTATACTCAGAACATCCTTGACAGATGTTTGTCTAACCTGTTTTTTAAAACCTCTAAAGTTGGGGGTTCCACAACCTTTCTAGATAATCTATTCGACTGCTTAACTATCATTATAGCTTTAATGTTTTTCTTAATATTTAACCTAAATCTCCCTTATTACAGACTAAGCCAATTACTTCTTGTCCTGGCTTCAGTGGATATGGAGAACAATTGATCACCATCCTCTTTATAACAACCTTTTTACATATTTGAAGACTGTTAGTCCCTCCTCAGTCTTCTCTTCTCCAGACTAAACATGCCCAATTCTTTCAACCTTTTGTCATAGGTCATGTTTTCTAAACCTCTTATTTTTAAATCTGAAACCTTTTAATTTCATTCGGTGCTCCCTTCTTCTTGTACTAGGGCAGCGGTGGGCAACTTGTGGACCATCAGGGTAATCTTATTGTGGGCTGCGAGACATTTTGCTGATGTTGACTGTCCACAGGCACAGCCCCTCGGAGCTCCCCAAACCAGTGAACCCTCCAAGACTGGAATAAATCTTAGGGAGGCAATTTATCTCTGGTGTGATTCTCTAGCCCCTATAGCCCACTCCTCTATTGCAAGAATCCACTGGATTGTCATCCTCTCAGCCGAGTGAAAGGGACTTTCTGACCCTAGTTCATTAAAAATCCATTGGCCCTTTCAGCAAGTGTAAGGAGTGGAAGCCCTCTGTCACAACCAAACTCAAACTTGGCTGATGCAAAGCCTTTTGTACCAACACCGCCTGTTCATGCAAATTGAAAATAGGCCCATTTCAAAAGTTATTTTTAAACATGGCTGCACACATTTCACACAGTTCTAGTTATAATACTTTGCATACACCATGGCAGAAAAATTGCAGGGTTTCAATGTGTGGATGAGATGATGGTGTTCACAGGGGGTGATTTAAGTTTATTAGGAACTGGGGAATGTTTTGGGGAAGAAGGAGCCTATAGAGAAAGGATGGGCTTCACTGAAGCCAAAACAGAACCAGACTGCTGGCATATAAAATTTAAAAAGGCATAAAGAAGTTTTTAAACTACGGGCTGGAGGAAAGCTAACAGGCGCAGAGGAGCACACGGTTCAAACAGACACATCCATTAAGGGAGGATTCATTAAAGGGATACCCTATATCCTAATAAAGAGTAGAGGTATATCCTAATAAAGAATAGAGATAAAGTACAGGTAGGAACTGAAGAGAAACAGTCAAACAGAAGAGTTCCATTCAATCACATGAAGGCAGACAAGTAAATATTGACAAATTTTGTAAGTGCTTGTATACAAATACACTAAGGGCTGGTCCACACTAACCCCCTGGTTCGAACTAAGATACGCAACTTCAGCTACGTTAATAACGTAGCTGAAGTCGAAGTATCTTAGTTCGAACTACAAGGTACTTACCGCGGGTCCACACGCAGCAGGCAGGCTCCCCCGTCGACTCCGCGTACTCCTCTCGCGGAGCAGGAGTACCGGTGTCGACGGCGCGCACTTCCAGGATCGATTTATCGCGTCTAGACAAGACGCGATAAATCGATCCCAGAAGATCGGTTGCTTACCGCCGAACCCGGAGGTAAGTATAGACGTACCCTAAGTCTAAATATCAAGATGGGTAAACTTGAGTGCCTGCTGTTAAATGAGGATATTGACATAATAGGCATCACAGAAGCTTGGTATAATGAGGATAATAAAAAGGACATGGTACAAAATGGGAATAGGAATGACAGACATGGTTGCACTAGTGGCACATACATAAAAGAAAGCGTAGTGTCAAATATCGTTAAAATCCTAAATTAATCAAAATGTACCATACAATCTCTATAGATAGAAATTCCATTCTTGCGTAAGTGTATAGCTGCAGAAATATACTACCGACCACCTGACCAGGATGGTGACAGTGACTGAAATGCTCAGGGAGATTAGCGAGGCTATACAAATAGAAAATCCAAATTATAATGGGGGATTTCAACCATATTGATGGGGAACATGTCACTTCAGGACAGGATGCAGAAATAAAATTGCTAGACACCCTTAATGGTGTCTAGCTTCTTGGAGCAGCTATGCCTGGAACCCACCAGGGGAGAAGCAGTTCTTGATTTAGTCCTAAGTGGAGCACAGGATCTGGTCCAAGAACTGACTATAGCTGAACTGCTCAGTAATATTGACCATAGCGTAATTAAATTTAACACCCTTGTGAGAGGCAGGGGGGATACCAAAGAAACCCAAAACAGTAGCATTTAACTTCAAAATAGAGAACTACACAAAAGTGAAATGCCTGAAAGCTGAACAGATCCTTTTTAAAAACACCAAAAATAGAGGTGCAAATTATACGTATGCCCCAAATAAAACAAAAACAAAAAACAGTAAGATGACCAAAAAAATGCCATCATGACTAAACAGAGTAAAAGAGGTGGTTAGGGACAAAAAGTCATCTTTTAAAAACTGAAAGTCAAATCCTCCCGAGGAAAATAGAAAGGAGCATAAATCTGACAAGTCAAATGTAAAAGTATAATTAGGCAGGCCATAGGCAGTGCATGACTCTTGCATTTGGGGAGGCTGGGTAAGAGCGCCAGAAGCTCCCTATAAGTGGAGGGGCCACCAGTGCCTGGACCGTGGCCCATCACCCTGCCTCACCTCTTCCCCTGAGACCCTCATTCACCTGCCTCCTCTCTGCCCCCTCCCCCGAGCCCTCTGCTCACTCCCCTCCACTCCCTCCTGAGGCTCCCCTGCTGTCTCCCCCGAGGACCCCCCCACCCGCCGCTCACTCCTCTCCACCCCTCCCCCAAATCTCCCCTGCCCACTGCTTGCTCTTCTCCGCCCCCTCCCCACCTGCAGCTCACTCCTCTCTGCCCCTTCCCCCAAACCTCCCGCCCACCGCACAGTCCTCTCCACCCCCTCTCCTGAGTCCCCTCACCCACCATGCATTCCTTTCTGCCCCCTCATGCCTTAAGGGCAAGCAATGGGGGCACCTCGGGGGAAGAGTTGGAGAGAGGGCGGGGCCTCAGGGGGAAGAGGGACAGTGCGGGCAGGGCCATGGGGAAAAGTCTGAGTGGGAGTGGTGCCTTCAGGCAGAGTTAGGAAGGAGCACAGGCGGGGCAACAGTCCAGGCTTCGGTGGCCGCCCCACTTCTCAGGAGCTTCCAGAAACAGCACTTGAGCTTCACGGCAGGGGAGTTGATCCCCATTATCAGCTTCCCTGCTGTGAAGCGCAGCCCCTACCAGTACCGCACTGTGCCTGCCCAAGGCTTGCAGTTTGGGGAGACAATGCTTCCCCCTGTCTCCCCAAACTATGCCCATGTTACAAAGTGAGGGCGGTGCATAGCCCCCTGACTGCCCCTGGTTCCAGCACCAGTGACCCCCCCACTTTTACAAAGGTTCCAGCATCCTTGGTCTGAATGTGAATTTGGGAGCCTAATTTTAAGCAGCCAGGTTAACGATTTTTTGCCCAAGATTTAAAATTCCTCGGGGAGCTGAAATTTTTATGATAGTTTGAAACATTCTGAAATAGGTTTCAAAAGCAGGAAAAATAATATTGGTCCAGAGATTTTACAATGTGAGTGGGAACAAATGGCAGTGCTATAAAGAATAAAGCTACTGCTGCCTGTTTGGAATAGTTATGCAGTATTTAGCATATATCACCCCTAAGGATGATTATCTTTCTGTCAGGAGCATAAGACAGATAACTCATGAGCCAGTTTAATCTTTTCTCATAAGTACAAGGGAGGTAACACAAAGATAGCTCTTCAGAGGTTTAATGTATTTATTCTATGGGAATGGATTTTGATGATGATGATGATGATGATGATTGTTGTTTACAAGGGACCAGTTTTTTGCCTGAAATCATGCAGGGTTTTTGGCTAATGCAAAGTAAGGTATGTGATCTCAACAGTTCTGTGTCTGTTTGCTGGGTTAAGCTTTTTATTTGCATTATGTTTGCTACAATAAAATAAAAATAATCCAGAGAAACCAGCTGAATAAAGCACTGCATACAGATATACATTTCTATAGTAGGCTTTATAGTGTGTGTGCATGCCCTGGTGTTATGTGTGCATATTTTTGGATGAAAACCACTCCACAAACAAAAATTGCTCAATATTACGGATCTTTTTTTCTATAGCTGAAATCACACTTGTTTTTATGGTAAAACACACACAAATCGAGAGGTGGAAACCACAAAATATTATAGTTTGCATAAAACCTGCAATTTTGTCCTTCTGTAAAATTTCACAGATTATGCAGATTTCTTAAGGGCTCAGGGAAACCATTTGCACATCCCCAGTGACTATTCACATATAGAAAAACATTATATGCTAAGTAATGCAACCTATGGGGGAAAATTGAACACTTTATAATCCTGAAAACAGTTCTTCAGTATATATATAAGTGACTATGAAGCCACTATCATGGCTTTATGGGGCTCTCATAAATCCATGCACTAAGTGATTTATTTTGTGTAACCACAATGCAGCCACCTCTTGGCAAACCGAACACTCATTAAATTCAACAGCAAACTCCCACAGTAGGGGTCGGATCAGGCCCATTGGCAGAGAAACTAGGAAGCCTGCATTTCAGATTTCATAGGGAGGTAATGTTGCTAACATACATGATTAATTGAACCTTTCAACTAACAATAATATTTAGCTCTTACAGGGTACTTTTCATCAACAGTGCTTTACAGAGGAGATCAGTACAATTACCTCCAGTTTATAGATGGGGGGAGGGATAGCTCAGTGGTTTGAGCATTGGCCTGCTAAACCCAGGGTTGTGAGTTCAATCCTTGAGGGGGCCATTTGGGGATCTGGGGCAAAAATTGGGGATTGGTCCTGCTTTGAGCAGGGGGTTGGACTAGATGACCTCGTAAGGTCCCTTCCAACCCTGATATTCTATGATTCTATGATAGATGGGGAAACTGAGACACAGAGCTGCAAAGTGATTTGCCTAAAGATCACCCAGCAGATCAGTGGCAAGGGTGGAAATGGAACAGATATCTCCCGATTTCTAGTCCTGTCCAGTAGGTCACACTACATCCCTTGTCACAAGAGTTGGCCATACACAATTTTATACTGGGTTATAAATTCTTTTTAGGGACACTCATTTATGTTTAAGAATGACTTATTTCAGTTTACTTTAAACCTCTTCCCAATTGACATACACTAAACTGAATAATCCTGGTTTAAACCACAATAAAAGTATCCATAGAATGATTTGCACTGGATTAACTAGGTCAGTTTAAAACTACATGCAACTTTGCATGAAGACAAACCTACATGCTTGTATACCTCTTTTGGAATTTTGCAAACAAATTAAACTTTTGGCAAACCCTTTGCAGATCACCTTTAGACAGGATTCAATGGAAGTTATAGCAGTGGTATCTGCGTCTTTGTGCATACCTGGAAGAAGATTAAGTTGTACGCTACTAGCAAGTGCACAGGAATGTGAAAGTTAACTGATGAATTGTAATTAATTGTTTTGTCCTACTCTCATGCTGTCTGAAGTGGCTCATGATCGTGAGTGCCAACCTCAGGGAAGAGTGTCAAGAAGCAGGGCAAAAAACCCCAACTGGTTGTATAATCTATAATAAGATTTCAACAACCAAGTAGCAAGTATGAACTCCTCAAGCACTATAACAGCCTTACCATGAAGTCACAGCCTCTTTGGGTACTCCGGTCTATCTTGCCAGGCAAGCTTGACTTTGTGATAGATGCTCACTAACACCCAAAATCACATCATCATTCAGGTTACTCCCAGTCCCAAAGGACCTGTTACTTATACCAGGTCAATTGTACTCTAGATCTCTCAAAGATAATGCTTGTAGTCAATGGTTTATTAACTAGGAAAAAGAAATAAGAGAATTATTTACAGGGTTAAAGCAGGTAAAGATACACCCACAAATTAGATACAGTCTCAGGTTCCAAAAGATGATAGTAGCTGTTATTAATATGCATGCTTTATATGTCCTTTAGGGCTAACCCACGCTCCACAACTGGGGGCTCCTTGCATATGCTTGTATCAGAGTTCAAGAAGCATAGGAATAACGTTTCTTCTGGACAAGCATTTTTATTCCCTTCCCCAGGAGTTCAGACTGAGGCCTTGGCTACACTCACGAGTTACAGCACAATAAAACTGCCTGCCGCGCTGTAACTCACTAAACGTCTACACTTGCAATGCCCTTACAACGCTGCATCTCCGCAGGTACAGCGCTGCTGGTACTTCACCTCCCCGAGAGGAATAACAGCTGTTGCGTAGTGGCTGCTACTCTGCTCCTGGAATGTAGTTGGGCAATACGCACTAACTGACCTCCGGAAGCTTCCTTTGTTTTGAAACGGCACTTCTGGGTTGGAGTTCAGCGCTCTGCTCTGGGGCTGCTTTGCAAAAAAAGCAAACACAGCTACTGTTTGCAGGCAGGGGGGCTCCGTTAGGAGTGCCGGCAGCAAAGTTAGCTTGGAGAGAGACGGCGGGGGAGAGGGGGGAGAAAGAAGAGCGGGAGGGGGAGGGAGAGGGCTCCGTTTCCCCGAGTTGTCTTTTATCTGCTCTTTAAAAACAAACAAAGCCCCTGCTGCTTGCTTTCAGTGATTGAGAGAGAGGCAGGGGATGTGGAGGTGTGTAAACTTAGGAGATAATGAGCTGACACTCTGTGGATACCCCAAAAACCCACTCTCTCCCCCCACACGCTCCCTGTCACACTCCACCTCACCCCCCCCCATTTGAAAAGCACGTTGCAGCCACTTGAACTCCCATAATGCACCGCTCCCAATACAGCTGCAAATGCCTCAAATGTGGTCACGACAGTACGCTGGCAGCTGCCAGTGTGGACAGATTGCAGCGCTTTCCCTACTCAGCTGTACGAAGACGGGTTTAACTCACAGCGCTGTACAGCTGCAAGTGTAGCCTTAGCCTGAGAGAACATGTGTCAGTGCCTGTCTCCTCTTCATGTGAGTGAGGCGGGCAATCAACAAAGTGTTTGTCCTTTGATGTTACACAATGGCTCATTTGGTTTCAATAGACCCTCTTGTCTGCAGGTCCAGCACTTTACACTAATTAATGCTTCATTCCTATTTTGAGAGACAAGGTGGGTGAGGTAATATCTTTTATTGGACCAACTTCTGTTTCTGGTTCAGAGCTCTTCTTCAGGTCTGTGAAAGGTACTCCGAGTGTTACAGCAAAATGCAAGGTGAAACAAATTGTTTAGTGTAAGTATTTAACACATATTACAAGGGACCATTCAAGGTAAAGTGGCCCATTAACACCCCTTCAGTCATAGGTGGGAAAGGAACCAGTAGAGGGGAAAGTAGCTGAAGAATGGGGAGGAGTTGTTAGTGAGTTAAAGAGTGTCTTTATTCAGTCCATGATTTTTAGTGTCTAGCAAAGTTATGAATTTAAGCTCCCAGGCTTGTCTTTTGAAAGTGTTGTGCAGGTTTCCTTTGAGGATGAGGACTGATAGGTCAGATATAGCATGATCGCTTTTTGAAAAGTGTTCGCCCATGGATGATATGGTGGTTTTGTCTTTTATCATTTTCCTTTGTGAGGACAGTGATTGTCTGGTTTCATCCACATAGTTATTACTGGGGCCTTTAGTGCACTGGATGAGGTACACCATATGTGTAGGATCCATGGATCTTGAAAGGTGTGGTGTGGGTGGTATTGATCACTGTATTAGTAGAGATATGTCTGCAGGTTTTGCATCTGTTGTTCTGGCAGGGTCTTGTCTGGTGCCACTTTGAGTTGGTGTATCCTTGTCTAAAGGGAACTTGTCTCTGATGATGAGCTTGGAGAGGTGGGGGGTTGTTTGAAGGCTTGAAGAGGGAGTTCAGGAAAGATTTATTTCATGTTCTCTGCAGGGCATGGGTCTCTTGCAGGTTTAAACTAGTGTAACTGTAACTTGAAGTCTTCTGTAACTTGAAGTCTTTAAATCATGATTTGAGGACTTCAATAACTCAGCCAGAGGTTAGGGGCCTATTTACAGGAGTGGCTGGATGAGGTTCGGTGACCTGCAATGTGCAGGTCAGACTAGATGATCATGATGGTCCATTCTGGCCTCTGAGTCTAGGAGTTTAAATATTGAAACTTTTTCTGGAAGAAAAAGTTCAAAAACTTTCAATATGAAATGTCAAAATGTTTTATTTCATGTCAAGCTAATATTAAACAAAATCTGCCTGAGCTGCCACAGTGCCTCATGGGAGTTGTAGTTCAGGTGCCTCATGTCCTCATTCTTCTCTACTGGCCAAGCTCCACAGCTTGACTACATCTTCCATGACCACAGTGCATCATGGAACTCTCATCATCACAGCAGCTGGCCAGAGGGGAGATGGCAGTCCAGTCGGAGATCCCAACCCATAGAAGAGAATGGGGGCACGAGGCTCCTGAACTCCAGCTTACATGAGGCACTGTAGCACCTCACACATATGCAGTTTAATATTGAAGTGGCCTGAAGTGAAATATTATGTTAAATCTTCTTGATGGCAAATTTAAAATGTTTTGGAAACTGCATTTTCCATTTAAAAAAATGACAACAGAAAATTACTGATCAGCTCCATTAAGTATATGCTGAAGTGCTTTCTTGAATTCAACTGCTTTCCTAAATCTGACCTTAGTGAGTGGAAAATTCACGATTCTCAAAAGTGGCACTATGTGCATTGCAGATGACTTAAAATGTACCTACCAGATCATTTTGAGAGAGATTTCCTATAGAATTGAAATGACCAATAGAACATGCACAATCTCTCTAAAAGGTGGTACCTTTTTTTTTTTAAAGTGACTGACATACATTTCTCCTTTTCACTACTGCTTCCTGCTTATCCCTCACACAACCCAAGCTCTTTGTTCTCATCATCCCCTGTTATCCCCTCTGCTTTCCTCTCCTCTCTGCAAACATCATGTATGTTTCCTGGATCTATGTGAGAAAAGATCCCTGCTGTGCTGCTGCTGCTGCTGTATCTAATAGCTGACTGGGGGAGTAACACTGCCTAAAAATAATTTAAAATAAACTTTTATAGACTTTTTCAGAGTGACTTTGGAATGCAGTTCTTTACCCTTTGCTGTCACTGCTTTTCGGTTTCTTTGGTTTCCCCTTAGCATCTTGCCAACATCCCTGACACATTCTCCTAAACAAAGACCCAACAGTTCTGGAATTAGACTTCTCATTGGTACTTCCTTTATCTTTATTTCCCCTAGACTCTGTCACTAAGATCTTATTCCCATTTTCATTCCTAGATACTGGACAGCTATCTGTCTATCCTTCCCACAGAGTTCTTTCATCTGCAGTCAGATAGAGGTGCCATGATGCAAGTTGGTGTCTCCATATTGGACACTGGTAAATTCTCTCTTTTGTTCCACTTTTATTGGTTCCTGTCCTTCAATAAACTTGTCTCCACAAGGTGTTGTTCTAACTCTAATTTTGCTGGTTCTTGATGAATTAGTGAAGGAATTTCCTGTGAAAGACTCCGTCATTCCCCATTGATGAGGAGGTGAAATTTGAAACCTAGACATCTGTAGATTCACAGTAAAGATCTAGTAACTTTGGAAATGTCTGTTTAGGGTGTTCCTTCTTATGTTTAATATGATTTCAACCAATAGGACTTCAGCATGCAAATAAACTGGAGAGGGTGGAGATGATTGGCTGAATTAAAGCTGTTTCCAGGGCAGTTAGTAGGGGATGCACACAGAGGGATGGGACAGTAGAAGGCAAATGTTATATTGAACATGAGGGAAAGGTATACAGAAAGAGATATCTCCAGGCTTTATTATTTATCTATCTTAGGTACTTATGTGGCCCCGTGAGTGTAGTACATGAGCATCTACCAATCTTTAATGTAGAGACATTACTTCACCCAGTAGGCAGAGAAGTGCTATTATCACAATTTTACAAATGGGGAATTGAAGCACGGAGAGGAGAGGTGACTTGCCCAAGGTCATGTAGGAAATTCATGCCAGCGTAGAGGACTGAATCTAGATCTCTTGAGCACCAGGCTAGTGCCCTAGCCACTGGATCATCCTTCCTCTGTACTGTAGTACATTAGTCCCTTGAGCTCTAATCGGGATTGGGGCACCTCTGTGCTACGCACTGTACATGTACATAATAAGTAACAGTCCCTGCCCTGAAGAGCTTACAATCAAAATAAATATTGTTACTAAAGAAATGGAGAAAGGAAGGATTATCTCTGTTATGCAGATGGAGAACTGGTTCCAGTACTGATTATAATGATGGGTGGTGGGAACGGGAAGAAAGAAAAACATTCAGTGGAAAAAAGGAGGAAATACATAGCAGCACAGACTATACTGGGATGGGGGTATTAATTCATTTTATTTGATAAACTAAAGCTATAGGCATCCTGGCTGGAAGTTGTTTGCCTGAGAACTTGCAAGTTTTAGTTCAGTGCAGATGCAGTGCAATAAAACAAGAAGTTATAGAGAAGATCTGTTCCTTGTTTGTACAGCACCTAGCACAATGAGGTCTTGGTCAATGACTAGGGCTCTTAGGTGCTACTAGAATATCACTAATAAGAGGACTTGAACAGGAGAGGACAGGTAAAAGTAGGCTTGTCAGAAAGGTGAGTTAAACAACCTCTCTCTGGTAGAGCTGATTGAAAAATGGGCAAAGAAAAATCACTATTGTTGTTGAGATTTCCAACCTTTTGAAATGTTCTAAAGAGCTTTTACTGTTTGGTTTGCTTTTGATTTGTTTTTAAAATTAAAGTTAAATTTAAAATTACCATTTAGTTGTGGCTGAACTGGTATTCACATGTGAGATATTAAACTGGAAGCATTTGCTCACAAAAAACTATTTAAGTACCAAGTGCCAAAAGTCAATCTGGTTTTGTACAGTATGTGAATTTGAGCTGAATATTTTCTTTGGTTGTAACTACTTTCAGCCAACGAGAAGACACTTATTTTTTCTGGTCCCATGTTATACAGAGACATTCAGAACATCTCTCAGACTTCTTTTGTTTTAGTTTCTTTTTATAGTTCCATTCAATTTGGTTTCCTAGTATTATAATTAGAAGCCTTTGAATAAAAAAATAGCATTAAAAGGGGATAATTTTCTAAATTCTGAGAGAAAAAGAATGATGTTTTCACAGAATTTAGGAAATTATTGCTTTCAAAAGGTAGGTTATAAAACTACTTTGATTGAGTGACAGTTCTGCATTGTATGGCTAGATCTATCTGAACCCTGCAGTTGAAAAGGCTGTTTAGCGTTTGAAACAACCAGTGTCTTTTTCAGAATTTTAAGCAGCTGGTTTTTTGTTTCTGTCCAACAGACAGATAACTTGGACTTTTTAATACTTTGTAGTTTAAAAGGTCATCATCTCCAATTTATCAGGGGAGATGAAAGTTCTCTCTACCTGTCAGTCCCTACTAGGGTGACCAGATAGCAAATGTGAAAAATCAGGACAGGAGTTGGGGGGTAATAGGAGCCTATATAAGAAAAAGAGCCAAAAATCGGGACTGTCCCTATAAAATCGGGACATCTGGTCACCCTAGTCCCTACCCCACCTCTTAAAAAGACATCAGCCAACTCAACTTCTATGCAAAAGTAATCATTTTCTAAGGAATATGTGGCTTAGCATTAAGGGTGAAATTTACCTCTCTGCCGAAAATTATCAGAAGGTTTAAATGGGACTTAAGTGGTTAAGATGCCTTGTATTGGCCTCAGGCACAGAGGAGACCTTCACCCTAAATTGAAGATGTATGTTGTAGGTGAGCTGCAAGGTTTGAAGCTTCAGTTTGGTTTAATAATAATACAATGATGACAAAGAAGAGTTAGTAGTTAATGGTCCACATCCCACAGGCCTTCCCTCTTTTGATCAAATAAAACCATATATATTATTTGAACCAAAATATCAGAGATGTATGTGTGACAGTGGCAGACCAGATGCCAGATCATGCCAAAGGCCTGGGCCTTGCTGAGTCCTGATGAATGCAGAGCTGCAAACCAGTCTGGGTCACCTGTGTTTTGTTAAAATAGATATTAAATTGATAAGAATGTGTTTAGACCTCATATACCCTTGTGGGGTTCCGCAAGGGTCTGTTTTGGGACCGGCTCTGTTCAATATCTTCATCAATGACTTGGATATTGGCATAGAAAGTACGCTTATTACGTTTGCAGATGATACCAAACTGGGAGGGATTGCAACTGCTTTGGAGGATAGGGTCATAATTCAAAATGATCTGGACAAATTAGAGAAATGGTCAGAGGTAAACAGGATGAAGTTTAATAAGGACAAATGCAAAGTGCTCCACTTAGGTAGGAACAATCAGTTTCACACATACAGAATGGGAGGAGACTGTCTAGGAAGGAGTACGGCAGAAAGGGATCTAGGGGTTATAGTGGACCACAAGCTAAATATGAGTCAACAGTGTGATGCTGTTGCAAAAAAAGCAAACATGATTCTGGGCTGCATTAACAGGTGTGTGGTGAGCAAGACACGAGAAGTCATTCTTCCGTTCTACTCTGCGCTGGTTAGGCCTCAACTGGAGTATTGTGTCCAGTTCTGGGCACCTCATTTCAAGAAAGATGTGGAGAAATTGGAGAGGGTCCAGAGAAGAGCAACAAGAATGATTAAGGATCTAGAGAACATGACCTGTGAAGGAAGGCTGAAGGAATTGGGTTTGTTTAGTTTGGAAAAGAGAAGACTGAGAGGGGACATGATAGCGGTCTTCAGGTATCTAAAAGGGTGTCATAAGGAGGAGGGAGAAAACTTGTTCATCTTTGCATCTGAGGATAGAACAAGAAGCAATGGGCTTAAACTGCAGCAAGGGAGGTTTAGGTTGGACATTAGGAAAAAGTTCCTAACTGTCAGGGTGGTTAAACACTGGAATAAACTGCTCAGGGCGGTTGTGGAATCTCCATCTCTGGAGATATTTAAGAGTAGGTTAGATAAATGTCTATCAGGGATGGTCTAGACAGTAATTGGTCCTGCCATGAGGGCAGGGGGCTGGACTCGATGACCTCTCGAGGTCCCTTCCAGCCCTAGAATCTATGAATCTATGAATCTATGAATAAATAGCTTGTAGGATGCTGTATGTATTAGTCTCACTTATCTGTACCCTATGTTATAGAGTGATAGCAAATGTTTGCATTGTAAACCTCCGTAATTGTGTAACTCACCAAATAGGAAACATCCCTTACAATGATGGCATAGCTGCTTGCCTTAAATATTTACAAGACAATGGACAACCCTCAGATATCCATCCCAAACACATTGCCAAACTCATCCGTTTCATCCTCACCCATAACAATTTTACATTTAGCAACAAACACTTTGTCCAAATCAGAGGAACAGCTATGGGTAATAGGATGTCTCCCCAATATGCTAACCTCTTCATGAGCCACCTAGAAGAAGAATTTCTGGACAAATGCACCACAAAACCAATGATACAGTTGAGATACAATGAGGATACTTTTATTCTCTGGACGGATGACTTAAACACTATCATGGATTTCCAGGACATCTTCAACAATCACCACCCATCCATTAAACTCTTTTTGGAATACTCCCACCCTTGCTGCAGAGGAAGGCAGAACCCCCCAGGGTCTCTGCGAATCAGACCTGGGAGAAAATTTCTTCTCAACCAGGTGATCAGTTAGACCCCGAGTATGTGAGCAAGACCCAGGGAAAGAATTCTCTCTAGTAACTCAGCCCTTCCCACCTAGTGTCTCATCACCAGCCATTGGATATATTTGCTACTAAAATTTTGACTTTGTCCAGATTTGGGATGGAAACAAAATATCAGAATTGCCTACAGGATAGAAATTCTGATGTTAACGCTTCCACTTTAAAATTGTGATTAAGTCTCATTGACTTCTGTGGGGGACTTAAGCATGTGCACAAGTGCTTTCTGGAATCAGATCCATACATCCTAACTTTCTTCATTTTTGTTATTACAACAAACTGAAATGAATACTTAGAGATTTAAAAAGCATTCTCAAATTCTTTTCTATTTAGTTACTTACATCAATACTACCTCCATACCTTTTACTGCACCATTGTCACTGACTGAACCAAGGCAAGTGATGCCAAATGAAATTCAGCACTCAAAACTTTGGATGCTCATCTAGACCTTATTCAAACGATCTGAACCTCTTTCTTATATAAAAGTGGTCTAGAATTTGGAACAGGCTTTGCAGAGTGTCATTTTGGGGGCACCAAGTATCACATTTACCCCTGTAATTTACAGAGGCAAATTAAACTAATCTAAATTAGGTATCAAATGATATCAGAGAACCCACACACTGATTTCAAATATAGAAAAGCCCTTATATTTTGTTAAGGGAGGTTACCAAGTGAGGAAAGTGTTCAGCACAAACCAGCAAGAGAATAAATAGTGTCAAATATTTTGAGCAGCATGATTTTGTATAATTGGTAAATCTATGCAGTTCTCAAACTAATATGTTAATGTGACTGTTACAATGGATGCATTATTCGCCCAAATTTCCTTCTTTCTGGTGATGGCTACTCCTTCCCTCCTCTCTCTTTTTCCTTTAAGACAGTGAAAGGCTTGGGGGAGAATTGCTCCTCCCAGCGATGACCCCAATACCATTTTCACCCCACACCACTTATTCCTGCCAGTTGGGTCTGCCCAACAGCTGTTGCCATCACTCCCTGCAGCTAGTATTAGAAAATGCTAAAATGTTACCAAATGCTTCCTTGTACAATTTTGCCCCCAGTAGTCTCTTCTGATGTTACTATATGTGATTTCATACTTTATAGTGGAATTTTCTACCCTTGTCTCTCTTCTCAGGTGGTGGACACATTGCTTAAGGGCATGTCTACACTACAATCTTAAAATTGACTTAGGTTAGGTCGACTTACTATGGTGGCTGACGTCTGCACTACCCTTCTTCTTTCGGTCAGGCATGTGGGGGTGCTCAGAGCCAGGGATCTCAGCTCCACGCAGCTCCCCACCAGGAGCCCAGCCGTCCCCTGGGCTTCTCACATCCCCACTCCCAGCTGGAGCCAGGAGGAAGCTGCCCGAGGCGTCTCATCTCCGGCAGGGAGATCAGCACCTGGAGTTAGGTTGCCTGCTATGCTACCAATGGGAAATCAAGAGCCCGGGGGGGGGGGGGTAAATGGACCCCAGGGGGCAGCAGGGAGACTGAGCAGCAGTCCAAGCCAAAAGTCTGGGTGGTAGCCTGGCTTGGAGTGGAGACCCATCAGCAGCCCAACTGGGGAGCCAGACTTTGTCACAGCTCCAGCAGAACTGTGACATTGAAAAGAGACAACAGCCGATGTAAGTAATGCAATGTGTCTACATTGACTCTGCGTCGCCCTGTCTACACTGACATATGCCTAACACCTCTCGTGGAGATGGAATTATTATGTGGGCATAGTAGGGCACTTACATCGGCAGGAGAAAGGCTGTACTGTGTAGGAAGCTACATTATGTTGACCTAATTGTGTAGTGTAGACCAGGGCTAAGTTTCTCCCTATTGTACCAAAGCTGGGAACCAATAGGATAGCAAAGTGAATGTGAAAACTGATAGGTGCACAGGAAGGTACTTGACCAGTTAATATTGTAGCTCTCACTATATGCAGAAGCAGCGATGAGAATCTGTGTGGCTTCCTAATTATTACTACTACTACTACTAAGGCCTCAGTCTGTTTTGTGCCTGACCATCTCTGTGTACTCCTAGTCCTGCCAGCACCATAATAGGATACTAGGTACTGGGGGTTGCAACACCATAGGAGCTTTCCCCCTTGTTTCCATGACTTGCGGTAACAGCACTAGCCCGCAACAACTCCCCCTGCCACTTCAATCCACTTTAGCCACAAAGCAAATGTTAGCAAGTGGGCAGAGTGAAAGGAGAAGCAAGCTGGAGACTCAGTCAGTGGAAGGGGAAAATTAAAAGCTGACTGGAGCTCAAGACAGCAGCATCAGCATGATTAATATGTATGTGCAACATTTAATGTTCATGCACTAGTCGCACATAAGTACATTCACATGAATAGGAAGATCAGGCAGGACACTGGCCCTGGCTGGGCAGCCCTCCTCCTCATAAGAACATAAGAATAGCCCTACTGGGCCAGATCAAAGGTCCATCTAGCTCAGTATCCTGTCTTCCAACAGTGGCCAGTGGCAGGTACCCCAGAGGGAATGAACAGAACAGGTAATCATCAAGTGATTCACCCCCTGTCGCTCATTCTCAGCCTCTGGCAAACAGAGGCTAGGGACACCATTCCTGCCCATCCTGGCTCCTCCTCCTCCCCGCACTTCCTTCCCCACCATTTAATTCTCTTTTTTCACCTTGGTCTCACTGCTCTTTTAAAATGTGGTTACTCTGACAGCTACTTTGAGTTAACTCATTTCAAATTTTGTATGACAAAACACTTAATTGGTGGTTACAAATACATTTCAATGGAAATGTTAAGGGTACTTCTTTCCTTTTCATGTAATAGTCAGAAACAATAAGTTCAAAAAGTTTGCATTGTGGGTATATTATATTGTGTATCACCAAACATTTGGAATACTGGATATATTGGTATCATGATTTTAACCAAATCCTTCTCAGTTCCTGGGTGGAGCAGGATTCTAGCATTCTTAATGTATCCTATTTGCTTAATACACAAGCATTAGGACACTAATGAAAATGAAGTTTGGGGGCTGATTTGGATTAAAATTTGCAGTAAATTGTGGTTTTGGAAGGGAGGGTTGTTTGAGCTAGCTTTGAGCTTCTGCACATTTTATAGGACTGGAAAGTTGTCATTCCAAACAGGGATTTAGCAAACGATTGAAAAAACATTAAAATAAATTGCATTTAGCCTGAAAACCTTTGGTAAGAGTAATTGGCAAAAACACCCCACAAAAGAGCTCTCTTAAACCTCTTAAAGTGTCACCATCTGAATGCTGCTTCAAATTATTGCATCCATGAGCTAGTGTACGGTTAATAGAAATTGACACTCAAATGCTCTGCTGAAGCACTATGAAGGTACAGTACTAATAAAGTTAATTACCTTTGCAAAGTGGGAGGCACTTTTGGGTGGACTCAATGACCCATTTAAGAACATATCTGTTGTGGAACTGATTTTTTTTAAAACAGAGATATAATTGGAAAAAACTATGGGCTGTATGTTAAAAAAAAAAAGAGAAAAAAACCCTTATGCCCTCCAATAATAGATTGGTCCAGGAGATTAAAGATTGCATGTCATATAGATAATTAAATATGTGTGCATATGTATATTGCATGCATGTGTGCGTGCGTGTGATCCTTGGAAAAGTAGCATACCATCCTTTCTAAAGGACTCCAAACTGAAAAAGCAAATATTTATACCTGCCATATATTCCCAACATGTTAAAGAAAACTGTCATGGCTTGAACTGACTAGCTATTAATAGCAACCTCTATTAGTCACCTAATGCAAAGGGATGTCATCCCTTTTCCTCCACCCCCTCCAGCCCTTGCCAGGGTTGAATCCATTTCCTCCTACTTCCTGCCTTGGAGACTGTTTTTCTCACTTGTAAAAGCTGTTTCTGAAGGTAATGGATATAATCACCCTTCTTGTTTTGTCACTCACATGTTACACTCTGCAGTTGCACTGAAGTGGCTGCATGAAGAGTACTACCTTAGCCTACCAAATAGCATATATACAGTATGCGGTGGTCAGGAGACGTGTCTACACTAGCACTTTTGTCGGTATAACTTATGTCACTTAGGCATAACACGCAGGCCATGTAAAAATAGTCATTGCTTTATACCATATACATAACTATGGGGCAAAATTGGGAGTCACATTGGTACCCTTTGCTTCGTCATTTAGATAGTCCATCCACTTATTTTACCATTGATTTTTCTATTGCAGTAGGAAGAATTCCAAGAAAGATAATGAGAATGGAATCTGCCCAATATATGCACACACCACAGCAACACTTCCAGCCCTACATTATTCAGTGCTGTTAAATAGGAGCCTGAAACTCTAGCCAATCTTGCATAAAAAGTTAGAAATGTCATACTCTTTAAAATGAATTTACCACTGTGCTTACCATGGTCTCTGAAGTTACACATTAAGCCAGACCCAGGGAAGGTTATTGAATCACTGTTTCTATTCATTAGCAATGTTTTTCAAATTTTTACAAAATAAGGGCTAAGTTCTGCGACCCATACTCACTGCACACACGCACACACAATGAATGGACTGGAGCTCTGAAGTAACATCATGAAGTATGTCTCTTTGGGGTGAGGGGCCTGTTTAATCTCCTAGGACCACCAGTTGGCTAGCTCTCAACATACCACTTGCAGTCAGCAGAGATATAAGCTCTTTCTTTGTCAGAACGAAAAGAGCTAATAATTGGACTAACATGGCTAAAATAAGGCATTAAAATGATCTGGGGGTAACGACCTCAATGTTAATGAAACAATGATATAATTTTATTAATAAGTTATTTATTTAAGTTGTTACAAACTTGTTTGCACCTTTACTGAATATTAAGGCATAGTTACAAGGATGTGATAGCCAGGATGCTTGGAAATATAACAACACATATGTTTAGCAAAGTATGTTACAAAACGTTAAACCTAATCAAAGAAATTCCAGAAGGTTTCTGCTTGTAGCTCCCAAGGACAATCAAATCTCAAGACAAAACCATGTAAACACCATTGGAAGAAACTTGATTGTGAAAGGATTGCAGGGTTGTGTTATCAGAGCAATAAATCTAGAGGTAAAGTGGAGCTATACCAAACCTTCCCTGGCTTTCCTTTTTCTTCTTTTCAAAGGGCAGGTCTACACTACTGCATAAGTCGATCTAACTTATGTCACTCAGGGGAGTGAAAAAGACACACCACACACCCCCAAGTGACACAAGTTACAGCGACCTAAGTGCTGTCCACACGGGTGCTGTGTCAGTTGGAGACGCTCTCCTGCTGACACAGCTTCTGCCTCTCACTGAGATGGAGTAATTATGCCGATGGGAGAGCGCTCTCCTGTTGGCATAGAGCATCGTCACCAGACACACTACAGCAGAACAGCTGCATCAGTGCAGCTATGCCGATATAGCGCTTCTAGTGTAGACCAGCCCAAAGAAAAACTTGAGTTTAAACCCACACATCGAATTTTAGAAATATCCTTTTTGAAGCTGATTTATTTTGCAAACACACTAAAATCTGCATTTTCAAATCTGGAGAACAGTTATGATTGGAAATGTTTTACAGAAGATACTGGTTATTTCCAAGATATGTTTCCACTTAAAGGTGAAACCTTTGTTGTTTCTCAAATGCTTAAGATGGCATAAGATTCTTTTATTGTAAGTTTGAAAATATTTTGTATCTAAATGCAAACCTCTCTGTAATAACGCCCTGATATTGTTATATGAGTAGTAAGCTGTTTTATGTGCAAATATAGCAAGGTCATTTGATGCTAGAGTAATTACTTACATAAGAAACCATTTAAGTAAAATTATCATTCCAGAAATTGTCGTGCAGAGTCAACAGCTTAGGCTAAAGACTTTAAGAGTTATTTAATCTAAAAGACTGTTTTAAGAACTAAAAACTCTTACATAAAGAACAGTGTTTGGACTTTTTGAAAACAGACGTTCATTTCCCATCAAACTTTAATCAAAGTAAAAAAAAAAACCACCTCAGAAAATGGTCTCAATAAAAAGACAGAGATAAAAGTAACTTGAAGAGGTATCTGGATCCTTCCTGCCAGGAGAAGAAAAAAGGCAATTAAAGGAATGTTGCATATTCACTAAACAGACTGCACATTCAGGAGCTGAAAGTGTCACCTAAGCCGACCCCAAAGACAAGGAGCCAATGAAAGAGTGATAGCAACCAACCTGCATCTAAACAAACATGAAAGTAGTGTGTTTTCCTATAATTTCATGAAAATAAGGAGAAGAGTACAAAAGACTCTAAAAGTGAGCTCACACTCACACACCTCTGGTACTCTGCTTAGACTGCAAGCACTCCAACTCTCATCCCACCCATCTCTATGAGCATGCTGCCAGAGAGAGATAAGAAAAATAGAGAAGACTCAAGAAGAAACCAACCAAAGTAAATCTCCACAAAACTTTACTTTGTATTGGTGAGAAGAAGTTAACTTAGACACTGCAAAAGGATTAGATTTAAAACTCCTGTTATGATTTTGTTGGAATATTGAAATACTGTTGTGACTTAAAAGACTAACAGCTTCTCCTGTTTATCACTAAGTGGTTAGACCATGAAATCCTGAAGAGGAGATGGGCTAAACATTGGTAAACAGAGAAAAAGTGGGATTTCATTGAATTTAAAATTCCTAATATTGATTGATTGGCCTGCCTCAAAACAGCTCCTTAAATGGCTTCTTCTAAGTAACCGATTTAAATATTGTTTTCAGTTTCATGGGATGTAAAGATTGCTTTTTTTGTCAACTCTAAACTAGCTGGTTATTTATTAATAACTAACTGGTCCATCTGCACTAAACTCTCACGAGTGTAATCTCTGTTAAAAGATCTCCACAGAGAGATATACAGAAGAGATTGTAATGGAAGTAATCAGTTTATCATTTGTATTCTGTAATTTGTGTTTAATTTTTTCTATTTCCTTTAATATTCAAATAGCCATGATTAGTAATTGTGATGATTTTGCTTGGTCTTGATCATGGTGTCCCCTAAAATACATAAAGGATTCCACCTGACTAAACAGTGGCAGCGACACCCTTGAATTGGCAGTACAAGAAACAATTAGGAAGAGCTGGCCTACCATTTCTTGCTTTTCTAAGCGGACTATTTTGAGGAATTTTTAAACAAAATTGGTGTGCAACAATTTAAAACTACCCCTTTTAGCATCACAGATCCAAATGGGCTCCTTTCTTAAAGGTGTATAGTTAATGGCACTCTTCATTGTACTGTACAACATTTTTGCCTCAAAATGTCTTATCTGTCTCTTCCAAAAGTGAATATTACCCAAATGTTTTGACAGTAGGAAGGAAAAGAGTGTTCCATAGCCAAGACATAAGCCTGTGTCCATTAGTGTTTAGCATTTATACAATGCCATCAATAAGTATGGCATTTTACAGATGAAAACAAGCTTGTAACATGCATGCGATCTGAGTAAGACATTCCACAGCAAGAGGTTATAACCAAAAGGGTGAAGTGTAGATAAGGGTTGCAACTGTGAAAGTTCATGAGATGTGTTATTGTTTCGCAGGGCTTGGTCATGACCCCTGCTGTGTGCCTGAGCTGTGGAGTAGAGGGTTACTTATCCCCTTTTATTCCCTTGCATGGGCTATTCCATTCCGCTGGGTAAAGGCAAGAAACTGCTCTTGGAAGCAGAAGACCAGCAAGCAACCAACCAAGCAGAAATGGAAGATCAAAGGGGATGAATGGGGGATCAACAAAAGATGAGAAGTAGGCTGGGATAACCTTAGCAGTAAGATGAGAAAGAAGAGTTTGAATTAATAGCTTCATAGATTCCAAGGCTAGAAGGGACCATTGTGATCATCTAGTCTGATCTTCTGTATACCACAAATCATAAAACTCCTCCAAAATAATTCCTAGAGAAGACCTTTTAGAAAAACATCCAATCTTGCTATTAAAATGGTCAGTGATGGAGAATCTACAATGACACTTGGTAATTTGTTCCAATGGTTAATTATTCTCACTGTTAAGAATTTATGCCTTTTTTCCAGGAACGGTGAACCGCGGCCACTGGGAGCTGTGGGGGGCCATGCCTGCGGACAGTCAATGTCAGCAAAATGTCTGCAGCCCACAATCATATTACCCTGATGGGCCGCATGCAGCTCATGGGCCACAGGTTGCCCATCACTGGTCTAGCTTCTACTTCCAGCCATTGGATTGTGTTATACCTTTCTCTGCTAGATTGAATGGCCTATTATTAAATATTTGTTATAGACTAATCAAGTTACCCCTTAACCTGCTCTTTAAGCTAAATAGATTGAGCTTTTTGAGTCTATTGCTATAAGACACGTTGTCTAACTCCTTTAATCATTCTTGGAGCTCTTCTCTTAATCCTCTCCAATTTAAATTCTCCTTGAATTGTGGACACCAGAATTGGACACAGCATTCCAGCAGCGGTCACACCCGTACAAAAAACAGAGATAAAACAACCTCTCTCGTCTTACTCAAGATTCCTCTGTGTATGCAGACAAGAATTGCATTTGCCCTTTCAGCCAGAGCATCATACTGGGCGATCATGTTCAGCTGATCATTCACGAGGACCCCCAAATTTTTTTCAGAGTCACTGCTTCCCAGGAGTGAGTCCCCCATCCTCTAAGTATCACCTACATTCTCTGTTCCTAGATGTATACATTTATATTTAGCCATATAGCACATATTGTTTGCTTGTGTCCAGGTTACCAAGCGATCCATATCACTCTCTATCAGTGACCTTTCCTCTTAATTATTTACCACTCCCTCCACTCCCCAATTTTTGGGTCATTGGTAAACTTTATTAGTGAGGATTTTGTGTTTTCTTCCAGGTTAAATAGTTTAAAATGTTAAATAGCATAGGGCCAAGAACCAATCCCAGCAGAACCCGACTAGAAACACACCCATTCAGTGATGATTCCCCATTTACAATTAAATTTTGAGACCTATCCGTTAACCAGCTTTTAATCCATGTAATGTGTGCCGTGTTAGTTTTATATTGTTCTAGCTTTTTTTAATCAAAATGTCATGCAGTACCAAGTCAAATTCCTGAAAGAAGTCTAAATATATTATATCAACACTATTATCTTTATCAAACTTGTAATCTCATCATAAAAGGATACCAAGTTAGTTTGACAGGATCTATTTTCCATAAACCCATACTGATTGGCATTAACGATATTATCCTTCTTTAATACTTTATTAATCATGTCCTGTATCAGCCGCTCCATGTTTGATTGCAGACTGACAGATCTATAATTACGCAGATTATTCCTTTTACCCTTTTTAAATATTGGCAGAATATTAGCTTTCTTTTCCAGTCTTCTGTAACTTCTCTAGTGTTCCAAGATACATTGACAATCAACATTAAATGGTCCAGCAAGCTCCTTAGCCAACTCTTTTAAACATTTTTGATGCAAGTTATCCGAACCTGCTGATTTAAAAATGTCTAACTTTAGTAGCTGCTGTTTAACAGTCTCCTAAGGTACTAGTGGGATGGAAAGAGTATTATATGCTATGACTGCATCATCTTTTTTTCCCCCCAAATACAGAACAAAAATATTAATTGAACACATCTGTGTTTTCGGCATTATTATTGATTATTCTATCTTTCCATCTAGTAATGGAAAGTAACAGAAATATGCAAGGACAAAAAAAAATCAAAGCAGGGAGACTCAGTTAGGGGGTGACAGTCAGATTGGCAGGGCAGGTGAATAAAATAATTTTAAAAGCAGGATGTTGAATGGATTTGAGGCCTTCAATGGGAGAATCAGAAGGATCTAGAGCAGATGGTAGCCATTATGGCCAGATTAAGGCAGTACTGGCATTGGTTCTGGAACAAAGAGTGCTGCGCCTCCTCCCCCCCTCTCTTGAAGTGGTTTCCATTATATGCAGGGTTTACAGTTTGGTTCAATGGCATTCAGCACCCCCATTATAAAAACTGTCCCAGCACCCCTGATTATGGGGCCATAGGCACACAATGACATGGGATCCCCTATGGCCCTGCCACCCACTTGAGTGATGTTTCTAGGCTCCCTCCTCTGTAGCAAGGAGTCCCCTTCCCTTGGGAGCATTGGGGCCAGTAACAGGGGTCCTTTCTTCCCTCCCAGAGTGGCAGGCGCAGCAGCAGTGAGGCCCTCCAACATTTAATCTGGACACAGATATGTCAGCTGAGTTGGGCCAACCCCACTGTACTCTTCTTCTACCACATGCAGAATCCTCTATGGGGCAGGTGCTGGCAGGGCCATATCCCCTAGAGCAATGGATGCAGTGGTGTGGTGGGATTAAAAAAAAATCAAGGTTATCTGAAATAAAGTCAAGGAGGGACGAATAGGGCCAAGAACTGCAGAGAAATCCACTGGAGATGATACACTTGAGAACCCAGAGATCATAGAGGATTGTATGGTGGGAAAATAGAGAGGAGTGAACAATGTTGATGGCGAGCAAACAGAGGAAACTGGGACACTAAAAGATCTGCAGGAGTGCAGTGGAGATTAAATAGAGACAGCAGGTTGCTGAGTTTGCCCAGACCTGATGGTGAAAGGAGGGAAAGAAACTGGAAGAGAAACAATGTGAGAAAAATAGAGGCCATAAAGTGAAGAGGCTGTTGGACTAGTAATAGCTGAACAGCTGGGGCAATTACTCCTAGTAGGAGCAGAGAAATGTTGGGGGCAGGCAGACCTGGCCCTTCCCCAGGTACCCTTGTGGAAATACAGCAATCTCTTATAGGTGGTTTCCAGAACTCTGTGGAAAGACAGCTTCCACATAAAGAAATCCCACTGGTATAGCAGCTATGTGCATTCTCATGTGATTTTATAGTTTGGAGTGGGGGGCAGAGGAAGGAAATTGTTGATCAGAAAAAACCTGTGGATATCAGTAGTATTTGACCAGAGCCGCAGTGAGCAGGTATGAAAATACTGAACTCGCTGCAAAAACTGTGACCATGTGCAGGGTATGAAATAAGGCACTTTCATCACAGGAAATCTAATCAACAGCTCTCTTTAGAGACTAGTTTGATGGGAGAAATTAACTCCATAAAAAGGTTTTAATAAACAAACACATGGTGAAATAATTATGTTCCATCACTCCATAGAGCACATTGTAGCAAAACCTGTTCCAGAGACAACTAGATGGTTTCACTAATTTGATGGAACAATAGAAGTATTTCAAAACTCTCCCACTAATCAAACACAGAAAGAAGTAAGCTGCTGGTGGGCAGGGGATCTTGCAACTGCAAGATATAGAAAAAATATAGAACTTAAATATTGTTAAGATTCCATTGGATCCTGTCAGTATGGTTTAATTAACAATAACTATCCACCCCCTGTTTTGCTGCTAATGTAATCTCAGAAGCATCACACTAATTCCACTTACAGAGTTTATGGTAACATTTTAAATTAAAATGCCCTGAGTACACTTAACTACACATTCAATGTGGATTTAATAAGGTGGTTATATGTTCATTAAGTAGCAATTGATTATTAACTCTTCAGCATCCCACCAATGTGTACATTCAGCAAAGCTATGCTTGCACTGTCCTAAAGACAACAACATACTTCATGACCTGGCTCTTTAACGCATCAAGCTATAAAACAGCTGGTTCCTTCAGTGCACACTATGAGACCAATCCGGCTCCCATTAGGGTAAGTGACAAAGTTTCACTGACTTCAATGTTAGCAGAATTGAGATCTATTAATGGCTTGCACTGAGGGATAGAACCAGAATAGACTGGGAAAATGCATTGTCTTAGAAAACACTAACTAACAAGAGAGGTAACATTTTCTCCCATTTTAACCAGCTCTAATTAACATGCAAGAGTTGCTGTCTAATCTAGACTAGGGTAGGATTTCCAAAGGTGTCTAAATGGTTTAGGAGCACAAATCCATTTGGAAAAAAAAATCAGTGATACCTAAGCTGCTTAGGGGAAAGTTTTCAAAACACAAATGATAGGTGTCTATCTGCCATTTGTGCTTCTCCAAAACTCCCCCTTAAATTCTTTGGAAATGCCACCATATGTCCTTTTTTTCAGCCACAGTTTGAGCCAACCATTTTACTGTGGGGAGTAATTGTCTTAGTAGCATTATTCTTTATTTCTTTTACTTCGTGATTACAGCAGCAGATTCCCATGTCTTGGGATGGTGTATGGAATGGACTTCCATTTTTAAGAGCCCCTTACAAGTCTTCTTCCTTTGTCAAGAATCAGTATGGGAGGATTTACGTTTCTTAAATCCCTCAAATTTGCATATCTCAACCTCATTCGTGGTCAGCCTTACGCTCTACTTCCTTTAGCCTCAGCTCTATAAGCCTTCTATGAAAGAGTACCTTCTTTTGTATGTTGGAAATGGGCCACCATTGCAGTCATCGTGTTCACAACTGGTGCAAGACTGCAACTTTCTGGGATTGTCTAAGCATTTCCTTTTTTCTGAAAAAACCCCAATATCATTGCTATCTACATAAAGTGTCGGCAGGTCATTCATTTCCATTTTATAGGCAGCATGCATGGTTTTGGTTTTATCAACATTGATATTAAGTCCCATAGATTTTGCAGTGTTTTGCAGCTCTCCCAAATTATCTGTGGTTGTTCAGTAGTCTCTCCAAGTAAGGCAATGTCACACATGTTTGAGTTCCTCTAAACAGGAATCTTTATATTTCACAACTCCTATTTTGGCCTCCATCAGCTTTGTTAGCTGATGTAAAAAAGATATTTTACTAAATCATTAAATAATTTAGGTCAGAGAATGTATTCCTGAGTCTACTGAAAGCCAGTCTGTAATGCAACCATTGACTCTCACATAGCTAAATGACCTGTGGTACAGTTCTTCCACTAGGCACACTAAGCTCTTGGGCACCCCATACTGGTGTAGCAGTACCCATCGTGCTGATGGATATTCCTTTTTTTTTTTTAAATACTTTGTGATCTAAAGTTTAAAAAATATGGTTAACTTTTTTCCTCCCTTATTACTCTTATGTGCCTTCTTTTAATGTCTTGCCTCCTGCCCGTACTGGGCGTGGGTGTGCCAAAATACGTTGAGATAATCTGTTCTCCTAGAAATCTAGTGTGAAAGCCTGTTCTTGGGAGGCTTCTAATTCAGTTGTGAAGACTCAAGGATTGGATAGTTCAGGTAGCATTTTAACTTGGACGTATTTTTACTGATTATCTGAACCAAACCTCCCAACTGCTTCATTCATTACCGCTACTTGGGGCAGTCTTAAAAATGAAACCATGGTTTGAGAGAAAAAACACATTTATGAGTGCAATCCCAAATCAAATTAGCATGAGCACTGGAAGCCTGATCATTTTAGGGAGTGTAATCTGAACAGATATTTATGTTGCAGATATACAAAATTTCACCTTGTACAGTAAATTATAAGTCTAAACTTCAAAACAATTTAATGCACACGCCCACCATGCTTTGGGACTACTAAAAATTCATCATCTAACCTTAACCCAAATAATTAGTAACAAGAAGAAAAATGATCACACTAATAGGAAAATACAGAAAACTTTCTAATGCTACCCAAACACGAAAGAGCTACTGTCTATTTCCAAGTCATGAAATGTGCAGAAAGCGGGGTGGGAGTGGGAAAGCATCTGTAACAGCTAATTGAGAAAGTCTCCAATGAACTGCATAAGATCAAATCTTATTGATTGCTGATTAACAGTGTGGCAGAATGAATTTTGTCTTGTCCAAAAACACAGCCAGAAAGAACTGTTTCTTCACTGAGTGACACATATAATGATTTATAGGGATGCTGCTGCTGGCTACTTTTCCACTCTTATTTGCTCACACACAGAGACCATGCATCTGCATGCCTGAACTTTGGGCCAATCATCCTGCTAGTTGCTTGCATGCAACTGGTGGGACAATTAGACCCCTCAAGTTTGGGGATGTAGACAAAAGGACAATTATTTTCACTTATTCAGTGCAATTCCCTTGTGCATTTGTGATTCCTTTACTTAAAGGAGAGCTCAGTTTAAAATGGTTTCAGTGTGGGAAGAAGACCTTTTGCTAGTTAAGTGTAGCATGTGCTTTTTCTTTAAAATCTTTCTACCACCAGTACTTCCCAACCTAAGTGACAAGCCCTCCCCTGTCCATTAAACAACCAAAGAGTTGTGCACACCCAAACATGATGCAGTCAGGATAGGGTATCCAAAATGTATCTACTCATATGAGTTTTTTGCAGTGTTGTTATAGTTGTGTTGGTCCCAGGATATTAGAGAGACAAGGTGGGGCCAATTTGGTCCAATAAAAGATATTACCTCACCCACCTTGTCTCTACTCCTATGAGCTCCATTATGCCGCATGCTCATCTGTTCAATCACTTGCATTTAAGATTGTTGTTAGAACTCTCAGCAGTGGCGTAGCCAGGTTCTAACACCGGGGGAGCGAACACAAAAAAAGGCGCCACCCAACCCAACCTGGGTGAAAGAACCCAGGCCAGCAGCGGGACCCCTGCTGGCAGGAGCCCGTGGGGGGAATCCCAGAGTGGGGCAGGCTGAGTGGCTCAGCCAGCCGCCGCTCTAGGATTTCCCCCACGGGCTCCTGCCAGCAGGGGGGTCTCAGCCTGCTGCCAGTCTGGGTTCTTTCACCCAGGCCAGCAGTGGGCTCTTGGTGGAGCCAGTGGCGGGACCCCTGCTTTATTTCGTCACACCACCTCCGTCCACTCCGTCTCCACCCTTTCAAAAATTAAAAAGGCGCCACTTTTGGAAAATGTGCTCAGGGGGCAGTGGCCGCTCCCCCTGCTCCCTCCCCCAGCTACGCTACTGACTCTCAGTTCCTTATTCTGATGCTGAATAGAAAAGGGAATTATAAAAATTCAAATTAAAAAGATTTTGCCAAAAACTTATTTGTACTGTGGTTGTACCCAAAGATCTGAAACAGGATTGGGGTCCCATTATGGTAAGTGCTATACAAACACATGGAAAGACAAGCTTTGAAGATCTTAAACTCTATCTACTGTATTGTATATAACAACCTGTAATCTACTTAGGTTATTGTTTTGTAAACTCTCAATTACAGATTGGCCCAAAATAAATCCTGGCGCTTTGGGAAGTTTAGATTGAGATTCAGGTGTGAGTTTCACAGCTACTTCTTCTCTCCATTATGGAACAAGCCAAAACCCCAGCCCCCAAGTCCCTGGTTCCAAACTTTGTGGCCAGCGCTAATCTAAATAAAGAAAATAGAAAGGGCTGTGCCCTAGTTTCAAATGCTAAATCCAAAAACTATCATCAAACCATTTTAACTATGTAGCATCCAAACAAGTTCAATGAAATTTAGTTTGCTTTTCCTGCTTTGATGGAGGAAGCCATTGGTACTTCCATCCTCACCTTTCTTCTGGGAAAAGAAAATATTTTCCAGGTGATCTGACAAAAGAGATGGATAACTTTTTATTTCGTATAATGTGGATGTGCTGTACCAGCCAAATGACCCTCTTTGTGTCACCCTTCAATGAACTTGGCATCTGTTATAAAATTCAGGTTACATTTTCCTTCTATTAAAAACATTTTTCCACTCTCAGTGTCACATCAGACAAACTCAGACTGATATTGCCAATGTGTCTAGTCTGCTATATATAGTAAGTGGAATCTATAAACACTCACCTGGTCATTCTTTCTTTACATCCCTCTCAAAGAGGAGACATAAGCTACTGACTGGGTTCCACAAAGAGGATAGACATGGACACAGCCTCTCCCACCTAACTAGGGCCCTAATTTACCAAAGCACTTAAGCATATGCTTAACTTTAAGTCCTACTGAAATTGCTAAAGGGTCTGACCCTGTACCCACTGGAGTCAACAGTAAAGTTCCCATTGAAGTCAATGGTGCAGGATAAGATTCTCAGCTGGTGTAAATGATCATATCTCCTATTACTTCAATGGAGCTAAAACAATTAACACAAGTTGCTTAATGTAGGCCTGGCCTGACATAAGTAACATGCCTCATTTTTAGTGGGCATCATTGGGAAGGTGAATGGAAGGTTAAGATGTAAACAGGGGCTTGACAAACAGTATGCTGGAGTCAGGATGTCTTTGCTAGCTAAGATATGAAGTTAAAATAGTTTCACTGATACCATTTCTTAGGTGAAAGTGACAAGTATTATTACCTCATTTTACAATGGTGAACTGAGGCACAGAGATTAAGTGACTTGCTTAAGGTCACACAAGAAGTCCGTAGTAAGGCTGGGAAATGAACCCAGATCTCCTGAGGCCCAGTCCATAGGCTTAACTACATGTCATTCACCCTCATCCTCATTCTGTCTAACTCCTTCTGGTTATTTTATTTCTATAGATACATTTTAGGTTATTATTTAACTTACAATGGGAAAACTGCATATGAGTGATGCCAAGCTCTCTAATGTGCAGTGTGGGTATCACCCAATAGTCAGAGTGCAAATACAGAAGATAGCTGGGGTAATGGTTTAAGAATGCTGCTGGCTCATCCTTCATAACCAGCAAGTTCATTCACGGCGACATGCACATTCAAGATTTAATTAGGTTAATTGGTTAAAGATTGGTCACTTACTGGAAATCATGCCACTGCCATCCCCATCTAAAACATAAAACAGTGGTGTTGCCAGCTCGGTTTGTTAGGTTTGAATACTAGGAGGAAAAAGAAAATAAAATTTCTTGACCAAGAGAACCCAGGTGTGCAACAAATGTAATCATCTGCACAGGCATGTATAGTAGGAAAGCATGATACAGGGGTCTTGCTCTGAATGTTGGCATTTTGTTCCATGCTCCAGCTGGATCCAATCTATGCAAAGAGTGTACATTTCCCACTGGTTATAATACCTTGGATGTAACATTTGCTTCCGGCACATGTGAAGCTAATGGACGGACTCAGGCTCTCCATAATGACAGAGCCTACCAAGTAAATAGCAGAAGCTTGCTAGCTTGGAAGGGCTGCATGGGGAAGCTCACAGCTGATATAAAGCAACTTAGATGGCTCCTACATCAATCATTCATCAGCCAACTCTGGTGTTGGGGGCATGTTGGGGACAGGGCAATGTGAACTTGCACTCCAGCAATGCTCAGCTGGCATACAGCCCCTTAGAAACCAAAGCCAGCTGGCATAAGATAGAGCAGCTGATGGACTGCTCTAATTTACAGTGGAGCAGTGCAAAAATCAGGAAGTCATAATCAGCACCCTGACTGCCCCTTCCCATCTTGCACAGAACAGATCATGCCACATGGGCCACATACTTAAGACACTAGAGGATCCAAATTTGACACAGACTCAGGCCAAGACATCATCATATCACAAATGATGATACCTCTGAAAAGGCCATGCAGCAGGAGCCCAACCCTAGGTAGCTATTTGCCTGTACAGTCAGTGCTTTCCCCCCCCCCCCCCCCCCCCAGTGCTGCACTGCATCCCACCACCCCCGCCACTTGCAGTCCATCCCAGAAATATGAGCTCAGTCAGGCAGATGTTGTAACGGCATCCATATCTCTCTCGTGACAGAACAGTAATGTTCTCACTTGAGGATAGGGATTCAATGAACCCAAAATCTGAAATGTAGGATCTCCCACTCCTAATAAATACCAAGGGAAGAAGAAATCCTACATGCTTCCTAACCCACCCCCCACTCAGCATTAGCTACTGATATTAAAATATTAGTTTGCCCTGCCAATGTATCCAGGACATACCATCTCTGTTCCTGAGGTCACATTCCTTGCGACTGTGCTGGCAGACTGAGATAAGCCCAAAGCCCATAAGTGCCATGTCTGAATTCATGGGCTCATATAGCTTGCAAAGGGGGATTACAAGAGCAGGTGGTCAGCTCATTAAATCCAGCCTCCTCCTTTCTCACCACCCTCTCCCCACCCCCAAACTTTCTGGATTGTGAATGAGTGTGCCTAGTCTTTTAAAAGCACACCAACTGTACTGCTAAACTCTTAATGCATTTGGTGTAAGAGCTCAGTGACAAGAATCTGCAGCTGTTCAAGGGATGATGCGGTGGGTGAATGGTAGCCAGATCTGAAACTTCTACCTCGATTTAGAGGCCTATCATTATATGTATGTGAATGCAGAGGAGATGTGGGGGGTGGGAGGAGCGGGGAAGGGAGAGGAAAATAGAAAACTCAAGTTTTTCACACCCCACCCCGACAAACACAGTAAAATATTCAGGATTGGATGGTGATGACTAACACCTATATGAACCAGGCCATACTGAAACTTAAAACAGCAATAAAAATAATGTTGCCATAATTAAAACTTCTGTTTAAAGTGGATCATCAATACACCATCAAATGTTACAATACACAGCTCTGGGGACATGGCTTTAACCCAATTTAAAGGGGTTTATGTTAGAGGGCAAGATGAAAAAAGAGGTGTAAGCTGGTTTGTAAACGAAATAGAAAAGCGCAGGAGAGGACACAGGACACCCACTAATGCCCAGTTACTGTAGTTTTATAGGCCTTTCCAATTTGCCAACAAGAATACTAGTAAACCCCCTCACATACAAACACCAGCACAAGCCTTTTGTGCCCTCTGTAACCAAACAATGTTTATAGTGTTTAGCGTATAACGTTCAGTGTGTTTAGTTTTCAACATCGCAAGCAGAGCTGGGTAAATGCTAAAATTTAAAAAATCAACTAAATAAAAAAAATAAATAAATGGAGATATGCCAATCGCCTAGAACTGGAATGACCTTGAAAGGTCATGGAGTCCAGTCCCCTGCCTTCACTAGCAGGACCAAGTACTATCCCCTGACAGATTTTTGCCCCAGATCCCTAAATGGCCCCCTCAAGAGTTGAACTCACAACCCTGGGTTTAGCAGGCCAATGCTCAAACCACTGAGCTATTCCCCCCACCCCTATTTAAAAGTGCATGTGCTTGGGCTGTTCTTTTGTGTTTTGCTTTCTGCAAACATCTGAGTGAACAAGTGCCACTGTACTAACGTTTGCAGAAAGTGAATTTTAAGCTAGCACACAAGTATGCATGCCAGAAAAGGCAAGTTTTATATGGGATGGGACACAGATTGACCCAACAGGGTTTCTACATCTTTAAACTCCTTAGAGTCAAGTCCTATGGGGCTCCCAGTAGGCCTGTGCATTAGGATTTGTGGGGGCAGGGCAGGAGCTGTTGAATACAGCTGATAAATCCACTGGCCCCTGACCTGTGTATTGCAAAGGCACTGTAGTAGCAGTGTGGGCTGCTTGTGGCCTCAAAGCTGGATGTGTCTGTTTATGCTGAATTGGGAGTTTACAACAAATTGTTTTGTTCAATTGGCAAATTAATTTACAGCAATTGCCCTCTTTAAAAAGTTGTGCCAGGGCACCATTTGCCACACATTGTAAGTATGCAGCTTCTGTAAGAGGGAATATTTTAGCAGGTAGAGCAGGGAACTAGAAATCAAATTTCTTATCCTAGCCCTGCCACTGGCTCAGAGCTTGGCTTTGACAAAGTCACTTAGGCTGTGTGTGCCTCTATTTACCAATGTAGAATATAATTATTTACCTGCCATACAGGTGTTTTGTTAGGTTTAATTCATGTTTATAGAGCTTTGAGATCATCAGATGACAGTTGCTACGGAAGTGCAAAGCACTGTTAAAAACAACACCAGAAAAAGATTCAACACTCATGCATGCTTTATTGGTGGTTTTTGATTTGTATTTTTAATTATCCTCTTGCAAGCTTTAAAGTAAATACCACTGTTCTACTTTCCTTCTTCCAGACTGACAAACACTAATTCCTCTCACTGCTCCTCCAATTTCTAAGGGGGAATAAGGTAACATAGTGCATACTCGCTTCCTTGTTTGTCATCAGCATTATTAATGTTATCAATAATGTCAATACAGTTCTTGGCACAGGATGTGTTGCTAATATGACTTTGCTCCCTCTGCTGGCTGCTCTGTGACTTGAACAGCAGAAGTAATCTCTGCAATGTTTTTGGTAGCGTTTCAGTCAGAGAGTTTAAGCACAACTAACTACAAAACCCTATCACATTATAACGGTGCTAAAGTAAATCAAATTTGTGCCTAAACTGTCAGTGTCCCTTTAACTTTTCCCTTGTACCTTTGCTGAAGATACTTTCACCTCTAAAAATAAGTTGTGATATTGATTTGTCTGTATTAAAAAAAAATTAATTATATTAATTGGCTTTGCTTTCGATAATTGTGCCAGGAAACCAGTCCCACATCTCTACTGTCCTAACACCTGGGTACACTCTTTCAGACATTGCGTTGTAGAGGATTTTGACATGAACTGAGTGGTAAGCAATCCCTTTCAAGCATTAAACAGAAAAACATACCTGGGAAATTTTCCTGCACAGATCTGCTGACACAGTTGTCTTTAGTGTGGCAGGTGCTCTGAGAATCATACTGCTTTAACATTGACTGTAGCCGTTTGTAATAAAGAGGTTATTTTTTATGACTTTCATCATAGGATATTTCCTTGTTGTGAGAAGAGCTAAGTCAGAAGTTTGGAAATGCCAGATTCTGCCCCCTTGTCCGTATGCATTATGATACGGTCTTTAATTACATGATCACATGCTACTCTTTCCACAGAACCCCTGCTTCTCTCAGTGTATAGGATGGACACGCAAGGAGGTAGAATTAAGGTTACTTGGACAACTGTAAATCTGACATTTCCTAACTGTTGAGTACTTGACTTGCAACCTAAATAACTTTTTAATGTGTGTGCACACACAGTTAATTTGTAAGGCACAAGCTGTGCCAATGGCTCAGGCACCTGCTATGACTCTGCTAAGTGAAAGCAGAACACTGGGACTGGAAAAGACACTGCAACCACATTCCACTGCAGCCATGACAACAGCAAAGCAGCTCAGAAAGGGTCAGGTGCAATTCAGGCTAGATCTTAATTATTTTTCAAGAACTGGGTCAAGCATCTCTAAATTTCATGCTGGAGGTTGTATTTGTTTCTGGCTTTAGTCAACCTTCACTTGACATCTCATATAACTTTCGTAACCCACAAGTTGTTTTCCTTACCTGCTGGGATAAGAGGAACTTGAGACCAACACAATTCCCAGACTGAAAAACTAGAAGGTCTAGGGAGTGGATCTGAAAACAAGCTCTTGGAGAAATATGTGCCCCTCTAATTGCAGATGATTCACTTAGGGGAACATTCACCAGGAATATGGGGTTGAGGGACGGGATGGAGTGAGGAGCAGGAAAAGGAATAGGGTTACACAGCAAAATTATTTTGTTGAGCAGGCAAAGGCCTCCCCCACTTATTACAGTGTGTATCAAGCATTGCCAAGTTGGTTTCTGGCGGGGGTGGGGGAGGGGGAATTCAAGCCAACGTTGTGTCTTCATGTGCTGGGACGCAAAGTATTAATAGAGTTCTCTTTGGTCTGAAGACTGTTGCTAGAAGGAAATGTAAGCGCTAGTCAGATGGTGTAGATTTATGGCTATGAGCCTAAACTATACATTGTTCAAACACTACTGGCCTTCCTTCCTCCCCAGTGTTTTGGTAAGTAGAACAGTCTAAAATGTAGTTTGTACCACAGATCTATATAGTTTATTGTAACAGATTCAGCCAGAGAGTAGGCAGAGAAGTTGTAAGTACTTTAATGAAAATACTTAAAGTAAATACTAAAATAAAATACTAAAACTTCCCAACAGCATTTGCTCTGAGCTGCTGACAGGTGTTATGTTCATCATCTCGCCCTGTAGATTAGAGCCAAAGTCACAGAATGTTTCAGCTGAAGAAGAAAAAAAAAATCCAGACACATTTCCCAATCTTCTCACAGACCTATCACTTTGCTGTGGGGGAGTTGGAAGTTTTTTATAAACCCTGGGTCAAATTCAACCTTGCAGTGTGAGCAGTTCTATTTGTTTCAATATGTTGCTCCTATTTACATAGCGGTTGAATTTGGACCTGTGACTGCGGCTATGCAAAATAGCTCTGAAAGAAGGGGGGGGGGGGGAATCACAGACTGGTACTTCAAAGGCATAATTTTGCTCTCATTATTTTAAAGCTCACAGATCACATCAACCATAGATGGCAGAGGGCTCCTTTTGAGCCTGATTCAAAGCCCACTGGAAGTCAATGGGAGCCTTTCCACTGAGTTAAAAACCCCCACTTTGGATAAGGACTTTTGACAGAAGGATAAGGAATCAGGACCCACCCCCTCACTCAGCAGCGTGGCCAGGGGGGGAGCAGGGGGAGCAGTTGCTCCCCCTGTGAGGAAAAGCGGTGCTAAGGCGCCCAAGCCTCGCTGGGGTGGCGCTTTAAAAGGCCTGCGGCTCCTGCCGCAGCGGGGAGCCACGGGCCTTTTAAAGAGCCCACCCCAGCCCCGCTGCTGGAGCTGGGCTGGGGGGGGAGGGCGCTTTAAAAGGCCTGCGGCTCCTGCCACTGCGGGGAGCCATGGGCCTTTTAAAGAGCCCCCCCCCCCAGCCCCGCTGCCGGAGCCGGGCTCGGGGGGGCGCTTTAAAAGGCCCACGGCTCCTGCCGTTGCGGGGAGCCACGGGCCTTTTAAAGCGCCGCCGGAGCCCCGCTGCCACAGCTCCGGCAGCGGTGCTTTAAAGGGCCCGGGGCTCCGCAGCGGCTGGAGCCCCGGGCCTTTTAAAGCGCTGCTGGGTGAGTACAGGGGGAGCAGGGAGGCGCCTTTTTATAGCGCCGCCGATCCCCCTGTGCTCTAAACCTGGCTACGCCACTGCCCTCACTTGAGCCAAAATGGACCTTCCCATGTCTGTGGAAGAAACTCACACAGAGCTTCTATGGCAGTCACGGCGCGGCCATATCTGAGTGTTCTATCTAATTAGATAGAGGTGTGATAGAAACGGGAGAAAGAGAGAACACATGATGGCATGCTATAAACATTGCATTGACCTGAGTTTGGGATGACCTCAACACTAAAGACTGGTGAAGCATATCAAACCAAACAAGTGCCAATAAAACCTTTACACCACACAATTTTGTAGGTTGTATATACCACATGTGTTATAGAAAAAGGCTATTTTAGTAATGTTTCAGAGAGATTTTTAATATCCCATCACCTCTAAAGCCAGGCACCTTGATTATTAGGAGCCCACTATAGAAGGCTCTGGGGGAGAGGAAGTTTACATATAAACATACCTATGAATATGACTTTTAAAAGCTGTTTCTAAACCTAAAGGCTACTCATAACCTGGAATTTCTGTTATATGGGAAATTCCGACAGTTTGACATTTGTTTTTGTTCTGAATCAGAAAAAAATGCCAAAATTTAAATGTTTCCCACACAATGAAAATTCAAAAATAAAAATAGATTTGGAACCATTGAGATGTTTCATTTTGACAAGGCAAAAGTGTTTTCTTTCAATACATAACATAGCAGAATATAAAATACATTATATGTAATATTAAATACAATAAAAATAATATTTTATTACATAAAACTCAAAATTAAATTAATCAAAATAAGCAAGTTGAAATGAAACATTTCAATGTTATCAAAACAAGAACGGAACAATTTGTTTCAACTTTTTCCTGTAAAGACTTAGTTGAAATAGACACATTCCAGCAAAATATTTAGATGATGATAAACTTAATCCTGCATTTCCCCCTGGAAAACTGCTTTGTCAATACAGTTTCAGCTAGCTTTAATAAAAATGTCACAAAGTTAAACTCCTTTACCTTAAGCCCATTCAGGTGTGTAGAAGCCAATGCTGAATTCTCCCATTGTGAAGCTGGGAATCATCTTTTCCCAGTGGAGAAGACAATTATTTGTATGAGAAATACCTGAGTTTGGTGGAAATGTCTGTGTTGGGTTGATTTTTTTAAAAGAATGGCTGCTGATTAAAGCTGATGGCAGGTAGGGGGAAAATATTAAAATAAATCCCAGGAAAAATAGATTAGAGAGCAAAAGGCAGGTGAGAAAGTCAAAAGTGCACAATAGATTTATTTACACCTGAGGTCACAGTTTATCACATGGATATCACCTTTACATATGTAGTATACCTGTATATATATTATATTTATTATACACATTTCATTCACCATTGAAATGCAGCCCGCAATGAAGTGAAAGAGATCTCTGGCAATGCACATCAACACTACACAATAGTTCGAGAGAGCATGAAGAATACTGTATACAAGTGAAACAGCAGGGAGAATTCAGGAAGACAGAAAAATGTAATTAGCCAGTTGGAATATGGCCAGGGACACATAGGCTAATACCTCTAACTTCTACCAAAGGTGCCATGGGATCTTTACTGACAGCAAGTGGTCAGGACCCTGGTTTTTAAATAACCTAAGGAAGTTTAGACCTCATTATGTTTCAACAAGATCCACATTCTTTTGGAATGGTACAGATTCTTGCAGACTCCAAACCAGTGATGTTAATGATTCTTTGGGCTTTCCTTGCTGCCTCGATGTCTCACTCAGTCATTAGCAAGTTTATAAAAAGGAAAACTACTCACACACACACTGGCTACACACACACACCCCAACTCCACCTCATACCCCCCACTTAAGTTTAGTATTTCTTAAAGCCGTTAGCTCAGCCTGTTACTGATCATAAAGAATTCTATGATGTGGCTTTTTCACAGTTTTCCCACTCCTGGCTTAATTTTGTTTTTTTTTAAAGAACACATTAAAACCAAGACCCTGGCCTCTTGCATGGGTCTGCATGTATAACTGGAACAATTTCTTTAGAAGATAAGCATGCGAGGTTGTGGTAATATAGCAATCATTAACAGGTGCACTAGAAGAGAGTCACATGAGGT
The DNA here is from genome assembly GCA_033296515.1 of Macrochelys suwanniensis. Taxonomy (NCBI): domain Eukaryota; kingdom Metazoa; phylum Chordata; order Testudines; family Chelydridae; genus Macrochelys; species Macrochelys suwanniensis. The sequence continues at coordinate 82,426,059 of CM065776.1, read as the reverse complement.
CATGAAACTCAGTATCAAAATCAGGAATTCTTGTGCAAAGCTAATGTTCTCGTCAAGAATGTTGAAGAAAACGTGATATATGATTTAATACATGCCCAAAATATTTATAAGTTAAATTTAAGTGATATAAAACCCTAATTCCACTCTCAGAAGAGAATAGAGATATTAGAGAGGGAGTCTATGTGCCCACTGATACAAACATGTAAATCCTGTTAGTATTAAAAAGGAATCACGTATGCATAGGAGAGAAGGGTAGACCCGCAAATGTTTCAGTTTCATGGTGGTATTTGTTACCAAACTACTTGTCAAACATACTGCAGGACTGCTCTCCACAAAAATAATACTGCAAAATTATCAGATCCCATTGAGCCATAATGTACAGTTTTTAACTGAGCAAAACTCACTGGGCTAGATTCTCTGCTGGTGCAAACTGGTGCAGCTTCATTGACTTTAGTGGAACTATGCCAATATAAACCATCCAAGGACCCGACCCTTGACTTTACTGGCTCTTAAGTGTGTTTAAGTGGTTGGCTAAATCAGGGCATAGTGCTGTATGTGCAATATGGTGAAGTTATTGTTGCTATCAAAATGTTAACTTTTGCTTCTCTTGACTGTTATTGTGGTGTTAACTCTAAAAATGTTGCATTAAAGGAGATTTTTGCATTGAATATTTTTTACCCCGTTGACTGGTTCATTTAAGAGAATACATTCAGCAAACACAAGTCTACACACTGGATTCTTTCATGTACTAAATGCTTCAAAAAAAATCAATGAAAATGTTAAAGTGAAGTTTTTATACAATTATGTTTTAAATAATTAAACTGAAGGCTTCATAAATTCTTGCCCTCCCTCCGCATTTTTGCCCAAAGGTCTCCCTTCTCTGACTAATATCCACAGATTGCCATGAGCTGTCATCAACACAAGGCAGTCCTATCTTGCCATGGAGTCACAGACTTGCAAGTGCTGCATCGATCCATTGACATGTATTTGCTCAGTGAAGCAGACAACTTGGAGGAAGTCAATATCTGCTCATTATTTCAATATTTTAGCCTATGACTCGTGTCTGTATAATACAGGAAACTACTAGCAAATTTAAGGGAGATTTTCCAGGACGCTGAAGAAATGGGTTATGAGCATCCCCGCCCCATCCCAAATACAAATCACTTTAAATCCCAATTATATTTATACTGGCAAAGGCTCAGGTTAAGAAGTGATGAGGTAAATATTGTGTTAGGAGTAGTATTCTGGTAATGCCTAGAGCAGCGGTTCTCATCCTATTTATCATTGTGGGCCACATATGTGGCCCACAAAGTGTTACCTGGGTCTCAGGTTGAGAGCCACAGTGCTCCCTACCTAACCTCCCCCTGCCCCAACCTCTATGCCTAGCGCCATCCACCCAGAGACGCCTCCACAGAGTGGGGCCAGGAGCGGAGAGCCAGGTGGTGGGGAGGGGGGGAGGACAGCTGGACTCTTCCTGTGAGGGGCCGGGGGGCAACTGGCAGCCTGGACCCCAAGCCCACCGTGCAGCAGCACAGACCCTGAGCCCATCACACTGCAGCCTGGACCCTGAGCCCGCTGTTTGGGGCCAGTGGCAGCCGGCAGCCCACAGCCTTTAGCACACAGCTGAGCTGGGCCTCAGCTGTGTGCTAATTGGGCAGCATGTGGCCCACAGGCCGCAGGTTGATAACTGCTGGCCTAGAGGCTCCACCAGTTTCAGGAGCCCATTTTGCTGGGCCCTGCACAAAGTCATAGAAAATCAGTACCTGCCCGAAAAAATCTTACAATTTAAAATCAATAAAGGATGGAATAAAGGAAGTGTTGTTATCTCCATTTTACAGGTTAAGGGACTGGGGCACAGAGAGAATAAGTGACTTGCCCAGGGTCACAGAAGAAGCCTGTGGCAGAGCCAAGAACCAAAGCCATATCTCAAGTCCCACATCAATATTTTAACTACAAGACATCCTTCCTCTCCAAATCCTGCAGTATAGTTTGAAACTGAATTTTTTATTACATCATCCTGTATTAAACACTCTAATTACAGAGAAGCATTCAGGAACTCACTGCTGACCATAGGCGATGCCTCATTTCTAAGAGGATTAAAGAGGTCCCTTTCTGCTACAAAATATAATGCTCAACAATTCATCTTTTCTGTCAAATGAATGGAGCATTCTGTGTAACATGTACACACTGTATATAGCCAATACAGGGACTTTATTGCTTCCTGGGCAACTTCTGACCTTGGATGTGGATGTGCAATTCCCAGTTGGCCCTGTGTATCTTGCATATGATACATTTTGTATTTACTAGACCTGAGGTTAGGGGTGGTATATTTTTGCATAAGAGACAGGTTTTTTAACAGTATTACAGAAT